>JASDFA010000009.1:8287500-10787500 GCA_035772735.1 Datura wrightii
TCTTGTTGGGGAGTTGCCGGAGACAATTGGGGGTATGAAGAAATTGGAACATCTCAACGTGGCACATAACAAGCTCTCCGGTGAGATTCCGGCGAGTATTTGCTCCTTGCCTAGGTTGGAGAATTTCACCTACTCTTATAACTACTTTTGTGGTGAACCCAAGATTTGTCTTAAGTTGAAGGAGAAAAATGACAAGAAGAACTGTATACCATATCGACCATCACAACGTTCTGTCAGTGAATGTAAGACATTTTATTCACGAGGTCCAGTGGATTGCAGCTCATTTGGTTGTAGATCACGAAGTCCTCCACCGCCTCCGCCACCTCCTCCACCACCACCGCCGCCGCCACCTCCGAAATCACATTATTACCATTATCCTTGATTAATGAGATGTGTTTATTTGACCTTTGATTGCTTCTACGTGATT
Organism: Datura wrightii; assembly: GCA_035772735.1. NCBI lineage: Eukaryota > Viridiplantae > Streptophyta > Magnoliopsida > Solanales > Solanaceae > Datura > Datura wrightii. The sequence continues at coordinate 8,287,928 of JASDFA010000009.1, forward strand.
GGATAGGTTTTGTATTGAAATGGAAATTAAAAAGGAAATAAAAAAATGATCATTGAATAAACTATATATGTAAGAAAGTTAGACTTTTTTGCTTTTCTTTTTATTTTCTTTTCTTTTGTTCTATTATTGCAATATAAACATTGACTTTGATTATGTTTTGTACTGCTAAGGGATTAGACTTTGTATTTTATTTCCCCGTTTTTATTCCTTTTTTTTTTTTTTTTTGAGCAAATAATACGTACCATGTGATGTTCTCGTTTAATAAATTTAAATCTCTCTCTTCAATACGAATCTTCAGCCTTAAGCACCTCATTGGCTAGTACAAGTAGCAAAAAATGCAGAAATTAATTAATAGCATAGTTAAATTAAAATTTCTAGACATCATAATACGACAACGACTACCTATGATGCTAGATTAGCTAGTCATGTACTAAGTATCATCGTAGTGGCAGATCAAGAAATTTTATAAGAAAATTTTAAAGAAATAATATTTAAATGTCACATCTTGTATTTCAAACTTGTAACCTAAAATGATCTTTAAATTCTCTTCACCATTAAAATATAATTTTTTTTTATATATAAGGATCGGAGATTCAACAATTTATAAGTAATTGAAAATTTATTTTCATTTTATTTACATAATATAATTTTTTTCGATAAAGAGGATTCAATTAAACCCCAGATGTAAGCTAGCTCCACTCCTGGATGGTGCTCCTGTGTGTGTGAAATTAATCATAAACTTTAATAATAATATTTGGGTCATAACTTCAATTGTTTTAGTAAGTATGAGATATTGTAATTTGGTATAACTTATCCAATATTTGGATGCAACTGGAATCATGTATAGCTTAATTCTTGTATAACTATATACAACAATTGATGTATTATTTTATATATACCACCAACAACATGAAATAACTAATATATCCATATATTACTTATAGATAGATAAATTAAGCGCCAAATTCATAGAAACCAATGAACGTTAGGCATTCAAGGGTATAATCCCTATATAAGTTTTCTTTGAAGCTTTTACTCAACAATAACCATGTAAATATATAAAGCTTCATCACAAATAATTTTCACAACTCCCTGTTAAAAAATATTTCAATCAAGACCTCCTTTAGATTTTTACTTCACAAAGCTTTTGCCATTTTTTAAAATGCATTTTCTTTTTCTCCTCATTTCATCCCCACCAGAAATTAAAGAAAAATAACAGTAATCTCCTTACATAAGCTGCGGGAGAATTGAAAACATGACAATGCATATGAAGAATAACAAGAAGCACTGACTTAAGCATTATTTCTTTGCCCACAGGACTTAAGAAATTGCTTTTTTAATTCCTTTAGCTTAGTACTTTTTAATAAATTCTAGCATCTTTTTCTTTGATCTCCCAACTATTATAGGTAGGCGTAAATGTAGCCCCAAATCATCCCTTTGTATTTGTTTTTATCTTTGCTACAATATTATCATTTTCTTACTCATTAGTATTTTTACTAAAAAATACTACTCATTTACTGTAGTTGACTTTTTGACCGAAGAAAGTTTATAAGTTTTTAAATTTTTTTAAAATTTAGCAGTACTTTGAGTATTAGATAAACATACTATAAAGGAATCACCAGCAAAAAAAAAAAAAGTGATTCACTGTTGGATCACCTATCTTTAGGCTTATTTCATATATCTCTTCTTGATCCTTAGCTTGGTTTAAAAGTCTGAAAAATCCTTCAGCACATAACATTGAACAAATATGATGACAAAATATCACTTTGTCTTAGCCCCCTACTAAGCTTAACAAACTCAATAATTTCACCATTTAAGTTAAATTTATAAGTAGAAGTTGTGATACATTGCATAATCCACCAAACAAAAAGTGTCATGAAAGTCATAATATTTGAACACATCCATTCTTCTATCATAAATTTTTATCATGTCCAATTTTAAGGTTATATGTTTATTATTTCCACTCCTCTTGTTTTTCACATGTATACACTCATAAGTCAAGATAATATTGTCAATAATTTCTGTACAACCTAAAAAGACAAATTAATTAGGAGATACTATGCTAGATAAATATTTCTTCATTCTAGCTATAATAATTTTATAAATCATAAAGCACAAATTAATATATCAAATCTAATTAATAATACTATAGTTTTTTTATTTTTGAGATCAAAATAATGAGAATTTGATTCCATAAGGACAAGAGATATTCTGAATGACAAAAAACTTTTAACCGCAGTAAAACAAGAAATATGCCCCAGTGCCCCGCCCCGCCCCGCCCATCTCAACCGCAACCCAAGAAAAGAGCCAATCGAGCCCACAGGCTAAAGCTGAATTTTGGGAAAACGCTGAGCCCATTAATTAGTTGTCCGTGATAAAAATTCCTAATAGATGAATGGGCCAATAAGATCTCTCAAAAGATCGACACGTTTTTTTTTCGGAATAAGGGGTTAAGTACATAGGGTTTGGCATTGAAGCCGTCGTCGAGCTCAGTGCAGTCTTGTGTTTTTCTCTCTTAGCATTAGCTCAGAAGCTCGACCATGGCGGTCGGGTATACTCACTCTCTCTCTCTCTATGTCAAAAAATCACATTTGCACACTTAATGCTTCAATGTAATATTTATCTCTAACCCTTTTTGCAATTTCGTCGTATTACAGTAAGAACAAACGAATTTCCAAAGGCAAGAAGGGAGGAAAGAAGAAGGCGTAAGATATTTTTTTCTTAGTTTTTTTTTGTAAAGTTTCAATCTTTTTGTCTTTCTGTAATTTGGGTATTTCTTAAAATAGTTTTGAAAAGTTTTTTTTGTTGTGTGTGTACTCTTTCCTTTTTCTTAAGTTCTATTGGCAAAGTTTCAATCTTTTTTGTTTCCTTTGCTCATGGTAATTTGTTAAATATGTTTTAAATGTTTATTTGTTGATTTGATTCTTTTTGGTGGATGCAGAGCTGATCCATATGCTAAAAAGGATTGGTATGATATCAAAGCTCCATCAGTATTTGGTGTCCGCAATGTAGGGAAGACCCTTGTTACCCGTACACAGGGTACAAAGGTGATTATTTACTTTGAGATTATTGTTTCTATTGTCTTTTAATTTTAGTTGTAAGAATATTTATCAGTTAGAGCTGGATTGATATTTTAGTGGTTTGCTATTGTGATTTGAATATTAGTTGAGTACTTTGAAGTTTTCTTTATTAGTCTTTCCATTGTCGAATCGTTACCTGTCATCAGTTGATGATGTTTAGTTGGCTTAGAAACAGCTTTAGCCTAATCTGATGTGTTATCGTGTTAAATATGCGTACTTGGTGTAGTGGGATTAACTTATATGGTGTAGCTGAGAAATATGCAAGTTTTGTGATTTTAGTATCTTCATTTTACCTTTCGTTAAACATGGTTAAGAATGTTGATTTTAGTCATTAAAATTGGATTGAGAAATCTAGATGAAGCTTGGCAAGGTCTCTGTTTGTGAAAATGCTAACTACATGTATGAAAGTGAACTTTATGAAGCAAAAATAGTGCTGTCTCCCAGAATAGAGAAGGAACAGTTGAGTTCAAGTTCTTTTCTGACATAAATTCGGATAAATATTGGAAACCTCTTCTGAGCTTGAGTCAAATTGGGCTAGATTATGGGCATAGTATTACTAGCTTCTTGATTCACAATTGTTAAGATATTCACTCTTTTTTAGCCGTAGTAGTTGATGTGAATTGTGAACTATATCAAAGAAAACACAATTTACCTAATTATAATGCTGTTCCTTCATTCCAGATTGCTTCAGAAGGCCTGAAGCATCGTGTGTTCGAAGTGTCATTGGCTGATCTTCAGAATGATGAAGATCACTCCTTCAGGAAGATTCGTCTGAGAGCTGAAGATGTCCAAGGAAGAAATGTCCTGACAAACTTTTATGTATGACAATGACCTCAACTGTTTTTCTACCTATTCTTTTTAAAATCCTCCTACAAACTTTATTGTGTTAAATGGTCAGGGTATGGACTTCACCACAGATAAGTTGAGGTCACTGGTAAAGAAATGGCAATCATTGATTGAGGCTCATGTTGATGTTAAGACAACTGATAGCTACACCTTGAGAATGTTCTGTATTGGCTTCACCAAAAAGCGCCCAAATCAACAAAAAAGAACCTGCTACGCACAGTCAAGCCAGATTCGCCAGGTAAATGCAAATGCTTGTTCAAATTTTCTCAAGTGTTCATTTTGATGTGCACAAGTCAATAAGCAATAGAAGTAATGTAGGGATGAGTATTTGTGCTTACATTTCCCCTTCCTGTATTTTGCTAAAATCATTGATCTCTACTCTCTTTTCAAAATAATGGTTTTTAGATTCATCGCAAGATGCGTGAGATCATGGTTAACCAGGCACAATCGTGTGATTTGAAAGACTTGGTCCTGAAGTTCATTCCTGAATCAATCGGCAGGGAGATTGAGAAGGCAACTTCAAGCATCTACCCATTGCAAAATGTGTTCATTCGCAAGGTCAAGATCTTGAAGGCTCCTAAATTCGACCTTGGCAGGTTGATGGAGGTAATTTTGTTGTTCCCATCTCCAGTGATCTTAATTTCCATTTCTTGTCACTTTCAATATTACCAAACTCTTTACTTTTTCATTTGAAGTGAACTAATGCTTCAGCATTAAGGGATTTGTGACAGTGTAGGAAAAATTAATGTGGAGACTAAAGTTTCTTGGTTGTGGCAGGTTCATGGTGATTACTCAGAAGATGTCGGTGTGAAGGTGGATAGACTGGCAGAGGACATTGCAACTGAGCCAACTGAAGTAGTTGGAGCTTAAATATGTTACAATTTTCATTATCTGTTTTATGAACTTGCTTGTGGCTTAAATTGTTTTTTTTTTCTATTTAATGAATCAGTAGGTTACATTCATGTGCTTCTTATTTTGTTTCTTGATAGTTTAGGAACAGATTCAGAAGGAATTTTATACTACATTATGATGTTTCCCAGTAAATGGCACTGCCTTTAATGCTCTTTCTGAGAGAAGTCTCTGAATTCACTTTTGTGAAAGTGAACATATGTATCTTTTGGAAAAGTTAATATGCTAATACTGGTTTTATGCTTCAGTCGTTTGTGATGCCTATGGCCTGAGGGTCTTTTTTTTTAATTTTTGGTTTCCTATTTGATTATCTATTGGAGTATGATCAATTCGGATCGCGTGTTGTGAGGTTCATTATAGTGGCAATGCTCCCATAAAATTTTCTTCAAAATTAAAGCTCGAATTCGAAATTTTTAATTAAGAATGGACACTAGCCATTTTATCACAGCCTATGTTTGGTGGCCTGAGGATCCTAATAGTGTAGACTGGGTGGGATGCGGGATTATATAATCTTGATTACAATCTTTATTTCCGTTTTAGCATTACGGCTTGTTTATACTATAATTGTGATACTAGTTTTTCTATATCACATTGTGTGATAAACTACTACTACAATAATTGTATTTTCACAAATCAAGTTTGAAAAAATATAAAGAATGTACATAGAGTTTACCTTTATTTTTATTTTTGTGGGGTAGGAAGATTTTTCTCAATAAATTTTCGGTGCAAACAAGAAATATTTAAAGTAGAATTGCAAGAAAACGTGACATTAAAAAAATTATTAATGTCAAGATTGTTATAAACATATTTGTATTATAGTGAATGTCTATAAAAGTATTTGTATTGTAGTGGATATATGTGTTTATATTATAGTGAAAATCTATCTTTTGGAGAAAATTTAGGAGAAATTATCCCTATAAATAGCAGGGTTCTCCTTCATTGTATTTCATCCAATCAAAACAAATAAGAACTTCTCTCCTTTTCTCTTTCTCTACAATATTCTTGTTCTTTGTTTATTATTTCATAACACGTTATCTAACTTGAATAGTCACTTTGAAAGATCTGAGGTAAGAAAAATTAAAATTTCTTTTTTGAAAGATGTATTACTTAACCACAGGAGTGATATTCCTTTGGTGATATTGTTGCTCTACGACTCTACTGTCTCAAAATTTGAAGGCAAGGTATTATTTTTCTCTTTCTTTTAATATGGCTAACCTTATGAAACTTGATTTCGTTGCCCTTCAAAGTTCGGGCAAAAACTACCTTTCATGGGTGTTGGATGCTGAAATCTATATAGATGCAATGAGTCTTGGAGACACCATCAAAAGTGAAAATAAAGCATCAAATCAAGATCATGCTAAGGCTATGATATTCTTACGTCATCATCTTGACGAAATTCTTAAAATTGAATATCTCACGATTAAGGATCCGCTTGTTTCGTGGAATAGCCTAAAAGAAAGGTATGACCACATGAAGATGGTCATCCACCCAAAGGCACGATATGATTGGATCCATCAAGACTATAAGTCTGTTCATGAGTATAACTCATCAACATTCAAAATTGAATCAAAGTTGAAACTATGTGGAGAAACTATTAATGATGTTGATATGATTGAATATATGTTAGTATACAAAATTAATTGAGAACTCCGGAAGAGCTAATGTATTACTACCCGAAGGAATGAAATTATTGTAGTAAGTCTCAAAAGGAAACTTATAAGTTTCAAGGACATTGAAAAAAAAAATTGAGACTATAAATTATGGGAAGATCTAATATCTTCATGCTACTACAATTGAAGCGGGTTATAAATATTTATGTAAAAGATTACCCGCTGTTTTTTTTATTTGTAGTACATAAATATGGGTATGGTGATGAAATCACATACGAAAATAAACTAGAAGTTTGCTTAAATAAGTTGGCATAACTGGTTAGCCATTCCAATTCAAATGTGATGCAAAAATAATTAAAAATTCATGTGGCTATATGTTGAAGAAATAAAAGATTCTTCAAGAATCTCTTGTGTTGCTTGTTCTCGTGATAGAATGATCTTGATCAGCTAAGATTGAAATTATATTCCCTGAAATTTTGAAACTTATAAAAGGGTGAATATGAGCTCGTTCACCCACCATATGAATTGTTTGCTAATAGATGCATCTATGGTATGGTCACATGTGTTTTGATATCAACTTGCAATTGATTTTTGTAAGGTTGTTGCTCAAATTATTAAATTAAGAGCATAGTTCCAAATTATAAAATCAAGTTGATAATGTTGATTCATATCTATGTTGGTTTAGCAAAAATTGTATGCCTCCAATTATAGCTAAAGCATTGGTTATGAGAATAAAACTCTCAAATAAAATTTGGTATGAGATATGTTTATTTAACATATAGCAACACTTGAATGCATCAAGCCAACAATGTTTCCCCTATCACAATTGGTTCAGGGTCAGAAACCAAATAATTCCATCTAAAATTTGAATGTGCGATATATGATTCAATTGCTCCACCACAACTCACAAAGATGGGTCCCCAAACGAGCTTGGGGGTAAATGTTAATTTTTCTAACATTAGGGGGGAAAGTGATTAGCAACTGAAAATTGAGTGTGGGATGAATTATCTAGATCCTCGGGAAAAAAAAGTGAACTTAAAGTTCAATAGATAATTCACTTGCAAAATATTGCAAATCAATTGTCAGATATATTTGGTAACTCTATCTTATAATTCAGTTGCAAATGCTCCAATGAAAAGTCCTTGAAGGACAGGATCTATGAGACGCTTGAAGCGTGATAGACCAAACGGTTTCAAATATAGAACTCCTTGAAGAAGGAGAGGAACAAATGATTAAGATGATCATAATGATGAGGCAAGTGCTTTAAGAAAGCACCACGACATAACACTTCATAAAACCTTGGCAAAGGTTCAGGTACCTGAAAATGACGAAAAATAAAGAGATCTCAATAAGTTATGTCGCATTGAAACTGATACCAAAATGATCATCGACGATACCTTTGATATAATGTAGCGCTCAATATTATAAATATTGACGAGGATCTTGAATTCAAATCTGTCAAAAAGTATGGACAGATAAATGATTGGCCAATTAAAAATACGCAATTCAAGTATAATATCAGTGGATATAAATGGATTCTTGTGGCATAAAGATTTTTCGTAAATTCTGACATTATTATATGGAGAGGTCCTCTTGTGGTGGATGCAATTATTTTGAGGTTCCTCATAAGTCTGGCAATATATGAAAAACTTGATATGCGCATAATGAAATTATTTTCATATCTAGAGAGACTGAAGGATATATGAAAATCCTTGAAAGATTTAAAAGAACGAGGAAATTCTTGGTCTTGAAGATATAGTCTGCTCCTACTAGGAGACATTGGAATGAGATCAAACACATAATGCGGTATCTAAAAGGGACTACCATATGAGCTTATATTATTCTAACAATTGCAGTCCCGATCTTGTTGGTTATGCTGATGTTGGGTATTTATCTGACCCACATAAAGCTCGATCTCAAACTGGCTACGTGTTCATATGTGGAGGTACTGCCATATCTTGGAGATCTACAAAGCAGTCTCTCGTAGGTACTTCATCAAATCATGTTGAGATAATAGTTATTCATGAAGCAAATCGAGAATGTATGTGGTTGAGGTCCATAATACATCCCACTAGAGAAAAATGCGGTTTGAAATGTGACAAATTACCCACAATTTTATATGAAGATAATGCGGCATGCATAGCACAACTAAAAGGAGGATTCATAAAAGGAGATAGGAGAAGCACATCTTGTCAAAGTTCTTCTACACACATGAGCTCCAAAAGAATGGTGATATTAACGTGCAATAGATTCGTTCAAGTGATAATGTGGCTGATTTATTCACCAAATCTCTACCAACTGCAACTTTCAAGAAGATGGTGCACAAGATCGGGATGCAAAGATTCAAGGATGTTCTAATTAGGGGGAGTTAATACGCCCTGTACTCTTTTTTCCTTAGAAGGTTTTATTCCACTGAGTTTTCCTTATAAGGTTTTTAATGAGGCAGCCAAAATGCGTATTATTATATATGTGTACTCTTTTTCCTTCACTAGATTTTTTTCCACTGGGTTTTTTCTAGTAAGGTTTTAACGAGGCACATTATCTATCAAATAGACATTCAAGGGGGAGTGTTATACACATATTTGTATTATAGTGAATGTCTAAAAAAGTATTTGTATTGTAGTGGATACATGTGTTTATATTATAGCGAAAGTCTATCTTTTGGAGAAAAGTTAAGAGAAATTATCCCTATAAATAGAGGGATTCTCCAATCAAAAGAAATAAGAACTTCTCTCCTTTTCTCTTTCTCTACAATATTCTTATTCTTTCTTTATTATTTCATAACAAAAATAAAATAATAAAATTATACATTCGTCCTTCAAAACTTGTTTTGGGTTCTCAGAAAAGACAACAAAATTTGAAATAAAGTTTATTCTAATTTATCTTATTTAAATTAAATACATATTTTATATTATCTTTGTATATTTTTATTTTTAACGTAGTGAACCAAATATTTAATTCGTATATATCCTCGAAATTTTTTCAGGACGTGTCCATATTATGATTTTGGGAAAACTTGTTTGTGAAAAATTGAAAAAATATTCATTCTCCTTCCTATAAAGAGTAGTCAATCTTTAAGAGAACACAATTAATAAAAAATGTCATTTATAAAATTTATTTGTTCAATTATTACCAGAAAAAATATTTTTTTCAATTTTTTATAAATCTTTTTTTTGGGACCAAAACCAACCGAACATAAAAAAGAAATTCTGAAAAATATATTCTTCCATTCCGGACACACCCTTATATCAAGATAATGCCATTTGGATAAAATTACTTACCTGTTCTGATTTAAGGCAGTGGGTGTAGTTGATGCATTCACAAACAATAAACCAAGAGGTTTGCATAAATCTACATGCACAAGCCGAAGCATAGTGGCTCCATGCAACACCTATATTAGATACCATCAACAGATAACACCTTACAGAGTTTCAGAAAGTTGAAGATTACAAAACACAAAGCATTTGCTAAAATTCTTTAGGCAGTTAAAAGTCTAAATAATTGAAATAGTAGCCATGAGAGCAAAGCTTATTTGGAATTAGATCCAACCTAACTCCTAACAGTTCCCCTAAAACTAAACAAGGATCAGTTTTTCTGTCTTGTCACAGAAGAAATGATCCTCCCAAGGACCATTTCAGGTTCCCTTGCTCAAATCTGAAAGAAAAGGTTAGAACCATTAGACACGATATCTGATGCTGCCGTTATTGCTGCTGCTGCTACTGGAAGGTCTAAAGCAACACATATGACCCTTCTTTTTCTTCTCACTGTTCCTCCTCCCGATATGGATAAAGTTCTTCAGTATGATGCCTGTGCTGCTCTTGGAAAATCTGCTCCTGACTTTGCTCTTCTTTTCGTCGTCCAGTTTCAGCAAAATGTACTGAATTTTCTGAATCTCTAGTTGCAACCGTCCAATCTTCTCAGACCCCTTTCTTGCCTGTTCTGAAACTCTCTTCTGACGGATATTCATGACCTCTTTTGAGTCTGCTGACCCACTGCTTGGAGAATATGATGTACTTTCCTCTGTACTCTTCATCAATTGGCTATTCAAATTCACCAGCTGTACGGCTGTTTCCTCAACTTCTTGTAGCTGCTCCTTAACTGTTTCAAAATCAACATTTTTGGGCTTTCTGGCCTTTCTATTTGCGTCCAATTTTCTTCTCAGGTTATCCACAGTCATCTGAAGACTCATCAATTTCTCTGCATCAGAAGCAAGTCGCTGGAGAATCTTCTTGTTCATTTCTTGATTTGCCTCAGATGAGTTCATTGATAACTCTAACTTGTCCACACCCAACTCCTTCTCCACTTCTGATTCTGTAGGTGGATGTTTGCCCCTCCACTCCAAATTCCTAAATTGGTTGTGCATGATAGGCCCCACTGTTGGATGATTTGCCCGTTTCTTCAAATCATTCACGCTACGACTAAGGCTGCCACCTTCTGCAGTTTCCCACAGTTCAAGCATCTGATCATCTACTCTCTCTGCTGCAGAATTAGCTCTTCTAATTCTTTCTGGTGAGCTATCAGAGACATGATCAAGTGGTATATCTTTCATTAGCGTCCCATTTTTGACTTCAAAGGACTTGGGTTTTGTCTTTCGTCGATTACGGTCATCCTCATGCTCATTCTGGTGACTCCTCCTTCCTGCAAGCTCACTTTTCTCTCGGTCCAAACTGGGCCGAGATTTTATTGCCTCAATTTCACTCGCAGTACTATTTCGACCAGGCTTGATGTGTAAAGGCTGATGCAAAACAGGCTTGTTCATGTCTTCCACTACTTTCTCAACTGCTTTAATCCTAGTCCTCAGCTCCTGCAAATCAAGAACGCCTTTTGGCATGATAGATTGACCATCCGTCAGCTTGTTGGAGCTAATTTGATCCGACTGAACCTCAATTTCAACACTCTGCAAATAATGAAGCAAGAACAAATTTCAGCAAAAAGTTGGAGATAATTGCTGCATGAGCTTGAAGCTCAAGAACACAGGAAGTAAACAAGAATAACACTTAGGAATGCTGACGGTCCTGTCATACATGTAGGAATGCTGATGGTCCAGTCATACATGTTCTGGAGCACTTAATTAAATTCCCAAAACTACATAGCTTTCAATACACCCACAAGTCAACTCAGCAATCTAATACCAATGTTAAAGTAATGTTTGTTCAACTAGATATCCGTTGACAATCTATCACACGCTATGACTCTCAGCAAATCTGGAGTAAACTTTTGAGCAATCAAATCACTTATAAGCAATGGGAATGTACAGAAAAACCAGAGTTCTATTCAAACCCAAACATACATATATTGTCAGCTGTAGTAAATACTAGAGCAAGAGAAAAAAACCAACATTGCTTACATATGAGAAAGTACATTACCTTTGATTCCTGAGAGCGAACTAGATTAAGTTTCATGAGGAGCAGAGCATTATGCTCAAGTGAAACAACATCATCCCTCAGAGAAGCAATTACAGGAGCATATGAATGTAACTGTGACTTCAGTTCTCCAATTTCACTTTCCATCGAAATCATTTTTCCTTTCATCTGTTGAATCTCCATATCTTTGAAAGCATTTTTATCCTCGAGTCTTTCGCACACCTCAGTCAACTCATTCATTTTGTTTTCCAGCAGTACTTCACGAACGGAGGAGATTTGGAGATCAAAATAAAACGTTGCTGCTTCTGCCTCCCAAAGTTCAAACTCATAGTTTCTTTCTTGGAGCTCGGAACTCAGATATTCTTCTCGCATTCGTTGCTCTTCAATTTCTTCATGCAACTTACCCAGTTCAGCTACCAAGTTCATATTCACTTCCCGAAGGACTCCAATTTCTTGGTTTTGAGTGGTATTTGTACTTGATATTTCAAGTATCTTCTTTTCTAGAATTTCATTTGTCTGTATGGATTCTTGACGGTCAGATTTTAGCACATCCAGAGTCCTACACAATTCTGAGTTCATATTCTCTGATGCTATAAGCTTCTGCTTGGCTTCCAAGAGTCCTGTTTCCTGCTTATCAATTAATTCTTTTCCAGTAGAAAGTTCCAACTTCAAATAATCGTTAGATTCCCTAACTTCATGGAGCTCCTCTTCCAGCCTTTGAACTGATTCCTTCAGGAGTAAGTTTTCAGTCTCCTTCATTTCCAGCTTCTCCTTCAATATGCCCATCTCTTTGTCGAAGTCACTGATTACACCATGAAGATTGTGCATATCTTCGCATATTGACTTCAGCTCAGCAGATTTCTCACTACCAAAACTCATCCAAATTGTAGAGAGATTGCTAAGAGCTAGTGTATCGAGTAAAAAGGCATCATTTTCCTGCTCCACCAACAATTTCTCCTCCTTGATCTCTGTGATCTTTTGCAACAAAGTTCTATTCTCCTCAAGAACTTGAGAGTATTTCTTTTTTAATTCAACATAAGCTGTCTGCAACTGACCATGCTTGACACAGAGACTCCCAACCTCTGCATCAAGTACAGCGGTTAGTTGACTGCCTTTTCTCACTTCCAGTCCCAATTTCTTATTCATCTCTAGGAGTTCGTGATTGTCTTTCTGCACTGCAACAAGCTTCTCTGCCATGATATTGAACTCCTTCTCTACAGATTTCTTCACTGACTCAAGTTCGAGGGTCTCTGATTTCAGTTGTGCAAGTAATGTTATGAGAACAGAGTTTTCAACCAATACCTGCTGCTTATCATCCTCACATTCTCTGAGTGAACATTTTAGATCCTCGATATTGCCCAAAATATGATGGAGAAATATTTGTTCATTTTCCACCTTATCTTCAGATACAAAATCAGATTCATTGTCAAGGGCCTTGAAAACCTGATATATCCCCAGTCTCAACCTTTCAATTTCATCTAGCAAAAATTCTGCTTCTACCTGTTGCTCAAGGCTCTCATTCTCTAACTCTGTAATCAGCTTGTCAGCCAATTTTGATGCCTCAAGATGTTTCTGACACTCAAGCAATAAAGTATAATTCTTTTCTTCCATGTCCTGTATGAATTTCTGCAGGATGAAAATTTCACACTGGGCTTTCACGGCTCTGTCAAGCTCCTCTTCAAATTCTTTCTTCCTCCACTGGCTTTCTTCTTGTAGGAGATGAATATGGTTCTCCATACTAAGTAATCGGGTCTCACTCTGATGAGTAAGTTTGGCCCTTTCTTGTTTCTCCATTCCAACTGCAACTCTCAGTTCCTCTACTTCTAAGCTAGCTGCTTTTTTGTCCTTCTCCAGGCAAGAATATTTTTCTTCCAATCCTGTAAATCTTGATTCCAGGTATTCTAGTCTCCGTTCAACATTTTCCAACTGAAGCGCTAGGCTGCCTCTTTCAGCAAGAAGATTGGACTTCTCATTCTTCAGCAATTGACAGATCTCTTCTAAACCCTTGGATTTTTCCCTCAGACCTTCAAGTTCAACTTTTGCACCAAAAAGAGAGTTCTCAAGAACAGCATTTTTCTCTAGGAGTTTCTGCATGCTATCAGTTATAATTTGCAACTGAGATAGCAAAGAAGCTTTCTCAGAAACAAGGATCAATTTTTCTCCATTAACAATTTGGCAAGACTCTTGAAGCGCTCTCACCTTTTCCTGCCATCCCTGCAACTCACCATTCACGTCTGAGAGAGAACTCTCCAATACAGCCTTCTTTCTCAGAAGTTCATCCATGTCCTCCAGCTTTTTCTGAAGGACTTCTTTCTCCTTTTTGTCCTTCTCAGAGATCGTTCTCAGCTCTGAGCTTTCTTCCTGCAAGATCTTTATTGAAGACTCAATACACTCAGGGTTTAAACCTGCACCCTTCACTTGCTCCACCAAAGTCTGGTAGCTCCTGTTTAGGTCCTTGATTTCCTCCTTCAAACATGAAATTTCTTTCTGAAGGTTGTTATTAAGTCCCACTTGCTCAGCAACCTCCTCTTCAAGTCTTATTTTCATCTTCCTCAGGCTAAGGATTTCATTTTCCAGATTCTCCTGTGAGAAGGTTGAGGACAATTTCAGTTCACTCAGGCTTTGGTTTTCATCCTTCATTCTCCGAAGTTCATCTTCCAAACTATTTTTGCTTGTTTCCATGTCCTTCAAAAGTTGAAGGCCATTTTTGAGCTCCAATGCCAGAGCTTTCTGCTCCTCTTGAGATTGAGAGTGCAAGTTTTGCAAAGCCAAAAGCGAGGCTTCAATTTGTGCATGCCTTAAGTGCTCATATTGCAAATCGTTTTGAAGTTTCTCCAGCTCCCTTTGCTTCTGAAAAAGCTCTTGATCTTTCATAGTTATCTTCTTTGCCAAGTTATCTGCCTCAGAGTGCAATGACTGATTTGATGTCTCCAGCAGAAAACACTTCTCTTCGGCATGTCTAAGAGTAGCAGCACCCACTGAAAGCTCACCATTAAGGCGTTTGACATCCTCTTGTGCACAAGATAGTTCATTCTCAAGTTTGGATATTTTCTCCAGACAGTTTTTATACTCACGGACTGAAATTTCTTTCTTCTCGGTTAGCTCCATAACCAGCACTTTCAGTTTCTTTACCTCACTTTCAGCTCTATCAGCTTTCTCACTAAGAAGTCTGGATTCTTCCTGAGACAGCAAGAGTTTTTTCTCCAGTTCAGATATCTTTTCCAGGCATTGTTTGTACTGATGAAAGCAGCACTCCTTTTCAGACTCTAATTTACAGATTTCATTCCTCAGATGCCGAGCTTCACTTTCTGCCTTAATTGCTCGCTCATTTACTACTTTTGTGTCTTCACGTGCTTGAGATGCCTTATCCTCCAAACTGGATATCCGTTCCACATACTCCTTGTGTTTGCTCAAAGCAGCATCTCTTTCAGCCTCAAGTTTGATAAGTGATTCCCTCAACTTCTGAGCTTCATTTCCCGCCTCACTGGCCCGTTCATTGAACTTAAGGGAATCCTTGTGAGCAGCACTGAGATCCCTCTCTACAGCAGACAACTTTTCCAGGCATTGCTGATATTGCAGGAATGTAGTTTCTTTTTCTGCCTCCACACCAGCTAGGGCTTCTTTCAGCATTAGAACTTCACCTTCAGCTTGACCTGCACGCTCCGACTCAGCAAGAACTTTGGCCTTGAGGTTTTCATTCTCAATTGATAATTCAGATACTTGAGAATGTAAACTTTGTTCTTTTTCTTCTGCATTGCAGTTCAATCCTTTCTTTAACGTTCCCTCAAGGAACTTCGAGTTCTTTAGCATTTCTTCTCCAGCCCCAAGCATCTCATGCAATTGTTTCAGACCCCACTCACTTGTTCCCTTATCGTCACCACTATAAGATCCACTCTTCTGTACATCATGCATCCTTGATAGCAATAAACCCACTGCATGCTGATGCAAGTCACAAGTATCAGGCAAAGCATGAGCTCCACGCAGCACTTCTGGAATATGAGGCTCCGCTGCCTGTGCGGAAGATTTCACTGGTGAATCTTCAAGAAGAAAGGGTACTTGGTCGGGAAATGCCTCTGACATTGTTTTCTGGGCCTGCTTAAGTTCGCCTGTTACATGGTCATATCTTTCAGCTAAAGCCCGGTATGCTCTGTAGAACTCCTCAACTAATTTCATTAGCTCAGGCCTTTTCTTGTAGTACATTTCAGCCCTTCTTGCAAATGAATCAGCATCTTCTTCAATGAGCTTGATCATTGCCTTCACTTTAGAATCCATTTCTGCAAAAATAAGAAATAAAAACAGGTTATAGGACATTTTGGATGAGACAATCCATTACAAAGAATTATACAAACTTCTCCAGTAAAACAAACAGAAGACAACGTTAAATGATTGAAGGAGACAAAATGCCACTGCATTATTCCACCAGCTTTTACAATTATTAGAGCATACCTTTTAATCGTTCTAACCAGATACCTAGGATGCATGCTAAAGTCAAATGGCGGTGCATACAAGCTTGGTCTGTTTCACTTTTAAAAAAGATTAATCTTTACTTGCATTTAATCTTTGAAGCCATTCGTAATGTATGCACATTTGTTAGGATCTCTAGTTGGTTAATAAATGGATGTAGTGAATGTACCAGGTTGAATGAAAGTTCCAGTTGAAGTGTTTGCATACGTTGTGAAAGAGTTTGGTTAAATACTTTGATTACATGAAACAGTTATTTTATAAGGGAATAATAGGTAAGGTTCTCTATCACATACAAGACACTAGGCAGATGGTGCACTTTGTAGTACATACATGAGAGAAGGAGGCAGTCGGATTTGAAAAGAGGAAGCGCCAAGCTATAGGGAAACAGAAAAGACAAATTTTGCAGACTTTCGGAAGGCAAAACTAACTCAAAGATATTTTAAATTAATTCTCTTTTGACAATATAAAAATATTTTTTAAATTCTGTAAATTAACTGTTGAATGAAATTGGTCCTTCTTTTCACTTCTCTAAGGACCTGTAGGTTTGCATCAGAATGTGTTATTCAATCAAAAAGGCAAAGCCCCTATTTAATTTCACAAGCCTTTGCCATTATGGGTAAACTAAGTAGGGCTTGTGGTCCCCTATGAAAATATTAAAAACATAAAGATATAACTTTAGTTTCTGAAAAGTCTGAGGGCAGCCCAAAACACCCTTCACAAAAGATCTTCCTTGGGAGCGGGGACAGTAACGTAAAGACTAGCTAGAACATAGATTCAAGGCAAAGCCCTGGAATGGTAGTCTTGCTTCTGGGCAGAAACATAAGTTATGTAGACACTCTAACCATTTCGTGCAAATATAACCTACAGCAGAGAAGGTCAATAGAACAATCATACACACATTAAAATACTCTGGTGATAAGTCTCCCATCTTGAAAAAAGGCACCCCAGTGCAAGAAGCACTTCACCTTCGTGCAGGTTGAGGAGCCAACACACCCCTTGGTGTGATCTAGACAACCTACCTCATGCAAGGGTCAGTGGCTGCTTCCACGGCTCAAACCCGTGACCTATAGGTCACCATAGCACCACGGCTCCAAATCGAAAACCTCCCAACTTGAAAATCCCCAAAGTTGCAGGTAACCAAATTCCAAGCACATCATATACATATGCCCCACAATGGACACATTGTTTGAATACAAAACCTTATGGTAAAAGCATATAGAGAGACACAAGGCAAAGCATTTGAAAGAGGAGTACGATCTGAGTGTGCATGGAACAATTTTTTGAGAATAAAAGGGACGCACTGACCATGCATGAAATCTTTTAACACAATATAGTAAAAATCATAGCAAGTACTAGGTGGCATATGTATTTGTTGTTCTTTGATGCTTTCATGAACGCATGAAGCAGATGGTATCAAGTTTGACTATCAGAGTTCGATTCAAACACCATCATCCTGTATTGCCTAGAAATCGCTATTTGTAATACGGTAAGAAAACACAACATCAAATGGACAACATAGAAAGACAATTAAGAACACTAGAGATCTATTTCGCCAGAGAAAAATGAGCCAATAAAAACATTAAGAACTAGGCAATTTCTGCTGGACAAGGAAGAAAAAGAAAAAAAAGGAACCAAGTAGAGAGATACTCACCAGTAAGATTCTCTTGAAGCCATTTTGAGTTCTTAGGGATATGACTATCCCACCACCAAGAGTACTTGCGCCTGGAGTCGGAATGTGGCAAGGTTGCCATGACTCCAGCAAAGAACAAAAAGACAACTGGATTTATCCTTGCAAACTACTGAAGTTTATACCAGTAACAGAAAGAGTGGATCCCAGGGTAGTATCAAACTTAAAATTGCTCAACTACCAAGCTCCTGCAGGGAAAGAGAGAAAAGGAATAACAGATTAAGAAGAAAGCAGAAAAACCCAATTTTGGGGTACGGGATGAAGGCCTAGGTATGAAAACTATGTGAAATGAGTATTGAAGCTAATACATCATTGGAAAGTACCTGCTCTGTGCCTCTGTAGCTTTGCCAAGCACAAACCACAGCTACAGCTACAGTTACTTTTCAATTTAAAAGTTGCAATACCAGTGTACTAAAAGCAACCTAAGCAGGAGAAGAAAGGACCGACTGCGAATCAGGTATCATACATTAAAAATTGCTAATTATGTAAGCTAGAAGTATCTCAAAAATATGGATGAACTATCAATTTAACAGAATTTTCCAAGAATTCCCCAATTTTTTAAAAATAGAATTCACTAATTGACGAGATATCAAGTCCATAGAAGAAAGAGGGAAACTTCTAAGCAATTTCTAATTCTGATCAAGGCTTCATAATAGATTTGTCAAGTAGCAAAATGGGAATGGAGAAATTTATATCAACTCTTAACCAAAACTTTTTCCTGATAAGTCTACTCCTAATTTATCAAGATTTATAAAACCCCAACATGAAAGCCAAAGATTTTGAGAAAATGGACACGAGTAAAACCGCAAAAGAAAAAAGCAATCTTTTTGATGAATTGAATCAAAAACCCACGAGAAGAACAAAATCTGGAAGCAAAAAACTGATTAAAAAAGTGACATTGATACACGCAGCCTCTAAGAAAGAAAGAAAGAAAGAAAGAAAGAAAGAAAGAAAGAAAGCAGTCCACATCAAGAACACTGACCCGATAACATGGAACAAATGATCTTCAAGAAACAAGCAAAAAAAATTGGATCTTTAGAACAAAAACAAAAAAACCAGAAAGTTACCCAAGATTAAAGAAATCTCTATAACAGAAGCCTGATTAGCAGCTGTGATTGTCAAAAACCAACTAGCTGCTTCATTCCCTCTCACCCCATTTCCTTTCTTGCTCTCCCTTTGTCATTCACTCTCTCTCTCTCTCCCTCTCTTTATCCTCTAGTTGGTACTGTGTCAATGTGACAATCTGTAAAAAACAAGTAGACCAAACACGAAAGCCCTTCAAAATTGCACCTTTCAATATAGGTTCAACTAGACACTCTGTACAATTTATGTATACACACTGTATTCTTGTAATGGTGGTCAGCTGCTAGCGAGGGTAAGGGGTTTGGGGGGGTAAAAAATTGACGTTGTGAAATGGAGTAAATGCTAGTAAGAAAAAAGGAAGTAATGATCCTTATCAATTTGATTTTCTGAAAAAAAAAAAAAAAACCTATTTGATGAGATTTTGTCGGCACTTTATCGGGTAATACAACTCTTGCATACTCATGACCAAGAATGGGGTGCTTAATTTTTGGACTAATATATCCCTTGCTTTGGGATCTCAAAAATGTTCTTTCTTGGGTCTAATTCTATCTTTTTAAATATTTTTTTGGAAAAAAAAATCATTAAATTTTACTTGAAATTATAATTTTATGAGATTACGAGGACATCTTTTTATGTGGCAGAAGCAAACCAGATCTTCTCTTTATTCTTTGCATTTTTATAAATGATACTCCATATATTTCTTTCTAATTTTTATAACACAAAGAATAAAGATTTTCTCAAATGAAAATTATTCTTTGTTTAGGTCAATCAACTTGGGAGCTTGATTTTTGGAGAATTTTAGCATTTGTTTAAGTAATCCTAGATATAAAGAATTCGCCAAAATATAATTTTATGATTCATATATTTTAATTCGTACAAAATTCATCTATTGAAATTATTATAAATTCCGATAAAATGACTATTAAAATAAAAAATTTAATAATAAAATATATAAATATAAAAAAGAGCATTAATTATAGGTGGAAGAAAAAATTATAGTTATATAAAATTATGTTCTAGATTTTATAGATCTATCTACATATAACATATATTCTTATCCTTATTAAGGTAAATTTATCTTCTAACGTTCTACTTCTGATTTCTGTGCAATTGTATTAATATATATAAATTTTTCGAAAAGCTACTAAAACTGAAAAAGCATAGTTTTAGCAACCTGTTAATGTCATTAATTAATTGATTTTAAATTTAAAAAGCTGCTAAAAAGTGAAAGGTGATGGATGAAGGCTTTTGCAGGACTAACAACAACTCACCTCACGAGCCAATATCGATTGCTGGAATAATTGGAATTTTTTTTTTTTTATTTAAAGTTACGAGTTTAATTTTTTAAAATTTAAACTTTTTTAACTAAGAGTGTTGTTCTAAAAATTAGGTTTTGTAATGTTTGAATTTAAATTTATTTAAATTCTAATACAAATATAAATAACAATGAAACAGGAAATTAAAAAAAAGCTTACCTCGCGCAAATTTTTTAAGGAAAATTTGTTCTTTGGTCCAACAATTTCTCCATTAATTTTCTTGTAATTTCGTTAATTTAGTTTTATTAGGATTTTTTTTTTTAGCTTGAAGCATATACATGCGTGAAAGCTTCGTTGGCTTATCAAATACTTAAAGCAAAAGTAGAATATGATGTTAACATCTCTTCTTTCCACTAATTTCACCCTCAAAGTTATTTTCATGATTAAGCAAATAAATGTTATTAGCATTATCATATTATATTTTGCTAATTAATGTTTTTTCCAATTCAATTTACATGTCCATGTAATTTCATTTGGTCACAAGAATTTTTTAAAAATAGATATTCGTCAAAAAGTCAAGACAATATTTGGCTGACTTTTTATATAGTAAAATTTATTTGCATCCGATATTTATATTAAATTATGTTAAATAGGCATTTAGACATGAATTACGTGATATTTAAAGAGAAAAAAAGTGTTTAAAATTAAATTGAAAAAGGATATTTGAATATTCAAGCTATATTTAGATATGTATTTTACTTGAAAATATATAGAGTTTTGTGAAGAACTTCATTTACAAACTTGAAAAAGTTTTTTTTTTTAAAGATTGGAGTGAAAAATAACATAATGTTAACCAAACACGTTTTTGAAAGGAAAAAAAAATTTTGGAAAACAAAAAAGAAAATCTAACAAAAAATTTTATGTCCAAACGAGTTCTAATCACCACGGATAATTAGTGACAAATTGAAATAAGAATGTGAATTTATTAAAAGTTTAATATCAACATTATGCAAATACATACATCATATAATTATTAGATCAATGTTGATATCATAAAAGATATTCAACGAGATCTCAACTGTAACACATATTTTGTTTATGATTTTAAAATTACACAACCTTCATTTTTTTTCATATTTAAAGTTTAAAAATAAAAAATCAATACAGTAAATTCTCGCTTAAGTGTGAGATCGAAAAAAAGATAGTACCACAAGAATTTAAAGTAGCAAAACTATATTATAGCCTACATATGAGTTGCCCTTTACGTGTTAATGTTACTCTTTCATGTAGTTATTATGCTCTTATATTCAATTGGATCATAAATATATCCCTATTTTCCTCCATTCAACTTCTTCAAGTACTCTTTGCATACTTAAAAGGAAATTAAAATAAACACACAAATAAAACTAAAAATTTTAAAAATTAAAAAGAGGTAAAGTTTAAAAGGGAGTATGGATTTTTTTTTATTTATTTCAATTATAGTAGTTTTTTTTTAATTTATCCATCATTATTTATGTGGGAATATATTTTAAATAAGGTATGTTGAGTTGTGTGAAATAATTTAAACCACAAAATAAGAAAAGCTAAGTTTGTTATAAAAATTTAAAAAATTAACAAACTTTTCCATTTGTGGATTACATTATAGCTTTGTTTTTTAAAAATAAATAAAAAGGATTTAGATTACAAAGAAATTATCCAAATTTTACTTCATCCCATTGTATAAGAGATTTTGTTTTTCCAACATGATTATTAATTTCAATTATTCATAGTGAAAAATATTGTGCCTCCATTAATTTGGATGGAGTGGTTGGTCATTGACTTTTTGGCCTAGCTACATTTGGAAAAAATAAATAAAAATAGTTGTAGCAGTTAATTAGCAATTAATTGAATTAAGTATATGTACATTTCATTATGGCTAATGCCCTAACCTAATGACCTTTTTAAATAGTTTCAGAACTTTCTCATGCCCTAAATCAAACTATATATAGTAACCACAAATAGGGTATCAAAATTTTCGAGTTTGAATTTTGTGAATAAAAAAAATCATTTGTATAGAACGTTTTTTTCTTTAATAGGCCGTATGCATCATAAACAATATTAAAAAAGTGTCAATTCCATAGGGATTTTCTAAAAATTATATAACGAAAATCCGTAGGTGAAATAGTTAATTTGCTGATTTTCCTTCCAACAAAACTTCATAAATAAAACCTTTGGTAATTACTACCACTATAAATTTCCACATAAGTCATTTGGGGATTATTAATCCCCGTGTAAGTCCCTTGCGAATTTTTTTGCAAGAAATATAAATTCACTGACTACGTGATTCTTGAGGGAGAATATGAAAGTCGAAGAATTAAAATAAAAGGTTAATTAGTGATCATTTTCTTTTTAAGAATTAAGTATTATTTGTTTCTTTTATTTATTTTTAGACTGCTATCACGACTTGTTATCTGCCTCGAGATCTAACTATCTTGTTGTTGTTTTTGCTTATTGTTGTTATTGCCTCTTTTTTCACTATTTGTTAATATTGCCTCTTTTTTACTGTTTATTGCTATTTTTCACTGTTTGTTTCACCAATGGTTTTTTAGAAACAACTTATCTACCTTCTTAAAGATAGGGGTAAGGTCTGTATACATTCTACCTTACTCAAACCTCGCTTATGAGATTATACTAGGTTTATCATTGTTGTTATTAAAAATATTCATTAAGATTAAAATCGGCACACTACTAAAAAATAGCAAATATCGACATTAAGAAAGCAACCTCACTAGGTCTATTTTTTTTTATTGGAAAATAACGACCTTAAAAGTCTAGGGTTTGAACCCCCATCTTTGTAATGGTAGGATACATTTCTATCACTAGATCATTTATACTTGTTGGTTTAAGATTTTACTTTATTTTATTTATACTCTTCAAATTTAATTTTTCAGAAAAAAAAATCGACCTCAGAAGGTTGTTATATTTAAAATATATTTTTTATTTCTTAAAATATGTCAATCTCACGATGTCGCAAATATTATTTTCTTTTTTTATTTTTTTTTAAATACATTACGACCTCATGAGGTCGCTATATTTTTTTTGAGATTTCATTTTGACCTCATGAGGTTGATATTAGTATTTTTTATAATTTGTTTAATTGAACTCATGAAGTCGAATTCTTTTCTTAAAAATCTAATAGAAAAGTGACCTCACTAGGTCGCTTTTATTTTTTTTTGGACCTATTTTTGAGGTCGATTTTTTAAGATCAGTTTAAACAGTTTTTTTAATAGTGGCAAAAGCTTCTTGCGATAAAAATTGTCATGTAAATGACACTTTTCCTATAGTAGAATCTAGATAAGTTAGATCAGTGAGTTTTAAATATCATATAGTTAAATTTAAGAATAACAATATATAATAGAAAAAAAAAATATTACAAACATAATTTTATATTTGGTTAGAAACCTATTGAGCAACAAACTAAAAGAGCATAATGTGTTACTCAACATGCATGCATGGACTAAAAGATTGTGATCTAACTTTATAGCAAAGTGAAAAAATCAATATATATATATATATATATATATATATATATATATATATATATATATATATATATATATATATATATATATATAAAGGAAGTTTAGAGGCAATGCTGATGTGGCATGTCTCTAAAGTCTTTATTCTCTTTTTTTTTGTGATTTTTTTTGATTATTTTTTTATTTTTAAAAAATTATTTTGTTAACGTATTTATTTAATTTTGTTGTTATTTAATATTATCTACCACTTAAATGATTTAATCTAATAAGAATATATATCATCTTATTATATAAGTGAGAAGTCAAAAACTGAAAAAGTTATATTATCATTTTGCCCTTCCACTAAATTAAAATATAATTAAGTACATAATTAATAATATTTTATCATATCATATTATATTTATATATTTATTACTATATAACTAGGAAGCCAACCAGTGAAAAGTTAAAATAAATAAAATAATAATAAATAAATATAAAGAATAAATAATACTAATAATATATAAATACTATATATAAATAATAATTAATTAACAAATAATAATAAACAAATAAATAAATAATAATAATATTAATACTATAAGTGGAAACTCAAAAAGGGAAAAATTAAAATACTAAAATAACCTTCAAACATTGAAAGACTAATATACCCTTCAAATCATATTTAACTATCGAATCGGCCCTTCAATCTAAAACTATTTCTATATAATATATATATATATATATATATATATATATATATATATATATATATATATATAAAGGAAAGATATGAATATGCTGATGTGACATGATTCTAAAGCCACCATTCTCATTTATTTTTTTCTGATTTTTTGAGCATTTTTCTTTATTTTAAATAATTTTTTCTTACACATTTATTTAGAAAGCGTTGTTATAACTAACATAATAAAACAGATACAAGCTTTAAAATAATTGTGATAATTAAAGTTTTAAAGTTGCAGTATTAACCTTTTCAGAATGATAAAAATGATGTTTCCGTTTTTAAAAAAATCAACCATCGCCTTTCGGTTCTTTTCCCTCAAACGTCACTTCTATTTACTCCTCTTAATTAGGAGTTTATTTGTCGAATGATATTTGTACAGTGATTTGATAAGAGCTCATTTTTACAACTTTCAACCATTTCAAGCTTTTTTCACTTTCATTGATATGCAGTGTTCTGCTATTTTTCTTGATAATTTTACTTTTTTCGTTTTTTAAGGGTTGTTCAGAGAGTCACATTACTTGCTATTTTGTGTTCCTACAGTAACACTGGTTAGGTGAATGACTGAATAATTTTTTTTTATTATATGGGAAAAAGTTATATTATGGGGTAATACCTGTAATAGAATATTATGATTGTCTTACTAATTTTTTAGGTCGTGGTGGCTATGTTAGGAAGCTTTCGCACTTGCAAGAAAGATCGAGGCCAATTGCCACTTGAACCAAATGTTAGAATTTTGGGATTCCCTTTTAGGGGCTTGCATGATGCATACGGTAACATACTCTCCAGATTTACAGTTTTTATTGTGCAAATTTTATTCTTTTTATGTATGTATATTATTTTATTCTGAAATTATTCATGAAATAGTTAGTATACTATTAAGTGCTTTCTCTTTGAATATTTTGGGATAATATTCAAAATGTTTAAGTTTAGATTTTGAAAACTCAACTTAATTGTGTCTCCTGATATCTTTATGCCGTTAAATATTTCTTTCTCGCAAAGCTAAACCCTTTGCGAGATATGATTTTTCGTCACATAAACAAGATTTTGGATATAAATTTATTATTCTATTATTAATTTTCTCCCTTCTCTCTTCTTTCTCGGCTAGCTACTTTTTTTCTTTTTTTTTTGTTTCATTTTAAATGCTTCATTTAATTACTTTTTTTCTACTTCTTAATTTCTTTATTATTTGATGTTTTAGTAATCTTGATGTGATAATCTATTTATGTTCATGAATGAACGAAAATGAGCAAGTAAATGGTGACAAAAATGGAGAAAAGAGGGAAGTAGTAGAAATAAAAAATATATATATGTGAAAATAAATAATCTAAACCAGCATAAAAATGTATCTTGTATGAATTTTTATATACATGGACTTACATTAACATTTTTTTCACAAATGTAGCTCCAGCAAAATTTATTGTTTCCATTTTATCTTTTTATAGTTCTTTATTTTTCAAATAGACTGAATGAAATTTTATTTTAAGTTTTTATGGATTATCTCTTTCAAGTCACCCCCTTTTTCTATGAAGTTTTATGTTGAATTTATAGGAGAAGTTTCCAAAAGGAATATATATTAAGTTTTAGAATTTTTTGATATTTAATATATATAGTTTTATTATTTTGAGAAAAAAAACTCAAGAAAAGTCCAAGAAGAATAAATTAAAAAGTGGAATACATAATTTTTTCAAAGAAATAAGTGGGTAGAGAATTATGAGAGCTAAAAATAAAATCAAATAAGATTGCAGTCAGTTTGATAATGATCGAGTGACATTGCTTCTTCGGCCCGAACCGAGAAAAAAAAAAACCCCACGAGAGAAAAGGAATAGAAAAGAAAAAGTTGTTTGATTTTGAAGATTTAAGACAAAGATATCTGGTTTTGTATTTTATTCTCTTTCCATTTTCTTTTCTGTTTTTTTCGCTTTTTAAAAATTTTAAATAAAGAGAAAATAATAAAAATATATGAAATTTTAAGCTTACATCAATTTTTCTTCAAGTTTATTTTGTTCGTTACATACTTTTTAAAGAAAATAAGTTTTGTCTTCGCCTAAATTTTATGACTAATACAAAATTCAACTTAAGAAAAATGCATACATCTAATCTTATTCATTTGAATTTAAAAAATAATAAGTTTTTCTAAATATTTAAAATAGTAAGATCTTTTATAATTATCTTGGGTGCAATTGACTAGTGGAAAAAAAAATAAAAGAATAGTCAAATGAACAGTTTAAATTAGTGCATAATATTGAAAGAATGGACATAGACAAATTATTGGAGCTAAAGGTTCATATTTTGTATTACATTAAAACAGTACCTCTTTTCAAATGTGGACCAAGAAATATGGCACATTTTTTGGCTTCTTTCATCACTTCTTTTTAACCCCAACTTATAAATGTTAACAAAATTAATATTTGAAAAGATAGCATTTTGTTCTTTTCATTAAATTTTACAATAAGAATTTAAGATATATCCCATTACCAGCATGGGTATATATATATGTATAAAGTAGAATTTGGCTTATCAATTTGGAAGAAATTGGGATGGGGTAAGTGGGGACTTTGTGAGATGTTGATGGAATTGACCGTTCTTCTTATACATAATGTTCAAAAAGCTTTTTGCCTACTTTTACCAACAATAATAATTTGCTTTTCAAAGAATGAACAATTAGTTGGGAAAAAAAGGTGAGTGTATATAGCAATGAATTAAGTACTTATTTTTTCCTACCAAACTTTTCCTTCTCAACAAAGGCACATATTATATATATATATTTATTGTTCAACATTCATTTAATTTGGATGAAGTTCGGATTGAAGTTGAAAATATATTTGGTCATAATTTTATAAAATATATTTTACTTTTAAAAAAATAACATGAAACATGACTTATATCTATAAGTTTTAAAAACTATCAAAAATATTCAATTGTGTCGAATAAATTTACTTGTTAATTCAGAATTATGCAGAACCTTCATTGATGATGTTCATTACCATTATCACAAATCATAATTTTATATACAGATAAGTGTGACATAAAATTATCATTTTAATAATGAACTCGATAATACATTATTCTTAAAATCATAACACTATATTTTAATAATAACTACTAATAACACAATTACTAGCTACAGTAATTCTTCAAATTAGAATTAGTTATAAAGATCCATCAGTGGGAAAAAAAAAAGAACGATAATAACTACAAAAGTTCAGAGGTTTTATTTATAAAATACAAAATTTTTGAACAAGTTTCAAAATTTTAAAATAGGTCAGCGGTTATATCTAGGGCTAAAAAGAAATTTGAAGCAGATTTTAAAATTTGAAGATTTAATTTTTAAAATCTCCCAAAAATAAATAAATCTTAGTTAAATAAATATTTGAATTTATCTTTTTAAAAAAATTCAAAATTTTGATCAACGGGAACTTAAATTATACACTAAAATGGTACTTATTACATACACATTTTATTTTATGAAAGTTGAAGTTATTTTCTCCTTCGAAAGGGCATGTAGGGTCGTATATACTTTAGATCAGTAACAGGATTTTGTATATTAGATAGGGACATTGTAACTTTTAAGCATTATTTGAGGGGGAAATGAAAAGAAGACCAAACAATGTGCTACACGAGATGAAATTAGATGTATGATTTTAGCCATTACAATAACCAAAAAGGCAAAAACTAAGGGAAAATCATGATTTAGATTAGTTTATCAAAATAGCTCCAATTTTCTTTCAGAATTCTAAACGTAATTAACATATTTGGGTAAATAACAAGTGTTTTACGTTGAATTTAGTACAGTTGAATTTGTATGGGGTCGAGAACATACTTTACGATTCAATCTTATTTTAGATTCAATTTATTAACAGTTTGGTTAGCAGTATGTGATAAAAGTAAGTAAGCGTAATATAAACTAGTAAGACAAGGTAGAAAAAAGCAAATCTGAGTGTCTCCGATGTGGATGCGAGCGAGTCCAGATCATTGTCCTTGGCTCGAGAATGAATACTTGAAATAACATAAACTAATATTGAGCAAAGTAGAGAAAAAAATGCTTAGAGCATAAGAAAGCAGAGTGTTGCCAATATAATTGTTTGAGAGAAAATAAAGTACTTTCAATCTCCCATCCACGGAGGGAGTTCGACTACTTATAGGTTATATAGTTTTAGGTCTAAGCCAATGGGAGAATGTCACTGGAGTCCTAAAGTATTATACCATGTGCCCTAGTGCCACACATCCTGACCGTTTGGCAGGTGCACGCCAGCCAACACCCCCTGCCTTGTGCAGATCCATACAAACTCGTCCGCACACCTGGACACCCTGATAACCTAGCTTGTCCCCTGTTTGTCTTTTACACCATATCACAGGGCGATGCCTTGTTGATTCTCTCTTGGTACAAAACGGTATTCTCCCCGTCACTATATTGGGGAAGACTGCCTTCTCAAGGTCGTCCAACTCCTGAATTCTCGATGCCCCTACCTGAAACCCACTAATGATGCCACATATTTTTTGCTCTCATTTTCCCCCCTAAAAAACTCTCTATACCTCATTATTCCACTATTCAGATTAATTTTGTGCTCGAGGTCTAGTTAGATTTTTAGACACACTTAAGCTACCTTCTTAATGCAACCTGACATTTCCTTCCACAAGACGTAGTTGTCCCCTTCAAAGTCTAAAACTCACTTCTCCTCTTTATTCAAAAGAGCAAAATAATGACCTACTCTAGTAAAATTTTCCAACTTCACTAATAACTAAGCAATGTTTAGATTACAACCTATTTCAACCTAGGACTCTTAATCCTATCCCCTTACAATTACTCTATTGTAAGCACTTTGCAATAATTCTATTACAAAGACATGCACGACTAAGGCCCAATTTGTTTGCACTTAATGGAGGTCTGAATCTGAATGGTTCAGACCTTAGACCATTAAGTGCATTTGTTCTCATTAAGATTTCAGCACTTATTTGGTTTGAATAGGTTTTAATCATTAAGATCTGGAACAGAGTCTTAATCATTAAGAGGTATGCTTGTGTAGATAATTTTCATCATCACTATGTCCAAACCACCAGCCATCATCACTAACTACTTCTGTCATCACAACCACCACCATCATTATTGTCGCCAACCACCAACCTCCGCCACCACTGTCAACCACCACTACTGTCAGCCATTACCACACATATCACCTCCATCATTATAGTTACATTCATTGTCACCACCTCTACCACACTTATAGTCACCACCACCACTGTGGTCAATCTCTACTACCAACCACCTCCACCATCACAATTAGCACCGCCACCAACTACCACATATTCTTCGGTCTCTACCATCAACACCGCCAACTACTAACGTCAATTAAGTTCACCATTACAACCATCACTACCAACCGTCACCATCACACCAGCCACTACAATACCAACCGTCTCCATTATCACAACTATCACCACCACCATCACGCCAGTCATTACAACACCAACCACCTCCATCATCACAATTATCACCACCACCATTACTAGCAACTATCCACCACCTTTACTAGCCAGTAACACAATGGATTACCACCACCATCACTAGTAAATATAAATATTTTATTTTCTATGAAAAATAAATTTATTTTATAAATTTATATTTTTATGATATTTAATTATTTTTATTTGAATTGTATTTAATTTATTTACAATAAATAAAGTATACAAATTCATATGTTGAAAACAAACAGTGTTAGTCATTCAGTGTTCAGATCTAGAGACAACATCTTAATCATTCAGATGTGCATTCAAACTCAAACGTCTTAATCTTAATGAAAACAAATGAGACCTAACTCAAACCCAGCCACAAGAGGTTCAAGACATGAACAAAAGGCACCTACTAAAGCTTCTCAAAAGAGGAGTAGGTTTACAATGTTAAGAGCAAAAGACAAAAACTCAACAATCTAGAACATAAGACATAACTCGTTGTTAAAGCACGGGTTCTCCGTTTCGGAGTTGTTGTAGTTTTGTCTTGTTGGAAGGGTCTGGCGGCTTTGCAGATGTAAGTGAGGACCAAAAATCTGATTCTGCAAAACTTATGTTCATCATATATGGAAGGATGAGAGAGTGGTGAGCTCCTGGACCGTTGGATAAAAGGTTGGGATCGCAACAATTCTAGTGCAGTGCTCCGGCTCTGATGCAGTGGTAGTGACAACAACTTTACAACTGTGAAGTTCAACTTCGAGAACAAGGAACCCTATCCCTTACACAGCGCATCTGATTCTTCAACAGATTTATCAAATCATCAAAACAAGGCATAGCACTTCGGTATCTATGCTTCATCATATAGATACTAATAATATTGATTATCTTCTTCTCTCATGTAAGTCCTAATGCAATAATCCAATCTCCACTCGTTTTACCTTTGCCTTATATTTAATTAACATATTTGGATAAATGAAAAAAGAAATATTTATAAGTAAAAGGTTGGCTCGCATAGTGTAAAACTCATGTTATTGAAGGAAATTATATCAAGAAAACAAACAAGCATTAGATAAATCCAAAGTTGGAAGGTCTGCCATATTCATGGCACATTGTATGTTATGAATAGCAGAAACAAATTAATTTGTAAATTCTACTCGAGAAGAGAAACACATGGAACACAATAAAGCATCCCGTATTAATAAAGTTTAGAAAAGGACCGCGGGCAATAATATGTTTATCGAACCCCCTCGACAAAGAGTTATACTACATGATATTGTGTATATAGGGTATGTAGATTTTTTGTGTTTATGTATAATTATAAGTTTTAAATTCTTTGAACAACATGCAAAAGGTTAGCTCAACAGTTTAGTGCATTCAAAATGCACCCCAACGTACAAAGTTTGATTCTTAGAGACTGTATTTTTTTTTTGAAAATTTTATTTTTCGAACCCTCTGAGTGAAGATTTTGGATCCGCCACTACATCTTAAAAAATATGATGAAGATAATCTATCCTAATACAAACATTAATTATTACCTCCACATCTCAAATTCATAATCTGGACATCATACGCAACAGAATAATTGTCACAATATTAAATAACACCGAGGCTTATAACTTTGTTCTATTTGCGACATTTTAATACATTGTCCCATCTTAAAGAATATGATGTGGACAGATTATCCTAATATATACATTAACCATTGCTTCTAGCGACAAAGTCAGAAATTTCTTTAAGGGTATTCAAAATTTAATATATATGTATGAAAAATAATTTTTAATCTATATAATTCACATAATTCTTTTATATACATAATATAATTTTTTAATAAAAAATATACGACTGGCCACCTTTTATTGCATGTGACTACACCACTAATTACTTTCACACGAATCTATAATCAATAGGGCAAATGTAGCAGAATAATTGTCATAAAACAACGCCAAGGCTTATAACTTGGTGGTATTGCGACATTCTAATACATTGTCCCATTTTCCCTGTCCCTTCTTCTGTCCCCCCGTAATAGGAAATAATATCGATAAAAAATTACTCTTTATGTTCTTTTTTAATTATTGGGTATATTAAAAATAATTATTAAATTATTAGGTATATTAAAAATAATTATTTTAAATTAATTGTTAAGTTGTTAGGTATATTAAAAATAATTATTCTAAATTAGTTGTTAGTTTTAAAATTCAAAAAATAAATAATTATTTTTTTCAAACTTTACTCTTAAATAGTACTTAAGTCACTTTAAAATTCCAAAAAAATGATTATTGCATGTTTTCAAAAAATACCTATTAATTAGAAGGATTATATCAATCAAATTACAACCTTTATTAATTTTAAAGGTCGTATAAATTTTATTCTAGCAAGTAAAAACAGAACAGAGGGAGTATATTTTAAAAAAACTGTCATACATTATCTTTCTAGCTCTTTTGTGAAATTTCTTAAAACTAGTTTATATTTTGCGGTTTAAAGATTTTTTTAATCTTCTTCTGTGAATTTTGAAAAAAAAAATACGAAAAATAAGATAGATTAATGGTGCAAAATGCCACGACAAACTAGAAAAGGAAATCATTAAAGATTATGATGGAGTACTCATGACTCGTAAATATATTTTTATTTTTAAATAGAGATTTCAATTTCATTTTTTAAAATAAAATTATTTTTATTGAGGCAACTTACTCTCAAAATGATATTTTCAAACATAACTATTGATCGAATTAATCAAAGTTCAAAACGGGCACAGAATCCTAAATTGGGAAACTAAAAAGGGGCATTGAACAAAGATTATGTGAAACTTCCAGATGTTTAACTTAAACGTACTACAATATGATTGTCCTAACTAAGTATAATTAAGAATAAGAAAGAGAGATGATTGGAAACTAATATGATAGAAAAAGTATACCAAAGTGATTAGTGGCAAAGCACCAAGAGAGTTTCTTGGTCAGTAAGTAGTGTCATTTCTGTTGAGATGGTAATTAGTGTGTGATTAATGACACGTGCAGGTAATCATCACCGCTTAGCTAACATTAATCCAATTTATAAATAAATAAATGTGTGTTACTTAACATATATTTACTAATATCATGTGAATGGTGAGCTTTTGTCATTCCACAATATTATAGACAAATTGGGTCCACATTTCACATGTCTCATTGACTGCTCTCATTAGCTTGAATGAGTCAGAGATAGTACTAGTTATTATTCTGACACATTATATTATTCCCATTCAGAACTGAATAATACCATTCTCCCTTAATTCATATAATGTAATTTAATTAAAATAAAATTTTAAAAATATAAGAAAATTTTATTTATTTTAAAAATTATGTTTAAAATGAATTATTATTTTCAAATAAAAAAGTATATGTTCGTGGATTTTTAAGCAAATAAATAGATCGGAATAGAGGTAAAATTTTGATAGCGTCGTCAAATATTTTTCAAGTAAAAAATTATGTAATTTTTGTTAAATCGACTAAATTAACTAAATAAAATTAAAATATTTATTTTTAATATAATGAATAAATAAAAATGGACGAAGAGAGTATTAATTAAAAACATGATGTAGCTTTGTAATTAAATGAGTGCAAACAAATCTAACATTTTTTGTGTGAGCGGAATTTTAATAGCCTAATTGATTGCCTACTTGAACTTTCACCGTATTGAGTGAGGATTTAATTCTTTCATCTTGTAATCATCTCACCATTTTTCAGGAAAAAAAAATATGCTTCTATTCAAATTCTATATATGTGGTATAAGAAATTTTAAAATACACACATACAATAAGTATATATTCATAGATACAGTCACAAAAAGGTGAATTTTACCGATATATGATCTCACGTGAACTTAATAATTTTTACTTAAATTATGTATATATATTAAAATATTTATTGTTAATTATTTTTATTATTATTATTATTATATTTTAACTTTGACATTAAAATTCTAAATTCATCTATATTAATTTATTACCACATATGAAAAACATAAGCAATATATCAACAACCAAATAAACATATAAAGATGAGATATTAATGAAAAGTTTGAAATATAAAGAATAAATATAATGATGTCGTTCGTTTCAACGTACCCTAAGCTGTCTATTTCTAGTAAGTTTATTAATTAACATACCTATCATAAGACAATTAGTTATATAATTAAGCTGAGGTTATTCTTTTTGTTTTGTTAATTATTAAAACAATTAATGAATATGATAAACGAGTGGCCAATATTAAGCGGGATAAATCAATAACTTTATTTAAATTGAGCACGTAAATAATGTTTATCCAAAAAATTATAATTTTGATTAACAATAAAATTTATAAAAAAGATTAAAGGTAATAATACATATTTTTTAAATTATAAATCTTTACACACATTGTTAAAACTCTTGTAATATATGTGCTGGTCCTCATAGATAGAATGTCTTAAAAGAATCTGCCAAAGTGGACCAAAAAAGTAGTTGATCATTCATCAAATCCTCAATATATATATAGAAAGAACACTACAACCCAGCAAAAAGCTGAAGAAAGAATTGTGTGCCACATGAAATTAAACAGTAACCCATTCTCTTTTTTTCCAATTTATATAATACACTTTTCGTTTAAGTTTGTATCAGAAAAGGAACCTCATAAATATTTATGATTTTTAGATTATAAATTTTAAAATTTTGTCAAAATGCATCACATAAATTAAACAGTAGAAGTAATATACGAGCAATATCTTCATAGATTTTACAACACCCTAGGACTTCCATGTATAACTAGAAATTCTGGGTATGAAAAAATCTTTCGTAAGGAAGCATTTTCCTCAAATGAGTTCTACGTGACGCGGATTCAAATTAATCGAATATCAAATGAGAGACGAAAAAAAATCAGGCAAATTTATATGGTGCTCTCACGGTTCCAAAAATCAGACAAATTTTGTAATTATTATTATTCTATTTACTAGGTTACCATATCAAGTTACTATGATGAATTATCTGTCATTATACGTAAACTTAATCTGATGATGTAAAGAATTTATGCATTGTCGATGTATACAAATGTTTTTTTAAAATATTCTTAAATATTTTTTTTAACTACTAGAATTTGTGTTTCATAACACTTTCTAATTTTATATAATTTTTGTATATGATAATTTAAAATATATAATAAAACAGCATAAAACAAGAAAATATGGGTATGAATAGTGACTTTACAAAAATGGTCCTTGTTATTTTTGTCGTGAATTAGGTATCTATGTAAACGTCCATGTGTGATAATTGAAGAAGTTGTTTCCACTTTGTTTGTTGTGCTAACCAATTATTAATTGCACTATTGAATTAGATTTCTGATCTCGTACTATAAATTATAATAGTCGTCAACCAATTATAGGCTTCATATAATTTTAATTAATATATAATAGTATTTTGTTATAACAAAGAAAAAATAATTGGACTAATAACAGTATTATAGAGAAATTTGACCGTAGTTTAATTATCAATCTCTAAGTAGAAATGTTCGAGTGTAGCACATTCGATGGTTGTTTGCAATCATAAAATATGTGATACTAGGGGTGTGTTCGACGGAGAGGAAAATATTGTTAAATTTTTTTTAAATGTTCAATTAGTCGTAATTTTTTTAAAATATTTTTTTTATGAAAACAATAACAAATTCAGTGTAAATCTTACAAGGAGAGTTTGGGGAGAGTAGTGTGTACGGAGACCTTACTCCTACCTTGGGAAGACAAAATGTTATTTTTGATAGATCCTAAAAAATAAGTTTCACAAGGGTATTTCATATTAATTGTATCCTCTTCACTCTCCGGCACACCTCATCTTCATCCTCATATATCCCCATAGCTTCCATTCTCCCCCACCTACATTTTATAATATTTGTTTAATTATATACAAATATTTTTAAAATTATATTTTATGCTTACGTACCAAACACAACACAAAAAATCTACTTATTTTTCTTAAAATCATTTTTGAGAAAAATATTTTCTAGAAAAATATTTCCCTTTTCTTATTAGAGAAAGATAGAAAAGGACTTTTATATACAGTCAATGGTTGACAATAAAGAATTTTGAGGGTCAAAATAATGTGAATTAAAGAATTTTGTGCATGATTTGCATAGAAATATTAGATTAAGAGGATAAATATAGAGTTTTGGATTATACAAATAGACATGGGTTGTGCCCCTAAAAGTATTGCATGTCCATATATGAAGTGAAAAATCTATTTCCTATGTATATTTAACTGATTAATTAAACTAAAAATATAATAGCCTTTCTATATTTGACTTTAATTTAAAGTTATACAGTACTTTCTTTTATTATTGAATAATCTAATGTTCTACATGTTTTTCACGGTAGTTACAAATTTAAATTATGGAATAAGCCTAATATTTGTATTAGAATAAATTATTTATATCATATTTTTTAGAAATGACGATTCTTTTTTGAGATCCTGTAAATACGAGATATTTTATATATGGAGCTTTTTTTAAAAAAAATGTGACATCAACATGTGTGAAACAACAGTCTTAATATTGAAGCTCCTCTTTTCTTCAAAGTAATATCTGATTGTTGCTCTCCACCAATTCTTTCCCTTCTTCCAATAAATTCTTGCTGGACTTTACCGACACTATACTATATTATATACTAGTGTCATAACACCCCCCCCCCCCCCCAACAAACACCTCACCCACCCCCCAACCCAATCACACTTATCACCCAGAATGGATGGTAATCTTTCCTTCTGAGAATTCTCCTCTTCCCTTTTTCTTTGTGGGGTTGGTGTTGTTTGCCCCCCGGGGTGGGAGTAGGGGCCAAGAAGATATATTATATGGGGTGAAAATTTCATATATCTAACTTGAGAAAACAACAAAAAATGATGTTTTATATTTGGGATAGGTTTAGAGTAATCTCTAAATTATACTCTAAAGTAATTGTAGTCCTTTTAAGTTTTAAAAAATGAACATGTTTGTTCTTTGTCAAATATTTAATAAATTTTTGAGAACTCACATTTAAAGGTGTAATTTCAGTTATTTTTAGTTCATTCTTCTAAAAGTATGATGCAATTTTTTGATGTGCAACTTTTGGAAATTTTGGTATGTTTTTGGTGAGTGCATTTTTTGTGTTGTGATTTCTCCAATTTAATGGAACTTTTCTGGTGTTTCTGATTAAAAAGAAATTCATAGTTACTCTCAACTTTAATATTTAATGGAAATTAAAAAGAGCTTAATTAAATTTGACAAATTTTAAAAAGTCAAAATTGTTAAAGAAATTAAATTAATTTGAGTGCCAATCCAAAACATTTTTTGTCATTTTTTGCTAACTTAATAACAAAAACATCACTCAATAAGACTTAACATCTTCCTACCAACCTGTTTGAAAGAAATGTGTATAAACACATTTATAGGGGCAGTGGGAAAAAAGTAATGGAAATGGGTCCTAGTTGAATAAGATGAGATCCAAAATCCAAATGCTGTTTTTGTTGTATAGTGATATATAGCCAGCTATAGACCCCCACCTTACCCTCTAAAAGAGTCTGAAAAGAACTTGTGAATGCTATGGTACAATAATTGTGTTATGCTTTCTACAAACAAACTTCAAAAATGACTATTCTCTCTTTATTCACCTCTCTTCATACTGTTAGAATGTTGCAGAGAAACAAAGATAAAATTAAAGTGCTCATGTGGTCAAGATATTCTTGGCATAAATTCTCAAGAATTTTACATCTATACAATAATAGCATGTCAAGTGAAATCCGAAAAAAATAGAATATACGCAAACTTTATCCCTAATATCATGAAGATAGAGAAATGGTTTCTAAAAACTACTTCTATTCACGGACAATATAAGAATTTTATTTTTGGTTACACTATTAAGTCATATTAAAAAAATATATGCAACTGCAAAAGCAATAATTATGCTTACCACACCTAGATGTGAATATATATATACTTGAGGAAAACAAATGATTGGGGAATGTTGAGATTGGTAAAAAAGTGGGGAAAAAAAAAAAAGAAAAAGAAAAGGTGTACTTGTCTCATGTAAAGAGAAATGCCATGATCAAGCTAGGAATCTGCCTGTTTTGGGCTATAAGTATGATTTTCTAATTTGGACCAGATATGTAGTGGACTAGCCCAATTTAGTAACATCTATTTTGGAGGCCCAACTTCTATAATAAAGATACTTAAATTATATGCATCATGCAGCAAATTCACTCTTTAGAATTCAGATGATTAAGTATTAAACTAAAGAATATGACACAAGAAGTACATTTAACAAATTTTAATTCATTATTAAGGACAAAAACAAGGTTATTAAGAAACAACAAGGCTATTATACAAGCACAAGGGCGCCATCAAAAGGTCCATGGAGGTGTACTAAACTAAACTAGTAACTACAATAAGGATATTAAAAAATTTCCTTCCAAAGTTCACCTACTGGTTTTGGATGACATTCAAGGATTGGGAGTGAGGGAAGGAAATGAAGGGATGGATTGCAGTATCAACTTGCGGCTGCTTCGTCGACCGGGCGAATTTGGGAAGTCACAATGAGGAGGAGAAACTCTCTTCCTGTTGGGAGAAGCTGTCTTAATGCCACTGACTGGAGAGCTAGTTCCCCCTTGGAGTATCTCAGGCATTTCATCTTCTTGAATAGACTCAAATGGTTTCTCGAACTTGGGCTGAGGTTGAAAGAAGTCTGGCCTTCCGACCCCTTGGCCAGCAAATATACCAGATGAGGATCCAATAGATAGAAATGATGTTCGCGGCGGTTTGTTCTTCAATGAGAAAGGAAGCTGCATTGGTGGTCTAAAAGGCAAAGTTTTTCATCAGCTAACTTAGTAGAATGATAACATGAAAGCATAAAGAAGGAACTTCGCTTGAAAAAGCTAAATGATTGACAACATACCTTCTAAATGCTAAAGGTGTAGCCGGGAGGACGGAATCTGGATTCTGCTCTACATCACTCTGGGGTAGGTTTTTATGAGAAGTTCTATCAACAATACTCTTTTCAAATGCATCTGTTTCCTCTTCCTCGGCATCCCCATCTGTGCCTATGAAAACAGAACCTGAATCAGAATAGTAGATTTTCAAACTACATTTATAGGAATGAAACTAAAAATATGATATGAATCAACGCCAAACCCCTCTTTCTTTTTTCTGAGGCATGACTATGCATTTTCTTTTAATCATTCTTTCGGTTTGGGTAGCGGGGAATGTCTGTATATAGGTTTAAAACTAGAATCAAGCCATTACCAGAATTAGCCAAGTAGACTTACCATCCTTTCTGCCGAATGCATTCTTGCATCCTTCACATCTGCAATTGACGGAGCAACCAACCCCACCCTTCAAGAATAAAAGCACTTACCTATCAGCTGATGTATAAGCAAAATGCATGACCAATGCAACTTGTAAATGTAAAAAAGAAAGACCTGATAGCATTCACAATATTTCTTCAGACAGCCAGATTTCTTGCAGTTGCATCCTCTCTTGTGACGAGCTGAGGCAGGAGTCTTACTGGAATCATCCTGCAATGCAATTAAATTACTTGTGTTATATGACTTATCTGCCACTTCAAAATAACAAAGATCTAACAATGAAAGCCAAGAACTTTTTCCTCACCCCTGCTTCAGAAATAGAGTCGGCGCTCCTTATCACTTTAGGAGCAAAAGCAAGAGGGTTTCGTGATTCGATCTGTTTGCGAGTTGCAAGGACAGTATCTTCATGAATAGGCTTGTTGAAGCAGTCTTGACATGCACATGGCTCCACACAGTAAACTCCAGCGGCAAAACATTCACAGTAACTGCATCGAGAAGTAAAATAGGAATTTTAATTCATAGGACTAAGCACATAGTCACTACAGCAACATGATAAAGAATGCTTGGCTGATAGAGAGGGTCATATCAGTATATCTTCTATTGAGGTCTAATCAAATAGATCACAAATTTCCACTTCAATTATCCCAAAACACAGTTTACATCTCAATCCAGAATTATTTCTCTCTTTTGGGTTAAAACAGATGGTGGGGGCTGTAACCACATGCCCAAGAAGTTTTTTTAAGCATTTCTCATCATCTCAAATTAAGAGATATACGAAAAGCATCCAACAAAAGGCCTACATCAGATATCATCGAGTCCATCAACAAAAAACCGAATAAAGATTGATATGCACAAGAAGTTGGTTACATGTTAAGAACCTATTTACAACTTCAGATCATGCTTTTGTAGCATGAAAACTCACAGCAACCATTTCTTTATGGGGTTTGTTTGGTTTCTCTATTACAAAAGAAATAATCTGGACATAGAACTGTCCAACTAAGACAACATTGGATTGACATTTTCATTTCTCGCATAAATAATACACACACAATTTATGTGGAACATATGCACTCCTATTTTATGTGGGGTGAATAGTGGAATAAGAATATATAATAGCATCACATGGATAAGAATAACTAAAAATAATAATTTAATAATACCCATAAGTTAAACTCAGATTTATTATAATAAATAAAAATAAGCCAGCTTACAATAAAGTGAAACACCTGAAAAATGGAAATAGTAAGCCAGCTTACTTGAAAGTAAACCACCAAGAGTAAGATCAGTAAGCCTGCTTACTTTAAAGTCGATCAAACTTCAATAAATCAAGAATTCAACCTTCTTTGATAAAGACAAAAACTTAAGTGTGGTATAATAAGAGTTTCTAATAATTTTTAAATTTAAAGTTTTTCATGCTCAACCTGTTTATTATACTAATTATTAGAGTAATTCTTTGCTTCAGAATCACACAGTTTTAATGTTTCTAAAACTTGAAAAGCTTCAGGTACAAATTTAGTTTCAAATAAATATTGCATAGTTGTTTACTATGGCATCCTTCACCAGTATGATCTCTACCAGAGATAATTCTTTGAACTAATAAACAAGTGACTTACAGACCAAGGATATTATTGGTGACAAGTTTTATCCAGTTAAAACCAAAGATATGTTTTAGATTTTACATCTTATATCCAATCTTTGAGGCATTGAATCGAACGTCACGACAAGAAATGCATATCGACTAACTAAATCTGGGGATTATTAGTCATTGTATTACAACTTATGTATTTTAATCTCTACAATATTCACTAACCAAACAACCCCATAGCTAACTATAAATATAACTTAAAAGAAAAATGCCACTTAATTAAACAACTGCCAGCTCATCTAAATACTCAATAAGCAACCCATGGTATGAAAACTGAGTACAAGCTAAAGATTGCACATAAAGGGAGAATAATAACTTACAGTTTCAAGCATTTTGATTTCTTACAGTTACAGCGCTTGCATGCCTCACCTTCTCCAGCTTCCAATCGACGTCTGTGGAAACAATTTGTAATCAGATAATAGTAGAGCGAAAAAAGAGATTACAAGAGTAATATATGATCATAAGGGAAAAGGATGGACATGCCTCTTTTTCTTTGGACTAGTCTGATTAAGCTCTTCATTATTTACATATCCAGGTGCCTGGCAAACATCTTCCATAAGAGGTACACTATTCTCTAGAGGAACAATTTCTCCTTCTCTAGAGGTTTCAGGCAGAGATTTACTCATTGATTCTTGACCAGTAACTAAAGGATGAAGACTGACTGCTGAGCCAGATGTAATTACAAGCTGTTTCCCAGAAGCATTAGCTTCATGCTTGACAACTTTGCCATCTTTTGAAGACGCTGCAAGGGCATTTAAATGCAAACCAATTCCAGGTAAAATGCATCGCGAAGATTCATTTACCAGCTTAGAAGGTACTAGTTGCTTCTCGTTGCAGGCAAGGTTTCCATCAGTGTCTTGCACAGCAGAAGAACCAGAACCCTCATCTATATGCTTTCTTCGAGATCCCACCATCTCAAAAACTAGACAACGTCTTCTCATTCCGCGGTATAGAGTGGAGACCATCTAAATAGAAAACCAGTAAGAGATCAAGATCACAAAATGAAGAACTGGAGAGTCAATCAAAATATGCTCACAACTAATACAACTGGCACTGATAAAAGCTAGAACGGCCAAATAAACAACTTTAAGATCAGCTAATAAACCACGAATAAACAAGATTTTCCTTGAATTTGTGAAAAGCTAAAATATGTTGCATCTCATAGTAATCAGGAACCAGTCAAATTCTTCAAGCTGTAACAAAGCCAAGGTCCCAGACAACGAGAGACGCATAAAATCAGTTCCAAGCTTACAACATACACAATAGTTACCTCGATATAATGTCAAAAACAAGTCTGAAAATCGTCCTTCAAGAGCAAAATCTGACTCGGAAAACTTCCACGAGCCAGGTGATAGGATGACAATAATACCAGAAAACTCAGCATCCTATAGCATGATATAAATGTGCCAATCCTTTGAAGGCTAAAAGCTCAGTGCATTCTATGATCGACTCAACAGAAAAACAAATGTGCTTTGTCATAAGTCAACAAGATGCCAATGAAGAATGTGTAAAATAAATGTTATTAGCACAAAAGGTACACATATGCTACTGTTTACGTATACTTGGATAGCAGAAAACATGTAAAAATGTCTCCCAAGTAAACTCGAGCCTTAACATAAAAAGAGATAATAAAAGAAAAACGGAAAATGCTTGGAACTCCAAAAGCTGATCAGCCACAACACATAGTGGCTATCAAATATAATAACAATAAAAGCACCGGCATAATAAACTGGTATGCAGAATGCAATTCCTCACCTCATTATCAGTTTTTTCACTTTGACCCACAACCATGCCATCATTCGTTAGAGAAGAATCAGGTTTCATGTTTTGGGTCTCAGCATATTCCTTGACTTGAGTTTCGTCCCCAGGTTGAGTAGATGGTTTCTCTGTTTCACTTCCATCTCCCCCACATTCGCTGGTACTAACCTGACTTAGATCTTGCATTTTCTGCATTCCATTTGAGACAAATCCAAAGGGTCTAAAATTTGGACCTGTTGCTCTCGTGAAAGCCTCAGGATCACCGGGTGAGTCAAAGATCAGTAGATCCGTAGCATCACAAATCATATTCTCCCAATCACACCCTGAAGGTTCTTTATTTGGATCAATTTCATTTGTCCCCTCCATATTTACCTCACATCTAAGCAAACTTTTTCCAGACATGTCTTGTACCAAAGGGA
Source organism: Datura wrightii (assembly GCA_035772735.1). Lineage (NCBI taxonomy): Eukaryota > Viridiplantae > Streptophyta > Magnoliopsida > Solanales > Solanaceae > Datura > Datura wrightii. The sequence continues at coordinate 8,331,057 of JASDFA010000009.1, forward strand.
TATATGTCACAGAACTGCCTGCAAATTCTGACAAACCCTTACCTCTAATGCCCCCAGTAGGTAAAGTACTGGGGCTGCTGCTGCACTCATAATTTAGAGTTCTTGCAAGATCAACTGCAAGCTTTGAGCTTTCATGGGATGGTGAAGCCAGTGCTTCAACAACAGAAATCTCAGAACCAAAGCTTTCCTTGGGAGCATTTGAGTTATTTACAGCATCTAACGTACCTTCATCAGCATCAACTTTAACACTGTTATCAGAAGCAAACTCTGGTTTTGATGGATCTGAGAGCAGGTGCCTGGCAAAAGAAACAAAATTAACAAAAATGCCTGATCAACAATCAATAAAACTAGTGAGAGAGAATAAAGAAGATGCAATAACATTGATTACCTTCTTAGAAATCTAGATTCCCTTACGGAGCTGACATGGGGTGAGGTGAACACAGACGGTATAGATCCAAAACTAAGGGCATTGAGCGTCTGAGGGAAGTGTGCGGACTTAACTGGTTTGATGGGAGAAAGGTTGTTAAGGAAATTAAAAACAGGGGACTCCTGCATAGAGGGAAAAAGAAGACCTTCAGATTGCAAGAGAACAAAAATACAATGGAACAAACTAAATGATAGTGATAATTTTCTGAACATGTGAATTTCAGAATTTCAACCATGCAACAGCTAGGCCTTTTCAGAAAAGAATGTTATTTACCTTTATTTGATCCTAATGCTAAAAGAACAAAAAAGATAAGCTAATGTCAAAGATAACAGATCAAGTAATGTACACAGAAGAAAATGAACTTGGTTCATTCCTGCTCTTTCTTAATCATATATAAAGCAGCTTATTTGTTTCATCAGTTAATTAGAGGCACATGTAAACTATCCAACAATACCTGGAAATTAATTAGTGTACCTAAAGAATTCTGTGTGAGATAATAAGAGCAATCCAAGCAAAATAGTCAATTTACAGCAAAGATATGAATATGGTGACTGCATATTTCATTTTTTGCTAATTAACCTTCTTGAAGGAATGAATCCACCATAGCTCAATGGAAATCCAATCCAAGCAAGATGAATATGTGGACGAAATTCAACTGGCAATTAGACAGCAGCGGAATGGTTGATTACCCAGAACAATCGACACAGACAAACTAGGTAAAACATCACAATGTTTCCAGATACAGAGCAAGGAGAACTATGACACTATAAGGCACAGATGAAAGAAGCTCAACAAGAGGATCTTGGATCTCGTGATGCAAGATTAAATAAACTTCATCAAATTTGAAAACACTAGGCAAAAGATCCCAACAACTAATTGAAAATCGGGAAGGCTAATCATGTGATTAAGGAAAAATTAGTTAGGAATTAGAGAATAGAGAAGGAAGAAATTTTATTTTACACATGAACTAACACCCATACAGCAAGCATCCAAATAAAAAAACTAGTGAAACATGCGAACTCAGAAAATGATAAGAGAGACAACATAACCAAGTCTTGAAGCATTCTAGACACCAGGAAGATAGCAAATCTAAGAAATCAAGGATAAGGTCAATTATATTACCAATAACACTGAAAATCAGTTTTTCTAGAATCTAACAATGGTCAAGTTCAAAGAAATAAACAAAACCACCACCAGAAAACACATCTAAAACAAAGAAGGAAAGAGGAAAAAGAGACTCAATTATTCCACCTAATCGACCCTTCCAGAAAACGTAATTTCTACAAATTAAAACCCGCTCTATTACAAATGGATTAACAGAAGTAGAAACCAAAATCCATTCAATTTACTTCAATCCCATTACCATTTCCCAAAAGACTTATTTGCAGCCAAGCTATGATGCCTTAAATCTAACCCTCAAAAATAAAACCTTCCCAGAAGCAGTGTCTCTCAACAAGTGTGAGAGAAGGAGAAGAAAGACAAAAATAAATGCATGAATCGAACTACTTTGCAAGATTTAACACAACCCCATTTCTCAAAAAAAAAAACCTCAAAGTAACCAAAATAAAACAAATCAGACATCAATAAACAAAACCCACAAGACAACTACACCGAAGATTCCAAAAAAAAATCACGAATTAGAAAAACCATTCAAAGTTTTAGGCTCTTGGAGCCTGGAGAAACCAAATCAGTAACTAACAACCAAAACCCTCAAGTGAATTAGCCAAAAATCCCCTTCCCCCCAAAAAGAAATTCAAAAAAAAAAAAAAGCAAAGATTCTAACTTTGGGCGCTTAGTGAAATCAAATCAGTAAACAGACCTCGAATTTGGAGATGGGTGTTGCGATCTGGTTCTTGTTCCTCTCCGGAGTGTCCATTATCACCACAACTGCCCCTTTACTTCCTCCTCCTCCTTTCCCTTTTGCATTCACCTCGGACTTTCTAACTTCTACTTCTACTTCTACTTCTACTTCTTCACTCTTTTGCTCTACATTTTCACTCTCTAAACTCACTTTCTCATCTTCTCTTTCTTTTGTAGACATCGTATGTATCTATCTGACTTTTGTATGGACCCTCTCTCTTTCTCTCTCTATACACACAAACACACACAGAGGATACACACACTTTCCCTCTCAGATAAAGAAACAGACGAAATTCAATAAGGAGCGGGAAGAATGGTGATAAAGAGAGGTGGGATTTTCTCGTGCTGATAAAAGAATGGTGACATCTGCCCCCACCACCCCCCAAGAAAAACCCCACAACCACAGAACACACACAAAGAGAAGATGCCACCACAGCTGTTACATGTAATTGGATGAATTGGGTGAAAATAAAAAAGAAAGAACAAAAAACAAATATAAAGGGGAGGAGGGAACAAGGACCCAAAGGTAACGTACACTTGACCAAATCTCACCCTCTTTACTTTTTACTTTGTAAATACTTATGACTCCCACTTTTCTTTTTCTTTTCTTTTTTCCCTATTTTTTCCCTTGTGGTCCTTATATATTAATATATATATAGGCCTAAAAATGAGTTTAATTGGAATAATATTATAAGTGAGAATTTACATAGTTAAATATAATATATTTAAGATTAAATTGTAATTATTATTGTTATTATTGTTGTGGTTTGAGGCGGAAAAAATAAGAATCACATAAAAATCTTACTGTATAATATTCTTTTATTGCCAGCTATTAGCTTATGAAACATTCGCGCTGTCTTCAAGGGGGGTCGAGATCTCCTCCAATGCATTCTCCTTCGATTTTTTTAATAGGATTGTAGGATGCTGACGTGTATTGATTAGTATTTTAACAGTCAAGATATTCCTTACATTTCAGGACATATTTTATTTTATTGCGAATTTTAATATTTCAAATTTAATCTCAATTACTCCATATTACAAGCGTTTTAAATGATTTTTTTCTTTTTCTAATTTGGTTTTTTATTATAATTTTTAAATATCATATAAACACAGAGGAATGAGTCAAAGATTGTTAGGGAAATTATATATTTTTCAGTTTCTATTTAGGTGCCTTAAATTTCTATGAAGGGATAGAGTTTTAAATTTCAGTTATGCGCTTTTGCGGGCTATTTTGCTGTTAGTTTTTTTTTTAATTATTATTATTATTATTATGATGGTGAGAAGGCGGAAAAATATAATTTTAATATTGCAATAATTAGGTAATTAAATACATAATCCCAAAGTTTTTATGAGTCCTTATTGCACTTGTTACAATGTCATAAATGGCCTATGCTAATAAAGAAAAATGATAAATTTTGGGTTCTTGAAAACTTGTCACAGCAATGCAAAGTCCTAAGTATTCCACTTAATTATAATATGAAATTTGTATCTTGAGGTGTATTAGAAATATTTTTTTTTTTATCTTATTAAAAGTAAATATAAAATTTATATATATTTTGTTCTTTTTATGCTTTCAAGTTATGTAATATATTTTGGAAATGTAAAATCTACTTGAAATTATAATTAATGACTTCAATTTTAGAGTGTTCCAAAAATAGCTGTTTAAAGTAATTTACTTTTTGAACAAATTCATATTTTCTGAAAGCACTTTTCTATAACTCTAATTTTTACATTTTACTTGTTCATAATTTTTTTTTTTTTTTTTTGGGGGGGGGGGGGGGGGGGTTACTTACATTTGTCCCTGAGATCATCAAGATGTAATTCTTCCTTATCCTCTTACTAACAATAGCTAATTACTCCCTGGTCTCAAATTATATATTGTTTTCTCTTTTACATTTTTTTTTTAAAAAAAAAGTAAATTAGAAAGAATTTTGATGATTTATCCTTATTTATGTCTTAAAATATATTTTTTTTCATTAAATGTTTGCTCTACTCATGTGTTATCTTCACATAATTGACATGTTTGTGGTTTTCAAGAGCAATTATTACTCGGGAAAAAATGAAAAAAATATAGTTAATTTTGTTTTGAATTTCGAAAATGGCATATAGTCTCTCCGTCCATCTTAACTTGTCCAGTATTGACTTGAAACGCTCTTAAGAATCAATAAGTAGAATGATAAATTTACTATATCATCCTGTGAATATAATAAATTCAATGTTTTGGTAAATATACTGAGAAATGACTATAAGGGTAAATTAGAAACTAAGTGATTAAACTATGTCTTGATTTTCTAAAGTGGATAAGTAAAGATGAACATCTATTTTTAGTATAATGGACAAATAAAAGTAGACAGAGGAAGTAATTTGAGACAGCTATTTTTAAAAACCACGATAAATAATTTGAGACGGGGGAATATCATTTTTAAGTTAAAATTGGTGTTTATCGTGTGTACAAATTTAAAAACCTAAACTATTGATCAACACAAAACAGTTGAAAGCCATCAAGGTGTAACTTGTAGTAATGATATGAATCCCTCAGAGCAGTGGCAAATTGACTGGTTGGGTCAAATATGGGTGAGTTGAAAACGAATCAACATAAAATGGATGATAATTTGACCAATCATACTTCATATCAGTAAAAGTAGGTTGGGTTACAAAATGAATTGTTAAAAGACAGGTTGACTCATATATTTTATGAGTAAATAATACTCTACTTTAGCATTCAATGTCTAGGTAGAACTCCAGTAATCCGACAACTAATTATTTCTTGCAATTCCACATTACTGTTTATCTGCATTATATTCGAAGTCAAAATACAATTCATCAAAATCCGAGCCGACTCCGACTAAGGAACTAACCTAGACCCTATAAACCGACCTCAAGATTGGGAGTCAGGTCCAAAGTCGAATCCCGAATCAGAAGTTAGGATCGGGTCTATGGTCGGGTCCTAGATCGAGGTCAGATCCCAGTTTGGTATCTCGGATTAGGGTAAGGAGTCGGATCCCAAGTTTTAAGTTGGGTTGGGAGTTGGTCTCAGGTCTAGAGCTGGAGACGGAGTCAGGAGTTAAGTCTTAGGTCGGTTTTCAAGATAGATCAAGTCCCTATTGGGACCTTGAGTTGAGGTGGGGAGTCGGGTCTGGGTTTCGAGTCAGGGGCTGGGATCAAATGCAGGAGTCAAATTTTAGACTAGGATCGGGGTCATGTCTCGAGTCAATTCCCAAATTGAGGTCAAGATAGGGAATCATGTCGGGGTCAAAGGCTCAAGCGTCAATGGAAAGTAGGGGAGGGGTTAGACCAAGTAGAGGGGAGATGTAGGGAATATGGAGGCTGAGGTAGTAGAAGGGAGGAGCGAGTGGTGGGTTAGGGAAAAAGTGTGTGCCTGCGCAGAAGGTGTGTGTGGGTCGCGTAACGATGTTGTAGGTCGAGGGGCTGGGAGTTAGGTTCTATATCGATTGGGGTGGGAGAGATCGGTAGAAAGAGTTCTTGAAAAATATTTTTCTTACTTTATATGGAAAGTTGTTTTTCTTAAATTAAAGAAAAAAAGTCTATTTAAAAAATATTTTCAACACATTTAAAAACACAACCCGAATGTTCCCTCAATTTTCATATTTTCCTCATATTTATTCATAATTTTTAGAGGTCAAATATAAGTTGAATACCCAAATTTTATTCACTTCAAAATTCACTTTCCAACTTATAAATATGAAGGAATTGATAAAATATGAATTCATTTTGTCAGTACTAATCCCAGGATAATTTCAATAAAATCACCTACAGTATACTTTTCACATCAAAGAAGCAGCCAAAAACAATTTTTCAATATCAAGAAAAGAAATATAGATTGAAATGTAAGTAGTATCTAAAGATGCACCTTTTTTTTCCCTTAATCGATATATATATATATATATATACTTCTGAGTGCCAAGAATTTTTTAACATCAATATCAATAAAGGTACAGATAATTTTATATTAATGAACCATTATCATCCTATATTTGTGATCAAGTTAATTGGAATAAAACAAGAAAAAAAATTGATTTTACCGTAGTTAGCCAAATTAAGGAAGATAATTTTAAAAAAAATAACAAAAAGACCATCATTATAAATATGTCTACTTATATAAGTTTAAAAAAACAAATTCTGCATACACTCTTTACATACACATATAATAATAATAATAATAATAATAAATAAAGATTTATATACTATCTTGTCCTCCTATTATTATTATTACTTGTTATTTTGATTATGATATTTTGCTTTATTACTATTGTTTTTCAAATTTTTTCTCTATTTAATTTTAATATGCTTTACTCAAACAAAAAAATAATCTAAAAACGGCAAAACTAAAGTAAAGAGTAAAATTACGGACACGCCTTTCTTCTCATACTCACTCACAGAATTAGACAAAATATATTGTTAGGATTGTTGTTATTATAAATAATTACTCATAACCAATTTTGAATTTTAACTGGACTTTTACTTCCTCCCAAAAAAAAAAAAAAAAGAATTGTCCACTTACTTTAAAAAAAAAAAAAATCTTATTAGAAGGAATTATTCTTACCTTGAAAGAGAAGTTACCAAATGATATTTAATAAAGTCACGAAAAAATGCATTAAATAGTTGATGATAACGTCATAAATACCCTCGTGAGTTCATTGAAAACTGAAAAATAATTTTAAAAAATAAAACAAAATGATGGGACTTTGGGCGCGCATCCTCTTTTCAAATAAGAAGGCCCACCGGTGCTAACACTTGCTTAATCATTGGACCAATGTAGCCATGTAGGCCCAATTATACTTTCAAAATGCTTTTTAGGGGGGAAAGAGCGTCTTTTTTTTTTTTTTTTGTGACCCAAAATGTTGAACTGGTCTTGTATGCTAGAATAAAATAGAAGTCAATATTTTTCTGTAGTGATATAGATAGGTAGTAATCGGCGGGGCGGATACAGAATATAAAATTATTATATTATATTCAAATTTAATAATTTTAACTCTGATGATCTAGCACAAAAAAGATATTTTAGGATAGATATTTAAATTTTGTGTTTATTTTTAAAATTTATAGATAAATATACTCTTAAGTTGATTAGCATAAATGGTAAAAGATGCCAAGCAGTGGAACAAAAAATAATGAGCTACAACATGCAAGTAATGACAGACGTATATAATTTGTTTCGCGCGGTTAAATAATGATGTGCAAACAATTCAAATAAAATTATTATCAACTACGATTAAAAAAAAAATGACCAAATCATTGCCTATTCAAGAATTAATCCAAACGTCATATGACACATTTGAATTTTCTGTCGATACTGTGACCTCGTGTTGTTGTTTATTTAATCATTTGTTACTCCAAATTTACTATCGTAATTAATTTAAATTTAGGTTATCATAATTATCATTTAATAAAACAGGCTTTTTAATAGTAATTATTTGCAGTTTTTACTCGTTAATCAGTCGTGGAGTAATAATATCATAAGTACCTTATCAATCATATATTAATTAAATAGAGTACATAAAACTTTCTAGTTTTCTTCGTAATTGTCAGTCAAAAAAAAATTAAACGTACTTTATTACTCCTATTTTTTTACTGAATCATTAGTCATGATGAATGCATATGCTTCATCAAAGTTTGGTTCTCTCCAGAATCCACACACAAAAATAAAACCAAAACACAGTACATTTTGTTGGGAACTTCACATCAATTTTTTTTTTTTAAAAGTAAATATTCGAATGTCTTCAAAGGGACATTTCACATCAAAGTTTCAACTGTAAGAGAGTCCAGAAAAAACTTGACTTTTTCTTATGGATTAATAGCATATGGACGGTCCAATCAACAAATTTTACATGAAACCATTTTTTTTATAATCAATACTGTGAAATTAAACTTGATTTTTACGGAGAATAAAAGGTTGTTCAAATGGTAAATACTTTTCGTTTATAACTTTAAAATTATGAGTTGAGATCATCTATGAGGAAAAGCGAAAAGCTTTTTAGAGAGAGATAAAAATAAAATATAATAAGAAAGTATCTATATCAATGTAAGTGTAACACTTATATAGTCCTCATGTATCAACATAAATTAGATCATACACTTTCTTAGAATGAACAACATTGATAGGAAATAGCAGTCTTATTTGTCTAGCCTCATGATATATATCATAAACAGATTTAAAATTAGAAGGAAAATAAATGAAACTCAATCTTTTCATAACAGAATAAGGCAAATGACCCAGTCTTGTATGCCAAACATCAACACCAGGACAAGATTTACAGAAACTGAAACTGAAATTGAACTAGGAATGGAATTGCATCCCTTTTGAATTGACAATACATTTTCAAAAGTATGTGTTTTTTAATTCACTTTGTAAAAAGTATGTTATATTAGGACTATTTTTAGAACTATAGTATCGTTAAATATAAAGTAATAATACAAAATTAACATAACACATGAGTAATTAAATAACGAAACGATTAATAATTATGATAAAATTTGTGAATATTTTAATACACAAATGGATAATAAATGCACATTTCAATCAATTTAAGATTAAATGGGCTTAATCATATATACAATAACTAAAACCGTAATTTATCACTAATCCAGTAACCAAGCATATTATTATCCCAATTTTCAATATCTATATAGCTCTGTAAAATTCATATAGTCAATTTCAATTTATTTGAAAAGTTTTATTATTGAACCATATTTATTTTTATTTATGTTATGATACGAATATAACGATAATATTTACAGATCTAACAATATATTCATTATTTTTGAGTTTCAACTTGGAATAACATATAGTAATATATTATACTAATTTCATAAAGTACATAACAATAATAATATTTTAAACTCATTTAACTAAAAACTTTGGATTCATCTATTCTCAAACTCCTCACTTAATATGAGTAGTATTACTCTTCTTTTTATTTACACAAGAAAATCCGTATATGAAACTATCCAGCAAATTTTATTTTTATTTTTCTAATTTCACCTTTAACTTTTCACTTTGTCAATATTATCTCCTCGACTTTAATAATATTGGTCTGTGGTCCTCTTTCATATTTATATATATTAAAGGCCATGTGTCGGTCACGTGATTTCCAAGAGCCTCAAAAGTCTCTGTAACAAGTAAAACTCACACTTCAAAAATACTATGAAAAAATTGTTTATACAAATTATCAACAACTCTATTGACATGTTGTGTGTACTGTAATTTCTCACACATTCTCTGGTAAGTCCAACTTCCTCCTGTTATCATTGTGTCCACATCATGCCTACTCTCCCACATGTGACACTCAATTCTCTTCTAATTTAATAACTACGTAACATCTTCTTTACTTTACGACGATAATGTTCGAGTCAATTTGCATGCACTTCAATTAATTATAAAGTATTTAGTATTTTTACTAGCAAAAATAATAGTTAATTTTAACTTTTAAGCCTTAAACAAAGGCAGATAAAATTTGATTCATAAATTACATCTACTTCATTGATGACTGCGCCACAAATTTTGGGCAGTGGCGGAACTAAGTAGTGTCAAGAGAATTTAATCACACTTTATTTCTTGAAAAATAGAGTAAAAATAATTTTTTTTGGTTATATTTGAGGTATTGAATCCCTTTTGATAGAAAGAAAAATTCAATTACATTGATATATGTGGTTCAAAATTGCTTTAGATCATATGTTCAAATTATAACAGTGACATTCTATAATTTTTTAAAATCCTCTTGTACAAATTTTTTATTTCACCACTGTATTTGAATAATAGCAAATATAATTTTTTGGCTATGAATTCATCTGAATTCATAACTAGTTTTGACACAGAATATAAATATAAATACTAAATCTAAACTCATAATCCAATAATATAATGAGTATAATTCTAAAAATCTTATAAGTTGAATTATTAAATTAAAATCCTTAATCCGTCTTTACATTTGGGCGCAATTATTTTACCAATTAAGTAATTATATTATCATCGTATTGCATGTAGTAGAATCTTGGAAAGTTGGATGAAATCAGACATGTAGTTGTACTTTCTATTAGTATAATAATACAATATATTGCCAGTATATAGTATATGATATGTTCCAATTATGTATTATTTATTACTGTAGCTGTATCTTCATTTTAAATACTTTTTTATTTGGTAAAGGGTCAGATTAAAGGGTCAATTATTATAATCTTATTAATAGTTGACTAATTGAATAAGAGTCCAAAGCTTTAGGCATAGATTTGAGTATTTGATCCAAGTACAAGTTGCAATAGACAAACTAAAAGGGTAAACTTTAGTATTAGTACAAAAAATAAAGATTAGTTTAATGCAAGGTTCTAGGGTGTTATTTACTCCAAAACATGCCAGGACAATTTATTAATTTGCATATTGTTTTGGTCTTCTTGACGATGATTGGAAAATGAGCTTTTTGTCTTGCACTTGTTTTTGGTTCATTTGTACGTTTAGTTGGTGGCGAGCTGAGAAATTTTGTTAAAATTGTTTAAGATTTTTCTTCTCAAGGATGAGTGAGCACTCTGTGGTAATTTGTTCACTGTGCAATAGCTCGCAGACCACACGGGAGATGTAAACTGCAGTAGACAAACCCTATGCGACGAGCTCATGGTTAGTGATAGACAGAGGTTGGATTCGATCCCCGGTCTCCCACATGGGAAATCCACCTCGCAACCACTCAACCATGCCCTTTCAAGTAGGGTGTTCGACTGACCATCTTTTATTACATGCGGCTACACCATCACTTTTACCCCTATTTTGTGTTGATATTTAATTTTTGCTCGCCAGAACAAAAACTTTTTTGGAGACATAAATTTATATTTTTATATTATAATATCTCACAAATTATGTCATGCCTCTTAAAAATGTATACCTCGCTGGGCATAAATATTACTATGGGTAAAAATTAAAAGACCAATCCATTTGAATGACAAAACTTCAAGATTAATTCATTTAAAGAATATAAATTAAAAATAACCTATTTAAAAGAAAAATCGCGTAATTAATTGCTTTTATTTTTTCAGTCCCAAAAGTTATATAATTTAAATTTGATAGATTTAATATATAATTAAAGTTATTTCTACTATGACTGAACCATTGCAAATTTGACATTATGAATTCATAATTTAATAGTTATTAACATTTTAATAATATATTATATTTATATTTATATTCTATATTAAAAATAATTAATTCAATTAATCCTATATTGAAACAAGGCTCTTGGAAATCCTATCCTCTTGGATAAGGTCATCTAGAATTCTTTTTGCCCAATTGTCCCTCATTGATCTCACATCTCTGGACCCAAACTTCTTTTTCTTTTAAAGAAAAGTTTTGGGTTTTTGGCCATTTCTGTCAGATTTGTGCTTATTAGAGGTAGTAAAATATTATTAATGGTTCTTTACATGCAAAATATAACAATTAAAAATATTATTTGATGAATGTAGTGAGCACTTTAATCTTGTTCACAAGAGAGATCACATTGCTCCAAATCTCATACTTCCATAAAGGAAACATGAGATATTCTGATACTATAATAATTATAGGCATGAGGTTCGGACTTTATGATTGGAGAAATTTTTTAATAAAAAAAGATTTTGAATTTAACTCAGTCCTTTCGTATATTTATGATTGACAACGTATTAGAGCGTGTTTAAAATAATATGAGAGTGTCAACTTAATGTGAAATAAGAATTGAGTGGGTCTGAGTTTAATATATCATAATTAGAAAATGAAGTTTGCTGCATGCCTAATTAATTAAACTTCAATAGCTAATTTAAGAGATGAGTATTGTTCAAGATATTGTAAAAGACGGCAGATTATCGATCCACCCACTAATGTGAGACTACTAGCATTTTTTTCTTTAATAGACCTTACACGACGTAAATTTTAATATCAGACTAGTGCATGTAGGGATTATAAAAAAGAATGAATTAGAAGATGGCATTTAAAATTGCTTATCTAGATTGCAACTTGAAGAGTGCATGGTTCATTTGTGCTTATGTTAGGTAAGGAGCCACTCTATTGTTGTTTTTTTTAGCTTTGCCAAACAATGTCAATTCACAAGCTACACTAAAGAGTTGTTGAATAATTATAGCACATTAGATTGGATAAATAAAATCAGAAAAAAAAGTGGGGGTTTGGAAGAAAAACATTGACTAAGGTTCCATCCAGTCATTTAAGCACACCAAAGATCAAGGAAGGGACTGTTGAGAAGAAGTCAAAATGTTTCTAAACAATTATTAATGACACCAATTTTTTAAAATTAAATAAAAATTAAAGAAAGACCAAAAAGTAATTAAGGGTGGGGGAAATGTTAGGCAACTTACTTCCATAGAGTGTACTTTCTTTTATAAAGACCACAAAAGTTAAAGGTAGATATATAAATGTGAATCCAATAATTTCTATACATGGAGGAGGCTATTTTGGAACAAATTAATATCTTTTATCTTTTTACATATTGAAAAAAAAAAATTTTTAAAGATTTTTTATGTGTAAAATTAAAGATTTCACTACTAGAAAATTATTATTTCTCATCGAAAATTTTCACTGGAAAATGTTAAGTGACTATTTCTACTGATTATCGGTGGGAATAAAAAAATAATAGTGTTTTCACATGGAAAAATCATGAAATTTCCCACTATTTCAGTGAGAATCTATTTCCCATCATGCATTTTCCTAGTGAACTACTGGTTCAGTGGAAAATGAGTGAGATAATCATGTTTTATAACACAAATTTAATTTATAGTGAAAAAAATTTCTATTTCTAATAATGTCTCATATATGTGAAAATAAAGACGGTCTTATAAAAATACATAAAACTAAATTTTGGTGATGTCTCATTGTCCAACAAGAGAGTAGGGATTATTCAAATGCTAGTTTCTTTGTTAGTTCTATTCTATTTAAGTATCTAGATGTGCCTTTAAGCTCCAAAAGATATCATGATTACATGCACTACTGAAAAAAAAAAAGGTCAAAATTGACCTTCAAAATCGATCACGAGGTCATATATATCTAGCAAAAGTCGATCACAAATTGTTGGTTTGGTATCGGAAATGGACCAACTTCAATAGCAAAAATTGTCTTATACAATTTTTTGAGAAAATATAGTCTTGCGATTGATTTTTTAAATTACATAATAATCATATCTATCAAGTCTGATCACAAATTGTGGGTTGATATTGAAAACCGACCAACCTCAATAGGTGTGGTCGGTCTTGCATAATTTTTTGAAAAAATATAATTTCGCGGTTGATCTTTTAAATTACACAATAATCATATCTATCAAAAGTCAATCACAAATTATGAGTTGGTATATGTTAAAAACAGACCATCCTCGATAGGTGTGATCGATCTTTTATAATTTTTTTCGTGGTCAATTTTTTAAATTACACAATTATGTACACCACTTGAAGCTTAAAGCCCGTCTTTATTATGGTAGAAATACTTTTCTATCATTAATGTTTGTAATTGTTGGTTTAAGATCTTTTTTTTTTTTAACACTATTGAACTTAATTTTTCCGCAAAATAAATTGACCCCCATGATCCGTTTCTTTATTATTATTGTTTTGTTGTAAAAAAATCAATATAATGCGGTCAATTTTTTAAAATACATTTTTTACTACTTTTGACACTAGAAGAAATGACCCTGCTTGGTTGATATTATTAAAAACATTATAGAAAAAAAAAACTCTTGGAGTTAAATTTTTCGATCGATTTTGAGTATTTTCTTAATTATTTTTCATAAATATTTAAAAAAAATATAAATTTTTAGTATTTTTTAATTATATAAATTCTTTTCATTTAAATAAAAATAAAATTGAAAGAATATCATTAATATCTTTTTAATTATATAAGATATTATTTATTTTAAAATAAAAATTAAAAATTAAAATACAAACCAATTATTTTAAAATGAATGGAGTATACGATAAGTGATGCAGATTGGCCTCTATACGTGTGAATCAACTGAGCGGAACATGCAACATCACCATAGTTATCCAAAATGTCATTACAAGAATGAATGGGATTCCAAAGGCCCATGAACACAAGTTAATAGTATTTATCAAGATTATATCTAAATATTTTTGAAATAATATTATTAATTTTAAATATTTTTTTTCGCATCAAAGATATGTTCTAAATCATAACATGCCTGCTAAAGTCTTTTTTTTAATTATTTTATAAAATCACTCACTTTTATTAATTTCTTTAATTTAATACTATTCTTTTAGTTTATTCCATGCTTATTTTGTATCTGTTACTAGGATGCTGATAAATGAATAGAGTTCTGCACCGATAAAGAATGTCTGAATTAATTTTTGACAAGTGAATTAGGCCCGAAACCTAATTTAGTTGATGTCAATCAAGTTTGTGAAGCACCAAATGAATAAAAATTCATAGTGCTTTCTCTTATATATGGTCCAATATTTCTTGCATTTATCTCGTTTATATCTTGTTTTAGTCTCAACTCAATTGCTTTAAATGCATGTACAATCAATTGGTGAGTTTTAGTATCTATAAATGCCTACTCCCCAAAGTATTTATTATGAAATTCTATTCGGAAAAAGAAAAAGAAAATTAAAATAAGTTTATTTTAAAAAGTAGAGCAACATGTGTAGGGTTGAATCGGTTTAAAGATATTCTTAACACGATGTAATATTATTTATTTTGTTAAATCTGTATGGCTTTCTCCAAATTGCTGCAGTCCATTAAGAGATCACACACTTCTTTATATATATGTAGCTTCCTAATCTTTTCAGTTATCAATGTGGAACTTTTGTTTGCATATCCAACAATCTCTTTTTCGAACTAAGTTTCACGTGTCCTATAACCATGATTCATGGGTCAATTTTCGAGATTCACTTTGTGTCACCTCTAACGTCAGAGTATTTTATGGAAATTGAAGTCTGTGATTAGCTTCTTTTTGTATGTGCGCGTCTCTAAGCTTGTAAGGAGAAGTAAATCGAGCCCTATACCATCATCTGCCTTCATTATACTCATCTCGTTGAACCTAGACTTTGATATCAATTATTGGACAAAATCAACTTAAATATGTGCTTAACAAGGTATGATATTGTGTGTTTTGGATCAAGCTCGCACGATTTTCTTCTAAAGACCTTGCACCTTTAAATGATCCTACATCTTATACTTCTCAATCTTTTCAGCTATCAATATGAAATTTTATTTTTACACCCAACAACATGTAATAATTAGTTCACTTAGTAATTAACTACACTTATGTTAAAAAAGTTCACTTTTTTATTACATAATTAACTACTGAATTAGTACAAACTAATTAGCAAAACTATCATCATTGTCACTTAAACTTGTAGAATAAGTTATTATTAGTCTATTATTTTAATGTTTGATTAACATAAGTCAAAGTTTAGGAGACGTTACAAACTAATGAAATTAGATTAACAATTTTCAACTTGAAGCCCAAAAGAAAAAATAAAAGAAGAATTAATAATCTGAATATTTATATGAAATGAAATATATACATGGAAGAGTATTCTATGTATTATCAAAACGAATTTGAATTTAGTCAGACCCCAATTTAAATACTGTACACCAGGTGGAAAATAAAAAACTTATATCTATGACCAATATGGATTGCGTCCTTCATTTTTAATCAGAGGTCTCGTATTCAAACACCTGAAAATAAAAAAAATAAAAATTATATTAAAAGCATTATTTTAAAAAATATATTTTATAATGTATGAATTCAAACTGAATCAAGTTTTAATATAAATATCTAATATTCTCAAAAAAAATTAAAAAAATATACCTGTGGCTTATGTTTTTTGTTCGGATTACGAAACCGACATATATCAAACTTAACACGACGACAGTGTGAGAAACTTTTTCAGGCCCATAAATTCCTAATGGAAATTCGACCCGGCCCGACCCATCAGACGCTGCACGCCCCTCACTACACCCACTAACATCCGGTTTCTTTACACGTAGTCAATGCCTTTAATTTTTTTCTTTTATTTTTTCCTTTTTAATGTTCTGCCAAAACTGCTAGTGTTTTATTGCTAGTTTCCATGGTTAGCGCATAAAGAGAAGAAGAAGAAGAAGACAAACTTTATTTTATTACAGTATGATCTGTTTTAACGGCTATTCTTAATGGTCTCAAAGTATAAAAAGGGAGAGATATCAGGGCGAAGGCCTAGTGGGGGTTCTTAGATTGTCGACCAGTCAAACCATTTTCTGCCTCCTTTTCCTTTTTTTTTTCTTCCCCTTTTCTGTGTTGCAAAAAATAAATATTCAGTATCAGTTGAACTTACATACATATCTGAGAAAATGAATTTCAATCCTGAAAGGTGATTTCTTTTACTTGTTTACTCACGGTTTCTGGGTTGGTTTGTTCTTGGACTGTTTTTGCGGCTTTTTTTGGGCTTTTTTGATAGTTGATTACGATATTTGTTCACCCAGTTTGGTAGGGTTTGGTGGGGTTTGATTTTTTAGGACTGAAATGCTGAAATGGGGGATGGGTTTTCCTTTTCTTGGTCTCACTGAGAGTGAACCAGTTTGGGGGAATAGCTGGAGTTTGTTTCCTTTGGTCCATATGTTTTTGCAATCTGCTTTTTTGTCTTCCTGATTTGTTACTGTATATGGATACATTTCTCAGTACTTTGAGTGACTGGACATTGATTTTGGGTCCTTAACATTTATTTTATAAGTTCTTTCCAGTGAAGAACATCATGCTGATCCTGTGCCCAATTATTCGTGTAGTTTCTATAGGTGTATGTGATGTTGTTGCTTTTACTGAATTTCTAGAATTGGCTTACTTCTTTAGATTGCTCTACTAATTTGTAGATCTGATGATGTATTGCTACTTCTGCTCCATTTTTTTGGCTAATTGTTAACTGCTTTATTTCCTAAAAGATCATTAAGGCCATTTCTCGGTGACTCTGGTTTGCGCATTTCTGTGGATACCTATAGATTTTGGGTTCTGCTTTGCTCTCATTAAGCCGTTTTGCTAATTATGAGTACAATGTGGCATATTCCTTATGGATTTTCCAACACTGAGAGGCTACTTTGGTTTACATTATTTCCTAGAAATAAATGCACTGAATAGATTCCGTGTTTGGTTGTTTACAGTGACATGTGGAAATGGCGTGACAGTTATTGTCTTGGAGATGGCCCCGATGTTGGTAAGCGCCATTTTTCTCTTTCTGCTCATAAAGAATAATGCCGTGTCCAACTTACTGATGATGAATGTGTTTGGCCATGTGAATAGATATATCTGATTGCTTGTTGAGCAAAGGTGAAGACATTTCCTTTATGTTTGATGATGAAAGTACTCCAGTCAAGTCCTGTGGAGAGTTGACTCACCATGTTAACAGCTATGGTAAGATCATACTGCGCTCCCATAAAGTACTTGCAGCTGCTCTTTTAAAGTTCTATTTAGCATTTTACATCCACTTTTCTGAAATATGCTTATTTGATTATGATTTGGCCAAACTTATACTCAATTACTCTTAGCTCCAAAATCATATCAATTAATCTACAGGTGCCTATCCAAAAACCAGGTCATTTAGATGTCTGCGTTACTTGAATCAATTTTGCTTTTGGGATGAACATTCACCTACATATAGTTTGTTCCATATTAGACTTGGTTTTATGTATTCTTAGGAGTACATAAAGTGATGGATTCTTGTCTTAAGATCCTTATTTGAATTGGTCCGTTAAGTTGTATTTGCTAAAAAGATTACTATATCACGGGAGGAAGTGACAAGGGACTTTGTGTCTCAACTCTTAAGCAAACTATGGCCTATTTATGCCTTAATCAAGAGTTTTTGGTGCTCTTTTATGGTGTTGAAAACTGAAATTGAGAGATGACAATGGTTAGGAATTTTGGTCTGCTTTACTTGAAGGCATTGAACGTAAAATTCTTCTGGCCCGAGGATACTTTAAGTGCCTTTATACCCAAACCTTGAATTTGGGTGCTTTCTGACATTGTTACTACATCTTTGTTCATGAGATAGTTCTTGGATGCTAGGGAGAGTAGCAAGGAATGGGATAATAACAATTTACAGTTGAGTATTTTCCGTATCTCACTTTTGTACTTACAGAAAACAATGACAAGGAAACCCAGAGATACAATGAGTCATCCTCACAAGTGAAAAGGCGCAGAATGCTACAGTTCGAATCAGAAGCATTAGATGCGCCACTTTGCAATGAGGAACTATCATCGTCATTTTTAAATTCGCAGGTAGGCTCACATGTTGTCCTCAAACTGTCACATCTTTGGGTTGCACCAATTGATATTTTCTCAGTTTTCTTGATATCTCGTGTTAAATCATAGAACTATTCTGGTTACAACCCTTTTTGGGGTTCACTCAGAACACAATCGACTCTTTATCTCGCACTGTAGGTCGTCCTATCAGTTCATGTTATGAAACAACAGATTTAGAACTAGTATCCTTGACTGTTAGCTGATTGCCGAATTAGTTACAATGTTTCTGATTTGTTACTTAAGATGCCTCCAATTTAAAGTCCTCTGGAAGATCTATAAAAATGTTGAACAAGTTCATTGATATGAGACTTTATCATTCCAAATCATGTGCTCTTTTAAGCAGTTAAATGATCTTTATATTTGTTCCATGTTTTAGGAGACCGATACTTCTGTTGAAGAATTCATCTCTGAAATGTCACAGTGGGTTTCAGGATTTTCAGGTTTGTTCCCCGTTCATTTCTGCTCTTCAACGGATACCAACCAATTGCACGTATAGATAATGATTTATTTTTTTCAGAGGACATGTCTTCATCTGGTAATGAGGGGCTGGATCAGTCATCTGAAGGATGGGTTGCTAGTTGTTTTAACGATTCTCAGATCCATTTGAGCCCTGAGGATATGTATGTTATAAGCTTTTGCCTAAGAACTACATTTTTTTGGAAAATAAAAAGAAAAACACTTCAATCTGAATTATTTTTTTTTCAAAACAGCGCGACTTCTGATATTCAGCTTGATATTTCAGGTTAGTCACACATCTTGTCTAGAATCTAGTAGTTTATTATTTTCCTCATCAATTTCTGCCACCAAGTGCTCATTATCATCTCTAATTCTTTATCATCTTTCTGTTTCTCTGTGCAGAGATTTGCAACGCACCACTTGAACGTGAATCTAATGTGGTTCGAGAGCGTCCTGTGCAGACTCGTAAAAATGTTGTTTTCAAAGGTTTTTCTCTTCCTGATTTTTCTTGGATGATTTTCATCACAGAATATTGCCTCAGAATTAGATAGCCGTATCTCATATGTGAGCTAAGCTTGTACCTCTTCACTTCCACCAGGCAGGAAATCATATATGCGGGCTCCTACAAAAGTTGCCTCCTCTGTTGTCTATCCATTTACTTTTGTTAAACCGTGTGGTGCCCACGGAGATGTGACTCTGAAAGACATAAACCAGCGGATTCGCACCCCACAATCGAAGACAGAACAGAGTAGTGTAGATCCTTCAGTTGCATACCCGATGTCTGCTTTCTCTGGTAAGCCTGTTGTTGGAAAGACCACAATTCCAACAGAAGGAGGAAAAGGCAGCATTACTATAATGAGGACAAAAGGATAATGATTTAAGCAATTAATCGTTTTTGTTTCGAGGGCTTGCTCCATTTCTTTTGGAGACTGGATATCCTCAGTTTTTGCAGGGTCCTCCCAGTATACATGATTTCCGGTTGACATCATCCTTTGTAGCTCATATCGTGATGTCGCTTATGCATACTGGAGTGCACCTCTTGTTGCAGCATGCTGTGCTTATAGACATGGTACCTTCAACGTAGTGGTTGTAGTATTATAGTTTGTTGGAGATCCTCTTATAATTTGACTGTACAAAACCTTCATTAACGTTGCTAAATTATTTATTTGTTAAAGCCTTTTGTTTCTCTGGCATCTTATAAAACTATTCAATGAGCATTTATCTTTAGGAGTTCACTTTAAAGTGTGCATATTGCTACTATGATTTATGTAGCATAATTTTGATATCTATTGCCGGAAATAGCCTCTCTACTTTTGAGGTAGTGGTAAGGTCTGTGTATATTCTACTTTCCTCAGATCCCCCTCAGATCCCACTTGGTAGCATTACACTGGGTTGTTGTCGTAGTCGTAATTTTCATATCTATCACCTAAATGGCAACCACTTGGTTCTTTTGAGTGATGAGAATGTACTACACTTCTAATGTTTTTTGGTTTACTGTAGGGTATAATTGGGTTTTGGTAACATAAATCAGCTGAGACTACTTTGTTATTCCTTTACAGAATATTGAGTTAGCGGTTAAAAATATGCCTAAGCTATCATTATTTCACGAGTTTCATATCGCAATTATCTATTATTCTCTTTATCTAAACTATCATTCTATTTGTATTAAAACACACCTCGATGTGTAGGATAATTGATCATTGAGGTGTGTTTTAATATAAAGGGAGAGATAGTTTAGGTAGGTTAAATGGAACAATGAATAGTTAATGTACAAACTCATGAAAAAGTTGTTATATTTTATGTGTGTTTTGATCGATAACTATTTTCTGCATTATGAACTTCTGTAACCTTAGAATGCAAAAATTTAAGTGGTGATTTATCAAGATTTCTTGATAATAGTAATTGAATTGAACAATGACGAGTAATTAAAAGACTAAAAGAAAAATTAGTCTGAATATGATATAGATTTTTGAAATTGTCAAATAAAAGACCACGAATCATACTAAAAAGTGAGAGCAAATAATTAAATTACTATAAAAACAAACACCTAAATTACGAATCAAGAATGCAAATATTTATATGTACCGTAAAATTTTAAAAATTTTGTATAAAAATATCTCCTTTTCTTTTTTTTTTGTCCATGTTTTTCGTGTTTTTTTTAGCACAAATCACCCTGCACAAACCATTCTAATCACTTGCCATACATTGTTTATATGAAAAATCTAAGACATAATATATATAAATAGAGATTTAAATTTGACTTCAACTAGTAAGTAAGTATTTTAATTTTGAGTATGCATATTTAGACATCTCAACTCGTCTTTATTGTGTCAGTTGAACACTCTATCTTACGAAATGATCACTTAGATACTTTTAAAAATTATTGTCACGTCAGCGTCAGTTGTCCACGAGACACAGTGGGGACGAATTAGAGTGTTTAGTTGTCAGTTGAGATCAAGTTGAAGTGTCTAGATGTGCACTCTCAAAATTTGAATATTTACTTGCCATTGAGATTAAATTTGAGTATCTGTTCATATATTATGCCAAAACATATTATTTCCCTTTAGATGTACATTCAACCATATGTACATGAACTTCAAACATATTTGCTAAAATCACGCAAAAATGACTGAACTTCAAGCAAAAAATGACTGAATTTCAGTCATATATGACTGAAGTTCAGGCAAAATAACTGTACTTGAGCTTTATATATGATTGAGTTCCAGCAAAAATGACCGACGTGAAGAAAAAATTGATAAATTCGGTATGAAATGTGTACCTAATAATATAAAATTTATATAAAAATTGATATTACATTTTAAAAACTTTAATACATCTACACCAAACATTGTATACAACTTTCATATAAACTTAATACTGCCACAACAATATAAACTTAAATTCATACAATTTTATTCAGAACCACATAAAATCTACATCAAATCATCCTAAATTTGAGATATAAACTCCCTATGATGTTCTCAAATTTTTTAAACCACACCCAAGCTGAAATTATTTTAATTTCTCAAATTTAAAATTTCAACTTTGAAGCTTCAAAAGTTCATCAATGGTGGAATTCGAGATTTTACTTTACAAAGAAAAATTTGATAAATTGGAGATCTAAAGAAGAAGGAAGAAATAAAGGAAGGAGGAGGAGAAGCAGAAGCACAAGAGAAATAGTTTTTTTAAATTTTTTTTATCAATGGTGGAATTCGAGATTTTAATTTACAAAGAAAAATTAATAAATTAAAAAAAATAAAGAAGAAGAAATAAAGAAAAAAAGGAGGAGGAGGAGGGAAACAGTTCTTCTCAAAAAATTTTGTTACGTTTTGTAATATATTTGTTATATTTTATAAATAAGAAAAAATCTTGTTATGTTTAGTTATTTAAAGTGTTAAGTAGTTGTGAGAGGTAAATTTCTCATAAAGGAATGGGTTATCCGGTGGAGCTACTTTTCAAGAATCGAATTGCTCAATCCTTTATCCATATAGATAATAATATATGTTCCGTAGCTTGTAGGTTCTATTCATTTTACTCGTTAAATTACACACATTTTACATGGATATTAAGGATTGACTTATATTTAAAATTATATCAGATATCTAACATATTTAAAATGAATAAAATTTAATAAATAACCACATACATTATCCATTTTGTCGGTTCTAGTTCCAAATCAATTATAAATTACCATAAGCTTGATTTTTAAATAATATTTTAATTTTTTTTAAAAAAAACAATTAAACACTGTAGGAATGACAATTAAGCGGGGTAAGGCTGGGGCAGGGTAAGTTGAGTCTTAACCCACAAAATTTCAATCCATCCCATCCCGCACCGCATAACATTTTAATGTATTTTTAACCTTCCTCGGTATGAGTTTTTTCGTATCACTCTTATTTATAATATAATGTGATATAGCATTCAGCAAAATAGATTAGAGCTTAGTGTGTTCCTATTTCATTTTTTTCTAATACTTTTTTCTCTTGTACACTGCAATCAATGTAAAATTTGTGCATTGCCTTTTCACTGGTTCATTATGTTGAGAGAATTGGAATCAAATTTTACCATTTTTCATTTGAGTTTAATTTTTATACATAATTATGTAAAAAGAATACTTTTCTACTATCATTTTATTTTAAAAGCAACTATAAATAATGGAATGCAAAAAATGAGATTAGTTACCTAGTAGCTAGTATATATATAAGGCATATTATCTACTAGCAATATATTATTAAGACATGTAATAGTGTAAAATTTATTTACACAATCAATGTATTTCTTCATCGTGCATGATTTAAGTGCATGTAATCATCACGTACCAGCCTTACAAGAATCAATTTGAACTCAACCAAAAAATACTGGAAAAGCCAATCAATCTCTAGGATGCTTTTCAACTAAGTTGACATGGAAGAACCGCTGCGACCTGAAGGCACCCTCCACCGCCGTTACAATGGAAATGCATCCGCCCTAATGGATCTACCTCCAAAACAAACAAAAAGGACGATGAAATTTCTATATAAAGGAAGATTAGGACTGGAGAGTTTGGATTGAGGTCAATATGCTTAACACATCGTCTTCCCCTCTCTCCATAACTTCCGGCAAATTCCGACAAAAAGGAACAACTGCAAACACCATCCTCTCCCTCCTCTCTGGCGTCGCATCTCACCACTAAGCCGCCTCCCTGCATTTTCCCTTTTCTTTTAAATGGTAGAAAAATAAATTAAAAGGAATAAATTAAAGCTAATAATGGTTGTGGTCATTTTTGGAAAGAAACTTCATGGTTAAATTATTCATTATAAATACTACATAAACAATGATCTTGTTGACGTGAAGAATAATGTTTTTGGATTGCTCATATTGTTTTGTTGGGTGTATTGGAGAGCCAATGGGGAATCAAAGTTTTTATTAATAGAATTTAAAATATAAATATAAATAAATAAATAAATATATAAATATAAATATATATATATATATATATATTTGATTATAAAATATTTTATAATTTGATTATATATATATATATATATGTTTTAAAAATTTATTTTTAAATATTTATTTGATTATAAAATTTATTTAGTTTTTAAAAGTGTTCAAAATCAAAATTTTAAATTTCAAAACCAACTTCATACCTCTTTTTGGTCCAAAATATAACTGTTGACCTATTTAAAAATTTTAAAACTTATTCTAAATTTTTATATTTTATAAAAAAAAAAAACTTCTAATTGTAGTTGCTACCGTTTAACCCTTTTTGGCACTGAATATGGATTTTGTGATTAATTATAATTTGAGGAATTGTAATAACTAGTAATTGTATTATTAGTAATTATTAAAACATCGTATTATAATTTTAGAATGAAAAGACAATTAGTCAATGAATTTAATAATTGTTTGAACTTTAAATGAAAGAATAATTAAATCATATGGAGGGTGCTAAATTATACAAACACTTCCGTTTATATAGAATATTCGAAAATGATTCTTGCCGATTCACGTCATCTCCCTATTATAAAATTTTACAACAACAACAAAGACACTTAGTATAATCTCATAAAATAGTTTTCGAAGAAAGAAGAATATATGCAGATTTTAACTCCATTTTAGAAGCAGAGAAAAATTGTTTTCGATAGACCCTCGGCTCAAAGATAAACGAATCAAAACAATTTAGGGAAGAAAATAACGGATGAAACAATACATATCAAATATTGTCTGAAGTGAAAATACTACGATACACAAGGTGCAAGAAATTACAACAGATAATTTTAAAAATCTTTACGTAAGATACTGTAGGAATAATACTATAATTACTAGCATAAACAAATTTATTAAATAATACTTTACTTCATACTAACCTACTGTCTTGATTTGTATTCCGTGTTACCTCTGATCTATTGTAAATTTTTCTAAAAGGAATTTTAGCATTTAATATTCAAATTTCTAGTTGAGGATAACTAAACAGTTGCAATAATGCCCCTCCTATTTTTTCTTTTTCATCCACAGATTGTACTAGTTCTTATCATATAATATAGTGAAGATTTAAAAAATTTGTTCATTACTCACCAAAATAAAAAAAATTACTTTTTTTAAAACACCTCTAATAAATTACTCCAATCTAGTGTTTCTTTCCTAATTTAGAAAGTTTAGACCTTATTTCAATTTCGAAACTTGTTTGCACTTTTGACATGAAGTTTATAACATATCTCGTTGAATTAATTTTTTTTATATTACATTTCATATAACTAATATTAAATCTATTCTATTATTGGTGAAAAATATATAATATATTACTTCAATATAGTAAATTCAAGACTAATTATTTTAAATGTCTCTTCATAATAATTGTGATGGAGAAAATAACAATTCAAATTGAATGAATTTAAAATAATGTTACGACTAGGAGTAGATTTTAATTTGAGAAAACTCTAAAATTATGCTAAAATATAAGAAATATTTTTATTTATGATTTTCTCTCTCCAAAAGTTAAAAGAAAAAACAAATATATTTCCAATTTGGAGTTATTTAATATAGGAAATCTGATTTTCCAAAAGAAGACTATTTAAAAAACATCTAGATTACTCTGGCACATAGTCGAGGCAGTCCATTCTAAAAATAGAAAAAGACAATCAAATATAGACGAAGCAACAAAATAAACAAAAAACAAAATTGAGAACCACTTATCTTCTCAATCTCCCCCCCCCCCCCCCAAAAAAAAAAAAAAAAAAAAACCAAAATCAAAAGTTCTATGTCTCACTGGCATTTGATTATAGTTAAAAATTTTAAAATTATATTAGAGATAATTTTAAAATTTAAAATTACATTTAGACATAAAAAAATTATCAAAAACTTTTAAACTAATCAAATTTCATGAAAAAATAATATTATTTTTAAAAAAATTAATCACTAAATTTTATGACAAACGGAAGCATTTAATACAAAATACTTTACCTTGAATAATTAGTTTAAATTATCTAAGTGTTTTGGTTGAGCATAAAAATAGGTGAGCTAATCTTATAGTGTGGATGATAAAAGATGAGAATAGTATTCTCATAACAGAATAAATTTAATCAAATATTATTATTTTTATTTTAATTTATGTTATTACTTTATTTTTAATCTAAAGAATATTATTTTTATATTTATAATATATTTAAAATCATAATATTTAAATAACGATATAATACATTATATATAGATCATAAAATTTAAAATTCATTCTTATTAGTGAAAAATTTGTGTCGAATCTAATTAAGACACATAAAATGTGTTTAATATAAATATTTATTTTATATTTAATTTATCAAAATATTTAAAAAATACTTTTTTTTAAAAATAAATTAATTAAAAAATGAGAAAAATAACTTTCCTAACAATAAGGAGAAAAAATATTTTACAAGTTAGATCTCACACATTAATTGTGTATCTCTTACCCTCCAATTCATCTATCTTTTACCACACCCCGCAGCAGTTATTCTTTCGACCTCACACCCCTGCATGTACCTTTCCTAATATTTATTTAAGTTATAAATAGATATTTTTGAAATGATATTTTTATTTATATATCAAATATAAAAATATAAATAAAATATCTATTTATATGTGGAAAAAATATTTTTCTATGTACCATTAAAAAAAAGAGGGAGTAAAAATATTATTTTGTAAAAAAAGAAAAAAAGAAACAAAAGAAGAAGAAGTTGCACCAAAGACAACCTTAGAGGTGAAAACAAAAGAGGACAATTTGGTCAATTCAGGTGTTGTTTTTTTTAAATACTAAGAGGAGGAATTTATGTGTTACAGGTAATTTAGTTGGAAGGATTTGCACGGAAAAGAGTACCCAATTATTCTCTTTGTTTGGTAGAGAGCATCTTATGTCTATCAACAAAGACGCTGTCACTCACACACATTGTTAATGTTAATGGTAAATAAAAGATTGAACCTTTTCTCTAGGCGTCATTTTCTCTCATTTCCTCTTCTCAAACAACCGCAATTCTTTTTTTCCTTTTTTTCTCTCAGACTTTTTCTTTGTAAGAAATAAAGAAAAAAATCACAGCAGAAAAAGGGGGTTGGGGTGGTCAAACTTTGCGGTCTCTGTGTATGGCTAAATCTTCTTTTTCTGCATATGGGTTTTTGATTTCAGATTGTGGGTATTCTTCTTTTTCCCTTAAAAATTAGTTCTCGACTTTTGTATATTTTAATTTAATTTTCTTTTTTTTCTTCTTGGGTTATTCTTTTTGGTCTCTGGTCTTTGTCTGGGGGAACTAAGGGTCGTTTTCCTTAGGGTTTACTTTTTTTTTTTAAATATTTTTTTCCTTTTTAATTTAATTGGTTGTCATTTGTGAATCAACGCCATGGTTGGTGGTGAGGAAAAGGTTGCGTCTTTGAAGAGACCTTAAAAGTCAAATTTTTTTTTAATTGTTTTGAATTGTTCTTCCTTATGCTTCTTTTGAAATAATTTGTATTAATTATTGGTCAAATTTGGAAAGGAATCACAGTTGGAATTGAGAAGGTGTTTTATTTATTTGGTTTTTCTATTTCAGAAAAATTTTCCTTCCCTCTTTAATGTTGTTTGGACTAAGGAAGCATATTTTGCATGTTGATTAGCTTATTGAAATACCCTTATTTCTTTATTACAGCTATTTGGATCTTTTTTCTGATATCAACCAATTTTTTTCAGATCAGAGATTTCCTAAAAGTTTGAAGCTTTGTGGGTATTGTTACTTAAATTACTGGAGGTTATTCAAAGATGGATTTGAATACTGAGGAGAAAGGTGGAAAGGTCCATAAAACTGAGAATTTGGATGATCAAGTGTCCAAATTGGAGGGGGTGGGTACCCTTAGTGACAACAATATGGAATCAAAGAGTCTTAGAAGCATCAGTAGCAAAGATATGATATTCAGGGCTGACAAAATTGATCTGAAAAGCTTGGATGTTCAATTGGAAAAGCACTTGAGCCGCGTTTGGTCCAGCAACTTAGAGAAAAACAATCAAAGGCCAAAGGAAGTATGGGAGATTGATCCTACAAAGCTGGAAATAAGGTATCTTGTAGCTAAGGGCACCTATGGTACCGTTTATCGCGGTACTTATGACAATCAAGATGTTGCAGGTAACATTAGTTTCTATATTTATCTTATGTTCTTGGTTTCTGCATGTTATTTGGAATTTAGGACTCCGTAATCAGTTTTATGTAGATAACTAGATATTGTTTTTTACATTTTTGATGCCGTCCATTCCCTTTAATACACCAACAAGTAAAAGAAACCAAAAATAAGATTCTTTGTCATAGTAGATGATATAAGTTGAGCCGGATGTCCATTGTAATTGAACTGTATTGGTACCATCTGCTGATATGATGAATTTGATCTTAGCGATTCCTATGAATTTAGACATGGGTATTGTTAATATCCTCTTTTAACCTTTCTGTAACGGATTCGGATGTCCAGAAAACTAAGTCGAAGTCCACTTAATTTTCTACGTTTATCAGATAGTGAATGACTATATTAAATGGCCTTCACAAGTAATACCTTATAAAAGCTGTTCTTTGGGTGGATAATCTGTTGACTTTTACTTTTGGTTGCTTGATTAACTTCTTGTTTGAAGTGAATTTGTTGATGTTCATTTCTAGAGTTTGAAGCACTGAACTGGGTTATTGCCTTATGCTATAATTGCCAAAAACGCTACTTTTCAGATAAGATATATAGAGTTGGAAATGGGAATTCCTTTTAGTCTCTTCTCAACAATTAAAGAAAAGTTCCTTTTTATTCTCTCTTATGTGGTCGGTTGAGGCCTTGAGGGTGCTTGGATAAATTTATTTCAAAAAGTAGCACAGCTTTATGTTCCTTGTTCACGTCATGCATAAGCATTTAATTCGGAATAAAAAAGACACAGAGAAGTAAAACTCTTATTTCATTCCAGAATGGTCTGCGGAAAGGCTTACAACTCAGGGTCAAATTTCTTCACCACAGTCCAGGCTGAAAATATACACGTATATAGTTGTTTAATGGAAGGGCCAATATACCTGCTAAAAGTTTTTCAAATGGATCAAGATTTCTAGGATGTTGTCAGGGAACATTTTTGTTTTCACTTAAGCTATTTAGGCCCGTAATATTTTGGGACTGAGGCTAGTTGTCGTTGTTGTTATAAGCTATTTACGCCAGTATTTTCTACTTCCGCAGCGAAGTCTTCAAAGAAGCTGTGTTTGCAGTGAAATTTACAGAACTTCTGTAGAGAGGAATTGTTAATAAACAATTTACTGACTGTAAATGATGTATTTCAAGTTGCAACAGAGAGTTCTAACTGAAATATGTGCATTTCCAAAGGTAAAACATTTTGGTGCTTCAGTGAAACAACTTCATTAATTTATGGTTTAAATAAGTCAGCTAGAGAGTTCTAACTGAAATATATGCATTTCCAAAGGTAAAACGTTTTGGTGCTATGAAACAACTCCATTAATTTATGGTTTAAATAAGTTAGCTTTCTCCCTTTCCCCTGTCCCCCTTCCACCCCCGAAAGAGTAAAAAATATTGAGTTTGTGCAATATATTCTGTCCTATAGCTACAAGCTGCAAATTTGGAAAGTAAATCAGAATTTGAACATCCTTGTGAGTTGCGATCCGTGTGGATAATGGAAATATTGATGTTGGAAACGAACTTTGTTCCAAAAATATAGAAAGGTTGGTTTTTTGACAAATCCAGTGGATACATGAAGAGGACATTTGGGCTTGACATTACATCATTAACTTCAAAGGTTCATGATTACAGTAACTGGAGCCAATGAACACTGCAGAATTTCTAACAGTATGTTGGATAAAGTATATATGAAAAAGAAATGCTGCCAATTAATGAAAATAATCAAACAGTATTCTCAAAGTTTTTCAGGAATTTCACCAACCACCAATAAGAGTTTCTTATGGAATGTTATTTGTGTAGTGAAACTGTTGGACTGGGGAGAGGATGGCATGGCCACAGCTGCTGAAACTGCCGCCCTGCGGGCATCGTTTCGGCAGGAGGTTGCTGTTTGGCACAAACTTGACAATCCAAATGTTACAAAAGTACTTAATCTTTTTTCCTGAATTGGTTCCGCACTTTTCAGCTTTTAATTATCAGTACTTCTATGAAGATGTTGCCGTGCAGCTTAAATCAAGCTTTGGCAATTTTAGATTTGGTACATAGGATCCAATTAAATAACACAATGTTCTGAACTTCCATTTGATTATTTTTCTTGCTTTTCAGTTCGTTGGTGCTTCTATGGGTACTTCAAATCTTAAGATTCCTTCGAAGAATCCTTCTGAGGGTTACACCACCCTTCCTTCTCGGGCTTGTTGTGTTCTTGTGGAATTTCTCCATGGTGGAACATTGAAAAACTACTTGTACAAGAACAGGAAAAAGAAACTTGCTTTTAAGATTGTCATTCAGCTTGCTCTTGATTTGTCCAGAGGGTAAGTCTTTGTCTAACACTATTTTCTTGATAATTATGCCCAATGATGCTTATTTTCTTCTTGCAATTGTGCAGGTTGAGCTATTTGCACTCAAAAAAGATTGTACATCGTGATGTGAAAGCTGAAAACATGTTGTTAGACACTAATAGAAATTTAAAAATTGCTGATTTTGGAGTTGCTCGTGTTGAAGCACAAAATCCCAAAGACATGACTGGGGAAACTGGAACCCTTGGGTACATGGCCCCCGAGGTATTCCCTCTTTTACGAGAGCTGTTGGGTTGGCTATGTCTTTCTTGAAATATATTATGTCAGCATGATGATATCGTCACTTGTCTACCCGCTCCCTATTTCACTTACTGTGTTTAGTATCTTTCAAGAAAATCCTTATTATTTTGCATTAACGTAATTTCTCTGTCACATGAAATCTACTTTTTCTCTATCATATACAAAGGGTTTGATTATATGCATTGTGTAGGTACTTGATGGCAAGCCGTACAACAGAAAATGTGATGTATATAGCTTTGGTATTTGCTTATGGGAAATTTATTGCTGTGATCTCCCATATCCAGATCTAAGCTTCGCTGAAGTTTCTTCTGCCGTTGTTAGACAGGTTTGTCTGATTCAGAAGTTTATGCCGTCGTCATTTGAGACTATGTTGTTGCCTCTTCTGGTGAAATCATCTTTGCTTCCTCTGAGTAACTCTTAAAAAATAATCTTCATATATTTTAAAGGTAGAAACATATAGATCTAGCCGTCTTCCCTTTTCCGTAGATATATAATTATTTCCATAGCATTACAAGAGTTTTGAGGTAGCTTCTCTTATGTATCCATCCAATATGGATAAAAATCAAGAATAAGTTCCCATTGTACGTAGAACTGTACAAGGATATAATCTTTCCATTCCTCTCATCCTTTGCTAGGTACAGCTGTGCGTATTCTCGCACATGTTTTATAGTCTGTTCTAACTTGTATCAAAACCAGTTTCTTATTGACTCTGCTTTCTAATAAGTATGTTATTATGTATTCTTGTGAGATAGTATTAAATTTACTTGTAATCAAGTATGCATTCACTGATTTCACACATGTTAAATAATCTGAGTAGGAAATAGATGTCCCAAAGCGTATCACTTTTCCTAAAATTGATCTTACGAAGTTGTACAGGTAAAATTATATCTTTTCTTAGGAGTTGATAGGCTGTTTTATCTCTTTTTTAATCAGATCCATGTTATACTGACAGAAAACACGATACTGTATACCTTTGAGTACTCATGCACTACTTCAATACTAGAGTGCATGCTTACCATAAGTGATATCATGAGTTAGTACTGGTCTGTTGTCTTCCTTTTTTTTGTGTGTGTGAAAAAGACACTTGCTGCTTAATCCAGTCCTAAATTAATCACATGTTATAACCATTGTGCAGAATTTGCGACCAGAGATCCCCAGATGTTGTCCAAGTTCTTTAGCACATGTCATGAAGAAATGCTGGGATGCAAATCCAGACAAACGACCTGAAATGGATGAGGTAGTGAAATTGTTGGAAGCAATTGACACAAGCAAAGGAGGAGGAATGATACCCGAAGACCAAGTTCATGGCTGTTTCTGCTTTGCTCCTTCTAAGGGTCCATAATCTTGTTCCTTTACATTTTAGCCCTGTTGGTCATGTTGATGAAATTGTACTGTTAATTCATTGGGTTGCTTGAATGTTTCGAGCATGAATGCTGGAAAATCTTTTTCAATTGTCGTGAACAAGTATAGCTAGTGAAAAGTTCATGATTTTTAAGTTTGATCTTTTCACATATATTCATCTGTTTTTAATTTTTCCCCAATTCACATGGATTTATCTGTTTATCTTGGTTTGCGGATTGTATGCACAAACCTATTAACAGGAATCTTTCATTCTCCTGTCCTGATGTGGATGTACTGCTCAGGCCTCATTTGTTTTCACCGCAATTGTTTCTTCCTTTTCTTTTCAACCATATGATGTCTGTAATCTACTGACCTGACTAATCCAGATTCGTAACAGATTGCAATTCTACAAGTATATAGTTGGCTAAAGATTCTGTTATGCAAAATGGTAATGGCCGCAAGACTACAGACTGTTTTTGGTTACTCTTAAAGTAGAACATGGGACTTCATTATTTTGGCACCTCAGCCAGTCATTGATGCTAATACTATGGCCACCAGTTTTCCCTCTTGATTCTCACAAAAAGTATAGTACAATTCATGGTTCTTCTTTTGGCATATTGGCTATTTGCTCTGAATAAGGTTCAAGAATCCAATCTAAGTTCTATACTACTGACTTTTTTGTTCCATTTGGGGTTAAGGATTTGCTGTCTGTACAAGTGGTTACTAATGCATTGAGTATCTTGTGTTAAGTGGATTCCAACACACAAAACCATTGGGAAATTGTCTCAGACAATGACAACTGACTGACTTCCCTTAACTTTTTTTTTTTTTTTTGGTTCTTTTGCTTGGTCTAGTCCTCTTTCCTTTCTAGACAAGACACAATTCCTTAATTCCTCAAGAATATGATGTGCATGACCTTCTCTTGATCCCTCATTTCCCATAGAGGATGGTGTATCCATATCATATACTAGAAATTGCTTTTACCTTTAAATACCAGTGTTAATAAGGAGAATTCTTTTGAGGAAATTAAATGGATGAATATAGTCATTTACAATTTGAATTTTTAAAAAGATAAATTTATAAAAAGTTGTAAAACCAATTAACCTGGATTCTTTTTGTACTTGCAGAAAAAGGCAACTCCTTATATAATGAGAAGAAACTTTTTGACTGTTCAAAGTGAATAAGGTAGGTAGTCAAGGTGTATCACTAGTATATTTTATATAGAAAGGATAAAAGAGACTTTGTCTAATAAAAGTAAAACCATAAATTTACATTTAAAAGGTGCGACCTCATACTCTCTCCGGTTCATTGGTTCATTTTACTTTGTCATATTTTTGTCGTACAGTTTTTAAAAATAATAATATATTTTTAATTATTTATATTCTTATTTATTATCTTTAATTATTTAGAATACAAATCTCTCTTCAATAAATATTTTCTCTATTTGTATGTATGTACTCTTTACTTAGTTTTCTATGTTAATTAATTAATATTTATCACTCCCAAGAACAATTATTGTGAAAAGTAAAATGAGAAAAGTATGATTAATTATATTTTAATTTTCTAAAATAATAATTACTTTTTTTATTTTAAAATAAATGATGTTTTTAGGTTGGACACACTCCTTAAAAAATTACTCGTTCCTAAAAGTAAGATGTATTTTTACTTACCTTTAGTAAATACTTTGAAACTCTTTAATAGTTTCTTGGTTATGTAAAATTCTCTTAATTTAAATAAGGATAAAATTGAAAGAACATCATTAATGTTTAAATGATTATATAAAATATCACTTATTTTGAAATAAAATGAAAAGATAAAAACACTTATTTAAAATAAAGGGAGTATTTTGAATCATATATTTTTAGCAAGGACGACAAGTAAAATATATTGAAAGGGAGATAAAAATCATAAGAAACTTAAAAAAAAAAAAGACGATAAGTGATTTCCATTTACCTGCGTTATTCTTGGCAAACAAAGTTATTCTTTACGGGGTCGTTTGGTAGGGTGTAAGAATAGTGATGAATAGGGCGTATTAGTAATGTTGACGTTAGTAATGCTGGTTTTTGTTATGCTTGCATTAGTAATGAGATTATTTCTTATGCATTGTTTGTTTTGGTGTATTAAAAATAACATGCATTGCATAATTTCTAAAAGATATAGATATATTTTTACAAAAATATCCTCCACAAATATGGTAGAAACGATGTGAAAAAGGTTTTAAGGGACAATTATATCGTTAATCATGCTAATGCATGCATTAAAAGCCCTTACATTGCTAATACCATGGTGTGTCATGTATTATTTACCAAATAGAGTGTATAACTAGTGCTTGCATTAATAATACATAGATAAAAAAAAATTATTTCAAACAATGTGTTAATAATACACAAAATTAATGTATGCATTATTTTTTCTAATGCATCTTACCAAATCGAATGATCCCTACATGTGTTATCGGGTGGTGACTTGATATAATAGTTGAGGTGCGCTTTAATTGGTTGGATACTACCGTCACTAATGAAAAAAAAAAGTAAAATGAAAAAGTTGTAAAGAAAGTCATTCAACCTTGTTATACAAAAAAAGTGAGGTCTCGTTTGTCTGTATTTAATAAGAGTCTTAATCTTATTTATTCAGAAAGTCATTCAGCTGCATCTTACAACCCACCACCACCCACATCATCCCCAACCACAACCATTATTATTGTCAAATTAAGATGATTAATTGTCATTATCACTAATCGCCATTTATCATCATAACCACTATCATCAAGCAACCACCAATCACCATCATCAATTACCATGTTATATATCGTCAATCACCATTATTATTTACCAATATCATTAGCTATTACGATCATTAATCACCATAACTACAACCGCAACCACCAATTATCACCATCAACCTCTACTGCCAGCTACCATTACTAAAGCTACTACTCACACCTCACCATTAGCCAACATCATCCCCAATCGACATTTACAATAACCTAGCCATCATCATTATCAATTATCATATAATTTTTTTAAAATTTTGATTGATATATAGTATTAGGTTAATTTGTATTTTATTAAACATTATATTTATTTAATTTTTATATAAAGATAAATTTTATATATTCAGATATTAAAAATTAAATAATCTTAATTATTTAATATTCAAATTTTAAAATAATATCTAATAATTCAGACAATTAAATCTTAATACATAATTTACTACTTAAATATATATTAAAATTTCAACATCTTAATTTTAATAAAATAAAATAATACCTAAAAAAAACTATAGGTTAGCTTCATAATCAGACGTGATCTTAGACTTTATGATACATATAGGACTCGTGCACGCAATAAGATATTTTGTTATGCCAAGTTTTCCTTTCTAATTTCGAAGTAGTAAATTGACCTTAAAAAAATCATTTGATATTTGATATTTATATTTGAATATTGACAAATTTGAATAGCAATTTTAGACAACACTTTCAATTGAATTTTTTTATGTTCAAAACTCAAATTTGACGCCTCTAATCATTTTGTACATCTAAATTATCTATCAAATGTTGGAAGGAAAAGAATGAATTTTTAGTGATTAAAAAAGAGAAAAGGTCAGAGACAATTTAGTAAATAATTTAAAATATTAATTTAAATAACAGTTTATTCAGTCACTGAAATTAATATTAGCCAATATATATAATTATGCTAAACTAATGCATAATTTATGTGTATCAATTAAAAAGAAAAGTAAATTCAATTGCCTATTTATATAGAAATATCTAGTATTTAAAAAATATATTTAGTATAGGTTTTATAGGAGTAATGACGTATAAGAAAACAAGAGTTCCATAACATAACTTTTTTTAGAACTTTCTTTTTTCTCTAAAATTTTATATATATATATGCTAAATTAGTGCATAATTTATGTATATCAATAATTAAATTCGATCGCCTATTTATATAGAAATATCTAGTATTTAAAAAATATATTTAGTATAGGTTTTATAGGAGTAATGACGTATAAGAAAACAAGAGTTCCATAACATAACTTTTTTCAGAACTTTCTTTTTTCTCTAAAATTTTATATATATATGTATATATATATGCTAAATTAGTGCATAATTTATGTATATCAATAATTAAATTCGATCGTCTATTTATATAGAAATATCTAGTATTTGAAAAATATATTTAGTATAAGTTTTATAGGAGTAATGACGTATAAGAAAATAAGAATTCCATAACACAATTCTTTTCAGAACTTTATTTTTTCTCTAAAATTTTAAAAATATATTTAGGATCGATTCTTTTAAAGTAATGACGTGTAAGGAAAAAAGAGTTTCAAAACGTAACTTTTTTTGATTTTCTCGCCTAATGTTTGTATAAGAAAACAGAATTCCATAACACAATTTTTTTCAGAACTTTATTTTTTCTCTAAAATTTTAAAAATATATTTAGGATCGATTCTTTTAAAGTAATGACGTGTAAGGAAAAAAGAGTTTCAAAACGTAACTTTTTTTGATTTCTCGCCTATGTTTGATATCAACTTTGAACTCCGATTAATCCGAATTCATGTCGAAAAATCTTATATTGAGGCGAAAACACTTTTTGCCAAAGGCAACTTCACACACAGAACACAACCAACCCAAATAATAATAATAATAATAATAATAATAATAATAATAATAATAATAATAATAATAATAATAATAATAATAATAATAATAATGAAACCGTATTTTTGAGAAGGGATAATTGCACTTTTGGTTCTTCATTTTTGATAAACTTGTAATATTCAGTTAAGCATGCTTAACTATCAATTAACTAAATTGTGTACTTTTAGCCTTTATAAAGAAAATATGTGCTATTTAGACTACTTTAGAAATTATATTTTACCTTTAAATATGTAACAGTAAAAAAATATATTAATATAACACATCAATAATTAAAGGATTTAATGTTTAATAATTTATAAATTTGTTAAGATTTGCGGCCAAAGAAATTAAAACTACACGTATCAATTAACTAATAGTTAAGTGTTCTTAACAAAAAATTATAAGAATTAAAATCAAAATTTACTTATATTTGAAGGACTAAAAGTACTAATTTCCCTTTTGGGAATAGTATAAGAGGAGAATGTGCAAAACTGAAGGGACTTAAATATATTTTTAACAACCTGATAGGCATTATATTTTCTTCCTTTTTGTGTCCTTTTCTCTGTGGGATTTAACCACATTACTTTAGTTTATATATATTTTTTCACAATACTAATATATTTAGTGTAATTTTATTAAAAAATTTTAAAAAATAAAATATATATAAATTTTGTTCCAAAACTTGTAAAAAGATTATTCCAGGAAGACAATCTATTCAAAATCATTTTTGTTTAATATAATTTTTTTATTTTAATTTTGATTTTAATTTGATACTAAATATTAGAAAGTAAAGGATTTTTTTAGATTATGTGATCTTAAATTAAAAATATGTGAAATATATCTGAATGTCTTTTAATTTTATGACTTTAAACATGTCACGTGAAAAGTTAAAATTAAAAGAAAATCTTAAGGACAAACTAAAAAAATAAGATAAGATAAGTTAAATTTTAAATTTCAATACATGAAAAAATATTAAAGACGATATAATAAGAGAAGATCGAGCTTAATATTTCACAATGAAGCATAGACGTACAAGTAAATACTTGACATTATTCTATTTGTAATATTATTTAATTATCTATTATCAATGAGTTTTTAAAGTTTAATTATCGAATGATTTTAAATATTTGATCAATTTAATAACAAAATATAATTGAGATTATTTAAATATATAAAACAAATACTAAATATAATTAAAATATAATATTTATAAAATATATAATAATTTAAATATGTTTTAACCATCATAACGTGGGTAAACTTATAAATCAGCCTTCCATACCGTGGAAAAGTAACTATTTCCACAAATAGACGATCAGAAAAGACTCAATATATAAAGACATTCTTACTATTCTATTGTTTGTAAATTTTAATGATGAAATATATCAATTGTACTAAAAGAAAGAATTTTTCTAATGTTTTAAATTTATATTTAAAATAAATAAATTTTTAAATGAAAAAGTATATTTATGGACTTTTTATTAAATAAGTAGATCAATATAAGTAAAATATTGATACTATCATTAAATATTTGCTAAATAAAAAAATATCTCATTCTTTTTATCAAACTAAAAAAAAAGATATGCCAGATAAACTGAAATATAGGAAATAATGAAATTTGCCACAACTCCACCATTTACCATTTAGATGGAAAATCTTAATAGTTCAGTTGATTGACTATCTGAACATTTACATTATAAGTGAAAGATTTAATTCCTCACCTTTTAATATCCTCCCATATTTCCTTTTTCCTAACTCAATTTTATTTTTTTTTCTCTAAAAATATCATTTAGATTGATAATTCAAATCTTATCAACCGTGGAAAAAAAAAACTTTATCTTCTCCAAAAATAAAAATAAAAAGATACAAGTAAATTATGCGATCACTCATTAAACAATTGTCCATTAACCAAATGGATCAAAATCTTACTATTGTAACTCCTAATAACTAAAGTCATTATCCAAAACGTTTGGGTGTGAACTATGAAGAGATATGGAATATGCTTCTTTTAAACAGTTCACAATACCCAAATGGTTTTTTTTTGCAAAAAAAAAAATCATTGCGTTCAGATAGTTTGCGCGCATCTTAACTAATTTCATGAGATATTTGTCACTTTTCAGTTCTCACTAGTCACAGACACCAGATAACTCTGTACCCTAAGGTTAAGACAGATAGAAAGAGATCACCTAATATTTTTTTTTATCGCTGCCAAACAAAATTTTATAATTTTCACCACTTTATTAGCCACTAATCCGCCCCTTAAATGTCAATTCCCAAAATGTTTTGGTGATTAGAATAAATAACGTGGCGCTTAAAAAAGAATTTAGAGATCTCGTGAAGCAATTTCCTCCGAATGTTATGATTAAGCACCTTAATCCAAAGAATTTCTAGTTGTGTTTTTATTTGTTTAAACGATTTTTCCACCTAAAATGGCTATTGATAAGTGGATTTGTTTAAGCATACACAACATTAGCATGAAACTTTAAGTTAATTATTTAATTATTTTATTAACTATTTCCAGTTGAGTTTAGCTGGTATAGATGACAATGGAGTCATTGTGTGAAGTCTTGTAATAGAGGTGTTACAGGTGGAAGATTAGGAGGTTAATCTCTTAGTTTTATACTAGAGTCTGTAATCTTGTTGCTCAGATCTAGTAGAGTGGTTTGAGAAATCTTACGAGGTAGGTCGTGGTTTTTTACTTCCCTTGAGCAAGGAGGATTTTCACGTAAATATCGTGTGTCACATTGTGTCTCTATTTCTGTGTAACCTGATAGAAGAACCAGGTCCTGAGTATGGTTTATAACTTAACAATTTGTTTAAACGATTTTTCCACCAAAAATGGCTATTGATAAGTGGATTTGTTTAGGCATACACAACATTAGCATGAAACTTAAGTTAATTATTTTATTATTTGAAAAGCGTAAATCATGTTAATTCTTGTTTAACACGGCGTTGACACTAGCTAGTTATGTGTTGGCTTTGAAGAGTTAAGTTTCAATTCCATTAATATTCTTCCACTAATTTAAGTTTTGTGGGTTATAATTAGAAGTTCCGCCACCCCCCACAATCCCCCATTAATTAGCTAATTATGTATTGCTTATATAAAAATGACTGATTTTGAAATTGATATAAACTATACGTAAGGACACTTTTATTCAGCGGTTATGGAGGCATATACATACACACCTACTCCCTTCGTTCCGTTTTAATTATTAGATATACTAAAAATAGTCATTTCAAAATATTTGCTAGATTTAAAATTCAAGAAAATAATTGATCATGTTTTTTCAATTCTACCTATAGTATTTAAAGTCATTCTAAAATGTGAAAAGAATTATTATTATATATTTTTAAAATATTAATAAAGTTATATTAGTCAAATTATCACCTTTATTAATTTTTTCTTAATAAATATATAAATTTTATTCTAATAATTAAAACGAAATAGAGAGAATATTATATAAAAGAAGTAAAAAATTGGAATGACGGAACTCCACGTTATGTGAAATGGGCTCAAAGGCAAAATGGGTCGATTTGCTTTCATGTGCGCGAGATATACTAAATAAGCCTAACTAAATTTGATTCTGTAAAATTTATCTTTTAGGCAGTCAAAAAAGTGTTCAAATACATGCTACAAAAGTTGTCTATATACATTATAAAAATAGGGCCAGATACATTGCCACTTGAATTCAGTAACACTAATCTCCTTCTTGCATTGCCTATAAAAGGAACTGTCTTTATAAAGTTATTCATCATCGAAAATTACCTTCTTCCTCTTTACTTCATAAGTATATTTCAAGGTAACTCTTTTCTGTAAATTTTTAATTTTCAGCCATGAATGCTTCATTTAAAAGTCATTCTAGAATCTTAGGAGCAATCAATCTGAATTTCAATCGAGCCAAAATAATTTTCACTTTCAATATTATATTGTAATATTTAGGGACCCGATTTTAAGTGAAAAAAGTTGTATTTTTAAAAAAAAAAATTTTGTTACATCAGGAAAGGAGGGATAAATTTTTAATATTTAAATTGAAAAATCTAATTAATGGTAAGAAAAAATAATCATGATAATTTAAATCATGTCAAATAAATTAAAACGAAGTAGGTATGTCATAATAATTCACTGAAGAAAATTTGGGTACTGAAAGGGATATATTTAAAAAATATAAGGACATTATTATAATAATATATACAATCTTCAAGGCTCTTATAAATGTGGCAAATTACACACAACACTATATATGTTGGAGAGAACTCATCTTTTGCCAACTTCTGCAAAGTTTCAAAAAAAAAAAAAAAATCTTCAGTTTCCTCCTAATTATTTCTACCCACCATTAATATCTTTGTAATTTGCACAGATAATAACAAAAAAATGGGGTTGAAAACTGGGTCGTCGACATATTTGGCCGATTTCCTCCGGCAGTGCGGTGGCTACGCCGTGATCGACGGTGGACTGGCAACGGAGCTGGAAAGGCACGGTGCTGACTTAAATGATCCTCTTTGGAGTGCCAAATGCCTTGTTAGTTCTCCTCATCTTATAAGAAGGGTACTTTCTTTTCTTTCTTTTTTTTTTTTAAACCTCTTTCTCTATCTTTTTACATTTTTTATTTTTGCATGCCTTATTTTGGAAACTCATTGGATTTGTAAGTAGCATGATGTTACTCTCTGTTTCTGGCATAGTTTGATTGGATACGATCTTTAAAAAGAAAGAGAAATTTTTGAAATTTATGATCCTAAATGAATCCATGTAGTAAATTCGGAGTCTCACCTCATTCGGACAATTAGGGTAAAATTTAATATATATATTAGCATTTTAGATAAAAATATTTATATAAATGTTTGGGTATCCGAAATCATAATTTGACTGTGAATGCCATGGCTAAATTAGTGAATTGAATAAAATTTATTTAGTCCGGTGATCATGTTTTGATTTATGCATTGAAAATTTATAATTAGAATTGAGTCGGTTAAATGGAGATTTTATCACCCTTATTAATTAGTTTTTATATTAAAGATAGTACATTATTAAAAACATACTTTTTTTCTAAGGAAAGAAATGATGGGAGTTCGTCAATTAAGTGAAATTATTCTGATACAAAATTAATGAATAATTATTTATTAAAAATTAATACTTTAAAATAAAATATTGATAAATTTTCTTGAACTTTTTAATAACCTTGATTAAAGTAGAGACGAAATTAGGAAAAAAATATTTTTGTGTAATTTTTACATAAGATTAACTGATCAATATCTATTGATTGTTTTAACAGTGTATGTTGATTACTTTAACCGCATATAAAGCGACGTCATACGTCGTTTTTTATCTTTTGAAAAAAAAATATTTTTGAATAATAATGACACTTATAGTTTATCAAATTTTGAATATCTTTCTAATCGTAATAACATTATATTTACATTGTTATGAAAATATATTGTTAAAAAATAAAATAATATTAATGTATAAATCTTTTGGAATTGGATTTCGTAGCAAATAGTGACGTATAAAAAAGAAATGGAAAAAGTGTTTTTATTAATCAAAATAGTCTCTATATTATGGGGTACACATGACACCACTCTCATTTATTTAATGTTAGTTTCAGTGGAAAATGTGTGCTGTTATGTGGAGAAACTAATTAGTGTCTTTTATGATGTTCGATTACATCATATGTTTGGAATTCTACAAGACAACGTGGGATGATCTTACCTTTGACACCTCATTGTTCTGTTTCAGACATTATGCTGACATATCTAAGTCTGCATACAAATGTGTAATACATCCTGCAACAACTTGGTTTCTCTCTTGAAGATAATGATAAGAACGCCACCAGCTTATTTAATTTTTTTTTTTTGTGGGTTTTCTGCAGAATTTAAAACTGATTAAAGTTAGCAGTATAAAAAATCGGACCACGAACTAATTTTACTTTTAATTTTGGTACATTTTATAATACGTCGATACATTTTTGTATATTAAAACATAGGAAGTAAAAAGTATAGCAAATACTTTGCCAAATTTATCAAATTTAAATTCTAAAAATCGTGTTTGTTTGAGGTGTATTGACATCCCCAAATCAAGTGAATGACCTTTTTTTGTTTTGTTAACAAGAGGAACCTAAGGCATCCGACGGTATGGCCAACATATCAATAAAGTGTGTATGAATTCTTAGGTTAAAATTTTAATGTAAACAATCATGAGAGGTCTCTAGTATTTTGAAAAATTAATAGAGGTGTGTGAAAGTCAATCCGAACATCACGATTATATAAATAAAAGAAAAGGACAACAACAAGAGGAACGTAAGGGATACCTAATCCTCCTCTGTCTCTAGATCATTTGCTCACTGTTTAACTATGTTAAAATTTTAGTTTTTATGTATACATACTATATTTAACTGGAATGGCCAAAAGAAAATCTTGATTGTTATTTTTTTCTTTTATATGTAACAGGTGCACTTAGATTACCTGGAAGCTGGTGCCAACATTATAATCTCTGCATCTTATCAGGTTGCAATGAACTCTGTATTTCCCTTTTATTGCTCTTGGCTTAGTTAGATAACTAATAAAATGCTCACATTAGTTGTTTCACTTTCATTTAATTTCCATGAGACAGGCAACCCTTCAGGGATTTGAAGCCAAGGGAATTTCAAGGGATGAAGGTGAAGCATTGCTCAAAAGAAGTGTTGAGATAGCATGTGAAGCGCGAAACATATATAATGACAGAGCTGCCAAAGGTTCTTGGGATGATTTTGGTGATGGAACCGGTTTGAAACGCAAACCGGTCTTGGTTGCAGCGTCTGTGGGGAGCTACGGAGCTTATTTGGCTGATGGTTCCGAGTATAGGTGAGTTCATGTTTAACGTCTTCTGATCAGAAGAACGATCGAGGTATACTTTGATAACTTAAAAGATATGTTTGACTGCAAGTAGTAGAAATTGATTGATTGCTCTGCATGCCCTTACGTTTGCAGTGGAATTTATGGTGATGCTATCAATGTGAAAACTCTGAAAGATTTTCATCGAAGGAGAGTTCAGGTTCTTGCGAATTCAGGTGCTGATTTGATTGCATTCGAGACAACTCCGAACAAAATGGAAGCTCAGGTATGTACTCTGCCTGTTTTCCTCTCAACTCAAAATTGAATCTTTTAGTTGTGTGTTGAACTTCATTTTTTCGTTTTGTATAGGCTTATGCTGAGCTTCTTGAGGAAGAGGCCGTTAACATTCCTGCCTGGTTTTCATTCAGTTCCAAAGATGGTAACAATGTAGTCAGTGGTGATTCTATGGTAGAATGTGCTTCAATAGCTGATTCGTGTAAGCAAGTTGTTGGTGTTGGAATCAATTGTACCCCTCCGAGATACGTTCAGGGGCTGATCCAATCGATCCGAGAGGTATAACATTTACTTTCTTTGGTTTGTGAAATTGATAATGTAAGAGAAGCGTCTCGTCGTGTATACCAAGATTTTTAATCTTGAAACTCTGAAACTTTAATTGGTTCAATTGACCATATATGCAGGTAACAAGTAAACCAATACTTGTATATCCCAACAGTGGTGAGACTTATGATGGTGAAAAGAAGGAATGGGTGGTGAGTCTTTTCAGTACTTAAAACACACACATTTCTATTGCACTCTCTCTCTCTAATATATATAACATGTACAGATAGGCTAGGTGCAATCCTTTTCTTGTCCTCTTTTGTTGGCTTGAAATTGATGTTGAAGGTTTAAATGAATGATTATATATCGTTGTAGGCTTCAAGGGGTGTTGCAGAGGAAGATTTCGTGTCATACGTGGAGAAGTGGTGCGAGGCGGGGGCGTCTCTCGTCGGAGGTTGTTGCAGGACCACCCCTAATACCATTAGAGCTATTTCCAAGGTTCTCTCCAGCAGGTCTCACAGGGCGGGTTTAAACTGAGGTCTTTTGGGGCTAATATGTTAAAAGAGTTATGGAACTAAAATGATCATATGTTGTTTCAGTAAAACAGAACAACAGTGATAATGTTATCTAGTGTTTTCTTTCAATTTTGAAACTTCTATGTCCAATTAAATATCATTAGGATGTTGCGAAGGAAGG
The DNA here is from genome assembly GCA_035772735.1 of Datura wrightii. NCBI lineage: Eukaryota > Viridiplantae > Streptophyta > Magnoliopsida > Solanales > Solanaceae > Datura > Datura wrightii. The sequence continues at coordinate 8,375,823 of JASDFA010000009.1, forward strand.
GAGTATATATATAACCCACTGACAGTCACGAGCCTCTAAAAATATGAAATCTAATAATGTAGTCGACGGGGCATTTCTCGAAAATAATAATAATATGTCTAAAAATAATTAATGTCCGGGAAGAAACAACTACCAATGGAATGAAATCATCAGATCTTCCTTTGTCCACAGATTTCGTTATCTGCACAGTCAATACCTGTCACGCGACATGGCAGGCCTAAACGGGCTAACTATCTTCAAGGATATTCAATAAGTCTCAACTATATTCTTTTTACTGAAGTCCGAATGATATTTTAAATAAAAATATGCAGGCGATCAAGAGATAAAGAACGTACAAGCCATAATTGATAGTAAAGTATTATATAGTAGTGAAGCCGAACAAAATCATTTGAACTTAGTTTAGAAATAGCCGGACAACAACGCAAAGGCTTAGGTTTGTGGAATATTTATTGGTAATGAAAGAGCATCCTCTAAGTTCAAGAAAATTAAAGTAGAAATATATTACACAAATATAGCTTCATAGTAAATCCTAACAGAAAGTTAATGTTAAGGAATTTCTGGGGTGAAACTCATTCAATAATTTTGATCATGTTGACCAATTTGCAGACAACATAGCATTGTATATAAATTCAGTTCATTAGTTCGTCTTTTTCGTATTCTTTTAGGTTGTTTTAATCGATTGAACTTTTCTTATACCAGCTAAGATGATTAGTACCATTTATACAGTTATTCATAGGATCATCAAATCTTTTGTGCCTCGTTATGACAATATTAGCAACCTTTTGTACAACTGCTCATAATCTTTTATACGGTTACCATTCATGGTGCGTCTCCTATGACTTTGTATGGTTACTCGTAACCTTTTATACGGTTATCATTCATTAACATATGAATTAATTTTTTAAGTTTTTAACTTTAATGTTAACCCAGTTATGGCACTTAGGACATATCATAGTGTTCTTCACTTTAAAGCGTAAAAACAAAATAAAATCTTTACACATTTTATAGCAAATATAAAGAGGGGACTTAAACTTAATTACATAATTGATAAGTTATATGAGTCCACCACCGTACACAGGACCTGGTCCTCTGATTAGTTTGCACAAGTTAGAGCACTCAAACAGATAATGCAACAAGAAAAGGGACACACGATATTTAAGTGGAAACCTCCTTGCTCAAGGGAAGAAAAAATCACGACTTCACCACAACTTCACTAGATTTGAGCAACAAAGATTACAGACTCTTGTAATCCTAAGAGATTAAACTCTTAATCTCCCACTTGCAACAACTCTATTACAAGACTTCAAAGTTCTATCACCATTACTATACAACCCAGGTAACTGTAGCTGGAACATAAAAGTGATTCTAGCTAAAACCTCAACTAACTCTAGTTAACAACCTTTCTAGAATCATTTAACAGTTACAAGTAAAAAGTTTATCCAACATTCATGTTTTCTAGCTATTACAACTCGTCAAACACAACTCTAATAATATTCCTAGGAATGCACGAGCACCAATCCTCAGAGATAGTCACTTCTTCAGAGGAGGGAATATGCTTGAGGAGTGTGTGTGTAATATCTTTTATTTAAAAACATACTTTTTTTGGTTATTTCAAAAATTAGGATAAGTATTGAACACACCAAAATAAAAAATCAATCATATTGGTTAGTACATTTGACCAGCTGGAGTAAGGCTGCTGCTACCACTGCACTCTCACCAACTTTTCTGCAAAAAAATATTGTTGACAGTTGGGTGAAGTTTCCTGCCAACTCCAGCCAAATAAGTCCTTTCCAGGAGATCGAAACAAGGGAGCAGATCCCTACATGATTCTGTCAGTCCTTTCGTTTCTCCTACTCTCACTTCAAGAAGGGAAGTGCTGAAGGGCGGAAATGCTCGATTAAAAGGAGAGGAAAATTACTTCATTTTCGAAATGGGTTAATAAAATAACAAGGAAAAAGATTAGGGAAAATTACTTAATTTGGAAGCCTAAGTTAAAAGTAGAACTTTCTTTTTAAAATATGGTTAAATTGAGAGCATGAGAAATCATTACAACTATCTATATACAATATATGACACAAGTAAACGAATGAATGAAGTACGAATATGCCTCACCCTATTAAAACTTGTATCTCGTTTAATAATTGATTGTCTTTAAATTTAAATCCTAAAAAATCAGTCATAACAGAAAAAACTTACTCAACACTATGAAGATTGTGAAAGAAATTACTCGCTTGTTTTAATTTAGTTGTCTGTATTTAATTTAATTTAGAGTTTTAAAAAATAAAAATATTTTTTTTTTGAATCTAGCCAATTTGTCCTTTTCCAGTCATTTTTTTAATTACCGTAATATCTTTATCTCAATTATTCTATTTTTGACTAGTTAATTTAAACGAAAGATAAGTTGAATGTATTAGAATATTTTTTAATTTTGTCATTTTAAATATATCACGTGAAAAATTAAAATTAAAGAACTGTCAAAAAAGAAGAGTTAAGGTCCAAAAATACACCTGAACTATACCGCTTTTGCGAGTTTAGTACCTGAACTATGCGAAGTTTGCGTTGCTGAACCATCACCCTCAGGTTATAGAAACACACCTGAACATTTATATTACTTATGTGTGATACATGCGTCAATTTTATTATATTTTAAATGTCAGGTTGTTGTCCACGTTCTATTATATTAATTTTGACCCCCCCACTCCCCCTCCCCCCTCTTCTTTTTCTTTCTTTTTCTCCCCCCCTCTCCCTAATATCCCCCTCCCACACCAATCATGTCATTAGTTTGTTATCAATTGGATCTTCTTTGCTAATTTATCAGTTATGTAGAAATAATTAGACAAATGAATTATTAATTGAAGAAATAAAAGTGTGGCAGACGGATTGACTATTGTGCCCAATTTATACAATCATCCTTGGAAACAAAACTATATTTCTTTAAGAAGAAGAGATGAGTTATTACAAAATGAAAAATAAATAGAGGAAGAGTGAAAAAGAAGAGGAAAAAAATATGTAATTTTACACAAAAGATGAAAGAATGAGGAAGAAAGAGTAGGACGAAGAAGAAGAGTATCTAAAGGTGAACTTTTTTTAAAAAAAATGCTTATTCAGCAATTTATAAGTGTTACACTGTCATGTAGGCGACTTTTAATGACTAAAATATCACTCGCACACACAGGAGTGATCGACTAATATTCAGCTATTAAACTCACAAATACTATTCAGATATATTTTTGGATCTTCAACTCAATTTTTTTTTTCTAAACGGACTAAAAAAAAATGTTTGACAAATAAATTCATAGCAATTATATGTTAACTATCTCCATTTATTTTTACTTGTTAACTGAAAAGAAAACCTTTTGTAGAAACAAATATAATATCCCGCGCTGGTTATATGTTGCAGTTCTCATCAATGGAGTTCATCAACAAACAGAGGGTCAGTTGGATTCTCAAAGTTGAATAAACACTCAAATAGCAATGGCAGCAACCGTAAATCTGTCTCTTTCTCCTTTTCTCTCCACTACACAACCTCAATCCAATCGAAGTACAACAACTGACTTAATAAGAACATGCAAAAACCTCAACGAAATCAAACAACTACACGCCCATTTCACAAAGCAAGGGTTCAATCAAGACCCTGGTTTTCTTGGTAAACTCATTGCTAAATGTTCCGAAATGGGTACCTACGATAGCATGGAATATGCACAAATAGCTTTTGACAATTTCTGCAGTAGTGAAGAAGGTTACGATAATACTTATAAGTTCAATTCATTGATTAAAGGGTATTCTTTAGCGGGTTTGTTTTATGATGCTATATTGATTTATGTAAGAATGGTTGCTGAATGCGTGGAGCCTGATGGATACACGTTTCCTTTGGTTTTGAGTGCTTGTGCGAAGGATGGGAGGTTTTCTGCAGGAATTCAAGTTCAGGGTTTGGCTTTGAAATGGGATTTTGGTGATGATGTGTTTGTTTTGAATTCATTGATACATTTGTATGGTGAATGTGGAGAGGTGGATAAAGCGAGGAAAATGTTTGATAAAATGTCTGAGAGAAATTTAGTGTCTTGGACTTGTTTGATTTGTGGGTATGCGAGGAGTGACAAGGCTGAAGAGGCTGTTTCTTTGTTTTTCGAAATGATAGAGGAGGGTCTTATGCCGAATTCTGTGACAATGGTGTGTGTGATATCGGCTTGTGCAAAGTTAGGGGATTTTGGTTTGGCGGAAAGAGTGTGTGGTTATATCGAGAAGGCAGGACTGAAGGTCAATATTGTTATGGTAAATGCTCTGGTAGATATGTATATGAAATGTGGATCCATGGGCAAGGCGAAAAGGCTTTTTGAGGAATCTGCTGATCGTAATTTGGTACTTTACAACACAATTTTATCAAACTATGTACGCAATGGGATGGTAAGGGAAGCACTTGAGGTCTTGGGTGAAATGCTATCCTGTGGAGGACCTCGTCCAGATAGAGTAACTTTGTTGTCTTCTATATCAGCCTCTACAGAGATGGCTGATGTTTTCTTAGGAAAGCAGTGTCACGCTTATATTTTGAGGAACGGGTTAGAGAATTGGGATTCCATTGGTAATGCCATCATTGATATGTACATGAAGTGTGGGAGTCAAGAATGGGCTTGCAGAGTTTTTGATCAGATGTCAAACAAGACGGCAGTCTCATGGAATTCACTTATTGCTGGCTTTCTGAGAAATGGTGATGTGGAGGCAGCTTGCAGAACTTTCAATGAGATGCCTGAGAGTGATCTTGTGTCATGGAACACCATGATTGGTGGTTTCGTACAGCAGAGCATGTTTGAGGATGCAATTCATCTATTCCGTGTAATGCAGAATGAGGGGATTAAAGCGGATAGAGTGACAATGGTCAGTGTTGCATCTGCGTGTGGATACTTAGGTGCTAATGATCTTGCTAAATGGATATACAATTACATTGAGAAATACGAAATTCACATAGATATGCAGCTAAGTACCGCAATTGTTGACATGTTTGCTAGGTGTGGTGATCCTGCAAGTGCCATGAAAGTGTTCAACAAAATGAAGGAGCGGGATGTCTCTGCCTGGACTGCCGCAATAGGGGCCATGGCTATGGAAGGAAATGGTAAGCGGGCAGTCGAACTGTTCTATGAGATGCTTCGGGAAGGGGTGGAACCAGACCAAGTCGTTTTTGTGGCTGTACTGACAGCATGTAGCCACGGGGGCTTAGTAGGAGAAGGAATGAAAATCTTTAGGCGTATGAAAGAGATCCATGGCATCTCACCACAGATAGTGCATTATGGGTGCATTATTGATATGGTTGGTCGTGCTGGCTTATTGAAAGAAGCTCTTAATATAATAAAAAACATGCCAATGGAGGCCAATGATGCAGTTTGGGGGGCTTTTCTTGCTGCTTGTAAGATGCATAAAAACGAAGAGATGGCAGCTTATGCAGTTGATATGATCTCTGAATCATCCCCAGATAAAGCTGGGATCCATGTGCTTCTTTCAAATATTTATGCTTTGGGAGAGAAGTGGACTGATGTTGCCAAGGTAAGGATGTCCATGAAGGAAAGAGGGATAAAGAAGAACCCCGGTTCAAGCTCAATCGAGGTGAATGGAAACATTCACGAGTTCACTTCAGGTGATGAATTTCACCCGGAACACCCACACATTTGCCTAATGCTAGACGAAATGAATTGCAGGGTTAGAGAGGCAGGTCATGTCCCCGATCTCACAAATGTTTTGATGGATGTTGATGAGGAAGAGAAAGAATTCTTGCTTAATCGACACAGCGAGAAAATAGCCATGGCATTTGGACTCATCTCTACATCTCAGGGACATCCCATTCGTATAGTGAAAAACCTTCGCATGTGCTCAGATTGCCATTCATTTGCAAAATTTGTTTCGAAAGTATATGACCGGCATATTGTTGTCCGAGATAACAACCGTTTCCATTTTTTCCAAGGAGGGTTGTGTTCTTGTGGTGATTATTGGTAGCTACATGTTGTATATGTTTGAATGATACATACATTGTATTGGTAGTTTCTCAAATTTACTTGTGTGTAACTTCATCAAATGCCAGAATGATGGCAGATCAAATCCCTTTATCCTATTCCTGAGTTGCAAAATGAACACACAGAAGAGAAGCTTGATGAAAACAAACCCCGCAAAAGAAAGTCTCTCTTCGGTCTTACTGACAGGTAAGATGTTATTTAAAGGGAAATTGTCCTCAACTTTCAGTTCATTTGCCTTCAAATTAATGAGGGGGTGAATATTAACAAGACCATTAACAGAAACAGAAGTGAATTTGTTGAGGAGACATGAACAAAAAAAAAAACATAGACAGACCCAACTGTAAGATGTCTCTTACATTTTTCTCCCAACAGATGTGGGGTTTAATTGTAATTACAACAAAAACGTGTCGATTTCTAGCTCAGGCTTTAAAGAAGAAAAGCCAGATACTTCAAGCATAAGCAGGCAAAAATAAAACTATACCCAGATACCCAGCACAGAATTCGGAAACAAAAGAAAACGAGCTGATTACACTACTTAATTATAACGCTAAGTAAGCTTTTGATCCATTGTCAAAACTTGAGGTCCAATAACCAAGAGGTTAGATGTCTTCTCTCTCTCATAGAAACTAGAAAGAACCTAACAACTCAAGACATTTCTGATCTGTTATCTTGCATTTCTTAAAGTCCATTACCGCCAAGAACATTAGCAAATTTGATCAATATTTTCAGCATATGAAATTGATATCTCTCAACATGAGAACAAGAGATAAACTCTAAAGCATCCATAGGATAAACATGTTTCAAAACATACATAGTTTTCTAAAAGAAAAAACTAGAAATTCAGGATTCTAGACCAACTCCATTGGATGGATTGGTACTTGCAGAAGAATCTATTTGGGTGGATCCTGCAACTTTGGGAAAATTGCATCAATATAAACATGATACATGGGATCAGCAAGCCAGAGCCTGGCAAAATAAACAGGAGATGCAGTACGCCTGTGAACTTCTTCCATACGCCAGATGATTGATTCAGCTTTGATCGGATGGATGAGCATATCCAATGGTTCGTCTTCATTTTCGGCCCCATGCCTCATTTGATCCCACTGCTTCATACATAGGTTGGTCAGGTAATGCAGTGGTTGCCCATATGCCATCTTAATTGAATCGGCCAATCCTCTCCAGGAGGTGTAAGGAATCATGCAGCCCGTCTCAGTGGGCATAGGAACCATCTTCATGTACTCTTGGTACATTCTTGCTTTTCTGAGTATTGTCTCTGCATTGAAGACCATCACCTGTTAGACTAGTTATATAGATGTAACTCATGTAACAATGGTCAAGGACCTACATGTGGTGATTCATAAATCTATTTAAACTATGCACCTTTCAACTGACTGGAAACTGGATTGAATAAAAATTCTTAAAAGGATTTTCCTGCCAAAGAAAATATCTCATTACAGTACCAGTACTATCATCAAAGAGACCCTCGATCTGCAACATTCACTTTGTAAACAAACCATTCTATGTTAAGTAACAGAACATGGAACCTCTGTTTTATGGAAGATGTCTCAGAAGACCTCCAAATCTACAACGTCTCAGAATCAATGCAGACTTAGCAAAGAACATTCTGGTCGGACTAAACAATTAAAAAAAAAACAAAATAGGATCAAACAATCCATATAATGATCTGTTTTTGTTTTGTTTAGGGGAGTGTGATAATGTTAGTTATGGTGCTTGCGGAGATCTTTTTAGAGACCTGCAGGTGCAAGTGTGAGATTTGGGAAGTTTTAGACTTAGAGAACCCCTAGTTTCTCTAAAAAGACAAATTTACTTGATATTGAAACGAGCCTGAAAAGAGAGAAAAAAAGAGTAGAACAGAAATTCATATTACTGACCCCTCTGATCTGGAATTGAGATATAGTTGATTGATTGAGTAAATAAGTATGAAAAGAGATCCAAGGATGAGTTTTTCTAGGAATATCTAACTTCTTTTATGATCATGCTACAACACGCTTTGTCACTTCTGTGTACCCATTGGACTGCAGTCCTTTCAGGGGTTTCTTAGGGACTGATCCACTCTATTGACTAATGCAGGAAACCTTCCGCTCTGGGAAAAGCAAAGGGCAGAAAAAATCTCTCTTTATATGCTAATTCTCTTCCGACTTTCTGTCTTCCTGCGCCTCTACTTTTATCAGGCTCTATTCCTATGTTCTCATTCCCGGTCAATGTAAAATTCTTCATAAAAAGGAGTTAACCTACTCTTGTTCAGTGCCGGAGACACCATAGCAGCATCCAATTCATTTGAACCCGGTACTTTCAATGCAGAACATAAATTTATATGTAAAAATACACTAAAATTGCAATAAGTAGTAGGTGTGAATCCATAACTTTAGAAATACAATGGGTTCAATGCTAAAAGCTTTAAGAATTGAACCCATAGAACTTAAATCCAGAATCCGTCTATGCTCGTGTTGACATGGAAGTCAGCCAATAAACTATGGCTAGAATGACCACTCGATTGAAATTTCAAATTCCGATTCCCAGCCAAATGGATCAGCTGAAGCATCTCATCAGGTTTCTATCACATTATATCCACACTACTCCACCAAAACAAGGAACTGAAGAAAAAAAGAAGAAAACAATACTCCCTTGCAGTAGATATTCAGATTTTTTTTTTAATAAGTAGATAGACAGATCTATTGATTTCATGAAGATAAAAAGAAGGCGAGACTCACTAATTTTAGTATAATTTTTAAAGCTTCTTGAGCCCCAGCCTTTCTTTTGAATGATCCATTTATTGGAAGAGGAAAATCAGAAAAGGGGAAAAAACATCTTGAGTGACTTCATTGTATTTTCTGCTTCTGTTTTTATAAAGAATTTTGTTCCCAAAGTTTCTTTGATGTTTCAATTTTCCAAATTTGCCAAAAGCTAGTTTAGAAGAGCAGAAAAGTTTTCCATGTCATTCACAACCAAAACATTGTTAATGCTCTACAATTTTAAAGCCCACATCGATCCAAATCAGGAAAACAGAAAAGTGAAAGCAAGCAGGAAACTAAAAGAATGGTAGAAATAATCTTACCTACATCCTGACCCGCCATTAAAAGCAGATGAAAAAAGAGTTGGGGGATTCAGAGAAGTTTAGGTCTCCTTCTGATTTTGTTCTTTGCGTACACCCGAAGAGACGGCTTCTCATATGGTAGTGCTCGCGTTCTGGAATAACAGGTTGGAGATATATAGGGGAGAGTAGTCACGTGGTGGAGAATAATGTGACAGAAGCGACAAAGCTAGATCACATTTTCTAAGTCTCCTCCTTTGGATGATTAGGTGGAAAATAATCAGAAGGTAAGTCATTAATGTAGAGTAAAAGCTGCATTGTCATACCACGAGGAAAAGCATAATTCGGACTTCAGAAATCTTCTATTTATTCTTTTAGAAAAGTTATCCTCTTCAGTATAAGTATGCATTTTCCCTTATTTGCTTTTGTTCCCAAGAGGATGTATGATGAACTTTAGATCGACATTTTAAAAGACGTTTTTGAGGCGAGTCTCTAGGTGAGGCGTAGTAAAAACGCATTGGGGCTATCTGTGGTGGCGAAAGTACCGTGAGGCATAAGCCCATCAGTCCAAGTGTACGCTTAGGCCTTGGATGAGTTTTTGTTTTGAAACGTAAGCCTAGAAAACCTTTCCTAATATAAATTGAAGTTGCTAGATAAGTCCTTTAATTAATACTAAAAACACAAAATTCAACTTGTTCTTAAATTTTAAGAAGTTAAAAAACTTAAAATCTACTTGTTTTTTATTCTAGGCCTAATATTTATTCTCTCTGTTAGTCTTTCACTGGATAGGGGGAAAAATAATCAATGTGCAAACTAAAAAGCAAAAACGCATCATCCTTCGTCACTTGCTCTAGTTTGATGATTCTGGCGGAAGGTTCCCTTTTCGATTCTTTGTTTCAAGTTAATTTATAAATTTCTAATTAATTTTTAAAAAATGTTTGATTAGTTTTTGAGATAAGCAGTTTTGATTAAATTTTTTTAGTCAATTGTTGATTTTCCTCAACGTTTTAAGATGAAGCAGTTCTACATACATTTTCACTTTTTATATTTTCTTGCAAGTTCTATAATTTATATGTAAATTTATCTTTTTTATTATTTACTTTTAATATATAAAATATTAAAAATTAAAGATCCACGGGGCTTAAGCCCAGAGCCTCAAGGCTTATGACTCGTATCAAGTAAAACGCCTCATCTCACACCCGGCATTTTAAACACTGCTTTAAATGACTTATTAGATCGAAAATGCTCATCTTCCTTAAATATAGCTTTAAATCCAATCTCAGAACAATATTATGGGATCTGTTTATATTTTCAAGTAGCAGCAGACATTATGCCTTTTGGAAGTTAGTTTTCTCATTGCTTTACTGGACCATACAGTGTGGTTGAAACTCACATCTGGAGTGATACAGCACCCTCAAGCAACCTGAATCAATCTTCGTTTCATAAAGCATACTTTTGCAATATATTTTCCTTTAATAGACTTTTTTAAAAAGACTACTAAATGGTTTTTGGATAAAGATTCCTGCCAACAGAGTCATAAAAAGAATCTTCATTACAAGAAGATGTTTTGGAGCACCATGTTAATAATAAGACCACTAAACAAACTTCCTGACAGATATCAGACAAATTTTACAGTTTCCTTCTACATATTTTGCTGCCTTTCTGTACTTGCTTATAAATTGCTCACTAATTACATAAGCAATCCCATTACAGTATGTGCATAGATTCGCAAGCTTGATTCGAGTAAACTCCCCCCCCCCCCCCTCCCCCTCCGGTCCTATCTGCTAATTTTCCAAAAAAAAGATTTTCTTTTTTGAGTAAATTCGCCCCCCCCCCCCCCCCTCCCCCTCCCGGTTAACTCAAATTCCTCCAAGGGTCTATCGGAAACGACCTCATTACCTCCAAGGTAGAGGTGGGTTCTCGTATGCTCTATCATAATCCACTTTGTGGGATTACATTGGGTATGTTTTTGTTGTTGTTGTAGTTAACTCAAATTCCTAGTTTCGTCCTTAATGCCCGTAGTCCTCATATTGAAAACAGAGTTGTTATATTTAAACAGGAAGACGACTCGACCGACCTCAACTAAACTAGAGTGAAGCACTATGCAGAGGGTGTATCATAATCCTAAATATTTACCCAAAAACAGAAAAATTTCAACCTACTAAATTTCCTAGCTTAATCAAGAGAAAAAGGTGAAATTTTCAGTGTAACAGGCTAATAGCTACTAAAATCAATCACTGCTGAGAAATACCATATAACCTTCCGAATAGAGGACAGGATAAGAACATTTATCTATCATGAGAAGATAACTTCTAAATTAAAGTACACTGAACTGTGTCCGAATGATGACAAATACCTTCAGAAAAAAGTTCTTCAACTCCTTGACCAATGTTGAAATTGTCGTTCATCTGCTCGCTTTCACACTTAACTGTGTCTAAATTATCACAAATAATTGCAGTACCTTCAGAAACAAGTTCATCAACAACTTCATCGCCAGTAATGTTGTTGTTCACCTGCTCGCTTTCTGCTTTATGGTCATCTGCATCAGAGGGAGATGACTCATCTGACGAGACATCCACTTGTTCATTAAATGGCAGAGCCCTCTTCATGGCTGCAAATGTGCAGACATTTAGACAAAACAATCCTAAAAATGAAAACTCCCAGCTACGCTGCCGGCTGCATGAAACTAGTTTAATGTACTAAGGTCACAAGATAAGCTTAGTTGTTAATAGCCCACTAAAAGCAAGTGGGAATTGAACAAATAATTCGGAACTGTTTGCATTTGATTCCAGGGTAAACTATTGAAAATCAAGAGAACTTATCAACCAGGGAATGAGAAACTGGTCGTTAAGTCATACAACTTTAAATGACAACTAATTTTGATTTTCACAGCCTGAAACATCAATTTTCACTAGCCAATGATAATTAAGTTCATATGGAATAGCAAATTCAACAAAGTACATGAACACCAGTGTCCGCATAAGCTTTAATCCGCTATACTCATTAAGAAAAAAACATTACTTCGTCGAAAATACAAGATACCAAAAATACTATGTGCAACCCAACAACCTCGCCTCAGTCCTAGATTAGACCACAAGTTTCAAAAGTATTTTTTTGGGGAGGAAGGGAGTATGTATTAAAGAGTACTATGTAATACAATTTTTCAGTGTATTTTGAAGAATCTGCATGAAATACACACACTTCTAGTATAAATGAAGACCATTGTTGCAATATAGGATTAACACTAACCAATGATAATTCATAAATGATTTTCATCCCAATTGAAAAATCCCAATACCATATGAATAATTCATCTTTTTGAGTAATTTGTCGTTTTTGTTTAAATCTTTTTCTTTGTAAACTTTCTGAAACTAATGTTTAGAAAATCGAAAGGAAAAATACTCAAAGCGGAACTGAATGAACAACAAATTATCACAGAATTGGAGCTTTTTAGCATGGGAAGTAAATGGGGAAAGGGGAAATCTAATTTTTCTTCATGCTACTTGATCAGACACAGAACAATTTTGTAAACTAAGGAATGAGATTCGGTATCTACTCTAGATATGATCTTTCCCATAAAGCTAGGCATGCAAAATCCGTATTCCAGAGCAAGTCAGAAGACTAGCTGATACGTAGAACTCGTAATCTACATTATAAAAGGGGATTAAGGTTTTTTGTGAGGATTAAGAAAAGAACCTAGGATTCAAATTCGCCGTAGAGATGATCGGAAAGGAATTCGCCGGCGCGGAGGAAGGTGGCAGACGAGATGATTCGGCATGCAAGAATATCCAGTCCTTCTGGACTGGATCCTATAGTAATTTCTCTTTCCTTTCTCAATTTATTTTGTTTGATTTTGAGTATGTCAGTCAAACTATATGTTATTTCTTGACCGTGTTTTGTACAGTGGCCTTGTGAATTATGGGTGACATTTAAGTTTTAAAATAATAAAAAAAAAGTGATATAAGTTTTAATTATTAAGTAAAAGTGGTATTTTAAAATTAGTATTAGTGATATTAATTTTAAAAAATTTTAAGTTTTATTATTTATATAAAGTCCATATTTCTCCTGTCCCTATTCAATCCCTCTCCCGCCACGTCACCCCACCCCCTCCCCTTCTCTCCCTCCTCCCCCGCCATCATCACCTCTCTTTCCTTCACTATCATCACCTCCTCCGCTATTATCGCTATCCCCTCTGTCTCTATTGTCATCACCACCTCCTCCACCAATTTCTCCTTCACTTCATTTGTCATCGCCATCGCTATATAATTTGAATTTTGATTTTGCAACAGATTCAGTAACGGCTGAAAACATATCAGCAGGTCCTAAAATAGATGCAGCAACTGCTGAAACATATTCTGTTGCTGCATATTTTTCAGAAACTGCTGAAACAACTGCAGCAGTTGTTGTTTTCTATAGAATTTTTTCAATGTCTTGAAAAATTATATATTTTCAAACGCACGATCAGAGCAAAAAAAACTCGTAGAAATAAGAAAAAAAACAGAAAAATAAGAATAACACAATAAAAAAGACGAACACAACGACGATGGTGGCGGCGGTAGCGGTAGCGGTAGCGGCAACAACAACAATGACATAGGCGGAGGAGGAGGAAGAAGAAGAAGAAAAGAAGAAAACAGAAATATGGAGAAAAGAGAAAGAGAAAGAAGAAAGTGATATGAAAAGATTAAAAAAAAAAATTGAAATTAAAAATTTAGGAGGGAAATTTTTTTAAAGTTATCAAAATTTTAATTTACACCCTAAAATTTTTAATCACTCTAATTATTTCTATTTTTTAATTAATAATAATTGACTAAATCAATATTATTATTTTTAATTTTAAAACTTATTTATTACCTCTCACTCAATTTACTCGAGTACAAGGGTCCTCTGAACTAAGAGCCACTTTGACCACCCTGTCAAAAAAAAATTATTTTAAATTTCATTAAAATAATATTTTAGAAAAATATTCTTAAAAAGAAACAATTTGTGTTTTGTCATTTGATTTGAGATTTTCTTTTTTAATATATAATTGATAAAAAGATAATATTTTCAAAGAATTACTTTTAATGGTCAAATTATGAAAAAGAAAAAAAAGTTATCTTGATATAATTCACTATCTGAATTATTTAACATAGGCAAATTATTTTAAATATATATATTATGAAAACATTTGAAATTATGTGAAAAAATATCAACATGTATTTTTTTTAACGATACTTTATTATTTCATAAGGGTGCGGAGAAACAGAGGAAAGAAATTGTAGGGGAAAAAAAGTAACTTGTATTTAAGTTGACGGACTATTTTAAAGAAAAAAAGAAAAAAATAGAAAGCAAAAGACACTATGCAAATCCAAAGATAAAGAGTAATTTATATTGAATTAAAAATATTAACTGGGATAGTTTGACAAGGATATTTTCTGTTTATCTTTTTTTAAACTCCATCCTCAATACTTAAGTTATTTTAGAATGTAAAAAAAATAATTATTATATAATTTTAAAAAAATATATCAATCAATTAATAAAATTATATTAGTCAAATTATAATTTCCGTTAATTTTTTACTTAATAAATATGCGAATCTTATGCTAGCATTGAAAAGGAACAGACGAGTAACAAATTCTATTAATCCCCACTGAAACATTATAAAGCTCAATAACATAGCTTAAATACGAAAAATTCGCCTAGATATGCAGCTAAATACTGCAGTTGTTGACATGTTTACTAGGTGTGGTTACGATAATACTTATAAGTTCAATTCATTTATTAAAGGGTATTCTTTAGCGGGTTTGTTTTATTATGCTATATTGATTTATGTAAGAATGGTTGCTGAATGCGTGGAGCCTGATGGATACACGTTTCCTTTGGTTTTGAGTGCTTGTGCGAAGGATGGGAGGTTTTCTGCAGGAATTCAAGTTCAGGGTTTGGCTTTGAAATGGGGTTTTGGTGATGATGTGTTTGTTTTGAATTCACTGATACATTTGTATGGTGAATGTGGAGAGGGGGATAAAGCGAGGAAAATGTTTGATAAAATGTCTGAGAGAAATTTAGTGTCTTGGACTTGTTTGATTTGTGGGTATGCGAGGAGTGAGAAGGCTGAACAGGCTGTTTCTTTGTTTTTCGAAATGATAGAGGAGGGTCTTATGCCGAATTCTGTGACAATGGTGTTTGTGATGTCGGCTTGTGCAAAGTTAGGGGATTCGGGTTTGGCGGAAAGAGTGTGTGGTTATATCGAGAAGGCAGGACTGAAGGTCAATATTGTTATGGTAAATGCTCTGGTAGATATGTATATGAAATGTGGATCCATGGGCAAGGCGAAGAGGCTTTTTGAGGAATGTGCTGATCGTAATTTGGTACTTTACAACACAATTTTATCAAACTATGTACGCAATGGGATGGTAAGGGAAGCACTTGAGGTCTTGGGTGAAATGCTATCCTGTGGAGGACCTCGTCCAGATAGAGTAACTTTGTTGTCTTCTATATCAGCCTCTACAGAGATGGCTGATGTTTTCTTAGGAAAGCAGTGTCACGCTTATATTTTGAGGAACGGGTTAGAGAATTGGGATTCCATTGGTAATGCCATCATTGATATGTACATGAAGTGTGGGAGTCAAGAATGGGCTTGCAGAGTTTTTGATCAGATGTCAAACAAGACGGCAGTCTCATGGAATTCACTTATTGCTGGCTTTCTGAGAAATGGTGATGTGGAGGCAGCTTGCAGAACTTTCAATGAGATGCCTGAGAGTGATCTTGTGTCATGGAACACCATGATTGGTGGTTTCGTACAGCAGAGCATGTTTGAGGATGCAATTCATCTATTCCGTGTAATGCAGAATGAGGGGATTAAAGCGGATAGAGTGACAATGGTCAGTGTTGCATCTGCGTGTGGATACTTAGGTGCTAATGATCTTGCTAAATGGATATACAATTACATTGAGAAATACGAAATTCACATAGATATGCAGCTAAGTACCGCAATTGTTGACATGTTTGCTAGGTGTGGTGATCCTGCAAGTGCCATGAAAGTGTTCAACAAAATGAAGGAGCGGGATGTCTCTGCCTGGACTGCCGCAATAGGGGCCATGGCTATGGAAGGAAATGGTAAGCGGGCAGTCGAACTGTTCTATGAGATGCTTCGGGAAGGGGTGGAACCAGACCAAGTCGTTTTTGTGGCTGTACTGACAGCATGTAGCCACGGGGGCTTAGTAGGAGAAGGAATGAAAATCTTTAGGCGTATGAAAGAGATCCATGGCATCTCACCACAGATAGTGCATTATGGGTGCATTATTGATATGGTTGGTCGTGCTGGCTTATTGAAAGAAGCTCTTAATATAATAAAAAACATGCCAATGGAGGCCAATGATGCAGTTTGGGGGGCTTTTCTTGCTGCTTGTAAGATGCATAAAAACGAAGAGATGGCAGCTTATGCAGTTGATATGATCTCTGAATCATCCCCAGATAAAGCTGGGATCCATGTGCTTCTTTCAAATATTTATGCTTTGGGAGAGAAGTGGACTGATGTTGCCAAGGTAAGGATGTCCATGAAGGAAAGAGGGATAAAGAAGAACCCCGGTTCAAGCTCAATCGAGGTGAATGGAAACATTCACGAGTTCACTTCAGGTGATGAATTTCACCCGGAACACCCACACATTTGCCTAATGCTAGACGAAATGAATTGCAGGGTTAGAGAGGCAGGTCATGTCCCCGATCTCACAAATGTTTTGATGGATGTTGATGAGGAAGAGAAAGAATTCTTGCTTAATCGACACAGCGAGAAAATAGCCATGGCATTTGGACTCATCTCTACATCTCAGGGACATCCCATTCGTATAGTGAAAAACCTTCGCATGTGCTCAGATTGCCATTCATTTGCAAAATTTGTTTCGAAAGTATATGACCGGCATATTGTTGTCCGAGATAACAACCGTTTCCATTTTTTCCAAGGAGGGTTGTGTTCTTGTGGTGATTATTGGTAGCTACATGTTGTATATGTTTGAATGATACATACATTGTATTGGTAGTTTCTCAAATTTACTTGTGTGTAACTTCATCAAATGCCAGAATGATGGCAGATCAAATCCCTTTATCCTATTCCTGAGTTGCAAAATGAACACACAGAAGAGAAGCTTGATGAAAACAAACCCCGCAAAAGAAAGTCTCTCTTCGGTCTTACTGACAGGTAAGATGTTATTTAAAGGGAAATTGTCCTCAACTTTCAGTTCATTTGCCTTCAAATTAATGAGGGGGTGAATATTAACAAGACCATTAACAGAAACAGAAGTGAATTTGTTGAGGAGACATGAACAAAAAAAAAAACATAGACAGACCCAACTGTAAGATGTCTCTTACATTTTTCTCCCAACAGATGTGGGGTTTAATTGTAATTACAACAAAAACGTGTCGATTTCTAGCTCAGGCTTTAAAGAAGAAAAGCCAGATACTTCAAGCATAAGCAGGCAAAAATAAAACTATACCCAGATACCCAGCACAGAATTCGGAAACAAAAGAAAACGAGCTGATTACACTACTTAATTATAACGCTAAGTAAGCTTTTGATCCATTGTCAAAACTTGAGGTCCAATAACCAAGAGGTTAGATGTCTTCTCTCTCTCATAGAAACTAGAAAGAACCTAACAACTCAAGACATTTCTGATCTGTTATCTTGCATTTCTTAAAGTCCATTACCGCCAAGAACATTAGCAAATTTGATCAATATTTTCAGCATATGAAATTGATATCTCTCAACATGAGAACAAGAGATAAACTCTAAAGCATCCATAGGATAAACATGTTTCAAAACATACATAGTTTTCTAAAAGAAAAAACTAGAAATTCAGGATTCTAGACCAACTCCATTGGATGGATTGGTACTTGCAGAAGAATCTATTTGGGTGGATCCTGCAACTTTGGGAAAATTGCATCAATATAAACATGATACATGGGATCAGCAAGCCAGAGCCTGGCAAAATAAACAGGAGATGCAGTACGCCTGTGAACTTCTTCCATACGCCAGATGATTGATTCAGCTTTGATCGGATGGATGAGCATATCCAATGGTTCGTCTTCATTTTCGGCCCCATGCCTCATTTGATCCCACTGCTTCATACATAGGTTGGTCAGGTAATGCAGTGGTTGCCCATATGCCATCTTAATTGAATCGGCCAATCCTCTCCAGGAGGTGTAAGGAATCATGCAGCCCGTCTCAGTGGGCATAGGAACCATCTTCATGTACTCTTGGTACATTCTTGCTTTTCTGAGTATTGTCTCTGCATTGAAGACCATCACCTGTTAGACTAGTTATATAGATGTAACTCATGTAACAATGGTCAAGGACCTACATGTGGTGATTCATAAATCTATTTAAACTATGCACCTTTCAACTGACTGGAAACTGGATTGAATAAAAATTCTTAAAAGGATTTTCCTGCCAAAGAAAATATCTCATTACAGTACCAGTACTATCATCAAAGAGACCCTCGATCTGCAACATTCACTTTGTAAACAAACCATTCTATGTTAAGTAACAGAACATGGAACCTCTGTTTTATGGAAGATGTCTCAGAAGACCTCCAAATCTACAACGTCTCAGAATCAATGCAGACTTAGCAAAGAACATTCTGGTCGGACTAAACAATTAAAAAAAAAACAATATAGGATCAAACAATCCATATAATGATCTGTTTTTGTTTTGTTTAGGGGAGTGTGATAATGTTAGTTATGGTGCTTGCGGAGATCTTTTTAGAGACCTGCAGGTGCAAGTGTGAGATTTGGGAAGTTTTAGACTTAGAGAACCCCTAGTTTCTCTAAAAAGACAAATTTACTTGATATTGAAACGAGCCTGAAAAGAGAGAAAAAAAGAGTAGAACAGAAATTCATATTACTGACCCCTCTGATCTGGAATTGAGATATAGTTGATTGATTGAGTAAATAAGTATGAAAAGAGATCCAAGGATGAGTTTTTCTAGGAATATCTAACTTCTTTTATGATCATGCTACAACACGCTTTGTCACTTCTGTGTACCCATTGGACTGCAGTCCTTTCAGGGGTTTATTAGGGACTGATCCACTCTATTGACTAATGCAGGAAACCTTCCGCTCTGGGAAAAGCAAAGGGCAGAAAAAATCTCTCTTTATATGCTAATTCTCTTCCGACTTTCTGTCTTCCTGCGCCTCTACTTTTATCAGGCTCTATTCCTATGTTCTCATTCCCGGTCAATGTAAAATTCTTCATAAAAAGGAGTTAACCTACTCTTGTTCAGTGCCGGAGACACCATAGCAGCATCCAATTCATTTGAACCCGGTACTTTCAATGCAGAACATAAATTTATATGTAAAAATACACTAAAATTGCAATAAGTAGTAGGTGTGAATCCATAACTTTAGAAATACAATGGGTTCAATGCTAAAAGCTTTAAGAATTGAACCCATAGAACTTAAATCCAGAATCCGTCTATGCTCGTGTTGACATGGAAGTCAGCCAATAAACTATGGCTAGAATGACCACTCGATTGAAATTTCAAATTCCGATTCCCAGCCAAATGGATCAGCTGAAGCATCTCATCAGGTTTCTATCACATTATATCCACACTACTCCACCAAAACAAGGAACTGAAGAAAAAAAGA
Source organism: Datura wrightii (assembly GCA_035772735.1). Classification (NCBI taxonomy): domain Eukaryota; kingdom Viridiplantae; phylum Streptophyta; class Magnoliopsida; order Solanales; family Solanaceae; genus Datura; species Datura wrightii. The sequence goes on from JASDFA010000009.1 coordinate 8,395,491, forward strand.
AGAAAACAATACTCCCTTGCAGTAGATATTCAGATTTTTTTTTTAATAAGTAGATAGACAGATCTATTGATTTCATGAAGATAAAAAGAAGGCGAGACTCACTTATTTTAGTATAATTTTTAAAGCTTCTTGAGCCCCAGCCTTTCTTTTGAATGATCCATTTATTGGAAGAGGAAAATCAGAAAAGGGGAAAAAACATCTTGAGTGACTTCATTGTATTTTCTGCTTCTGTTTTTATAAAGAATTTTGTTCCCAAAGTTTCTTTGATGTTTCAATTTTCCAAATTTGCCAAAAGCTAGCTTAGAAGAGCAGAAAAGTTTTCCATGTCATTCACAACCAAAACATTGTTAATGCTCTACAATTTTAAAGCCCACATCGATCCAAATCAGGAAAACAGAAAAGTGAAAGCAAGCAGGAAACTAAAAGAACGGTAGAAATAATCTTACCTACATCCTGACCCGCCATTAAAAGCAGATGAAAAAAGAGTTGGGGGATTCAGAGAAGTTTAGGTCTCCTTCTGATTTTGTTCTTTGCGTACACCCGAAGAGACGGCTTCTCATATGGTAGTGCTCGCGTTCTGGAATAACAGGTTGGAGATATATAGGGGAGAGTAGTCACGTGGTGGAGAATAATGTGACAGAAGCGACAAAGCTAGATCACATTTTCTAAGTCTCCTCCTTTGGATGATTAGGTGGAAAATAATCAGAAGGTAAGTCATTAATGTAGAGTAAAAGCTGCATTGTCATACCACGAGGAAAAGCATAATTCGGACTTCAGAAATCTTCTATTTATTCTTTTAGAAAAGTTATCCTCTTCAGTATAAGTATGCATTTTCCCTTATTTGCTTTTGTTCCCAAGAGGATGTATGATGAACTTTAGATCGACATTTTAAAAGACGTTTTTGAGGCGAGTCTCTAGGTGAGGCGTAGTAAAAACGCATTGGGGCTATCTGTGGTGGCGAAAGTACCGTGAGGCATAAGCCCATCAGTCCAAGTGTACGCTTAGGCCTTGGATGAGTTTTTGTTTTGAAACGTAAGCCTAGAAAACCTTTCCTAATTTAAATTGAAGTTGCTAGATAAGTCCTTTAATTAATACTAAAAACACAAAATTCAACTTGTTCTTAAATTTTAAGAAGTTAAAAAACTTAAAATCTACTTGTTTTTTATTCTAGGCCTAATATTTATTCTCTCTGTTAGTCTTTCACCGGATAGGGGGAAAAATAATCAATGTGCAAACTAAAAAGCAAAAACGCATCATCCTTCGTCACTTGCTCTAGTTTGATGATTCTGGCGGAAGGTTCCCTTTTCGATTCTTTGTTTCAAGTTAATTTATAAATTTCTAATTAATTTTTAAAAAATGTTTGATTAGTTTTTGAGATAAGCAGTTTTGATTAAATTTTTTTAGTCAATTGTTGATTTTCCTCAACGTTTTAAGATGAAGCAGTTCTACATACATTTTCACTTTTTATATTTTCTTGCAAGTTCTATAATTTATATGTAAATTTATCTTTTTTATTATTTACTTTTAATATATAAAATATTAAAAATTAAAGATCCACGGGGCTTAAGCCCAGAGCCTCAAGGCTTATGACTCGTATCAAGTAAAACGCCTCATCTCACACCCGGCATTTTAAACACTGCTTTAAATGACTTATTAGATCGAAAATGCTCATCTTCCTTAAATATAGCTTTCAATCCAATCTCAGAACAATATTATGGGATCTGTTTATATTTTCAAGTAGCAGCAGACATTATGCCTTTTGGAAGTTAGTTTTCTCATTGCTTTACTGGACCATACAGTGTGGTTGAAACTCACATCTGGAGTGATACAGCACCCTCAAGCAACCTGAATCAATCTTCGTTTCATAAAGCATACTTTTGCAATATATTTTCCTTTAATAGACTTTTTTAAAAAGACTACTAAATGGTTTTTGGATAAAGATTCCTGCCAACAGAGTCATAAAAAGAATCTTCATTACAAGAAGATGTTTTGGAGCACCATGTTAATAATAAGACCACTAAACAAACTTCCTGACAGATATCAGACAAATTTTACAGTTTCCTTCTACATATTTTGCCGCCTTTCTGTACTTGCTTATAAATTGCTCACTAATTACATAAGCAATCCCATTACAGTATGTGCATAGATTCGCAAGCTTGATTCGAGTAAACTCCCCCCCCCCCCCCCCCTCCGGTCCTATCTGCTAATTTTCCAAAAAAAAGATTTTCTTTTTTGAGTAAATTCGCCCCCCCCCCCCCTCCCCCTCCCAGTTAACTCAAATTCCTCCAAGGGTCTATCGGAAACGACCTCATTACCTCCAAGGTAGAGGTGGGTTCTCGTATGCTCTATCATAATCCACTTTGTGGGATTACATTGGGTATGTTTTTGTTGTTGTTGTAGTTAACTCAAATTCCTAGTTTCGTCCTTAATGCCCGTAGTCCTCATATTGAAAACAGAGTTGTTATATTTAAACAGGAAGACGACTCGACCGACCTCAACTAAACTAGAGTGAAGCACTATGCAGAGGGTGTATCATAATCCTAAATATTTACCCAAAAACAGAAAAATTTCAACGTACTAAATTTCCTAGCTTAATCAAGAGAAAAAGGTGAAATTTTCAGTGTAACAGGCTAATAGCTACTAAAGTCAATCACTGCTGAGAAATACCATATAACCTTCCGAATAGAGGACAGGATAAGAACATTTATCTATCATGAGAAGATAACTTCTAAATTAAAGTACACTGAACTGTGTCCGAATGATGACAAATACCTTCAGAAAAAAGTTCTTCAACTCCTTGACCAATGTTGAAATTGTCGTTCATCTGCTCGCTTTCACACTTAACTGTGTCTAAATTATCACAAATAATTGCAGTACCTTCAGAAACAAGTTCATCAACAACTTCATCGCCAGTAATGTTGTTGTTCACCTGCTCGCTTTCTGCTTTATGGTCATCTGCATCAGAGGGAGATGACTCATCTGACGAGACATCCACTTGTTCATTAAATGGCAGAGCCCTCTTCATGGCTGCAAATGTGCAGACATTTAGACAAAACAATCCTAAAAATGAAAACTCCCAGCTACGCTGCCGGCTGCATGAAACTAGTTTAATGTACTAAGGTCACAAGATAAGCTTAGTTGTTAATAGCCCACTAAAAGCAAGTGGGAATTGAACAAATAATTCGGAACTGTTTGCATTTGATTCCAGGGTAAACTATTGAAAATCAAGAGAACTTATCAACCAGGGAATGAGAAACTGGTCGTTAAGTCATACAACTTTAAATGACAACTAATTTTGATTTTCACAGCCTGAAACATCAATTTTCACTAGCCAATGATAATTAAGTTCATATGGAATAGCAAATTCAACAAAGTACATGAACACCAGTGTCCGCATAAGCTTTAATCCGCTATACTCATTAAGAAAAAAACATTACTTCGTCGAAAATACAAGATACCAAAAATACTATGTGCAACCCAACAACCTCGCCTCAGTCCTAGATTAGACCACAAGTTTCAAAAGTATTTTTTTGGGGAGGAAGGGAGTATGTATTAAAGAGTACTATGTAATACAATTTTTCAGTGTATTTTGAAGAATCTGCATGAAATACACACACTTCTAGTATAAATGAAGACCATTGTTGCAATATAGGATTAACACTAACCAATGATAATTCATAAATGATTTTCATCCCAATTGAAAAATCCCAATACCATATGAATAATTCATCTTTTTGAGTAATTTGTCGTTTTTGTTTAAATCTTTTTCTTTGTAAACTTTCTGAAACTAATGTTTAGAAAATCGAAAGGAAAAATACTCAAAGCGGAACTGAATGAACAACAAATTATCACAGAATTGGAGCTTTTTAGCATGGGAAGTAAATGGGGAAAGGGGAAATCTAATTTTTCTTCATGCTACTTGATCAGACACAGAACAATTTTGTAAACTAAGGAATGAGATTCGGTATCTACTCTAGATATGATCTTTCCCATAAAGCTAGGCATGCAAAATCCGTATTCCAGAGCAAGTCAGAAGACTAGCTGATACGTAGAACTCGTAATCTACATTATAAAAGGGGATTAAGGTTTTTTGTGAGGATTAAGAAAAGAACCTAGGATTCAAATTCGCCGTAGAGATGATCGGAAAGGAATTCGCCGGCGCGGAGGAAGGTGGCAGACGAGATGATTCGGCATGCAATAATATCCAGTCCTTCTGGACTGGATCCTATAGTAATTTCTCTTTCCTTTCTCAATTTATTTTGTTTGATTTTGAGTATGTCAGTCAAACTATATGTTATTTCTTGACCGTGTTTTGTACAGTGGCCTTGTGAATTATGGGTGACATTTAAGTTTTAAAATAATAAAAAAAGTGTGATATAAGTTTTAATTATTAAGTAAAAGTGGTATTTTAAAATTAGTATTAGTGATATTAATTTTAAAAAATTTTAAGTTTTATTATTTATATAAAGTCCATATTTCTCCTGTCCCTATTCAATCCCTCTCCCGCCACGTCACCCCACCCCCTCCCCTTCTCTCCCTCCTCCCCCGCCATCATCACCTCTCTTTCCTTCACTATCATCACCTCCTCCGCTATTATCGCTATCCCCTCCTTCTCTATTGTCATCACCACCTCCTCCACCAATTTCTCCTTCACTTCATTTGTCATCGCCATCGCTATATAATTTGAATTTTGATTTTGCAACAAATTCAGTAACGGCTGAAAACATATGCAGCAGGTCCTAAAATAGATGCAGCAACTGCTGAAACATATTCTGTTGCTGCATATTTTTCATAAATTGCTGAAACAACTGCAGCAGTTGTTGTTTTCTATAGAATTTTTTCAATGCCTTGAAAAATTATATATTTTCAAACGCACGACCAGAGCAAAAAAAACTCGTAGAAATAAGAAAAAAAACAAAAAAATAAGAATAACACAATAAAAAAGACGAACACAACGACGATGGTGGTGGCGGTAGCGGTAGCGATAGCGGCAACAACAATGACATAGACGGAGGAGGAGGAAGAAGAAGAAGAAAAGAAGAAAACAGAAATATGGAGAAAAGAGAAAGAGAAAGAAGAAAGTGATATGAAAAGATTAAAAAAAAATTTTGAAATTAAAAATTTAGGAGGGAAATTTTTTTAAAGTTATCAAAATTTTAATTTACACCCTAAAATTTTTAATCACTCTAATTATTTCTATTTTTTAATTAATAATAATTGACTAAATCAATATTATTATTTTTAATTTTAAAACTTATTTATTACCTCCCACTCAATTTACTCGAGTACAAGGGTCCTCTAAACTAAGAGCCACTTTGACCACCCTGTCAAAAAAAAATTATTTTAAATTTTATTAAAATAATATTTTAGAAAAATATTCTTAAAAAGAAACAATTTGTGTTTTGTCATTTGATTTGAGATTTTCTTTTTTAATATATAATTGATAAAAAGATAATATTTTCAAAGAATTACTTTTAATGGTCAAATTATGAAAAAGAAAAAAAAGTTATCTTGATATAATTCACTATCTGAATTATTTAACATAGGCAAATTATTTTAAATATATATATTATGAAAACATTTGAAATTATGTGAAAAAATATCAACATGTATTTTTTTTAACGATATTTTATTATTTCATAAGGGTGCGGAGAAACAGAGGAAAGAAATGATAGGGGAAAAAAAGTAACTTGTATTTAAGTTGACGGACTATTTTAAAGAAAAAAAGAAAAAAATAGAAAGCAAAAGGCACTATGCAAATCCAAAGATAAAGAGTAATTTATATTGAATTAAAAATATTAACTGGGATAGTTTGACAAGGATATTTTCTGTTTATCTTTTTTTAAACTCCATCCTCAATACTTAAGTTATTTTAGAATGTAAAAAAAATAATTATTATATAATTTTAAAAAAATATATCAATCAATTAATAAAATTATATTAGTCAAATTATAATTTCTGTTAATTTTTTACTTAATAAATATGCGAATCTTATGCTAGCATTGAAAAGGAACAAGACGAGTAACAAATTCTATTAATCCCCACTGAAACATTATAAAGCTCAATAACATAGCTTCAACCTAACTAACAATTAGTAATAAACTCAAGCAGCACAACATAATTTATGACATGGATTTTAGCTATTAGTAATAATTTCTTTATTTGTTTGATTTTGATTTGATAAAAAGTTTAATAAAGTTAAAAAAAATTAAATTAAATCTTGTAATCTTAAATTAAAGATATATATACCAAAACACTTTTTGATTTTATATATAAACTTAAATATGAAAAATTCGCCTAGATATGCAGCTAAATACTGCAGTTGTTGACATGTTTACTAGGTGTGGTGATCCTGCAAGTTCCATCAAAGTGTTCAACAAAATGAAGGAGTAGGATGTCTCTGCCTGGACTGCCGCAATAGGGGCCATGGCTATGGAAGGAAATGGTAAGCGGGCAGTTGAATTGCTCTATCATGAGATGCTTCGGGAAGGGGTGGAACTTGACCGAGTCATGTTTGTGGTTGTACTGACAGCACGTAGCCACGGGGGTTTAGTAGGAGAAGGAATGGAAATCTTTTAGGCGTATGAAAGAGATCCATGGCGTCTCACCACAGATAGTGTATTATGGGTGATTTGTTGATATGCTTGATCGCTTTGGCTTATTGAAAGAAGTTGTTGATATAATAAAAAGCATGCCAATGAGGCCCAATGATGCAGTTTGGGGGGCTTTTCTTGCTACTTGTGAGATGCATTAAAATGATGAGACACGAAAAATCCAGACTTATGAAGGAGAAGGGCCGGTGGGGGGCATTTGGGAAAGTGTGGCACCTTATGTAGTTGATATGATCTCTGAATCATCCCCAAATAAAGCTGGGATCCATGTGCTTCTTTCAAATATTTATGCTTTGAGAGGGAAGTGGACTGTTGTTGCCAAGGTAAGATAAAATTGTATAAAATTTAATTAAAAAGATAAATTTTAAATAATTAGTCAGTTGTCTTTAGCTAGAAATCTATTTTTTCATTGTAAACGCTATTTAAAGAGTTATTTATCGTCACTAATATACAGAGCGTTTTCATTAAATCTACAAGTGTTTATATGGTATTTGAGTCCCATAAGTTGTAACGAGAACGATCCAATTTTTTTTCTCTCCTCTCTCTCATTCCCTCCAGCAATTACGCTATTAGCATTCATGGCCACCAACGGCAACAACAATAGCGTAAATTCCAGAGTTGTCAATGCTGAAAACACAAAGGATGCTAATATTATCGTACAATTCAATCCTGCTTCTCAACTACCTATCAAACTAAGCGGTGGTCACAACTTTGCCACCTGGAAAGCTCAGTTCTCCATGCTTATGTATGGCTACAACCTCTTCAGCCATCTCGATGGGACCACTCCGGCTCCCTACTACACGTATGCGACTGGCGCCAACGATCCAGCATTCCTTACTTCATTCTGCCAAGACCAACTCATCCAGAATATTCTCATGGCTTATGTCGAAGCTACTATTGCTTCCACTGTCGCATCTTCCACCTCGTCCAAATCAACCTGGAACCTACTACACACTACGTATGTAAACAGATCTCAAATCTGGATATTCAGCTTCCGTGATCAACTTGCTCGGATCAAGAAGGAATCCCGCTCTATTACAAACTATCTTCAGACTATTCGGTCTCTCTCAGACGAGTTAGTCATAGTTGGTGTGCCTGTATCCAACCCAAAACTCATAGTCAAAATACTCAGTTGTCTGGATCCTGAATTTCTTGAGATCTCTGCTGCAATTCGGGCACGTGATATTCTAGTCTCTTATGAAGAGTTGTTTGAAAAATTACTTGATCGTGATTGTTCTTTCTTCATGAAGATGCTAAGAAATTATCTGCTCCTATCACTGTTGCAGTTACTACTCCCACCAAATCCAACAACTATAATCGCAACAATCGTAGGCAGAACAATAATTCTCAACACTGGTACCAGAATCTTGACAAACTCCTCCACCACAGGGGGAAACCAATAAAAACTCTATCATTCGTTGTCAACTCTATAACAGACTTGGTCACATAACTGTTGTCTGTCACTCAAAGTCTCACAATCACCTTGCAGCTAGAGCCAACTATGCGGCCAGTTTCGCTGCGGCCATCAACCTCTGATAGTCGACTCAGGAGCAACCTATCACATCAGCACTGAACCGCACAATCTCCAACCTTACCACGATAACAAAGATGTCTCCAATGATGGTAACAAAATTCCCATATCTCACATTGGTTCTGCTCAATTAAATGCATCCAATAATATTTTTAAGCTAACCCACATGTTGTATGCTCCAGCCATTAAATAAAAGCTTCTATCTGTCCCTAAATTTTGTCAAGACAATTTAAATCCATTGAATTTTTTCCTATTGACTTTCTTGTGAAGGATCTACAGATGCGAAAACCCCTGGAGCACGGTCGACTCAACAATGGACAATATGATAGCCTACTCTCCAATCCCAAGCCCACATGGCCATCCCATCCACTTCACTCACCATCTGGCATCAACGCTTGGGTCACCCGTACTCTAGAAAATTCTGAGGTTTATTTTAAATAAATTCTCTTTACCATTTAATGTGCGAGACAAACTTTCTTATTGTAATTCTTCTTTATCAAATAAATCTCATCGTCATCCATTTTCTCAATTATCTTTATGCAGCACCAAATCACTTCAAATTATTTTCAGCGATTTGTGGGGCCCTTCGCCAGTCTCATCCCTCGACAAAAAATATATTATTGTATTTTTGTCGATCATTATACGAAATACACTTGGCTTTATACACTTAAGAACAAAAGTGAAGTCAAAGAAATCTTTCAAAAATTCCATCCTCTTATGAAAAAATATTTCAACACCAAAATTCTTTCCCTCTATACCGATGGCAGAGAAGAATACAAAAGTCTTGACTCTTATCTCTCACTTTACGGTATTGAACATCTCTCCACCCCATTCTACACCTCTCAAAGAGTAGCGCTTGCCGAAAGACGTCATCGCCATATCGTCAAACCAGCGAAAACTCTCCAACATGAAACATCCCTGCCACCTCAATTTTGGTTCTTCACTTGTCATCACTTTGTCTACCTTTTCAACCGCTTACCCGCTTTCCACCTAGAAAATTACTCACCATTCCGATGCCTGCTTGACAAATCACCTAACTATGGCTCTCTACGAATTTTTAGTTGCCTATACTACCATTGGCCCAAGTCGTACGCGAAAAACAAGCTTGAACCGAAGTTTAATCCATGTGTCTACCTTGATTTCTCCCTATCTACTATCACTAATGCTATGACCCAACTTCCGCCAAAATATACTTACCCTGCGACGTACGATTTGTTGAAACTACTTTTCCTTTCAAAAATATGTTTTTCCAGTTTACAGTTACTTCATCTAATTTAAATTGGGAAAATATTATACCACCACACCTTCCAGGCAACTTGCCAAAAAATAATTATCCCACAGTTCCAGATTTGTCCTCTCCTCCTACTACAATAATTTCCTCTCCCTCTCCTACTACCACTCCTATTCCCACATCCCAATTAATGTTGGAAACTGCCCAGGAAACGTCCTACCCAATTCCCTCTCCCACTCAAACAACAGCGTCCCAGCCCCCTATATTTTGTTCCCTCCCCTGCGATGCTTATATTTCAATTTATTATTTAATTAATATATTCCTAGTTAGGAATCTATCTTAAACTCTATTTAAAGAGTTATTTATCGTCATTAATATACAGAGCTTTTTCATTATATCTACAAGTATTTATATAAGCAAGCTTTTGATCCATTGTCAAAACTTGAGGTCCAATAACCAAGAGGTTAGATGTCTTCTCTCTCTCATAGAAACTAGAAAGAATCTAACAACTCAAGACATTTCTGATCTGTTATCTTGCATTCCTTAAAGTCCATTACCGCCAAGAACATCAGCAAATTTGATCAACATTTCAAGCAAATGAAATTGATATCTCTCAACATGAGAACACGAGATAAACTCTAAAGCAGCCATAGGATAAACATGTTTCAAAACACACAGTTTTGTCTAGGGGAAGGTGATGGAGATGGAGATCTCTTTTTTAAAAAAGAAAAAACTAGAAATTCAGGATTACCAAGTCCATTGGATGGATTGGTACTTGCAGAAGAATCTATTTGGGTGGATCCTGCAACTTTGGGAAAATTGAATCAATATAAGCATGATACATGGGATCAGCAAGCCAGAGCCTGGCAAAATAAAGAGGAGATGCAGTACGCCTGTGAACTTCTTCCATACGCCAGATGATTGATTCAGCTTTGATCGGATGGATGAGCATGTCTAATGGTTCGTTTTCATTATCAGCCGCAAACCTCATTTGATCCCACTGCTTCATACATAGGTTGGTCAGGTAATGCAGTGGTTGCCCATATGCCATCTTAATTGATTCGGCCAATCCTCTCCAGGAGGTGTAAGGAATCATGCAGCCCGTCTCAGTGGGCATAGGAACCATCTTCATGTACTCTTGGTACATTCTTGCTTTTCTGAGTATTGTCTCTGCATTGAAGACCGCCACCTGTTAGACTAGTTATATAGATGTAAATCATGTAACAATGGTCAAGGACCTACATGTGGTGATTCATAAATCTATTTAAACCATGCACCTTTCAACTGACTGGAAACTAGTTTGAACTCAGGATTGAATAAAAATTCTTAAAAGGATTTTCCTGCCAAAGAAAATATCTCATTGCAGTACCAGTACTATAATCAAAGAGAATCTCGATCTGCAACATTCACTTTGTAAACAAACCATTCTATGTTAAGTAACAGAATATGGAACCTCTGTTTTATGGAAGATGTCTCAGAAGACCTCCAAATCTACAACGTCTCAGAATCAATGCAGACTTAACAAAGAACATTCTGGTCCGACTTAACAATTAAAAAAAAAACAAAATAGGATCAAACAATCCACAGAATGATCTGTTTTTGTTAGGTTCCAAGGAGTGTGATAATGTTAGTTATGGTGCTTGTAGAGATCTTTTTAGAGACCTGCAGGTATAAGTGTGAGATTTGGGAAGTTCTAGACTTAAAGAACCCTTAGTTTCTCTAAAAAGACAAATTTACTTAATATTAAAACGAACTTGAAAAGAGAGAAAAAAAGAGCAGAACAGAAATTCATATTACTGACCCCTCTGATATGGAATTGAGGTATAGTTGATTGATTGAGTAAATACATATGAAAGAGATCCATGGATGAGTTTTTCTAGTAACATCCGACTTCTTTTATGATTATGCTACAACGTTTTTTGTCACTTTCGTGTACCCATCGGACTACAGTCCTTTCAAGTATTTCTTAGGGACCGATCCACTCTATTGACTAGTGCAGGAAACCTTCCGCTCTGGGAAAAGCAAAGGGAACAACAAATCTTTCTTTATATGCTAATTCTTGTCTGACTTTCTGTCTTCCGGCTCTCTACATTTTATCAGGCTCCATTCTTATGTTCTCATTCCTGGTCAATGTAAAACTCTTCCTAAAAAGGAGTTAACCTACTCTTGTTCAGTGCCGAAGACAGCATAGCAGCACCGGATTCATTTGACCCCGCTACTTTCAATGAACAACATAAATCTATATGTAAAAATGCACTAAAATTGCAACAAATAGTAGGTATGAACCCATAAATTTAGAAATACAATGGGTTCAATGCTAAGAGCCTTAAGAATTTAACCCATAAAACTTAAATCCTGAATTCGTCTATGCTCGTGTTGACATAGAAGCCAGCCGATAAACTATGGCTAATCTAGATCCCAGCCAAATGGATCAGTTGAAGCATCTCATCAGGTTTATATCGAATTTTATCGGACTGCAGTCCTTTCAGGGGTTTCTTAGGGACTGATCCACTCTATTGACTAATGCAGGAAACCTTCCGCTCTGGGAAAAGCAAAGGGCAGAACAAATCTCTCTTTATATGCTAATTCTCGTCCGACTTTCTGTCTTCCTGCGCCCTACTTTTTATCAGACTCTATTCCTATGTTCTCATTCCCGGTCAATGTAAAATTCTTCATAAAAAGGAGTTAACCTACTCTTGTTCAGTGCCGGAGACACCATAGCAGCATCCAATTCATTTGAACCCGGTACTTTCAATGCAGAACATAAATTTATATGTAAAAATACACTAAAATTGCAACAAGTAGTAGGTGTGAATCCATAACTTTAGAAATACAATGGGTTCAATGCTAAAAGACTTAAGAATTGAACCCATGCAACTTAAATCCAGAATCCGTCTATGCTCGTGTTGACATGGAAGTCAGCCAATAAACTATGGCTAGAATGACCACTAGATTGAAATTTCAAATTCCGATTCCCAGCCAAATGGATCAGCTGAAGCATCTCATCAGGTTTGTATCACATTTTATCCACACTACTCCACCAAAACAAGGAACTGAAGAAAAAAAGAAGAAAACAATACTACCTTGAAGTAGATACTCAAGATTTTTTTTTTAAGTAGATAGACAGATCTATTGATTTCATGATAAAAAGAAGGCGAGACTCACTTATTTTAATATAATTGTTAAAGCTTCTTGAGCCCCAGCCTTTCTTTTGAATGATCCATTTATTGGAAGAGGAAAATCAGAAAAGAGGAAAAAACATCTTGAGTAACTTCATTGTATTTTCTGCTTCTGTTTTTATAAAGAATTTTGTTCCCAAAGTTTCTTTGATGTTTCAATTTTCCAAATTTGCCAAAATCTTGTTTAGAAGAGCAGCAAAGTTTTCCATGTCATTCACAACCAAAACATTGTTAATGCTCTACAATTTTAAAGCCCACATCGATCCAAATCAGGAAAACAGAAAAGTGAAAGCAAGCAGGAAACTAAAAGAACGGTAGAAAGAATCTTACCTACATCCTGATCCGCCATTAAAAGCAGATGAAAAAAGAGTTGGGGGATTCAGAGAAGTTTAGGTCTCCTTCTGATTTTGTTCTTTGCGTACACCCGAAGAGACGGCTTCTCATATGGTAGCGCTCGCGTTATGGAATAACAGGTTGGAGATATATAGGGGAGAGTAGTCACGTGGTGGAGAATAATGTGACAGAAGCGACAAAGCTAGATCACATTTTCTAAATCTCCTCCTTTGGATGATTAGGTGGAAAATAATCAGAAGGTAAGTCATTAATGTAGAGTAAAAGTTGCATTGTCATACCACGAGGAAAAGCATAATTCGGACTTCAGAAATCTTCTTTTTATTCTTTTAGAAAAGTATGCATTTTCCCTTATTTGCTTTTGTTCCCAAGAGGATGTATGATGAACTTTAGATCGACGTTTTAAAGGATGTTTTTGAGGCGAGTCTCTAGGTGAGGCGTAGTAAAAACGCATTGAGGCTATCTGTGGAGGCGAAAGTACCGTGAGGCATAAGCCCCATCAGTCCAAGTTTACACTTAGGCATTGGATGAGTTTTTGTTTTGAGACGTAAGCCTAGAAAACCTCTCCTAATTTAAATTAAAGATGCTAAATAAGTCCTTTAATTAATACTAAAAACACAAAATTCAACTTGTTATTAAATTTTAAGAAGTTAAAAAACTTAAAATCTAAATGTTTTTTATTCTAGGCCTAATATTTATTCTCTCTGTTAGTCTTTCACCGAATAAGGGGAAAAATAATCAATGTGCAAACTAAAAAGCAAAAACACATCATCCTTCATCACTTGCTCTAGTTTGATGATTCTGACAGAAGGTTCCTTTTTCGACTTTTTGTTTCAAGTTAATTATAAATTTCTACTCAATTTTTAAAGAATATTTGATTAGTTTTTGAGATAAGCAGTTTTTATTAAATTTTTTTAGTCAATTGTTGATTTTCCTTAACGTTTTAAGATGAAGCAGTTCTACATACATTTTCACTTTTTATATTTTCTTGCAATTTCTATAATTTATATGTAAATTTATCTTTCTTATTATTTATTTTTAATATATAAAATATTAAAATTAAAGATCCACGGGGCTTAAGCCCAGAGCCTCGAGGCCTACTACTCGTATCAAGTAAAACGCCTCATCTCACGCCCCGCATTTTAAAACACTGCTTTAAATGACTTATTAGATCGAAAATGCTCATCTTCCTTAAATATAGCTTAAATCCAATCTCAGAACAATATAATGGGATCTGTTTATATTTTCAAGTAGCAGAGACATTATACCTTTTGGCAGTTAGTTTTCTCATTGCTTTACTGGACCATACAGTATGGTTGAAACTCACATCTGGAGTGATACAGAACCCTCAAGCAACCTGAATCAATCTTCGTTTCATAAAGCATGCTGTTGCAATATATTTTACTTTTAAGTTATCAACTCCTTGACCAATGTTGAAATTATTGTTCATCTGCTTGCTTTCACACTTAACTGTGTCTAAATGATCACAAATAATTGTAGTACCTTCAGAAACAAGTTCATCAACAACTTCATCGCCGGTAATGTTGTTGTTCATCTGCTCGCTTTCCGCTTTATGGTCATCCTCATCAGAGGAAGATGACTCATCTGACGAGACATCCACTTGTTCATTAAATGGAAGAGCCCTCTTCATGGCTGCAAATGTGCAGACATTTAGACAAAACAATCCTAAAAATGGAAACTCTCAGCTACGCAGCATGAAACTAGTTTAATATACTAAGATCACAAGATAAGCTTAGTTGTTAATAGTCCACTAAAAGCAAGTGGGAATTGAACGAATAACTCGAAACTGTTTGCATTTGATTCCAGGGGAAACTATTAAAAATCAAGAGAACTTATCAATCAGGGAATGAGAAACTGGTTGGTAAGTCATACAACTTTAAATGACAACTCATTTTGATTTTCAACAGCCTAAAACATCAATTTTCATTAGCCAATGATAATTAAGTTCATATGGAATAGCAAATTCAACAAAGTTCATGAACACCAGTGTCCGCATAAGCTTTAATCCATTATACTCATTAAGAAAAAAATATTACTTCATCAAAAATACAAGATACCTAGAATACTATGTGCAACACAACAACCTCGCCCCAGTCCTAGATTAGACCACAAGTTTCAAAAGTTTTTTTTTCTCTTTTCTTTTTTCTTTTTTTTTTTTGGGTGGGGGAGTATCTAATAAAGAGTACTACATATGTAATACCATTTTTCAGTGTATTTTGAATAATCTGCATGATATACACACGCTTCTAGTTTAAATGAAGACCATAGTTGCAATATAGGATTAACATTAATCAAATATATTTCAGAAATGAATTTCGTTCCAACTGAAAAATCCCAATACCATATAAAATTCATCTTTTTGAGTAATTTGTCGTTTTTGTTTAAATCTTTTTCTTTGTCAACTTTCCTTTTTCTTGAAACTAATGTTTAGAAAATCGAAAGGGAAAATACTCAAGGTGGAACTGGATGAACAACAAATTATCACATAATTGGAGCATTTTATCATGGGAAGTAAGTGGAGAGAACGGGAAATCTATTTTTTCTTCATGAAACTTGATCAAATAAGAGCAATTTTGCAAACTGATATTCAGAACTCATAATCTACATTATAAAAGGGGATTAGGGTTTTTTTGTGCACATTAAGAAGAGAATCTAGGATTCAAATTCACCGTAGAGATGATCGGAAAGAAATTCGCCGGCGCGGAGGAAGGTGGCGGACGAGATGATTCGGCACGCAAGAAGATCCAGTCCTTCTGGATCTGTGCTCGAATTTTAGTAATCTCAATTTTTTTTACAATTTGTTTTGCTTGGTTTTGAGTACGACAGTCAAAACTATACGTTATTTGGCTTGACTGTTGAGTATAAGGGCCTCTGAACTAAGAGCCTCTTTGACCACCCTGTCAAAAATTATTTATTTTAAATTTTATTAAAATAATATTTTTTCATCAAACAACCTTACTATATATTAGCATAAACCGTGTTAAATCATGCAACAATATTATTTATAATTCAATTAGAAAAATCTGAAAATCAACTATTTTATGTAATAATAAAATAAAAAATTTAGTTAAATTATGTGTTAATATATTTCAAAATTTAGGAATATGTACAACATGCATTTCACCAAAACAACTCATAAGTATCCAAATATGTAGTCTCTATTTCTGAAAACATCACTTTTCTTAATATCATATCGATCACATTTTTAGCATCAAACAATATTTGTACCTTTAACCATTCATTTCCCCTAACATTTTCTAACACTTCATGAATTACTAGTGTTTTAGCAGTAATGACCTTCCCAACAAATTGTATTGGTTCTCAAAGAAAAAAATATCATGTCACATTCACTATTGGAATTACTTTATATAGAGAGATTACTTTATGTATATATTTATGTAAACATTTGAAATTATGTGAAAAGAATATTAACTAGTATTTTTTTCTAGCGATATTTTATTATTTCAAAAACGGAGAGGAGAAATAGAAGGAAAAAAAATGGTAGGAAAAAGGAAAAATTACTCATACTTAAGGATCTATTTGGTTAGGCGTATAGCTTATTATTTATAAGTCAAAAGAAAAACAGAACCACATATAAAAGTAAGAATGCGTGGCACTTATTAACTTTGAAAAAAATTATATATTTATATATATGTTATATATATTTATAGAAAGAACCCTTTAAATATAATTGTTTTCCCTTCCCCCTCCAAAAGATCCAAGTTCTTGCGTGACGTGCTGGTTTTGCTAATGGCCTAAAAATTCTCATTTGGATTTACGTGGGTTCGGATCCCACTTAAAGCATCTCAATTATGCTTTTCCTTCTTTTTTAACTCAACACTCAATTGCAGCTATTTGCTATTTTTTTTTATTATTATTATTATTTTATTTTTTTTTAATCAAAGATATGTCTTTCTTCTATATTTTACTTTTTCTCAATTCATCATTTTGTAATCGATTAGTTTATTTTATTTATTTATTTATTATTATAAATTAAGTGAAAATTATATGCATTTTTTCAATTTTACTCTAGAATTGAGCTCTCGTTCGATTTTTAATAAATTATTTTCTCCTCCTATTTTATATAATATTTTTTTATTTATTTATTTATTTATTTTTTTCGTTACCATTCAGATAATATTTTTTTATATTATATATAATATTATTATATTTCTTTTTGATGTTTCACCTATAATTTAATTATATTAGTTTATTTTATTATAATATTAATTTAAGTCATTAACATTAATTCTATTTTTATAATTGTTATTGTATATAATGTGCATTAGGTTTTACTTGTGTCTTTCTATGTCTATTTGGGCTTGTTTACGTTATCATGTATGTATTATGTATACAAATTTTTAATTTTTGATTGTCTTAATTAAATATTTTTTACATTTATTTGAAATACAAATAGATAATGGATAATATTTTAGAAAATTACTATAAAAACTGCATTTATTATAAATATATTATATTAGGTGGATATTTATTGGATAAGCCTACTAATGGATAAACTTAAGACTGGATTAGCCTACAATCAGATAAGCTCTTAATGTGTATTTGTATTATAGTGAATATCTAAGTTAGACTTAATCTTCCCCTATAAATAGAGAGGTGTCTCATACATTGTAATTCATCCCTTTAATCCCATCAAGAGAAATAAAAACTTATCTCTTTCTCTACAATATTCTTGTTCATTCTTTATTATTTAATAACACGTTATCAACACGAGTCTCTGCCTTGGGCACTCACTTTGAAAGATTTGAGGTAAGAAAAGTAAAATTTCTTTTTCGAAAGATGTATTACTTAACCACGGGAATGATATTCCTTTGGTAATATTGTTGCTCTACGACTCTACCGTCTCAAAATTTGAAGGTCAAGATATTATTTTTCTCTTTCTTTTGATATGACTAACCTTACGAAACTTGATTTCGTTGCCCTTCAATATTCGGGCAAGAATCACATTCCATGGGTGTTGGATGTTGAACTTCATATGGATGCAATGAGTCTTGGAGACACTACTAAAAGTGAAAAATAAATCATCAAACCAAGAGCATGCTAAGGTTATGATATTCTTGCGTCATCATATTGACGAAATTCTGAAAATTGAATATCTCATGATTAAGGATCCACTTGTCTTGTGGAATAGCCTAAAGGAAAGGTATGACCACCTGAAGATGGTCATCCACCCAAAGGCACGATATGATTGGATCCATCAAGACTATAAGTCTGTTCATGAGTACAATTCTTCAACGTTCAAAATTATTTCTCAATTGAAACTATGTGGAGAGACTATTAATGATGTTGATATGATGGAATATGTGGTAGTACACAAAATTAATTGAGAGTATCGGAAGAGCTAATGTATTACTATTGTAGTAAGTCTTAAAAGGAAACTTATAAGTTTCAAAAACATTGAAAAAAAGTTGAGACTTTAAATTATGGGAAGATCTAATATCTTCATACTACTACAATTGAAGCGGGTTACAAATATTTATGTAAAAGATGACCCGCCGTTTTTTTTATTTTTAGTACATAAATGATAAATATGTGTATGATGATGAAATCACATACAAAAGTAAATTAGAAGTTTACTGAAATAAGTTGGCATAACCGGTTGGCCATCCCGGTTTAAATGTGATGCAAAAATAATTGAGAATTCACGTGATTGTATGTTGAAGAAATAAAAGATTCTTCAAGAATTCTCTTGTGTTGCTTGTTATTTCATGATAGAATGATCATTATATCAGTTAAGTTTGGGATTATATTCCCTGAAATTTTGGAATTTATAAAAAGGTGAATATGGGCTCGTTCACATGCCATGTGAATCGTTTGCTAGATGCATCTATGATGTGGTCACATGTGCTTTGATATCAACCTGCAATTGATTTTTGCAAGATTGTTTGCTCGAATTGTTAAATTAAGAGTACTGTTTCAAATTATAAAATCATGTTGATAATGTTGGTTCATATCTAAGTTGATTTAGCAAAAATTGTATGCCTCCGATTATAGTTAAACTATTGCTTATGAGAACAAAACTCCCAAACAAAATTTGGTATGATATATGTTTATGTAACATGTAGCAACACTTGAATGCATCAAATCAACAAGGTTCCCCTATCAGAATTGGTTCAGGATTAGGAACCAAACAATTCCATCTAAAAATTTAAATGTGCGGTATATGATTCAATTGCTCCACAACAACGCACAAAGATGGGTTCCCAAATGAGCTTTGGGGGGGAGGGGAGGGGGATAAATATTAGTTTTCCTAACATTAGGGGGAGAAGTGATTAGCAACTGAAAATTGAGTGTGGAATTAATTATTTAGATCCTCGAAAAGAAATATGAACTTAAAATTCAAGAGATAATTCACTTGCAAAATATTGCAAATCAATTGCCAGATGTATTTGCTAATCCTATTTTATTTCTCAGTTGCAAAATGCTCCAATGAAAGGTCCTTGAAGGACAGGATCTATGAGACGCCTGAAGCATAATAGACCAAAGGATTCCAAATATAGAATTCCTTGAAGAAGGGGAGGAGCAAATGATTAAGATGGTCATAATGATGAGGCAGGTGCTTTAAGAAAGTACCACGACACAACACGTCATAAAACCTTGGCAAAGGTTCAGGTACCTGAAAATGATGAAAAATGAAGAGATCTCAATAAGTTATGTTGCATTGGAACTGATATCAAAATGATCATCGACGACACCTTTGATATAATGTAGTTCTCAATATTATAAATATTGACGAGGATCTTGAATTCAAATTTGTCAAAAAGTATGGACAGATAAAATGATTGTCCAAACAAATATGTAATTCAAGTATAATGCCAGTGGGTATAAATAGATTCTTGTGGCATAAAATTTTTTCGCAAATCCTGATATTATTATATGGAGAGATCCTCCCGAGATGGATGTAAATGTTTTGAGATTGCTCACAAGTCTGGCAATATATGAAAAACTTGATATGCATATAATGAAATTATTTTCATGTCTAGATAGACCGTGAAAGATATATTAAAATCCTTGAAGGATTTAAAAAAAGTTTTAAAGAGATTCTATTGAATACTCCAATAGCTGTGAGATCGCTTAACATAAATAAAAATCAATTTCGATCTTATGAAAATGATTATAAAGTACAATATTTTAGTGCAATTGGTGTACTTATATATTCTGTTATTACTATCCATGAGATAATATTTTTATAATATGTAGAAAATATAATGTTACTTTTATTAGTAGAGATACAAGTAAATTAAAATACTGATATGAGTTTATTATTTCTAACCAATATTGTCAAATTATTGTTGGTTATGCAATGTAGGAAAGTTATTTAATTTTATATAGATAATACAGCATGCATAGCAAAACTAAAAGGAGGATTTATAAAAGGAGATAGAATGAAACACATTTCACCAAAACTTTTCGATACATATGAGTTCCAAAAGAATGGTGATATCAACGAGCAACAGATTCGTTCAAGTGACAAATGTGGCTGATTTATTCCCCAAATCTCTACTAGCTTCAACTTTTGAGAAAATGATGCACAAGATTGGGATGCGAAGATTAAAGGTTTTGGATTGACGTTCTCATCAGGAGGAGTTAATACACGATGTACTCTTTTTCCCTTGCAATGTTTTGTCCCACTGAGTTTTCCTTGTAAGGTTTTTAATGAGGCAACTATCAATGCATATTATAAGAAGTACTCTTTTTCCTTCACTAGAATTTTTTTCCATCGGATTTTTTTCTAGTAAGGTTTTAACGAGACACATTATCTATTAATGAACATCCAAGGGGATGTTATAAATATATTATATTAGGTGGATATTTATTGGATAAGCTTGCAACTGGATAAACTTACGATTGGATTAACTTGCAATTAGATAAGCTTACTTGTATTATAGTGAATATCTAAGTTATGCTTAATTTTCCCCTATAAATAGAGGGGTTTTCAATTCATTATAATTCATCCCTTTAATCCCACCAAGAGAAATAAAAACTTATCTCCTTCTCTCTTTCTCTACAATATTCTTATTCTTTCTTTATTATTTCATAACAACATCTATTTTATAACAATAATTTTTATTACTTGCATTGAATATATGCTTACAAGATGACCCGTGACTCATATTATATTGTGAGAAAAATTAAAAATTTTGAAGTTTGAAATATACTTAAAACGATAACGTCTTTCCTTAGCATTCATTTTGCAAATAAATCTACCTGCTTTCTCTTTTTCTTTTGTGTGTGTGTGTTGTTCAGAATATAAAAATGAGTCATGTTTATGTACGATGAATACTGTATATTTATTTTGTTAATATCAAATTAATGATATTCAATAATATTAAAATTTGTTGATAAATTCTCATAATCATTAAGTTTCTAAAGAGTTGCACGCCCGAACTTCGACACTAGTAGTTAGCATAATTTAAAGGCAAAAATGCCTCCGTCATGCTCAAATTCCGTGTCCTCCTCTGGCTAAAACCATAAGTTAGAATTTCTAACTTTTACTTTTGGCTTATTTTTCTTATTTTGGCTTATTAACAAGTGCGTAAAAGTATTTTTTAAATTTACTCAAATACTACAAAAATACTTAAAAGCCATTTCAACTTAAAAGCACCTGAAATAAATCAATTCAAACCGACTCTAAGTTGACATTATTTTAGAAAGAACGAAAAATCAAAAGATTAAAAAAAGAAAAGAAAAGAAAAGAAAACAATAGCAGAAGACACTATGAAAATCAAAATAAATTTTTGGTAAGGATATTTTTATCTTAAAAAATAATTTTCTGTTTCTACTTTTGCTTTTGAGAAAAAAACAAAAAATTATAGCCTCTTTCCAATAACAAAAAGTTGCTTTTGCTGGTCCATAAAAATATTTTTTCTTTTTATAACTAATAAATTATATTAATCACCATTGAAACATCATAAAGCTCAACAACATAGCTTCAACTCAACTAGCTATTAGTAATAAACCAAGCAAACACAACATAATCTATGACATGAATTCTAGCTATTAATAATAATCTTTTTATTTATCTAATTTTAATTTGAGACAAAATTTTAAAAAGTCAAAAAAAAAATTAAGTTTTATAACTTTAAACTAAATATCTTATAAACTTAAATATGAGAAATTAAAATATTTGTAACCAAAGATAAGAAATATAAATTTACAGACACATAAACACACAGTGAGGGACATGCCTTCTTTCTGGTCAAAGATTTGATTTGATACTTCCAACCATAGCTGGAAAGAGCTTCAAGATGCCAATCATTTCCTCTTTGACTTCGTTTCTCGGTTTCAAAGGTGCCCTGGATATCCTCTCAAGCTTATTTTCAATATTTCTGTGGAACTCCATTATCCAATTTATGAATAATTTGATAATATTCTTTCTTCATTCTTTAATTTCATCTTATTGAACTCATCTAACATACTAATTCTATGGTTATGTTTCAATGCTTGGTTAAATGGAGATTTTGATAAGTATTGACAATGGTTAAGAGGATGTGTTTGCTTTTTTTTTTTTTTTTTGGTTCCACTCTTTCTTCCGAGTGTTGCTAATTAGGAAGAATTAGATTTTGGGGTATATGCTTCAGTAGTCATCTTCTGTTTTTTGTTTTATTTTAAGAAGCATTGGTTTCAAAAGGAAAACTTTCTACGTTAGCACACAAGGTGTTTGAGTAAATTCCAAAGAAAGCTTTTTATATTAGTTTCCCACATAAGTTTACTCATTTATGCTAAGAATCGATGAGCTCTGTTTCTCATTTATGCTTAGAATCAATACCCGTTCTTCTGAACTGCTATAAAGTATAGACATACATCAGAAAAATTGTTTCTTCTCATCTCATGCTCTAATGCTGGATAAGTCTGCTCATAAAATTTCTTTGTGCTGGTCCATTGAATGCATCACCACTTTACACTCTCGCTCGAAATTCTTCCAGAATGCTTCTTTCTCCTGTGAAATTCATGTGTGGAACCATTGAATGGGAGAACATTATGAAATTGTGAGGAACTATAATCTCTATAATTATTTGTCCAACTTTGAAAATTTTCATTGAGAACAAAACAACAGGCAATAAAATGCTGAAGCTTTTCTGGGTAGTTCTTTGTTTATGCGAGTATCTTTTTAAGGAATCAAGTTAAATCTTAATGACTTAAATTTCAAGAGTGGTAAGTAATCTGAAGTAGGGATATATGTGGACCTAAATTAAGTTTCAGTTGAAATAATGAAGTTCTTTTATGTTAGCTGCATACTCTGATATTGTTTAAGCTGACTTAAAACACAAGTCTTAATCACTTGTTAGATGTAATAGCCATACCTTGACATGTGTCTCATTTAAATTAAATCCTTGAAACACACACACACACACACACACACAAAACTTAGATGTTGACTGTACATTACTAATTCTTGCCTGTTAAAGTACTTACTGTTATACATTATTTTGATACCAGGTGTGTTGGAAGTCAATTTTGTTGAACCAATGCATTATAAGCAAGGGTTAGAGTGTTCGCCTGTTCTTTCAAGACCTGAAGAACGATTATAACAGATGTTGTTGTTGTATGTTATGTTTGTCTCTGTGTTGTGCTTTTCTAAACTTCCATATACTTGGTATAATCCTATATTCTTTTTTAGGTTTATTCATTGTCACAAACTTGACTATGTTTCCAGTTAAGGTGAAAAGGAAGTTAATTTCAGCACAGTTAATACTAGAAGTTTGAATTTTAGAAAGAGAAGCCTAAATATCATGAGGAAAATGATCCTCCAAAACCTGGGCTGGAAGAACTGAATTCAACCATAATCAGTGATGGGAGCTCAAGAAAGCAATGATACACCTAAATATTCGATGTATCAGAATTCTAATATAATCAATATGGGATTTGAGAGCTGAAAAGAAACATGCTAAGTAGCCTCAACGAAGCAATGATCATACTACAAATGTGTGATCTATTAAAGAAATGGAGACCACCACTTTCTTAGATATATCTTTTTCCTTAGCATAATGAGATATAATGACTCTTGTTACATAGAATTGCTAAAATCATAATACAAACAGTATTTTTGTGGCATTTGATATATGGTTTCTAATATAACAATATCTACAAAGATTATCTTCATTGCTTTGAGTTTCCAACCAGAGAATGTATGACTGAACATGATCTAAATAAAGGGGATCTCTGTTGTCTTTATATACATGGTGTGTTCAATACATTTGTTCATGGTATCTACATAAAAGATATTCTGAGGTCCAAAGGACAAGTTGTCGAAACCTCTTCTGTAAACCCCTAAAGAGGTCCTTCTCTCACTTGTCTCTTCCTCTCTCCACTGGCCACATTTTACCTTCTCCTCACCAGCAATTGCCGTGGCCAGAGCCTTCGGAGGTGGTGCATATATTCTCTCTATATCTCTATTGATCTTCCCATTTAGCTGCTGAAGTTCCTTAGAACCAATTCTTGGGGTCAATATGTATTGATATCATGTTATCTTGAATATCATATTAACTTTTCCAAGAAACTTCAAGTGCATTCTGCATGATTGCATCATATTAACTTTTCCAAGAAACTTCAAGTGCATTCTGCATGATTGCATTAAAAAGTAAAAATTTTAAGTAGGTTTCTTTTGGTTGTTTATTTTACAGTTGTAAATCAACCAGTGATAAAGTGAAATCTTTTTGGGTGATTCTGGTGGCAATTATGAGTTTTTCCTTCTTGCCTTTTATTTATTTTATTTTGCAAATACACCAAAATGCTGTAACTAACTAGCTACTTAAATGCAAGAGAATTACAAGTCCTTCTTAGCATCTGTTTTTGCTTATAAATAATACTTCCTCCATCCCAATTTATAAGACAATATTTGTCCGGACATGAAGTGTGAGATGTTCGTTTAAGTTTTATATGTTGCATTAGTGATGTTAAAAGAAAATATGGAAATGATTGTTGAAAAGTTAGTTCGATAGTAAACTGTTACATGAAAGTTTAAAACTTGAATAGTTTAATTAATCTGAAATCTTGAAAGTCGTGAAAGTTGTATAGAAATATATAATGATATTAAATATTTTTGGATGTTCCATCATAGAAGAGTCATAAAAGTTGGGACAGTATGATTTTCAGGTTCATATTAATGTGTTAGAAAGCTTAATAATTATTTTGTTTTTCCGCTGCATCTTATTTTTTAATTAAATGCGTGAGTTTTATGGATTTTTTGCCATTATGGTGTCTATTACACATTATAATTCTTTTTGCAGGGGTAGATTGGCCAAATATCAATCTTTTTAAGCTGTTACAGACTATTGTTGGAACTGTAAATGCGTGGCAATGCAGACGATACAATCCATAATCATTATAGTTTCACCATTTATAGTTTATGCCCTCCCGCTTTAGTGCACAACCAAGAAACCTTCCTCTGTCCCAAATTCAGAAGTTCATACCTAAAAAGTGGAGGAGTGTCGGAGAATCAGACCCCCGAAACTGTGGCCAATCTTTGCTGTGTAGCTCTCATGAATGTATTTCAGGGCCTTGTAAAGCAAGTAATGAATCCATGGTGGATTGTCTACTGACAACCTTGAAGAACTTCGCGGGCCAAGGTCACATATGCAAAGCCTTTAGAACTTTTTCTCTAATTCGGACTCATGTCGCCTCTCAAACTCCTTGTGATCTTGTTATACAGTCATTATCATCTCTTTTATTATGTTGTACTAATAGAAAGTCATTCTCCGAAGGGAAACAAATTCATGCCAGCATTATTAATTTGGGCATTGCACATAGTTGGAATTTGGTGCCAAGGATAATCACCTTTTATGCTACCTTTGGTTTACTCGATGATGCTCATGTAATTGCTGAAACTTCAAATATCTTGCACCCTCTCCCTTGGAATCTCGTTATTTCTTCTTATGTTAAAAAGGGGCAAAATGAAGAGGCATTTTCTGCCTATAGGCAGATGGTTAATAGAGGTATAAGACCCGATGATTTCACTTACCCATCTGTTCTCAAGGCCTGTGGTGAGCAATTAAATCTTGCTTTTGGCCGGGATATTCACAAATCTATAGATGCTAGTTTCCTAGAGGGTAACTTGTTTGTCCAAAATGCTTTAGTTTCCATGTATGCGAAATGTGGGGAAGTGGATGTTGCACATGATATATTTGAAAGGATGCCAGTTAGGGATGCAGTTACTTGGAATTCAATGATCTCTGGTTATGCTTCCAAAGGTATGTGGAGTAAAGCTTTTGAGATTTTTGATAGAATGAGGGCTACTGATGCTGAAATGGATATTATTACTTGGAACACCATAGCTGGAGGTTGCTTGAAGACAGGTAACTTTATTGGGGCTCTTAAATTGTTCTCTCAAATGAGAACTTGTGGAATTCAGCTAGAACCTGTGGCAACACTTATGGGTTTGGGTGCATGTTCCCACACTGGTTTGTTAAAAATTGGTAAAGAAATTCATGGTTTAGTGATCCGAAGTCACCTTGATGGTTTTGAAAATGTAAGAAATGCTTTAATCAATATGTATGCCAGATGCAAGGCACTTAAGCAGGCGCATATTTTGTTTCAGCTTGTTGAATCTAAAACTGTCGTTACCTGGAATACAATCATATCTGGCTTTGCACATTGGGACAGATCTGAGGAAGCTTCCTTTCTTTTCCGAGAAATGCTGCTTTCTGGTGTTGAGCCAAATTATATCACTATAGCAGGCATTCTCCCCTTGTGTGCTAGGGTGGCAAATTTACAACATGGTAAAGAATTTCACTGCTATCTTACAAGGCGTGAAGGGTTTGAGGAATATTTGCTCTTGTGGAATTCGCTTGTGGATATGTATGCGAGATCTGGAAAGGTAATAGTAGCCAAAAAGCTATTTAATTTGATGAGCAAGAAAGATGCAGTTACGTACACTTCGCTGATAGCAGGATATGGTATTCAAGGTGAAGGAAGAGAAGCAATTGAACTATTTAATGAGATGATAAGGCTCCATATAAAACCAGACCATGTGACCATGGTTGCTGCTTTGTCAGCCTGTAGTCATTCCGGCCTTGTGATGCAGGGCCAGAAACTATTTGAACAGATGCAAAGGACTTATGGTATAAGTCCTCATTTGCAGCACTTCTCTTGCATGGTTGACCTCTTTGGTAGGGCTGGTCTACTTAAAAAGGCAGAGGAAATCATCATAAAGATGCCTTATGAGCCGACATCTGAAATGTGGGCAACTCTCCTTGGAGCATGTAAGATTCATAGGAATACTGAGATAGGAGAGTGGGCAGCTGAAAAACTGCTGGAGCTGAGGCCTGATAATCCTGGATACTATGTGTTGATTGCTAATATGTATGCAGATGCTGGGCGTTGGAACAAACTGGCAAAAGTGAGGACCATCATGCGGGATTTCGGTGTAAGAAAGTCTCCAGGATGTGCTTGGGTCGATACAGGTTCTGGGTTTTCTCCCTTTTTGGTTGCAGATACCTCCAGTGGCCAAACAAATGAAATTTATTGTCTACTGGGAGGACTGAATAGGCAAATGAAAGACACGGGTCATGTGACTACAGAGGATTCGTCTTCCGAAGAAGAACTTTGTGAAGGACTCCTTTTGTAGTAAAGGAAAGGCGAGACTATGTCCAGTCCTTTGACTATTTCCATAAAAACTTTGCTCATCTTTCCTGTTGCAAGGTATTTCTCATCACTCATGCAGAATATGTGCCAGTTTGATCAAACTTTATGCTTTTTCTGCCACGGTTGTCTCTGGCATTAAATGCCTTGTTTTACGCGTATCAGCACTTTCTTTTTCTGCCACGGTTGAGGTAAATCTCTTTGGTGCAACTTTCTTGCCTCTTTTTTTTTTTAATTTTTTTTTTAATTTTTTTATTTGTTATTTATTTTGTGGTTCCGAGGCTTGAATGCTTCTTCATGAAAAAAGGAACAATACAGTAAAGCTGATTGCTTTTTGGATTGACCGCCATAGCTGCAGTAGGGTTGAATGTTTCTCTAGCTGGAATGAACTAGAAATGAAGCATTGCTACAATGAGTAGTGAGGGAAAACAGAAGACAGGAGAGGAAAAAGCGAAACAATAATGTAGAAATAAAGATATTCTTATAGGCCTTTAGCCTTAGGTTGGTTTCTCAATAAACTTGATTTGCTCGGGCGTTTGAATATTGCTTCTTGGTTTATTAAGAGTTAAAGGCTTTTGCACACCAAGTAAGTAGAGTTTCTTTTTGTTGGCAAATGAGGTGTCTTGATATTTCTTCAGTTCCCATGTCTATTACTAGGTCCATACTTTCTAGCCACAGTAATAGCAAGTACTGTCGCATTTCAGGGTTCTTGGTTATGAAGCATTTCTAAGTTGAAAAAATTGTACTCATCACCCTAAAAAAGAAAAAAAACAGAGATCTTGGTATAGACTTCAAATGCTGTCAAATACTTCTGATCGTATGCTTTTATTAGGTAATATGTAAGGAATAAAGCCCTGATTTCAAGATTATGAGGGACATATGCGTTTTGGCTACTACATGAACCTGGCTTTCTGTTGGATAATTTTCTTTGGAGTATCATATCTAATTCTCATCTTTGGTGTTTATAGCATTACAATTTTTATTGTGTGAGCAGCTAAATTTATTGTGTTCAGTATATGTGCAATGTTCCTCATCTGGTTTTACATTTCGTCACCTTCCTCTCCCTCTCTTTCCTGCTCCCTCTTCCCCGTTCTTTTGTTAAATGTCGTGGGCTTATTGAGGAGAGGATGGAAGGTGGAGGACACTTGTTTTGTTCTTGGGTTAATCATCAAGGGGAGTTCACAACACAACCTGAAGAGTAGGATAACTATAAATAGATATAAACAATGATCTCATTATTAGGAACACTGGTGTTTATACTGCATGAATGTCTAAATGGGAGAACAAGTTTACTTCTATGAGATGGCCAGGATAGCAAGGATCTGAGAACACCAAAATCTGTAGACTTAATGGTATGATTTTGTTTGTACTTTTCATGGACATATTCTAACTGCAGTGAACAAGGACCTCCGTTCTGTGTGACTGATTTCATTTGCAATAATTTTCATCTTCGCATCAGGACTCCTGCACTGTTTAACTGGAACACACCACTAATGCTTTCTTTGTATCCAAAAATGTTTCTCTCGTCGAGTGCTGTGATTTATACGTTTCTTTTGCATTTTGTTCAGGATGAAGAGACTAATGAAATTAAAGATCTTATTGGTTCTGCCGTTTTGGACTCAGAAGTTCAGGGCGGCTTGAGATGGCCATTTGGCAAGGATTCTTCAGGTGGTTGATATGCTGTTATTGCTATTGGTCACAACTGCAAAATCATATAGAATTCATCAATTAGGTTTAAGCTTCGGCATGCAGATCGATTTGATTTCTCAGATCTTCAGCTGGTGAGGTTACACGGGGTTACACGGGAGATTTTCCTGAAAATGCCTGGAATTATATCCGAGTTACAAGTAGGTTCTCTTTCCGTGACAGGCAATATCATTTGTTTCTTTGTTTATTGTTGCTTTCTAATTTTGGATGTCACTGCGTGATACACGTGATGGTATGGTGTTTACTTGAAACCATATCGTAGTATTCTTGGCATCATAGGCTTAGACTATTATATTGTATCCTGCACCACACTTACTGATTTATCCACTGAATTAGGAACAATTTCATCCAAAAAAGCTGGAGCAACAGAAACTGACTGCTGATTCATATCTGGTTTTGCATTCCTGTTGGATAGAAATCGTCCATTTTTTTTTTTGTCTTCAAAGAAATTCACAATAGTTCATGTTTGTGAATGCCTGAATGGCATATCAACTTGCATGTGCTACAGAAATACAAACAAAATACTGCAGTGTCACTTCATTGTTGAACTGATAATCCTTTCTGTTTTAATTTGTGAATTGCCGCTTCATTGCTGAGATAATTGATTTGGTTTTCATTCCCTTGACGGAAATCTGGTGTTTGAAATGCTGGAAAAACAACTTGGAAGTTAATCTGGGATCCTTGTTTGTCAGATGGTCATTCAAGCTTTAACCATGTTTCGTGCCCCTTCACTATCTCTCTGCTGAAATGTTATTGCACTTGTGTGTGTAGTTTTTGAATGGGGCGAACTGAGAGGGCTAAGATGTTTGTAAGGAAACATTGAATGAGTGATGAGTCTGTAAATGGTTTTGTTGTCAACCCGTAATGAATAGAACTTCTTACTTGAGCTTATCATTGAGTTGTCACATTTCGTTTTTACATATGTACTCTGTGTTTACTGAATAGGGGAAGTGTCGAAAGCATGTGGGTCGATATTATGTTCAGCACAATAACTCATAGTGATTATATATGCTACATTCTATAGGGTGAAATTGATTTTGTTCAGATGGACGAATGATGTAGCGATATGTGGCGAGTATGATCGGTCATAACTGTCTGGTTAAGAAGCAATTGATCAGCGTCTTTGGAACTTGGCTAGAGGATACAACTCAGTTTAAGAAGACTCCAGAGTCATCATCATTGAATCGGATCCTCACCAGCATGGCTCCTCTGGCTCTGAAGTTACGCAACCGCAGAGTTAGTGATCTAGTGGAAGACTATGAGAATGGAGAATCCTACGCTAGTTGTTCCCTAGAGCATCTCTATATATAGAGACTTAGTCCTATGTGTTAGGGGTTCACAATTTTGCTTCATACTTTATATTCGCAATTTACTAAACTCTCATGTTCTTTAATTTGTTCTTCAGTTCTCAAAGTGATTCCAGAGACATTGTTTTAAGGCCGTTAAGGTTCGATCTCCGGGATTTAATGCTTTACTTATTACTTTATTTTTGTTAAAGCCTCCGGAAATTGAAACCCTAAGCTAAGAACAAGAAGACAAAGATAAAGGATAGAAAGCAAGACACAAGATGCTAATTAATTGGCAACTAAAGCTATCTAAAGCTAAAATCTCTGATTAATGAAATTCAGCAAGCACCTATACTGTAAAATGAAGCCTCGAGGAATACTTTCCTCTTGTAAGCAATCTATTAGGAATTGTCAACCAACAATCGCCTTGGCCCTAACCCTCTCAAAGAGTATCGCTTTTCAAGTGAACCCATATATACCAAAATAATTTAAGTCTAAATGAACTACTCTCATCTATTTATAGTCTAGACGAACTTATTACAAAAATAACGCAAAATAGGCTATTTGAATAAATTGCAAATATAGCCATAGTTTGCACACTATGCAGTCCCTTCCTTCTTTCCAAGCAACCATCACGACATGAAATCCTCGGGATGGCAGCAAAGCATGCTCAAGCACGTCCATCTTCATGAATAGTCCTAGTAGAGCTTAGAGGCCTCGAACTTGTTTTTTTATAAATGACTTTAATACAACTTGGCTTGCATCACGATATAATAAAAAAAAATATAACACACAAACTCACACATATACTTTACCATCCTACATTAGCTCTCTCTTTTTTTTCTCTCTAAAAAAGATAAAGAATGTATACTCCAAAAAGCATTACTTTAACACTACAACAATTCAGAAAATACTACACATTTTATGTTGCATAACTTAATTCCTATAAATTTATACCAGAATAGATAAAAATACTTTATTCCATAAATTTTCATTAAATTAACAACATGAACAAAAATTAAACAATTGAAATGCGAGGAATAAAAATTAAACATCAGTCAATTTTAGGACAATCCGAGGAAAAACTGCTGGTTAGAATCTTGATTTGGGCCTAAGCCCAAGTTGTTCTGACGGGCCGGATCAACAACAATACAAAGAGAACAAAATAGACCAAATTCGAACCAATTTTCACTCAAATCGTCGCCTACACCTCAGCCGCGAACTTGCTCCTCAGTACTTTCTCTAACGAAATCAAATTGTATGTTTTTCTCATGTTTCCCTTTCTGTTTGTCTGTATTTATCTTTTCTTTTTCTCTGATGTTAAATGGTGCGTTACGAATTTTAGTGAATATGAACTGTAATGCTGTGTGTTGAGTTATTGTTTGATTAAATTTAGAAAAAAAAAATAAACTAAAAGCTCTATATACTACTCTGCCAAAACAGAAAGCTTTTTGAAAACCTTGTTTGGTTTGGAAGTCTAGTTGCTGCCGTTGCCATAGCCAGACACTGGACGCTTAAGCCTGAAAGTGATTTTGATTCTGTGCTAAGGTTAGTTATTCTAAGAAAGATTATGTGCATTATTAATAATCATTATTTTGTGCAAAATTACAACTGTAATAATATTTTGACTTAATACTTTTAGTAGTAGAGTTTCTTTTGTTCACTTCTTTATTTTGGGTTTGATTTATAAATTGTTACGTGAATATTGTACAGTTTGATTTTAAATATTTTGATGCACCATTCGTACTTATCCAAAGTTTGAACACCCTTTCAAAATTCTGGCTATGCATGCTGAAGTGTTCTTTGATGAAACCAGTACACTGGATATGCTGAAAGTTAGAATCTTGAAACAATTTTTGTTCTTTTTTTTGGTGATTGAAAGCCAATCTTGAACTTGTTCTGCTGGGTTGCTCTCATGAATTACTCTCTCGCTGCATAAACTTGGAAAAGCCACGATCTACAATTATTAAGAATGTGTTATGTGATAGCAGGATACCTAAAGTTAACAAAGTGAAAGGTAAGTTGTATAGAACAGTTATAAGACCAACAATGTTACATGGAAGTGAGCGTTGGGCTGTTAAAGTCCAGATATATCCACAAAGATGAATGTTGTGAGGTGCCCATGCTAAGATGGATGTACAATCATACAAGATTAGGAATGACCACATTTGACAAACAATGCAAGTAGCATACAATGCCGATAGAATGAGAGAAGGTTGTTGATAAGACTTGGTCACTACCTACGTCAACCTCTAGATGCACTAGCCTGTAGGCACAAAACCATAGTAAGTGAAGATGTTAAAACGAGACGAGGTAGATACTTACCATTTCACAAAAGGATGAGAGGATGAGGAGATGAGGTAGAACTAAGATCACATGAAAGGAAGTTGTATTGAAAGATTTACAATACCTTGGAATCTACGCAGACCTAGTGAAAAATAGGGCATTATGGAAGAAAACGATTCCTATTAGTTGGGACTAAATTCTAGTCGGGTTAGTACGTTTTTATTAGGTCTTATGTTTCTAGAATCTTTTAATCCTACATGAGATTATATGTTAATACTTTAGTATTATTGTTTTGAATAGGAAAAAGATATTACTATTGTTATTATTTTATTTTTTATATAATATGGGTCTATGATGAGATTTAATGGAGCGACACTGTCAATGAGGACTCATATAATGACCCCATCTTGCTTGGGATTGAGGTGCATTGGTTGTTGTAAGATATATTTTTTGTTAACTATACGAGATGTCTATGTTAAGGGTATTTTTAGCATTTCAGTGTACTTTTCTAGGTTTTATTAATTCACGTATTGTTATTTCACATTCAATCCGACAAATTATAGATAGATTTTCGTATAAGTTATACTATGTATTATTTATGTGGGACAAAATGATAAACAAACACTATATAGTAATATCAAGCACTGTATTAGTTAGGTAGAGTTTTATGCATTATTATCTTTTCTATGCCAGAAACCGAATAGGCTGTCATTATCTATCTTAAAGATGCTTCAGTGCTGATTCTTTCTGAATTTGGCATTCCAGGTTAGTTGAAATGATAACAAACTTGAAGCGTTTCCCGTATTTCTGGTGTTTGAGAGCTCAAAGGAGTCTGAATGTGTGGAGGAGTTCTGTTTACTATGTTTCTGATGATTTGTTGTACAATCGATTTTGTACTGTGACTGAGACAATTAATATTAATCAGCAGCCGACGGTGACCGAGTCACCAGAACTTCCAGATTGGGTTAGAGTTGTAAAGAAGGAGGAAGCAGTGGTTGAACTGGAAGATGATGACTTCTTACTTCCCTCGTTCTCAGAATGGATAAAAAATGAGAAGCTTCGTGCAAGAAAAGTTGATGTGAGGGGTTTGGCGAGTGAGATGACGGAAAATGATGTTGATAAGATTAGCAAAGTACTGAAGTTTCACTTCAAATCACCTGATGCTGTTGTAGATGCGTTGAATAACTGCAGATTTGATGTTTCAGAATGTTTGGTTGAGCAAATTTTGAAGAGGTTCAGTTGTGAGTGGCTACCTTCTTACGGGTTTTTTAAATGGGCAAAAGTGCAAAAGGGTGTCACACTTTCCTCTGATCTATATAATCTGATGGTTGACAACTTGGGAAAATCAAAGAGATTTGGTCTTATGAGGGAATTGTTGGATGAAATGAGTCACTTACAAGGATATGTTTCATTGAATACTATGAGTAAAATCATGAGAAGGTATGGCAAGGCTGGTAAATACGAGGATGCCATAGGGGCATTTGCAAGACTGGAGGAATTTGGTGTACAGAAGGATACAAATGCGATGAATCTATTGCTTGATGCATTGGTGAAGGGAGGAAGTGTAGAGCATGCTCATAAGGTTTACCTAGATTTGAAGAATGATATAGCTCCATCAGTTCACACCTATAATATCTTAGTGCATGGTTGGTGCAGAGCTAGAAAAATTGATGAAGCAAATGAAACAGTTAAAGATATGGAAGAGCATGGTTTTAGCCCTGATGTGGTTACTTATACTTGCTTCATTGAAGCCTATTGTCGTGAAAAAGACTTCCGCAAAGTTGATGCTATTTTCAAAGAGATGCAAATGAAGGGGTGTTCACCAAGTGTGGTGACGTATACTATAAATATGAAAGCTTTAGGGCAGGCAAAAGAATTGAACAAAGCCTTGGATGTATATGAGAAGATGAAACAAAGTGGTTGTGTTCCTGACAATTCGTTTTACAGCAGCTTGATCCACATGTTAGGAGCAAGTGGCAGACTGAAGGATTGTTACGATATTTTCGAAGATATGCCAAATCAAGGAGTCTCACCTGATATATTCACATATAACACCATGATCACAATTGCTGCACACAACTCTAAAGAAGAGGATGCTTTAAAATTTCTTCAGAAAATGGAGGAGAGTCAATGCAAGCCTGATATTTGTACTTACGCTCCATTATTTAAAATGTGCTGCAGAATGAGAAGACTGAAGGTTCTATCCTTCTTATTGAACCACATGTTCAAAGATGACGTGAGCATGGATCTTGGAACATATGCTCTTCTGATTCGTGGTCTTTGTCGGAATAGGAATCCTGAGCGTGCTTGTGCTGTTTTTGAGCTAACCGTGCTACGAGGGTTCCTCCCTACGGACATCATGTATGATAATCTCATCAAAGAACTTGAGAAAAGGGGTTTAAAGGAAGAAAAGAAACGTGTAGAAGAACTGATGTCTCAAGCTAAGCAGCAGGCATCAGACATTTCATCCGAGAGACCTACAAAGATTGAAGAATAAATCTTTTCTTGTTTGTAAGGGGAAGTGTTGTACAATTCTTTTCCTTCTTTTAGTGACATTACGGAGCTAATTTATCAGAAGCATATTTCAGAGCCTATATGATACATTCAGGAAGCTTTAGCAGAGTAAAGCAAGATTTGGTTGACAACATCATGATTTTTGTAAAATCACCTCCTCTCCTTTGCCTTCTTTGAATAAAAAGTGTAAGCCAATGATAATCCTTCTTTCAAAGGTCCTTTGCTTGAAATAAAATTGGACAAAATGAAAGATGTATCTTATTGTATCCAAAGAGTACTGTTGTATCTGTTGAGAACATATCTTTGAGCATAATGTACAGTGAACACGTCCAATTTCTTCGACCTAAGAAAGAAAACTACAACAACTACTACTACAAATGCATTCCCTGGAAACCAGCCAAACTTCTTGACCAGAATCAATATTAAAACATGGGGCTTGTATTTTGGGATTCAGAAGCTTCTACCTTGTTACAGACATATTTGAATAGTAACACAGAGTTAAAATTGCTGTCCCGTTTCTCGGGAGATCAGTGAAATCAATCTACTATTTTGAGTTAATCTCTTTGTCCTTGGCCTTTGCCATCCTAGTCTTTCCAAGAACTCCTCTATTAACCTGAAAATGAACGATTAAAGAGCATCAGATATCAGAGTAAGGACACTATTAAAACAGAAAAAAGCTACTAGTTATACTCACAAGCTGCAAATAGCCTTCTGTGAGGAAGCCAGCTCTCGATCTGGAAAGCTCTCCTCCAAGCGAAAACTCAACCAAACATACAGATCCAAAACCTTCCAATTATAACAAACAGTGAATTTCTTTAAAATAAATAGCTAACAAGGTATATTCGATTTGAAATGTTATCCAGCAAATACCCAAACAGAAAACATCAGCAGACAACAATGAACACATTTAGCAGCAAATACCCAAACAGAAAACATCAGCAGACAACAATGAACACATTTAGCAACCATCTTGATATGCAGTGGACACCAGCCAAAAGTACACGATATGCTTATGCCTTGTTTCTAAAGAGCAAGGAAACTTGGATCAGCTTGTGTTGATAAAAAATGTCGTCTCCAAGTAACATTAGTTACAGCAGTCTAAATGCACACATCAGGAAAAAAAAGTTTGCACCAAGATAATATCTATGTTAGATCAGTAACAGGAGGCAAGTAATTTTTTAAATTAACAAGCAGACTGTCATACTCCCAACTTCTGTTCCAACTTCCAAGTGATATGACTTTGTTTACACATTGGATAGAATAGAGCAAGAAATGGTACGTATGAACAAAAAAGGGGTCAAATTCCATCTAACAGAAGATATAAGTAGGCTTGTCTACATGAAACTCTCAAGGAGTTGAGGAAGAAAGTGAAATTTTGACATACCTCAACAAAGTTAACTACATACTCTGAGAATAATTAAAATAATCATAGAGTGAATCCCCCCCACCCCCACCCCACCCCCACACACGCACATTTTGAGAATGAGGGACTCTCATGCTCATGAAAATTCATGGCCTACAAAAACTAGAAAACTTTCATAACATGGAAGAAGATGCTGAGATGAAGTTCGAAGAATTCACACACTACCCTTGCACAAAAGGTCTCTCTTTTACAGTTGAGCACAA
This sequence comes from Datura wrightii, assembly GCA_035772735.1. NCBI lineage: Eukaryota > Viridiplantae > Streptophyta > Magnoliopsida > Solanales > Solanaceae > Datura > Datura wrightii. The sequence continues at coordinate 8,432,435 of JASDFA010000009.1, forward strand.
TAAATATGAGTCAATCCATCAACTTAACCTCAATCCCTACTACTTAGGATCGGGTGGTCGGCTACATGAATCCTCCATATCCACTCCCCTTTATCGGGGCCCATTTCATCCAGTACTTGTAAACAATTTGTCTTTTGAAGCAAATTAAGACTTCACTAAGATCACTGTAAGTGCAACTATTGTGATCACTAAGGTACGCAACCAAAATGCTTTCATAAACATAAAACATCATATGCTACAGAGAATTGAATTCAGAAATCATTCTAAACATTTTTACCCAATCACTCTTAGGGTGTAGAAATTAAGAGATCCAGTTATAGCATTGATAAAAAGGAATGATCCCTCGACTATAGGTTCCTTAACTTCCGCTCGTGAACTGCTTAACAGGTGTGGACAAAGTGTGATATAACAAAATACGACATGCTAACCTTGTGAATTGATTCAAGCTCCTTAAGTGCAGTATGAGATTTTGGCACCTTAAGCGTCCCAGGAGTAAATATTTCTCGCAGCCGTACCAGGCCATTTTTAGAATAATTTGTCGCGAACTGAAGCATCAAAGCAGTGAATCATTAAAGTACTCATCAAAACAGCCATCCTTGAAATGCTAAAGGTAAAAATCATCTTACTTGAGTGAGGCCTTGAGATGAAATGTCATCATCCATGTCAACCGGACTACATATGACACATAGAAATTAGTCAATGCCAGAAACCTTTTTTTCCCTAAATTATGGATCTGCTCACGTGCCTAGAATGTTCCATGTTACTATTGCCAAGCTACAGAAAACTAGAAACAATGTCAAAGCTTTCACTAATCTTCTCTGCAAGAGCCAAAGATGTTACCTTATACAGAAAAGATATTTATCGTGCAAACTGAGGGGCAGTGTATCAATAAGAGCAGCAACTTTCTGTTCCCGCAGGTACAGTGCAATCAACCAAAAAAAACACAAAGATTAATAATCCAACACAGACAAAATAAAAATGAAAAACTGCAAGGCAGAATACAATGTAGAAATTAGATAGTCTGCTACTAGGAGGAAAGAAAACAAATTGAACAAGAATACTATACCAGCAATTCCTCACAATTAGCAATGAAATAATGTTCCGACAACTTGGCATTGTCCAGAAAATGCTCCTATAAGGAAAAAAGTAGAGTAGTTCTGAGCATTCTACTTGCAATCAGGGAACAAACCACAGTGTAACAGTTTAAGTGGCAAAATCCATTGTATAGAACACATTTTATTAACATTTTATTGTTTCCTTTCCAATTTTCTAGTAATGACATATAAAGAAGACAGAAACGCACAAGATAGAGGTCCTTTGCAAGTTATAAGTAGATGATTACTGTAAAACTAGGCTACGAAAATGTATTTCAGGGAGAATCTGAGCTGGTAACTCACTAGTATCTCATGTAGTCCGTGCTTTGGATGTAGACGAGAATACATGTATAAAAGGTCAAAATTTGGAAAGAGGCCGGCTCGCTGCATTGTAAATTTATTGCTCTTGATTAGAACATCCGATTAACATTGAAAGCATTCTAAGGAATTGATATTATAGGGGAAACTGCCTCTACAATAAAATGACAACAAATGCATGGATAACATTCCGGAATTTAGAATGGCACTAATTCAGACATTAGTCAATCACCTCAAGTACAGGAGATGGAGAATCCAGTGAGGAATGAAGTAATGGCAGATCATCTGCTTCCAAGCAAGTTACTTCACCAACAGAAAATTTGGATTTGTACCTGCCTGCTCTTCCTACAAGAAAGTTTAATCCCCAAATAATCATTTCACAGAATATTGATACTCGATATGCATAAGTGCATGAATTTTGGAAGACGTTCAATATAGCTCCTGAAAATACGTCAAAGTTGGGCATTTAGTAAAGCTGCTAAAATGGCTATTCAAAAAGCCCAGAATCCAAGACATCAAGGACCAATTTTTTTAAAACTCTTTCTGAACAGATATTTCCATCAGTAATCAGGCATTTGGAATGGAGTAAACCAGAAAACCAAAATTAAGAAAATTTCCATTTGGATAATATCTTTTGTCATGACACAATATTGTTCTGTTGCAAAAGTGAAGTTTATAGAGAGGGGTTAGCTCTTGTTAACTCAGTACAACAAAGTAAGGGTGGTGGCTTCGGATGCCATGAGAATACTTCTCTTAAGACTAGGGTATCAGCCACAGCTCGTACTCATACAGTAATTCTACCCCTTCTTCATTCTTAAACTTTTCAAGTGAGTAGCTTTTGAGGAAAGATTTCTGCACAAGAATACGTAAAACAATTCTGGCAATGGAGTTCTTGTAATATACTTCCATAGAACACTCTATCAGATGTCATAACCCTATACACAGTCCTTGGAAAGGTGGAAAGTAAAGAGGAGAAACAAGAGTTCTTCATATAACAAAAAGCTGTACAGGAAAAGGAACATAGATGAGATAGAATCACATTGTGAGATATCCATTGGCAAAGTAGATCTGAATACTTTGTCCAGGGGTCTCTATCATGCTTCAATATTCTTGATATATAGCGGTTTACTACATTATAATGACTCAGAAGCTTCAGATGGAAAATGAGCCTCCCGCCCAACATCCATCCTCTTTGTTTTTTGTTTATGTTATTGTTCTTTTTTTTATTCAGTAAGTGGTGTCCATTCATATAAATTATCTCCTATAGTACACACATTACAAGGAAGGAGAGATGCGTCTAATTACAACATTAAGTGTTGATTTTATAAAGGATCTCCTATAGTGTGTGTGTATATATATATATATATTAAAAGGACGGAGGCTAATTGTGTCTAATCACAATATTGAGCTCCTTACTCTTCACGTACAACAGAGTCACCGCTTTCGTATTTTAAGAAGAAAGAGCATATTGAAAACTCTACAATATTAAAAGGAAAGCAATGATACTGAATTCCTGCAAAGATAAGTACTCAATCAGATCTGACCCTCTGTACCAAGTTGCTCTCCAGTAAAATAACATACCTGCTATCTGCTTTATCTCTGGTACAGTTAGGTCCCGTATTTCAACACCATCAAATTTCTTTAATGTTGAAAATATAATTCTTGAAATGTTAAGGTTGAGACCCATCCCAATAGCATCACTCGCTACAAGAACATCAGAGTCGCTGCTTGCATCATTGAACATTGTTGCCTGCAAAAAAACATAAAAGAGAGGAAGATGGCTCATATGCAAGAAGAATAATAGTCTGTTTGCCCAAGCTTTTGAAATGCCAAAAGTGCTTTTTTTTTCTTCTAAAAAGTGCTTATTTTTTTTAAAAAAATAAGGTGTTTGACCAAGCTTTTGGGAGAAAATAAGTACTTTTAGGGAGTAGCAAAAGCTAAAAAAGGTAGCTTCTCCCCAAAAGCACTTTTGAGAAAAATACACTTAGAATCACTTTTAAAATTTTTGGCCAAACACTAATTGCTGCTCAAAAGTGCTTTTTAAATTTACTAGTTAAACACAAACTGCTTCACACAAAAAGTACTTTTTAATAAGCACTTTTAATAAAAGCACTTCTCAAAATAAGTTAATTTTAGAAGCTTGGTCAAATAGGCTATAAGTCTGCCAGATGACAGGAAGGCCATACGGAATAGTTGATGATTAAAGAGAGACTCTACTAGGATGATAATGTTTATTGTAAAGATATGACACCTGGGTCTAACTCAACCCCAAAGCTAGCTCATGAGGGGAGGATTGCCCAAACTCATATAAGCAAACCACCAGTCCATTCCACAACCAATGTGGGAATTTAACCCACCCAGGCCCAACTGGAGTGTGGACCGGGAGCCCAAACGGAAATGGACCTAGCTCTGATACCATGTAAAGATATGGCATCTAGGCCTAACTCAACCCCAAAAGCTAGCTCATGAGGGGAGGATTGCCCAAGTCCATATAAACAAACCACCAGTCCACTCTCCAATCAATGTGGGACTCTAACCCACTCTAACACACCCCTTTACGCCCAGACCCAACTGGAGCGTGGACTAGGAGTCCAAACGAGAATGGATCTATCTCAGATACCATATAAAGATATGTCACCTGGGCCTAACTCAATCCCCAAAAGATAGCTCATGAGGGGAGGATTGCCCAAGTCCATATAAGCAAATCACCAGTCCATTCCCCAACCAATGTGGGACTTTAACCTACTCTAACACCCCCCTTCACGCCCAGGCTCGACTGGAGCGTACACCGGGAGCCCAAACGGGAATGGACCTAGCTCTGATACCATGTAAAGATATGGCATCTAGGCCTAACTCAACCTCAAAAGCTAACTCATGAGGGGAGGATTGCCAAGTCCATATAAACAAACCACTAGTCCACTCTACAACCAATGTGGGACTCTAACCCACTCTAACAGCCCCCTTCACGCCCAGACCCAATTAGAGCGTGGACCGGGAGTCCAAACGGGAGTGGACCTGACTCTGGCACCATATAAAGATATGGCGCCTAAGCCTAACTCAACCCCAAAAGCTAGCTCTCTTAGCTCATAAGAGAGGATTGCGCAAGTCCATATAAGCAAACTACCAGTCCATACCCACTCTAACATTTATAAAATGAGTTATCCTCAGCCTGAAAAAAATGGATTACAACTAACCAAGAAACGAAAGCAGGCAGCATCAACTGTGGGAATACTCAACAGGTGACTGGACAAGGGTCAATCTTAAATCTACTATAGACAAAAGGAAGGATCAGAAGTAAACCTGTCTAGTTCGAGTCTCTGGCGGCAATGAACCATAAACAACAGAACAACGATGCATTCCTCCAGTTTCAATTTGTTTCTGTTAACATTAAGAGCAATATTATTAATCAGGATAAGCAGAACTTTAAAATCCAAATTTCAGTTATCCTTTGAGCATATCAGGATAAGAAGTTCAATGGCTATTACAAAGTCTTGGGATTATGCGAAGCAGAACTAGATTTAACTCATACCAAAACTTCATCAATTGAATGTCAATTGATTTCAACTTGCTCCTATCAGGATATATGTTGTACATGCCAATTTACTGCATCCCCTACCCAGTTGTGATGTGATTATGACTTGCCAAGCCAATTACTCCAGTAATTAAAATTCACTTGCTCTAACTTTTCTTATCAGTTTAAACTACCTGTTATCTAACAAGTTGCAAAAAAGCAGCATCAGATTATGACTCATCAATTGATCTACTAATTTAATTTAATATCTCACCTGATTTCAACTACTTCTATCAGTATATGCATGTTATACAACAAGTTACCCCCTAAAGGTATTTTTCTCTAATATGACACTCCTTCCTTTCTGTCCTAATGCGACAGGGGTGGCCATGACATTAATGTATAAGGTTGTTCTCACCTTCATCCTGTATATTTCCGTACGCGAGAAGGTGACAATGCAATCACCAGTCCGTATATTGGAGAAAGATCCCAAAGGAACCTTTAATGGGACAAGAGGTGAGAGCCTCTCATAGTACTGAACCTGGCAGCAACGGAAGCAAGGAAAGTCACATTATTTGTAGCAGGCATTAAAAAAAAAGGAACATAAAGTTGCTAGCACAAATAAACTAGGAAGCAATGGAAAAGTAACTTGGAGTATCAAACTGATATTAAAAAGTCCATCCCCTAAAAAAAGAAGATATGCCCTCTCCAATCACGAGGAAGACATCATGACACTAGAAACATAATCCAATATCGTTTCTTGCATAAAAATGACAATGGTCACAAAACGACCAAAAGATTTTATCAATAGGATTTGATCTCAGCTGTAAGATTTGAAATCATGGCTTAGAGGACCTTTTGATGTCTAAAGCCAATTGAAGGAAGCAAAAAGAAGGTCAGCGGCATCTAGCACTAAAAGACCCCCGACCCGTCCAATCTAGATATACTCTACTCTAAAGCAGTACATCTCATGATTACATTTGGTTGGGTAAAAAGCAGAGGAAGTACAAGACAGGAAGTAAAAAAGGAAAAGGGTAAGGGGTTATGTTAAAAGGTAAAAGGAGGAATTAAATGTCATTTCCAGCTATAAATCAGCAATTCCCTCGCCCCCTTCCTTGCCCATCTCTGAACAATCATAGAGTAAAGTACAAGATAGGCTATCCACTATCTATACCTCCTAGGCATAATTACTGTACAACTATTTCAAGTTAGATGTGATGCTTTTTTATCAACTAAACTTCAAGTATCTCATGCATGTAGGATGATCTAAAGACTTTTTCTTTCCTTTGGCACTGAACTAAGTTACGTCTCATGCAAACAAGCCCAAGCCCATTAAACTTTAGGCATTAGATGTACACATCAAGTTCAATGAGTATCATATAAGACTATCAAATAAAAGGGGAATTCATAGGAAATTTGCCTTCAATCTCAACTATGTTGTTCAAGATTTTTTTTTTACTATGTTGTTCAAGATATTTCTTTATAAGGAAAATATGTTGTCAAGTGGATTCATTTCTGGCATCAAGGAGATGCAAAATAGCTTGTGTTGTTCAAGATATTTATTCACCCTAGTGGCCTATAGATGAGTACCTTCTACGAAATCATTAAGGGCTACTGTAAGGACTCAAAATTGACTATGGAGAAACTTAGCCCCAGCTTTCCTTATCCCTAAACAGATTTTGAAGAAGGCATCTTCCATCACATTCTGAAAAGCTACAAGCATGTCAGATATTTCTAGACAAGATATTGAAATGGTCAGATTACGCACTTTGTAATATTTTCAGATTTATTCCGCCCACCTATTATGGAGGTAGTAACTTTTGGCAAACAACTCTTCTAGAGGGAGGCTCATGGATAAAAAACTAGATGCAGGCCAATAAAAGAGATTTCACATCATAAAATTAAATACAACATTCAAAGAGTTCACAACTGTAATAAATTCATTACAATAGAAAGATTCGAAAAACCAAGTTTAGAAAACTTAAAAAGAAATTAACATGTTTTGGCAAAAACTCAACCAAACAAAGTTTGCAAAAACTCATAAAATTAGTTTGCAAACTCGTGTTTTTGAAAGTTTTCAAACGCACACCACCGTTTGTTTAAACACTAGAGAAGAAAAGCTCAGTACCTTGATGGTGTCTCCAGTCACTTTGAGGATTTCCTGAACAAGAGGAACAGTTGCTGCATCTCCACACAGATGCAACTCGTTAGCAGCTAGTCCCAATAAAGCACGTGTAAATGAAAAACCCCTTGACCTACACCCTATCATCTGAACAAAGTTGATGGCATACACAGTCAATTATCCTAGGATACAAGAAACAGTAACAAACAGAACTGGGTAACTGTGTCATCCTTTAATAGGCATTAGCAGAAAGAACACATTTGGTTCCAAAAAAGTGATGAGGCTTAAAGAAAAGTATGACACGAAGTCCCTCTCTCTCTCTCTCTCTCTCTCTCTCTCTTATATTACAAGACTGAAGGCCAATATTAAGTCAAATTTGATTGTTTTTCTGTGCAACAAAATTTAAACTTTCTGAAGAAACTAGAAAGGCTTAATAGAATGATGGAAATCTAGGAAAGGAGGAGAAACAAAGGGGAGTCTCTTCCTGATTTCACTTCATGATGTTCTCATAAACCATAATCAATTTGTGGAGTATATATACCTCCAAACCCTCTTTTAATACCATTTTCCTTTCTAACAGAGAGCCTGGAACCGGCTCTCTTCACAGCCCTAAAGGTGTTAGGAAGAGATTTAATCATCCAGCGTAATAACTTCAATTAATAGAAAAATCTATCAAGACCCCCCTCCCTCTCCCCCCTCCCTTCCTCCCTCACTCACATGGAGCAAATAAGATACTCTCCCTCCGTTCACTTTTACCTGTGCACTATACTGAAAATAAATTTTCACTTTTAATTGTCCACCTTGGCATATCAAGAAAAAAACATATTTTTTTTATGTTTTACCCTTAACACTAATTACTTATTCCCCAAATCACTTACGAAGACATAAGACTACAACAACAACAACAACAATATACCTAATGTATTCCCACAAGTGGGATCTGGGGAGAGTAGGTAGTACGCAGACCTTTCTCAGCATATTTTCGAAGCAGGATTGCAAGAAAACTACAACATACCTAGTGTCGTCCCACAAAGTAGAATCTAGGGAGGGTAGAACATACGCATACTTTAGTCCTACCACAGAGGTAGAGAGATTGTTTTTGATAGACGGGATTGCAAAAAAAATATGACAGCAAAATAGTAAGATACAAAGCAAATAAAGCAACAGATAGTAATACACATTGTAGAATAAGAGACTATGCGACTGCTAAGCAATACTATTCATAAGGAGAAGTGGAGAGGAGGAAGCTAGCGCCCTAGCTTTCCCACATAAAGTGCGACAACACTCAATAGGATATTAACCTTTTTATCCTAATCCTAAACCTCCAAACCTTCCTATCGAGAGTCATGTCCTTAGTAAGCTATAGTTATGTCATGTCCTGTCTAATCACCTCCCCCATTTCTTTTTTCAGCATATCTTTACTTTTTCTAACTCCTGCTACAGCCAACCTCACATCTCCTTATTGACACATCCACACACCTCCTCTTCACAAGTCTGAACCATCTCAGTCTTGCTTCCCTTATTTTATCCGCCATGGAGGTTTCCACCTTGCCCAATATAACTTTGTTCCTAATCATATCTCTCCGAGTATGCCCACACATTTATCTGAGCATCCTCATCTCCGCTACCTTCATCTTTTGAACGTGGGAGTTTTTGACCGCCCAGCACTCAGCCCCATACACCAATATTGATTTAACCACCAATATGTAGAACTTACCTGTAAGCCTTGGTGACACGTTCTTATCGCACAGTTACCTGAGACAAGCCTCCATTTCACCCAACCCAATTCAATACAATGTGCGACGTCATCGTCAATCTCCCCGTCTCCTGGATTATTGACCCAAGATACTAGAAGCTTCTTCTCTTGGATATGTGACTTGTACATCGATCCTCACTTCCACCTTCGCCTCATACATTACGTCACTGAACTTGCACTCCAGGCACTCTGTGCGATAAAATATATGGATATTATGTAAAATATACACTTCATTTATTATTTCTTAAAGGGAGTGCAAAGTCCATGGTCCGTAGAAGTGAACGGAGGGAGTAGATTGACATAAAATTGTCATTGTACGTGAAGTATTACAAGAAGACACTATTATCTAATAGGGTTAGGAGGTCAGCCTGCTTCACAAAGCTCTACTACTTGGAAGTTTCTGGCCTCATGAAAACCACTCAAGGTGCATTCATGTAGTGATTCCAGAGCCCAATTAGCCACTTTGGTAACAGAAATTTTATTTCCTTAGTATTTACAGAAGAACGTACCGGCTACTAAGGCTGACCGAGAAACTATAGTTAATAGGAATTTTAGCAGTTGACATCTCCAAAGACATCCCAGCAAAGGATATGATGAATTGATGCCCTCTTTGTTTCTCTATTATCAGAAAGGACATGGCTATAGGTTCTCTGTAAATGATTCTGAAACAGTCTGGAAGGTCAATTAGCTTCCCTTCAAAATGATTTATACAGAGATAACCAATTCCTAGAGTTACCCAGTAGGAGCGCTACAAGAAAGAAACTGCCTTCAGACAAAGGATCAACTCTAAGGTGCCAACTCTACCTAGAAACGTTATATAAAGTAACCCTCGATGCGTCTACCAGATCTGAAGTGCTAATTCACAATAGATTAATTGGAAGTGGGAACTGTGAATCCCTAAAAAGCTACACTTTGGTCTTTGGTCATATAGGTCAGCCAGGAAATATCTCCACTAGACCAAGCAGCAGTGACAAGTTGGAACCATGAAGCTATAGACTGAAGATTCCTAGAAAAAGGCAGATTAGTTTCTCAAAATGAAAGGCCACCTATCAGTCTATGAGATGACTTGGCTTTGAGACATGAGAATATAGGAGAGATGGTTCGCTTACTCATATAGGAGAGATGGTACGCTTACTCATAAATACACACATATAAAACAAAAGAATGATGACATTATGAGCTACAGGCACACCTGAATTTCATCAATAATCGCACAGTCGTAGTCAGACACAACATCAGCCATCTCTACTGTAACAGACTTATGTCTTGCACCCTCAACTTCCTCCCTTTCTTGTCCAGTAATAAGATCACAAGGAACATTTGACTTGTTCAACCTTTTTGCAACCTCCCATGCTAACAGCCTCAGAGGGCCACAATATACACCTGAATTATAGATTATAACTAATTAATTTACGTTCTTAAGGTAACTCCATTAATTGGAAGCAGAGAAGTTAAACTCAGAAATTTCATGGTATTGACATTTACAGTGTACCAGAAGAACTTGACTCGAGCTGTTTTAGGGCATAATATGTTTTTCCGCTGTTTGTTGGGCCCACATGTAAGAAGACATTCCGGCTTTTCTTTCGAGCATGTGGATACCATGTATGCGGATGACTGAAATTTGAAATGGATTACAATGGAAAAATCATAGTACAACAGTAGATGATCTACTCTTTTTCTTTTTTTATCAGGTAATATAAATATGTAAAACAAAAAGGTTCCTATATAAAATCAAGGAACCAACAAAAATAGTAGATGATCTTCTTTCATGCAGTAAACAAGAAATGAGATACAATTCTTACGTAAGGTCTGTAAAATCAACTTTTCTAGCAGTAGTGGAATGGCTGAATTGCCTTAAGCAATTACAAATACCAAAAGAAGCTTCTGTTTCCAAATTCCACGGAAGAAAATAAAATTCTCCACCACCTGTCCAACAAGAAAGTGCTAGAAATTAGAGTCCTTAATAATCGATTGGATGGAACAGTCTTGCAACTACAACTTCATAGTTTTAGAAATGACCAAATAGCAAAGGACATATTATACTCCGCAAGTAGAATCAGTAAAGCACCGCAGCATAAACTTGCCAATTGGCATGATGTCAATCTATGCCTGCACACATAGCTACAGTACAAAAAGAGCAAGAACTATCGAACCGTCCCACATAGACGGAGCAGAAAAAATTGAATTTTGGCATGAGTAATCGTCTTATCTCAAGTAATCGTACTAGTTATCCACAAGACAGCATGAACATGTTAATAACATAACGACAGAAGAACGAACTAAGCAGGGCTTGCAGTCCCAATCAACATCAATGATAGTCCAATAGACAAACCCCCTCCTACCATGTTACAATGAAATTCACATTCCTTGAGATGTGACATCAACATCACACGTGCTAATTCGTGAGTAAAGTCTAGATAGGCTACCAGTAGATAATATCACCTTGTGCATCAAATTATAAAGGAGAAATATGTATTACCATCACCGAAGAAAAAATCTTTATATTTTTCTGTTGACGACTTGAAGGAGAAACTCAAGAATCAAAAGGTGCAAATATGGTATAAATAACAAGAAGATCAGCTCAGAAAGAAACCAACTCTTCATAGCTAGCAGAATTAATGTGCTTGCATTTATATACAATATAAATGATAGCATCACTGTGCTTCAATACCAAAGAAATTGGTGTCGACTATGTGAATCCTTTCCGCTTTATTTGGGTCTGTTTCACTTGTAAACAATATAAACAACTTCAATCTTAATCATATGTATAAAATACAAAATTCTCATTTCCTACAATACTATATTGCCTTTTTCGACTCCATGAAAGTCAAAGTGCAAAAACCACAGCTTTCTCATCCAACATTCCTCCAATATAATAAATGAACTTGATAGTCCAAAATATCCCACATTTAGCAATCAACTTGGAACTTTACATAACCATTAGATATCTGCATACAGATTAGCAGTTGCTCTATCTATTTTGACAATTCAGGTAAGATTCAAAATCAAAGTTTAAACAAATGAATATAGTAGCATTCTCTAAAATGCAAAAAAAAAAAGGAAAAGGAATTCTCTGAGCAAAACTCCAACTTTTCACCTCCAGATTTTTCATTCTCCACTATTCTATACAATACTTGATCATTCTCTTTAACACAACAAAGAAAAAGAAAATAACTCTACAAGAATATAAAAAATAACATTTTTGTCTTCTATATTTTGTCTCCCGAGAGAACAATAAGAACTACACAGCATAAAGAAAAGGGTATAAAGTAAAGTTGAAAATTTACCATGTGATAGACTCTTACGCGAAATGCTCGCCGGCGATAGTCTCCGGCGAAAGAACAAAGACGCCATATTTATTTTTTATTTTTTTTTCTAGTTTTTAAAAAATTAACCTATAATTTTTTTTTCTTGGGAATATTGCTACAGATGGGTGTTTTCAGGTTTTATTTCAAATTGAGAAGAAGAAATCATCGGAGGAGAACGGTGCTGAGAAAATTGTTGCGTGTACTCCGACCGCCGACTTCGGTTCTCAACTGTATCTCTTTACGTAGTAATTAATTTTTCCGAAAACTAATTATTTCGACAAAAAGTATTTAAATTTTATAAGGCAAGAAGTAAAAAAATATTTATGAAGAGAAAGCACACATACAGTAAGTTAAACTTGGAGATGGAATTTTCATTTTTTGCCTTTTCCGAATGTGAAGTAAAACTAAGCTCATAAATTTATTATTTTAGATTGAAATAAGTCTCATGTTTGCCCAAGTGGTGACATGCGGGCTAAGAAGAGAGATGAGGTTTCTCTTGCTTTTGGCATAGCAGGCCTCCGGTGGAAGGCACGCAGAGGCAGAGCTAGGGTGTCACGCTCCATTTTGGGAGGCATGATCAGTACTTGGTGCTCTACTGAGATTTGACTGAGCTGACTGAGCCTAAGCACTCTTGGTACAGGGCTAATACTAACTCTGAAATCAAGAAAATAACGGGTTATATCTCGGCTGTAAACACAGCTCCCAGCCGACAAGGCCTTATAGCCACCTGTCACAGGAAAACAGCTAACCAGAAACACATAGCAACAGGGAGACCTATGCGGGCCGACGAGGTCACCATGATGTCTAGTTATGACTGAAACTTAAATCCGGTGCTAAACTAAGCTATACCCGACAAGGCCGCTAAGTATCAGCTAAACAGGACCCCACGCGGCCAACACACGAGATAAAACACATATAGGCCCCACACAGCCAAAAACAGCTAACCACAGGGAAATAGAAACAATCTGCAAGCCTCTAGGTGTAATATGATGGCTGGGACAGGGCTCCGACCTACCCATAAACTGTACAAACAAAAGAGATAAACCTTCTATCTACAAGCTCCGGAAGAAGGGAGCTAACTACCCTGTAATGCTGGCTGGAAGCTACGAGGGACCTGCTCCTCGTCTATCTGTACCTGCAGGCAAGTAATTGTTTCTTGAACTCAAATTCGGAACGTCTATTTAAGAGTGAAGAAATTTCAATCATTCTACCACAATCTACGTAAGTAAAGAAGTTCTTTTTTTATTCATTGTTTTCAACAAATACGTTGCTATTTTTCTAGTCAGTTAAGAGATTAATTTTAAATTATATTTATCTTATTTAAATTAATTAATACAGAAAGACACACTCTTTATTAACATTATTTTAGGCACCCCAAAAGCTAAATTATTTGATAGCTTTCTTATCATAGTATATCTATTTTATTATCGTTTCTCAAATTTAAATGACTTGGCTGAACTGTAACTCTCAAAATTATTATATTTGATCTCTAAAATCAACTTAAAGAATCCTACCGACCTAATGATAGCTCATAGCTAACACATAGGATTCAACTTTTATTAAACATTTTTTTCTTTTTTTTTTGTTTCCTCACCCAAAAATAAAAAGGAGGAAAAGCATGTACAAAGAGAAGAAAAAAGAGATATTAAAAGTGGGATAAATATATAAATAGATAGATAGACAAATTAATAAATTGACAAAGATAGATGGACAAAGAGGGCAACAAAAATGACAATGTGGGAAGGTGGAACTAGGAAACAAGGACTCTTATTTCACTGGGATACAAAGCTTTGTTGCAGGAAGGTAGAATTTTAGTTCAAATTCGTGATGTTATAATTCGAATAAGGACTTTTTAGTTATTGAGCGAGCTAAAAGAGATATTTTTATGATTTTGTGACTCTATTTTTTTAGCATTAGTAGTTTATTTTCTATGATTCTTTTTTTTTTAATTATACTACGTCTGTATGTCATTCTTGTTCCAAATAATTTTTTGTAATGTTGGAAATCTTATTGGGTCATTCCACAAATATTCTTATTTTGGGGTGGTCTTTAATTTTTATCCTTCAAATTTGTGGTGTTTAATTTTTGCCCTTCGGCACTTTAAGTGTCAAAAAAGTGGTTTAAAATGTCCTTAACAGGAAAAAACAAGGTAATAATAAAATTCACAAGACATAAATTCTTGTCCAACTTATGCCTTAAAGCATAAATTTATAAGACAAAAATTCATAAGGTAGAAATTTAATAAGGCGGAATTTTATAACGCAGAATTTCGTAAGGCAGAAGTTTAATTGCATGAATTTTTGCCCTTTGGCACAAGTTTAATAACATGAATTTATACCTCGGGGCAGAAATTCAGTAGGGAACTTGTGCTAGGGGAATTGAATTTCTATCTATTAAACTTGTGCCTTGGGACAGAAATTCAGTAGCATGAACTTCTGTCTTATAGGGTTAAACTATGTCTTGCGAATTTTCTGCCCAGTAAATTTTGTTTATGGTGCGATTTTTTTGACAAAAATATTAAGGTTCCTTTTTTATTATTAAAAATATTAAAGATTAAAATTTAAAGACCGTCAATTTGAAAGGTAAATATTAAAGACCAACCCAAAATAGGGATAATAGACGCAAAAACTTAATCTTATTTTGCACCAAAGCTAATATTTGAGTAAACATTTATGGAGCTTTGGGCCTGTCTACAGAAGTTGGGTCAAGGATCGACCTCTCCTCTTACATTGGCCGACTGACGAACAACGTACATCCATGGGCCTTGAGGTCTGGTTATCGTCTAGCCCACAATCCCAGATGATTGGATTATCAACATGAAAATGTGTAGCTACACTGTTAGAGATCGCTTGTACGAGGATAAGAGATAAATAAATTTTAGAATTTTAATTTTTGAATGAGTTTATTTCATATTTAATTGAAATAAAATTTTAAAATAATTTATCTCGGGTTTATGGTATTATTTTTATCCCATATTGAGAATGAAATAATAAACTCGAAATAACTAATTTCGAAATAATTTATTTCCCAACCAAATGACCCTTAAATCTCAATTTTGCTGATAGATTTTCTTCCCTAGGTAGGAAAAAATATTATTTTTGGGGTGTTGGTTTTGTATTGTGCTTTAGCGAGTTGTACATAGTTAGTGTAGGACACATTTCTGATTACCCAACTTCAATTGCTAATAAATTCATAATCTCATTATTTTTTTTTATTTTAGCTTTTCAATTTTCTTTTAGATGGATTCAATCAGATTACTTCAATAATTAATTATAATATCAAAATTCTTACATTGTATATGTATTATGTTATGTAAGTTCAAACTCTCCTCATGAAAAGAAGACCTAGAGAGCTAGGTAGTTAGAACCTAGAAGAATGCTTACAAGTACTTTTAGACAATGAAAGGATCGATATTACATATATATATATATATATATGGGCTTTGATTGGAAATGCAAACAAAGACTACCACAAGTACAAAGTCTAAAATAAGAGAGATACTCAAAATTAATTAGATCATACATATATGTCACATTATAAGAAGTAGGTTAAAACAAATTTATTGTGAAATCAATGGATACTGAACTCTGATTGCAACCCCTATAAGTTGCATGATAAAATTTAATGTTAAATCTATATATGCCTTCTCATGAATTCTGATTGTCTATGTTGCACCCACCATATATGGTTGAATAATTATGTTGATGAGGACTTGGAAAAGCATATATACCTTTAATTATTTACGAAATCATCGTAGGTAATTGGAGAACATTTAAATAGAGAGCGTGTTTTAACTCATTTTGAGAACTTAGAGTCCCCCAAAATATGTGTATATATATAAAACTGTGGTTCCATTCTATTATACAAATTTACAAACATATATATATATATATTTTTTTTTTTTTTGAAGAATTTTGCCTATTTCAAATGGTGTAGTTTAGTTACAACTTCTTGAAATAATTTTGTCCAGAAGAGAAGAATGGAACATTGAATAGTGTTAGGTGATTGCCTAATTATTACTACGATGTACCTTTTTTGGGTCAAAATCTTGGAATGTATAATGTGGGCTCATAACTTGTGGATTTGGTTATCCCAACTCCCAAGTTGTGCTAGGGTTCTCCATATTTACTCAAATTCACTATTGCTTTTATATTTACTAAAAAAAAGTGAAAATTTGAGACATGCCTACACGTACTGCCTTCAATGATTTGTCTCCATCACCCACAATATGTTGGTTTATATCCTGTAGGGTTAATTATATTTTCACAGTTAACAAAAGTATATATTAATTGTGTGTTGGAATGCTTGGGATGTTTACTATTAATAGGAAGTTTCGTGTTCAAGTTTTAGGAATGAAGTTAAAATATAAAGAAGTGATTACAGAAAGTAGCTAATATAATAATGGGATTCAACACATAATATATATACTTTAAAAGTAATTACTAACTATCTACTGAATGTAATTTTTCAGTGAATTAGACAAAGGTGATTCCGACACTGATAGAGAGTGTTTTTACTATCTTAATGGACCGTCCGACATGCATGATTCAAATTAATAAGGTCGATTATTACACCATGAAGATTGATCGTATATTTTAAATGGTTGAAGCCTTCACTATTAATCAGAAATTTTCTGATTCGAGCCTTATATATACAAATGGAAAAATATTTCAATAGATAGCGTTTTTACTATCTCACTAGACCTATTTTACAAGCATTCAAATTAATAAGGTCAATTATTGCACCATAGAAATTGATTGTGTATTTTGAATGGTTGAAATATTCATTATTAATCAGAAATCTCCCGTTTCGAACCTTATATAAACAAAAATTATTTCAGTAGATAGCATTTTTGCTATAATAGTAGACCTATTTTACAGCATTCAAATTAATAAGGTCAGTTGTTGCAATTCGTACCGTACCATATTTAGATGTAACGTCATTTTAATTTTATTTTTGATTTCCATGCATCTATATATGTATATATCCATGGCCCCTACCCAACAACCTCCTCTAGAAAATGGAGAGAGAAATACATACACACATATATATGGGGTGGGGGGGTGGGGAGTAGGGTTTGCATGAGTTTTCTTGTTCCATTAGAACGACCCATTAATGTTGCTACTATATAGAAAAAGACTTGTGTGAAGTAGAAAACTCAGATAAGGAAAAGGAATTAATACTGCAAACGGATGAATCATGCATATAATAAACAGAGGTTTCGGTGAAGTGGTAAGTAATTCACCCTTAATCGGACGTTCAAGTTTGAGTTTTGAATATAAAATTATTTTTAATAGAAACGTTTTATATTTAAAAGTGAAACTTTCTCAAGCAAATTCAAATTAGTCAGATTTCAAAATGGTGCCGAATACTAGATGAAAAACAAAAAGATAGAAGAGATAAATGTACCTTTTGGTTCTTCGGTTATTGAATTTTTTTTGGTCCTTGTAATATTTGGTTAATTTTATTTAACATTCACTTAACTAAACTTTTTGCTTTGGGTCCTTTTACATAAAAAATATGTAAATATTTGGACTAAAATTATATCACTCTCAAATACGAAATAATGAAAAAATATTAACTTAATACATTGATAATTGAATAATTTAGCACTTAATTAATAATTCATTAAATTCGTGAAAAATTACAAGCAAAAAGATCAAAAATCGCACATATTAAATAATTAAAAATTAAACATACTTAATCAAAAATTACAAAAATAATGTCTTATAAAAATTTATGAATAATTAAGAGACAAAAAGTGCTAATTAGAGATTAGTACTATAGAATGGGGCCGTAAAGCAAAATGAAAAATAAATAAAGCAACAAAAAAGAACGAATCTGAAGAAAAAAGGAACAAAAACTACTATTTGCCTCTCTTCCCCTTTGACTGCCTCGTAAATCTTCATTTCTTTAGACATTTTTTTTTTTTTTGAAAAAAAAGGGAAAAAAGAGTGACAGATGAGACGAAATCTTCTTGGGTTTACTTTAGTTCTGTGTTTGTTGCTTTTAATTTTTCAAAAATAATTATTTTAAATTATTTATTATTTTTAAAAATTTAAAATAAAATTAATTTTTTAGTATAAACATATCAATAGAGTAAATATTTCTCAAAAAATTTATATTTTAAAATAAAAAGTTTTTTTAATTAATATTTTACTAAAGAATTATTTAAAATAATAAATAATCCGAGACGAGAAATTAAATGCTTTTATCTCTTTAACTAAAAAATAAGAAAAAGAATATTTGAAAGCAGCTATTGGGATTTGTAACGGAGTTTTGAAAAGAATCTAATTTGGCGTTCATTATTTTAAAATGATTGAATTTTTTTCCCCACCAAAATGATTGGATTATAGTTTAGATATTATTTTACTTTATTTTATTTTTTTTTTGAAAAGCTTAGATATACATGAACGTTAAAGTTGAAACAAGTTTTACTGTTTGGATATGATTATTGTCGATCAAGAAAAATATTATAACAACCAATATTTACCTTTGAGTCTTTGATCATGTTTTCTTTTTCTACTTACTTTTCCAAAAAAAAAAAAAAAAGTTTTTTGTTAATTAGTTAACTGTCTTCGAAATTCTTTTTTGTTTGATTTCTCAAAACGAAAATCTTGATTTTCAATTTCAGGTTTTGATCACTTTTGGCTATTTTGTACTATTTTAATTAAACTTTTGAAGTGTATGATCATTTTATTTGATTAAGTTAAATATATTTTTATTTATTTAATTTTATTTTTAATATATTTTTTTTTTAATTTATAATTCTACTCAAAAAGTGAAGAAGTTTAGGCATGACTTCAACCTGTATATTTTCAAAAAAATTATAATTATACAGAAGAGAATGTAAATCTTAGCTTTCAAAACTTTGTGGAATTTGAATATAGTCTTCTTACTATTCCGATCAGAGCAAAAGTATCTCGCCTAGCCAGCCAAGACTATAGTTACAAAAGAAAGGGAGACTTGAAGAGTCATACTTGCTGCTATATAAAACTACTCCTCGGTTCACATATTCAACTATCCCTATGATTTTACCATCTTTTTATATGGTTTCCGCACTTTCCTCGGGGTCACTTTAATCACATCGTTGGGCAAATAATTAGCCTAATTTATTAAATCTTAAAACTTATGAAATTTTACTTTAAGAGTGTGTTTGGTGTGAAAGAAAAATATTTTTTAGAAAAATAAATAATTTCTTACTTATTTTTTAAAATTCGGTATGCAAGTAAAAAATATTATTCTAAAATTATTTGTATATATTTAAAACAAAACTATGAAGATGAGGATGAGATGAAGGAATGGAGGATCGAAAGGGGGGGGGGGGAATGGTTGGGCGGAGGGCGATTGGGCAGGGGGTGGGCGCCTGGTTGGGCGGGGGTTGAGTGGAGTGGATAGTTGTAAGGAGGGGAAGAGACAATATAACTTATTTTTCTTACATTTTCCTTACTTTAAAGGAGCTTGTTTTTTCTAAAGAAAATATTTTCTAAAATTTATAAAATCAATTAAGTATGATAAAATAGAAAAATATTTTTCAAAAAATATTTTCCTCCGTACCAGACACATCCTTAACTAATCCAAAGTTTTATGTTATATTTTAAGAGAAATGCTATATGCATATAATTAATAAACTTCCTAAGTCCTGTCAATAGAAACCATATAATTATTAAGTCAATTTTATCAATTAAACTTTGTGTCCACGTCTCTGGACTCTAATATATGTGACCACAGATGAAAATAACATTGGACACATATACTACACGTATGTCTCGAACAATTAATGCAAACAATCTCAATCTATACACAAATCAATCCAAAAATGTAACGTGCTAAATTTATGTATTGTGCCTCGTAGGAAACAAGAATTGTTATATTTTCTCATTAGGTTGGAGACAATTCCTTATTTGATTGAATATAAGGAATTGTCACCTAAAGTTCTTTTTGCTTGCTCTATAAAAAGGACATACGAAAGCGGGAGAAAGTTGGATGAATAATTAAAGGTTTTTGTTAACTTAAGTGGTACAAATTATTATATAGAATTAGTTGGGGCATTGTATTACATAGAAAAATAATAAAAGGTGCAGCGTAAAAAAGGTGCAATGTATAAAAAATTGAGTTGTGTTGAACTTAATTTTAATAATTGATAAATATTTATTAAAAAAATTGAATTTTTAGTAGGTTTTAATAAAGAACTGACATATAATATTTATGATTGACAATCAACTCAAAAAGAACCAAGTTTGCTTAGCATATTTATTGGAGGAACTAAGTTGCAGAAGTTTTACACACGCAATGAAAAAATCAGATCCTTAACAGATAATTGATTAAGACGACTGCTGATCGGATAAGACAAAGAAAATTTCAAGTGGATAAAGAATTTATCGAGGAATTGACTTTATGGGATATAAATGTGTGGATCAAGAAAAATTCTACATGAAAAATTGACATATTTGCACAAAAAGAAAGAGCTTTGAAAATAGAAGAAAATCATACGAGGATCAAAACAAATAAGGAAGTTAAGTCCGAATAAGATTGGATTCTTTCTCCTAAGTTCTAATGAATTTTGGAGCAAGAAGATAAGGGAATGTCGACCATTATTGTTCCTATATAAAGCACCTGATGCTATTAATTAGGTTGGATGCTATACACACAAATATAGAATTAATTCTTGACAATAGTAGTAATTGTGAGAAATGCTTTGAAAGATTCAATTGATCAAAAAAGAAATTGTTCCTAAGGAAGCTCCTACTTTAGTGCTAGAGTTGATTATATTCGAGTTTTTTGTTCGAAAATTGTAAGACTATTTACTTTTTTAGAAGTGTTAGTGTTTTACTTTCTACTTTCCACACTAGGGAAGATAAGTCTTCAAGGGGATTGATACAGCTGGTTTGATTGTAAAGGTAAAAGGTATTTAATTAGTAATTTTTTGAATATTGAATTGTAATTTGAAAATTGCTTGAATTTAGTGAAGTTTGGAGACAAATTCTATCAAAATAGATCATAATTATTCTCTTAAGCAAAAAGTTTTTCACTGTAAAATTTTTTATGTTATTTATATTTCACAGTTTACTTCTTATTTTTTGACCGAAGAATTTAGTTCTTCAGCACAATAGGTGGCAAATGAAATAGCAAAAAATAAATTAAAGACATAAGTAAAGATAATATATGCCAACATATTTATGGTTATTTCGGGGAACAGTTTTGACATTTTGGGTGTGTTTGTTTGAAAGAGAAATATTTTTTACATGGAAAATATTTTTTTATAAATAAATACTTTTTATTTTTTTTATTTTTGATATATAAATAAAAAATATTATCCAAAAATATGTGTATATAATTTTAAAAAATATTATAGGATTGGGGTGGGGAGTAAGGTGCGGCATAGGGGTTAGGGGTAAGATATGTTGTAGGGTGGAAAGGAGATAACTATATAAAATATCATTTTGCAGAACTTGTTTTTTCTAATTCGGCTATATATATATATATATTTAGAAATTTTCTTTTTCTTGAAAAGATATTTTAAAAATCTTTCTCAATATGAAACTTTCAATGTGAAATTAAATTCAAATCTTAATATAAATATCAAACATTAATAATTTCTTGTAATGAATATTGACTTTGAAAATTGCTTTAAATTATTGACTTGACAGTGCGATCATAATATTCTGATTAATTTTGCTCAAACTTTCAAATGAAAGATGCCCCTTCTTTTCAATAGGAAAGACAGCATATGTTATCGTTTAAATATTTTCCATGATCTTCCACTAGCTCTATATTATATATATATATATATATATATATATATATATATATATATAAAATAGATACATCAATTCAACACTATCAAATTATAATTATTTTTAGTCGAAAAAAGCCACTTTATCAGCTTGAAAGTCTATATTAATCCTGAAAACCTTAACTATATTCACTATAAAAATAAAAAAAAAAGCAAAATCTTAAAGTACAAGATAGCTTGGGCGATTCATAAATATATAGAGATTTAGTGCTAATTAAACAACATGCGATATGCATATATATATACAAGTAGTTGTTCTACGCCGTTTAATCCCTATTTACATAGTTTTTATTTTCTTTATAAGAATTGAATATTTCTTTCGATTACATATTCTTTATTTTCGTTATTTTTTTTGTGTGTGTGAATTTACTTATTTTAACATCATTTTTAATTTTATTTTATTTTTTTGCGTTAGTAATTTTCTAATAATACTTTTATAATGTTATTTCATTTTTGTAATCATTCTCGAATTATTTTATTAAACACGTTTTTATTTAATTTTAGCTCATAATTTAAAATATAATTAGATAACTAGTTTCTCCTTCGTCCTCCCCCCTCCA
The DNA here is from genome assembly GCA_035772735.1 of Datura wrightii. Classification (NCBI taxonomy): domain Eukaryota; kingdom Viridiplantae; phylum Streptophyta; class Magnoliopsida; order Solanales; family Solanaceae; genus Datura; species Datura wrightii. The sequence continues at coordinate 8,454,900 of JASDFA010000009.1, forward strand.
AAAAAAATCCTAATTTTTAGCTATGTTTATAATTGAAATTGTAATAATAGTTACATAAAACAACTAAAAAAAACTTGAGCACAAATCCATCCTACCAAAGTGAATTGTATCGTAAGTTGTTCCATAAAAGAAAATTTTGTTAATTAAATAAATTTCTTCAATTAACTTATCTTATACAGAATTTGATGATGAAATATGAAAATAATAATAATAATAATTTTTTTAAAAAAAGTTGTGGATAAAAGACGGGATCGATTTAAATGTATAGACCAACCTGGCAGCACACTTCAATGCAGACCAAACAGAACAGTTGAGGTCCTTTCAATGAAACATAGAAAGAAGTTTTAAATTCAAACAACTTTTTTCCCCATGACCTAATTCCTCGTTCCATTAGGGAAAAAACAAACAAACAAAAATAATATATCAAAAGAAACCAAACTTAAAGATATTGGTAGGTCCAAAACAACTAGGCATTTTATTATTTTTAATATTAATCACTTATTATATATGGCCATTTCTGTTATGTATGTGTAATATATGTCTCCATTTCTTGTTTGTATATAAAATGTTCACTTTTTGCGTCTTAATAATGATAAATAAAAAAGCGCATCGCAATAAGAATTTCTACAATTGGAAAAGTGCATCACAATCACTTCATGGTAGTAATTGACTTTTTGCTGATTAAAATTATCTTATGACCTGTTTTAAAATTATGGACTTCATATATTAATATATTTTTAATAAATTAATAAAGGAAAAAAAATTTCACACTCGTTGTAAGCGCGCGCTATGATTAATTAATTTTAAGAATAAAAATTAATATCACTCATTAAAATTACTCCTTCCATTCTATTTTAATTATTACTTTAGATTTAAAATATTGTCATTTTATAAACTTAAAAGACTAAAGTTGACAATTGTATTAAATTATACCCTTAGCATTAATAAAAAATGAGTTTTTTAATATTGCTCAATTTTTTTAAAAAATGTAATAAATAAGAATATTTTTTTTTATTTTTAACGAGAGTAGAAAGAATTAAAAGGTCAAATACATGCACAGCCTCTTAAACTTAGCTTCATTTTTTATTTTGGCACCTCAACTGAACCTTGTTCCATTTTAACCCTCCAACCCTATTTTTCATGTTCCATTTAAACACAAAGTACTAATTTTTATATTTTTATTTTTTTATACTTTTCAACTGTAATTTTATATTCTAAAAATCGACGTCTGTCCGTTAGTTTTTGTAAAAATAAATAAAAATTTGAGTGCAAATACTGAATATTATTCAGTGTAAACTATTCAACACGTGTTGAAAAATATTTTTAAAAAGGTACAAAATATTCAATTAAATAATGCAACGTATTTTTTCATATCATCCAACTCATCTGGTTTTTACTCAAATACCCTACTTTCTAACTTTTTAACTCGCTTCAATACGAGTAAAAGAAACTTATCTTCAATCTGGGTTTAAAAACTCTAATTTATTGTTAATAACACTATTAAAAAATACTAATATTCAACCGATTTCGTCGGATTATCAATGTTTTTTTTTTTAAAAAAAGATGGCAGATATTAAAAATCAACGTACGTTCGTCGATTATTTTTTCCATAAAATTGCGCAGAAACTCTAAGAAAAAATATATTATTTTAAAAAAAATCAAGGTATATCTATCAATTTTTTAATTTATTTTTACGAAAACTAACAAACGTCCATCAATTTTTAAAATGTAAAATTACATTTGAAGAGTATAAAAAAAAATTAAAAAATATAAAAATTAGTATTTTGTGTTTAAATAAAACATGAAAAATAGAGTTATAGGGTTAAAATGAAACAAGACTTAGGTGAGATGCAAACTAAAAAATGAAACTAAATTTAAAAGACTATATATGTATTTAGCCGAATTAAAATGACAGTTAAGATAAAATGACCATGAAAATATTAGTCTTATGGGGCTCGTTATTTATTTTCAGTGTCTCCATGAAATATTATGTACTATATATGAAGTTCAAATGTTTTCCCTATATTTTAATTTTGCTTACATTTTATTTTACGTCAACTGAGAAGTCATAAGATAATAAGAATGTATTTAATGAGAATATATATATATATATATATATATGATGCATTATATGCATGGGAATATATTCTCGTTTAATCACCTACATGTTATGAACTAGGGTAATACCGATAATAGCCCTTTAATTTAATTTGGTTGAATTAGTTACTTGATAAAATATGATTTTAATTCTTATTACATTTGATTGAGCATATTTAATGTTCAATTAATTGACATACACATTTTTTTTTGGTTTCTTTGTCCGTAAATATTCATAAATTTTTAAGTATTTATGTATTATGCTAAATTTATATTTTTATTCCATGTTTAACTGTAATATATATATAGTTTTACACAAAGGGACTAAAAACACACATTTTAATTAAAATATCACAAAAAATAAAATTAAAAATTTTCAACAATTAAAGGACCAAAGTGCAATTATAAGATATGATTTTATTAGGCACTAAAAATCAAACAGAATTCATTAGACTATAATTAGGGCTCTTAATTTAAATTGACAACTAAGATATCCACTCAACACAAATTTTGAGAAACCAAAGGACAACAAAAAAGGACTTTTCTTTTTCCAAGCATTAATGATTCACAAAATTTGAGGACCCAAAGGACTTCTTTGGTAGTGGAAGCTACACTTGGCTAGCTAGTGGTGTTTTATGTTAGCCTGTAGGAACATGCATATTATCTTCATTACTTTTACTTGATAAATATATTTAAAATATATAAAACTTTTAAAAATAATTGATTATTTTTTTAATTTTATCTTTCGTACTTAAATTATTTTAGAATGTAAGCATATTATTATATATTTTTAAAAAATATTTGTCAATTAGTAAAGTTATATTAGTCAAATTGCAATTCTTATAAATATTTTCTTAGAAAATTTGTAAACTATTATATCGAGTAAAAGAAATGGACAAAGTAATTCTTTCTCCATTTTAAAATAAATATTTCTTTTAAAAAAAACTAAAGATACGCAATAAAAATATTCATTAAAGAAAAAGATAATTTCAAAAAAATAATAACTAATACATCTTTGAAATTAAAAAAGTTCATAAAATACCAAAAGCTTATTTATATTGGAATGGAGGGAGTATATTCTTCTACAATTAAAAATTATGGCGGAGTAATACGTATTTCTTCAATCTTTAATTAGTGATTTTGAATTTAAAACTTAGTTATGAAATCATCTATGATAAAATATTTTATTCTCAAAATAAAAGTTTTGAGCGAGAGAGAATCTGAATTTGTCAGACCCTAAAAGAGTACTCCCTCTATTCCATTTTAATTGCTAAGATAAGATTTTCACATTTATTAAGAAAAAACTAATATGGATGGTAATTTGACTAATATAACCCTATTAATTTTTTAGAAACATATCATAATAATTCTTTTGACATTTTTGAATAACTTTAAGTACTAAGAGTAGAATTAAAAAATTATAATTAATTATCTCTTAAATTTTAAAATTAACAAATATTTTAAAATAATTAATTTTAATATATTTATAATTAAAATGAAACGGGGGAGTATCACACATATATATGTATATCCTTCACATTTGTATGTGACAAGACTGGTACCACATATGGGTCCTAATAAAACCACTTCCGCCGTCAGCTGAATTTAACTAATTGCTAAAACTTTAGTATATATGATTTTGTGCTTATTGATTACTTAGGCCCATTAATCATGAAATTCATGAAGGATTAGTATATAGAGTATCTCTTTTTCACTATTACATGTATGATTGATTATGATTCAGTCAACAAAAATTGTTTAAAAGCTTAATTCAATGGTTGATTAATTATTCAGCCCAAAACGGCTAGCCGATTCATATGACCCGGAAGAGGGAGCTTGGGTCAGGAGCGGATCTAAAATATTGACAAATAAAATTCCCAAACCGTCACTTTTTCAAATTTTTATAATTGAAAAAATAATCACATGTATGTGTTTCATTCATTGAGTTTTGATTGAACTATTATACAATTTAATTAACAACTTTTATGTTATACTTATTGTCTTTTTAAAAAATATTTGTTAGGAACGTACATAAGTGTGAGCAGTGCAGTCATGATTTTTATTAAAAAAATTTAAAATATAAACGAATAAACACACGAAGAAATTAAAAGAGTGTAAATGAACCCCCTTAATTCTATTTGGCTTCGTCCCTAAATGTGAGTGTGTGAATTCACTATGTTCGATTGAACTACATGTATAGTTAAATAATACAGTCATATCTCTTTATAACAATATTGTTTGTTCCTATTTTTTTTTTACTGTTATAGCAAAACATTATTATATAAAATATGTATTATAACATAATGCGAGATCAATTTAAAAAAAATATATAGTTATTCTAATGAAATATCATAATAACCAAATGATTATTATAAAAAAAATCTAACAATATCTAATATTCACACTTATAATTATAAAGCATTAATTTTAAATTCTTGATATTGTTTCCTTCAATAGTAGGCAGACATATATATAGTACTATGAAACTGGTCCCTTCTTCCTAAGAAAAAATTAACTTGATGAAAAACCCCTCTAATAATGATAAGTCACATTCCTATGCAGAGGAAGCTATAAATCCATAAGTTTTTTAACCAAACCCTACTAAACTTTGGCGGCTTATATGTAATGCAAAAAGAGGACTACAACATCCTAAATTCAGACAGCTGTCCTTATCTCCCACGGCACCATGTCCATTTTGAGCCTTCTAAAAATTATTATATATATTAAAAATAATTATTTTAAAATATTTATTAATTTTAAAATTTAAGAAATAATTAATTATATTTTTTTATTTTTATTCTTAGTATTTAAAATTATTTTAAAATATTATTGTATGTTTTGAAAAAATTAATAGGATTATCTATTAATTAAATTACTATCCTTATTAATTTTTTTTAATAAATATATAAATCTTATCTTAATAATTAAAATGAAATTGAGGGAGTAATAACTAAGGACTATTACATATATAGTTTGATTTGTATCCTAAAACTTGCTCAACAAAAGCTTTCACTTCATATTTGAATTTGTCTTTGCTTTATATATAGGTCCACTTTTTTAACTGTATAGTTTAATCTGAGTTTGGATGTCTTCATTTAGACTCAATATACGGAATAGGTGGATGGAAATTATAGGAGAGTATTCATTTTTATTTAAGCCCGCAACAAATTCTTTATACTAGAAAAAATAAAAAGCTCAATACTAAAGGAATGCCCTCTCTTTTCTTCGGAAAATCAGGTTAGTTTGACTGATTCTCTGTCATGTAACAAAAAATAATAATTAAGTTTAATATTATAGTAATCCCAATTTGTAAGTTATAACTGAATAAAAATTATATCTATTCAAAAATATACCATAATGCTATAAGGAATCGTTAATTAGTTGAGAAATAAGATCATATGATGGGACGATTCTCTCATTATGAGTTAATTTTTGAGTTGAGTTACATAAAAAAATTATTTTTTTAACATGGTATCAAAATGAGATCTAACCCAATTTATTATTTCATCAAATGTTGGACATCCCGTCTTATATTAGTCACGCTTCAGATGTTAGTCCTGAATGTAAAAGGGAGTGTTGGAGTACAATATTGGATAAGTATGAGTTGGTTGATCTCCTTATATGATCTTGAACAATTCTCTCGTCATAAGCTAACTTTTAAGATTGAAAAAACCAAAATCCATTTTTTTAATACATGTACTAACTATAATAAAATCGAAAATTATACAAAATATTAGATAAATGATGCATGTATTTTATACAAAATAATTGACTATAAATCATATGTTTATATTCATATGATTTAAAAGATATTTTTGATATGTTTCACTTATATTTAGTTTAAAATTATAATATGTATATATTTTTTATATTTTTAAATTTTGTGTCATTGCGAGGTAGCCGGTATAGTTGTAGTGGATACACTAAATGATGTTCTCTCTCTCGAGAAGCATATGATTTTTAAGCAGGGAGAGATAATGACATTTACTTTGCTCCAAGTAAATAAATTGTTATTAAAATTTGACTTTTTGACCACCAATTTCTTTGAGGTGCCCCTGCTACTTTCGTACGCCTTGGCGGGAAAAAATTACACATTATCTATATTAATAAAAAATAACATTCAAACACACAAATTTGTTTAATTATTATCTGATAAACGGAAGGATATAGCCAATGGCGGATCCATGCGGCGATCGAATTTGCTCTATTCGCATCCATATGTCCTTTCGTAAATCATGCATAAATGTTATAGTACGCATTCTCTGATTATTGTAATAAACAGTGAGTTTAATTATATTAGGTCTATGTCCTAGCAATGGATCAAGTTAGTCGATCTATTTTTTGATAAGATCTTGACTTAAAGCAGTAAAAGAAATATCGCTGAACGATTTTTCCAACTTCACTAATTCACTATGCCTCAATAATTGTTGATCAGATTACAATTTCATGCAATCTAGAAATTAATTCTAATCTCCCAAATTCAACCAAATCTACACAGACAATTAAACTCTCTTCAAATTATCCTTAATTTGAAATTAAGGCAAATAAACTTCTGTATCCTAAACAGTGCTTCTAAGAAAGCAATATCCAGTAAGTCAGAAATCACTCGATTTCTTTCTCCGTTGTTTTCTCCCCTTTCTCTCCGTATAAGTGGGTGAGCAAACTTTGTAGAAATTTTTGTATATTTATAGTCCTTTCCTGTGCTTCCTTGTTCATTATGAATTCTCAAACGACAAGGATTTCATTACTTCTTGAATTCTTAGGCGACAAGGTTGCACTTATAATTTTTATATTAATTTTAAGTTAATATTAAAATAATATTTTAAATTCTAATTAAATATTTATAATATTTAATATATATATATTATAATTTAAATAAAAATTATTAAATTTCCGTAAATTCGTAAAAAAGTTTTTGAATCGGCTACTGGTATCCGGATGGTCATGCCTTGTTTTTTCTTGTGTTTTAATTAATTTGTTTTTTTAGTTGCTTTCTTTGCCTGGTTTATCCTTTCAAAAATATTAAGATTCCAATCATCATTTTGTTTCATTAATATATATTATATAATCAAATCAAATCATGTCTATATTAAAATTATATCTGTGCACGCGTGTAAATATTTTTACTAAAATTTAAACAAAATTAATTTTAATTAAAAATATAATAAATTCAATAATATAAATCTAATACAGTAAACTCATAAATTTACATTCAAAATCCGCTTCATAATAGTGCATCCAGCTTCTGGAATGTTTGAACCTGTGGGTATAGCATTTTTTTTTGGTAATTGTACCATCATATTATTAGATAGTCCTTTTGATTAAAAAAAATTAATATATTATTAGATAGTCTAATTTTAAAAAATTATACATTATACTAAGATTATCACAAAGTTATTGTGAATATAATACCAACTAAAATCATAAATCATTCGTAGTATCATTAAACTATTTATTTTTTATTTCTCGTTCCAAATGAGCCTTTAGGCTGCAACATGGAGACCAAAGGTGGATGAACTTGATTCACACGACATTCTTGCATAAATCCTCTATCTATTCTTTTTGTTTGTTTGTAACTATTGCCTCCATCTCAAAATATTTATTTTATTTTCTTTTTAAATTTATATATATTTTTTAAAAATAGTTTATTTTAATATATCTTTTTAATTAAATATTTATTACATTTATAATCATAATTAATGTGTTTATAGTGTTAAAGAATTTTATTTAGGATGAAAAAAGAAAGAGTGGTCTTCTTGTATGGATTTAGAAAATCCTTCCCTCATTAATTAAATTTTTAGATTGAGTTATATCCAAGATTTATTTCTTTATATGATATTAGAGTATCCATCTCAATTATTATTTAGCAATGATAGACCCCATTAAATTGTTCTTACGAAATGTTCAATTGTGAATGTAAGGTAGGATGTTGAAAAGTCCAAAGCCAAATTAAAAAAAAGGATGCATGATCTTTTTATATAAATTTGAATAACTCTCTTCTGGTTAACTAATTTTTGAGATTGAGTTAAACTCAAATTTATTTCTTTAGGGCAAGGGAAGCATTCCTTTATGCGCAAACAATTGACAATTCAGTCTTCCCTAAAACATTCCTTCCATATAATAAGAACAAAGCCCAAGAAAAAGAAAAACCCCCTCCAAAAAGCAAACAGATTTAATGGAAACAAATAAATAAATAAACAAACAAAAAGAAAACAGAGAGTAATGTATGTGATAAAGAATAGTACTACTATTACTGCAGCAACAACAACATTACATTGTGCCTTTATCTTTAGTTGCCTTCTTTAAGTGCCTTTATTTTTTTAACTTTGATTTTGTAAGACCAAAGAAATTTTGTTTCTAAAGATGGGGTAGTATTAGTCTAACCAGATCTTCCCACCCTCTCTACCTTTTGCTGACCAATGGTTTAGTGCAGCTGACCAAGTCGTTTTACACTCCAAATCACATCAAAACGACATATGGCATTGGGTTTTGGGTGAAAGATAGTGAAAGTAAAGAAAAAACAAAAAAAATAAAAAAGAAATTTAAAAAGCAAGAAACCAGTCTTCAGTGTGCGATTGTGTGCACTTTATTCTGTTCAAATTCTTTACTTTGCTGGTTACTAAGAACGAGGCTTTGTTTCAAGAAAGAAGAGAAGGACGCCCTTTTGCTTTCTCTCTCTCTCTCTCTCATTCTTTTTCTTTCTTTATTTCTTATCTATTTTTGGCCTACATTGTCTTGTGCTTAACTTAAAGTAGTGTAGTTGTCTCTATTCTTGGTCATTGTGTTTCTGGTTTCAAGCCCTTTTTCTTTCTTCTATATAGTGTTATCTTTGGGTAAAAATAATACCCATATAGCAGAAGAGTGATTTTGGCCAAGAAAGGAACAATCTTTGTGCTTTTAGGGTGCATTAACAAATACCCAAGATTTCACCTTAATGCTTGACTTCTCTAATCAGCAGAGGAAGATTTGAGGAGTGCCCAGTTGCAATTTGCTCTATTTAGGTGTTGTATTTTTGGGTTCATTTTCAAAGAAGAAGAAGAAGAAGAAGTGATCCTTGATAAAGTTCTGATGTTTCTTGATTTCTGATTCTTATTCGTATGATTCTGAGTATAATTTGGAACTTGTGGGAAGTGGAAGGTGGGGAAGTATAGAAAGAAAGGTGCATGAAGGAATAGTGAAACAATGAGAGATGAAAATTCCAAAAAAAGCAAGGTGAATACTTGTCTTAGCTTCTTTCCTTTTTGCTCTCGTTTCTTGGAAATTGTAATTTTAGGAATTCTATTTTTTGCATTCCTCCAAGTGTTCAGTTGCTGACATTTTTTTGTTTCTCCTTTGATTGCTGAAGCTCTCCTGGTCAAAGAAACTTGTCAGAAAATGGTTCAATATTAAGGGCAAAACTGAAGAATTCCAGTCTGATGAAGTTGTTTATGGAGGTAGGCATCTGATTTCCTTTGGTTTTGTGATTATTCTTTTTCTTTTTTCTTTTTTTTTCTGGCTGTTTTGGTGAATTGGGGTTTGCTTCTGGGCAACTGAAATTATGAGGACTTAAATTATCTCCTTGCTGCTAACAAATTTAGGTGAATCTTTTATTGCTTTCTCTTCTTCTGTGTGTTATTTCGTTTTGGGGGTGGATGGTAGATGGGAATTCTCATATTTTGTCTTTCATATGCTGAATTCTGTGAGGTGATATTTATCTGTCTGTAACACATGTCTCTGGTGACTGATGAAGGTTTTTGTATTATGATGTGAAATTTCAAGGGTAATAATAACATTTCTAGAAGACAATGAAATTCTATAATTGAAGGAAATGCCCGAATTTTAGAATTGGAGGATCAATAAAATAAGTCTTCCGTAGTTAGTGAAATTGATGGCTACATTCCCTAATTAGTTTCTCAAAATGCCACCAAGATAAAGTTAAATTCAATCATTTCTATTTTTGTTAGTAATATTGATGGAGTTTGGTTGGTTTTACCAACTTTACCTACCCTTCAACTGTGAATTGAAGCATAAATGAATGTCCTCATTCTTTAGGTGGCGATGAGTGGAGAACGAGCATCTCGGAGAGGGAGCATTGCACAATTAAGAAAACTAAAACAGGTTAGTGACAGGGTACTGGTGAATGTAAATGGTTACAGTTCCGTCTAGTATATACAAGTCTGTTCTTTACTAATTATCAAGCTAATTCATATCACCTTGCCTTCTCAAATAAGTAGAAAAATCAAATTCATCTCGGAGTATGGAGCGTCCCCGACGAGGAAGAGCCGATCTTGATCACCCTCAGATTATAAATGTACACAACTACAGGTTTGTACTCTTCATAAATCTCTATGTCTTTTCCAGACTGTTCCTTTTTTGGGGATACAAACATGATTGTGTTTCCTTGTTGATGCTCTTTATATCTTCTTGGCACAGCGTTTTCGTTGCTACATGGAACGTGGGTGGAAAATCACCATCAAGTAATTTGAATCTAGATGACTGGCTTCATTCAGCACCCCCTGCAGATATCTATGTACTTGGGTATGAGTTTTAAGATTTGTCATTATATATCCTTATAGGTTTTGTCCTTTATATTAGCTGATTGAATCAAAATTCGCTTTTACACCCAGTTTTCAAGAAATAGTTCCTCTAAATGCTGGTAATATTCTCGGAGCTGAAGACAATGGACCTGCCAAAAAATGGCTCTCTCTGATCCGAAGGACACTTAACAATGGTCCTGGCAATAGTGGAGGTAGTGGCTGCTATACTCCTTCTCCTGTCCCAGATCCAATTGCTGAATGGAATGCTGATTTTGAGGGGTCAAGTAGACGCAAGGCATCATCCTTATTTCCTCGTCGGTCATTCCAGACTCCTCAATGTTGGAGAATGGAAAATGATCCATCCATCTCGCAACCTCGCCTTGATAGACGATACAGCGTGTGTGATCGAGTAATTTCTGGACACAGGCAGAGTGATTTTGATCCTAACATAAGATGGGGCCACAGACCTAGCGACTATGGTCCCAGGCCAAGTGACTATTCTTCTGGTTACCGGCCAAGTGATTATTCATCTAGTCACAGGCCGAGCGACTATTCCTCTGGTCACAGACCAAGTGACTATTCCTCTGGTCACAGGCCAAGTGATTATTCATCTGGTCATAGGCCAAGTGACTATTCTTGGGGACAGAGGCCAAGTGATTTCTCCAGATGGGGTTCTTCAGATGATGATTATGGTCCTGGAGATTCACCAAGTACTGTTTTGTTTTCACCTGTGACTGGTGCAGAAGATGGTAATAGAATGCCCAGAAATTCAAGATACTGTTTGGTAGCCAGTAAACAGATGGTTGGCATTTTTCTTACTGTATGGGTGCGAAGTGAATTGAGGGAACATGTCCGGAATATGAAAGTATCATGTGTTGGCAGAGGGCTGATGGGTTACCTTGGAAATAAGGTAATTTGAACAGGAAGAATTGGTCTTTTTGGCTGAATTAAGTGTTTCTACTTATTGGTGATCTGGAAAGCATACATAACGTGTTATTCCATTACTCGGATTTGCAGGGATCTATTTCAGTAAGTATGATGTTGCATCAGACAAGCTTTTGCTTTGTGTGCACTCACCTAACCTCTGGTCAGAAAGAGGGCGATGAGTTACGCAGAAATGCAGATTTTATGGAGATACTAAAGAAAACAAGGTTTCCGCGAGTAAATGGTGCGGATGAAGAGAAGTCCCCTGAAAATATTCTTGAACACGAGTAAGACCACTTTTAAGACCACTTTTTACTCTGTAGATCTGTCATTGCTGTCTCCAGAATTCTGACTTTGAAAACAAGCTCATGAGTGGGAAAATGAATGAACAAAGTTTAATATAACTAGTTCTGTAGAACTATAACGAAGCATTTCTCTTGTTTTCTGTGGCATTGAATGATATGATCAATTTCAACTGTCCACTTGATTTCATCTGAGATATGAAATATTTATGTTCTCTAATAATTATCCTTTTTTTTATTTAGCCGAATTATTTGGCTTGGGGATCTGAATTATCGAATTGCACTCTCTTACCGTTCTGCCAAAGCACTTGTTGAGATGCAAAACTGGAGAGCTTTGTTGGAAAATGACCAGGTATTTTCACAATCTGAGTAGACTTTTTATCCATTCTCTTTATAAAAATCAGTCTGGAGCTCATCATACGACAATGTTGGACTGATCTTGTTTGAGTTTCCTTGACAGCTGCGCATAGAACAGAGACGAGGTCGGGTTTTTGTGGGATGGAAAGAAGGAAAGATATATTTCCCACCGACATATAAATATTCGAGGAATTCAGATAGGTATGCAGGAGACGACATGCACCCAAAAGAGAAACGACGAACACCTGCATGGTACAGACTTTTCCTTTAAAAATGTCAACATCATTCATGAAATCTCAAAATAGCTCATATGTAGTAGTAAGATAATATACAAATTAAATGATGATGCATTCTTTATTGGTAAAGTAGTTAATTTATTTATTGAGACTAGAATTTATCTTTGCCCTCTCTTATCTGAAGGTGTGATCGAATATTGTGGCATGGAGGTGGTCTTCAGCAATTATCTTATGTTCGCGGGGAGTCTAGATTTTCAGATCATAGACCCGTTTCTAGTGTGTTTTGGGCTGAAGTGGAGTCGGTCCCCAGCAGATTGAGGAAAAGCATGAGTTGTTCAAGCTCGAGAATTGAGGTGGAGGAGCTGTTGCCATATTCACATGGTTATACAGAACTCTGCTTCTTTTGAAGGAGAATGGAGGATACCAAACCTCAGCTTTTGGTATGCTCCCTATTTCTATCGGGGCACATTTTTATATCTTGACTTCTTTTATTTATTCGGATGTTATTTTCTATCTCTACATGGAATCGTTGATTTGGTGAACGCAATTTTTTCTCCTTTTGATTACGTTTAGGCATGAAGCGGGCATATGAAGAAAGAAAAGCTCAATTCTTTTCCCCGAACTTGTTGAATGAATCTTTTATCACTTTGTGGAGAAAGTTGAAATATGCACTTATCATCACCAGGCATAAAATGTTTGTTTGTTCTAAAATATGCAGATTCTTCATAGGATTCTTCTCCAATAACAAATTCATTTCTTGTTTTTAGCATATGTTTTGAATCTGCTCTAGATACAGTATTTCTTCAGTGGCCCTAGACATTGTGTCCCTTGGTCTCTCCGAAGTTGTTTTTACCTCTGATTTTTCGTCGGAATCTATTACTGAGTGGTCCTTATCTTGTTTCCCTTTTGGTCCCCAGATTGAGGTGGGAACCACTTTGACGAAACTCAAACCTGAAGGGCGCTTGGGACCGTCCTTATCCCACTAACTGGAAAAGGTTAGTCCTCCTCCTCTTTTTCCTTTTCTTGATTCTGCAGGTTTTACCTACACTTTTCTAAAATCTCCATCCTCTCTCTTAAACCAGGTGTATATTCAAAGTTTTGAGGACTAACTTAACTTGAAGCGGCATGGACTACATATATATTTCCTTGCAAATGAACATTTCAGTAGCACTTAGGAGCATAACTCGACTTCTTGATTAACAAACCCCCACTGGCAGCGTTTCTTTTGGCGTGGTCATCGTCTTTTTTCTGTAAGGTAATTTTACTTCACTTCAATTTTATATGTCTAGACAAACTATTAGCTGGTTTATAACCATCAAGCTATACTTATGTGTATTGCCTTTTTATGATTTTTTTCAACTCTTTTGTCAATGTATTTGCAGGATGAACTAAGGACCAAGAGTTAAAAAGGAACTGCCAAGTGGGGGAAATGACAATGATTTTTGTTTCCAAGATTCTTTTATTAGTTAGGAAGGATAGAGAGATTCAAATGACAAGAAGAGCATGAGGACATGAGTGAAAAATAATCATGTTTTGAGTTTTGCCTTTTTTGTTTTTAATGATTCTGATCATCTGATGTATACTCAATTGCAAACGTGATAGTAGTTAAAAATGATTTATTTATATTGAAACCTCTCTCCCCACTGTTCTTTGCCAATGATTTACCTGAAAAGTACTTCATTTTTTTTTTCTTGGTTTACTCCCTGTATTGGGCTTTGTCTGCTTTTTCTCTCTGTAAGGTTAAAAGATAAAGTAATAGACAAGTTTACAGAGATAACAGGTAAAGTCACATATTGATTCAGAAACACTTTATTCTTGGAAGGATACAGTTCACATTCTTTTCTTTTATTGTCTCTAGTAGTAAAAAATTCAGTTTTTGTTTACCACTAGCTGTGACAGAAACCAAAGACCTTATATAGCTTTACAGAATCTTTGCGTCTGCTAGGGATAATTCCAGTTGGTTTTATCTCTTAGATTTTTGGTTGGATGGAGGCTAAGGCAAAAGGTAAGGTTTATAAATGATGTAAATTAGGGACGGGGCGGTGGGGCGACTTTCTTGTGATAATATTTACGAATGATCTATTTTCTCTTAGCGTACATGATCTCTTTCTGAGCTTCACACCGATCGAGCAACTTTAGCCTCTTGTCAAGAGGTTTGTTGTTTTCTAATGATATTGTGAACTCGAAGTTATGATCAGATTATTCGATTTTAATTCTTTGAAGTAAAAGTGAGGGCTCGAAACAAGGTTGATTCAAACTGCCAACTACAAGAGAAGAGAGAAAGCAAGCAAGAAACTTCCAACTCAAGTCGCGCACATTCTCTATACACACTTTTTCCCTTTCAAATTATGGCTTTTTATGTGTGATGTGATGAAATTAGCTTCAATAAATCATGCAAAAATTGAAGATATTGAGGGGGAATAATATATAAAGGGGAAAGTAACAGCTCCCATTATATGACTTCTTTAATGGTCCTAAAGAATTGATATGACTTGTTATTGACTGTGAGGACCCTAAAGATGTGACATACCCTTTACTTTAATTTACTGGATTTAGAATTTACAAAAGTTGGGTCAGAACAAAATTGGTTGGTTAGGACTTAGGAGACTAGGAACAGGACAATTTAGTTGGTAAATCTAGTTTACTGCTCCTATTTATTACATTTCCATAATGTGAAAATTGTGGCCTATTAATAGTAAAGTCAAACGATAAGTTGGTTAATTTATATGGGAAAAAAAAGAGGCAGGATTAGTCACTGATATTAAAAGAGGCTTATATGATATTCAAATCCACATCAAGTGTGTGAGTTACGAGAAATATCTCATCATTACAACAAAAAATCATTAAAAATTCATTGCAATTAGCTCAAGATTATGGGTTTAGAATTACTCTCTCCCATTCAGAATAATTAACCTTTCACAAAATTAAGAAGATATTTAATTTTTCTTTAAAAAAAATTTCCCTCAACAAGCCTCCCCCGGCGGATGCATGCCTAATCCCATAATAATTATGTCAACCTAAAAAAAATTAAATAATAATTACATGTTATAAACATATTTGTGTTGTAATGAATGTCTATAAAGGTATTTGTATTGTACTAGATGTATGTGTTTATATCATTGTGAAAGTCTATCTTTTGGAGAAAAGTTAGGAGAAATTATCCCTATAAATAGAGGGGTTCTCCTTCATTGTATTTAATCCAATCAAAGAGAAATAAGAACTTCTCTCCTTCTCTCTTTCTCTACAATATTCTTGTTCTTTCTTTATTATTTCATAACACGTTATCAGCACGAGTCTCTGCCTTGAGCACTCACTTTGAAAGATCTGAGGTAAGAAAAATCAAAGTTTTCTTAGAAAGATGAAGGTTAGTATTTCTTGATATTTATGTATTTACTAATAACAATATCGATTTTGTATATGAACTTGAGGAACGACTTATCGATTCACTTGGCAATTCATGCCTCATAATCGTTCCAGAAGAACAATATTGTGAAAAATATATTTGTTCTAGAACAACAATATTGTGAAAATATATTTGTTCCAGCAGAACAATATTGTGAAAATATGTAAGAGAAATCATCTATGCATACCTCGATTTGCTCCCGAAGTAGCAATATCTTAAAAGAGGTTTTAAGTTATCATACCTTATGTGGTTAAGGCATATTTAGATGATCATGTTCCATTCCTGAAGAATGAGAAATTGAGAACTTTGATAAATGTTACAAATATAGATCTAATACAGATCTAGTCCCTGAAGGGAAATCAAAGCATCAAAAATCCATATGGATGCAATGGGTCTTGGAGACACCATTAAAAGTAAAAACAAAGCATAAAAAATGCATATGGATGCAATGGGTCTTGGAGACACCATTAAAAGTGAAAACAAAGCATCAAATCAAGATCGTGCTAAGGCTATGATATTCTTGCGTCATCATCTTGATGAAATTCTTAAAATTGAATATCTCATGATCAAGGATCCACTTGTTTTGTGGAATAGCCTAAAAGAAAGGTATGACCACCTGAAGATGGTCATCCACCCAAAGGCACGATATGATTGGATTTATCAAGACTATACGTCTGTTCATGAGTATAGCTCATCAACATTCAAAATTGTTTCAAAATTGAAACTATATGGAGAAACTATTTTGATATGATTGAATATGTGGTAGTATACAAAATTAATTGAGAGCTCCGGAAGAGCTAATGTATTACTACCTGAAGGAATGAAATTGTTGTATTAAGTCTCAAAAGAAAACTTATAAGTTTCAATGACATTGAAAAAAAAATGAGACTATAAATTATGGGAAGATCTAATATCTTCATGCTACTACAATTGAAGCGGGTTATAAATATTTATGTAAAAGATTACCCACCGGTTTTTTTATTTGTAGTACATAAATATGGGTATGATGATGAAATCACATACGAAAGTAAATCAGAAGTTTACTGAAATAAGTTGGCATACCGGTTGGCCATCCCGGTTCAAATGTGATGCAAAAATAATTGAGAATTCACGTGGCTATATGTTGAAGAAATAAAAGATTCTTCAAGAATTCTCTTGTGTTGCTTGTTCTCGTGATAGAATGATCTTGATCAGCTAAGATTGGAATTATATTCCCTGAAATTTTGGAACTTATAAAAGGGTGAATATGGGCCCATTCACCTACCATGTGAACTGTTTGCTAATAGATGCATCTATGCAATGGTCACATGTGTTTTGATATTAACTTGCAATTGATTTTTGTAAGGTTATTGCTCAAATTATTAAATTAAGAGCATAGTTCCAAATTATAAAATCATGTTGATAATGCTGATTCATATCTATGTTGGTTTAGCAAAAATTGTATGCCTCCAATTATAGCTAAATCATTGGTTATGAGAATAAAACTCTCAAATAAAATTTGGTATGAGATATGTTTATTTAACATGTAGCAACACTTGAATGCATCAAGCCAACAAGGTTCCCCTATCAAAATTGGTTCAGGGTCAGGGACTAAATAATTCCATCTAAAATTTGAATGTGCGATATATGATTCAATTGCCCACCATAACGCATAAAGATGGGTACCCAAATGAACCTGGGGAGTAAATGTTAGTTTTTCTAACATTAGGGGGAGAAGTGATTAGCAACTGAAAAATGAGTGTGGGATGAATTATCTAGATCCTCGGAAAAAAGAAAAAGTGAACTTAAAGTTCAAGAGATAATTCACTTGCAAAATATTGCACATCAATTGTCAGATGTATTTGCTGACTCTGTTTTATAATTCAGTTGCAAATGCTCCAATGGAAAGTCCTTGAAGGATAGAGTCTATGAGACGCCTGAAGCGTGATAGACCAAACGGTTCCAAATATAGAACTTCTTGAAGAAGTAGAGGAGCAAGTGATTAAGATGGTCATAATGATGAGGCAAGTGCTTTGAGAAAGCACCACGACATAACACTTCATAAAACCTTGGCAAATGTTCAGGTACCTGAAAATGATGAAAAATGAAGAGATCTCAATAAGTTATGTCGCATTGGAACTGATCGTCTACGATATTTTTGATACAATATAGTGCGCAATATTGTAAAAGATTGTGAGGATCTGAATACTACATCTATTAAAGCATGCTGATGTAGGAATAATTATCAAGTGAAATGATGCGTATTGGTAAGCATAAAGCTTATTGGACTTGTAGTCCAGACACTAGAAGATGTCACGCATTTAAATACTAATGAATGCTATCACTTGATAAAATTTATATGAAAATCATGAAGGATTCAAAATGCCTGAAGCATTTACAAGTTTCTTTAAACTTGTTCATAATTCTTATATGAGGAAATCCTTGGTCCTGAAGTACCATATCTTACTGTGATTGTTGCACTAATATATCTTGCTAATACTATAAGGCATAACATTCGGTTAATTTGTTAGCAAGTTTGGATCTTGTTGATTATGCTAATGCAGGGTATCTATCTGACCTACACAAAGCTCTATCTCAAACTGGCTACGTGTTCATATGTGGAGGTACTGCCATATCTTGGAGATCTATAAAACAGTCTCTGGTAGCTGCTTCATCAAATCATGCTGATATAATAGATATTCATGAAGCAAGCCGAGAATGTGTGTGGTTGAGGTCCATGATACATCTCATTAGAGAAAAATGTGGTTTGAACTGTGACAAAGTACCCACAATTTTGTATGAAGATAATGCTGCATGCATAGCACAACTAAAGGGAGGATTCATAAAAGGAGATAGAACGAAGCACATCTCGCCAAAGTTTTTCTACACACATGAGCTCCAAAAGAATGGTGATATCAATGTGCAACAGATTCGTTCAAGTGATAATGTGGCTGATTTATTCACCAAATCTCTACCAACTGCAACTTTCAAGAAGATGGTGCACAAGATCGGGATGCAAAGATTCAAGGATGTTCTCATTAGGGGGAGTTAATACGCGCTGTACTCTTTTTCCCTTGCGAGGTTTTGTCCCACTGGGTTTTCCTTGTAAGGTTTTTAACGAGGCAGCCAAAATGCGTATTATTAGATATGTGTACTCTTTTTCCTTCACTAGATTTTTTTCCCACTGGGTTTTTCTAGTAAGGTTTTAACGAGGCACATTATCTATCAAATAGACATTCAAGGGGGAGTGTTATAAACATATTTGTGTTGTAGTGAATGTCTATAAAGGTATTTGTATTGTACTAGATGTATGTGTTTATATCATTGTGAAAGTCTATCTTTTGGAGAAAAGTTAGGAGAAATTATCCCTATAAATAGAGGGGTTCTCCTTCATTGTATTTAATCCAATCAAAGAGAAATAAGAACTTCTCTCCTTCTCTCTTTCTCTACAATATTCTTGTTCTTTCTTTATTATTTCATAACATTACAAGTATTTTAGTAAAATTTCTGTTAAATTTACTCCTTCCTTCCATATATTATTTGCCCATGTTATTAAAAATACATATCCCAAATTATTTGTTAATTTATAAAATTAAGATAGAATTAATTAAATTTTTTCTATTTTATCCTTAAGATTAATTCTTTTTGAAAGTATAAATATTCTAAACTTTCAAAAAAAATTTCTTCATTGTTAATCTCGATATTGATGAATAAGACACGTAAATAGAGTTTATTAGTTAAAGGCTAAATTAATAAAAAAAAAGTTATTTACTTTCCATAAAAAAAATTCATATATTTTATGGTGCTTCAATAGAAACGTTCAAGAAAAGTTCGCGTTGATTTTAGTACTTAATATTTATTTAATTATTTATGAAATTTCATCTTTTTTTCCTTAAACTTTTATCATGTCCAAGTTGATCAGACAATATTCCACCAAGTGTTGAAAAAATAGCCAAAACTACTCATCAAGCTTTTTTATGAGGCAGAGAAGAAGCAATGAAGCTCAAAGCACTTAACAAACATACTGCAGAC
Organism: Datura wrightii; assembly: GCA_035772735.1. NCBI lineage: Eukaryota > Viridiplantae > Streptophyta > Magnoliopsida > Solanales > Solanaceae > Datura > Datura wrightii. The sequence continues at coordinate 8,474,746 of JASDFA010000009.1, forward strand.
TCTTTGCAGACAAGGGAATATATGTAGACAAAAAGGTTTATTTTCTTGATTATGTCTTTGTCTGTACATATTATACAACTACTTTTTCTTCTTTTTTTTTTTAATTTTTTTTAAAAATATTTGATGGAAAATTGACAGGTTAAAAAAGAAAATCTAAGGGGCTAACATAAAAAGTTAAAAAAAAAAAGAAGACAAGTTAATGGGAGAAGTCATCATTTAGATTAAGACTCTTTTTCTTTTTCAAGACACGTCAATTTCAGTTTTGTAAATTTGCAGCAAAGAGTGCTCGACAATAAAACAGAGAAACTAATGTAGTACCAGTACATACTACGGGTTCGTTTGGTAACGTGAATAAGCATAAATAGTTTTGGAATAAAATTTAATAATATTTATTTTTTTATTTGATTATTAATTTTAAGATACGTGGTATTAGGGTTAATAATTAGTACAGTTAAACTTCGTTATAACAATTGTTTGTTATAATAACATTTCACTATAACGATTTAATTTTTTTCAGAATCGATTTTTCATATTATATTTTACTTATCCATAACAATATTCTACCTATAACAGTAGTGTCATTCACACTCTTTCTATTACTTTTTGTTTAAATTGATTAACAAGTACATTCACTCTTGATACACAAAATCATTGAACTAAAATTTTGCGTACTTTTAATTTATAACAGTTAAATGAGATCTAAACGTCAAATACTAGTATACATATATAACAACACTTCATTATATGAGCATAAGATTTGCAGACAAAAGCTGTCACTATAACTAGATTTGACTGTATCAGAATAAATTAATAGTATCGAGAATAGTTAAACCAGGATAAAACAATGTAAATGATAAAAATACCCCTGAAGTCAATCAAATCCTTTTTCTATTAAACAAGGTGAAAAATATTTTAATTAATAAATAACTTCCTAAAAATCGCATAATTTTTAACAAAACAAATCATACAATCAATAAAAAATAATATTAAAATAACTAATTCTAAATAACATAACTAATATCAGTATAACTAACTATATCGTAACTAACCAGTCCAACGTAATTTTTTTTTTCAAACCAAACGGCCCCTTAGAATTTGTTTTTAATGTAAATTGTTATAAAGACTTTTTCTTTTATGATGAGTTCTGAAGAGAGCACTAACGTTAGTATTCATACTTTTAATGAATGGGACAGTGCTTCAAATTGTAATGGCATTTGTACAGTCAACAGTTCCATTTGCTTTGCCTCTAGGACCATAACCTTGCCATTTATTACAAACAACCTCCACCATCCTTCAAATTTGGTCGCTGATATACTCTTTTCGTTTCAAAATAAGTAGTGTTTTTATTTTGAGCATATTTCTTAAAAAATGATTCATTTCTACAGAGAAAACTATATTTTTACCTATTTATACCTAATAAATATCTTTAAAAAGATGTAACTCTTTAATATTTTTTTGATTATGTAAAACTCTGTTAATTTAAATAAGGGTAAAATTGGAAACAATATCATTAACGTATTCTTGATTATGTAAAACACAACTTATTTTGAAATAAAATCAAAAAGGCTAAAACACAATTTATTTCTATTTAATACTACTCAATTCTTAAGAAACATCTAATAGATACACTATTAAAAATAAAGATTTTTGCTACTGTGAATCAATGAAATTCTTTTGTTATAAAACATGATTTTCCCATCTATTTTTAACCGAACCAACACACTAAAGAAATATATGGTAGGAAACAGATTCTCACTGAAATAGTGAGAAGCTTTTTGATTTTTTCATGCGAAAATGCTATTATTTTTTTTTCTCACTTGATTCAATCAAAATATATGTAGGAATAACCACTTAACATTTTTCAGTTAAAATTATAATTTTCTAATATTAATAGTGACAACTTTGTAAATGATACCTTATATTTATATTTTTCCTTATAAGTGTGAAAAAAAGTTAAAATTAATGATATTTATATTGAGACAAAGAAAGTATTCGTATATATATAAATAACGGAGCCTGAAATTTTAATAAAAAGTTCAAAAAAGAAAAAATGGTAAGAATTATGTCACCATAAATTTGAGAATCCGCTAAAACTACGAACGGAGATATTTTACTTAATTCTTCTTACTTTTTAAAAAGTGAAATTAACTAAAATTTGACTATAATGTGTATATGAGACAATATTTATTCTCTGATGTTGGAGGTTATGTTTAAAAAAACTTCGTATCACAATCTTCAAACAAGTATTTTTGACCTAAATAATTTTTGAGCCACCTTTGATATTATATGTATATATACACATACTTACAAAAGTTCGAATTTTATGGCAAGGGGTTTAATTTTTTATTTTTGGTTAAAAGATATGTCAAGTGGCAATATGGGTTTCGTCTCGAAATTTGGTAGAGTACAAGTTGGGGTCTTTCTCAATTTTTAAATGATGTGATGGAAGAAAAAAAAGGAAAGAGATATATGGGAGACACTTCTTGTATCTCTGTCTGTGCGGCATTCTCCTTCACCAGCACAAGGCGGTGACATGCATGCTTTGTGCCCATTTGTTGAATGGATTATTCTTTTATTGTAATTTTTTTTAATAATAATATCGTTTGTTTGATTACGTAAAATTTATAGAGATAGAAAATTAATTTACTTTATTAAAATCTGTACACGAACTGAGATTTTTTTTTCCTTTTTCACTTTTTGCTTTATTTGGTTTATTCAATCGAGTTGGGGCAAATATAGGCGCTCCAGTTTGATCTTGCCAATGACATAACTTGCCGTGAAAAAAAAAAAATCTAAGTTAGGCCTTCCTTTAATCAGAATTTCAATAAAGAAAATGTTAAGTTGGGCCATTATGTATTTTAAAACTTGTCAAGGTCATAACTTCTATAAAAAAAAATATTGGAAGTTTGGCTTTATCAAATTAACAATTTTAATTGAAAATATTTAAAGTTCGTCTTGTCAAGGCCATAGCTTCTGTAAAAAAAGAATATATTCTAAAATTGATCTTACCAAGCTATAACATCAGTAAGAAATATTCTTGTCCTTGATAAGCATCTCAAACTTCAAGTAAAAATGTTCAAAGTTTGTCCTTCACAAGGCTATACTTCAAACAACAATGTTTGGAATCAAACGAAAATTTTCAACTTTAATCACATATGTATGAAGTTATGGTGAAGTGGGTAAATTTATATTTTTTTTTAACATCAAATGATTGAGATGGTTCGAACATGTGAAAAGGATCTACATGGATGCCACAGCGCGGAGGTGTGAGAAGTTGTCGATGGATGATTTTAGGAGAGATAGAGGTAGGCTAAAGAAGCATTGCGGAGGGTGATTAGATAGGACATGACGCGGTTTCAGCTTTCCCATCAAGGATATGACCCTAGATAGGAGGTTGTGGAGGACACCAATCAGGATACTAGATTTGTAGGTAATAGAGCGTTGTTTAGTTAATCCGCCCATATTAGCAGTAGTAGTATTACTCCGATAATCTTACCTATAGATTTTTTATATTACCTGTTGTTTCTTGTATTGAGTATCGTATTATTTTATTTTGCTTTATTTAATGTTTGACATGCTTTGTTTTATCCATTATTTTTTTTTCTGAATTGCTTTGAGTTGTTATACTTGAGCCGAGGGTTTATTCGAAACAACCTCTCTGCCTTTGAGGTCTGTGTACGCTCTACCCTATTCAAATCTCCACTTTATATAATTATATTGAATATATTATTACGTTATTAAGATATAAATTAAACGATGGCCAAATGCGAATATTTTTGTAGTTTGCCCGTTAAATTTTGTCAGAGCAGTCGATTTGTTACGAGTCGAGCCGTCAAATAGGCTTGAACAATAGTCAATAGGTCATTACATATAAACAATTTAAAGAAAGAACAATGTAAAGGTATTACTTTCAGACAGCAGTAGATAGTAATTTATACACACAAGTTTATCTTAATTTAGTTCCAATTGTGAGGGCAAATACAAATTCAAATAACAACAAAGGATTGATATGTTTTGAGTCATATGGTACAAAGCTGCAGAAAGAGATAGCTATTCACTTGGTCATTTTCTGCTAATTGTTGACCAACAGGAGCAGTACACTTTCATTGTCCGATAAATATCTGTATTTATTGATTTGATATAAATATAGGATGCAAATAAATTTTTATCGAGGTAGAGTAAACTTTTCAAAGTGAGGTGTATTGGTTTTCTCTTTTATCTAGTGAGTATTCCTATTAGTGTTTCTCTCATTTCTTCAAAGAAAGCTTAAAATTCTTCTCTACTTTCTGCAGTTCGCATGTGTTCTAACAAGTAAAACTTTGAAGATGTCTATAAGATGGCAAAGCCTCCATCTGGTATTCAGAAGCCCAATTAACGCAGCGTAAACAGCCAAACTATGGCCCAACTCATTTATCTATATGAAGAGAAGCCAAGACAGTACCGGCCCATATAGCTTTCACGAATTTATGCCGAGTGTCCTTAGGAGGACACCATTTTTAACTTTTAAAGCCTGTTTGACCAAATTTTTGGGAGGCCAAAAGTGCTTATTTTTTTATAAAATATTTTTTTTTAAAAAAAAAAATTGAGGTGTTTGGCCAAGCTTTTAGAAAAAAATAAGTGTTTTTAGGGAGCAACTGAAACTGTTTTCAGAAGCTAAAAAAATAGCTTCTCCCTAAAACACTTATTTGAAAAGCAGTTTTGAGAAAAATATACTTATAGCCTGTTTGGCCAAACTTCTCAAATCAGCTTATTTTGAGAAGTGCTTTTTTCAAAAGTGCTTAGCGAAAAAGTACTTTTGGTGAGAAACAGTTTGTGTTTGACCAATAAATGTAAAAAACACTTTTAAGCAGCAATTAATGTTTGACCAAACTTTTAAAAAGTGCTTCTAAGTGTATTTTTCACAAAAGTACTTTCAGGGAGAAGCTACTTTTTTTAGCTTCTGAAAAACAGTTTTTGTTACTTCCTAAAAGCACTTATTTTCTCCCAAAATATTGGCCAAACACTTTATTTTTTTTAAATAAGCACTTTTTAGAAAAAATAAACACTTCTAACCTTCCAAAGTGTCACGCCCCACCTTGGGGGGTATGACTGGCACCTGGTGCCCTACTAAGACCTGACCTGCTGAACTGTTAAGCCTGGGCGCATCTGGCGCCTGGCTGGCTCTAACTCAGATTTCTGGAAACAAAGGGCTATATAACGGCTGTAAATACAGCCCCCGGCCCATTGGCCTATAGCCTTCTGTACCTGTACTACAGCTGACCAGAAACAAGGTAATTCAGGGGAACCTATGCGGGCCGACAAGGCCACCATGCTGTCTAGTTATCTGTAACTCACGCATAACATACTGAAAAGCTACGTGATCGGCAAGGTCACCACTACTAGCAAACTATGGCCCCACACAGCCATTTCAAAAGAAAGAAGGAGTAAAGGCAACTATACAACTGCACGGCCCCACACAACCGGCTCATCTGACCACAGGGAATATATACAGACTGCAAGCCTCTGGGAAGGATAATAGAAATGATCGGGACAGGGCCCCGACCTACCCATACTATATAACAACAGAAACTGAAGTACACCTCTGGAATTCAGTCTCCGAATGACAGGAGCTGAATACTCAACGCTGATAGGAATCACGTGGTGTCCACCTGCTCGTCTATGAGTACCTGCAGGCAAGTAATGCAACGCCCCACCGGGCGTCAGTACCGCTGGTACTGAGTATGTAAAGCAATAACTGAAAACAAAATCTGAAAGCAATAATGTAACTAATAAAACTGAAGTAGAAGGAATAACTTAACTGTCTGATAATGTAAACCTTACCTTCTCTCAATCTCTACTGGAAGGGATGAGAGTCATACCTGGAAACGTATCGTGCTACTGCTGATCTACTTGTATCTAACATAACATGGCATAACATGAAATAACATAACATAGCACACACAAACCTTACCTGGCCCCCATAAGCCGGGAGGTACAACCAGCACAGAATCTATACCCCTACCCTGGTCATCCCATCTCCTATAGTGGCTGTAAGCATCCTGCCGGTCCCAGGGTATGCACTTGGGCTCGCTGAGCCCCTGACTATAACTGCATCTGAGTCCGAAGGACTCCTGAATCTGCACCCGGGCGTATCCGCTCGACTGGGGTGTGTAAGGGCCGATCAAGGCACAAATATGGGGAAAAACTGGCATCCTATCTTCGTCCCCTAGCGGGACGGCATGCCACTCCGTAGAGTGACGTATCCTCATCCTCTGGCGGACGAGTCGACACAGCTATTAACCCTGGGCGGTCATGGATGCTAGGTAATCCAACCCCAAACAACACAACGGTCTCAACTGGTAATACTATCTGGGTATCTCACATGCTGAGGCTAATAGGGGTGAAGTATCATATATATTACATGCTGAGCTAATGATAGTAATATGTACGTATTTAATACGTGCTGAGGCAGGTAAAGACGTATAAATATGAGTATAGCCTCCTGCCGGGCTGTACTGGAGCAAATGCTATATAAGACAATGTTTCTGCTGAAAACTCTGTTGTTTACTAAGTTTCTGTATACACTATATGCTGGACTAGTGATAGGAATAAGTACATACTTAATACATGCTGAGGCTGGAAGTACTATATATGTATGTACGAATATAATCTTTCTGCTAAACTACGCTGTATACTGACTTTCTATAGTAATATGATTTACTAATCCTGACATGCTTTCTGAACTTCATTTTAGTCTGCTATTCTATTTCTGAAGTGCTTTACGGGTATTGCATTACTATAAGGGGTTTCAACTGAATACAACCATATCCTGACATGGCATATCACATTACATACTGAGTATACTGGGCAATCTCTAACACTTGCGTTAAAATCTGTATCATACTGATAGGTTTCATATACATTACAACCCAATGTTTCTCATATCGTACCAATATTCATAATAACGCAATACTCGACTTCTGAACATTCTACTGGTCCGTAATTTATTACACTATACTGATATTACTTAACTTGCCGAAGGAACTAACTTTACATACCTTATCCTTGAACTATTCGTCTGTCGGACGAAGCTCGGCCGACACTTTAACTGTTTTCTCCCAACTGCATTCATAAACATATCAATTAACACTAAATACAACTTTATTTCAAAAGGCAACGTCACTTTCGATATAGTTTATATCCTAAACTTAGGCTTATCGAAAGACGGCCAGAAACTCGCTATTTTTCAGATGTCCAGAAGGGAGAAATATTCACTTCACAGCTAGGGACACATAAATACTAATTTAGAGCAATTCCACTTACCTTGGCTCGGTGGCTCGACGATTCGCCGGCCGTTTTTCGCGAAACTGAATCCGTAGGAATGCTCTCTGTCGCTAAATACCCCCGTATCTGGAGTTAATTTGAGTTTGGGCTGCGTTTAGCAGCGTAATCGAGCGATAATATATATTCCCTCTTCGTCCTCCTCTGTTTTGCTGCGTTCTCTGGAAATTTTATAAAGTTTTTATCATTTAAAACTGAAGTGAGGCTTTATATACTTGGGCCTGGACAAGGCCAACGTGTCACGGAGCCATCGCGGAGGCCTCTCCTCCGTGACACGCTGCCATCGCGGAGGCCTCTCCTCCGTGACACGCTGCCATCGCGGAGGGGCTCTGCCTCGGCTCCTTCCCCGATGGTTCGATGGGCTTCTCGTCCGATCTTTTCCCGGGCCTTTCTCCAACACGTATGGCCTTCAAATATGCTTAACCAACGTGGGAATAGGTCATCTGAGTGCCGGGAATTCTACGGGGTGTAACACAAAGCTTGGCCAAACAGGCTAGAAACACTTTTCAAAAGCTTGGTCAAACACTAATTGTTGCTCAAAAGTACTTTTTAAATTTATTGGTCAAATACAAAATGTTTCTCACCAAAAATACTTTTGTAATAAGCACTTTTGAAAAAAGTATTTTCCAAAATAAGCTGATTTTAGAGGTTGGCCAAATAGACTATTAGTCTTGTTCACAAAAGTGTAACAAATTTATATTGAGAAATTTTCAGAAAAAACTACCGTTTGGTTGCAATTAAGCTACAACATAGATATTTATTCTTCATAATAAAATTCTTATTATCAGGCGGTTATATTCAATGTATTTGTTCACACAAAAAATATAGTTTATGTCAACTATATTTGTTTGTGCAACGAATACATTCTATATCAATTGTATTAGTCCACACAATGAATACAATCAAGGTAAAATATAGAAAATACAAGGATGTATACAAAAGTACAAACAATTAAAAACGATAGAGTATATACATGGGTACATAACCATAAAAATATAATAAAAAAAGATACACAAATAAGAACACAGTCAAACAAGGATACAAATAATAAAAATATAACTTATACCTGAAAAAATAATACATACATAATACAATTAAGACGAATACAGAAATATAAGGATTTCCTCCTTCGAAATATAGAAATACAGTAAAATACATTCCGAATCTAATAAAGTTTTCAATGCCAAAATTTCTCCTCCTCCATATACAAAAATATAAGCGAAATATAAAAATACATCCTAGATCTGAAAATGAAATTGTGACGTCGACGTAACTTAAACCCTATTCTCCAACACGACAATTTGCAACTTTACGGACATGCTGCTTGTTTCTATATTAATAGTATGTTTTCTTATTTTTATTTAATCTTTCCTTCTCTTAGTTTTTAGTTCGAGAAAATTATTTTCTTGTGGATGCAATCTCATGAAATTGTTTGGGGTTATTTAAATTACTATGTTAATTTTTTAGTTCGATTAAATTTTAATGGAATAGATACATATCTTTCTAAAATACCAATCCTATATTTCAAAGTCAAGTTCAACGTCTCAAATTTCTTTTAGCCTAAATCGAAGAAGAAAGTGTCAATAAGTTGGAACAAGATCAATAAAAGAAAAGAATTGATTTAAATTCCTTAAAAATTGATCTTGCAATTTAGAAATATCATTTAAATAATCGGGATGCAATAAAAATGGTGTACCTTCAAAATGGTCCTTTCCAACGTCGAAAATTATAATTTTTCTCAAACAAAAATTTATGGTAGTACATTATTTAAATATTGATACCGCTTACCAAAATTCCTACTTCTGCAACTGCTTGCTTGCATAGACCTTATTCAATTCCAGTAAATTGATTTTGTTGGAAAAAATTGAAAAACATGATTGTTGAAATTTTTTTAGCTTGAAAAGAAAAAATATTAAAGAAGATAAAATAGGTCTATTACTTTTTGGATTGATATTAGAAGGTTTTATAGTAAACTTGGAGTTATTTGGATTTAAATTTGGATCAACTTCAAAGCAAATACGTATTAATGAATATGTTTACATTACATGTTATGGAGACCCGTAAGGAATTTATGACTAGTTCTAATGATTTGTCAGAATTTTATGTCTCAAATGCTGAATTTTTTTGCAATATGTAGTTTGGCATGAAATTTCGACTAACGCTATAAATTATTGCAAAAAATAAGTTTCGTGGCTTAAAAAATTCTGAAAAATAATCAGAATTTATGCCTAAAATTCTGACAATCACTATAACTTGTTTTACTCAATATCGAATAAAAAATTCTGGTGATCTTCCAAGATTTTGCTCTAAATGTTGATGAAACAATTATTTTTAGAAAAAATTACATAATTAAGCAAATCTTACTACATATTTATAATAACAACACTTTTAAAAAAAATTACAAAAAATTACAAAATAATTACACAAATAGTTTTTTTACCGTAAGTTACCATGTATCAAACTTTTAACATTCTCTCTCCAATCTCATTGGCCGTATTTTACTCCAACTCAAATACCATTTCTTCATCTTCCAAAATCCCCAATATTTCCTCTGTATTTCACTTTCACGATTTTCATTCGATTTTTCTCTTTACTATTCCGTAATTTTTGTGTACGTTTTTAAGATTTTTACTTCATATTTCATATACTATCAACTTTTTCAATATCGTTAAACTTTAGAATTTTTATCAAGGTATAATCTTGCTTTAAAATGGTGGATGAATCATCATTTAGAAGGCTAATCCGAGGTACATCATCTAATAAATAATCTATACAAGATTGTCCATCGTTTGATCTGTGTCTTTTCACTCAAGAATAACTACTTGGTATAAGTGCACTTGTTGTTGTGATACATTCTGAGAGAAGGTCCAAGAAAGAAGAAAGGAAGAAGAATTGATACACTGCAATTTTTTCAAGCTCTTTTTTTGTATCAATGGCGAAATTGATATATGTATCAGTATTCAGATTTTTGATAACCCAGAATTGTTATGTACCAATGTATTGCTTTGTGTATATCAATACATTGTACCAATTTGTTATTAGTATATCAATTTTTCAGTGATACATGAATATAAAATATCCATATTGCTTTGTGTATCAATTTAGAAAATTTTTTGTCAATTATTTATTTTGTTGCCCATATATCAGTATATTAAATTATTTACAAAGTGGAGTTTTTCCGTTCATGTTTTGTATCAAGATTTTTGAATACATATGACAAATGTATCAATTTATTCATAAAACGTGTAATATCTAAAGAAATTTGTAGGTTATAGAATCTTTGAATGTGTATATGTTTTTCTTTATATACTTATCAGTATGTATCAACTTTTCAGTTATACTATGTTTATGTATTATATTTGTATTTGTATCAAATTTTTAGTGAAACACATAACTTTCATTTAGATATATGAGTTTTGATATATGTATTAGTACAAATTTGAAATTTTTCCCCAAATCTGCAACAATGATACACTCAAAGAAAAAAAAAACTCCAAAATCTGCGATTTCAAATTTAGAAATTACACAGATGTGGAATTTTGATTTAAAATTTTAGAAATGGGAAAAACATTCAAGATTATAAAAAGAGTGATTTACTCCCATTAAATATGCAACTTTCCTTAAAACAAAACAAACAACACCAATAAAGGAGTTATTGCGGGGTTTGAAATTTAGATACAATCATAATGGTTACAGTAAATCGTATCAGAAAATAAAAAAACCTGCTATTTTTTTTATAATTTTAATAAATCATGTTATTTTGTGTAATTATTTTATTTGTGGTGTTATTTATAAAAATTGTTTTTAATTTTAAAATATTTATTTTAATGAGATCAAAATTTAAATGATGACACTGAGGGTCATATTTGCGCAAATTATCCATCACATTTCTATTGAGGAATCTTAACATATTTTTTCACCGAGGTAAAAAACAATTCACTCGCTTAGGTATAGTAATTTATAATCGGATTTCATGTGTAGTTAGTGTATAAAAAGTATATAATAAGTGTACACACGGATAATATAATTTTATTATATATTAATTATATAATATATACTGTCTAAAATTTGTATAACCACAAAAATTAAACTATTTTTTAATTGTGAGCTTTGTTGGATTACTATGTAGCATACAAAACCCTTGTGAAAATTCTTTTTTGTCATATCAATTCATTCTCGAAAATGACTAATCAAATTCAACATAATTAACACCTTTAGGGCCAAATGTGAGAATCCTTGCCAGAACATTCAAAATGTGCAAAATCACCCTTAATTCTTATTATGGATTTTCCAATAGTATTCTTTAAAATGAGTAAATACCTTTTGTGGCAAAGAAAAGATATCTCCTTCACCTTTTTAATGATATATATATATTACTTTCTTGAGCTTTCTTTTTGTCTGTGATATGTATTTCCGTTATATATATTTATATATATAAAATTATTTAGAATATACTTAAAATACTTTTAATAATTAAACCAAGAAACAGGTACATTGCTAACGTAACAATTCAAACTCTCCTTTAAATCATTTATACTTTATTTTCATATTGTAGTGCTTTGGATAGTTTGGTATTATCTTTTTGGACTTAGTAAAATAATTGAAATTCAGAGGGTTCGCAAAGGGTTTAGAAACAATCTTATTTTAAAAGGTTTGAAAGCTAAATTGAAGAACTCAATTTTTCCTATTGAGTTTTAGCGTGTTATTATATAATTTAAGACTTCACATAGGTTTAATAATATATTTTTAAATTTGTTGGCATGCTTGAATTTGGATCCGAGAGGCTTATAGGCATTTCAATATATCATTGAATTTCATGTTGCAACAATTAAAATCTGGTGTCTAGTACCTTCTTTGTGACCATGATGCAATGGTGGATCATGAACTACAATCACGAGAGCGGCGGACACGATATCAAAGAGTTCTCAGACCAGACTGTGATATATCAAATCTCTTGTGCGTCTGAGATGAGACGAAACGTAATCACCAAAGCTAGACAGACAATGCTTCGCGAATGCGAGGATGAGTGTCACGAACGCAAAGATAGCATTATATCCGAAAATTCAAATTTTAAAATTGCGATTTTTGAAGAGTTTAACTTTCAGATTTGAGTAAGAAAAAAATAAAATTTTGACCTAAATTTTAGGTATTGATTTCGAACACTAATCTTGTGATTATACTTTAATTTCATAGAATTTGGATCATGAAATTATGTAGATCATGAGACTTGAATTGGGTAATTTAGCTTTAATACCGAAAGAGGTATATTATTGACTTTGACCTGGGAATTGGGTAAATTTTGTCCCTATCAATTTCCAACAAGCGCTTGTTTCTGCGGGTATGGGTGGACATAGTTTGGGTCAATTCAAAATTTAAATTAAAATTAAAATTTTTTAAATATTTAGATTACATTTTTAGATTATAAATTAGATTTTGGATTTCATTTTAAAAATTTATGGATTTTGAATTGGATATCGGATTTTATATTATGAATTTTTGGATATTCAAAAATTCAAAATTTTTATACCTTATATTTAACCCTACTCAATTACTCATATTATATGTGTCAAATACTAATAAGTTCAAGTTTCAAGATCCAATAGATTCCTACATATGACCCATCACAATATTAAATCAATATGAAATTTGTTATTAATTAAATATTAAAATGTAAAATATTTCATGAGTAAGTAAAGTCTACACGGCATGGGCGGTAGAGTCACCTCAATTCTTGTTAAATGTGGAAAGTTATAAATTTCAAGGAGTAAACTATTAGGTGGATTGAAGTTGTTAATTATTATGATCTACCTAAAAAGTTCAAAAGTCAAAATCGAAAATTTGAAAAATCAAAACCGATTAATCTGAAATCGAACTTAAAAAATTTAATCCAATCCAAATTTATTTGGATGGGATTTATATTATATTTTTTAAAATTCAAAAACTGTATATCCAAACCGAAATTCTTATATCTAATCCGATGGCCTGAACGCCCACCCTACTTGTTTGATATTCCTCTTTTTTTTTAATATTATTTTTTAAAAATAAACTAATCTTAAAAATTATTGTTTAAATAATTGTGTAGTTTAATTTAAAAAATTTGGGGCACCCAATTCATTTTTAAAAAAAAAGTTAATTTACTTTTTCAAGTTTGAATATTCTTAATTAAATTTTTAACTATGTCAGTATTTTCTATTAATATGAGCATAATGTGACAGTTGATTAGATATTTAACATTTATTATTATGTGACAGAGAACGCACTAGTAAAACAGAAGTTGCCGCATTGCAAGAGTTAGATAAACAATATAATTAACTATGCTCCGAAGATGGGTAAAATATGAGGTTGATGCTTCACATGAGATGGGTTAGGCAAGTAATTTGTGCCCCACAGTAATTTATTACATTTATTATGTTGTGTTTACACTTATTATCTATATATATGATTTCAGTTTAATTATTTTACTCATATATCATTATTATACATGTTTCTTGTTTTTTGTTTATGTATATATATGCATTACCAGGAAATTCAACTATTAATTATTGTGAAGGATGAGCCAACGATTTTACTGGGTCTTTAGACTTACAGTTATTATGTGTATGTGTGGAGAAATAGCAAATGGTTAACTCCATAGTCAATAAGTGATTCTTCCTCCGATTCATTTCAATTGAGGTGAGCCCCTGTTAGATAATGTCAATTACTTCTTCTTTAATATACTTAATATTTATTATTAAACTGCGTCTCATATTTTTTATTTTAGATATTAATAGTTTCATTACTTGATCATTTTAATTGGAGTTGTAGAAGAAAACTTATATTTTATATTGATTTTCACACTTCTATCTATATTGATAGTTTGAGGCTATATTTCATTTATTTCATAATGTATCTCATATTTTAAGGTTAGCAAATATATCTTATAGGTAGTAGTTTGTCAGACATCCCACCACAATTTAGATGTTAGATTTAAATTATGACAATTAGGAATAACATGAGAAACAAATTTGATTAGCTAAAATTTTAATTGTAATTTTACAATTAATTTATACCTAAAAAGAAGGATCAAGATATATAATAACAAATTAATAAACTCGACAAAGGATCTCGTATAAAGAGAGAGATGAAAATTAAGCTTGGGATGATATAAGATATTTTCTTTTGGATATTCTACTCTAACATTATTATACTGTCGAAATTAATTATTATTTTTATTTTAAATAAATAATATTTTTAATTTGAACTTCCTTTTCAGGAAAGCTTCATATTTTTTAAAAAGTAAAAATTATTTTATTAATTTAACCTTAATCAAGTATCTTAAAAAAATAATAACCTTTTAATAATTTTTTAATTATATAAAAGTTTATTTATTTAAATAAAATAAATTAAAAATATATATCTTCTTAAAATGAATTATCACTTATTTTAAAATAAAATTAAAATTTTTTTAAAAAATATCTTTTATTTAAACTTCTTTCTGAAAAAACTTACCTTTATTCTTTCTCAATTGTTCAAATTCACAAGTTTTAAATTATTGATAAAGAATATTTACTTATTCTTTTTTATTAAATATTATTTATTTTAAAATAAAAAGATGGAAACTCAAGAGATAAGAATGTACTTTAAAATATTATACACCGAAAATTAAACTTATTTTTGTTGGGAAGATATTCTATATAATGTGCATTTTAAAATTATTAATAGTAATATAATTTAAAGGAAAAAGGGTTTAAAATATTTTTTTAATTTATTTATTAACCAATTTTGTTTTTAATTATATTATAAGATCAAATATATTTTGTCATTAATAAAGTAAATAAAAATGCCCTATAATTATATGAAATATCCCAAATTAATTTAAAATATTTAATTTTAATTAAATTACTTGTTTTTTTTCTTTAAACCTGAATCTGATCCATTAAAATGTAAAATTTATTTGTAATTACGAATTTGCTTTGAAGAATCTTAGTTTTGAGCCATGGAGAAGCCACTCGATTTACGTCCGAGCGTCGAAGTCATAATTTTTCAGTGTCCTAAGCTTTAAAATTCATTTATAGTTATTGAATAGAAGTGAGAACCTCCATCTTAAAGTTAAAAAGAAGATAAAAGGAGATGAAGGATATAATAAAACACCATATCAGAAGGATATAATATAGGAGATGAAGGATATAACAAAAAATTTTAAATTCATGTAAGTAAAAATTTAGTAGAGCTAGTATGGTATTTTAATAGAGGAGATGGAGAAAATAAGTTTTAAGATTTAATTTGATTTGAGTTTATTTAGTTTAGTAGGGTCGAATTTAAATTTTAAATTTTTTTTAATTAAAATAAAATATTTTAAATTAATTTAAAATATTTTATTTAATTTAGAGATATTTTTATTTATTTTATTAATGATAGAGATATATTTAATTGTATAGTATTATTATGAACAAAATTAACTGATGGATAAAAATAAAGGGTAAGTTTTAACCCTTTTCCCTATTTTTAAACCGTTCCACTAGAAAACACATACACACACACAACACCTATAAAAATTGTCAGCACATGCAAGCTACAATTATTACATGGCTTCAGCTTGAATGTCTTTTATCTTGGGGCATAGTAAGATGTGGCAAATAGTGTCATTTTATGCACAACTATATATAGTATAAGATTAACATATACAATGTAGAGGCAAACCTTTGTCGTTTCTGCATGCACGTATCGGTTGCCAAGTGTCCTCTTCACGTGTCCCGCTTTGTATTTTAGCAAACACATCTTTCTTATGTAAAGAAAAAAATTAATATATATTAATGATTAAATTAATAATTTAAATTATTTAATTAATAATTTAATAGCTTAATTATTAGATTACTGTTTTAAATTATTGTGTTATTGATTTAATTCGTGGTTTGATCATTTTCTTTACTGTATAATTTGATAATTTATTAATAATTTATTAAATATAATTTTTTTAATATGTAAAATATTTTATTAAGAAGATGAATTTTATGTCGACAAAAAAAAAAAGAGATTATTATTTAAATTAAAATTAATATTGGTTGCAAGATGAATTTTATGTCGATAAAAAAAAAGAGATTATTATTTAAATTAAAATTAATATTGATTGCTTTAAATAGGTTAATTCTATTTGTTTTTTTTTATCCACTTTTTTTGAGCTAAATATATTTATAACTTATAAAAACTTTCACGTAAAATTTTAAAGTTAACTCAATAACAATTAACAACTGATTAATTGACATTTTAATAATTTTTTAATTAATGATTTAGCAACTAAAAATATTTATAGGTAAACTCAAAGAAATAGTAGAAATTATAATATTATATATTAGCCTAGTTATTTAATATAATAGATAAATATATTGAGAATATATATAAAAAATGTGTGCTTTTTAATTATTTAAGTTTTTAAATAAGATAATTATATAATTTAATATTATATTAGAGTAGAAAAAAATGACCAATTGAAATCACGAAAGTATATTATTTATATAAAATAAACAAATAAATGCTTTCAACTATCTAAATTTTTAAATAAGATGATTATCAATTTTAATAAATAGTGACATGATCAATAATATAATTTCTTTTACACAATTAATACGTGTATATATTAAACCTTTTTTATATTTATTAGTTTATCAGTTTATTTTTATTTATTTATGATAGTAAAAAAAATTATTTATTTTTATTTATTTAATTAAAAAATAAAATATAATTTATTATTTAATTTTTAATATATTCTTATAGTTATTGTTCAATACATAATTTTTGAGTTCAGAGGATATTCGTATAAACATCTTGGATTTTCTTATCTTGGACAAGGCAAGGGATTCGTACTCTTCGCCATATGTTCATTTCCAAAAAATTATATTTATATATTTAAAGAGTGATATAGTAAAATTATTATTTTATTTATTATTTTTTAAAAAATATATTAAATTAAAATATAATAAATAAAGATGAATCAGAAAAATATAAGAAATTATTTAATTTTTTAAAATAAAAAATAAAAAATTTAAAATAAAATAAAATTTTTTATTCTGATATTTGATTATGAATATTTATTAATCTTAAAAATCATTTCATACTAACATGAAGGGAATCAACATAAAATATCTTTTATCTATCCTATTTTGGTAATCAAATGAACACTAACATTATATACTCTCTTCTGATTATTTTGTTTATCATATTTTTATTTATATGCTCCTGAAGAAATTATATATTTTTAATAAATATTTTTTAATAAATAAATAAAAATTTAATCTAAACAATTATAATACTAAAATATGTATATGTGTATATAAATTTTTTAATTCTAATTAATCAAAAATAATAAAATAAAATAAAAAATATACTAATTATAGCTTAATTTTTAAAATTACAACTATTTTACATCACACCACAAGCGATGTGATTCGGAAGAAGTATATAGCTATGTATTCTCAACTACACTAGTGTAGTTATTATGTATATAAAGACGTTTATTCGATGGTTAGCTGTGATTGACATGTCTTGTTTGCAAGTTGTACATTAGATAATACTTCCACGCTTTAAAATAAATGATGCTTTCAATTTGAGCATATCTATTAAAAAAATTACTTATTTTTAAATTAAAAAATATATTTTTATTCACTTATCTCTAATAAATATCTTGAAAAAGATATAACTCTTTAATATTTTTTTGATTATGTAAAATTTTATCCATTTAAATAAAAATAAAATTAAAAAAATATTATTAATATTTTTTTAATTATATAAATCACTACTTATTTTAAAATAAAATTAAAAAATCAACACACCACTTATTTTAAAATAAAAAAATATTTAACTAATATTAATGAATTAAGACTGGAAAAACTTATATTAACAAAGAGAAACATGACAATTAATTAGCTCTTCAATTCTCCGCGTTCTCACCTACAATATGGATCTGCAAAATTGCATCAATACTTATCAACTCGCCGCATATTTCCACTGCGGCCAGCTAATGTCTTTACTAGCATGCTAAATTCTTGTATTTTGCAAACTGTCCGTACACCATACTCACGTGAAGTGCACGCATCTAGCCTTATCACAATTCCACTCCACTTCGTTTACCTCTCCACGTTTACACTTCACTTCCAACACTTGTCAATCTGCATGCATGCATGCCAATATTCCTCCACTATAAATTCCCACTTACGAAATCAACTTCTCCTCATCTTCCCATCTTCTCATCAATTTTCTACTATGGCAATTTTCACTAAATCGAAGCTTTTGTTTCTCTTCCTCTTGGTCCTTTCTTTGTTCCTTGGGTCTCATTGCGATGATCAAAACCCTCGGGGTCAAGAATCGTGGCGTGAGCTCGAAAGTTGTTTGAGGCAATGTCAGGCTCCGGGCGAACGTCCTGAGCAGCAACTCCAGTGTCAGAGGAGCTGCGTTCTGCGATACGAGCGTCAACAGAAAGAGAGGTCTGATGAAGTGATTGAGGAAATACTTGCTCATCACCGTGACCCAGAAAGGATATACAAAGAATGCCAGCAGCGTTGTGAGAGGCAACAGCCCGGACAACAGAGGCAGTTGTGCAAACAACGTTGTGAACAGGATTTCCTGAGAGAGAAGGAACACCAACATCGTGGCCAAGGGACCGAAGAAGATAATCCAGGACGACAAGGTGCTATTAGCTATATCTTTTAATTTATTTATCTTACTTCTTTTCATAACATGACATCTACAATATTTTTAATTCGTGGAGAAACAATTTCTAATCCTTTATAGTTTTTTGATAATTCTTCTTAGTGTTGTGTCCTTTTTTAAATTTTTTTTATTGCCCTTTTTGTTTTAGTTTTATAATTTTTTATATCATTATTTTTATATAGTCATTTTATTCCATTCAAATCATAAGACACTCGTATTTGGTGGCAAAGATTGTATTCAGGTTTTCTTTTTAAAAGTCAAAATATAAAAAAGTAGCTAGACAAATGAAGTATATACATAAAAATTTAATTAGTTTGACCTTATGTATTACGTGTAATTTTTCAAAGATATGATGAACTTGGTGCCCATGTGTCAAACCCAAAACACAAGACGTAAGACGAAACAGAGTATGCTTTTAACATTTGCGGCGGGCAAAAAATCTTTTATGGGCTTTCATAAGCCTAAGTTTACCAAGCTACAGTACACACATATGCTATGTGTGTATGGGCAAATATATAGGCTTTGCTGCCTTTCTTTAATTCTGTTGTATTTTTTTTTTCCCAACAGGCCAGCGTGACCCTGAAGAGAGATTCAGGGAGTGCCAACAGAGATGCCAAAGACAAGAACAGGGTGAACAACAGAGATGGTGTCAACAACGTTGTGAGCAAGATTACAAAAGAGAGAAAGAACACCACCGTCATGGCCAGGAGGAGACCAGAGATGAAAATCGACGTGACCCTGAGAGGAGATTCCAAGAGTGCCAACAGAGGTGTCAGAGAGAGGAACAAGGCCAACAACAGAGACAATGCCAACAACGTTGTCAACAAGAGTACCGAAGAGAGAAAGAACAACAACATCGCGGTCAGGAGACTGGAGAAGAAGAAACTAACCAACAAAGAGAAAAAGAAGAAGAGAATCCCTACTTATTCGAGTCTCAGAGGTTCAAGTCCCGATTCAGAGCCCGTCATGGTGATTTCCGCGTCCTCGAAAAATTCACTCAGAGATCCGAACTTCTCCGAGGAATAGAAAAATTCCGTGTTGCTGTCCTTGAATTTGAGCCTCAGTCTTTCATGCTGCCTCATCACTGTGATGGCGAAGCCATATTTGTTGTTGTTAGAGGTAATTTAATCATCTTCGTTTTCCTAATGTTCTTGATTAAGTGATTAAATCAAAGTGAAACCGTAATTACAGTAATTTTCAACTTTTTACACAGGGCATGGAACAATTAGTATAGCAGAACAAGATGATAAGAACTCGTTCAACTTGGAGCATGGAGATGTAATCAGAGTGCCTGCAGGTTCGACGGTCTACTTGCTCAACAGAGATAACAACGAAAAGTTCTTTGTTTACGTGCTGGCCAAGTCCGTCAATGCCCCTGGCCAATTCCAGGTAATCCTAGTACTGAAGACAGTACTCCGCCAAAAGTTCTCTTGAAATCAAATTACAAAATTGCGTACCGCAATATTACTGCTAGTACTAGCAATTGTTTTGTTTCTGTTTCCACCTTTAAGAATTGACTAAGTGAGATTTGTACACTCTTGTCTCTGGATTCAGGAATACTTTAGCGGTGGAGGCGAAAATCCGGAATCCTTCTACAGAGCATTCAGCAGTGATATCCTGGAGACTGCTTTCAATGTGAGCCTGATTGATTAACTTCGTATGTACTAATTAATAGTATTAAATTGGGCTTTTTTATGTTAGTTTACTGTTCATATTCTTTTGTTTATCATTTTGATTAGACTCCAAGGGACAGGTTAGAGAGGTTATTTGGACAGCAAAAGCAGGGGGTAGTAATCAAAGCCACTGAAGAGCAAATTAGAGCTATCAGCGAACATGCCTCTCGCTCCACTAAGCAAACTGAAGGTGAAACCAGAGGTCCTTTCAATCTGCTGAGGGAACGGCCCTTGTTTGATAGCAGATTTGGGCAGTTCTTTGAAGCATCTCCAGAAAGATGGAAGCAGTTGAGGGACTTGGATACTGCTGTTGCTTTCATGAACATCAACCAAGTAAGCCTCTTTGCAAAGTTAAAGAATCAAAATCTTGGTATCTCAAGCCCTTTTATTTGGGTAGAAAGATTTATATTGTTTGTGTTTAAAAGTTAAACTCTTGAAATATTATTGCAGGGTGGAATGGTACTGCCATACTACAATACAAGGTCTACAAGGTTGGTAATGGTTGTGGAAGGAAATGGTCGCTTTGAAATGGCGTGTCCTCATCTTGGTAGCCAAAGACAAGGCCGAGGGTCTCGTGAAGGAAGAAGATGGCAAGAAGAACAAGAACAAGAACAGGAAGGCAATGTCCATTACCAGAAAGTTCGCGGTTCTCTAAACGTTGGTGACTTTTTGGTGATCCCGGCAAGCCATCCTATTACCTTTATAGCCACCGGAGGTTCAAATCTAAGGCTAGTTGGTTTTGGAGTCAATGCTCACAACAACAAAAAGAACTTCCTTGCAGGTATACTCGATTCTTCAATAGAAGTGTCCCTGTTTTTGTGAAAGATTTATTTTACTTGGTTAACCTGGTGATGTGAAATTTATATTTTAATTCATTCTTGGTTGGTTTGAAATAATAGGCAAACAGAACATATGGAGAAATGTAGACAGGGAAGCAAAGGAACTGTCATTCAACATGCCAGGAAGAGAGATAGAAGAGATTTTCCAGAGGCAAGACCAATCCTTCTTTGTTGCAGGACCAGGGCAGCAAAGGGAGGGGGGTGAAAAAGGAACAAGGGGAGAACAACAATATCTGTCTTCAATTTTGGACTTCGTTTTCTAAAGAATAATAATAATATGCACTACTAGGAAGGATGCAGCTATGCCAAGTGAGAGCTTTTGTGAGTAAATAAGAAGAGGCTCTTAGCCAGAGTACTGATTAATATATAACCTACTCCCTACTTAAATAAATGTAGTCCAAGAGTTTAAGCGTTTTTGATCCTCTCTTGTAACATCTTGTATGTGTTCAATGTTAACTTGTGCGTTATAAATAAATTTCTCCTCTTTTATTCCAGAAAGGAGGACAAACCATGCTCCAATCAACTTCTCGAATTCCTTGGTTCTCGTGAAAATGTATAGAACATCGCTTTCGATTCCCATTTCGTTTTTTATCCCAAAATCTTCCAAGGGTTTGAGATTTATTTTCAGAAGGCAAAACCACAAATATGTTATCAAACTATCAGAACTTGGTAGGAATAAACCATAAGGAACAAGTAGTGAAATCAGGACTATTTAAAATTTGATGTAATTTCTAATTCTTTCTAATTTTGGGAAAGTTAAAATGAAAGTGGATTTGTCCAAACCCCTTAGAGACTTTGTTTGGATAGGGTTTAAATTAGAAGTGTTGATGGTGTTGCGGGAGCTAGTTTTAATTAGGTGATTGAATATGAATATCTGACAGGTTATTGCTTTATTTGCAAACACCAATGACACTAGCTTGGAGGATCAACGTTTGAAGAAGAGAAACTGAGAATGCTGATGGAATAAGAAACGGACATGCTCCTGATCTGGCTATTGCTACAAAAAAACACGGAAGTAAGTTGGTGAAACAAGTGAAAGTAAGGATAAATGGTCTAACAAAGTCGAACAACCTAAAAAAGATCATATTTTTTGGTTTAATCTCAACAATGCCAGAGCTAATAAAATCAGGAACATAAATTATCAAAAGAAGCAACAAGCTAAATGGATGGTTAGGAAAAACATGAAACAAGATTGACATATAAAAGCATACTCAAGTAGGACACTACAATAGCTATACACACTTGGACCATTGAAGACTTGGTAGGGGCAAGACAAACAGTTCAAGTTCCTATTCTCACAAAAAATTCTTTCCAGCAAATTGAGGAGGAGGAAAATTTTATGGATCTTCCAGATGATCAAGGTAATAAATTTGATGTAAGTTAGGACAAAAGTACGCAAACCATGAGCCCGCTTCCAAAAATTCATCAAGGAACAATGTTAGATTACTGGTTTTGACGATGTCAACCTCATACAGGGACCTGATCCCTTATGCTGGTGTGACTCAATTTTGAACTGGGCGGGAAAAACCTTTACAGCTGGAAAGGTTGCTTTTTGGCAGTGAGTTGGTGAGAGCAGCAGGGCGTAGCAGTGCAGCAGGGAAGCATAGCAGTAGCCTAGGCTAAGTAGGTCATATGTACTTGACCAATGAGAGAGTTTTCTTGTTGGGATGAACAACACTCCCTCCTTTTACCCGTTGGACAAAAGCAAGATGGACAAACAAATAGAGGGACAACCCAACAACTCTCTTATTCAGAAAAACACACCTTGACCTAAAGCTTATTCTTCTCTGTAAAAGGCAACCATTGTTTCCTCGTTCCATAGCAAGAATCAAAGTTAATGAGCTCAAGTTTTGAGGCTGCCATCAAGAAGAAGAAGTATTTGTAACAGATAGAAACTTTGTCTTTTGTACAAGTTTGTTTTCTTGTTTTTCAAAGGTTGTTTTCTTGTTTCTGTCGACTAGAGTTAGTGGACATTTCAGCTAGAGTTAACCTTGTATTTCAGTTGAGTTTTAGCCGGAGTAGATGATATTGAAGTCTTGTAATAGAGGTGTTACAAGTGGGAGATTAGGAGGTTAATCTCTTAGTAGTGTACTAGAGTCTGTAACCATTGTTGCTCAGATCTAGTAGAGGAGTTTGAGAAATCCTACGAGGTAGGTCGTAATTTTTTACTTCCTGTGAGCAAGGAGGTTTTCCACGTAAATATCGTGTGTCATCTTCTTACTGCTTTATTTACGTGTGTGTGTGTCTCTGTTTCTGTGTAACCTGATAGAGGGACCAGGTCCGGAGTACGGTGGTCGACCCATATAACTTATCATTTGGTATCAGAGTAGGTTCTTTCCAAAAAATTAACACCTAGAAAGATTTCTGTAAAAATATGGCAGCACCACCGAATCTGGAAGAGGGACAGTCTACTATTAGACCCCTTAGGTTTAATGGACAATACTACGGATGGTGGAAGACTAGGATGCATGATTTCATCATGGCTGAGGATAGTGAGCTATGGGATGTTGTGTTAGATGGTCCTTACGTCCCCATGAAGACAGTAAAAGAAGGAGAGACAACCATATCGGTTCCCAAAACAAGGAAAGAGTTCAATGACAATGATAGAAAACTCATTGAAAAGAACTACAAAGCCAAGAAGCTCCTTGTTTGTGGCATAGGTCCAGACAAGTACAATCGAATATCTGCTTGTGAGACATCCAAGGAGATTTGGGACTGTCTTAGAACGGCCCATGAAGGGACCAGCCAAGTCAAGCAGTCTAAAGTGGATATGCTTACCACTCAGTATGAAATGTTCTCAATGGAAGAAGGAGAATCCATTCAAGAGATGCATACTAGACTTACATCCATTACCAATGAGCTTTACTGTCTGGGGGAAGTGATAAAACCAAGCAGGTTGGTTAGAAAGATCCTCAGTGTTCTTCCCAAGTCTTGGGAAAGCAAAGTTGATGCCATTACGGAAGCCAGAAATCTGGATATTCTTACAATGGATGAACTCATAGGAAATCTGAAAACCTATGAGCTCAAGAAGCAGCATGACCAAAACAGAGGCGAGCAGAAGAAGGACAAAGGCCTAGCTCTCAAAGGAGCTCAGGTAAGCTCCAGTGAAGAGGATGAAGACATGACATATTTGACAAGGAGATTCCAAAAGATGATTAGGCGCAGTGGCAGCTTTCCTAAGAGGTCAAGTTCAAACAGGGGACCTGGTTCCAATGATCTCTGCCACAAATGTGGGAAACCAGGTCACTTTATCAAAGACTGTCCTATGCATAAAGTCGACTACAAGGAGTACTTAAGAACCAGTGCTGAAAAAGCCCGGAAGAAGGACCGGGTCCCAGATAAATTCAGGAGGAGAGCTGCAGCTGACAAGCTAGTCAAGCAAGCTCTAGCTGCATGGGAAAATTCTTCAGATGAATCAGACAAGGATGAAGCTGGGGAGGATGCCTCAATGATGGCTGTGGAGGACAATGATTCACCTTTCAACATGATGTTTGCCTTCATGGCAAATTCAGATGCCGATGAAGAAGAAGAGGTAACCTTTCATGACATTAAAAAGAACTTAAAGGATTATAATGTGAAAGAGCTGAGATCATTAGCTTGCGTATTAATTGATTCATTCTATGATCTCACTAAAGAAAAGAAGGTTTGAACCAGTGTATTGATGAACTTGAGTCAGAAAAGGGAGTCTTGATCACTAATCTAGCAGAACTAGAAGAAAAGTGTCAAGAGTTAGTAAATGAACAGAATATCATCGTTAAAAAGGGGGGAGCCAGTGACGTGAGAAATTCTCAAAGTAAATTGGAAGTAGAATTAATGAAGTCACAAGATGCGCTCACCCTTATAATGAAAAGAAATTCTGAGCTTGAGAAAGACGTGATTCAACTTAAGGGTGATCTTGAGAAGTCTCTTAAGTGGAATGCCTCCTCACAGATCTTGGAGAAATTGACTGGGCATAAATCTAATACTGGTGAAGGAATTGGGTATAAAAAAATCTATCCTCCATATAATCCTTACAGTAAATATGGATCTAACCCTGATAATCTATTGTGCACACACTGTGGAAGAAATGGTCACCTCAAACCTAACTGTGTTTCTAGACTAGCTGCTCTAAGGAAGACTGTGAATAGCCAAGAGAAAACCTGGGAACATCAGGGTACCTGGTCCCAGGGTGTCTCAAATCAGGCTACCTGAATGGTCTAAAAGAAATCTGATTTTTCCTCTATCTCGGTATTAGGAACTCAAGCTTAAATGGGTTCCCAAGTCTAATCTGTGATTTGTCCTGCCAGGAAGAAGTGAGAGAAAGCAGTCAAAAAATGGTACATGGACAGTGGCTGCTCAAAACACATGACTGGAGAAATTGAGAATTTTCTCTCACTCAAGAACAGAAGATCAGATTGCAGACATCTTTACTAAAGCCCTGAACAGGGACCAGTTCGAGTGAAACAGATTAAGGCTGGGTTTGATCAAAATGAATTAATTTTCTTTCTTCTCTCTCTAAAGTTTTGACTCTTGTCTTGGCTATGATCAGAATGCAGGTATCCTTGCTAGTTTGTTGTTGATGTGTCTAACTCAGTTCCATACCTTCCCAGGTATACACGCATGGTGGATGTGAGAAAGGCTGAAACTTGACAAGACAGGGACTATGCACAACTTATTCAATCTCATAAGGGGACCAGGTCCTACCAGGCCAGTATTACTTCTTCACTTATGAACAGATTGTGGAAATAATTCGTGAACTGCCATTCCCGCTTTCTCTTCTCGGTACCCGATCACACTGCCTGTTTCCCCCTCACCTCTTTCAGCCCAAACATCTTCTTGATTAGACACGTCTTTCTCTCTCATTAAAACTCATTACCTGTCACCCTTTCTCTCTCACTTTTCAAACTCCTCTCTGCTAAAAGGAATACCAGTTGATTTTTGAGTTCATAAACAAGGTTCTTCTCCCAAGCGCCGAGAAAAGAACTATTGCTGGGATCGCAAACTTGTTCTTAATGGAGGCCCTCAGTACTTTTCAACATGTTAATCTGGCTGGTGTGATGATGGAGCACATGTACAAAATCATGCATGTGCAGGATGGTAAACACGGCCTCACATACGGGTTTCTTTTGAACAAGGTCTTTGAGTTCTTCAGTATTGAATGTGGTCTGGGGATCATTGGGTCAAGACCTGACCAAGAAGTTGCTTCATGCCCTTGAGACATTCAATGACTGTATCTCAGCCCTCTTACTAAAATTATCCGGACCATGATCATCTCCCTCCCCTGCCCTTCTCCTTACCTATGCCCTGCTCGATGTCCCCTCTCATCTCTTTGTTACCTTGTTTTGGCAGTTACTGTTTATTTTTCTCAACTGGTTGTCACTAGTGATGTTGTAATGCTAACCTGACTAAATGAAGTTGTGTTTGATGCTGCACTGTCTCTATTGTCTCTTTCTTGCTTTCCTTTATTTTCATTCATGTTAGTGTTTCCCCAGTGGCCATGAGTTAACTCATCTCTGCATTCTTGACTTGGTTTACTGTCGTTTCTTTTTTATGATGCCAAAGGGGGAAGATACTGTGAGGGGAAAGATACTAGACAGGGGGAAGGATTATAAGGAATGGTGAATCTCTTATACTAGTCAGGGGGAATGATGGTGATAGGGGGAATACTGTGTGAAGCTTGTTTTGTGAAATGTGCAAGGGTGGTTGTCATCATCAAAAAGGGGGAAATTGTTAGATTACTGGTTTTGATGATGTCAACCTCATATAGGGGCCTGATCCCTTATGCTGGTGTGACTCAATTTTGAACTGGGCGGGAAAAACCTTTACAGCTGGAAAGGTTGCTTTTTGGCAGTGAGTTGGTGAGAGCAGCAGGGCGTAGCAGTGCAGCAGGGAAGCATAGCAGCAGCCTAGGCTAAGTAGGTCATATGTACTTGACCAATGAGAGAGTTTTCTTGTTGGGATGAAGAACACTCCCTCCTTTTACCCGTTGGACAAAAGCAAGATGGACAAACAAATAGAGGGACAACCCAACAACTCTCTTATTCAGAAAAACACACCTTGACCTAAAGCTTATTCTTCTCTGTAAAAGGCAACCATTGTTTCCTCGTTCCACAGCAAGAATCAAAGTTAATGAGCTCAAGTTTTGAGGCTGCCATCAAGAAGAAGAAGTGCTTGTAACAGATAGAAACTTTGTCTTTTGTACAAGTTTGTTTTCTTGTTTTTCAAAGGTTGTTTTCTTGTTTCTGTCGACTAGAGTTAGTGGACATTTCGGCTAGAGTTAGCCTTGTATTTCAGTTGAGTTTTAGCTGGAGTAGATGATATTGAAGTCTTGTAATAGAGGTGTTACAAGTGGGAGATTAGGAGGTTAATCTCTTAGTAGTGTACTAGAGTCTGTAACCATTGTTGCTCAGATCTAGTAGAGGAGTTTGAGAAATCCTACGAGGTAGGTCGTGGTTTTTTACTTCTTGTGAGCAAGGAGGTTTTCCACGTAAATATCGTGTGTCATCTTCTTACTGCTTTATTTACGTGTGTGTGTGTCTCTGTTTCTGTGTAACCTGATAGAGGAACCAGGTCCGGAGTACGGTGGTCGACCCATATAACTTATCATTTGGTATCAGAGAACCAATTATCACATTGCCAAGAAGACAAAAAAGAATCAGGAAGACATGCTAAGTCAATCTACCAACAAAATCAAGGATGAAATTTTTAAGAATTAACCAAATCATTCTGAACATGATAGACAAATCATCAAAGCCCCTACAAAGACTAATGAGAAGTCCAAAGACGAATAGAAAGCACGCCAACATAATCTTGAAGGAATTAAAGGCATGACACTGGAAAGCTCCAAGTAAATTTTCGCAAAACAACATTTCCAAAAATCAAGAGGAAAGTTCTGAGAATCAAAGGAACAACTCAAGGAAGGGCAGAATAAATTGACTGATTCATTGTCCTTCTTGTGCTTTCTGACATGGTTTTTACTATTAGGTGCATGTTTAGAAACTTTTATAAACTCAATTTTTTCTGCAATTTCTTATTTTATCTGGCCTATTGTATTTATGTGTGCACTAACACTTTTGAATTGCTCTCATTTTCTAGCTCTTCATATATGATAGATCATATTCCCTATATACAGTGCAACCACCCCTTCTTTTTTGAATCTCTTCCAAAACTCTCTTGATAATATTCAAGACAATCTTTGTATAATTTCTGATTAGTGCAAGTTAGCCACTAAGCTTCTAATTGAATACTTCCCACTGACAATAAGGAGGAACTTCCCCTGTGTGTGCGCATACCATTTCCCGCATCTTATTTTTTAATAAATTGATCTTCTTTCAATATCAGTTGTTGTCTAGAGAAATTTTGTAAGATCAGATACTATGATATCTTTATTCATTGTGTCGTCGTGGCAAGCCATTCTTTTGAGAGCAATTTTGTGCGGAAATTAGAAATCATTTATGTGATTTTGATGATCGACAAAGTGAACATGGTTCACCCTTTGTTGTCTTATGTTTATTTTGTTAGTTGAACCAGGCAGTCGAGTGATGTACAGATACAGAAGGTCGGTGCAAATAAGGAAAGAAAACAAAGGGGAGCAAAATTTGAATCCAAGTACGAGTCAGTAAAACAATCATTCAGAAGGAAGGAAATTGATAGTTTCTTTATAGGACTTGATGCCTCATTCTAAAGTACAGAAACTACCCATATATATATATATATATATATATATATATATACTAATACTAGATATGTCATGCCCGTGCTATACGGGCCCAACAATTTAAATCGCAATTTTTCTCTATTTTTTATGTTATCCATCTCTTAAATTTAGTCGTTATTTAATGAATAAAAGGGTACTATTGATAGGTATGAAAGAAAATTTTCAGTTTCAGATGGAAAGTCAAATGCTGCCATTTTGTTATTGATTTTCTTTATTATCTCTTGAATAAAATGCAAACATGTAATTAAAAGTATTTGATAAAAATACTGCAGAAATTATACATTTTACCAACAAATGCACAAAGTTTAAACTAATAAAGAAGCTTAATAATAAAATAAAAAATGCAAAAGATATTTGCACTACTTTCACATCTGCTATAAATTGATTCACCTATCTTCTACGGGTTATTTTGTGTGAGACATGTATCATGCATAGGATTGCATTGCCAAGTCTTTTCATAAGAAAAAAGAGTATTTAGAGCTGCTTCTTCAAGATCATTGATATGTATACACACCCTTTTCTACCAATTTTAGTGAAACCGTAAAACTAAATTCTTTGCATAAAACTATCAAAAAAAGGGAATAAAGAGCTGACCAAGTGTTGCATGTGTTCCGAAGACATAGAACAGTCCTTTTATATGAAGGTATGCAAGCCTGTTAGGGATACTCTTATTCAAAATTTTAATGTGCAACATTGTGCTCAATTCATATATGTTAATTGAAATTTGAAATATAACAATATATTTTGAATCATTAACTGTCTGAAAAAAGAAATTTAGATAATAAAGCCCCCCCCCCCCCCCCACACACACACGGAGAGAGTTAGTCCCGTTGATTATGGAATTGTAATCTAAAATAGTTCTAGAAGTTAGTGAAGTTTGCTGAAATTGTATTACATAAGTCATGATTTTTACTCTCTTGAGTAAGGAGATGTTTCATTATACATCGCTATTCTTGTTATAGTTTCTTATATCACTTGGTTTAGCGGTTGAATTTGGTTCATCAAATTAATAATAGTTACGTGAAAAATTAGCAGGTGGTATTATGGTAAAGTATGTCAAATTTCAATCCAATTAAAATACAAATGATTTTATCCGATCTCTCCAAAAGTTTTACAATAATTCCAAAATATATATGCTCGTGGCTAGAAGTTGAAAATTGCATAAAATATTTTGCCTTCAAATTCATTTCTATGTGCGCGAGATTACTTCCTTTACTACCTCATTATAAATCTATCAAAAGATATTTAATATGAGTAATAAAAAAAAGCTCCCCCCAATCAGTAAAAAACTTTTATCTTCCACATAAAATAAAATAATAATGGACCTCACTTTATTTTACGTTTCGCATTATGGAAAAAGAAATAACAACAAAAGTAAAGAATAATTTCAACATACAACACACACCTATTAGATTTGTCAGCACATGCATTTTATAGTTATTGTATGAGGAAAAATGGGCATGAGGGCACATTGCATCATCAACAAGTATTAAAAGGATTTTCGAGACCACGAGGGTCATGAGTCTTAGGAAGCAGTTTTTTTCGAGATAACAATGATGGAGTTACTATCTTGTATAGGATAAGAATCAGGGAATCATCACTTCCGATGACGTGGCATAAAAGACAAGTAGGGAATAAGAGTGACAGAATGTTTAGGTGCGCGGAGAACTCGTATAAGCCGAGCAATAATAATTGTTGGTACCTTTCAAACGGATTAGACGCACATAGTAGTTCTTCAGGGATCCTGTGACATTACTCTATTGGCTGAGGCCTTAATTCTGTAGCCTATAAATAGTCTACCCTCTTCTTTTGTAAAGGCATTCAGTCCCTATTTTCTCTTAAGTAAAGATATTCACAATACACTATTTTCTTGGGCTCCAAGTATTTTTCTATATTGTATTTAATTTGTTTAAGTTAACTAAAAGTAGCTGACCTCGAGCCAGAGGCTAAGATTTCGGACACGCTCGCGTCGCATCGAATGTGCTTAGATTTGTTCTATTTATATATCTTATCTCGCTTATTTACATTGTGCTTTAGTTGTTTTCATCACATACAACTAGCCAAATTGCTAGTAAATTGAATCTAAAATAGGATTGAATCGTAATGTGTGTTTTTGGCCCACTATAAATTCAACTGTACGAATTTCAAAGTAAACAGTTTGACGCCCACTGTGGGATCAGAGCAACTGTATGAGTTTAACTTTGTTTATCCTGCTAGCTTGATTGTGTCTAACTTTGCAGGAAATAGGCTATGACTAATAATAGATTGAATCGTAGATCCAGCTGCTGACAATGCCGCGGATGAGGATGCGGTGAGGCTTCTACTTTCCTATATGATAGACTCTAGTGGACAGACTCATCGAAATGAGGAGAATCAACTCCTCAATATGGACACAACTAATGTGAACATACAAAGAAGGGTTTGTAGGCCTCCCACTGGAGTAGAAGAGGTAGAGGAAGAAGTGGCCAGTTGGAGGACCAAACGAGGATCCTCAATGGCTTCACAGACTTCTAGAGCGAATTGATGACTAGGATAAATGTCACACCCCGCCTGGGGGGCATGACTGGCACCTGGTGCCCTACTGAGACCTGAACTGCTGAACTGCTAAGCCTGGGCACATCTGGTGCCTGGCTGGCTCTAACTCATATTTCTGGAAACAAAGGGCTATATAACGGCTGTAAACACAGCCCCCGACCCATTGGTCTATAGCCTCCTGTACCTGTACTAACAACTGACCAGAAACATATCAATTCAAGGAAACCTATGCGGGCCGACAAGGCCACCATGCTGTCTAGTTATCTGCAACTCAATCATGAAGTACTAAAAAGCTACGTGACCGGCAAGGTCACCACTACTGGCAAACTATGGCCCCACACGGCCAACATAAAAGAAAGAAAGAGTACTAACAGCTATACAACTGCACGGTCTCACACGACCGGCTCATCTGACCACAGGGAGGTATATACAGACTGCAAGCCTCTAGGAATAGCAATAGAAATGATCGGGACAGGGCCCCGACCTACCCGTACTATACAACAAAAGGAACTGAACTACACCTCTGGAATTCAGTCTCCGGATGACAGGAGCTGAATACTCGACCGCTGACAGGAATCACGTAGTATCGCCTGCTCGTCTATGAGTACCTGCAGACAAGTAATGCAGCGCCCCACCGGGCGTCAGTACCGCTGGTACTGAGTATGTAAAGCAATAACTGAAAGCAAAGTCCGAAAACAACAATGTAACTGATGAACTGAAGTAGGAAGACTTAGATTAACTGCCTGATACTGTAAGTCATACCTTTTCTCAATTATACTGGCTGTGATAGGAGTCATACCTGGAGACATATCCCTCTACTGTTGTTCTACTCATATCTATCGTAACATGGCAGAGCATGAAATAACATAACATGGCACACACAAACCTTACCCGGCCCCCATAAGCCGGGGGGTACAACCAGCACAGAATCTACACCCCTACCCCTGTCGTCCCATCTCCTATAATAGCTATAAGCACCCCGCCGGTCCCCTGGGTATGCACTTAGGCTCGCTGAGCCCCTGACTATAACTGTACCTGAGTCCGAAGGACTCCTGAATCAACACCCGGGCGTATCCGCTCGACGGGGGTGTATAAAAGCCGACCAAGGCAAAATATGGGGAAACTAGCATCCCATCTTCGTCCCCTGGGGGAGGGCATACCACTCCATAGAGCGACGTATCCTCGTCCTCTGGAGGACGAGTCGATACAGCTATTAACCCTGGGGCGGTCATGGATGCTAGGTAATCCAACCCCAAACAACACAACGGTCTCAACTAGTAATACTGTCTGCATATCTCACCTACTGAGGCTAATAGGGGTAAGGTATCGTATATACTACATGCTGAACTAATGATAGTAATCTGTACGTATTTAATACGTGCTGAGACTGGTAAATATATATATATATATATATGAATATAGTCTCCTGCCAAACTGTACTGGGGCAAATGCTATACAAGATAGTGTTTCTGCTGAAAACTATGCTGTTTACTGAGTTTCTGTATTAACATGATTTCCTATTCCTAACACGCTTTCTAAACTTTAGTTTAGCCTGCCATTCTATTTCTGAGGTGCTTTACGGATATTGCAACACTTTACGGGGTTTCAACTAAATACAATAATATCTTAGCAGTTCATATTACATCACATACTGAGCATACTGGGCAGTTTCTAACACTTGTGTTAGAATCTAGGTCGTACTAGTAAGTTTCACGCAAGTTACAACTCGATGCTTCTCATATCGTATCAACATTCACAATAAACGTAACACTCGACTTCTGAACATTCTACTGGTCTGTAAATTACTACACTGTACCGATATTACTTAACTTGCCGAGGGAACTTAACTTTACATACCTTATCCTTGAATTATTCGTCTGTCGGACGGGACTTCAACTATTTTCTCCCAACTGCATTCATAAATATGTCAATCAATACTAAATACAACTTTACTTTAAAGAGTAACGTCACTTTCGATATAGTTTATATCCCGAACTTAGGCTTATCGAAAGACGATCGAAAACTCGCTATTTTTCAGCGGTCCAGAAGGGAGAAATATTCATTTCACAGTTAGGAACACATAGACACTAATTTAGAGCAATTCCACTTACCTTAGCTCGGTGGCTCGACTATTCGTCGGCCATATTTTACGAAACTGAATCCGTAGGAATGCTCTCTGCTGCTAAATACCTCAGTATCTGAAGTTAATTTGAATTTGGGCAACGTTTAGCAGCGTAATCGGACGAAAATTATATAATTTCCTTCGTTCTTACTTCTCTCTGCCGCTCACCCTCTGTTTTCTGGAATTAATTGTGTGGTTAAATGATTTAAAACCGAAGTGGCCTTTATATACTTGGGCCTGGACAAGGCCAACGTGTCACGGAGCCAACGCGGAGACCCCTCCTTCGTGACACGCTGCCATCGCGGAGGGGCTCTGCCTCGGCTCCTTTCGCGATGGTTCGACAGGTTTCTCATCTGATCTTTTTCCGGGCCTTTCTCCAGCACGTATGGCCTTCAAATATGCTTAACCAACGTGCGAATAGGTCGTCTAGGTGCCGGAAATTCTATGAGGTATAACAATAAATACCCAAGGCATAAGGATAAATAAGCTCCAAAATAATGTAGCTCAAGTAACCCCGAATGCTTTAAGGGAAAACGAGCGAGATTCCCTCAATGAATAGAACTTGATGACAGGCCGATGGAGCACGCAGCCTTCGAGACTGAAAATGAGTTCGAAACCCTTATGACCGCGGGAACAACAATAATAAAACCATGAGAAAGGAGATGAAGTCTCAATATGCAAAGCTGCATCCTCTCATGAATCGCATCCCAAGGGCACCACTCTTCGTAAAAAGGCCAGACTCTAAGAGTTACGGTAAAGTGCCTTACATGGACATCGCATTTACTAAGACCATCCCTAAAAGGCTTAAAATGCCCGACATCCCCAAGTATAATGGGAATTTGGATCCCCAGGAGCATTTTCTCTTCTGCACAATGACCTTAAATAGTAATGACCTGACAAGGGAGGAGGTTGATTCTGTGATGGTGAAAAAGTTTGGAAAAACCCTGTCTGGGGGAGCTTTAGTCTGGTATTCTCTTTTACCCAAAAATTCAATTGATTCGTATAATATGTTGGCAAACAGTTTTGTCAGGGCGCAAGCTATAACTAAGAAGTATACCTCTAGAGGGGAGGCATTTTCAAGATAGAGAAAATGGACATGGAACTACTTTAGGAGTTCATTTGGAGGTTACACAAGGAAAAAATGCAGCTGTCGATGCTGTTGAATGACTAGGCAACAAAAGCTTTTATTAAAGGGTTGAACCCCGAGCGCTCGATCACCTCTTTCAAGCTGAAAGAAAGCCTGATTGAGTTTGAGGCCACGACTTGGGCGAACGTTCATAATCGCTATTAGTCAAATATTAGGATCGAGGATGATTGTCAAAGGGTCATTAGCAAGGTGCCTCGAATATGGATTGTGTCAAATTCTACAAAAGATCTTTGGTATGCAGGCGAGAGGACTTCTCGAAACCCTTCCCGATGGTTTCACTCAAGACTGTATCTCGGGGAGGTACCGGCCATACACAACAGATATGCGAGAAGGTACGAACAAAGAAAGTGATTTATATTCCCCGAACCATCCCCGACCAGAGAAGAGGGTGGATAGGGATCCCTTTCAAAGGGGTTTACAAGCTAAGGAGGTCGTGAAGCTGGTGGTCTATGCTGTTGGTGAGGTATCACCACTTTAGGAGTACTGTTTTACTATTAGCCCGACAGAGCTAGTCACAGCCATACGGGATATCAAACGGGCAAAGTTTTTGAAGACTATTTGCTTGAATCTAGATTCCACGAACAGGAATAGCAACCTTTGGTGGGAATACCACGGGATGCTTGGCCATAACACTAGAGATTGCCGCCACCTCCAAGACATGATTGCAAATTTGTTGAAGGATGACCACTTGGGGAAGTTCCTGAGCGATCGAGCTAAAAACAACTTTGAAAAATGTGTCGAGGGAAACAAACAACCTACAAACCCCAGTACACCCTGAAAGATGATAAGTTAAAGCTACAAGTTGAATGCTTCATACGGGGAGGTAACAAGCACGTTTCCAGGGTATCATTGATTTTTCAACTATTTGTTTTCCTTTTTTCTCTCAAGCTCCTATAGGTTATCGAAAATAACTTTCTAGCCACACGAGGGAGATTCGCTCTCTAGATAAGGCTAGTACTGACACTGAGTTCAGCACAAGAACTCCCAGGGGCGCCCTAGCGGAGAGAGTGTTTTGCCTGGATAACCAACTTAGAAGGCCCGAAATAACATATTACATTCTTTTTTCCTTCGCCAGTTTTTGTCCCCCAGAGAGTTTTCTTGGCAAGATTTTCGATGAGGTAACGAATAGGGACTTCCAATAATGAATTAGGATTTTTGCTTTCCTATATCATGTAAAGATCGCAATAGTTTGAGAAAAATATTGACATGAATAGAAAAGAATGTTCCTGAAAAGAATGACAAACTTCCTTTTACAAATAATGGACCCTCGAGTCTAAGCGCAACATTCTGTGAAACACTCAGAGGCCAAAGTTCCAAGGTCTAGAGACTAGCTCACCTTGAACAAAAGATGAAGGATAAAGGCTTGACCCGAGAACCTCAAGTCCAAAGCCAACAACCCTCAACCCCCGAAACGAGGGGTAAGTCTGAACTTTGAGGTCCCCGTACCAACAGCTAGGCACTGGGGACTGACGACGAAGTCAAGTGTGGTTTTCTAATTAATGAACATATAACTACTCTCCCAAACAAAACATTAGGGCCTCAGTACCGTAGGAAGAGTAAATTCATGTGAGATGAGCGGACTGATCATCTGATAGTAATAAATCAAGGCGACACCTCGTGTACTCAGGACGCGGTCCAATCAAGAAGAATTCTCGAAATACTGTGAAACCTAAGTTTCTCATTACTTCTGAAGTTGAAAATCAATAAAATAGAGAGAATTCTCTAAAATGGTATGCTCTAATATACCTCAGAGACGTTCGAAACTTAGAAGCACAACAATTAAAAAAGCAAAGAAATTCCTCCTTGTGATACGTGGTGTAACCATGAACAAACTCGAAAAGGTCCATAATCGGATGAAAAGAAACAAATGCATCGACTTTAAGAGATGATTAGGTCAGAAGCGCCATAATATAAACCAGTTGGTGACTATTTCAGTCATCGAATTAAAATCCAATGCTCGCTAAGTCTGGCTAAAGGTCGCTCGTTGTAATTTACAGAAATAGGTTACACAGAGTTGGGCACCACGAAACAAGGCTTTGAAAGGTTACAGCTCCCGTCTCCAAAAAAATGCACCCGACAAAGTTGAGAAGATTAATCGAGTTTAGGCTCTCAGTCTCAAAGGGGCGCCGAGCAAAAGTATGATACTGTAAGTTGAAATGTGTAAACCGTGTGCTAAAAAATGCGAAAAAAAGCAAAATAACATGAGAGAGTTATAAAGTCGCCAAAATTTTCTTTCATTACAAGCTCAAAGTGGGTTACGAATTACAAGGCCAAAGCAGGGTGTAAAAACTACATAGCCCGAAACAGGTTACAAATTACAAGTCCAAAGGAAGACGTAAAAATTACAAAGCCCAAAATGGGTTTCACACTACAAAGTCAAAAATAGGGCATAGAAATTACAAAGGTAAGAACAACAATGCAATGAGAACATAGATGGACTTGCTGGGTAAGCATTGAGAAGTCCCATGTTGAAGAAGTAGGGAATGGAGAGATATTACAACTACATGACTAAGCTCCGCCACTTTAAAGTAAGTGACTTGGTTCTGAGGAAGGTAACCCTTAGCACTGGAAACCCGAGTGAAGGAAAGTTGGGTCCAGGATAGAAGGATCTTATAAAATAAACGGCATAGCCGGAAAGGGTGCATACCAGCTGACCGACCTAAAGGCAACCGAAATTGAAACATCTGGAACATCGACTATTTGAAAAGATACTACTACTAAGAATGCAAGGTGGTGAAACGATCTTCCCCTTCTTTTACAACAACACGCGCTACTCTTTTCTCCTTCGACCAATTTTTATTCTAATAGGATTTTCATCAAGTTTTTTAACGAGGTATGCACCAAAAGTGTTGGGAGGTGACTGAAAACAATTTCGATGAATGATGCTAAGGACCCAAAAAATCCGACACTAGAGACTATCATATTAAGACTGAAAAGAACGAACTAGAGTTGCCAATGAGACCAATTGTGCGAAGTCATACATTCATTTATCTCAAAAGTTTCTCATCCGATTGGCAGTAAAAACATTGATAGATACTGTAATAAAAATTTATGCTGAATATAAAAGTTGAGATGTTACGTCGCTTCCTTTTCTTTTCTACCTCGTGCTTTGAAGAATAATTCAACAGAGATTAAAGAAAGGACTCCAAATCATCCCGACACTTCACATTTGACATAATTAAGAGACGTCCTAACTAATAAAAATGTCAAAAAATTGATATTACCGGCAAAATGGACCTTAACTTGATTAAGCTACAGAGCATATGTATATGAATAAAAGAAATTATTTTTTTTGCTCACTTGGAATTGAGCTATGCACCTAAGTGAGTATATAAATTAAATGTACTAAAATATAAAAATCGGTTGGTAACTACCTTTGGTCATAAATTTAAAAATTCAGTACAACATATAGATTAATGCATCTTAAAAGAACAAAGAGAGAGAACCGACATGCTACAATCGCAAATAACTGAACGTCTCTTTTATAGCAGGGATAACTAAAGCGCGAAGCCATTGCTTACATGACAAGATAGCAAAAAGAAGATAGTAATAAAAAATGTATGTACATGTGCGGAGAATAAATAGGTAAACTGCTAGAGTCTCTCAACTGAGGAGCTTTAGGTGCCCCTTGAGCGATTCTTCTCCCTCAAGTCATCAGGAGATGAAGCAATCTCAATTAGATCCAAAGGGGGCAGGTGGTTGCCATAACAGCTTCTTGAGTTAGCTCAATATCTTTCCCCACTAAATAAGAATCGGCACGAATATAATCATCTCTTAGAGACTTAACCTATCCGTACAAATTCTTTAGTTAACACAAATCCTCTCTAAAATAATTAACCTATCTGCCTTAGTGCTTTATAGTAGAATGTTTGGCCCTGATCTTTCCTAAAACCTCTCGGAGAGCTTTATTCTTTTGTTTCTTCTTATATAAATCCTTCATGGTAGAATGAAGGGACTTCACTCTACCCTCGAGAAAGACTGCTACTGCTTTGGCTGCTGCTGCTTCAACAACACTTTCTTTCAGCTGGATTAGTAGTTAAGAAATCTCCTGCTCAACTTTACCCATCCTCTTAGTGGCTTTCCTTCCTTCCTCTAACTAGTACTGAAGGTGAGACAACCTATTATTTGCATCGGCTAAAGCTTCTTTCTCAACAGGAGATTGACCTTCGAGTAATTAGTCTGCATCTCTAGAAAGGTGATTCTCTCCCGAAGCTGTATTCCTTCTTGTCGCGTTAGTCTCTCCTTGCCTGAACAGCGAGAGAAGAACTCAGACATACAAAGGAACCCTTGTGAAGAATAAATCTTTACTCAAAGGAAGCAAAAAAGGAAGGGAGAAAGAAAGAAGTTTGGAAGATGCGAGAACGTACCCGAGAAAGGAAATAAAGTGTCTGCTTGAGAAGGAGCGACTCATCTTGAGCTGGTAACCCTCTCAAAAATATCTTTACACACTTGGAGAGTCGGGTGAGTGTCACACCCCAAATTCTGAGGGGCATGACTGGAACATTGTGCCACAGTTGATTGACCACACCTCGCCACAAAAGTTACTATAATAAGCTAGGACCGACGAGGTTCAGCAACACAACAACTATAAAATCAAAGTAAGATAATACACTATAGTGGATGTTGGCTCAAAACAAACATATATACGGTGCTATGGAGGCATGTACCTCCCTGTAGGTATTGCATGTCTCAGAACGGTGCTATGGAAGGAAAACTCCACTCTACCATAGCCTAATTGTTCTACACCTTGGACTCAACTCTGCGGCCGGACCTACTCTCAGCGTTAGGTATCCACGAGTCCCAAAGGCGTCAACACACGCAAAAAAATTTACACAATCACAATATTTACAATAAAAAACAGTAACAATACATGTTCAAACAGTCCACAACCGTCTCTCAAACCCCACCAACTGACTATCACAATATAGTAATATTTTTGTACGTTTAGCTGTCCACCGACGAGCCACTAACTGAGTTAAGGATCATCATCCTAACTAGTCTATCCCCAAGATCAAACTACTCTACTCACCACTAACAACAAGGGACATGGCCAAACTAACCCAAGCATCACCCGGGCCGTCAACGTGCTCTCGACACAGCCAACGCGACCACCGACTCTAATATAACAAAAGATCGTCACAACCGTTGATCTTGACCACTCTAAACCCTCATTCACTTGTCAATATCACCACCTAATATTATTTACACAAGTAGCCCATAAATTTTTACAAGAACTACATGCCTCACACATGGCCTCTCGACACGAGCGTACAAGAAATATAATTTGTAACGACCACTTCTTAACAAAGGGATGTGAATCCGGTCATTATAAGTTACTTATAGTGACCAAATATTTTTGTGGTCGTTAAAAGTTAATTTTTTAATTTTATATTAACGATGGATAATATTCCATTGTTAAAGAACATAATATTCAGTTGTTATAGATAAATAGATTAATACCCCCACCCCTACGCAGAGAAAACAAGAAAATCCTTAGAGATTTTCTTTTCCTTGATATCATTCTCTTTCACATACAGAGGATCAAGTGTGATGAATCACAAATATTATGACTCATTGCGACTTAGAGTTTGTTCTCCTCTAGGCCAAGGTAAGTTTCGTTCTCTGTTAGTTTCATATTCTGGATTTTGATAGTCCTTAATGTTATCCGCTGCTTGTTATATTTCCTCTTCTGTATTAGTTTCCAAATCAAACTCTATGTGAGAAATGTCTGAGACTTCGTTGGGATTAGTTTTTTTTTCCTTTTTCCAGTAGTTTCCAAGGACCCTTATACATTGATCTGGTGGGTGTAATAAAAGTTCAATCTTTAAGAGATATTCACGGGGTAAGTTTTTCTTAATCATGCACACCTGAATTAGAGAAGCAAACTTATGTGTTTTATCTTGAAGATTTGCAATTGCACTTGATTGAAATTTTAGCTGCATGATTTATATATCTTTTTTTTCTTTGGAATTTTAGTCATTCTAAGAAAGAATTAAGGTGGAATTTGAGAATCAAATTGCTAATCTTGCTTAATACTTCAGTTGCTAATCCTTTTTCTTTATGTAAGACTTTGTTTGCTATTTTCTTCTGTATTAGCGTTGTATTTATGCATTTTTGCACACCATTTCATATTTTGTAATCATGATTTAGAGACTGAATTGGTTCGAATTATAAGCATCGAGTTGTTTTTTATTTTTAATTAAAATTTATTATAATTTTCTTCACGTTTATTAATTCCAATGTTATGCTAATTTTTTGTCTTTGGGCGTTAGTGATCATATTTTTCTTGAAGTTTTGACTATTTTTCCTAATTTAGCTTTTCTTGGATTAGCGAGAATTAAGTTGTTGGATTAGTTCCTACGAGACAATTTATAATCTATTTGGTAAATTTGATATATTAATAAAATAGTTTCATATTACCTGTCTAAAGAATAAGGATTTTATACAGCAAGAAATAAAGAAAATATTAGCCTGCTGTCATGAATTGATCTTCAAAATATTCATGAATTGTTAATTGCATGCCATGAGGATAAAATGCTGAGAAATTTTATTGGAATTGAGACACAAATGAATAATGAACTGATCTAAACTAGGCTGTTTGACATGGTCTTGGTATGCTACTTTAAGCATAAGTTTTAGATTTCTCATCTGTTCATCTAATTTTGGAACAGCACACCATCCTAAGTTAGAATCTAAAAGTCTTTCTCTCCGTCGCACCAATTGTATCTATCAGGTGGTCTGGAAAAAAAAGATTAAAAGCTAATAGTAGTTAAAATTTTGTTTTGAAGATCATGTACCATAAAATGAAGATAAATTAGCACTTGAATATTTTGGAGATGTATATGTCTGCATTATACATGCTTCATGGAACTGAAAAATAAATAAAGAGCAAATACTACACTGGTCATATTTCAGTTTTCACTCAAATAAAAATTGAAAATCAGTTGCGAAAAATTCAGAAAGAATGCAGTGCATGAGTTGCATAGCTAGATACTACTGAAGTTTATGCTCAATATGTAGTTTTATGATTTTAGTCTGTGTGTCTGACCTATAACAAGAAGGAATGTGGTCTCAAATCCTAGCTGAGACAACGCGCACTCGACATTCTCCTTACCTAGTAACTAACGAGAAAACCCTTATTCAAATCCATAATTTATTGCTGGAAAATGTTTTACTGAATGCTCTAAAATGACATGTTAATTGAATTAATAAAACATCAAGTTATTAAAACAACTAAGTTTCGCTGAATCCCAACATTTAGTGGTTCATTATAGGCTTTGACTCAGAGAACTTAATATTTTTAGTTACCCACTGGTTCTAAGTGTGACACCATTTGAAAAATTTATTTTCCGTTGGCCTGGTGGTCACATTGAAACAGGGCCTATAGTTTAAGCTACTAGAAGCTTTCTAATGTGTTGATCGATGTTGCTATCAATTATTGTAAGGACGCGCGAACATACCTCCTGGAATTGCAATGTCATGAGAAATTTATTTTGTTCTACAAACTAAATATGCAGAGCTCTCACAACAAGTGGAAGTGACAATGGAAAACATGTTGAAGATGATAAAGTAAGATGATTAGCACCGTGACTAAAGGAAGTATATGTTTTATATACACAACGACATGAAGAAATGAGCAAATACTTGCATTTACTTTGAAAACTTGGACTTGTACCATCAATATTTGTCTATTCTGTCCTCTTTTTATATGTTCTTCACTAAATCTCAAGATCACTATTTTATAAACATAAATTGCATCATTATGTAGAGGGAAACCAGAATTTTTTGTAGTTCTCCTCTGAAGCTATTTTATCACCTTTTACAGTGAAATTGATTAGAGCTCTACTGAAATAATAGAAGACTCGGAGAGGTGCAGGGACTTGCTCTAGAGAGGAGGAAAACTTTCTAGGAACAAAAGGAAGATTTTTTAAGAGCTGCTTGTGCTATTTTGAACATGCTTAATAACTAGGAAAGTGATAAATTCGTAAGTTTATCAGTGGTCCCTAAATCTCTATTTTTAGTAGTGTGATCGTGATTTCAGCTCACCAGTA
Organism: Datura wrightii; assembly: GCA_035772735.1. Taxonomy (NCBI): domain Eukaryota; kingdom Viridiplantae; phylum Streptophyta; class Magnoliopsida; order Solanales; family Solanaceae; genus Datura; species Datura wrightii. Next base: position 8,517,811 of record JASDFA010000009.1, read on the forward strand.
ACTAGTGATGTTTATCTCATTAAGGTATTATTTATCATGTATTTGATTTAGCATGTCATCTAATGATCTTGACAAACATGTAGTTTTCTTGGATGTTCTTTTAGTCATTAGGCTACTTTTATCAAGTTATATACAGTTGATGTAAAATATAAATATTATGGTAAATATCATTTTGACAGCTGGTTGAAGTGTAAATAGAGCTCGATCATCCTTATGGCTAGAAGCATTTGATATACTTTTGACTTGCAAGTGCAATATATAACTCTCAAATTGTAGATTACTTCATTTACGTATGTTGGTTGACCGAACAACCTGCTCATGCATAATGTTCTTGTATTGGTAGATGCCTACTAGCGTTAGATCACATTTAGAAACATCTTTAAAATATTTATAGTTCTTGTTCTTTCTGCAGGTATAAAGGACATCTCAGACATTTTGACCCCATTATCCCTCGTAACAATGTAAAGGTTGTAGAGAATTCACATAGCTTTTTGAATTATTTCACAAAATAAACTTGAGTCCTACCCATTAAATAAGTGTTGCTTGAATCTGATCAGTAATACTGATGTATGATCTCTATGAATCATGTGCCTTTCTTCTTGTTGACTATCCTAAAAGTTGGGTGTTGTAGCCTCTTAAGTAAAAGCTTTTAACTCAGATTTTTTCTCCTGGTCATCACTAGCTTCAAACTGATCTGCTATGTGAACCACATGATTGATCCTGAGTTGTAAATTCTGTTATTGTAATACAATACACCATAGGAACATCTTTTGCAAGTCATACAATTAATACACCACACACAAAAGTCATATAAGTACATTCTTTCTACAATGGTGACAAGTATTTCTCAACTGATTAGAACTTTTGTTTTACTTTTCTTAAATTAATTTGATATTCTGCAGTTTTGTCGAGCTTTCTGTATCTTAATTTCATTGCAATAATGCATTATCTCTGTTTCAATTACTTATTTAGGTTTGTAAACTGTTATTGATCTTCAATTTCCGTATTCGCTTGTATGGACAAGCACAACTTTTTTTGTGTCTATTCACTGTTCCATTACAAACTCCTTATGTCGCGTCCAAAACTATAGATTCCCATGATTATTGCAAAAAAAATTCATATTTATGGTTATCATATATCTGGTATATATTACTAAAATTGGTATTTTTGTTTGTTTTTATTAGTATTTTCTAATCCTAAGCAGTTTATTTGACCATTGTCTTTGAAGGAATTTGGTAGCTTTATTTTTGTGTTCTTGCATCTTAATTAAGAATGTAAACTGGATTAATTGTATTTATTTTCATAGTAATATTTTTTCGTTATATAACTTGCACATCTTTTGGAAGAAAAAGAGAAGAAAGTACTAGCTATTACAAGTTTTATTACTGAACCGACATGAACTTGTTCATTTAACAGATTAAGAATTTGAAGTTTGAAGAACGAAGTACAGAACAAGTTAAAGTAGCTGAAATGTTAAAGAATAAATTTAGGATGAGAAGAAGTGTTTTTTCTTTATTTAGGAACTATTTAAAGATGTTTTGCTCAGACAATCTACATTTCTATTCTTTTTTTCTTTTTCTTTCTGGAATTGACAAATACAATGTGATTCTTTATCCCTTTTGTAAGTAACTATAAAATGTTATATTCATATTGATTCTTTTATATTATCTAGATTTGTGTATATGCGAATCAATATGAAAGTAGTATTTGGTTTCTATATGGTTTTACAGTGATAACCATGTAACTTCTATAAGGATAACGTATGCAATTATCACATGTTTCTTGTTAAATCTACTAATAACAATTAGATATGTTGCCTACATTAAAGGTGTACAACCGGAATGACAATTAGCGAATGAAAAATTCGGTCACTAAAAATGCATTATAATAACTGTTTTTTTGTTGTCGCTAAAAGTTTTTTATGATCAAATTGAAATCCGGTCGTGTACTTTTAACGTCAGAGCCTATAACGACCGGTGACGACCTGATTTTATTTGGTCGTAATTGATTAGTAGCGTCCGGATTATGACTTTTAACAACCAAAATACCCTTCATTAAAAGCCGTTTTTCTTGTATGATTCTCCGCACTCAAGCCCGAGCCATCAACCAAATCAGCACCTTATACCCACACTTATCATCATATTATTAAATAGCAGCACCAGAGTCAAATAAAAATATAACACAAAGATTCACAAAACAGTCAACACACACGTCAATACCGACGACAAGGACTACGGAATTCATGCCGACAAAGGGAGGGACAAGCCTAATATACCTTGGATTCTTGGAGAACCCGAAATATGTCGTACCTTCACCCTTATAAGCATCAGGATACTGCCTAAGAACAACCCAAGTTGCTGCCAAGAACACAACCAACAAACTCAACAAAGAAACAAGACAAATGGAGTTTAACCGACAAGATTCATAGAAATTCGACGATAGAAACTCCGAGACAACAACCTATGGGGGTTAATACACCAATAACCAACCTCAAAAACTAAAGAAAACCAAAGGAAGAAAGCTTACCAATATCTTTACCACGAAACAACCACCAAAAGCCTGGAAAAGACACCAAACGCTAGTTAAATGTGATTCCTTACATTAAAATCATGTTAAACCATGGTTTTCTGCCTTTAGAACACTTAGAACACTTAAGGAAGAGTTGGAGAGAGGTTTCTTACGAAGGGAGTTCCTGGAAAATGAATTTGGGTGACCAACAACCGACCAAAGGGACTTAAATAGTCCTCCACTACCTTAGCCCGCTTGTGCAGTCTCGCGAAAACGTGAATATCCCTCTATTCCAAAGTCGGATTGACAAATGGTTTAATGCAGTGAAAACTAGACTGATATAAGTTTAATTTAATAGGTCGTACATCCCCTAACTCTTTATAGATTGGGGGAAAAGTTTTGAGACATTTAACCTAAATTTCAGAGAAACTAAAGAAGAAAAATTTGCGATAACTTTTGCTGAATTTTTGTTCTATAACTTGATTGACGTCCAATCTTTGATACGACCATAGAGTGACTCAAATACCTCATAAAAAATCCTTCTTAGTTTATTAAGTACTCTTAGTCCTACCTCAAAAGTATAGATTTATTGCTCAAGTTATCGGGGGTGTTACAGTGAGGATATAGGCTCTGCCATTCCTCGATACTCATAGAGTCTTAATCGAGATCAGGACTTGGTAAAACCTTTACGAAGAATGAAAGGAGAGAGTTTTAGTACACCCACTGAGAGAGGGATTGAGCTTCCAACCTCCCCAGCTGACCTGTCCTTTCCAAGAAACATCCCCTGACTGCTCGCCTCTATTCCCCAGGTAAGAACTTTCTGAGAAGATGAAGTCAGATGCTCATAATCAGTTGACAGTTTACTTGCAGTGGCGGCTTTCTCTTAGGGGGCTTCTTCTCTGCTTTTCTTGAACTGCCTCTCGAAAGGAGGAAACTCATCGCCAACATCTTTCCTTTTTCTCTTTTTCAGGATGCCTTTTTCAAGAGATTTTCTCTGTCTCACCTCGACTTGCCAAAGGAGAAAAAATTCAAACCCCATAAAAGTTAAGATAGGGCGTTTGCTCTGCCTACCTTTATCCCTGAGCCGAATAGCTAAGTTAGTAATGACAGTAATAGGCAAAGATGGGGGAAAAGAAAGTCTGGAAAGGGTTCAAGTGGAACTCACCATGGTCTTTAAAAGACTTGCCCATCCTCTCAGAGATATAACCCAGTTGCTCTCTTCAGGCTTCAGGGAGCTTAGAATCCTCTAGGCCCAAGGCTGAATCTCAAGGAGAGAGGGGGTCCAAGGTATGGTTGAGGAGGAAAAGAAGCTTCTGAAGTAAGATTGAACCTTTTTTGCAACTATTTTTTAAATAAAGAAAAGATAGAGAGAAAGGCTGCGTTGTAAAGCAGATGATCGGTATGGAAAAAGACATATCTATCAATGCATAAACGACCCCCCCATCCAAATTTGAAAGAACACTCTTCACTCTTCAACATTTAACCATGAACAACTACTTTTGAATGATTCGAGGAACATACAGCCAAACGAAATGGTCTGGGTTAAGACCGAGCCCCAAGGATAAGTATATGACGTTGAGACAGGACACCACCCTCTAGACAGTAGGATCCACCTGGCCAAGTGAGATGGTATACTTCTCGCTCAATTGGATGACGAACCACCTCAGCCAAATTCATAGCGAAAGGTTAAGTATACAATACCATGAAATGGCTTGGAGGAAGAAATATTCTTCGAGGGAAGGGGGGAGAGAACATCAATATCATCGGATCAACCGCAGTCAGTTTTGACTCGAGGTATGTCGCCTTCATCAACCGCAGAGACATAGTGAATGACAAAATAGATTCTCGAACGTGCGGTGTTATGACCTTTTTTTAAACTCGTTAAAAACGTTTCATAAGTCAGCTTGTTTGTGAAAAACACAAAGTCGACACCTAATTTTTATGGAGTTAGAAAACCATTTAAAAAAGTATTTAAAAACCTTTGTTTGAAAAACCAAAGAAAAAGGGTAAGGGTTCTGGTTATCTACCGAGGATGGTGTCAGGCACCTCGAGAAATTCGCAAATGCGGTTTACCGGCGAATTTATACATTTTTTATGACTAAAAAAAATATAATTATTTTGAAAAATGGACTTAAATAAATATATTAGCATTTCAATTATTTGTTAATTCAATTCATGAATTAACTCATAATTTGGCTAATTGAAAAGGGATTATCTCTCTAAATGTATACGATTTGTCAAGATTTTAGATTATATGTATAATCCAACTTCTCAATTCGTTAATTGATTCACTTATTTGTAACTCAAAAGATATAGAGGATCTTTAAGTTAATTAACAACAAACATTTTAGATAAAAATATAAGATTTTTGTCTTCAAATGTCATGATCAAATCTCAAACCAAAACTTTATTTTTGATTAGACCAAGATGTTTTGTATCTTAAAAATATATCTCAATATAATATATATAGTGTGAATGCACACCATTGTATTTGGGCGAAATTTTGTGAAAAGTTTTCATACGTTCATTTATCGGAACTTATCCCCAATCTTTTGTAAAAAGAGCTCAATCAAATGGCATGGAATACCAACTACCTTTTATTATATTTTCAGAAGAAACAAAAAAGAGCCTTTAATTTTTTATTTTTTATTTTTAAAAAAAGTCACTATTATCAAAAGTAACTACTCGGGATTCATCTAGCACATAAAAACATTTCAGCATGTTAAAATTCACAAAAATACATAAGGATAAGTATAAAAAGATAAAACAGATATGCTTGGGCGTTTTGCCCAGCTCCAAATGCTATAGTTTATCGTGTTTCTACCAAGCCGCGGACCCATTCTCTTCTTCCTGTTCATCTATTGAGGTGGATGTGCTGACTCGAAAGAATATTATGTTGGACTACGTAGGAGATGATGGTAGAGTTTGGTGAACTCATTATGAAGTAGCTCATGCAACAAGAAAATGAAGGACGAGTTAATATTTGTTGTTACAAAATAATATATTAAAGAAATTATAAATCATCCACAACATTTAGGTGAACAAATGGAGGCAGACATGATTATGAATATTTGTTTGCAAGGCAAGAATAGTATATCACCAAAAAAAAAAAATGTATGTTAGAAGAGACTATTATTCCTTGCAAGGCAAGAATATTATATCACCAAATTTTAGTTGTAACTATGGGTAAATAAAATCTTTTCAAAGCCATTTTAAAGACTGAAACATGAGACACGGTGTATACATTTGAGGAATCAACCTTAATCATTTAAGCAAATAAGTCCAATTTATCCTTCGACAAGTTCCTAAAAACGAAATAAACTACACCGAGGCAGATGCAGAGATAGAAAAGAGCTTAGATAGCTAAACTTACTAAACAATGAAGTAACACCATAAAGAGTTGTTGAGGGGGCAGAACCTCCATTAAAGCTTTTCTCGAAAAGGGACTGAGCAAACTGCAATGGATGAAAGTCGACGAACTTTACCCCAAAATCGATGAATGAGCGGGAAAGAGAAGTGAGCGATGCGGCTCTGAGTTAGAGATTAGGGTTTTGTTGTCGTCGGTTTGCTGATTAGGGCTTCTCTTCTGAAAGTTGAGGAAATGAGGGGTTTAAAATAGGAAAAATTACATGGCATAGCAAACATATACTATGTATTTATCATTAGTAGAAAAAATTTGAAAAATTACATTTTATAGAAATTAATATAATTTGTAGCACTTCTCTCCATCTAACCCTAAATCTCTCTCGCCTCCCTCCTCTTTCTCCCTCTCTCTCGCTCGCCTCCCTCCTCTTTCTCTCCATCTCTCGCCTCCCTCCTTCCTCCTTCTCACTTTCTTTCTCTCTGTCTCTCTTTTTTTTTAATTTTTTTTTCTTTCTCCTCTTTGTCTCTCTCTTTGACACATATTGATAAGCATAAAAATAAATAAATAAGGATACACATTCAAAAAGTACATATTGTTAAGCATAAAAAAATAGATACAAGTAGATACACATTTAAAGAGTATAAGTAGATACAAGAGTGAATGAATACAAGTGATACAAGAGTGAATGAATACAAGCTCAATTATAGATAGATGCACATTCAAAGATACACAATCAAAGAATATAAGTAGAATGAATGAATACAAGTGATACAAGAATGAATGAATTCAAAAAATAAAAATAGATACACATTCAAAACTTTGATACATACTGATAAGTATTTAAAAATAAAAGAAAGATACACGTTCAAAGAATACAAGTAGAATGAATGAATATAAGTTATACAAGAGTGAATGAATACAAGTAATACAGGAATGAATTAATACAAGTTCAATTAGATACAACAAGTATTCATTGATACAACTAATGCAACTATGAATACAATATGCATATAGTTGTTTGATATTCTCCAAAAAAATATAAAAAATATAAAGAGAAAGATACAATTAAAATATAATATACAGAGAGAGAAATAGAGAAATAGAAAGAGAGAGGAAAAGAAAGGGAGGGCGAGAGAGGCAGAGAGAAAAAAGAGCAAGAGAGAGAGAAAGAAAGAAAGAGAGAGAGGGAAAAAAGAGTGAGTGAGGTAAAAAGAGGGGGAGAGTGGCGAGAGAGATTCTAGAGAGAGGGAGAGAGATGTTTTTTTGCCTCCAAAAATTGTTGCTATAAATTATAATTATGCAAACTATACATATTAATGATAATTAATTTTCAAATTGATACTATTTATGAAAGATTCCTTTTAAAATAATATTGGACCAGCTCGTGGATTCTGGTTTGGGCTGTGATAAATTGGATAGCTGGGCTGTGGATTTTTGCCCAGAAATACGTGCAAGGGCTGATATTTAAGACCTAAAATAGCTAACTTGTATTAAAAGTGACCCAAAAAATGCTTTCTATCGTAGACAAATTGTTAAAATACCCAATGTAATCGTCTTGAGCTAAGATTGAGAGGAACTATTTATCCATTAATAAATTAAGCTTCCCGATGTAATTAAAATAAATATTTATTAGCAAGTATAAATTAATTAAAATATTTAAGGCATGAATGAACTCGTATTAAGAAGAAAAAAATTGGATACGTACTTCTTTAATTCATTTGTATGAGAAAAAATGGAAGCGAGAATACGTGACATCATCAACGAGTCCTGAAAGGATTTTCGAGACCATGAGGGCCATGGGCCTTAGGGAGTAGTTTTTTCTGAGATAACAACGATGGATTAGCCGTCTCGTACAAGAAAAGATCGGGGAATCGTTGCCCCCAATGAGGTGGCATAAAAGACAAGGCGGGAACAAGAGAGTATAGAATGCTCAGGTGTATGGACGTGCTCGTACGAATCTTAGTCGAGCAGGGATATTGGTTGGCACCTTCCAAACGGATTAGACGAGTGGTACAAGGAATAGGATAGTATTTAAGGGGGCCTCCCATGACATTATCCTATTGGCTGAAACCTTAATTCTGTAGCCTATAAGTAGTCGACCCTCTTCTTCTGTAAATGCATTCAGACCCTACTCTCTCTCAAGCAAAGATATTCACAATACAGTATTTTAATTTCTTGGGCTCTAACTATTTTTTTTAATATTGTATTGAATTTGTTTAAGTTATCAAAAATAACTGATCTCGAGCCAGAGGCTAAAATCTCGGACACGCTTGTAGTCACTTCAGATACGTTTAAATATGTTCTTTTTATCGTATTTCACTTGTTTATACTGTGTTTTAGTTATTTTCATTAAATACAACTAATTAAACTATCAATAAATTAACTCTAAAACAGAATTTAATCATAATTTCGGGTAAACCGCTATAACATTGTATCAGCCCAGTGTTTTTTCCCTCAGCCATAGTGGGATGTGGCAAATATTGTCATTTAGCACATAGTACAGTAAGATACAATGCAGAGGCAAACCTTCGTCGTTTCTGCATGCATGTATTGGTTGCCAAGTGTTTTCTTCACGTGTCCACTTTGTTTTTAAGCAAAAGGCATCTTTCTTACAAAAACAAATCAATTCTCCGCATTCATATTTTTTTTCCTTCATATTTCCATCTTAATATTTATACTTATTTTTTAGATTATAATAAAATATTTATATTTTAAGAAACACATAAAATTCAAAATGAATTCGTAACACCGTACTCACGTGACATGCACGCAGCTAACCTTATCATAATTCCACTTCCCTTCGTTCACCTCTCCACGTTTACACTTCATTTCCAACACTTGTCCATCTGCATGCATGCACGCACAATTTCCTCCCCTATAAATTCCCACTTAGCAAATCAACTTCTCCTCATCTTCTCATCAATTTTCTACTATGGCAATTTTCACTAAACCCAAGCTTTTGTTTCTCTCCCTCTTGCTGCTCTCTTTGTTCCTCACATCTCAATGTGATGATCAAAACCCTGGGGGCCAAGACCCGAGGCGTGAGCTCGAGAGTTGCTTGAGGCAATGTCAGGCTCAGGGCAAACGTCCTGAGCAGCAACTTCAATGTCAAAGGAGCTGCGTTCTGCAATATGAGCGTCAACAGAAAGGAAGGTCTGAGGAAGGTCAAGAGATTGAGGAAATACTCATGACTCAGGACCGTGACCCGGAAAGGATATACAAAGAATGCCAGCATCGTTGTGAGAGGCAACAACCCGGACAGCAGAGGCAGTTGTGCAAACAACGCTGTGAACAGGATTTCCGAAGAGAGAATGAACACCAGCATCGTGGCCAAGAGACCGAAGAAGATAATCCAGGACGACAAGGTATTCTTAGTTATACTTATTTCTTTTTATATTCTTTAAAAAATAATACTCTTTTTATATTTTATGAATTTTTTAATACACATTTATCTTTAATATATTTAATTACTCTTCTAACACCGAAGGTTTTGATATACCTCCGGCATTTTAATTTATTTTATCTAATTTTCGCTTATATAAAATTTTAAAATTTTTAAAATTGTTTAAAATATTTTTAAATTTTGTGGCTCTAAATATTAAATATGTAATATAAAAATTGAAATCAAAGTGTAGCAAAAAGATATTGAAATTAAAAAGAAGCTAAAAGTTAGAGACTTTTTTTAAGCAGTCTGACGAAAAATAAATTGAAACATAGAATAAAAGACCCAAGAATCTAAAATTTCTTAATTTTACATTTACATTCTTAATAAAGTCCCTTGCGATTTCTTTTAAAAAAGAAAAAAAAATCTAAAGAATAGCCGGACAACATTAAGAGGTATATATATAAAAAAATTGGTTTGACCTTATGTTAAGTCTCACATCATGGATTAGGACAACTCTCTTTATAACTTAATTTTTATGTCCCTGGTATATGAAGTGTAATTTGTATATGAATTACAATTTTCCAACAAAGATGAACTTAGTGCTTGACACAAGACATAAAATGAAATAGGGTATGCTTATAACATTTGATATGATGTTACGTCGGTTGTCAGAAACCCTTCTATGGCCTTCATAAGCCGAAGTTCACCAAGCATTCTAAGCTTAGTTATATAGTATACATATAGAAATACTTTGTGTGTATGAGCAAATATAATAAATTTTGAAGCGTATATAAGTGTGTGTTCTATAATTGTGTTGTATTTTTTATTTCCTAACAGGTCAGCGTGAGCCTGAAGAGAAATTAAGAGAGTGCCAACAGAGATGTCAAAGACAAGAACAAGGTCAACAACAAAGACAATGCCAACAACGTTGTCAACAGGAGTACCGAAGAGAGCAAGAACAACAGCACCGCGGTCAGGAGGAGACCAGAGATGAAAATCAAGGACGAGGCAAACGTGATCTTGAGGAGAGACTTCGAGAGTGTCAACAGAGGTCTCAGCGAGAGGAACAAGGCCAACAACAGAGACAATGCCAACAACGTTGTCAACAAGAGTACCGAAGAGAGAAAGAACAACAACACCGCGGCCAGGAGGAGACCAGAGATGAAAACCAAGGACGAGGCGAACGCGATCCTGAGGAGAGACTCCAAGAGTGCCAACAGAGGTGCCAGAGAGAGGAACAAGGCCAACAACAGAGACAATGCCAACAACGTTGTCAACAAGAGTACAGAAGAGAGCAAGAACAACAACACCGAGGCCAAGAGGAGACCAGAGATGAAAACCAAGGACGAGGCGAACGCGACCCTGAGGAGAGACTCCGAGAGTGCCAACAGAGGTGTCAGAGAGAGGAACAAGGCCAACAACAGAGACAATGCCAACAACGTTGTGAACAAGAGTACAGAAGAGCGCAAGAACAACAACACCGCGGCCAGGAGGAGACCAGAGATGAAAATCAAGGACGAGGAAAACGTGACCCTGAGGAGAGACTCCGAGAGTGTCAACAGAGGTGTCAGATAGAGGAACAATGCCAACAACGTTGTCAACAAGAGTACAGAAGTGAGCGAGAACAACAACACCGAGGCCAGGAGGAGACCAGAGATGAAAATCAAGGACGAGGAAAACGTGACCCTGAGGAGAGACTCCGAGAGTGTCAACAGAGGTGTCAGAGAGAGGAACAAGGAAAACAACAGAGACAATGCCAACAACGTTGTCAACAGGAGTACCGAAGAGAGAAAGAACAACAACACCGTGGCCAGGAGGAGACCAGAGATGAAAACCAAGGACGAGGGGAACGCGACCCTGAGGAGAGACTCCGAGAGTGTCAACAGAGGTGTCAGAGAGAGGAACAAGGAAAACAACAGAGACAATGCCAACAACGTTGTCAACAGGAGTACCGAAGAGAGAAAGAACAACAACACCGTGGCCAGGAGGAGACCAGAGATGAAAACCAAGGACGAGGGGAACGCGACCCTGAGGAGAGACTCCGAGAGTGTCAACAGAGGTGTCAGAGAGAGGAACAAGGCCAACAACAGAGACAATGCCAACAACGTTGTCAACAGGAGTACCGAAGAGAGAAAGAACAACAACACCGAGGCCAAGAGATCAGAAAAGAAGAAACTAACCCGCAAAGAGAAAAAGAAGAAGAGAATAATCCCTACTTATTCAAGTCTCAGAGGTTCTCTCGACTCAGATCCGATCATGGTGATTTTCGCTTCCTCGAGAAATTCACTCAAAGATCCGAACTTCTCCAAGGAATAGAAAAATTCCGTGTTGCGGTCGTTGAAGTTGAGCCTCTGTCTTTCATGCTGCCTCATCACTGTGATGGAGAAGCCATATTTGTTATTGTTAGAGGTAATTTAATCATCTTCGTTTTCCTAATGTTCTTGATTAAGTAATTAAATCAAGGTGAAATGGTAATCACAGTAAATTTCAACTTTTTACATAGGGCAAGGAATAATTAGTATAGCAGAACAAGAAGAGAAGAATTCGTTCAACTTGAAGCATGGAGATGTAATGAGAGTGCCTGCTGGTTCGACAATCTACTTGCTCAACAGAGATAACAACGAAAAGTTCTTTGTTTACATGCTGGCCAAGTCCGTCAATGCCCCTGGCCAAATCCAGGTAATTAGAATAGTCCCCCAAAACTTCTCTTAAAATAAAAAATGTACTGCAGTATTTACTACTAGTACTAGTAATTGTTTTATTTCTTTCTCAACCTTTAAATATTGGCCAAATGAGATTTATACACTCGTCTCTAAATTCAGGAATACTTTAGTGCGGGGGGAGAAAATCTAGAATCCTTCTACAGAGCATTCAGCACTGACATCCTGGAGACAGCTTTCAATGTGAGCCTCCTTAATTATTTTTCATACGGTTCATTAATGTTAGTTATTATTCACACTCTTTGTTTATTGTTTTGATTAGACTCCAAGGGACAGGTTAGAGAGGTTATTTGGACAACAAAAACAGGGGATAATAATCAAAGCCACCGAAGAGCAAATTAGAGCTATAAGCGAACATGCCTCACGGTCCACTAAGCAAACTAAAGGTGAAATCAGAAGTCCTTTTAATCTACTGAAGGAACACCCCTTGTTCGATAGCAGATTTGGACAGTTCTTTGAAGCATCTCCAGAAAGATTCGAGCAGTTGAGGGATTTGGATACTGCTGTTGGTTTCATGAACATCAACCAAGTAAGCATCTTTGCTAAGTTAATTAAAGAATCAAAATTTTTTGGTATCTCAATCCGTTTATTTTTGGAAACTATTTTTCTCAAATTGTATAACAGAATTTATTTTGTTAGTGTATACAAGTTAGACTCTCTGAAATATTATTACAGGGTGGAATGGTACTACCATACTACAATACAAGGTCTACTGGGTTGGTAATGGTTGTGGAAGGAAACGGTCGCTTTGAAATGGTATGTCCTCATCTTGGTAGCCAAAGACAGGGCCAAGGGTCTCGCGAAGGACGAAGAGGGCAAGAAGAACAAGAACAAGAAGGCAATGTCCATTACCAGAAAGTTCGAGGTACTCTAAACGTTGGTGATGTTTTGGTAATCCCGGCAAGCCATCCTATTACCTTTATAGCCACTGGAGGCTCAAATCTTAGAATAGTTGGTTTTGGAATCAATGCTCACAACAACAAAAAGAACTTCCTTGCAGGTATACTCCCTAGTTTCCTCTCTTCTTGATCGAGTATTATATCAATTTTTTTGGTGACCTGATAATATAAAATTTATATTTTAATTCTTGGTTGATTTGAAATAAATAGGTAAACAAAACATATGGAGAAACGTAGATAGGGAAGCAAAGGAACTGTCATTCAGCATGCCAGGAAGAGAGATAGAAGAGATTTTTCAGAGGCAAGACCAATCCTTCTTTGTGGAAGGACCAGGGCAGCAAAGGGAGAGGGGTGAAAAAGGAAGAAAGGGAGAACAACAATATCTGTCTTCAATTTTGGACTTTGTTTTCTAAATAATATAAGTCCCTACTACTAAAATAAATGTGGTCTTAAAGAGTTTGTTAAGGGATTTTGGCTTCTCTTGTGGCATCTTATCTTGTCAGGTGCAATGTAACTTTTGCATTATAAATAAAAAATAGTACTCCTTGATCTGAATTCTCGTGTTCCTTTCTTTTTTTTTTTTTGATCAAACTGTATAGAAAGTCGCTTTCAACACCTGGCATGGCCTCTCCGATATAAGTCTAAAAAGATATTTTATGTATTGACAAGATTGATAGCAGAGAGTAACTTCAAAATATATGACTAGTTGGTTGTATCAAAGGGACTAATCAAACCTCCTGCAGATTGCTTAATGAAATTAGCAGGATCAAAGAGGTGTTTAATCAACCTCAAATTTACATTTTGGTAACACTTTAGAAAGGCTAATCAAGTAGCAAGCAAATTAATGGCTTTGAACTATGCTTTCACTTCTACTAAAGAATGCTCAACATTCAACGATTTTCCTTTCAAGTTCAAGGTTATATGGCAGTAGATAGATGAAGCTTTCCTTCCTTGCATATAGTTAGACATAAATAGAGTTGACACCCACCTTAGTCTTTCGATGTATTGCACATTCATAGCTCTAATCATATGCATTTACCTTATCTCAAATTATACTTAGAATAGACGAAGAAAGTATTAGGAAATTGGGAATATAGCTTAACCCCTAAGCTCAAATGAACTTTGCCCAATGGTGTTGGAATTATGACTTTTTTATTTTATTTTAATTTATGTGATAGAGTTTTAGTCCATACGAAATTTAACACAACAGTAAATAAAGATTTTTTCAAACTTATGATATTTAAGGCTATAAAACTTTTAAATTTGTGGCTTTAAATATGTTATAATATTTATATTAAAATGAAAAATATAAAATTGATTCTTCTCAAATGTAGAAGGATCCCCTTTTTAATTTTTTAATTATTACAAGGAGAGGAACCATAAGTATAGCAGAAGAAGATGAACCATAAGTATAGCAGAAGAAGATGAGAAGAACTCATTCAACTTGGAGCTTGGTGATGTAATCAATGTTTCTGCAGGTTCAATGATCTATTTCATCAGTGGAGATAACAAAGAAAAGTTGTCTGTTTATTTGTTAGCCGAGACCATTAATATTCCTAGCCAATTTGACGTAATCATAAAGATGGTTGGTAAGAGTCCACCGCAACTCAAGGGACCAGATACTTTGATTAAAAGCTACTGATAATTAAACTAGCACGCAACTATAAAAAAAATATAAATGACAGAAGATATTTATGTGGAAACCTCCTTGCTCAAGGGGGTAAAACCACAACCTACTACGTAGGATTTTTTAACAACTTCACTGACTGCGAGCAATAATGATTACAAACTCTTGTAATCTAAAGGATTAAGCTCTTAATGCCACTCACTTGCAAGAGCTCTATTATAAGGCTCCAAAACAATAACTCTATTGCTAATATATTTGACCAACTAACTATAGCTGATACAACCATGACTAACTCTAGCCCAACAACCAACTAACTCTAGTTGACACATCTTTCTTGATGACACACGAAAGACCTTCTAAATACACCTGCACAGACTTTATAATTGATGAGTAGGTTTACAATATGAGAACAAGTACAAAGACTTACTAACAACACAAACTAGGAGACAACATGAGTTGATCACGGCAGGTCCCTTGTTGTTAATCAATCTTTGAATATTGAGAACACTGGCAGCTTGTGTAGAGAGAATCTATCCACCTTTCTTGAATGCAAAAATTAGTCTCATTTCACATTAATTTTGTCATCTATACCCTCCAACACACCTTATCTTCATCCACACCCCGTAGCCCCCTACCATCCTACACCCCACACCTCACTATTCAACTCTTACCTCTAATAGTATTTATCTAGATTACATATATAAATAATTTTAAAATAATATTCTTTATATAGATATGAAATGCAAGAAAATAAATAAAAAATCTACTTATTTTCTTAAATAATATATTTCATAATTTTTTTTTTCTACCGAACACATCCATAAATATTTAATCTTGAATTCTGTATCTAAAAAATGCTGCAAATCAAATAGAATTTTCAGTCCTTTTGGAAAAATATAGTGAATAGACATTAAAGGAGTGTGTATATCTTTTGAAAACGTAAGTGTTGTAGCGAGACGAGCATGCCAATTAAGTCCATAACTATTTAAGTCTATATGCATGTTTAATTTATGTAGGAGGTTTTATATATCCCAGCTAAAAATTTCACGTAATCATCTAGTCCTCCATGCATATAGGAATGTAAAGGAAATAAAAATATGCAGCGGAATAATATAGTCACAAGTGAAAGATCTAATAATGATTATATAGAAAGAAAATTATCAATTTAGAGAGAAGTGGTAGGAGGTTTTATTAAATAATTCAAAAACTCTCAAATCTCATTATAAGAAAAAATCTCATTACAATAGAAATCACTACAAAAAAAATGTAACAGAACACCCTATTTATAACACTAGCAAACCAAATCAGACTACTACTAAAAAACCTACTCCTATATGACTTTGATTAATAAATCCTAACTAGACATGAATTAGATAAACTACCAAATATCTAATCCTAAATGATTTTAGATTACTAATCTTAGTTTATTTCCAACATAGCCTCCCTAAAATCAAGATCTTCAAATTTGAGCATTCCATGAATAATATCATGTCTCGTAGAAGTCAAGTACCTTAGACTCTCCATCACTTTTCTAAAATATTTAGCATCTACCAAATATTGGATGTCATCTTTAGTTGAGTTCAATTTCTCTTCAACAGGATCTAAAGTCAATTTGACTTTTTTCATGTTAAACATCTTCAAAATATCATCATCATATTTTCTTCTTCTTCTTGTATCCTTGAACAAATATTCTTTCCTTAAAATCATTTGCTTCTTCAATTAATTTGTATTTGGTCTTGCGTATCCATCCGACTTCGATTCTTCTTTTTGTATGTGGTAGAGTAGTATCGACAACAAATAATTTTTCATTCTCTTCAAAACTTATAATTTCAAATAATGGCTCAAAGTTGATTGTATCTTCCATAATCATGCACTTCAATTGCGGATCTAGACCCTTAATTATATCTGCTTAAATTTTGGATAAATCATCAAAAACTTGTTCTTGGTGAACACTTTTGGTTCTTTCATTATTATCTTCATCTTAAACACCTTCATATAATATTTCTTGTACAATAATTGAGGGTATTTCTATTTCTTTTTCAATAGCTTTGCTTTGTATAGACCAATCATGTCTATTACATGTATCATGACTTGAAATATTAGCCTCTATCGAAAGAGCATCAATTTCAACCAAATTATTCTTGTTAGTCATCCCAAGAACTATTGGCAAATAAGTTTGGACATTGTTGGAGTCCTTTTGGCAATCAAAGATATCCAAATCACAACAAAAGTTATCTCTACCTTCACTTCTTTTCTCTAATATTTCTGAATTCTGGTCTTCTTTATTTATTTCTGCCAGATTCAATGATTCTTCTTTTCCTTTTGGATGATCATGCTTTGTTAGCGATGCCTCCTCCACTATCTCATCTGTCTTTTGATTTAGAGACATCACATATGTCACAAATTCATCTTCAAGATCATCAGGTCTCAAAGTAGATCTTGGGTAGCCTCAAGAACTGTTTTCTTGGTATGAAACTTTACACTTAGAGATTTTAATACATTTTCAACTACTTTAACTTCTTTCGGTACTTCTCCATTGATCTTCATATCATTGACAATTTTTAAATTTCTTATAAAATTTTCTGTGACAGATTCTGTTGGTTTAATTTGGGCCAACTCATACTGTCTCATAAGCTCTTGAAGTTTCTCTCTCTTCACGTCTGTAGAAAGCCGTCGTGATTTCACAAAAATTGCCCAAGCCTCCTTTGCTAATTCTGCATGCATATATTCTTTATATACATGTAATGAGATTTTGTAATTGAGGTAGTATAATGCCTTATAATTTAAATATCTATTTTTCTCCAATTGTGTATCTTCTTCAACCGTCAATAATGTGCCATCTGGGAAATCCGTAAAGCCTTTATCAATAATGGACCATAGTCCAAAAATATTGAAAAAATTCTTCTTTCCTGATACCATCTCTCAAAATTATTTTTACCATCAAACACAAAAATAGGACAATCAGGTAAATACGGAATATCCATATTTTTAAAATTTATTTGTGTTGGATCTCACAGGCTCTGATACCAATTGAAGGAAATAAAATTATACATCGAAACAATAAAGCCACAAGTGAAAGATCCAACAACAATTATATAGAAGAAATTTATCAATTTAGAGAGAAGTGGTAGGAGACTTTATTCAATAATTCAAAAACTCTCAAATCTCACTAGAAGAAAATATGTGACAGAGTACCCCTATTTATAATACTAGCGAACCAAATTAAATTAGGACTAGAAAATCTATTCCTATATGACTTTGACTAATAAATTCTAATTAGACATGAATTAAATAAACTACCAAATATCAAATCCTAAATGATTTTAGATTACTAATCTTGGTTTATTTCCAACAGAATGCATTGTTTGCAAGTCAATTTAGATAGCAGTCTTAAGATTATTGTATAGATTAAGAACACCCTAAGAAAGCAAGATTAAGACGCGTACCTTTTAAGCCATATGTATTGTTCATCAATGCGAAAGGGGGTTTCAGAAGTGTGGAACATTTGACTACGTCTTTCTCGCATTGCTCCTCCTACAATTAGTAGTCGAATGAGATGGTTGCCTTACGATTTTTTGCAAATGAAAAGGGACCTAGTCATATATTTATACATATCAAGCCTTGACTTAATTAGCCTCTCCATAACAGGCTTTATTAGATTTTCAACCTAACATACACTATTGTAAGTTCACATCGATATTGGTGGAAACTATATATTTTGATTATCGAGAAAAATATAAAATAAGTTCATAAACCAAGTTGAAGACATATGATTCAGTATTCAGAGTCCCGGTTAATAAAAGGACACTCTAAAATAAAGGAGTTCTGAAATAAGAAGATCAAGCAAATCATACAAAGCATATTTGGGGTAGAAGTCACAGAGGCGGAGACTTAAGTATCCAAGAAATAAGGAACTCCTTGTCACCTAAAAATTCACTATAAACGAGGAAGCACAAAAAAGAACTATAAATACACAAGGACTTCCACAAAGATTCTCATGCACTTATATAGAGAAAAAATGGAGAAGACAGTCATAGAGAAATTGAGTGATTTCTGACTTGCAATCTAAGTGCAACTTATTATAAAGAATCAAAGTGAATAACGTAATTCATAGCCGTATGTTTTATAATCTTCTAATTATTTTGTATTAGGAATTTAGTTGAATTAATTCGTAACCTACTGCTTTTCTAAAACACAATTTAGAATACAGAAGTTGTTTACAGTAAATTCGAAGTTAAGAATAACTTGAAAGGAGTTCAACTATATGTGAGGATTATTGAACATAAATATCAGAGTTATTTTTCAAATTGCATAAAATTATAGTCTGAATAATTTTTGATGCTCACTGTATTAGTGAAATTGAAAAAAAATCCTACAGTGATACGAGTCGTAATTTTTTTACGTATATAAACTGAATATTTTCCACAAATGCCTTGCCATTCTTTTTACTTCTCAGTTAAGGTCTTACGACGAAACGGGTAAACTAGCCTGATCTATCACCGTCACACAGTTCGGCCTTCACAAATTTGTCTGTATAACGTACTTCACCACGTGACATTCATGTGGACGCAGCTATAGTTATCACACTTCCACTTCGTTAGTGTTCTTAAATTTTAACACTTGTCAACTTGCATGCAAATTGCAAAGTTTCAAGCTTACCATCGATCTTCAATTCAATTCCTCCATTAAAATTTCCCACGCAAAATCAAACTTTCTCTTCATATTTCCCCATAAAAAATTTCCCAAATAAAGCTTCCATCACCAAGTTGAATTATGGCAACTATTTTCACTAAACCAAAGCTTTTATTTCTCTTCTTCTTGATCCTCATCTCTCTGTTTCTTGCTTGTCAATGTGATGATGAAGATCAAGAGAACAACAATCCCTACTTATTTAAGTCACATAGGTTCAAATCTCGATTTAGATCTAAACATGGTGAATTTCGTGTCCTCGATAAGTTTACTGAACCTCTTCGTGGAATAGAGAATTATCGAATTGCAGTACTTGAATTTGAACCTCTGTCTTTCATGTTGCCTCATCACTTTGATGCTGAACTCTTACTTCTCATTTTTAGAGGTAATTTTTTCCCATTTTGCTTATATATATACTAGATAATTTAAGGCCCGCATTTGCGAGCCCAATAAATTAAAATTTAATATAATTTTATTTTATATTGTGTATTTGTAATTAATAAATTAATAGATAGATATGCTCGTGGTTCGGGCTAAAATTGACTGAGGCTTTGTGAATTGCCAGTACTTTCTGTGTTTTCATTCATGTGACATAGTTTGAATCCATATAAAATTTAATGACACAAAATTATTTTAAAAATAAAGTTTTTATAAAAACATTGTAGTATTAAGCTTGTTAGAGTATTTGCGTATCTAAACTTTATGTTAATTAATATTTATATGATTATGAATTTTTTTTATTTAACTTAAAATGAAAAGTGTAAGGTTGAGATCTTTTTAAAATTTTGAAGTGTCTTTTTCGTAGAAGACGGGCTAAAAAGAAAATATTTCAAGTACATATATAAATCATGTAATCATTTTTTTGAAATGAACTAAAAAATATTGTCTAGTGGTGGAGCTACAGTGGTGGTAGGATGGTCAGTCGAACTCTAAATTATGCTTTGCTTGAAGAATTTCTTATGTCAACTTTTGTGCTACTTTAGTTTATACAATTGTTAGTTTAAGTATTTTTATGATTTAGTTTAAAAAAAATATGTAGTTTGGTCTAAATTTTTTGACTGCATTCCTTCATGGATTTTTTTATTTGTCTTTTAAAATTTGAATATCTTTAACAAAAATCCTAGGTATGCCACTGATCATGTCACACAAATCAATGTCAGACAAACTGAAACAAAAAGAGTAATTTTATCAGTTTATCACAGGGAGAGGAACTATAAGTATAGCAGAAGAAGATGAGAAGAACTCCTTCAACTTGGAGCATGGAGATGTAATCAAAGTTTCTGAAGGTTCAACAATCTACTTAATCAACAGAGATAACAAAGAAAAGTTGTTTGTTTATGTGCTAGCAAAGGCAGTTAATATTCCCGGCCAATTTCAGGTAATCATCCTTCAAAATTTGGTAGAATCAGGATTTGGTGAATGACGTGCATTTTTTTGGTCAATTGTGTTAAGGGTATGAAAATTAAATATACACTTATAATAATTAAAATTTAACCTTTATACATCACATAAATTTTTGAACGAAGGGTACTGTGCACCAAACCACCGTTCAGCTAAGGTGGTTCCACTATGGGTAGTTCAAGTTGTATTCAGATGCTAATATAATATACTTGCCTTTTGGATTCAGGAATACTTTAGTGCCGGAGGTGAAAATCCAGAATCCTTCTACGGAGCATTCAACATTGATATCCTGGAGATTGCTTTCAATGTGAACCTCCTTAATTAATTTTCACACGAACTTATTACTCCCTTTGTTTCAATTTGTTTGTCTTACTTTCTTTTTTAGTTCGTTTCCTCCTTTCTTAAATTTTAACTTTTCACATGACATCTAATTTAACATAACAAGATTAAAGAGTATTTTAGTACATTTTAAGACACGAGTTTCATTAGTCTTCTTTACTCAAATTAGAAACAGAAAAATATTAAAACAGAGGGAGTAGCACATTTCATTGGATCTTTTATATGTTACTTCCTATTCATACTCTTTATTTATTATTTTGATTAGACTCCAAGTGACAGGTTAGCGAGACTATTTGGACAACAAAAACAGGGGATAATAATCAAAGCCAGTGAAGAGCAAATTAGAGCAATGAGCCAACACGTTTCACACTCCACTAGAGGTCCTTTCAATGTGTTGAACCAACGCCCATTAATTGGTAACAGATTTGGACAATACTTTGAAGCAGCCCCAGAGAGATTCCAACAGTTGAGGGATTTGGATATAGCTGTTGGTATCATGAACATCAACCGAGTAAGCCACTTAATTTGCAATTTACTGCTCCCAGCTTCGTTTCAGTTTATATGATATAGTTCGACTTTGACATAGAGTTTAACTAAGTTAAAATGTGACGAAAAAAAAAAAGACAAACCCAGTGTACTAAAGCCCTCACTGTGGGAGGGGTCCGGAGAAGGACGGAACCACAAAGCTCTATTGTGAGACTTTCGAAATTTGTGATCTTAAATAAGTCATAACATTTGTGTGACACTTAGATCACTTTTGAAATATGTGCTCTTAAACTATAATATTTGTATAGCTCTAAAAGCTTCTCATTCGGATAAAACTCATAATGTTTTCAACTATAGAGATGTCAGTTGTGTTATTCATTTTAAAATGGACTAATTAAAAAAATAATGTCACATAAACTGAAGCAAAGTGAATATTCCCTCTGTTTCGAATTATCTTATTTTTTCTTTTAGTTCATTTAAAAAAGAATGTCTCTTTCCTTTTTTAACAATTCTTTAATTTTAACTTTCTACTTGACATGTTTAAAACCACAAAATTCAAAAAAAAAATTTTTTACTTTCTTAAACTCTGTACCAAGTCAAAAACTAGACAAATAAATTAAAATAGCAGGACTACTAATTGGTTTCAAAAACCAAAATCTTGATATCTTTTTTTTTGGGTTGGTGGGGTGGGGTGGGGGGATTGTTGTTATGTTTTTGACATATACTTTCTTCTAGTTTTTTTTAACTATCACGTTTCGCTTCACGAGAGTTAATTTGATTAATCTCACAAAATTATATGAAAAATACTATAAGTTGCAATCCTTCTTGTATTAGTATGATGAATAAAATACTTTACAATGTTGGTCAAAGTGCACACGGTTTAACTCTTGAAAATCAAAATGTGACAAGTAAAAAGAAATGAAGAAAGTATAACAGAAGCTCAAAAGAAGCGAGATATGCACCGTACGTGAGGATTTATATTGGTGAACCTAATTTCCTAGTGATGGAGGCATAATAGTGTTGTAGTTTGTAAATTAAATTTTGCAGGGTGGAATGATATTACCAGTCTACTGTACAAGGGCTACATGGTTGGTAATGGTTGCACAAGGGACTGGGCGGCTTGAAATGGTTGTTAGCCAAAGCCAGCAGAGACAGGGCCATAATTACCAGAAGGCTGTCCGAGGTTCTGTATCAGTTGGCGACGTTTTTGTAATCCCCGCTGGCCATCCTATTACAGTTATGGCCACCGGAGAGTCTAATCTCAGGATGGTTGGTTTTGGAATCAATGGTTATAACAGCAGACTGAACTTCCTTGCAGGTATGGTATTAGTTTCCTCATTTCTTCATTACTTAGACATATTAGAAGGGATAATTTCACAAATGGTCATTCAATTTTTATTGTTACAGAAATATCATGAGTAAATTAGTATACAATCACACATAAAGCAAATAGAGGAGAAAAAATAACACAAAAATTTAAGCAGAAGCACAAGAGAGTTTTACACTATGAAAAAAAAGAAGTGTATAATGCGAATTTCCAACTACAACCTCTGTATATAGATCTGAACTAGTTTTTAACCTATCCACCCGGAACAATATATTTTCTTTGGACAATATATTTTTTCTTCTCAAATCTATTCAGACAATGAGAATTATGGGTTCCCAAATATACAAGGTAATAATTCAAGACATGGTTAAAAATTTATTTTATTACATTAAGATCACTAACTTAATTATCATAACCTGAAAAAACACTTAACTTTATGCCTTAATATTACAAAAGAAAACACTATTTTTTTCTGATAAGAGAAAAGTCATTTAACTTTGATTAAGTATCATATAAAATGTCTCTGTTATTTCCTTCTAATGACTTTGTGTGATACTTAGACAAAGTTGAGTGATTATTTTTTTTTATTACAAAATATAGTTCAGTAACGTTGGTGATACTTAGTTAAAAGTTGAGTGATCTTTTTTAATATGAAAAATTAGTTTAATTAGTCACTTTAGCACGATAAAATTAAAATTGACTGAACATCTACATATGAAACCAATCAATCCCATATTGATCAAACATCTTCAATTTGAGTTTCGTCTTTAAGATCTAAAGTAATATATATATTGATTTCACAAATAATAATGCATGTGTTGCCGTTAACATATCTTATTTTTCATATATGTAAGTCTACTAATTTCACCTTTTTGGCTGGTTTGAAATTTAAGGTCAAGAAAGCATATGGAGAAATGTAAAGAGACAAGCAAAGGAACTGTCATTCAACATGCCAGCAAGGGAGGTTGAAGAAATATTGCAGAATCAAAATGAGTCCTATTTTGTGGCAGCACCAGATCAGCACCAGCAGCAACAATATGTACTGTCTTCAATTTTGGAATTCCTTTTCTAAGTATGACCTTTGTGTGATTAATTAAATAAAGAAAGGCTGTAAAAGTAGTGCTTAGTGATATATTACTAACTACCTTTACTTGAAATAAATGTTTGTCTTCTCTTCTGTGTGCCTATAATTGGCGTTTTTAGCCTCTTGATCTAACAGTATCTGTTTGAGTATTGTTGGATATAATCGGTTGCTCATAACTTGAATTTTATTATGGCTAAGAAAAGACTCGCTTTAATCTTATAATTTATACATACAATTTCTTACAATGATCAGAAATTCTCTCTTATTTTTCACTCACTTGTTGCTTGCTTTAGCGACAATCTTTACTTGACATCATGATGTTTGTAGAGTTTCAGGAACGAATACGAGAATAAATTAAGTTGATGTTGAGGGGGAGTGTTAGGAATTCATCACCAAATTAGTTAATATCTCTTATTTCTTACTCACTTGTTGCTTGCTTCAGCGACACTTTTCACTTGAAATCATGATATTTGCAGAGTTTCATAAATCGCTCACCATGAATGCAAAAAACAAATTTATAAGTTGATGTTAAGGGGATGGTTAAGAATTCATTATCAACTTAATTAATATCTAATACATGTCAAAAAAGAATTTAGAATATTTACGAGTTGTAACGAAATGAAGATCTCTAAAATGGACATTAAACATTTTAGAATAGAATAGTAAATATCCTTAGGTAAATTCTTTCATCACCCTTCACCACCCTTAAATAGAGGTGGTTTCTTTAAGATGTATGTATGCTGAAATAATGTGTGCGTGCTTAAAATAAGAGCGAGTGCTCAAGTCAGTTATTAAAGTAAGTAACAAGTGAGTGAAAAATAAGATATAATTGCTAAAGTATGATCAGTACAAGAAATATTATAGGTATAAATTGTAAGATTACAGCGAATCTTTACTGTAAAGTCTAAACAAAATAAAATTGAAGTTATGTAAAATTAATGGTGACCAGCAAATACTCAACAGTATCTTCTTCAGTGCAATGTAACTTTGGTAACATAAATGAAGTTCCTCTTTTAACCCAAAAGAAAATTGCATTTAATCTCATTCTTATCCCAAAATCTTCAACTAATCAACTGATTACCCATAAAAAAAACTTGAGGGAAAACGAAATTAATATCTTTTTCATAAGTAAAAGTGAAACTAGAACTAACTATTAAATGGGAGTAATTTTAAAGTATAGAACAACGTATGGCATCTCTACTTTTTGATCCCAAAAATTAGTATACCTTCCAAGACAAACAAATCGAAGAGAGTGTAGACATACTTTGGTTTCTGAATTCAAGAGTCACATGGCCAAGTGTGCAGCCTTTTTTTATTTTTTTCTAGTATACCTTTCTGGTAATTCTACAACTTTGACAAATCCAAATTTCTTTCGAATCGTTTTTTATTTTGACACTATTTTTTTGTTAGTCAATTTAAAAAGAATGATACATTTTTTATATTTTAGGTTATATTGAATTTTATTGAAAACGTCTTAAAGGAGTTTGAATATTAATTTTGAAGATATTTAGAGACGAATTTAAACTAAATTTCGTATTAAAAATTCAAGATTGAAGGCGATTCTTTCGGTATATCCCCTACTATACCTTTTGTATATCACATGCACGATATATTTGTTCATATCCTATATATCCATGAAAGTATGTGTGTTATATACACTAATATATGTGATATGCAATATGATCCATGAAACTTTGGGATATGCGCTGATATACATGATATACAACGTGAAACAAGTTTAAATCACTTATCTAATCTTTTTCAAAATTTATATATAGCCGTAGCCGGTATTTCCAACCAATTCCGACCGCACTCACTCACACTCGTTCAGTCCACTTCATTTTTGCTACTGGTATTATTTTTTTTTTTTGGGAAAAAATAAATATAATCACATTCATTCTATTCATATTCCCAAAACTTAGAAGGATTTATTCCAAGAAATAAGTTTAATACTCTCTTGATAAAATTTAAAAAAAAGTATTATCTAGAGTTTTTTTGGTCCCTGTTTGAATTTTGACTATGGTCTTTTATAATTTTCGTCCACTTTATTGACACGTAGACCACACTCTTTGAGTGCATAAACTAGCTATTTTGATGTTTAAATTTCTAGAAATTCAATTTCTCTCTCCGTTTTAATCTATTTGTCTTACTTTTATTTTTAGTCTATTTCAAAAGAATGTCTCTTTTTCTTTTTTTGACAACTCTTTAATTTTAATTTTTCACATGAAATGTTTAATTAAGACTACGAGTTTAAATGGTATTTTAATACGTTCTACATATTCTAGTTTAAAGCTACAAAATTCAAAAAGTCTCCTCTACTTTCCAAAACTCCGTATCAAGTTAAAACCAACCCAAAAAAATTAAAACGGAAGACGTATATTATTTTAAAATCGGAGTTTACTTGGCATTTTCATGTTAATAATCTGTTTATTTTTTTACTCTTTTTCTTGGATGTGAACAGCATGGTACCATCAGCAGATGCTTGCTACTTAGCACACCAGGTGGTTGCCCTGATAAAATTGCATGTGGTGAAACTTGTAGACCTTGCTACAGAGGCATTGGAGTAGTGTACACTTATTGTTTAGCTCCAGTTGGAGTTTCTTATTGGATTTGCCATTGCGAATTCAAGAAAAGAGGATCGTCCATTATTTAAAGACTACAGAGTTAAGGCCTAAACCAATAAAGAAACACTAATGGAGGGTTAAAGTACTACATCCTATACTCTTGCGTCACACGTATAGTCCGTTGGAAGGTGCTCGCTGATATTTCTGAGGTCAAATCAATATGTTCTACCAAGAAAGATTGAAATATCAATCTCATTGAAATCATCAATCTCATACCAAATCCCATCTGATCTATTAGTGGGTACTTTTCCTTGATTTCCTCTGGTGTGTACTCCTTAATTCCCCTTTTCTCTACTTCTTTTTCGTCCAGATATCTCTGTTTCCTTTGTAAAGCCCCTTCTTTGCTTTCTTTTAAGATCTTAAGGTCGTGGAAGACCCTTTTTGTGTTGTTGTGTGACCCATTAATTATTCTTTTTATTATTTTAAGATTTAGACTCGCACGCGCACCTGAGTCGCCTGACAATCTTGTATCTTATTTGTCTTTTACGCCACATCATTGAGGGTGATTTCACGATCCTTATCATATACGAGATTGCAACTCCACCTTCGGTATCTTGGAGAAAGCCACTCCCCGGAATCGTTAGTTTTCTTATTCTCGGAACCCCGCTTAGGATCTGTTGATGATGCCACTTGTCCTCAATCCCATTTTTCCCATACACTTATAATATAGAGTATTTATGTTTTATGACAATTATCCGAAAACATTTTGAAGTAAATGCTAATCATCCGAGCAAGTATAATCAATAGTTTCATATTTAGTCTCTTACAATCTACACAAAAAAATGATAAGAGTATTTTGGAATCCAAAAGCAAAGCATCTAATTTTGGTGTAGCTTCCTTGAACATCAGCTAATTACTCCAATTTTTTGAGATAAATTTTCATTTTAAATTTAAATTAAGAAAGTACATAAATGAGTAATAAAATGATAGAATAACTAATAATTTTTAAAATTTATAAATATTTATAAATAAAAGAATCAAAAGTGCACATTTCAAATAATTGACTAATAGGGACTAAAAGTGCTATAGAAGTTTTTGAAAAATTAATCAAATAAATCTCCAACTTTTGGGAAACTAAACAAAAAAATATATATTTTTCTAGATATTAATGATGTCATACAAGGAATCTTAGTAACTCGGTTGGTTGGTTACCTGAACTTTCACTTTGTTGGTGAGGGTTCGATTTTCCTATCCCTGACAAAAGAATGGTGTCATACAAAATAATCTTTCCAAAATGCTCTAAATTAAAATACTTTAATAGAGTCGAGGGTCTTCTGAAAATAACTTATCTACTTTCTCGAGGCAGAAATAAATTTTGCGTAAATTTTATCCTCTCTAAATCTCATCCATAGAATTACACTAAATATATTGTTGATATATAGAAAATAATCTTCCCCAACACCTTCCAATTTCATTTTTACAAATCAAGTTCCCACCTCTAAGTGTCAGCAATGAACTTCTCTCTGACTTTTCTGTTTACCATCTAGTGTAAACTAGCTCAATATAACTCACTATAGGGGTAATTTAGATATGGATGTAACTTATGGCTAACAACAAACAATAACTCTACAATTACATATTTCATAAACCCACTACTATACACCCAATGTGGGTAAATATATATTACATATATGCAATTAATAATATGGCTACTAAATAATATTCTCAAATAAACTGAAAAAGTATTCATCAATAATTGATAGCTAAAGAGAGCTAAAAAGTTTCAAGAAAACATCCCACAAAACCAAAGTATGTTGGAACATTAAATGTGCATTTTTGTTCCCTCAATGTTTAACTAATTCTAATTTTGATTCGTGTGATATCTAACTAAGCATTTTTAATTTTTAATTAATTAAATATGTACTTTTAATTCACTATTTTACCATAATTATTAGTTGTTCCACGCTTAACTATCTATGTGTTTGTTAAGCTTATACTATTACTTCATATTTAACGGTGATATAGTTCCAAACATAGTTCAGATACAACATATATACTTCTAAAGGACTAACATGCACATTTCGATTAACTAAAGGTTAAGTCCCACTTAATAAGATATATTCACAAGTATCAAAATTAGAATATATCTATAATTTAGGGACGAAAAATGCTATTACGCCAAAAAAGACATTGCTCATTTTTTACGAAGATTAAAGAACTTTGACCAAACAAAGTACTAATAATATTTGATGTTTACTTGTTTATAGTTACAGATTATTTTCATTAATGCTTGCAAACTACTCAATACCCAAAATGAAATTTGAAAATCAACATTAATGACCATATATCCCCTATTATTCGTACTAGTACTTAGAGGTGTATCTAATTTGGGTTAGTTTAAATTTTTTAAATATCAAATTAACTCAATTGTTTCAGGTTTTTAAATTTATAAATCAAATCAAATCAATAAAAGTTGGGTTTTTTAATTTTGAATTTTTTCGGGCTTCTTCAATTTTTTAGTTTTTTTTTTCAATAAAGTGTCCATACAAAACATATAACTTATACTTGAAATATTTCTTTAATTCTAGTAACATACAACTATCTAAAGTGTTTCATAATTAAGAAAATAACATAAAATATGAGAATTCAACAAAGAAAATAATGAAGTCGCATAAAACAAATATTGATAATTAATAAGTCATAATGAAAATAATCATACTCTAAAAGTACGGAGTCATGCTAAACAAATTAAAGTATGACTAATAAGTATTAATTATATAACTAAACATTAAAAAAATTAAGTTAATTATTTATTTTCACAGTGTAAATTAACCTGCAAAATTAAAGAATAGATATCCAATATGTATTATTGTCATTCCTAGTGTTAAAATCATTTCTTTTGTCGTATTAATATTGATTTTAATTTTGGTTTGTGCGTTATTTGAGTTAGTAAGATGCATTTATGAACTATAAAACTTATTGGATCATTCAAAATTCTAAGTCCAAACTTGAAATAATACATGTTAAAAGACAAAAATTATGAAAAAAATTTAAGAAGTATTTATAGTTTATATAAAATATTTATAAAAATTATATACATATAATATCATATTGGTTTAGTTCGATTTGACTTTTGTTAGTTAAAATCAAACCAAATCAATTATGATGAGGTTTTATTTTCAACATCAAACCAAATTAAACCAAACACCAGTCGATTTTTTTTTCTGATTTGTCTCAAATTATCGGATTAATATGATTTATCGGTTTTCTTCGTACACTCCTACTAATATCGTTTATATTCGGTTTTAGTTTGACTCAAATCAATAAACAACAAATTTTACTTGCGAGTTATATCTTTTCTTCAATTAATGCTTGCAAATTCATACATAGCATATTAGATTACTCATGAAAATTTGAACCCATCTCTTTTGTATCTAGCATCTATAAGAAGTAATTCATTCAACATAAAAAGGAAAAAGAAAAAAAAAAAGTATCAAGGCCAATTATCTTTTTTATTCTCGAATCTCTAATCAAGAATGAAAAATATCAACATCACAATCCCAATTTTTCTCATTTTCCTTTTATCTTTTTTCAGGTAATTTAATTCTTTTCATTTTTTTAACAGCTTGGTTCATTGAGTTAATTCCAACTCAAAGGGTGAACCTACATTGTGCATACATATTCAATACTTTCAACATGAACTACTATGTGACTCTAGATCCCTTTTTACTAGAATTCACATTTTGATACGGACTCTAAGTTATATAAATGATGTAAAAAAAATAATAATTAACACCATTAATGTAATTTAACGTGTGTTAAGTTTGATTTTTGGATCATTTGATTTAAGTTTTTTTTGAAATTACTCCCTGGTTTTGATCTAACTCGAGTTGCTCCGCTCCGTTAACAGCTAAAGTAGCTCATGTTTTATTTTAAGTATTATGCAATTTTCACATGAGCTAAGACTTACCTCGATAATAATAGATATTATCATATTTATCAGTACATGTAGTGTACTGATACTACCTTGCCACACTTTTTCTTTTGAGTGTAGGATGTGGCAGGTTGAAGTATTCTTGATTAGCGTGGAGTACTCAGCACCAGCTTTAGTGTTCCTCTTCCGAATGAAGCTGGTTATTTTGTTTGTCAAGTATTCAAATAGAGCTCTTGTACCTGTCTAGACTAGATCTTCAGAGAGTCATGTTAGAGGAATTTTGTAATGTTATTTTGTTGAGAATTTCTAGCAGATAATGAAAAGTAAATGTGAATGCTAGAAGTTATTTTCTTGTCTAATTGATAGAAATGTTGTACGGGTTCTCCTATCGAGCAGAGTCAATGTAGGTGCCCGCACGGCCTGTTGAGTTAGGTCGTGACAAGTTGGTATCAGAGTTCCACAAGTACAAGAGCAATGTCGAGTAGACTCCTGCGGACTGGTGTGTAGACGTCCACATCTAATCTTCAAGACACTATAAGGCATTTAGGAAGTCCCGCTTATTTCTTTTATATCATGTCGTCCAGTTGTATCGATCGCTCGAGTTGAGTCCAATTGATATCTGGAAGATTCCAATTGGTATCTCGATAGGCCTATTTGGTATCTACCTAAGTATGATTAACAAAAACCTACGATAAGACTAGTTGTTGGGGTTAACTTGAGTTAACCATAGAGACTAAGAAAAACCTTGAGATAATTTTTCTTCTTAGCAAGTCTTGTTGCAGCGAAAGCTGTCTCACTGCAGCGAACTCGCTACAGCGGAAGGTGTGCCGCTGCAACGAATCCGTGGTTGCGGTAGGACGACTGCTGCAGCAGACATGAACAGGCAGAATGTCAGCTTCTAAGAAGTCCAAGCCTCCCTATTTTGAATAATAACCTAAAGCATCAAGCAACCAAAAATCATTCAAGAAATGCAAGTATAAGGAAAACCACAGTGATAGAATATAAAGGGGCCAACACGGCCAAAGTCTTAAGATGCCAAACAGGCATCCATAAACCATAGGGCAAAACAAGTGTCAACAATTCCAAAGCAAGAAAGAAATTAAAATTGTCTTACAAGCCCCAAACAGGGGCTACCCAACAACTTTTATAAAAGGTGAACACTGGGCGAGAACATTGCGACCATCTAGCTGTAGGCCTTGTCACTACCGCTACCGGCCTTATCATCCTCTCCCTCCTCAAACCCGCTAAGGAAGGAGAACTCGGAGAGATCCTGTCAGGTCACCTGCGGAGACCTTTCCCTAGGAGCTAGGATCTTTAGGATTTTCTTGATCTCTTTCCACATCAGGACAATCAGCTTGTTCCAAGAACACCATCTCCTCCCCTCCCACTCCATGTCCTCCTGAAGCTCAACATGGACCTGGGCTAGGGCAGTTCACCCCCTGCATCTCTCCTGAATTGGTGGCAACTGCACTGGAGGGTCGACTGGTGGAAGGTCGATTGGCAGAAGGTCTGCTGGGGGAAGGAGGTCTGGGCAACCCTCTGAGGAGCTTACACATGGCCGCTCAAACGGCCCCAAGGGTCTAGAAGTGTCATCCTCTCCATCACTCTCACCAGAGGCAGACTTCTTTTTCTTCTTGCCCCTTCCTAGAGCACCCTTCACCCTCAAGGGATCGAAGGGCCTGTCACAATCCATGATGACATCCCATGACTCCTGGTGCACTCGAGCCCGCTTGCATAGCCTGGTAATAAGAGAAGAAAACGGCAGGCTAGCGATAGTATTCACATGGAAATCCCTTCACTCCTTAATAATCTGAGCCCCCACATAGACCCTCACCCTACTCAGAATAGCGGTCACCATAAAAGCCCGATGGTAAATCATGTCCGTGACATTAGAGGACAGGAGGATCCTTCAGGACACTAGATTGAGCCACCTCTTGGCCTTTACTGTAAAGTGAGTACGTTGAATGCCCATCCTGGTAATGCCCCAGTTGGTAGTAGCGCTCCGTTCTTCCACCACCAAAGAGTTCACTAACCATTGCCCGTTCTTGGGTACGTCACGACTCTTCAGCTCAGACTCGGGAGGATTAGGCAGACCCAAAGCGTCATTTATAGAAGCAGGGGTCAAAATACTCTACATGCCCCTAACATAGGTCACTGGCTCGTCCCGTCTCCTAGCATTGGTGGGGAGGTTAGCATAAAACTCCCGAACTCGGGACTCATTAGCCTTACTTGGGTCCTCCACCAAGGAGCCCCACCCGATCTCATGAAGGAGAGTATAGAACTTCGGGGTTTTCTCCTCCACGTCCTGCATAGTGAAACTCCTCTCGTGCAGTAGATCCTTCATGGCCTGTTCACTATATCGGAATTGACATTAGTCGTTGACAAAAAGAATGTAGTCCTTAGTGTGAATGCAGCTTGATATCTCCCAAATTACACCTCGCAATTGAGATATAAAGCGGTCAATGTCAAATGTAGAACCAAATGAAGGTTGAGGTCGATCCCACAAGGAATATAGAAAGAACTTGAGTTAATGCGAATAGCTATTACCATCAGGTTACTTATTTCGTAAGGGGGAAAGACATAAACTACTAAATAAGAGTAAAAACTATTAAATGCTTTAGTCAAATTCGGTTTGTATTCAATCAACAACTTGATTAGGGTTGTGTTCCCCAAGACTTCATAACCATAAGGATTTTACACTAGTGATCTATTCCGGTGTTTAACATGCAATATCGGTAAGTTAGGTTCACCTAAATGGTTGGTCCCCTATCTAGATGATTGTCACCACGCAACTTAGTCTGTATACGGGTGTATGCTTAATTAACCCTTACCCTTAATATCAAATTAGCTGTCCCCGAACAAGGTCAAACTATTAGATGAGGGTTGATAGCCTCAAATCTCCGTTGTTAATCTCTTTTCCCATTCACTACCTCCTTGATCCGGTAAGTAAGAATAAGGCAAGTCCTAACATTTGCAACCGTTAAGAATCAATTAAAACGAAGGAAAAAACAATACATGCATTAAACCCAGTTCAAGAATCACTAAGTGTTTAACCTATGTGTGTTAATTCATTTTGGTTCCCACAACCCTAGTTATAGGTTTTGCTACTCATGTTTAAATAATCACAATCACAAAATATTGAATAAATCATAATTACAACTTACAAATTATTGTAGAAGAAACTAAGTAAATTGAATAGAACTCCAAACTTGATGAACAAATTTCAATGTTGCTTTTGATCCTCAAACTCAAGAACAAAATTGTAAACTTTATTTCTTGAATCAAGAATAATAGTACAACACCAAAATCTATGTGAAATATAGTAATAATAAACTGTACGTCGAAAATAAACCAAAATAATGTATTTACAGTTCCTAAGAAACCTTTTCCTAATTAAAACCGAAACCCAGATCGTCAGTGGTCACGAGCTATGTAATGACTCGTTAGTTCCCCTAAAGAGTTGTGATTAATGAATTGCAGGTGTCCTCGGTGTTGAGCCCAGTCATGGCAACGGGTCACCTAATGACTCGTCGTGACTGGGCACGAGTCGTTAGGCCCCTCGTGGTCTAACTTTTTCAAATCTCCAGTGTATCCAACGATTGGCTCTAGTGATCTCCCAACGAGTTGTATAGTCCACTAACGACTCGTTATGTCATCCGTTATCTCCATTGGTTACTTCTTCAATAATTCATCTCCTAGTATTCACGATTGACGTCACGACTCATTACCAGATGTAATGAGTCGTGCCTTCAACCCGTTAAGTACACTGTTCCTTCATTTTCAAAACTCGATATTTTCCCACGAACTCAACAACGAGTCATGCTAAGTGCCAACAACTCGTGAAGTGCCTAGCAGCCTCCTGTTCAGTTGTTTTCAGCATTAATTTGCCCATTTCACTTCCGAACCTATTTTCCTACAATAGTAAACACAAAACACATCATACTTGGAATGTGCATACCGAATTCGACCGTTGCTCCCCTGTTTTCTGTGATTGGCTTCATGATTGGACAGAACGAGTCGTCAGGTTAGACAATGACTCATTCTGTGATAATTTGCACCAGAACTGAAGTTCCAGATTTTGGTTCCAACTTTATATTTGCCATCTTAAACACCTGCAACCATTAACAAACGTAAACACTACATATTTCTTACAATTACAACATGGGTTGCCTCCCAAGAAATGCTTGATTTAACGTTGCGGCACAATGCGGGTATTTTGATTACTCAGTCTTCACCAAAATACCACCAAGGGATACCTCCCATGCAGCGCCTGATTTTACGTCACGGCACAACCCTATTCCCCCAAGTTACTCAGACTTCTCAAGGTCCAAAGGTCTACCAGTTTGAGTTCTTCACTTCTCCCTAAATAAGCTTTCACCCACTGACCATTCACTTTAAACCGCTTTCCTTCATGGTTTTCTAGTTCGATTGCCCCATGGGAGAATACTTGGACCACTGGAAAAGGTCCCAGCCATTTAGACTTCAACTTACCAGGAAAAAACGAAGTCTAGAATTGAATAGTAACACTATATCACCCGGACTGAATTCTCTTTTCTCAATTTTACGGTCATGCTAAATTTTCATCCTTAATTTGTAAATTTCAGAACTCTCATAAGCTTTCAACAGAAATTCATCAAGCTCATTTAACTGATCAAGCCTCTAGTTTGCAGCTTCGTTCCAGTTCAAATTCAGCTTCTTGAATGCCCACATAGCTTTGTGCTCAAGTTCAACCGGAAGATGATATGCTTTCCATACACAAGATGATACAGAGACATACCTATAGAAGTCTTGAATGTGGTCCGATAAGCCCATAAAGCATCATCTAGCTTTCTTGCCCAATCTGTCCGGTTTGCATTCACTGTCTTCCCCAAGATAGTCTTTATTTCCCGGTTTGTGACTTCAACCTGCCTACTAGACTGCGGATGATAGGGTGTTGCCACCCTGTGCTTTACCTCATATTTCTCCAATAAAGAGCGAAACAACTAGTTACAGAAGTGAGAACCCCCATCACTAATGATGGCCCTGGGAGTCCCAAATCTAGAAAATATATTCCGCTTCAAGAATGATGTGACACTCTTCCCTTCATATTTTGGAAGTGCAACTGCTTCCACCTATTTCAAAACATAGTCAACAGCAATAAGTATGTACTTCATCCCGTTTGAGCTCACAAATGGGCCCATGAAATCAATGACTCATACATCAAATAGCTCAATGACCAGGATAGGAGTAAGAGGAAGCTCATGCCTCCGTTATATGCCTCCTTGCCTTTGACATGCATCACATGCCTTTGCGAAATCATGCGCATCCTGGTGAATGGTTGGCTAATAATACCCACATTGCAGAATTTTGTGGGTTGTGTGAATCCCTCTATGGTGGCCTCCAACAGGGGATGAGTGGCAGGCCTCTAATATACTCATCATCTCCACCTCGGGCACACATCTCTGAATAACCCCATCAGCACATATGTGAAATAAGTAGGGCTCATCCCAGAAAAATTTCTACACATCAGACATAAACTTCTTTCTCTAGTGAAAAGACAAGTGCTCCGATACAACATCACTCACCAGATAATTAGCAAAGTCTACAAACCATGGGATGAGATCTTGTGAGGCCACTAGAACCTGCTCGTCTGGGAATGCATCATCTATGTCATGCTCTCCTCTAAGTGCTGCATCAGGTTCCAATCTTGATAAGTGATCCGCCACCTGATTTTCAGTCCCTTTCCGGTCTTTTACCTCGAACTCGAACTTTTATAGCAGTAGAACCCATCGAATCAACCGTGGCTTGGCATCCTTCTTTTCCATCAGATATCTCAAAGCTGCATGGTCTGTGTGGACTATCACCTTAGTTCCAAGCAAGTATGCTCGAAACTTCTCAAATGCAAAACTACAGCTAACAACTCTTGTTCTGTCACGGTGTATTTTTTCTGAGCTGCATTTAGAGCCTTGCTAGCATAATAAATCGGATGGAAAATCTTTTCATGCCTTTGATCCAACACAACTCCTAGTGCCACACCGCTAGAATCGCACATAACATCAAAAGGCAAAGACCAGTCCGGTGCTACTATTATTGGGCAGTGGTCAGTCTCTCTTTCAGACATTCAAATGCCTTCAGACATGCCTCATCAAAAACAAACCTTGCCTCCTTCTCGAGTAGTTTACACAATGGATGTGCAATTTTGGAGAAGTCCTTGATGAATCTTCTATAAAAACCTGCATGACCAAAAAAGCTTCAAACACCTTGGAGAAGTGATTTTTTTGCGTCCAACAGTTCAACTTTTTGTAATTCATGCATACTCTCTAACTGGTGACTGGTCTAGAGGAATGAGCTCATTGTTAGCATTTGGGACCATCGTGATTCTTTCCTTTTTTGGTACACACTGGACTAGGCTCATCCATTGGCTGTCTGCAATAGGATAAACCACACCTGCGTCCAACCACTTTATGATTTCTTTCTTGACCACCTCTTGCATAGGTGGATTCAACCTACGTTGATGCTCAATACTCGGAATACAATCTGACTCCAGCTGGATCTTGTCAGTGTAAATACCAGCTGGGATTCCAATAATATCTGCAATAGTCCACCCGATAGCTTTTTATATCTCTTCAAAATGGAGACCAAAGCCTCCACTTGCCATTCCTCCAAGTCAGCTGCAACAATGACCGACAACGTGTTACCGGCTCCCAAAAATACATACTGCAAATGATATGGGAGTGCTTTAAGCTCCAATACTGGAGGCTCCTCAATAGATGGCTTGGCTGGTGGAGTCACCCAATTCTTCGAGTCTAAATCAATCTCCTTTGGAGCATAAGTGTATGACTCCATGCCAACAAGTGCATTTACAATCTCCCCATCCCCATGAATCTCCTCAGAAC
Organism: Datura wrightii; assembly: GCA_035772735.1. Taxonomy (NCBI): domain Eukaryota; kingdom Viridiplantae; phylum Streptophyta; class Magnoliopsida; order Solanales; family Solanaceae; genus Datura; species Datura wrightii. Next base: position 8,555,013 of record JASDFA010000009.1, read on the forward strand.
CAATATCTATTAAAACTGCTGCTAAGTCATCAAGAATCAATAACTCTTCCATAGGCAGAATTGGAAACTTAGGTTCTACAACATCAATTACTAAGACCGCCCTCATGTCATTTGGTTGCTTCATGGATCTGCACACATTAAATGTCACTTCCTCATTGTTCAACCAGAATTTGAGTTGTCCAGTCTCCATATATACAAGAGCACGTCTAGTGACGAGGAATGGTCACCCCAAGATAATGGGGACCTCAAAATCAACTTCACAGTCAAGGATGACAAACTCGCCCAGAAATATAAAGGATTCCACCTTCACTAGAACATCATATAGAATTCCCACCGGATTCTTCACCATACAATCTGTCATCAAAAGCCATATTGTAGTTGGTTTGGGGGCTTCCAAGCCCAACTGTCTAAAAACTGCTAATGACATCAAATTAATACTGGCATCCAGATCACATAATGCCTTAGCAAAATTAAAGGCTCCAATAGTGTATGGTATGGTGAATGCCCCAGGGTCCTCCTTTTTCTGAACAAGAGAATGAGATGCTATTGCACTAAAATGGTGCAAATTGTCTGCAGGTTCAAAACTCACAGTCCACATTCTAGTGACAATTTCCTTCATGAATTTGGCATAGCCAGGCATCTGCTCAAGTGCCTCAACTAATGGGATGTTCATGGACAATTACTTTAACATAGATATGAACTTGTGATACTTCCCATCTTCAACCTTTTTCTTCAGCCGCTGTGGAAAAGGAGAAAGAGGTCTAGGAATCGGTGTGAACTTTTGTTGTGTCTCCTTCTCCTTCTCATTGCCAGATCCATGCTCCTTTGCATTACTAGGAGCAGTCTTTACCACTGAATCTCCAACCAAAGTTGGATCCTCGAAATCTTCTATCCTGTCATCATTAATTGCTATGGGCTCTTCTGTTTCATCAATCATAATCGGTCTCAGAGGATCAACTATCGCCTTCCCACACCTAGTAGTGACCGTCATGCAGTGACTGTCATTTTTCAGATTTTGTACTGTGTTGCTGGGAAGTGTGCCTTTATGCCTCTGATTAATTACAACAGACATCTAACTCAGCTGCTGCTCAATCTGCTTAATGGCCACGGCATGTGATTCCACCTTTTGATTCATACCAAAAATATCAATGCGGAGCTCCTTACAATAGCTATATGTTGTCTCCATCTGCTTAAGTACTTTGGAAAACATGTCTTCAACCCTTGAACCACTAGACTCTGGCTCAAGATTCCTTGGAGGAACATACAGACCGCTTCTATCATTCTTGTACTCCTCACACTTCTTCCAGTCTCCATTGTCTCTGTACTGGCCTCGGTTGTAATTATTATCCTTGTAAAAGTTCTGACCTTGGTTTCCTTGACCTTGACGCCAAGAGTCTTGGTTAGACCCTTGGGTGTTGGTCTGGAAACCCGCCCTTTGATCATTCATATAGTTAGTTTCCTCCTCAAATTCAGATTCAACTCCATCATTTCTTGGGGCCTTTCCCTGAGAACTTACAGCATTAACTTTCTCAGCTCCGGCTCCCATCAAATACTTAGCAAGAAGCCCCATTGTGGGCTTTATCTCTTCAATATCTTGATCACGCTCTTCATCTTTTCTTCTCCATTCTGCGGACATACCAACCGCATAAGAACCAACCAGAATCTCCGACTCTCTTGTGTGCCAAGCACGGTTGGTTTTGGTGATTCTGTCAAATAACTCAGCAGCTTCTGCATAGGTGTGACTCATAAAGGTTTCTCCGGAGATGGTATCAACCACCACCTTGGTGTTAGCATTCAGAGACCTATAGAAGATCTCCAACAATGTATCATCTAGAATCTTATGATTTGGCACCCTTTGAGCTTCTTGTTGAAATCTTGTGATTTGGCAACGCTTTGGAAGGTGGGAAGAATCTTTCAAGAAAAGCTCCTTAAGTTCCCCTCAAGTAGTGATAGAATCATTTGGCAGCTCATCCAACCACATTGTTGCCTCACTCCCTAATGGAAAAGGGAATAAAGTCTAATTGCATCTTGGCTCACTCCCGGTTGTTTGTATGCCTTACAGATGCCCATGAAATTTGTTAAGTGACTATGGACATCATCAGTTGCATGACTCGCAAATATTTTCTTCATGTTGAACAGTTGGATCATAGCACTGGTAATATCAAACTTTTCCCCAACAGGCAAAGGGGGAGGGACAATAGCTCCAGTGGCACCGGCTTCGTCTATATCAACGTCATCCTCCTCATCGAAATACCAGTGTCTCTGCTGTTCTGGACCTCTGTTCCTTCTAGCTCGTTCTGCTTCAGCAGCTAGACGTTGCTCTTCAGCAACCCTAGCTAACTCATGATCTCTAGCCCGAGTTTGCTTCTCAGCCAACATTCTCGTTGTGGCTTGGTCCATTGTCTCCTATTCTTGTATGTTGGCCATTCTTCTTAGAGTCCTTAGTGTCTGCTCAAGTTCGTGATCAATTGGAACCAGGGAATTTCTTTGGCTCCTAGTATTAGGCATGCACGAACCTAAGACCTGTTAAAACAAAAAACAACAAAAGAAAAATAAAAAGGAAGTAAGAACCAACAGTAAAGAAAACACAGTTAACAAAAGTCTTAGCCGTACTCCCCGGTAACGGCGCCAAAATTTGATATCACTCAAATTACACCTCGCAATTGAGATATAAAGCGATCGATGTCAAATATAGAATTCAACGAAGGTTGAGGTCGATCCCACAACTTGAGTTAATGCGAATAACTATTACCATCAGGTTACTTATTTCCTAAGGGGGAAAGAAATAAACTACTAAATAAGAGTAAAAACTACTAAATGCTTCAGTCAAATTCGATTTGTATTCAATCAACAACTTGACTAGGATTGTGTTCCCCAAGACTTTATAACAACAAGAGTTTTACACTAGTGATCTATTTCAGTGTTTAACATGCAATATCAGTATGTTAGGTTCACCTAAATGGTTGGTCCCCTATCTAGATGATTGTCATCACGCAACTTAGTCTGTATACGGGTGTGTGCTTAATTAACCCTTACCCTTAATATCGAATTAGCTATTCCCGGACAAAGTCAAGCTATTAGATGAGGGTTGATAGCCTCAAATCTCCGTTGTTAATCCCTCCCATTCACTACCTCCTTGATCCGGTAAGTGAGAATAAAGCAAGTCCTAACGTTTGAAACCGTTAAGAATCAATTAAAATGAAGGAAAAAACAATACATACATTAAACCCCGTTCAAGAATCACTAAGTGTTTAACCTATGTGTATTAATTCATTTTGATTCTCACAACCCTAGTTATGGGTTTAGCTACTCATGTTTAAATAATCACAATCACAAAATATTGAAATTAATCATAATTGCAACTTACAAATTATTGTAGAAGAAACCAAGTAAATTGAATAGAACTCCAAACTTGATGAACAAATTCCAATGTTTCTTTTGATCCTCAAACTCAAGAAAAAAATTATGAACTTTGTTTCTTGAACCAAGAATAATAGTACAACACCAAAATCTATATGAAATATAGTAATAATAAACTGTACGTCGAAAACAAACCAAAATAATGTATTTATAGTTCCTAAGAAACCTTTTCCTAATTAAAATCGGAACCCAGGTCGTCAGTGGTCACGGGCTATGTAACGACTCGTTAGGTCCCCTAACGAGTTGTGATCAATGAATTGCAAGCGTCCTCAGTCTTGAGCCCGGTCATGGAAACGGGTCACCTAACGACTCGTCGTGACTGGGCACGAGTCGTTAGGCTCCTCATGGTCTAACTTCTTCAAATCTCCAGTGTATCCTACGATTGGCTCTAGTGATCTCCCAATGAGTCGTATAGTCCACTAACGACTCATTATGTCATTCGTTATCTCCACTGGTTACTTCTTCAATAATTCATCTCCAGTCTTCACGACTGACTTCACGATCCGTTACCAGGTGTAACAAGTCGTGCCTTCAACCCGTTAAGTACACTGTTCCTTCATCTTCAAAACTTGATATTTTCCCACGAACTCAACAACGAGTCGTGCTAAGTGCCAACGACTCGTGAAGTGCCTAGCAGCCTCCTGTTCAGTTGTTTTCAGCATTAATTTGCCCATTTCACTTTCGAACCTGTTTTCCTGCAATATTAAACACAAAATGCATCATACCTACATAAACATACCTAGAATGTACATAGTTTCTTGGTTTCAAGCGTCGAAAGTATCGTAAAATCACAGCATATCACTGCTGCTGGAAGCTTCCATGAGAATTAACCTACATTGATAAGAAGTATTAGGAAAGTAATCAAATAAGTTGGAGAACTAGTACGAGAAAAAGATCAAATCATAATTTGAGAAGGGACTATTGACAATCCGTTGCAGCGAGTTTGCCACAGTGAAGGTAGGCTTGTTGTCGTTGTATCGCTGCAGCGGACATCATCTTCTCCAGACCTTCAGACCTCATCAATGGAGGTTAATAACATAATAAAATAAAAGTATGAATGTTAAATAATTAAATAAATATTAAAAAATACTTAACTAAAAGCTAGATAAAAGTAAAAAATATTTTTAATCATTTTCTTTCTTTTGTAAATAAAATCAAAATGTGTACTTTAAGAAAAAAATGAATAGTTTGTACTTTTTCAACAAATAAAAAACCTACTAAAAAACTAAAATAAAGAATAACTGTAATAAAAAGAATTTAACGCAAAAATAATATAAAAATTAAAAAAATCAAAAATTATGTATCTACAGGGACATCTGAAGATATGCCTATGAACGGAAATTCTATCTTTCTGAAGAAAAAAAATGCTGAAGATTGTGAACACCGAAAAGCAAGGAGTCAAAAAAGGGAAGAGAGAAAGCAGGAAAGAGAATTCTCGTCTAAGGAGTAAAGGAGATGGCACGAACCAAAGGTTACTATTATAAGGAGAGCTGGCGACGTTTACGTTGTCTCAAGTCCTATGATATAATGTAAAGGCTACACGTGTTTGCGAGCATCGAAGGGAGTAGGATGAAGCGCATGGTGATGAGGCTCTCACATCGAATTTTCGCTTGAAAGAATTTGAAAGGTAATCGTTTTTCCGCTTCCAGAAGCCCCATGCCTTTGCCTCCACAAAGCGGAGGAAGTATCTGTATGAGAAAAATTGGAGCGAGGACACATCGCATCATCAACGGATCCTGAAAGGATCACTACAATAAAATGCATATATAGCTACAGAATACGTTATATCTAAATATGAAAATTTCTGTAGCGAAAGGCTTTAGACACAAAAACTTTTATGGTAGCACTCATAGCAAGATGTAGTGTAACTAAAAGTTAGCTATAAATTTTACATGGTCCTGACTTAGGACTAATACTTATAGCTACGAGATGTTTTTGTTGTAGCTATGATGGTAAAATATTCTTGCCACAAAAAGTATACTTATAGCAAGTGATTTTATTCTTTTGTCCATGATAAATAATTTTGATAGCTACCTTAATATTGCAGTCACAAGGTATTATATTATAGAAAAAAGATTATATTTATTTGCTATGTAAATTTAAATTTTATAGCTAATTTCATAACTCAGTCTCATGGCAAAATGCCGTATTCAGTTATAAATAGAAAAAATCATAGCTATCAATTAAATTATTTGCCACAAACATATTCGTACTGTAGCTAAAAATTCATAACTGTAATCACAAAATACACAGTAGTGCAAATTTCTTTTATTTGCTATGTAAAGTGAAATTTATAGTCATGTTCTTAATACATGGAAATTAAAGGGATTATGTTTAACTATAAATTTAAAAATTTGTAGCTAAAATATCATACTTTTTTGTTATGAGAAATAAAATTGTAAACAAAATTTTATTCATTTGCCATGAAAATAAAAATGTGTAGCCATAAATAAATAAATAAATATATATATATATATATAGTGTGTGTGTGTGTGTGTGTATTTATCTATGGATTCAAAAGTTTTATATTTATTAATTAAAAAAAATTTCATAAATATATTTGGATGAGAATTTATTTTTGGAATGAGATTTATAAATAATTATAGCTAAATATATTCTTCAATTGTATGACAAACAAAAAATATTTTAAAAAAAAAGACTTAATAAAGGTTCAACAATATCATTCAAAATAATATATAGAATACTATTTTATTCAAATATATTAATATGCTTTTACAATAGAAAAAAATATTTATTTCCTCGTCGATTTTGATGTTTTCATTACTACTCCTCAAGCTGAAATGACTGTTGATCTTAAGTTGCAGGCATTATTCAAAACTTTTCTTCCTAATAATTTCCTATATAAAAAAATAAATATGAGTAAAGCAATTCAATTAGAAGATTGATATATAAGAATATATATATTTTTTTAAAAAAAAGAAAAAGATAACCTACAACAATTAAAATCAGTATAGTCAACTAAAAAGATGATCCACAACAACATAATATGTAATATAGTATGAACTTCACACAGAAGAAGATATATTTTTATCCTTCTAACATATCAATAATGTGGAGAAAGAACTTTTTTTTTAAAGTAAAGTTATATATTTTTAGACCCACAAAAAAAAATTTAAAAATTCTCTTTTAATCAAAATTGAATCAAGAGGCAACACTCCAAATAGCAAACATCGATAATCCAAGAATATGTAAAGTTAAAGAAATTTGTAATTGAAATTTAAAAAGAAGAAGAAGAAGGAGGAGGAGGAGGAGGAGGAGGAGGAGGAGGAGGAGGAGGAGGAGGAGGAGGAGGATCAGAGGCAGATCTAGGATTTGATAACCACGGGTGCCATCATTACTAAAAAAACATAATTCTTTTAAGAGACAAAAAAAGACATACGACGTTGCTTTACATTTCATTAAGCTAATCGACAAACACTATTAAAAAATCAGTGAAACCTTTTTATTTATTTTTATGAAATTAATAGACTATGGACTGTTTTTATTTATTTAATAAAATTGATAGATATACGTCGATTAATTCTGCATAAAAATGCGTACACACACACACACATATATATTCTAATACTATCTCCATTTTAATTTAATTAAGGTATCGAAAAATTCAAGAGAGTCCATTAATATTTTGTTTCGAGATCTTAATTTTTGAAATAACTATTCATTGATTTTGTATTGCGCCATCTTAATCGACGGACTTTCATCACTTTTTGTCCTCGAAAAAGGATATAATTTTAGTAGTGCACTATCCTTAACGTAAACTTATCACTAATTAATAAGATTGTATTAAAGTCTCTATTCAGTCGGCTCGATTCATTTTGAAATAATTAATTTAATTTAATTTATAAACTTTTGGATAAATAACTATGTGATCACCAAACTAAATAAGTTTTCTCCAATACAACTAATTTTCTCGATACAAATTCTATTTAATTAAGTGATTAAAAATGTAACGACCCATTCGATTGTTATAGAGACTTGGTGACATTGACGTAATGATTTAGATTTTGCAGGCAGCAGGACCACCACGGTGAACGATTATTCACCATAGCGGGACCGCTGCAACGGTACGTTTTCGCTGCAACGAACGACGCAAGGTAGAAAGTCAGTTAAAGTTAGAATTTCAGAGTTTTTCACCCACATTATTTTGAGGCACGACCTTGAGAGCAAAATGAAGATTTTCTAAGGGATTAGCAGTTTCTCCTTAGGTATGAGTTCTAACTCTTTCTTTCCCTCATTCGATTTTCTAACATCCAGAATCATAGATAGTCTTTAATGGTGAATTCCTAGCTAAAAACCCTAGGTTTGTGAAAACTAGGACTAGAGTTATGGGAATGATTGGGTGTTGATTCCTAGGCCTAAAAGTGGTAAATTAACACTTTTTAGGGTGAATATAAATATAGAACATTGTTTTGGTGATAGTTTGAGATCTAGAATTCAGTGAATTTGAAACACTTAACCTTAAAAGCTTCTTTAAGAGGGTTAGAGGAGTAAAAACTCCATGAAGTAGGCTTGAATGATCATTATAGATTTTGGTTATGATAAAGTGATTATTGAATCATAAGGTAAGCAACCGGTAGAATGGAGTGGGTTAATTTCTCAAACCCTTGAATCAAAGAAGTAGCCTATTGATTGATTTCTTAATGTCTTATTTCTAGACTTTGAACATTCGGAGGTATTGAGAAAAGGCAAAGCTCTCGTGGAGTAGCGCATATTCCAGTTCTGCGATCCAGGTAGGTTATGGCTTACCTATGTTAGACTATAATTAGTGAATCATATACGTGTTTACTATTGATGTACAATCAATGAGGGTAGAGGGATCATAAAATATGATGACTTGATAAAATACTTGCAGTGATGTAACTATGAATTGGAGGATTAATCCTAGGAATGAGAACATATGGGAAAGTAAAACCTAATTGATGATTAATAATGGGGGGTGCACTCTTAATGTGATGTTCTTGACAAGTGCTCTTGATTAGATATTCTTGATAATATATCCTTGATGTTATGATCTTGGTAGTGGAGTTTTGAGGTGATATTCTTGATTGCAGGTTTTGATGACATATGATTGTAGTTGTTATTGATCATATATTTTGGTTGTGTATTTGATGGTATAAGTTATGAATATATCTTTGTGCATATGTTGTATAAAAGGAGAGGAACAAGAAAGAAGCAAGGTGAATAAACCTAATTGAGTTTTCTGAACTTGTTGGTGCCCTTTTATATGCCATAAATGAGAAGGTGAATCAGTGGTGTAAATTAACTAGCTTTAAAACAAATCTGAGGTAAGGAAAGAACAAATAATTATAAGAGTTCGTAATTAACCAGGCTAAGTGATTTAGACTCAGTTTTATCTAATTATTTTTATGTGTTGATGAATTGACTTAAAAAATTTTAAAAATACTAATGGGGCAAAATTTGACCCGAATAGACTGCCTTAAAATAGAAAGTCAGAAAACTAAGGTGATGCAATAAGGTTGAAAGAACCTGAATGAATGATGGGTCCCTAGGTAATAAGAGGGCTGATAAATTTAGCCTGAGGAAATATGAATAATATCTTTACGATAGCTTGGTTGTGAATTTTGATTGAAGTGGGACTACGTATTTAATAATTGATAACTAATAAAATAATAAGTAACAATATAGGAAGAATCACTTTTTAAACTAGATAGCTGGTAAATGTGGTAAGTTATGGGTATAACTAATGAGTTTTCGTGCCTTGATCATGTTGAATAATATTGATATCTTATATAATTGTAGATGAGATTTGAGAAGCTCGATATGATAATTGTCATGGTGAGAGTTAAGGGTAATTGAGATAAACAATGTGTGCTTATGTGGTATCATATGTGTTGATCTAACGAAACACTTGATGAACTGTGCTGATGATTGTTGATTTATATACCTTGTTGAGTGGTCACCCGAGTTGACTGAGTGGCATTGGATGATAAATATGTTGCTTATTGTTGATTCATTACTTCTTTCTAAATGGTCACATGAGTTGATGAAGTATAATGTATGAACGCTATGCTGAGGATCCGCGATTGATTAATGGGTTTGCCCAAGTTGTCATACAAGTTAAATGGTTGATATCATGTTGTATATGTTGATGAGTGAGGGATAATAAATTCTTATCCTGTGGTGAACGTGAATGAGATTGCTGGTATACCTTACCCTGAGATGAGAAGCTCATGTCCGAGGTGAGCATCCGGATGACAGAAATTGTATGTTTATGAGTACATACGGCTGGGTGTACGGATATGAGTATACAGACAGGTATGATGAGAGGTTCATACGGCTGGATGTACAGTACATGGATTTCTAGAGTCCCTTGCAGGTCATGACTAGAAAGGCAGAAATAAGACCTTCTAGCATATGTGTACAATGATGTGACGGAGGCATGTGCCCGGCACATCAACGATGATATGATTATGAAAGAAAGCAGTACAGGTATGTCATGATATACATACAACTGTGAGACAGAGATTGGTACAGGTATGTTATGATATACATATGACTGTGTGGCAGAGATGACATCGATGTGTGTACAGATACTGAATGAGATGAAATTAGTGATGACAGGTTTATTTACCGTGTGTTCCGTGTGAATGTGATCTGATGCATAATTGTGTCTTACTTGTATTGTAAGTCTTGATGTTTGATGAAATTGATAATGTATGAATTAATATTTGCATGCACAATCGTGAGGTAAATGTGATTATGTATTGTTGCTAGGTTACTCCTGATTGTGAGAATGTCTGCTGTAAGTTTTGTGTGATGTTAAGTTTGGTGTGATGCTAGGCTTTGTATAATTGATGAGGTGTTGAAAGAAGTAAGGTTGCCAGCGAAGTCGAGTTACTGCCTAGAGCAGTACCGCTACAGCGATAGAATTCTCGCTGCGGCGAGGCCACTGCAGCGAGGCCTAAACAGTATGCAAGCCAGCCTTTGTGGCTAAGCTAGATAGAGAAATACGGATGCATGGTTAAATAACTGTCTTGAATAAAGAGTAAAGAAATTGTCTTAGTAAATTATTGAATGGTTGTTTAAACTAAATTATTGATTGCATATTAATTTTATGTTGTTGCATAAACAAATTGTAGTCTATCAGTGATGCCTACCAGTACATGTGGTGTACTGATACTATTCTCGCTACACCTTTTTGGGTGTAGGTTGTTGTAGGTGAATTGCAGTTTCATGATGACGAGGTGATACTCAGCATCAACTTCTGCATTTCCTCCACAAGCGAAGTTGTGTCTTTTTACTTGTCAGTATTTTAAATAGAGCTTTTGCACCTGTTTTTAGACTAGATCTTAGGAGAGTCAAGGTTCTTTGGGAGGATTTTATTGAACTTTTAAAATGATATTGATTTGTGCAATTAGATGAGTCTTGTAAATATTTTTATATGAGGGATTTGGCTCCTCATGGAGTCTTAATCACGAGACCCATAGATTAATCCAAGGCACCTAAACCATGGCACCCACAGTCAACTTGTGACTTTGGGTACCACTCTTTATTTATATTCATATTTTTGTTTGAAATAATAATATATCTATTAAATTTTACCCGAGGATCCGGGTGCCGTGGCACCCCCAATACACTACATAGATCCGTCCCTGAGGAGGATAAGTTTGATGATTGAGACAAAGGAAGAAGACATACTTTTCTTACGAGAATTATCTTTCACTCGTTATTCTCTCCAATTCTCTTTGTATGTTTTGTTTTTGCTCTCTAATCTCTCTAATAGGAAAAAAATGCATTAATTGAGGGGGGATCATTGCCCCCAATGAGGTGGCATAAAAGACAAGGTGGGAACAAGAGAGTATAGAATGCTCAGGTGTATGGACGTGCTCGTACGAATCTTAGTCGAGCAGGGATATTGGCTGGCACCTTCCAAATGGATTAGACGAGTAGTACAAGTAATAGGATAGTATTTTAGGGCGCCTCCCGTGACATTATCCTATTGGCTGAAACCTTAATTCTGTAGCCTATAAGTTGTCGACCCTCTTCTTCTGTAAATGCATTCAGATCCTTTTCTCTCTCAAGCAAAGATATTCACAATACAGTATTTTAATTTCTTGAGCTCTAACTATTTTTTTTATATTGTATTGAATTTGTTTAAGTTATAGAAAATAACTGATCTCAAGCCAGAGGCTAAGATCTCGGACACGCTCGTAGTCGCTTCAGATACATTTAGATATGTTCTTTTTATCGTATTTCACTTGTCTATACTGTGTTTTAGTTATTTTCATTAAATACAACTAATTAAACTATCAATAAATTAACTCTAAAACAGAATTAAATCATAATTTCGGGTAAACCGCTATAACATTGTATCAGCCCAGTGTTTTTTCCCTCCCATAGTGGGATGTGGCAAATATTGTCATTTAGCACATAGCATAGTAAGATACAATGCAGAGGCAAACCTTCGTCGTTTCTGCATGCATGTATTGGTTGCCAAGTGTTTTCTTCACGTGTCCACTTTGTTTTTTAGCAAAAGGCATCTTTCTTACAAAAACAAATCAATTCTCCGCATTCATATTTTTTTCCCTTCATATTTCCATATTTTTTAGATTATAATAAAATATTTATATTTTAAGAAACACATAAAATTCAAAATGAATTCGTAACACCGTACTCACGTGACATGCATGCAGCTAACCTTATCATAATTCCACTTCCCTTCGTTTACCTCTCCACGTTTACACTTCATTTCCAACACTTGTCCATCTGCATGCATGCACGCACAATTTCCTCCCCTATAAATTCCCACTTAGCAAATCAACTTCTCCTCATCTTCTCATCAATTTTCTACTATGGCAATTTTCACTAAACCCAAGCTTTTGTTTCTCTCCCTCTTGCTTCTCTCTTTGTTCCTCACATCTCAATGTGATGATCAAAACCCTGGGGGCCAAGACCCGAGGCGTGAGCTCGAGAGTTGCTTGAGGCAATGTCAGGCTCAGGGCAAACGTCCTGAGCAGCAACTTCAATGTCAAAGGAGCTGCGTTCTGCAATATGAGCGTCAACAGAAAGGAAGGTCTGAGGAAGGTCAAGAGATTGAGGAAATACTCATGACTCAGGACCGTGACCCGGAAAGGATATACAAAGAATGCCAGCATCGTTGTGAGAGGCAACAACCCGGACAGCAGAGGCAGTTGTGCAAACAACGCTGTGAACAGGATTTCCGAAGAGAGAATGAACACCAGCATCGTGGCCAAGAGACCGAAGAAGATAATCCAGGACGACAAGGTATTCTTAGTTATACTTATTTCTTTTTATATTCTTTAAAAAATAATATTCTTTTTATATTTTATGAATTTTTTAATACACATTTATCTTTAATATATTTAATTACTCTTCTAACACCAAAGGTTTTGATATACCTCCGGCGTTTTAATTTATTTCATCTAAAATTTCGCTTATATAAAATTTTAAAATTGTTTAAAATTTTTTTAAATTTTTTTAAATTTTGTGGCTCTAAATATTAAATATGTAATATAAAAATTAAAATCAAAGTGTAGCAAAAAGATATTGAAATTAAAAAGAAGCTAAAAGTTAGAGACTTTTTTTAAGCATTCTAACGAAAAAAAGTAAGACAAATAAATAGAAGAAAAATAAATTGAAACATAGAATAAAAGACCCAAGAATCTAAAATTTCTTAATTTTACATTTACATTCTTAATAAAGTCCCTTGCGATTTCTTTTAAAAAAGAAAAAAAATCTAAAGAATAGCCGAACAACATTAAGAGGTATATATATAAAAAAATTGGTTTGACCTTATGTTAAGTCTCACATCATGGATTAGGACAACTCTCTTTATAACTTAATTTTTATGTCCCTGGTATATGAAGTGTAATTTGTATATGAATTACAATTTTCCAACAAAGATGAACTTAGTGCTTGACACAAGACATAAAATGAAATAGGGTATGCTTATAACATTTGATATGATGTTACGTCGGTTGTCAGAAACCCTTCTATGGCCTTCATAAGCCGAAGTTCACCAAGCATTCTAAGCTTAGTTATATAGTATACATATAGAAATACTTTGTGTGTATGAGCAAATATAATAAATTTTGAAGTATATATAAGTGTGTGTTCTTTAATTGTGTTGTATCTTTTATTTCCTAACAGGCCAGCGTGAGCCTGAAGAGAAATTAAGAGAGTGCCAACAGAGATGTCAAAGACAAGAACAAGGTCAACAACAAAGACAATGCCAACAACGTTGTCAACAGGAGTACCGAAGAGAGCAAGAACAACAGCACCACGGTCAGGAGGAGACCAGAGGTGAAAATCAAGGACGAGGCAAACGTGACCCTGAGCAGAAACTCCGAGAGTGCCAACAGAGGTGTCAGCGAGAGGAACAAGGCCAACAACAGAGACAATGCCAACAACGTTGTCAACAAGAGTACCGAAGAGAGAAAGAACAACAACACCGCGGCCAGGAAGAGACCAGAGATGAAAACCAAGGACGAGGTGAACGCGACCCTGAGGAGAGACTCCAAGAGTGCCAACAGAGGTGTCAGAGAGAGGAACAAGGCCCACAACAGAGACAATGCCAACAACGTTGTCAACAAGAGTACAGAAGAGAGAAAGAACAACAACACCGAGGTCAGGAGGAGACCAGAGATGAAAATCAAGGACGAGGCAAACGGGACCTTGAGGAGAGACTCCGAGAGTGTCAACAGAGGTGTCAGAGACAGGAACAAGGCCAACAACAGAGACAATGCCAACAACGTTGTCAACAAGAGTACAAAAGAGAGCAAGAACAACAACACCGAGGCCAGGAGGAGACCAGAGATGAAAACCAAGGACGAGGCAAACGCGAGCCTGAGGAGAGACTCCGAGAGTGCCAACAGAGGTGTCAGAGAGAGGAACAAGGCCAACAACAGAGACAATGCCAACAACGTTGTCAACAAGAGTACAGAAGAGAGCAAGAACAACAACACCGCGGCCAGGAGGTGACCAGAGATGAAAATCAAGGACGAGGCAAACGGGACCCTGAGGAGAGACTCCGAGAGTGCCAACAGAGGTGTCAGAGAGAGGAACAAGGCCAACAAACAGAGACAATGCCAACAACATTGTCAACAAGAGTACAGAAGAGAGCAAGAACAACAACACCGAGGCCAGGAGGAGACTAGAGATGAAAATCAAGGACAAGGAAAACGTGACCCTGAGGAGAGACTCCGAGAGTGTCAACAGAGGTGTCAGAGAGAGGAACAAGGAAAACAACAGAGACAATGCCAACAACATTGTCAACAGGAGTACCGAAGAGAGAAAGAACAACAACACCGCGGCCAGGAGGAGACCAGAGATGAAAACCAAGGACGAGGGGAACGGCCAGGAGGAGACCAGAGATGAAAACCAAGGACGAGGGGAACGCGACCCTGAGGAGAGACTCCGAGAGTGCCAACAGAGGTGTCAGAGAGAGGAACAAGTCCAACAACATAGACAATGCCAACAACGTTGTCAACAGGAGTATCGAAGAGAGCAAGAACAACAACATCGAGGCCAGGAGATCAGAAAAGAAGAAACTAACCCGCAAAGAGAAAAAGAAGAAGAGAATAATCCCTACTTATTCAAGTCTCATAGGTTCTCTCGACTCAGATCCAGTCATGGTGATTTTCGCTTCCTCGAGAAATTCACTCAAAGATCCGAACTTCTCCAAAGAATAGAAAAATTCCGTGTCGCGGTCGTTGAAATTGAGCCTCAGTCTTTCATGCTGCCTCATCACTGTGATGGCGAAGCCATATTTGTTATTGTTAGAGGTAATTTAATCATCTTTTTTTTCCTAATGTTCTTGATTAAGTAATTAAATCAAGGTGAAATGATAATTACAGTAAATTTCAACTTTTTACATAGGGCAAGGAATAATTAGTATAGCAGAACAAGAAGAGAAGAATTCGTTCAACTTGAAGCATGGAGATGTAATGAGAGTGCCTGCTGGTTCGACGATCTACTTGCTCAATAGAGATAACAACGAAAAGTTCTTTGTTTACATGCTAGCCAAGTCCGTCAATGCCCCTGGCCAAGTCCAGGTAATTAGAATAGTCCCCCAAAACTTCTCTTAAAATAAAAAATGTACTGCAGTATTTACTACTAGTATTAGTAATTGTTTTATTTCTTTTTCAACCTTTAAATATTGGCCAAATGAGATTTGTACACTCGCCTCTAAATTCAGGAATACTTTAGTGCCGGGGGAGAAAATCCAGAATCCTTCTACAGAGCATTCAGCACTGACATTCTGGAGACAGCTTTCAATGTGAGCCTTCTTAATTAATTTGGCACGAACTAATTAATAGTATTACCATTTACACTCTTTGTTTATCCAGAATTAGACTTTCTTATATTAGTTACTATTCACATTTTTGTTTGTTATTTTGATTAGACTCCAAGGGACAGGTTAGAGAGGGTATTTGGACAACAAAAACAGGGGATAATAATCAAAGCCACCGAAGAGCAAATTAGAGCTATAAGCGAACACGCCTCACGCTCCACTAAGCAAACTAAAGGTGAAATCAGAGGTCCTTTCAATCTGCTGAAGGAACGCCCCTTGTTTGATAGTAGATTTGGCCAGTTCTTTGAAGCGTCTCCTGAGAGATTCGAGCAGTTGAGGGATTTGGATGCTACTGTTGGTTTCATGAACATCAACCAAGTAAGCCTCTTTGCAAAGTTAATTAAAGAACTAGAATGTTGGTATCTTGAGCCTTTTCTTTTTGGGAACTATTTTTCTCAAATTAGATAGCAAAATTTATTTTGTTAGTGTACAAGTTAAATTCTCTGAAATATTATTGCAGGGTGGAATGGTACTACCATACTACAATACAAGGTCTACTAGGTTGGTAATGGTTGTGGAAGGAAACGGTCTCTTTGAAATGGCATGTCCTCATCTTGGTAGCCAAAGACAGGGCCAAGGGTCTCGCGAAGGAAGAAGACAGCAAGAAGAAGTACAAGAACAAGAAGGCAATGTCCATTACCAGCAAGTTCGCGGTACTCTAAACATTGGTGATGTTTTGGTAATCCCGGCAAGCCATCCTATTACTTTTATAGCCACCGGAGGCTCAAATCTTAGGATAGTTGGTTTTGGAATCAATGCTCACAATAACAAAAAGAACTTCCTTGCAGGTATACTTCCTAGTTTCCTCTCTTCTTGATCGAGTATTATATTAATTTTTTTAGGTGACCTGATAATATAAAATTTATATTTTAATTTTTGGTTGGTTTGAAATAAATAGGTGTTGAGTTATATGGGTCGACCACCTTACTCAGGACCAGGTCCCTCTATCAGGTTACACAGAGGCAGAGACACATGTACACGAAAATACAACAGTAAGAAGAAGACACACGAAGTTTTACGTGGAAAACTTCCTTGCTCACTGGAAGTAAAAAACCACGACCTACCTCGTAGGATTTCTCAAACTCCACTACTAGATCTGAGCAACAAAAGTTACAAAACCTAGTACACAACTAAGAGGTTAACCTCCTAACCTCCCACTTGTAATACCTCTATTACAAGACTTCAATATTCTCTACTTCAGCTAAAACTCAACTGAAATACAAGGCTAACTCTAGCCAAAATGTCTACTAGCTCTAGCAGACCAGAACGAGAAAAACAACTCATGAAAAACAAGAAAATAAAACTTGTACGAAATACAAGGTTTCTGTTTTGCAGTGCACTTCTTCTCCTTCAATGGCAGCCTCAAAACTTGAGTTATTTTTCTTTGATTCTTGCTGTGAAACAAGGAAACAATGGCTGCCTTTTGAGAGAAGAATAAGCTTATTTTTTAGATCAATTTTTCTGAATGATTTCTCTTGATTAAAGAGTTGTTGGGTTCTATCCTTTATATCTTTTCAGCTTCCTTTCATCCACATGGGTAGAAGGAGAGTGTATTGATGATACCCACTAGCCACATGGATAAAAGGAGAGAGTAGTAATGATACCCACTAGAAAGCTCTCTTTTTGGTCAAGCACATGTGACCAACTTGGCCTAGGTGCTGCTATGATTCCATGCTGCTCTGTTGCACACTATTGTCTTCACCAACTGACAGCCAAAAAGCAAACTTTCCAACTGTAAAGTCTTTTCCCTTCCAGCTCAAAATTGAGTCACACCAGCACAAGGGATCAGGTCCTTGTATGAGATTGACAGCATCAAAACCAGTAATCTAACAATTTCCCCCTTTTTGATGATGACAACCTTGACAACCTTCTTTGCACATTTTATCTAACACACTTCACAGTCTTCCCCCTGTCAGCATAATTCCCCACGTCTTAGTATCCGCGTCTTCCCCCTGTCTTAGTATCCCCTGTCTTAGTATCTTCCCCCTTTGGCATCATAAAAAAGAAGAGAACAGTAAACCAAGACAAGAATGCATAGATGAGTTAACTCATGGCCACTGGGGCAACACTGACACTAATGGAAATAAGAAAGGCAGAAAAACAAATAGACAATAAGAACAATGCAACAGCCAACCCCTGCAATCAGAAAAGTATTACATTATCACTTAGCATAACAAAAGAGAATCATACAAGAACTGTCCATAATCGTGGGAAAGAGAGTAAAGCAGGAAGGAGATAAGAGAGCAGGAAAATCATTTAGAGTCGGGTAGTCTGGGTAAGAGGGCTGAGAGGCGATCATTGAAGGTTTCATGGGTAAGCAATTTCTTAGTCAAGTCCTTGACCTCAACCTTCAGGGCTTCATTTTCTGCTTTGAGAGGATCACTGACAGTAAGCAGTTTTTGGTTTAAATCTTTAACCTCAGCCTTTAAAGCTTCATTCTCTTCCTTGAGGGAGGAGATGGTGCCAGGGTCCTCTACTGGGTGCGCCTTCAGACAAACTATTTCAGCCTCATTGGACTTCTCTTGCGAGGCAATCAAGTCCTCTTCTCTGCCCTTGGTAGAAGTACTTTATTTACAAACTCAAACAGCAGTTGATACACACCCTTCATTTGTTTCTTGAGAACTCTCTCCCCTGTGACTCTGTCAAGCTTGGCAATCATGGAAATAAAACGCCTTTGCGCACATTCTCCATCGACAGACCTGATCCCTCTATTAGGAACCTTAAGGATGGAACTTAGAACCTGCTCATTTATCATGAAGGTGACTCCACTCACCTTACTGTAGATCTTGGTACTATTATCAGCAAATTCCAGCTCATGATAAAATTTCCTGACCTCATTCTCATGTAAAACAGGAACTGGAGGAACAAATAAGTGTCGCCAACTTTGGTAATTGACCATTTCCACCAGCTCAGCCATGCCTTCCATGTCACAAATTTCAGGATCAAATACCCTGCCCCGTAACACCTTTTGGTTCTGCAAGATAAGCTGCCTGGCTTCCTTGGACAGCTCAGTAGACTCATTGGTCCTATATCTGGAAGAAATCTGGTGAGTAAGAGATGGAGGAATAGGAAGTTTGAAGAGGTTATTTGCAGAGAGCAGTTTAAAGAGATGAGAGGAAAGATGGAAGGTGGAAAGGGTTTTAAGAGGGGTTATGACACGTCTAATCAGAGAGACTTTTGAACTGGATGTAGATACAACACTTACTTTATGACCGGATACCGGAAGAAACAAGCGGTAAGGGCAGTTCTTACAATATTCTCAAGTTATGTTTATAAGTGACAAAGTAATACTGACCTGATAGGACCTGGTCCCCTTATGAGGTTGAACAGGCAGTCCAAAGTCCCTGACTTGTCTAAGTCCAGCCTTCCTTACATCCACCATGCGTGTATACCTAGGGAGGTATAGAACTGAGTTAGATGCATCCACAGCAAACTAGCAAGGATACCTGCATTCAGATCATAGCCAAAAACGAGAGTCAACACTTAGATAGAGAAGAGGGAGAATTTAATTCATTTTGATTAAGCCCAGCCTTAATCTGTTTTTATCAAACTGGTCCCTATTCAAGGCTTTGGTAAAGATATCTGCAATCTGATCTTCTGTCCTGCAAAATTCCACACGAATATTTCCCTTCTCAACATGGTCTCTAAGAAAATGATGTCTGATGTCAATATGCTTAGTCCGCTTGTGTTGTACTGGATTCTTAGCCATATTCAGAGCACTGGTGTTGTCACACATCAAAGGGACACACTCGGTCAGGACTCCAAAGTCTTCCAGTTGCTGCTTAATCCACAGTAATTGAGCACAACATGAAGCAGCAGCCACATATTCTGCTTCAGCTGTTGAGAGTGCCACTGAATTTTGTTTTCTTGATCCCCAAGAGACCAGTGAAGAACCCAGAAAATGAGCCATGCCTGAGGTACTTTTCCTATCAACCAGGTACCCAGCATAGTCAGCATCAGAATAGCCAATAAGTTCAAAGGAACCTCCAAATGGATAGAAAAGGACTAAATCAGAGGTCCCCTTAAGATATCTGAGAATTCTCTTAGCAGCCTTCAGATGAGATTCCTTAGGACAAGCTTGGAATCGAGCACACATACCCACACTAAACACAATATCTGGCCTGCTGGCTGTTAAGTAAAGCAGGGAGCCAATAATGCCTCTGTACATAGTTTCATTTACTGGAGGACCGGGTTCATCATTATCCAGTTTTGAAGCAGTCCCAATGGGAGTGTCAATTGGTTTGGCACTTTCCATATGAAATTTTGTGAGCAGGTCCTTGATATACTTCTGCTGACTGATGGCTGTTCCAGCTTTGTCCTGCTTGACCTGTAACCCCAGAAAGAACATAAGTTCTCCCATCATACTCATCTCGAATTCACTTCCCATGAGCGTTGCAAAATCCTCGCAGAGTGAATCAAGAGTGGCTCCAAATATAATGTCATCAACATAGACTTGAACAATAAGCAGATTTCTTCCTCTTGTTTTGAGAAAAAGAGTGTTGTCAATTCTTCCTCTCTTAAAACCATTATCAAGAAGAAATTTTGATAGTCTTTCATACCAAGCCCTTGGAGCCTGTTTCAGTCCATACAGTGCCTTGTCCAGCTTGTATACATGATGAGGTCTATCAATATCCTCAAAACCAGGGGGTTGTTTCACATACACTTCTTCCTTCAAGTACCCATTTAGGAAGGCACTTTTGACGTCCATTTGAAACAATTTAAATTCCATGAAAGAGGCAAAGGCAATCAGCATGCGAATGGCTTCCATTCTGGCTACTGGAGCGAATGTTTCATCATAATCAATCCCTTCCTCCTGGTTGTACCCTTGAACAACCAGTCGAGCCTTGTTTTTGACGGTGACCCCTTGCTCATTTAGTTTGTTCCTGAAGACCCACCTGGTTCCTATAACAGTTCTATCAGATGGTTTTGGAACCAGGTGCCAGACTTTGCTTCTTTCAAATTGATGCAGCTCCTCCTGCATAGCATTCACCCATTCCACATCCTTCAGTGCCTCCTTGATGTTCTTGGGCTCAATCTGTGATATGAAGGCTGATGAGGCAAATGTGTTTCGAGTTTTGGATCGGGTCTGCATTCCTGAGTCCAATGGAGACATTAAGTTGTCAAGAGGATGAGAAGATTTGTGTTTCCAGTTAGATCCCTTTACAACAGATTCTCCAAAATTGGAACCAGTTCCAGCAGATTCTCCAGAATTGGAACCAGGTCCCTCTTCTGGGTTGCCTTCTGCATCATCTTCCTTCTCTGCCTCCTCTTCTCTGATGTGTTCTGTTGCTTCATCATGAGTGGTCTGATCTCCATTCTGCAGGGAGTTCTTTGTGATGTCAGGTTTTTCAGATGAATCATGATTGACATCATCTCTTTGGAACAGCCACAGTTCCTCAAATTCATCCGTACCCAGTGCTTCTGTGCTCTTCAGCTTCCCATTTTCATCAAATACGACATGGATGCTTTCTTCAACACACTGAGTCCGTTTATTATAGACTCGGTATGCTTTGCTATTTAATGAGTATCCTAGAAAAATTCCCTCATCACTTTTGGGATCAAATTTCCCTAGATGGTCCTTGCCGTTGTTTAGCACAAAACACTTGCATCCAAAGACTCTGAGGTAGTTCAGCATCGGCTTCCTTTTATTCAGCAGCTCATAGGGAGTTTTTCCAAGTAATGGCCGAATTAGACACCGATTGACCACATAGCAGGCCGTGTTGACAGCTTCTGCCCAGAATGACATTGCCACACCTCCATCTATGAGCAATGTTCTAGCAATATCTGCAAGAGTTCGATTCTTCCTTTCAACTACTCCATTCTGTTGTGGAGTCCTGGGAGCAGAAAAGTTGTGACTGATTCCTTTGGCAGCACAGAAAGCTTCAAATTTGGCATTTTCAAATTCAGTTCCATGATCGGACCTGATCCTTGCAATGTTGCAGTTCAGCTTTACCTGAATTTGATTTGCAAATGACTCAAAGGTGGGGAATGTTTCATCTTTAGTGCGAAGAAACATCACCCAGGTATATCTTGAATAGTCATCAACAATTACAAGGATCAGCTTCTTTCCTCCACGACTTGCAACCTTTACAGGTCCACACAGATCCATGTGTAGTAGCTCCAGGGGTCTGGAGGTGCTCACTTCCTTTTTGTTCTTGAATGAAGACCTGGTGTGTTTCCCTTGAACACAAGCATCACAGATCTGACTCTGAGCAAATTTCACCTTTGGGAGTCCTCGAACCAGGTCCTTGGATACTAGCTTTCTGAGAAGAACAGAACTTACATGTCCCAACCTTCTGTGCCACAAGGTAGCTTCATCCTCCACCACGCTTAAGCAGTTAAGCCCATTTCTAGCAGCTGAATCAAGATCAGCAACATACATGCTCTTGCATCTGTTTGCGGTCAAAACAACTCTTCCTGATTGAAGATCTGTCACTGTACACTGGTCTGAAACGAATTTGACTTCATTTCCTTTGTCGCAGATTTGTGAGACACTCAGGAGGCTGTACTTCAGTCCATTTACATAGAAGACATTTTCTATGGCATGGGCAAGTGTCTTTCCAATCTTCCCAACACCAAGAATGTGTCCCTTTTTGCCATCCCCAAAAGATACTGAGCCTCCCTGATATGCCTTGAGTGAGAGAAAATTATCAACATTTCCAGTCATGTGCTTTGAGCAGCCGCTATCCATATACCATTTCCGACTGCTTTCTCTCACTCCTTCCTGCACATATAGATTATAGATTAGACTTGGGAACCCATTTCAGCTTGAGTTCCCAGTACCGAGACAGAGGATAAATCAATTTTCTTTTGGACCACTCAGGCAGCCAGATCTGAGACATTTTGGAACCAGATCCCCTTATGGTCCCTAATTCTCCTTTACTAATCACCGTCTTTCTTAAGGCTGCTTGCCTCGATACACAGTTAGACTTAAGGTGCCCATTCCTACCACAGTGTGTGCACAACAAATTATCAGGATTAGATCCATATTTACTGTGAGGATTATAAGGAGGACTACTTTTCTTATAACCTAACCCTTCACCGGAGTTAGATCTTTGTCCGGTTAATTTTTGTAAGATCTGTGAAGAAGCATTCCATTTAAGCGATCTCTCAAGCTCAGCATTCAGTTGGATCACATTTTTCTCAAGCTCAGTGTTTCTTTTCATTATTACAGTGAGCTCATCTTGTGACCTTTTCAGTTCAGCTTCGAATTCTTTTTGAGCATTTTTCATGTCATTAGTCCCTCCCTTTTTAATAAAGGCATTTTGCTCATTGACTAGCTCTTGACATTTCTCTTCTAGTTCTGCCAAACTTGAGATCAAGTTCACCTTTTCTAGCTCAAGTTTATCTATATATTGATTCAGACTTTCCTTTTCTTTGGTAAGATCATAAAAAGAGTCAATTAACACACAAGCTAGTGACCTCAATTCTTTCCCATTATAGTCTTTTAGATTCTTTTTAATGTCAAGGAAAGTTACCTCTTCATCTTCATCTCCATCCGAATTTGCCATGAAGGCAAACATTGAGTCAAAGGGTGAGTCATCATCCTCCACAGCCATCATAGAAGCATCTTTCACAGCATCCTCCTTATCAGATTCATCTGAGGAGTTCCCCCAAGCAGCTAGAGCTTGCTTGACTATATTGTCGGCTGCAGCTCTTCTTCTGAACTTGTCAAGGACTCGGTCCTTCTTCTGGGCCTTTTCGGCAGTGGTTCTCAGATACTCCTTGTAATCCATCTTATGCATCGGACAATCCTTGATAAAGTGACCTGGTTTGCCGCATTTGTGACACAGATCATTGTAACCAGGTCCCTTGTTCGAGCTTGTCCTCCTAGGAAGGCTGCCACTTCGCCTAATCATTTTCTGAAACCTTCTTGTTAGGTAGGCCATATCTTCATCTTCTTCGCTGGAGCTTGCTTGAGCTCCTTTAAGAGCTAATCCTTTGTCCTTCTTCAGCTCACTCCTGCTCTGGTCCTGCTGCCTCTTGAGCTCATAGGTTTTTAAATTGCCTATGAGTTCATCCATCGTGAGGACTTCCAGATTTCTAGCTTCAGTGATTGCATCAACTTTACTCTCCCAAGACTTAGGGAGGACACTGAGTACCTTCCTGACCAGCCTGCTTGGCTTGATCACTTCTCCCAAACAATAGAGCTCGTTAGTGATGGACGTGAGTCTGGTATGCATCTCTTGAATAGATTCACCTTCCCTCATGGAGAACATTTCGTATTGAGTGGTAAGCATATCCACTTTGGACTGCTTGACCTGACTGGTCCCTTCATGAGCGGTTCTGAGGCAGTCCCATATTTCCTTTGCAGTTTCACAAGCAGAGATTCGATTATATTCATCCGGACCAATACCGCAAACAAGAAGCTTCTTAGATTTGTAATTCTTTTCTATGAGTTTTCTGTCATGATCATCAAACTCCTTTCGGGTTTTGGGAATAGAGATGGTTGTCTCTCCTTCCTTTACGGTTTTCATTGGCACATAAGGTCCATCCAGTACCACATCCCACAGCTCACAATCTTTAGCCATGATGAAATCATGCATTCTTGTTTTCCACCATCCGTAATATTGGCCATTAAACCTGGGAGGTCTGGTAGTAGACTGTCCTTCTTCTAAATTTGGTGGTGCTGCCATATTTTACAGGAGTCTTTCTAGGTGTTAACCTTTTAGAAAGCACCTGCTCTGATACCAATTGTTGAGTTATATGGGTCGACCACCTTACTCAGGACCAGGTCCCTCTATCAGGTTACACAGAGGCAGAGACACATGTACACGAAAATACAACAGTAAGAAGAAGACACACGAAGTTTTACGTGGAAAACTTCCTTGCTCACTGGAAGTAAAAAACCACGACCTACCTCGTAGGATTTCTCAAACTCCACTACTAGATCTGAGCAACAAAAGTTACAAAACCTAGTACACAACTAAGAGGTTAACCTCCTAACCTCCCACTTGTAATACCTCTATTACAAGACTTCAATATTCTCTACTTCAGCTAAAACTCAACTGAAATACAAGGCTAACTCTAGCCAAAATGTCTACTAGCTCTAGCAGACCAGAACGAGAAAAACAACTCATGAAAAATAAGAAAATAAAACTTGTACGAAATACAAGGTTTCTGTTTTGCAGTGCACTTCTTCTCCTTCAATGGCAGCCTCAAAACTTGAGTTATTTTTCTTTGATTCTTGCTGTGAAACAAGGAAACAATGGCTGCCTTTTGAGAGAAGAATAAGCTTATTTTTTAGATCAATTTTTCTGAATGATTTCTCTTGATTAAAGAGTTGTTGGGTTCTATCCTTTATATCTTTTCAGCTTCCTTTCATCCACATGGGTAGAAGGAGAGTGTATTGATGATACCCACTAGCCACATGGATAAAAGGAGAGAGTAGTAATGATACCCACTAGAAAGCTCTCTTTTTGGTCAAGCACATGTGACCAACTTGGCCTAGGTGCTGCTATGATTCCATGCTGCTCTGTTGCACACTATTGTCTTCACCAACTGACAGCCAAAAAGCAAACTTTCCAACTGTAAAGTCTTTTCCCTTCCAGCTCAAAATTGAGTCACACCAGCACAAGGGATCAGGTCCCTGTATGAGGTTGACAGCATCAAAACCAGTAATCTAACAATAGGTAAACAGAACATATGGAAAAACGTAGAGAAGGAAGCAAAGGAACTGTCATTCAACATGCCAGGAAGAGTGATAGAAGAGATTTTTCAGAAGCAAGATCAGTCCTTCTTTGTGGCAGGACCGGAGCAACAACAAAGGGAGAGGGGAGAACAGCAATATGTGTCTTCATTTTTGGACTTCGTTTTCTAAATAATATAAGTCCCTACTACTAAAATAAATGTAGTCTTAAAGAGTTTGTTATGGGTTTTTGGCCTCTCATGTAGCATCTTATCTTGTCGTGTGCAATGTAACTTTTGCATCATAAATAAAAGGCACTACTCCTTGCTCTGAATTCTCGTGTTCCTTTCTTTCTTTTTTTGTCAAAATGTATAGAAAATCGCTTTCAACACATGGAAATATGGCCTCTCCAATATAATTCAAAGAAGATATTGCATATATATTAGTCTCCCAAGGCTAACAATCGAAGAGAATATGGAAAAATTAAATTTAGTTTCTACATATCGACAAGATTGATAGCTGAGAGTAACTTCAAAATATATTACTAGTTGATTGTATCAAAGGGACTAATCAAACCTCCTACAGATAGCTTAATGAAGTTAGCAGGATCAAAGAGGTGTTCAATCAACCTCAAATTTACATTTTGGTAATATTTTAGAGATGCTAATCAAGTAACAGATTAATTAAAGGCTTTGAACTATGCTTTCACTTGTACTAAAGAATACTCAATATTCAATGACTTTCCTTTCAAGTTCAAGGTTATATGGCAGTAGATAGATGAAGCTTCCCTTCCTTGCATATAGTTAAACTTAAATAGAGTTGACACCCACCTTAGGCTTTGGATGTGTTATACATTGATAGCTCTTATCATATGCATTTATCTTATCTCAAATTATACTAAGAATAGACAGAGAAAAGATTAGGAAATTGGGAATATAGCTTAACCCCTCAGCTCAAATGTACTTTGCCCAAAGGTTTTGGAAATATGACTTTTTTTTTATTTTAACTTATGTGACATAGTTTTAGTCAATACGAAATTTAACACAGCAATAAATAAAGATCTTTTCAAACTTGGGATATTTAAGGCTATAAAACTTTTGAACTTATAGTTTTGAATGAGTTATAATGTTTATATTAAAGTGAAAAATGTAAAATTGATTCTTCTCAAATGCAAAAGGATCCCTTTTTTAATTTTTTAATTATTACAAGGAGAGGAACCATAAGTATAGCAGAAGAAGATGAGAAGAACTCATTCAACTTGGAGCTTGGTGATGTAATCAGTGTTTCTACAGCAATAATCTATTTCATCAACAGAGATAATAAAGAAAAGTTGTCTGTTTACTTGCTAGCCAAGGCTGCTAATATTCCGGACCAATTTCAGGTAATCATAATATATTCAAGAATCCATTTGACACACAAAGTATACAAATAGTTACTCTATTCCATGTGCCAATATCTACAAAATAGGAGTAGATCATCCGCAAATCCTAGTTAAATAATGTTGAGTCTAGCACATTTAAGATGAAAATCAAAGTCAGTATCTTGTTGTTGTCCCAAAATCTTTAGTAATCTATTAAAATATTCCATCACAAGAACAAAGAGAAAGGGAGACATGGGGTCACCCTGTCTTAGTCCCTTTTTTTTGCATGAAATGGTGTAGTTGCTTTGCCATTAACAATCATCGAGTAAGAAACGATAGTCATAATGCAACTCATAATCCGTTTGACAAAGGTTTCTGGGAAGTTTAGACTGTTTAGAACTTGTTCCAAGAAGGGTTCGTCCACAGAATCATAAGCCTTTTATATGTTAATTGTGAGCGCACCTTGGAGATACCCCTTCACTAGCTCGTGGCTTAGTATTATATTTTCTGAAATGATTCTACAATTTTTAAAATTTTGGAAGGGGAATACATTTAATTGTTAAATATTTCTATTTTCACCTTAAAATTGGTAGAATTTTATCTGCACAAAATAATGTCAATTTGGAATAGGGTAGTACAAGCTGTATTTGGATGCTAATATATTTGCCTTTTGGATTCAGGAATTCTTTAGTTTCGGAAGTGAAAATTCAGAATCCTTCTACAAAGCATTCAACAGTGATATCCTGGAGACTGCTTTCAATCAAGTAAGTCATCTTTAAAATTTAATTAAACAACCAAAATCTTGAGATCGTGAATTTTTTTTGGGGAATTTACCATCTATTTTTGGACATACTGGCATAGAGCTTAAATAGCGCAACATGCACTTTAAGAAAATGTGGTTGAGGCATAGTACTCTTGTAGTTTGTTATTATGAAAATTCAGGGGGTGGCAAATGGATTGTTTGAACTGAATTTTGGCATGTAAAAGTGGGCTGAATCAATAAGTGGATCATTGTCCAACTCTGTCTAAAGTTTCACTTAGCTCAAATAAGCTAAATAATGCCTTGTAACCACCCAAGAAACTTAACCCAGATCTTTACAATATTCTCAAATTGACTGAACCTCGATAAGTTCACTGAACCTCTTCGTGGAATAGAGAATTATCGAATTGCAGTACTTGAATTTGAACCTCTGTCTTTCATGTTGCCTCATCACTTCGATGCTGAACTCTTACTTTTTATTTTTAGAGGTAATTTTTGCTTATATATATGCTCGTCATTCGGATTAAAATTGACTGAAGCTTTGTGAATTATTAGTACTTTAATTTCTGTGTTTCCATTCACGTGACATAGTTTGAATCCATACAAAATTTAACGGCACAAAATTATTTTTAAAAAATAAAGATGTTTTAAAAATTTGTAGTATTAAGCCTGTTATAGTATTAGCGTGACATAAAGTTTATGTTATTAATATTTATTTGATTATAAACATTTTTTTTAATGTTAAAATGAAAAGTGTAAAGTTGATTGTTTTTAAATTTAGAAGTGTCTTTTTCGTAGACAGGCTAAAGAAAAGTGTTTCAAGTAAACATAAATCATGTAATCATTTTTTTGAAATGAACTTAAAAAAAAAAATCATGTCCAGTGAGGATAGGGTGATCAGTTGAACATTTTCGTACAATTTTTTTTTCCTGACTTTTATGCTAGTTTGGTTTATACAAGTGTTAGTTTAAATATTCTTATGATTTAGTTAAAATCGAATACTAGTTTGATCTAAATTTTTTGGCTGCATTCATTTATCGATAATAGGGTCAAATCAATACGTTCTAAGAAGAAAGATTGGAATATCAATCTCATTGAGATCTGTTTTTTGAAACTTGAACATCCTTGACGAAAATTTTAGATACACTATTGATCATGTCACACAAACCAAAACAAAAAGAAATTTTGTCCTGTTTTTTGAAACTTGAACATCCTTAACAAAAATTCTAGATACGCTACTGATTATGTCACACAAATCGAAACAAAAAGTAATTTTGTCAGTTTATTACAGGGAGAGGAACTATAAGTATTGCAGAAGAAGATGAGAAGAACTCCTTCAACTTGGAGCATGGAGATGTAATCAAAGTTTCTGAAGGTTCAACAATCTACTTAAAAGTTGTTTGCTTATGTGCTAGCAAAGGCAGTTAATATTCCCGGCCAATTTCAGGTAATCATCCTTCAAAATTTGGTAGAATCAGGAATTTGGTGAATGAGGTGCATTTTTTTGGTCAATTGTCTTAAGGGTATGAAAATTATATATACACTTAACATAATTAAAATTTAACCTTTATACATCATAAAAATTTTTGGACGAAGGATACTGTGCACCAAACCACCGTTTACCTAAGGTGGTTCCACCATGGGTAGTGCAAGTTGTATTCAGATGCTAATATAATATACTTGCCTTTTGGATTCAGGAATACTTTAGTGCGGAGGTGAAAATTCAGAATCCTTTTACAGAGCATTCAATATTGATATCCTGGAGACTGCTTTCAATGTGAACCTCCTTAATTAATTTTCACACGAACTTATTACTCCCTTTGTTTCAATTTATTTGTCTTACTTTCTTTTTTAGTTTGTTTCCTCCTTTCTTAAATCTTAGCTTTTCACATGGCATTTTTAAGATAACAAGATTGAAAAGCATTTTGGTATATTTGAAGACATGATATTCATTAGTTTTCTTTACTTTTTTAAACTCCCTGTCAAATTAAAAACAGACAAACAAATTGAAACAGAGGGACTAATACATTTCATTGGATCATTTTTATGTTAGTTCCTATTCATACTCTTTGTATTTTGATTAGACTCCAAGGGACAGGTTAGAGAGACTATTTGGACAACAAAAACAGGGGATAATAATCAAAGCCAGTGAAGAGCAAATTAGAGCAATGAGCCAACACGTTTCACACTCCACTAGAGGTCCTTTCAATGTGTTGAACCAACGCCCATTAATTGGTAACAGATTTGGACAATACTTTGAAGCAGCCCCAGAGAGATTCCAACGGTTGAGGGATTTGGATGTAGCTGTTGGTATCCTGAACATCAACCGAGTAAGCCACTTAATTTGCAATTTATCTCTCCCAGCTTTGTTTCAGTTTATGTGACATAGTTCGATTTGACATAGAGTTTAACTAAATCAAAAAGTGAGACTCTCGAAATTTGTGATGTTAAACAAGTCATAATATTTGTGTGGCTATGAGACGACTTATGAAATATGTGCTCTTAGACAATATTCCTTGTGTTGCTTTAAAAGCTTCTCATTCAAGTAAAACTCAAAAGTTTTCAAATATAGAGATGTCGAATGTGTTATTCATTTTAAAACAGACTAATGCAAAAAATAATGTCACATAAATGGAAGCGAAGTGAAAACTAATTAGTTAAAAAGAACCAATATCTTAAATTTTTGGGAATTGTTGTAATGTTTTTGACATATATTATAGAAGCTCAAATGGAGCAATAGGCACCATATGTGAGGACTCTACTAGAAATAGAAGTTTTTTTCATCGCGAATCAATAAATATTTTATTTTATAAAACATAATTTTCTCTTCATTTTTCTCCAAATCAACTTACTGGAAAAACGCAGGGTGGGAAATAGATTCTCACTAAAAAATGGTGGGAAGCTTCATGATTTTTTCATGTGAAAACACTATTATTTTCTATTTTCTCACCGATTCAATTAAATAACAACTTGATATTTTTCAGTAGGAAATTTCAATAGAAAAATAATAATTTTTTAGTACATGAGGATCTATATAGCTAAACCTAATCTCATTGTGATGGAGGCATTATGGTGTCATAGTTTGTAAATTAAGTAGGCGTTTGGACATGCGATTTTATATCGTGATTTGAGATTATGAGATGAAATTAGCATTTGGAGATGTGATTTCATCTCATAATTTTAAATCATGAGATGAAATTTTAAATTTTCCAAAAACTTAATTTGAGATTTCAAATCATGATATGGGTTTTTTTCCAAATGGGAAATTTAACTCACAAGTTAGTAT
This sequence comes from Datura wrightii, assembly GCA_035772735.1. NCBI lineage: Eukaryota > Viridiplantae > Streptophyta > Magnoliopsida > Solanales > Solanaceae > Datura > Datura wrightii. The sequence continues at coordinate 8,585,822 of JASDFA010000009.1, forward strand.
TTTATAAAAAAAAAACTCTACCATTTTATATATATCAATTATATTTACCAATCATTTATTTAATAAATGTAAACAACTTTTGCCAATCATTATATTGGACATAAATAGTTTGTCAACCATTAATTTTCACCAACCTTTACCATTTACTCTCACTAACATTTACCAACCATTTTACGATTTATTGAATTAAAATTCAATTCTTAAGTTGTATTTTTTTAGAATGACTTTGTGATAGTGTATTATATTTTATTATGAATTTTTACTTATTTGGTAAGATTATATAAGAATTTGGACAATTTGAATAGTTTTTACTACTTATGGGGTTCTTATGTTCATGAAAAAAAATACAACTTAAAAATCTCAAATTGAATCTCCAAACGAAACTTCAAATTTCATCTCATATCATTTCATATTATGATTTCAAATCATGATTTCATCTCGCGTGGCCAAATAAGCTCTAAATTTTGCTGGGTGGAATGACATTACTAGTCTACAGTACAAGGGCTACATGGTTGGTAATGGTTGCACAAGGGACTGGGCGGCTTGAAATGGTTGGTAGCCAAAGCCAGCAGAGACAGGGCCATAACTACCAGAAGGCCGTCCGAGGTTCTGTATCAGTTGGGGACTTTTTTGTAATCCCCGCTGGCCATCCTATTACAGATATAGCCACCGGAGACTCTAATCTCAGGATGGTTGAACTTCCTTGCAGGTATGGTATTAGTTTCCTCATTTCTTCATTACTTAGACATATTAGAAAGGATAATTTCACAAATGATCATTCATTTTTATTGTTGCGGAAAGATTCACTACTAGAAATAGAGATTTTTTTTTACCGTAGATTAATGGGAAATTTGTGTTATGAGACATGATTTTTTCACTCATTTTCCACCGAACTTGTTCATTGGGAAAATGGTGGTAAACAGTTTTGTATTAAAATAGTGAAAAATTTCATGATTTTTTCATGTGAAAACACTATTATTTTTTTTTCTTTTCCCACTGATAATTGGTGGGAATAGTCACTTAACATTTTTCAGCGGGAAAATAATAACTTTTTAATTGTGAGTTAACTAGCACACAATCACACATAAAACAAATAGAGAAAAAAAATAACACAAGAATTTAACGAGGTTCGGTTAAGCCTAATTCTCCAAGTAGAAGAAGAGAGAGTTTTCCAATATGAAAGATAAGAAGTGTATAATGCTATGAATCTCCAACTACAACCCGTATGAATTTCAAGTAGTTCTTAGCCTATAAGAGAAAGGTTCTCTCAATCTTACAAGGACAATATATTTTCCTTTATCAAATCTATTAGGATACTGAATTTCCTATATCAATAGGGATTATGAATTTTCTAACTATATAAGAAAATAATTCAAGACATAATTAAAAATTTATTTTATTACATTAAGATCACTAACTTAATTATCATGAAAAAATACTTAACTTTCTGCCTTAAAGAAAACACTATTCTTTTTTCTGATAATAAAAAAGTCATTTAATTTTGTCTAAGTATCATATAAAATGTATATGTTATTTCCTCCTAATGACTTTCTGTGATACTTAGACAAAATTTGCTAAGTATATATGAGCTTTGTGTGATTAAATAAAGAGTAGTGTCTAGTGATATACTAATAATTACGTTTGCTTGAAATAAATGTTTGTCTTCTCTTCTTCTGTGTGACTGTAAATTAGCGTTTTTGGCCTCTTGATCTAACAATATCTGTTGAGTATTGTTGGGCACAATGGATTACAATTTTTGCATATAATAATTCTTTGTACTGATCACACTGTAACAACTCTCTTTTATTTCTCACTCACTTGTTGCTTGCTTTAGCGACACTCATTATATGACACACATAATTTTTTGCAGAGTTTCAGGAATCGCTCAACAAATAAAGAGAATAAATTAAGTAGATGTTGGATTGGGTGGTTAAGAATTTATCACTTAACTTAATTAATATCTCTTATTTCTCTCTCATTTGTTGCTTGCTTCAGCGACACTCTTCACTTGACATCACGATGTTTGACAACGAATGCAAAAAATAAATTTATAAGTTGATGTTGAGGGGGACGGTTAAGAATTCAGTATCAATTTAATTAATATCTAATACATGTCAAAAAAGAATATAGAATATTTAAGGGTCGTAAAGAAATGAAGATCTCTAAAATGAGCGTTCTAGAGAGAAAAGTTTAGAAATATTCTAGAAATAATAGTTCTAGAAATAAATAAATAAGTGGTTGAAGAAACATTCTAGAATTGACTAGTAAATATCCTTAGCTAAATTCTTTCATCACCACTTATAAATAGAGATGGTTTCTTTAAAATGTATGTATATTGAAATAGTGTGTGCGCTCCCAAAATAAGAGTAGGGATGGCGATGGGGCGGTTGCAGTGCGGTTGTGGGCAAACCCGCATGAACCCGCAAAGATTTCAACCCCCCTCCCCCACCCCAACCCGCATAGCATAATTTGATTTTTTCAACCGCCCCACTTCCGCCAATATAAACCCATCCCACATATATCCACATCGCATAATTTTCTAATTTTTTTTTTAAAAAAAATCACCAATACATAATTTTTACTCACATAACATTTTGATTAATAAATAATTTAATTCACTCTCCACATTTTTAAATCCTAGGGTGTGTTTGGTATGAAGGAAAATGTTTTCCGTGAAAAACATTGGAAAACATTTTTCTAGAAAACATTTTCTATGAAAATAAATTTTTTCTTACTTATTTTCTTGTGTTCAGTATGCAAGTAAAAAACATTTACATGTAAAATCTAAGACAAAAGTACGAGGATGGGATAAGGTGGATGGTTGTGAGGGTGGGAAAGAGACAATGTGACTTGTTTTTCCTATTTTTATTAGGAAAGTCATTTTTCTTATTTTCAAGGAATTTGTTTTCCTAAAGAAAATATTTTTTAAAATTTTTGAACAACCGAGCACACCTTAATGTCAAACCATTAAAAAAAGAAGGAATGACAATTTAGACAGGAAAAAACTAGAGAAATAAATTCTTAGAGAATGATGATCAAATAAAATATATTTTTGAAATAAGAGCCCTATTGTGTCAAGAACAAAATCACTTTTGAAAAATATTATTATTAATTAAACCCACGTAGATCCGCAAACCGCCCTGCCCCGCATCAATTTAAAAATTATTTCAATCCGCCCCGCACCCGCATAATCTGAAAACCGCCCCGTCCCATTGTCATCCTTAAAATCGAGTTTTCAAGTAAAGAGTATTGTTAAAGCAAGCAATAAGCGAGTGAAAAATAAGAGATAAATTGCTAAAGTATGATCAGTACAAGAAATATTATGGGTATAAATTGTAAGATCCAAGCGAATCTTTATTCTAAAGTCTAAACAATACTAGAATTGAAGTTATGTAAAATTAATTGTGACCAGTAAATACTCAACAGTATCGTCTTCAGTGCAATGTAACTTTTGTAACATAAATAAAGTTCCTCTTTTAACCCAAAAGAAAATTGCATTTAATCTCATTCTTATCCCAAAATCTTCAACTAATCAACTGACTATCCCAAAAAAAAAATATTGTTGGGAAAACGAAATTAATATCCTTTTCTTAAGTAATTAAGTAGCCAGAAAGTGAAACTAGAACTAACTATTCAATAGGAGCAACTTTAAAGTATAGAAAACATATGGCTTCTCTATTTTTTGATCCCAAAAATTAGTATACCTTCCAAAACATACAAATTGAAGAGAGTGTAGACATACTTTGGTTTCTGAATTCAAGAGTCACATGGCCAAGTGTGCACCCTCAGTTTTTGTTTTTCTAGTATACCTTTCTTGTAATTCCACAACTTTGGCAAATCCAAACTTCTTTCGATCTGTTTTTTACTTTGATACTATTTTTTGTTAGTCGATTTAAAAAGAATGACATATTTTTTATATTTTAGGTGATATTGAATTTTATTGAAAACTTCTTAAGGAGTTTGGATATTAATTTTGAAGATATTTAGAGATGAATTTAAACTAAATTTTATATTAAAAATTCAAGGTTGAAGGCGATTCTTTCGGTATATCCCCTACTATACCTCTTGTAATATACATGCACCATATATTTGTTCATATCCTATATATCCATGAAAGTTTGTGTGTTATATACACTAATACATGTGATATGCAATATGATCCATGAAACTTTGTGATATGCGCTGATATACATGATATACAACGTGAAACAAGTTTAAATCACTTATCTAATTTTTTTCAAAATTTATATATAGCCGTTGCCAGTATTTCCAACCAATTCCGACCACACTCACTCACACTCGTTCAGTCCACTTCATTTTTGCTACTTGTATTATTTTAGTTTCGGGAAAAAATAAATATGATCACATTAATTCTATTCTTATGCCCAAAACTTAGAAGGATTTGAATTTATTGCAAGAAATAAGTTTAATCTTCTCTTGATAAAAACAAAGTATTATCTAGTTCATTCAGAAAGTAACTGGTCTTTACTTTATAACTCAAAAGTCACTCAACTATTGGTGTTTCACTCACAAAGTCACTTAATTATTGATGTTTCACTCACAAAGTCACTTAATTATTGATGTTTCACTCACAAAGTCATTCAACAAATTATATAATTTTTTCATTTAATTTTTTTCTAATATAAAATTTTTATTTTGACCCAAATTTATAAGAAATAAAAACCTATTCATTTTAACCATTTTATTAACCCGACCCCTAAATTTTAAAAGTTTATGATTTTAATTTACCAATATGATTTTACTTTGCCATTTTTAATAATATTCATTCTTATTCTTATTTTGATATATTTTCATTTTTAAAATGCTAGCCTCCATTAGCAAAGAATAAATGTATTCAAATATTTATTGTTTAATTATAAGAGATTGTTATTTAAGAAATAGAATGAAAAAATTAAATTGAATTACTTCTAAATTTAAAAAGAAAGAAGCATTCTTTTAAGCAAAAAATGAAAAATATCAAAATTGCATTCTTGTAATGGGTCGGGTCAGTGGGGCGGGTTAAAAAAGGGTAAAAATGAGTAGTTTTTTGTTTCTTATAAATTTGGGTTAAAATAAAAATTTTATATCAGAAAAATTAAATGAAAAAAATTATCTAATTGGTTGAGTGACTTTGTGAGTGAAATATCAATAGTTAAGTGACTTTGTGAGTGAAACACTAATAATTGAGTGACTTTTGAGTTATAACGCAAAAAAAAATGACTTTATGAGTGAATTATCCATAGTTGACTGACCATCTGAGAAATTAACTCTTGAATTTTGACTATGGTCTTTTATAATTTTCGCCCATTTTATTGACACGTAGACCATACTCTTGAGTGCAGAAACTAGCTCTTTTATTGTTTAAATTTTCAGAAATTCAATTATTCCCTCCATTTTAATTTATTTGTCTTGCTTTTTTTTTTCAAAGTTTGTTTCAAAAAAAAAGTCTCTTTACCTTTTTATTTGAGAACTTTTTAATTCTAACTTTCCACGTGACATGTTTAATTAAGACTACGAGATTAAATGACATTTTAATACATTCTACGTATTTTAGTTTAAGACTACAAAATTCAAAAGTATTCATTACTTTCTTAAACTTCGTATCAAATTAAAACCAGCCAAAAAAAAAATTAAAACAGGAAAGTATATTATTTTAAAAGTCAGAGTTTTCGTGGCATTTTCATGTTAATAATCTGTTTCTTTTTTTCCTCTTTTATTTGGATGTGAACAGTATGGTACCATCAGCAGATGCTTGCTACTTAGACAGCACACCAGGGGGTTGCCCTGATAAAATTAATTGCATGTGGTGAAACTTGTAGAACTTGCTACAGAGGCATTGAGTTCCTTATTGGATTTGCCGTTGCGAATTCAAGAATGAAACACCTTGTCAGCCGAAAGGACCACCTGCTTGTCCCAAACCACCCCCGACAACTCGTTCTCTCAGCCAATATTTAGGCTACAGCGCGGATATATCTATTATCCCGCCACCCCATGACGCTATTGTTATCGTTAACATTACCGAATTTGGATCGCCTACTCGAGCGGTGGATGCATGAGAAAAAAGAAATATGAATGTTTAATACTATAGTATTGAGCAAAGAACAATGAGAAATATTGTGTGAAGTTTGCAAATTTGGACAATTCCTCATCTAGCCGCGCACTAAAGACGGATTTAGAATTTTGAATCGTCTATAATATATTAGCTTAGTGTACATGTTTTGCATTTTAGAGTGAATGTTAATTATTTGAATAAGTACAATCAAGAGTTTAGTATTTAGTCTTTTACCTCTACACAAAAGAATGATAAAGAGTATTTTGGAATCCAAAAGCAGGACATCTAGTTTTGGTGTAGCTTCTTTCATCAACTAATTATTCCAATTTTTTGAGATCAATTTTCATTTTTAACTTAAGCTAAAAAAGTACATAAATGAATAATTAAATGATAGAATAGTTAATAATTTTGAAAAATTATAAATATTTATAAGTAAAAGAATCAAAAATGCATATTTCAAGTAAATGGGGACTAAAAGTGTTGTTAGAAGTATTTGAAAAATTATTCAAATAAATCACTAATTTTTGGAAAACTAAATTAAAAAAAAAATTGTTATTCTAGATATTAATGATGTCATATGGAAATCTTAATAACTCAATTGGTTGGTTACTTGAATTTTAACTTTGTTGGTGAAGGTTCGATTTCCCTACCCACAAAAAATAGTGTCATACAAAATAAACTTTCGAAGCTGCTCTAAAATATTTTATTTGAGTCGAGGGTCTATTGGAAACAACCTATCTACCTTTTCGAGGTAAAAATAAAATCTGCGTAGGCTTTATTCTCCTCAAATTTCATATCACCGTCCAATATGAGTAAAAAGTTTCAATAAAACATCCCACAAAACCAAAGTAGGTTGGAACATTAAATGTGCATTTTTTGTCCCTCAATTATTGATAAATTTTAATTTTAATATTTGTAATATCTCACTAAGCACATTTAACCTTTAATTAATTAAATGTGCATTTTTAATTTCTTTACTTGTAAATATTCACTATTTTGTCATAGTTATTAATCCTTTCATGCTTAATTACGTATGTGTTATGTTAAGCTTGTACTATTACTTTATATTTAACGGTGATATCAATTTAAAAAAGTAGTTCAAATCCAACATACTTCTTATATAAAAGAATTAAAACACATATTTTTAATTAAAAGTTAATTCACATTTAATCAAATATCACAAGAATTAAAATTAGAATATACCTGTAATTTAAAGAGGAAAAATGCTGTTATACCAAATAAAAACGTTGCACATTTTTTTGCAAAGATTAATAAACTTTGACCAAAACAAAGGACTAATAATATTTGATGTTTACTTTATTGTAGTTACAGATTATTTTCATTAATGCTTGCAAACTACTTAAAACCCAAAAGTGAAATTTGAAAAACAATATATCCCTATGGTTCATTCGCGCAAATGCCGGTAATCTTTAAATTTTATCTCTTAAATTTGTAGTTTTTAATTTTTGTCTTTCAGCACTTTAAGTGACAAAATAGTAGTCAAACTACCCTTAACAGCAATATATAGGCATAAATTTATATTATTGGGCTTGTACTACTTCTGCTTACAGGCACAAGTTTAATAACAGGAAATTATGCCCATCAGACATAAGTTAAGTAACATGAACTTGTGTCTACTTCTGTCCATAGGCACAAGTTCAATAATATGAAATTATGCTTACCAGGTATAAGTTAAGTAACATGAACTTGTGCCTAAAAGACAGAAGTTCATGCAATTGAAATTGTGCCTAAATAAGTACAAGTTCAATAGGCAAAATTTTATGGCTTGGGGCACAAATTTTTATCCCGTTTTTATTACTTAAAACATTAAAGAGAAAAAATTAAAGACCACCAATTTGAGCGGCAAAAATTAAAGATCACCTCAAAATAGGAACAATGGATGCAAAAACTTGATCCCTGATAATTTTTACTTGTACTAGTATATTGGGCTTTAGTTTGACTGAAATCAATAAACAACAAATTTTAGTTATGAGTTATATCTTTTCTTCAATTAATGCTTGCAAATTCATATATAGCAGATTGGATTACCACGAAAATTTGAACCCATCTCTTTTGCATCTATCATCTATAAAGAGTCATTCATTCAACATATAAAAAGGAAAAAGAAAAACAAGAAGTATCAAGGCCAATTATCTTTTTTCATTCTTAAATCTCTAATTAAGAATGAAATATGTCAACATCACAACCTCAATCTTCCTCATTTTCCTTTATCTTTTTTCAGGTAATTCAATTCTTTTCACTTTTTTTAACAGCTTGGTGCATTGAGTTAATTCCAACCCAAAGGGTGAATCTACATTGTGCATATTCAATTCTTTCAACTAATTAAACTGCTATGTGTATTATATATACAATTGAAAATCTTATATATATATACACACGCGCGCGCGATGGAAAAAAAAACAAATTAACACCGTCATTGTAATTTAACGTGTGATAAATTTAATTGGATTCTTGGATTGGCCGATTTGAGCCTTTTTGAAATTACATCCTTGTTTTTTATCTAACTCGAGTTGCCCCGCTCCTTTGACATCTAAAGTAGCTCATGTTTTATTTTAAGTATTATGCAATTTTCACATGAGCTAAAGTTTACCTCAATAATAATAAATATTGTCATATTTATCAGGCTACCAATTAATATTGACCACAGAAATTTACTTGTAACCATCTTATTACAAGGGACAAGAGTGTGTGAGTATTTATTACTACATAAGACAAAACATAAAATTCTTTTAATAATGTGATTTAATATTCGTTGTTTGTTTTGATATTGATCTAAAAGATATTTATAGAATTGATGATAATCAATACATATTTTGAGTGATCCATCTTTCTTTCGATACAGGCGGTGCGGATGCATGCGGAGTAGAACAAATAACAGGGGGTTGTCCAAACTTAACCGCATGTGTTGAAACATGTCGGCCGTGCTATAGAGGCATTGGATTAGTGTACCCATATTGTTTACAGCCTGACCCTTCCATTGGCATACCATACTGGCGTTGCCGCTGCGAAATGGCTAAAGGAGCACCTTGTCCACCCCGTGGTGCACCCCATTGTCCCAAAGATCCCCCTGTTGCTCCTTAATTAAATACCGTATCCTTAGTGAAAGAGCAAAGAAATATTTATGTGTTTGAAATATTTGGATGTGTATCAATATATCATGACCAATTTCGTTATATGATTCCTCCCTTAGACAAAAATCCAATTATTTGTTATTTCTTTAGTAATGCATACTAAAGTGGATGTTTGGATGGTGTTTTGGTTGAAATTGAAAAAAAATAGTTTTTCTAATTGGAAAATAGTATTAATAATTGAGAGATGATATTTGTCTTTTTAATTATATAAAAAGGTAATTAAAAGAAATATATTACAAAATAGTATTGTTAATGTGGATGTTCATTACTCTTTTGTATGAGTAAATATATATTAACACTCACATTTTTACAATCTATCCCATGATTTTCATTTATGATTCAAATGGTTATAATGTGATATTGGATATTAAATTGTAGACATGACTTTGATACAGTTAGAAGAAATAAGAGAAGATCACATCTCTTATTTTTCTGTTATATTGCTTTTATCTTTTAGTTATTTTTATCTACTTTTATTTTATAACATATTATAGCACCATATATATTACTACTTTTGAGGAATAAATATCGAGGCAAAATTGATCAAGAGATTGGTTATGGAGTTTTTCACTATGCATGGTATACTTTTGAAGCTTCTAAGTTCTAACCGTAAAACAACAATGATATACTCAATATAATCACAAAAATAAGGTATGAGGAGGATAGAGTGTACACAAACTTTATCCTTACTTTAGGAGGTAGACCCTTTGCTTAAAAAAAATAAAAACATCAAAGCAGATACTATAAAAAGCCTAACATAACAAAGCATGAAGAGAAAAAGGAATAACAACTATAATATATAAAATAGTGCGAAAATTAAAGTATAAGAGACAGTAGATAGTAACGGAAGTCAAAGGACAAGAAACTAAGGCGAAATACTATAGTAGTATGGAAGGATAAGCGAAACAATGATAAACTGCCTACTAACCTTCTACCCTAATTCATGTCCTCCATAAACTTCTATCTAAGGTCATGTTCTCAATAAGTTATAAGGGCCGTTTGGTTACAGGTTAGAGTCATGTTGGTATTAGTTATACATGAATTAGTTATGAAAAAATCTATGTATTATTTTATGCAGGGAATAGTTATGTAGGTTTTAGTTAATCATGTATTAGTTATGTAGGTATTACAATACATGAATTATTGATTATTGAATATTTAATTTGTTGTAAAATAATATATATTATTTACAAATAAATAAGTAAACAAATAGTATAAAATTATTGTATAACTGAATTTTTTTAAAGAAGAAAATGGAGGTGTAAATTTAGACCGAATAAAAAAAAGTGGATCAATAATGGTTTAGTTATACACACACACACACACACACACACACACACACACACACACCAAATAAAAAATAATAATAACTAATTCTATTTACACGGAATAAAATACAATTTTAAAAAATATATCAAATTAAAAAAAAATTAAAAGTAAATTGATAGGGGTAAATGTGTAATTTTATTATTTTAATCCATGTATAACTAATACCCACATAACTTATTTCACCTTCTATCCCTCATAAAATTATACATAGATTTCCTCATAAGTTATATAAATTTTAATTACTTAGAATTACTAAAAACACAACCAAGCATTGTATAACATTAATGCATGAATAGCTTTTATACAACATTCAAAGCCTACCAACCAAACATTGTATAAAATTAATACATGAATAACTTTTATCCTATCTGGTAACCAAACATGGTATAAAATTAATAAATGAATAACCAAGTTATTCATATATTATTTTGACCCTTATCCAGTAACCAAACGATCCCTAAATGTGTCATGTCTTGTCTAACCATATAGAGGGTACTTAAGTTTTATTTATTCATTTGGAGAATATTAAAAGTGCATGAATATTTCATAATTTGACTTGGTATGAAAACATTGTGATCCATATTTGCTCATCCATTATACTGATTATCGATTCTAACATGAGCTCAACTATGAATATGCTCCGTGAAATAAAAATTGATACAACGTTAATGCGTCAAGAAGTGATGATGACCAGTGAAAATTTACTTACAGTAAAAAATATATAAGAGAAATATTTATATATTTCATGTTTTAAATTTTGCCACTAAAGTAGCAATATTCTAAAAAAGAGTTCAAGAGATATTGTGACGTTGATTTTATGATTACTTGAATTTTAATAAAGTTTACAAAAATATTCGATCATAAGAATAATTAAATTTGATATGTCTTGGTGAAATATAATTTAATTTTGTATATATATATAATCATAAAGTGGTAACATTTTTAAAGGCGAGTCTCATATTGCGATTTGACCTATGATGTTATTGATTGAAAGCAAGACGATAGGTTTAAGCTATAACCCACCATAAGGAAAGGCATCGATCTGAGTCTTGATGTATATGATAACACGTTGAATTTGAGTCGCAATGGATTATGGTCTAACACGTTTTTGGTAAGATATTAGGTTTGAGTTCCGATGCACAATACTAATAACATAATGATGACTAAGGCAAAACATGTGCTTTTAATGAAAAGTCATGAAGCTCATTCCCATTAAATTTGCTTTATTTCCTGAACCGAATTATGTATATGGAACAATCAGTAGGTTTCGTGAAGAATGGTAAAAAGTATAAAGTATATTAACTTCATAGGTCGATTTATAGCCTTAAACAATCTTCTAGACAGTGATATTTATATTTTCATATATAATGCGATAATATCATACGATTTCATTATGGTTCATAAAGATCATTGTGTATATCAAAAGATCAAAAGATTAATTTGTGATCTTATCACTATATATAAACAACATACTTATAGTTGTAAGCGAGATCGAATTTGTAAAAAAAATAAAAGAGTGGTTATCATCTACATTTGAGACAAAAGATATGGCTGAAGCTTCATATATTTTTGGAATTAAGTTTTTAAGAGACAGTTGAAAAAGATTGTTATCTTTCACAAGAACCTTACATTAAAAAGTTCTTGAACATTTTAATATGCAAGATTGCAAACCAGACCATAAACACTCTTATTTCTAAAAGTAAAATTTTAAGCCGGAGGATGTACCCTTAGACTCCAAAAGAGAAGGAACAAGAACCTCATTTTTTTTCTTAACTCTGTATTATTTGTTCCTAGTATGAAACTAAAATTAGAAAGATATATTTTTATACTCAGTATTTTAAAAGGCGTGAGCGCGAGGCGAGATGCTTTATCTGATATGAAGCGAGGCGTAAGTTTTGAGGCACTGGAATATAAGCCCCATGAATCTTTAACTTTTTATATTTTTAAAATTAATATAATAAAAAATAAAAAATATAAAATTACATTGAAATTATTGAAGGCTCAAGTCATTTTCCCCTTTTTATCCCATGAAATACAAAGAAAAAGAATAAAAATTAGGGCTAAGAATAAAAAAAAAATTTAGATTTTTAACTTCTTAAAATTTAATTAACAAGTTGAATTTTATATTTTTTGTTACTAATTTAAGAACTTATTTAACGGTTTTAATTTTAATTAGGAGAGGTTTTTTATGCTTACGTTTCCCCAAAAAAACTCGCCCAACGCCTAAGTATACGTCCAGACTGATGAAACTTATGTCTCACAATACTTTCGCCCCGATTAATCGCTTCGATGTATTTTTACTATGCTCTGTCCTGACACTTGCGCCCAAAACACCTTTTAAAATACTTTCTATACTTTTTTCTATTTTACCTCTCCGATCAATTTCGTAATACAAAAGAAACAGAAGGTTAAAATCATATAAATAATTTAAATTTGGTGTGGTAAACTTCCGAACTAGAATAATACAAGGTATAATCTGATAATAATAACAAGATACAGGGATGAAAGTGCAATTAGCTTAAAATATGAAGAAGAAAACGAAAAAGAAAAAGAAGAAAAAAGCAGACTCAACTTGTTCTCCAAGACGCCCTCGAAGCTCTTATACTAAACCAAAACTCAGATCAGTAAAAAATCGGAGAAATCTCTGCAACTCTCTAGTAGAAGAAGATCTGAGGAATCTACAGAACTTTCTAGAAGAAGATGGAGTGCGTGTTCGGTATGGTCGGCAACGGTTTCGCACTGGTGGTGGCGGACTCATCCGCCGTGCACAGTATACTGGTTCACAAATCCAACGAAGACAAAATCATGATTCTCGATTCTCACAAACTCATGGGAGCAAGCGGTGAAGCCGGTGACAGGTTTTGTTTCCTAGATTCAATAGTCATCTTCTTCGATTTTTCTGAACTTTTTATTTCTATGTTGAGTTTTTTGAATTTTTATGTTTTATTTTTTGGGTGAATTTACAGAGCTCAGTTCACGGAGTATGTGCAGAAAAATGTGGCCTTGTATCAGTTCCGTAATGGTATTCCGTTGACCACGGCTGCTGCGGCTAATTTTACAAGAGGCGAGCTTGCTACAGCTTTACGTAAGGTATTGGTTTTAGTATCTAGGGTTTCGATAATGTAGTTACACGATGATTTGAGCCTATTTTTTTGTGGTGCAATTTTAGGGTTTTTAAATTTGTAGGTCCCAAAAATGTCAAATTAGGGTTTGTCACTTCAATCAGTCAATTAATCTATCAATTAATGATCAACTATACCTTAATCAAGTATGCGTGAACTCCAAACTAGTTTGGGTTGGCTGAATGAATCCTTTGAAACCATTCCTCTGTTCAGGCCCATCTCATTTCGTGTTTCGTAAAGCTAGAAATGTTAAAATTCACGCTTATCCTATTCTGATATACATGTATGTAATTTGACTACAAAAGACTCCTGATTCGTAGAGTATTAGACAAAGTGGAAATTAGTAATTTGAACAGATGCAAAAATAATTAAGCATCTTGATCTAGTTTTGTATTGAGTCTGTATGAATTAAGAATAAGAAAAATTGAGTGAGAAAAGTAAGTTTGTCTTGGCAAGTTCGGCATATGCTACTGCTCCTAGTTGTCTGTTCTATCTAATAGTGAACTGCTTATTGCGTCTAAGCCATGGCCCATGGCATACTGCATATTTAGTTGTCTGTTCTATCTAATAGTGAGCTGCTCATTGCATCTTAGCTCTGGCCCATATTTATCAGGTCATGACATACTGTAGGTAATAGCACAGGGTTGGCGCTTCTGATGCCATGTGCTGTTGTAGCATTTTTAAGTCTTGCTATGTTATCAACCTTGTGTGTCAAAGTGTCTGCAGCAGTAACAATTCTGTATAGCATCATTTAATGTAGTTAAAATTCGCTCTCTCTCTCTCTCTCTCTCTCTCTTTTTTTTGGGGGTATACATTAGCTTCACTATGAAGATCTTTATCTTTGATTGCACTCCTAGATCTTGTGAAAGTTTTGCCTTCTTGACTTAGCTTCTTTGATGACTCTGTTGACTGAAGAACATTTTAGAGTATGGCTAATGATGAAAATTAATGTTCCAGGAAGTAGGGGCCAGAATATAAGTTCCAGGAAGTAGAGAAACTTCCTTGTATAAAACTTAGGGCCTGTTTGGACATGAACTTTTTTTTTCCTTTTTTTTTTCCAAAAATATTCTCAAGATATTGTTTAGTTATACATTGGAATGATTTTTGGTTAGTTTTTCAAGTTTCAAGTGAATTCTTTTCTTACGGCTCACAAAAATTTCAAGTTTTTTTCAAGGGAAATGCATGTCCAAGTACAACTTCTACTTCTAAATACCATTTCTCAACTTCAACTATTAAGACTCCTTTTTTTTTTTTTAAAAAAAATGTTTCAACCAAATCTATGTCCAAACACCTACTTAGATAACTCTAGTATATGGCCCATCTGTCAGTTTTGAGTATAATGGAATGATAAACAACGTTGAGGGACCATATTGATCCTAACATAAGTCTCCTGCTCAGCTTAGTATTAGTGCGTTTACCAGATAAGATATATAGGACGAGTTTTAGTGCAACATTACAGTTGATCTGTTAACGACCTGTAAATCACAGGTTGGAGAAATATAGCAGGCTGTTTGCGAAAATGCAAGAGTGTTGCATACAGTATGCGCCTTCTTTTTGTTTCAAGTGAAATGCATGTCCAAATACTACTTCTACTTCTATACCATTTTTCAACTTCAACTATAAAAACTCCTTTCTTTTTTTTTTTGTAAAATGTTTCAACCAAATCTATGTCCAAACACCTACTTAGTATAACCTCTACTATATAGCCTATCAGTCAATTTTGAGTATAATTGAATGATAAACGATGTTGAGGGACCATTTTGATCCTAACATAAATCTCCTGCTCAGCTGTGGTATTAGTGCATTTACCCGATATGATATATAGGGCGAGTTTTAGTGCAACAACTAGAGTTGCTTCTTTGATGACTTGTAAATCACAGGTTGTAAGCAGGCTGTTTGCGAAAATGCTAGAGGAATACTGCGTACAGCATGCACTTACTCTTTCCCTACCCATGTGCTAGTTAGGGGAGCATTTCGTGGACATTAAACTCTTTTTATCGGTGTACATTTGACTAGATTTCAAGGCACAAACTTATTCATATACAAAATGTATATTCTAAAAGATAGTGATTGAATCAATCAACTAAGCTTCTGTTCCAAACTAAATTGAGTTTAGTTACGAATTCTCTACATTCATTTTGCTCTATTGCGGCCCGTTTCATTTCAATACTCAATAACTTGTCTTTTAAGACTAAGGTTTATCAAAAACTAGAGCCTCTCTAGACATCTGCCTCACAAACAGCCTGCTTTACTTCATTTAAATGCATCAAGAAGATGCAAGTGTTACAAGGATAGATCAGTTAAGCTCACAAAAATAAGGATTTGTAGCTTCTTTCTAAACTATAGAGCTAACAAAATCCAGGAAGAGTTCTAAATCATTTACAGAGGTTTATTTGGACCAACTAAAAAGGCTGACTAGACATCTGCCTCGCAAAAGATTACTGGGAGTTGAGACCATCAAAACATCTTTTGTTCTTCTCTTCCATAAACACCAAAAGATAGCACCTGGTATTATCATCCAGATACTCTTGATGGCTTTGTCAACTTCCCGTGAACTCCAACTTTCAGGAGCATCCCTAACAGAGAAGGGGATGACTCAGGAAAAATCCAAACAGCAAAACATATTCCAAAGGTCTGAGGCAACTGGGCAGTGCAGTAGCAGGTGGTTGACACTTTCAGTTTGCTTGTGGCAAAAGTAGCATCTGTTGGCAAGTTGGAATTTCTTTTTGGAGAGACTATCCTATGTGAGGCATGAGTTGTGTAGTGCAGTCCAGCTGAAACACATCTTTTACAACCTAAAAAGATTTTGCAAGTGTGAGACTTAACTTAGGGTTAACAACAATTAAGTCTTAGTCCCAACTAATTGTGTCATCTTTTTTTTTGAGAGAAAAAGATGATCCCAAATTGTTGGAACTAAGATGTAATAATTGTTAAACTAATTGGGATCATCTACATGGATCATTTGCTCCCATTGTGTTCATTCTTAGCTAAATCCATAGGGATTTAGAGAGACTCTAGCGAAATTGTAGGTCTTCTCGGAGAACTTCCCTTTATGATTTTAGGTTTAGGTTCTCTTTTTGCACCTTCCATCATCATTGTATCAGACATGCATACTGGTGCAGTTGTAGGTTCACATAAAACATGATCAAACTATACTTAAGTGATCTTTTCTCATTTTATCCTAGTGCCACTTGAACCCTCTGCCAGATATGAATTAGTTCTAATCTTGTCTAATTTTGCCTAATCTTCCAATCCTCAATTTTTTTTGTCTAATCTTGTATGAAGCACATCCATCTTATCATTTCCTTGTGAATTTGCTAAGGGCCAATATTCACTTTCATTTAACATTGCTAGTCTTGCAACATTTGATATAATTTTCCTTTTCACTTTGGTATGTATCTTATTGCTTAACATTCCTGTAGGCCATAAGATATGCTGTAGCACTCCTGAAAGATTGAACTTAGATATGTTAATTTTTTTCATTTAGGCAGACACCATAACTCCTGTTTAATTTCACTTCAATATCATTTTTTTCTTTTGTACAATATAGTAAATTGGGAACTAACAAAAATATAAAATGGTGCTGATGGATAGTGAGAAGATGGACTTGGAATGAGGTGCCTCCCATTTGATTCAAATCAACTTTTTGGCCTCAACATATTCTTGCTAATTTCGTTGTTATGAAGTATGATGATAACAATAGTGATGTGCTTCAATACAATGTTGCACCAAAACCACCTTGCTCTCTTTTTATGACTAGTATAAATAGGGCTAGATATGTTGCCATACAGTTTGTGATGGTTCATGCACCACCACTTCAATCCGAATTATCCTTAGAACAACCATCTAACTTAAGTTCACCAAGGAGAGGAAAAATCAAAATAGTGAAGTCTGATAGGGGAAAAATCAAATAATAGATACAGGGAGAAAGGTGGTAGCGAAGACAGTTTCAACAAGCTAGATCCACAACTGAGGAACCTGGCTCCCCGGCAAGAGAAAAAGAACTAATCAAATAGTAGATACAGGGAGAAAGGTGGTTGCGAAGACAGTTTCAACAAGCTAGCTCTAGCACTGAGGAACCTGGCTCCCCGGCAAGGGGAAAGAACTAATCATATCTGGGCAGCTTCTGCGTGGCATGTTCTGAGACAGCACATTTACTATAAGGAACTTTTGGCACAAATAGATTGCTGTCAGATTTGATTTTACACGGTAAAGTATTGAATAGAGTGTCTCACAAATGATATTACTTTAATCTTTTTACAGAGTAGAGAAGCAAAATAAACCCGAATCTAGGCAGCAGTTTAGCTGTGGATAAAAGAAAATGTGCAAGATTCTCATAATTTGTCTATTGAGAATGATACTGAACAAACTGTAATGAACTGGTGAAACATTAAACGTTAAGCCATTAAATCCATCCACCACTATTGCGCTGCATGCTTCAGTTGCTACTGTCTGGCAATTATTTGATTTATACACTTGGAGGGTGATCTTTCCTACTATCTCTCTTTATATGCATGATGAGTTTTATGATAATGGAACCAAGGTGTCAAACTTCCAGTCTGTTTTATCCTTGAAAATTTATCGTTCTTTAAAGTTTCAAGGATTAGTTTTCAAACTTTGATGTGCAATTTGGTTTTCTGGTACACATTTGCTAACTGCTATGTCTGCTTTTGCAGAATCCATACATGGTGAACATTATCCTTGCTGGATATGACAAGGAGACGGGCCCTTCTCTATATTACATTGACTATATTGCTACTCTTCACAAGGTGGATAAGGCAGCATTTGGTTATGGCTCCTATTTCTCTCTCGCCATGATGGATAGGCACTACCGGAAGGACATGACAGTTGAAGAAGCAGTTGATTTGGCAGATAAGTGCATCATGGAGATCAGATCTAGGCTGGTTGTTGCCCCACCAAACTTTGTGATTAAAATTGTCGATAAGGATGGAGCTAGGGAATATGCTTGGCGCGAGTCTGTCAAAGATGCCCCTGTTTCTCACTCCTGAAGCTCTGCTTTTGCATGTCATGTTTACTTAAGCATATGAATCTTGTGTGGCGGGCAAAAGACTTCAGTCATTAAAACTGCCGAAAAATTTGACGCCATAAGTATTCGCTGTTTGATCATACACCAGTTGTGTTAAGGAATTTAGTTTTAATTATTTTCGAGTTTCAATTAGATGAATCGCTGGTCTTGTAAGACTCTTTTGTTTCAACTTCCCTTTTATGCTGGCATGTGTCTCTTCATTCATTTATTACGGGGGTCACCTATAAGCTTCACCCAAAAAGAGTTCTGTTCGAGTGAGGCTGTTGGTTAAGCTGGCTCAATTAGCATGTGGTTGAGTTGGAGAATAAATTTCAAATAAGAGTTTCAAGTGAAATAATGCAGGGGAGAAGAAACTATATGATATGCTAAAAGAGAGAGTCAGGAGGTGGGGTTGCTGGAAACTGTTTTGCATAGATGGAGTGTAACAACAAGAAAAGCCAACAATTTAGATTAAAAGAATAAAAAGCTGCCGGTGATAGTGTTTTGGTTAACTTTTTTTATCGAAACTGGTAACTTTAAGTACTTTGGTTAACTAACTGAATACTAACATGAGATTATAAATAATCCTAGAGAAATTGACCTGGATCATGTTTCATGTTACTGAATAGACAGAAGATCTTTCCTCCACAGGAAGAGTATAGGAAAAATTTAGGCTTCTAATGGATCATTTTGGAGCTAATCAGATCGTTGTTTAGAGAAATATCCTTGAACTTTGGAGTCTTCAACTTTAAGATACACGTTCTTGATTGGGAAAAAAGAGAATGTACCAAGTTGCAACACCAAGTTGATGGAATATGCTTTTTTTCTAACCCATAAAAACTAAAAGAAAGCTTAAATTAGCTAGGACACGAGCTCAAGCTCGCAGAATTGCAGAATTGATTTAGAGTTGAAGTCAAGATCGTTTCTTGTGTGCAATATTTTCAAGGTGATAGTTGAACTGTGTTCGAACCTCCAAGGCTCTCTTAGGTCTATCGGTAGATTCATTAATGCACAAGCGAAAAATAGAAGTACTTGGACAATTCATATATTTGATGGATTGAAGTTATACTCGGACAATTCTCATCTTTTTCCCCTTATTCCAGCCTGCCCTAACGCCTCTCCAGTAAAGAAAAATAAATACAAAGAGAGAGCAATGTATACATATATCTCATCTAATACTTGTCCTTATGTACATTAATCAAAATCACTAAATGTCGACACCAACTGATCAACTGAAGTTAAGATCAAAAGAAGAGGAAGAACAGCAGTATGCAGGCTAATAAACTGAATGGCTTAGTAAGACAAGTGTTTTCATTATTTCCTTCACACAAATAATTTCTGACTTGTCAGTCCGATGCCTTTACCTTGAGTCAATGAGCAGATGTTGATAAAATCCTCTAGCTGAGAACAAATATTAAGTGCAAAAAAAAAAGGGAAAAATAAAAGCAAATATGGTTTATTAGGCGACTCTGATATTTCCTCTTCTAATTTTGAGCATATGCTAAAAGCATATTTAAGTGCGTAAATATAAATGCATTTTTAGTATCATCACACCGATCCAGCAAAAATCCAACAGAACCTGTGAACTATATACCTAAATGACATTATGAACTCACATAAGTGTTTCAATACTCGGATTATGTTTTTGTATTTTTAGTTTCTTAAGCGCCAGAATGGTGTACTGTCAAATTGACATAACATGCTGACTGATTGTCTGGAAAGGGTAATAATAGAAGCCGGCTAGGTTTACTTGTCTCTACAAATGACTCCCCAATTACTCATATTGCACCTGGCACCGGTTTTCATTCATAGGCTAAGAAGATTATGTGTACATCAGATAACGAAGCAGTGCATGTCAAACCACTACAGGAATTTAACAAAGAATTCTTTTGCCAGTAGTTTTACATCTATCCACAGAATTCTGATTTGACTTGATATCATCCAATGAAACTTTCTGTTTTATGAAGCCATGAAAGAGACAAATATTAGCTAATTGTGTGCTTGCAAGAGGTATACAGGAAAATCGACATTGCAGAGAGAACCCATAGATGGTGTATTATTTCTATGGCTGATGAACATGATTTTGTGCCTTTAGGTGCAGGGGAAGGATTATCATCATCAACATCAGATAATGGTGGTGATGAACTGCCTGATCCTGGTGGTTCTTGTGGTAAAGGGTTATCATGATCACCTGCAATAAAGTGATATTTCATTTTTTTACTAGAAAATCAACATCCACCTTCAAAATTCATTTCCCTGTTTTATTCCTCCATTCCTTTTTCGACCATTGGAACTAGTATCTAAGCTTCTAAGAAGTAAAGTTTATGTGGCTTTGATTTATCAATTTTATAAATGTTATGTAGATATAAATGTGATGTCGTAGCAAGGTATTCATCAAAATGGAAGGGAACAGTTGGAATGTCAAAGTTATAAGCTTGAAGAAACAGAAGATAAGTAACTTGCCGGGGTGTGGAATGTGTGGTCTAGAACTTGGGCTAGGGGGACTAGGACGCCTTGGTCTTGATCTTGAACCCTTCTGATCTGCGACAAATTTTTACACCATGAAGTGATCAGGAGATTCTGAATAAGTAGTATCACCAGTTTGGTTATGGCAAAAGATCAAATGAGAATTACCTGTTATTGATCGAAAAGGAGGCAGCATAGTTGATCCTGAGTCACAGAAAAGAAGATAGTTAACGTCAAGAAATATTTTGTGCGCTAGCTGAATGAAATGGCTAATCTTTGAATGTTCTTCAAAAATCTTGTGTAGTGAGCTATGTAATTTTTTGTCTTTAATATCTTTGCATCAAACAGGTGTAACATGACGTGTATTTCAGAACTCTAAAAGTGTCTCCTGAAACACTTCATATATGTATGTCTAAAGGAGTCCAGATGGCATAAATGGTGACTGCAACTCAAGTATCAAATTAGCAAATCAAATGGGAAAAAGAGAACGCGGTTGTGGTATTGGTGCTTGGAATAGTGTTCACTTTGGAACTGTCATGTAATTACTGCAGATGGACTTGACACATATGCTGCTACTTTGAGATCATGATCTACTAAACGGACATATTTACATACAACTAATGCATGCATTTCAACAATAAGTTTGTAACACATGTTTCTTTTACATAAGGTTCTTTATCATTTAACCCTAGTCAATTAATGTGTATTCTTATAAGTAAGAGCTGTCTTTGAAATTAGGAGATTCAATGAGAATTCATGAAAGTTCTTACTTTCACATCTATAAGAACTACTAGAAGTACATCCGTAAGAACTTGAAGCAAGTAACAATGATATGTCTGTTTTAAATATAATGTTAAATTATACATACAGAATAATCGATAGTAACAATGCCTATATACATGTAGAAGTTCTTCCTTTGTGTTCACTTTATGACAAGCTATTTGGGTAGATTACTCTAAACCACAAATGAATGCCTTAGCAATACATGAACTCTTCATAACATACAGTGGAATAAACCATAAATATATACAGTATTAGCAAAAAGTAAGCAGAAAACTACTACGAACTCCATATCACAACTCCATCGGAAGATTACCCTCATATTTGGTCAGATTCAACTAGTAAATGCTTACGTAGGTAAACAGCACATTCAAAAACTCTACCCGAGAAACATTTATACCAAGAGCACAATCTGTTCTGCAATTTTCATCTATCGAGATTTGACTAACTTTTAGAGCTAAATTGAATCATTTTTATTTAGAATATAGATATTAAGAAACTAGAAGAATACCTATTCTAGAATTCTTCTCATATCAAATTGATTAAACATTAAATATACATTTCGCGTCGATTAAATCACGATTGGTCTGAATATGTGAAACGGAAGTATCAAACATTTCGAAACAGAGCAACCAATTCAAATTATAGAGTTGATTAACAACATCTACTTTCAAGTACACACATAATGTTACTATCAGTCCATAATACTAAGTTAATTCATTTAGAAGATTCATGCAGTAAGAGATACGAATATAGACTGTGTATACACCTGAAAATGAACTAAAAATCAAAATGTACGGTAAACAAGGACGATTCGGAATCCTAACCTGAACAAAGAGACTCGAGAGAAAGATTCTCCTCGCCTTCTTTCTCCTTCAGGGGACAAACAGAAGTTAGCGACAACAGTTTCGTGGAACTGATAGGAAATCCAAGGATCTGAGGGTTTTGAACTAGGTAGCATAGACAAATCGCAGTATTATTATCGAAGGCCTCCGCAAAGATGTCGCAACACTGAATCGGAGGTGAATCAGAGATATTATTTGGCGAGTTGGAAATGTACGGAAGGCATGGAGAGAACGCAACCAGTTCGTCGGCACAGCCGGTTGTGGTTGAGGAAGACGGCGACGGTGTTGACGGCAGTTCTGCTGGTGCCGGAAGTGTGCCGGCCGTGAGTAGGAGAACTGAGACAAGGATCAGTGCGTCGCCCATTGCTAGAGAGAGAGAGAGAGACGGTTATTTTTTTGGTTGTTGATCGAGAGGATTGTTGTGTAACAGATTAGTGGAAACTGATTTTTACTGAATCTGAAAGTTGGGTGGAGTTTGTAAGCTCTGTTTTATGCATGGAAGGAAGTTGCGAATGGCGGGAAAGGGAGATTTTTTATTTCCATATATGCCCTCTAAATTGTGGAGAATTTACAAGAATGGTATAGTTTTTTTTTCCCCCCCCCCTCCGATTTATGGTGCTAACAAACTAAACTCCTCTAATTACCCGAAATAAGTAATTGTTTAAGAAGTTACTTAAATATATACTAGCTAGAGTTTGGGGGTTTCACAGTAGATATGTGCGAATATATTTATTATTTTTATAAATTCAGTGAAATATTATATACATCTAAATATATTTATTATGTGTGAATATATTGTATTTCACTATTATCGTGCATGTGAATAGAGTATAGTCTTCTATATTTTGAAATTAAAAATGTTGTTAATATACATACTTAAAGCAAAATTTCTCTATTGTCCGCAAATCTGAGCACAAATAGCTATTTATGAAATTTTCCGGTATTTCTATTTAGCTTTTGTTTTGTTTAATTTTGATTATTTTTTCTATTTATTCCTTTTGCTCAGATTTGATTTTGAAAAAGTTGAATTGAACTGAACTAAAAGAAAACAAAACAAAAACAATCATTTTTAGACTTCCTTTTTCTCCCATTTTTAGGCTTAACTGATAATGGCCCGGTTCAACTGATTATGCAATTTGTTCCATCAATTCTTTTTTTACTTATATGAGACCTCTAGTTTTAGGCAGATATCTTTTTTTTTGGGGGGGTCAATTGTCATTCTGCTAATCTTTCTTGCTTTCCAAACCAAAAGCAGGGGAAGTTCAGTTTATTTGTCAAAAGCTAGCCTATAATAAGAAATAATACAACTAAATAGACAAAATAATAATAATACGCCCCATATAATTTCACAAGTAGAGTTTGAGAAAAGTAAAGTGTACACAAATTTTAGGGAATGGGATCTGAGAAAAATAAAGTGTACGTAAATTCTATTCCTACTTTGAATAAAGTATAAACTTAAATATGAATGTTCAAAACAAGCTGAATATGTGTCATGCTCTTGTTGCATACATCTGTTAAGTAAACTATATTTTGGCCACTAAATTTGACACAGGTAATTAAGTCAAAGAATAAAGCAGTTGGATGAAACCCTGCAAATTAGGCTTATGTCAGTAATGAAATATGTTGAGTAACATGATCATTCATGATGGTCCCTTTGTCAATATATACCTTAAATTTGTATCTTAAAAAAACAACTGATAAGCAATCAAATTCTAGTGGTAACAGGGCAAGAAGCTCATTCTAGCTTCTTGCTCAAAATAAAGCAAATTGAAAAGTTGAAATATATAAATTTCAAAACTCCCAAAAATTTCATTATACTGCAGTCAACATGATTACAATGCAACAACAAATAATATTTGCAACCTGTCCTCCAATGTATACACACACCAAAAATTGTTCATAAACTACAAGTACATCTTATAAGGCCAAAAGGGAGAAGAGGGGAGAGGGGGTGTGGGGAATCAATTCAGTATAAATTCAAGGCAATTGTTCCACAGGCTGCTAGAAGAACAAATAGTGAAAGTCTCCGTGAACCCGGGGCAGAGGAAGGAGTCAAATCAGGCCTGAATCCTGAACTTGAATCAGGATTTCCAGAGCCGTCATCTGTTAAAGATGGCGGTGAAAATCCATTGTAAGGATTTCCTAAGCCGCCGCCTCCTCCTGATGGAGATGGTGGTGTTAAGCCTGGTGTTGTATCACCCCCTGGTCCCAAAGGAGGATTGAATGGCTCAGGAACATCATCACCTGCCATTACAATTTACATGAACCAAAATTAGCAACTAATTAAGTCGGATTAGATCTTAGAATTCATCATGTTCAACTAAATTCGCGAGAAATGTTAAATTTTCTTTTACCTTCAGGGCTAGGAGCTAGAGGTGATCTAGGATTCCGAAATGATCTTGGAGATCCTGATGGTACTAAGGCAGCTGGACCTGTCACACAAATATATAAAACTTTTTTAAACCAAAGTTTTAATTGTCAAAGACTTGATTTTGATTTTTTTTTTCTTCCTACTATTTGGAAAAACGGGTGCAAGATTAGATAAATTGAGTTGTTTTGGTACCTGGAGCTGGAAGAGGGATAGAAGAACCTGCAATACAGAAATTGAAAACAGAATTATCCACCAAATTAAATCAAAAATAGCTCAACATCCAATATGATTGTATCTACTACACGGGACAAAGATAAGAAAGATCATATTCATATGCTGGAAAGCTAACTTGTTTCAAATGCTCAAAGTTTCCATCTAGCCATCAAAATCATAATTTTTAGCTTTAGGGTGTGTTCGGTACCTAAGGAAATTATTTTTCATAAAAAATAATACTTATTTTTGTATTCGGTATGCAAGTAAAAGAACATTATAGTAAAATTATTTATATATATCTAAAATAAAACTGCAAGGATGGGATGGGAATGGGGTAGGGTGTGTTGTGGGTGGGGGAGGGGAAAGGAAGGGGGTTGTGGGTGGGTGGTTGTGAGAGTGGGGAGGAGACAATGCGACTTGTTTTCCCTACTTTCATTAGGGAAATTATTTTTCTTATTTTCAAGGAGTTTGTTTTCCTAAAGAAAATATTTCCAAATTAAGTTTTTGACTAGCAGAAAAACGAAAAATAGGAAAATACTTAGTATGCCAACTACACCCTTGGTATGCATCTTAGCTCAACATCAAATAAATTTGACTGTCAAATGACGGAAATACCCTCTAAGGGAACGTGCGCTCAAGCTATACTTCATGGGTGCTATCGGCATTTTAACACCTAAATATTTGGAAAATGTTTGATTACCTTTGCATTCAATGGGAACACCATCTTTGTTACAAGCTTTAGGGAGGGAAATTGCTATATTTCTATTTGGTACTTTAAAAGGAACATTTCCAGTAACAATAAGGCAGAGGCAATCTTTGCCACTAGCCATAAGTTCCTTGAGAGATTGGCAACAAGCTGAAGTTGGTGAACCTGAACCATTATTGCTCATGAAGTTTATACAAGGGCTAAAGCTACGTAGCATCGCGCTGCTACATGCTGTATTAATTTGCCCCCTAACTTGGATGCCAAAAATCATCAAAACAATGGCCAAAATTGGTACCAATCGCCGAAAATCCTTCAAGAATTTGAACCCTTCCATTAGGAAAGAATAGTAATGTGAAGGAAAAATGTGGAAGAAATTGATGTTGGTTGTGAAAGATTTGATTATAAGAAGGGTATTTTATAGATGAACATTGAGGTTTCAAGAAGAAAATATGAAAGTCCAAAGTAATATTGAAGCTCAACTACCTATAACTAACTACCTATCAAACAGAGTATTTAGGTGACCTTGCAAGTTTTATTTTCCTTGTATGGTTTCTTGACTCTTTTGGAAATCTTTAGAAGGAAACTGATGTGTTAAATAAGATAAAATATATTCATGCATTGACTTCCTTATAATTAACTATTGAAATAAATATGCATAAATGTATTTCTTTTTGTCAAGGAGAGATGGAAACAAATGTTCTGTTTTTTCCTAGCATTATATATTTACTTAGTAAGTTTAAATTCATAGAAGTTTAATTCTCAAAAAGCAAAACATGATAAGTAAAAATGAACAGTAAAAAACGAAATGTGATAAATAAAAGTGAACGAAAAAAAAAAGTAATTATTAATGATCAATAAATCATTAAATAACACTAGGAAATGTCATTGCCATACAGGTGGTAACAAAATACACCAATATTGCAAGATGTAGTTAGGTCTCCTTCCCCACGGACAACCGATTCTTGACGTAGAAGATGTTTGATTACTTGTAAGTTATAACATTTTTTCTTCTTATTTTATGAACTTGTTCACTCTCAAAAAGTCAAATTAAGTGTGCAGTTTAACTAATATTAAGAAATCTCTCTATCATCTTTTTTGAAACGAGAAAAAGTTATAACTTAAGCATATGTTTGATACGATAAAAAAATATTTTTTTAAAAGATATTTTTTTTAATACTATTTTCTTATATTTGATATCTAAATATAAAATATTATCCTAAATATTATGAAAAATTGGGGTGAAGGTAGCTAGGGGTAGAGGGGTAGTGGGGTAGTAGGGATGGGGGATATGGGGGTGGGTGTTAACAATCAATTCAAACCAAAAATCGAATCAAGTCGGTTAAATAAATGAGTTTGGTTTGATTAGATTTTAAACTTTTAAAAATCGATAATATTTGATTTTTATTTTGATTTTAATAAAAAAACAAAGAAAAAATTAAACTTGTTAAAGTGATATATATATATATATTCTAATTTTCATAAATAATTTTAAATATTTTATATTTTTCGTCAAATTTTTTATTTTGGCTTGTAATTGTGCTATCGTTTTTGGAGTGAAATCAGGGTAGTAGGTCAGCAGGGAGTAGAGCGTTGTTAGCAAATTCGCTCATACTAGTAGTCATATATAGTATTACTCCTATAGTGCTTTTCCCGTAGATTTTTAGTATTATTTGATGTTTCTTGATCTTTGTGTATCGTATAATTTTTGTTGAACATAATATTTGACATGTTGTATTTCATCTGTTACTTCTTTTTTTAGATTGCTTTGATTTATTTATCTTTAGTCGATAGTCTATCTGAAACAACCTCTCCCTAAGGTAGGGGTAAGATCTACATGCACTTTATCCTTCTCAATCCCCACTTTGGAATTACAGTGGATATGTTTGTTGTTGTTGTTTGTAGTTTTGGGGAGAGACATGTTTGGTTTATGTTTAAGTAGATTTGACTTATTTATACCGATGAAGTCGATTAATCAAAATTTCTTGAACCTCTAAAAATTTCATTTTGCAAGTTTATTCTGGGCTCTAATATATCTATAGCTTTTTAAAGTAGATCAAAATTAAAATAAAATTCACGAAGGTCAATTATATTTTTTCTTCCATAAAGATTACCCAATCTTTTTTGTGTCATAAGGAAGATAAAATTTCAAGAATTTTAGCTTTGTAGTATTCTAACTTACACAAAATTATTATATACTTAGTACATTTGCATTGAAATCCTCCAATTCTAATTAAGACATTGCATAGTTAAATATATTTGACTTATCATGAGTATATTTTAATGAAATGATGTTACATTTACCTAATAAAAAATTTGTCACTTTATTTGTTTTTTTTTTCCAACAAACACCGCTACTATATTAATGCATAAACGATCATAAAGAGTTAAATGATGCAGCTACATTATTTAGAATTCACTTAGGAAAATCATAAAACCAAACAATCCTACGTAATAACGACATAGAAAACTTCCCTAAATTATATGCTAATATATTCCAAGATCTAGGAATATATACAATATGTACATCATCAAAGGACCTCATAAGTGCTCAAATGTCTTCACAAGTAGTCTCTATCTCCCATGAAACTTCACTTTTCTTAAGTATCATATCCACCACATTTCTGGCATCTGACAATAGTTGCAACTTTGACCATCCATTTTTCATAGCATTTTCTAACGCTTTCCGAATTGCTAGTGCTTCAGCAGTCATGAAGGCTTTCCCAACAAATTAAATTGGGATACCAAGGGCTTGAAGCAAGTTACTACAGTTATCCATAGCCGCCACTCCAATGCTTGCCATCTTTTTCTCCTTTTATAAGCCATTATCTGCAAACATAACAACGCCATCTTGTGCCATAATAATACTTCTATCATCAGTACAACTAGTCCCTAGCGCATGAGCACAATTGTTAGTAGCCAAATTATTTTCATATTCATGAAAATCAAAGAGTGCCTTATTTATAATTTCATTTGGTTCACAAATTTCTCCATTAAAAGTCATTGAGTTTCTTGCCGTCCAAACTTGCCACGTGATAGAAACACTAAGCTTAGAAAGATCAATAGAATCATAATATCGTCTTGCATTTATAAAAATATCATTTCACCATCTAGCAAAATTCATTGTATTTTCTATATTAGGCCAACTAATAGGGCATATTTTTCAAACAAATTGTGCCTTAGGGCATCTAAATAGCATGTGGTCAATTATTTCACTTTCTATTCCATAAACTTTACACACATCACAGTTACTCCTTAATCTCTTTGAAACAACATTACTAACAGGTAACACATTCAGAATATAATTTCGGATAAAATACTTATACTTGTTTTTAGTTTTCATAGACCATGAGAAATTTCAGAACTTTTGTGAAAAAGATTGATAACTAGATTGAGGTCTATCACTACTAATTTCTTGACATCTTACAATATCTCTAGCTAAATGGTATCCTGATTTTGCCTCATAATTACCAGACTTAGTATGATGCCAAATAATTTTGTCAGACACCCCAGTAGTAGAAATTGGAATAGAGACTATAACATGAATATCTTCCGTATCAAACCATTTATGAATATCAGGAATCTTCCAAGCGTGATGATTATTATTATTTACAAGGTCACTCACTTTTAATGCTACATCCCTTTGGGCATGATAATAACTAGGTCTGAAGCCATTAGAATTGGAAATCTATGAGTCCGTCCAAACTTTTATATTTTCTTCAGATCCTACCCTTCATCTTCATCTGATATCTTGTTGCAAAAGATTCCCACCCCAAATATTACTCCATATTCATGAGCTAGTTGACGACCATGTTGCATTAATGAAGGATGTATGAGGAAAATATCTACTTTTTAGAATTTTAAAGAGGAGGGAACTCTTGTGTTAAGATTCGCCAAGCAAATTTTGCCAATAAAACTTAATTAAAGATTTTAGCTCTCTCAATCCTAAACCTTCTTTAAATTTTACCCCACAAAGGTGCTCCCATTTTTCAAAGAGCATTTTCCCTACCGTCCTCATGATGTAAAAGAAAATGTGGAGATTTTCTTATATATTTAACGGGAGAGCATTTCATAACCACCAAATCCTTGAAATATTTTTGTTTTTGCAAATTTTTTGGTGGCTTGTAATCCTTGAAATATTTTTGTTTAGCGGGATTTATAAAAATAATATTAAATAAGATATATTAGTAATATTGACATTAATAATATTGATATTAGATATGTTTGTATTAATTCTTATTCGTTGTTTGATTAGGTGCGTTAAAAATAATATTCATTGCATGATTTTAAAAAAAATTATTTTCTTATAAAATTACCCTTCGTAAATAAGATAGAAAGAATATAAAAAAGATTTTGAGGGGTAATTTTTAACAAATACTAATGCATGCATTAAAAAGCATTATATTTCTAATAAGCTAATACCAATATTTTTCATGTATTAATTATACATAGCCTAATACCAAATAGAGTGTGCATTAGTTATATATAAATTGAAAAAGTGTACCAAATAAGGTATTAATAAGATATAAAGCTAATGCATGCATTATTTTTTCTAATGCATCCTACCAAATGACACCTTGGTGTAATCGGTAAAGTTATTGCCATATGACCATAAGGTTTTAGGTTCAAGCCGTGGAAACAACATCTTGCAGAAATACAAGATAAGGCTATATGCGCATAATTGACCCTTGTGGTCCGGCCTTCTTTCGGACACCGTGTATAGCAGAAGCTTTAGTATAGCGGGCTACCCTTTCGCACATAATATATCTTAAAGGCTGGATATGAATTTATTTAATTTATTTGTACTAGAATGTTAAAGTTTCTTTCTGATTCTGTTCATCTCCATCTTCAATAATATTAGCTTTTTATCATTATATCCAATAACATTTTAAAAATAAGAATTTCTCATATGACACTTGTCAAACACATAAAAATCAAGAGTTAATTTCTCATATGATCCCTCAACTATGGATAGTTTACTTAGAAAGTCACTTTTCTTTGCTTTATTACTCAAAAGTCACTCAATTATTTGGTGGTTCACTCACAAAATCACTTAACTATTGGTATTTCACTCACAAAGTCACTCAACCAATTAGATAATTTTTTCATTTAATTTTTCTGATATAGAATTTTTATTTTAACCTAAATTTATAAGAAACAAAAAATTATTCATTTTAGCTATTTTATTAACCTGCCCCACTTGACCTGACCTATTACAAGAATGCAATTTTGATATTTTTTCATTTTTTTGTTTAAAAGAATGCTTCTTTCTTTTTAAATTTAGAAGTAATTCAGTTTAAATTTTTCATTCTATTTCTTGAATAACAATCTCTTATAATTAAACATCAAATATCCGAATACATTTATTCTTTGCTAATCGAGGTTAGCATTTTAAAAATAAAAATACCAAAATAAGAATAAGAATGAATATTATTAAAAATAAAAAAAGAAAATCATATTGGTAAATTAAAATTCATAAACTTTTAAAATTTAGGGGTCGGGTCAAGTGGGGCGGGTTAATAAAATGGTTAAAATAAATAGATTTTTATTTCTTATACATTTGGGTTAAAATAAAAATTTTATATTAGAAATAATTATATCATTGGTTGAGTGACTTTGTGAGTAAAACGTCAATAGTTAAGTGACTTTGTGAGTGAAATATCAGTATTTGAGTGACTTTTGAGTTATAAAGCAAAAAAAAGTGCTTTTCTAAGTGAACTATCCATAATTGAGTGACCATATTTGAGAAATTAACTCTAAAAATTAAATTCATATAACAGATCGCAACACTCTAAATTCTCTCTCTCATGTCCATTATTTGATCCCAATATGTAAAGAGAGAGTTGCAAGTGAAAGTAAAATAACAAAGGAAATCAAATACATCCGTTTCCTCACATCTACGTTAATTTGTAGTTTTTTTTTTTTAAATTCGTTTCTTTGTGTTTGCTCAATAATGGTAGTTTGAGCATAAAAAAGAAAATTATAATATTTGCAAGTCAAAGAAAATAAAATCACAAGCATTGAATTTCTTTAATCAAATGTTTGTTTATATTTGCAAGGGTCACTAGCTAGAAGAGGTGACATGAACTATTGAAATGTGAGAGGCAGAATCGCATAATAGAAAGAAATTATCGTGTGGAGCTGAGTTTATTTTTTTAAAAAATTGGTTCATTCATTGTATCATGTGCCACTTGTCAATAATCAAAAGGTCTGTTGAATAACACTTGAGGAAAGAATAATGGAGGGGATCTCAAACCCCTAATAATGATACTCCTTTTGTTTCAATTTATTTGGCTTTAATTCGAAGTATGAGAATTGAACTAACTATTGTTTGATGTGAATTTGGATATAGAATTTTTAATTTTTTAAAACAAAATTTAAATATTTAGAAATTACATAAAACATGCTATCAGTACTATAAATTATTTTGTCTATTGCTATTTTGCGATCATATATTTTTCTTGCATTCCTACTTCAAAAACTCTTCTTTTGAGTCAAAGTTCTATCGGAAACAACCTCTCTTTCCCATAAAGATAGCAGTAAAGTCAGCGTACATCCTACTCTCCTCAAACTTCATATGTGGGACTATACTGGGTATGTTTTGTTGTTATGAAATGTACTTTTAAGAGTGTGTTCGGTATGAAGGAAAATATTTTTCTATTTATTCTCGTTCGGTTAGTAAAAAATTTTGAAAAATATTATTCTTTAAGAAAATAAACTCTTTCAAAACAAGGAAAATGACTTCCCTAATAAAATTACGGAAAACAAGTCTCATTATCTCCTCTCCACTCTCACAATCACCCACTCACTCCCCACCCCAACCCACCATCCACCTCCCACCCCGCTCTCGACCCCAACCCCAACCCAACCTGTCTCTACCCACCCCAAACCCGCCCTCACCCTCAACCAACCTGTCCCAACCTCATAGTTTTGTCTTAGAGTATAAATATTTTTAAGATAATAATTTTTACTTGCATATCAAATGTAAAAAATTAAGTAAGAAATTACTTATTTTCCTAAAACATATTTTTTTGAAAAATATTTTTCACAAATAACATTTTCCTTCCTATCGAACACACGCTAAGTCACAATAGTTAACTGTACCATCTAAAATATTTAGAAAATATTTACAAAAATTATGATCCAAGAAAATATATTTTGACTATCTAAATAGTAACTGAAAAAAATAAATGTACAAATGATTCATATACAGATAGGTAACGAAAAATTTAATGAAAAACATACTTAGATTCTATAAATCAAATAGAAGTATAAACATACCAAATAATAATAATACATAATAAGTACATTATGTTCTTATGTTTCTGTACAACATCAACTTCACTAATGAATGATTCTGGTAATTAATTGTTTTACACAATCTATATTTTAATATCTAGATTTATATTTTAATAATAATATATTATTATATATATTAAGTTACTAATACAAGCTCAAAGCAATTGCTCCAAATGCAGCCAGAAGAAATAATGGTGGAATTCCATAACAAAGAGAAGGTGCAGCTGATGGTGCAGCCGGAGTTTGGCTGCCGGAATTTGTCACCGGAGTTGAAGAATCCGCTGGCGGAGATGGTGGAGTTAGAGTTGGAATTTCATCAGCTGGTGACGATGAAATCGACGGCGACGGCGGGGGAACAGTTGAATCTGAGGGAAATTTGTTACTGAGTAAAATTGTATATTGAATTATAAATTTAGAAGTTAATTAAAAATAAATAAAAATATATAGGCTAATTTGTATGCTGTAAATATGTAAATAATTTGTATGTAACAACTGTGTAATCACCTTTACGACTACGAGGAGGGCTAATAGGAGCAGCTGTTGGTGAAGCGCTTGGAGCCCCAGCATCGCTACGAGGACCTATTATGAATTTAAAAAAGAAGTATTAATTAACAGTATTTTAATAATACGGCCAATTTTTTTTAATAATAATATTATTGATTTTAAATTTTTTTAACCGTTATAATGATCAATTATTATATATTTATAATAATATTTAATATTTAAATATTTTTTGACTGATATAAATAAAATAGATACACAAAATCTAATTTTTCATTTTCTATTGTTATGGACGTTGAAAATTTAATTTTAATTTGAAGCCTAATCACATTTGATAAAAAAAAAAAATTAAATAATGAAAATATGTATTTCATGTAAAATTCTTTGTCATATAATGTATTTAAATATCAGAATATCTTGATCAAAATATGTAGATCTATTATAGATAATCTTATAATTTTATTTTTATACAAATTATTAATTATTATACTTTATCAAAAAGATAATTATTATAAAAAAATATTTTTATAAAGAATTTATGTTATAAAGATGATGATTATTATTATTATTATAAATAAATAAATTATTACAAAGAGATAAAATATAATATAAAAATTATTTTAAAAAAATAATTAATATAGTTAGATATTATTATATGAGACTGCTTAGAGAGATTTAATTATATATAAAAAGTACGGAAAAAGAAAACATAGAAAGACACCTGGCGCAACAACCGTAGGTGGACTGGGAGCTGCAAGTGAGAAAATATCCCGTATCAGTAACCAATTTTTTAAAATAAAAAAGATTAAAAATGGCAAGAACCTGAAAATTAATATCAATAGCAAATAAATAAACGAAAAATAAATAAAAAAACAAAATGGAACCCCCAATATCAATTTCTTTTCTCAAGTGTGAGTGCGTGACCAACGAAACCAAAAATGGACCCGAATTTGTGACGTAATCTTTTTTATTTCTCCGGATAAACGACAAGTGCCGAAAGGGGTCGGGCAGGAAGTAGACCACCTAATTCTTGCCAAGATGCAAATATGACAATTTTACGCAATAAAATCAATCTAAAATATAATTACAAGTAATTTTTTATAATAAGTAATGATCCACGATATATATATATATATATATATATATATATATATATATATATATTTATCAAGTCTTATACATATATGTTCGTAAGATATGAAATTTATAATCTTAATAATAAAACAGATTATCTATTATAAACACATAAAGATGACATGGTGGTATAAAAATTTGGGTCATTTACACTTTTGTCTTCTATTTTGTGTTGGTTTTCAATTTTGTCCCTCATAACAAATATTTTTTTTGTGACGTATATATTTATATTTTCGTATCATAATATCTCACAAGTTATAACCCACGCGACTTTAATTTCTAAAAAAACTTATGCCCACTAGACATAAATTCAGTTGCGACGGGCAAAAATTAAAATAAAACCCACCATTTGAAGGACAAATCGTGCAATATCATGTAACAAATTTCTTTCACCGACCGTACATTATAACTTGTACTCGTAAAACTAGTTGTCCAGATAACGTGCTACATCATACTAAATTAGATTGGTAAATTGAATGTACCTTTGCATTTGAGGGGAACACCAGGCATGTTACAAGCACTAGGAAGAGACATAGCTATGTTGGGATTTATAGGCATTTGGAAGGGAATGCCGCCCGTGACAATAAGGCACATACAGTTCGTGGCGTTGGTCATCATAGTCCTCAGTGCACTGCAGCAATCTTCAGTTGGTGAAGTCGTCCCATTGCTGCTGCTATTCGTCAAGAAATTCACACAAGGCGTAAAACTAGTGATCATCGGTCCCGTACATGGCGTTGTTATTATTTGGCCATCAATAGTCTGCAGAGACAACAAAGCGATCAACATCCATGAAAGAACAAACATCGGAAAAGTTAAGTGCTTATTATAAGTCATGTCGAGTTTTCAGGGAAATTGACGAGTTGACTTTGTTTATTAGACGCCCCTTTATACTTCCAACTGATAGGTCGAAAGTTTGAATCAAGCTAATAGCAATTGAGAAATTTTTAGCTTATAATTGGTCTTTGGGAATTGTGTAAATTGTGAATGGTTAAGTAGAGGGGATGAATTAAGGGAATTTTATATAGGGAAAATTTTGAAAAGATCATAATGAAGAAGATTAAATTGTAGAATAAAGATTAGCAGGTGTTTGAAGTTCAACAACCTTAACAAACTTTTGTTCAAAATTAAATACTCCAAATCTCCAATGGTTTTGCTGCTTTTGTCTTTATGGCTTTGCTTGCCGGGGCACATAATTGATACTAGTACTACACGTAAGTTTGAGGTTTGAAGAGACAACGAGTAGAATTGGACCTGGAGTTACCACTGGGTTGATTTTCATAGATGTTTTCTTTTCAGAATACCATTTAAATTTTGTCCCTTTAAGAATAAATATAGCTGTTGAAAAATTACTCTTCCGAATAATATTAGACTCGGGTCTAATGTTTGATCATATGTTTCTCAATCTTACCGATAAAACATTAGACTGACTTTCCATATGTTTCTCAATCTTATTGATAAGACATTAGACTAACTCCGGTCTAACATTTGAATAACTTACAAAATTATAGACCATAGTCTAACGCTTTCTCATACTAGCTATTTTCAGTTTGCTCAAAAGAAATCTTTGGATATCATCTAAAAGGTCCATAAATTAATATCTTTTAAAAATAATTATTTACTAAATAACTGTCCAAAAAAGGACAACTGGTGAAAATTTCTGCTTAGCATTGATCAAGAAGCCCAATTACAGAAGCAGTCACTTGAAGCCCAACTAAAATAGCTAGCCCAATACACACCTCCAGATAGTTTAGCCCACATTAGCTATACTTACGTGACTATGCCTCGAGAATTTAGTACGGAATCAAACAAGCTTTTAGGTAGTGGAACCTGAAGCTAACTCAAGCCCTTCTTAAATCAGATTTCCATCAAAACAAATATGACTACTCATTGTCTACCAAAACAGTCCATGAGAGTTTTAGTCAATTCAAGTATGCTCCTAAGAAGTCACATTATGAAGTTGCACTAGATGTTGTCATTACTATGTCCATCAATTGCACAGAATAGACCTTTACATTCTGTGATTCCGATTGGGCATCTTGCCTTATGTCAAGCAGTCACAGGTTACTGCATCAAACTAGAAGACTCTCCTGCATCCTGGAAGACCAAGAAACAAAATTACAATGTTCAAAAGTTTGAAAAATGTGTAACTCTTTAATATTTTTTTGGTTATGTAAAATTCTGTTTATTTAAATAAGGGTAAAATTGGAAGAATATCATTAATATTTTCTTGATTATGTAAAATACTATTCCCTCTGTTTCATTTTAATTGCTAGGATAAGATTTATACACCCATGAAGAAAAAATTAATAGGGATGGTAATTTGACTAATATAACCCTATTAATTTTTGGAAACATACAATAATAATTCTTTTCACATTTTAGAATGACTTTAAGCACCAAGGGTAGAATTGAAAAAATATGGTCAATTATCTCTTGAATTTTGAAACTAGCAAGTATTTTAAAACATCTATTTTTAGTATAGTTAGCAATTAAAAGAAAGTGGAGGGAATACTTATTTTGAAATAAAATTAAAAGACAAAAACACTACTTATTTTGAAACGGAAATAATAATAAAGCTGTCTTGCAAAGTGCATGGAAAATTCTATTTATTATGGAAGGACGAAACACATCGAAATTGACTAACGGTTCGTAAGAGAAAAAATACAAGAGGGCCTCATCAAAACTGCACATATATCCGGCCGTGAGAATCAACCTGCTGATATTTTAACTAAGACCTTGGGACAAGTTCAACATAATATATTGGTGTCCAAGTTGAGAATGAAGAACATCTTATATTCTCAACTTGAAGGGGAGTGTTGACATATTAATATGCTGATATAGTTGTACAATAAAGTATTTAAGGGGTATATTTTTTTAGAAACTTCATTAGTATGAAATTAGTTGTTATGTAAACAGTAATTAATTAGTTAGTGTAGGTTATGAAGATTGTTAGTTGGCTAGACATAGATAAATACCTTTTGTACAACTCATTACAACATATTACAGATAATGAAATCAGTTAACTAAAAGAACTTCATTTTAACAACTTCAACTTGTGAAAGCCTAAACTTGTTAGGTAATTTAAATAAGAGATCAAGAGGGGGAAAAGATTTAAAGTAAATATATGAAGGTCTGAAATCTGTTATTTCTTATGTTTCTCAACTCCCTACAAATTAAAGCAATAGAATTGCCAGAGGAAGGAACAACCAAGTAGAATATCAAATTATATTAATTTAACAGAGCTAAACCATAAATTAAGGTGAGAATGTATATAAATTAATTATGGTTTAGTGATAAAGAGTGTATGTGAGATATGTCGTATATTTATTTGTTGATAATAAACCGAATGCAAATAAAGTTTTTATGAAATGAGCAATATGTACTCTTTCATTCTTAATGAGAGGTTTCGGATTTGAGCCCTGTGTATGAAGAAGCCTTTGGTAGAGAGCGCTTTATCCCCCAATATCGGACTTCCCAGCGTAAATTCGGATTAATCAGACTTTAAAACGGGTACGGAACACCGAGTGAAAAATAAAATAAAAATCTTCCCGATACTCTCTTCGGGTCAATTTTATTCAAATGTTAGCTAATTTTTTCTAACAAGAGAAAGTAGTTAATTGTCTCACATCATTGGTGAAGAAATGAATCTTTATCTCGTTAGATGATCATGAATTGTTCTCATTTCGTGAGCTAATTTTTAAGTTTGAGTTGATTTCAAGTACCACATGCATTTCTTATCAATTGTGATGATCGGTTGTTTGAGAAAAGATAATTTCGTTATCTACACATGAAAATAAGAAAATAAAGTGATAAAAATAGAAATTTGTTTAGGTCGATCGGTTTTCCTAACTAATGATTTGGTGAAATAATTGAGAAACGATCTTTAGATCCAAATTTATGTGAAAATGTAAATCATTTAACTATGTTTAAGGTAATAAATTAAATAAATATATTTTATGCGAAACACAAATATATATTTTGCATTTAATTTGAAAATCAACATTTTATTATAAAATTTTAAATTCAATTTAGAAGTGTATTTTAAATTTGAATAATATAGCTTATAACCTGTTTTATCATTAACTTTTCACTTTTAAAATTGTATTTACATATGTTCAAGCATGGATATCATTTCAAATATTCTTTATATTAATTATAACTAAACACAACCCATCTTCAACTTCAACAACAACAATAATAATAACATACTCAATATAGTACCATAAGTTGAATATGAGAAGAGTAAAAATATATGCGGACCAATAGGTAGAGTAGTAATTTTTTATTACGACTTAGAGCCCGTTTGGTTTAGATGAACAAAATGATTTTTAAATATAAGTGTTTAAAGCACTTTTTAAGTGTTGAAACTTAATTTATAAATAAGCAGTGATGTGTTTGGATAAAAGTGTTGGAGCTGTAAAAAAATTATTGATGTATTTGGTACATAAGTGCTTAACAACAACTGAAATGCACTTAAAGTTGTTAACACTATAAAAAGCGAATTACTATGATATTTTATTTCTAAAATAATTAATATTTTTAATATAATCTAATTATTTAAATTATTTTTAATTTTTAAAATATATAATTTGAATAAAATTAGTCAGATCTCCTCTTATTTTTTATTAAGAGTATAGTTCTATTTTTTATTTGTAAAATTGAATATAATAAATTTAAATAAATTAATACTACCTCTATTTTTTTCTCTTTTTTTCAGATTTTTAATTATTTTTTTCTAATATGCATAAAAAAATAAAATTTTATCAAAGATTTGAGTGAGAGTATTACTGAAATTAGAAAAATATTATGGGAAAAAAAAAGGTAAATAGATTGGTCAAACTTAAATGGCTTATAGCTAAATAATTAAAAAATTAGTATCTACCAACTTTTAATTTTTAATTTTTTTTAAAAATACTTTTCAATTTTTTAAAGTACTTTTTGATAAAGTTAAACAATACAAAAAATTTAAAAATATTTAAAAACTAATTTAACCGACTTATAAGTTAAATCAAACACCCTTTTAATCATTTAAGTAAAATCCTACGAATATTAAAACGTTTACTCTTATCAATATATAAAAATTAAACTACAGTTTACCAAGTGCGCTTATGGCGGCTTCCACCTGCCCCTTGGCTCACCCGCTCATCGAACATGGAAGGTAGAATAACCAACGATTCCCCTAAATTTGATATGTTTTTTCAATTTTTTTAAATCATTCATAATTTTAATTATCCTCTAAATTTATCTGTCTGATAGTCCTTAACTCCCTGCATCAGTTTATCCTAATAGAATGAGATACACTTTCTTGTCATGTAGATTTTTTATTCATTTGTCATTTTTAAAATTTATTAATTTATTAGATTTAATTAATTTTTCAATTTGTAAATTTTTTTTTGCTAGAACTCTATTTTTTAAGCGAACAAATAAATTATTTGGCTAAAAATAATGAAATTATAATTAACTTTTTTTTCTTATAGATTTTCTTTCAAAAAGAAAAATACATTGTTGAAACAGATAGTCACTATATAAAGTAAAATATAATAAAAATTATATAGTTGAAACTTTATTATTTTGCTAAAACTTTTTATTTCACTAAAAGTA
This sequence comes from Datura wrightii, assembly GCA_035772735.1. Classification (NCBI taxonomy): domain Eukaryota; kingdom Viridiplantae; phylum Streptophyta; class Magnoliopsida; order Solanales; family Solanaceae; genus Datura; species Datura wrightii. Next base: position 8,626,416 of record JASDFA010000009.1, read on the forward strand.
AAGAAGCTCTAACCGAGTTCTTTTTTTCTTGTTCTAGATTTGGCCTGAAAGAAAATAATAGTTATTGCATCTTAACAAGAAATAAAAAATTACACAATTGCAACTCCATTATTGCGGTTAAGTTATTTTTTTATGTGAATAAAAATAACGGAACTCAAAGTTTTTTTTAGTTGATTTAGGCCGGAAAAGAGAATACACAATTGAAATAAATAGCATTTCATATAAATAAAAATATACAGTTGAACTTTATTATTTTTTTATAGAATGATAGAGTTCGAGTCAATTATTTTAAATTGACCTAAAAAATAGAAATATATCATTAAAATAAATAATTGAGAAATGATTTTTAATTTTTGTTGATCCTCATCTTTGCTGCATCAGCACTTAGAGGTTAAAAACTATTAAATAGACAAGTTTAGAAAGATAATTAAGGCTACTGATAGTTTAGGGGGAATTTGAAGAAAACAAATCAAATTTAGGGGAGCATTTTAGGTATTCTGCCAACATGAAATAATAAGTTTTCCATGATTGATAGTTTCGTAACAACGAAAAAATAATCTTTTCAGCATATCTGTTACGATCAAGCGTTTGTCATCATATCAAAAGTTATAGTTTATAGCAAGAGCGTAATTTTATTTCTTAACTAAATCCACTAAGCAAACGTCACATTCGATCATGAGTCAAATTCAAACCATCTATCCCAATCCCATTATAAATCTTATCATAGACAAAATATTAGTGTTACCCCAACAATATCATTAACTTAGATGAATGACGAATCTTGTGTATTTTGTATTCATTTCATTGACTCAATTATACATGCAAACGTTAGTCTACAAATGGTACATATTATTAATTTCTTGGAGTTAGGTCATCAGCTTAGAATGCCTATGCTATACAGGTAACTTCCCCCCTTGTCAAAAAGTCTTAGGTGATACGTTGTAGCCGACTAGCCGTATAAATCTCACGGCATGTCATGCGTACATTAATTAATTAATTAATTAATTTCTAGTACTATAATTCAATAATAATTAAATTAAATTTCAACTTGATTAGTCTCAATCACACGTTATTCAAAATATTATGTTTCACCATTTTCAAATCTTACCTCATAAACTCTTACTCCCTCCATTTCAAAATAAGTATTATTTTTAATTTGACATATTCTTTAAGAAAACTACTCATTTCTAGAAAGAAAAATATATTTTTATCCATTTACCTCTAATAAATATCTTGAAAAAGATATAACTCTTTAGTATTTTCTTGATTATATAAAAATTTTTCCATTTAAATAAGGGTAAAATTGGAAGAACATCATCAATGTCTTTTTGATTATGTAAAACACCACTTATTTTGAAATGGGGGAAGTATAATTTACTCCTTCCGTTTCTATTTAGTTACTATGTATAATAAAAATAGTTATTCACAAATATATTTGTCAATTTAAAAATTCAAGAGAGAATTAATTATTTTTTTCAAATTTGTCTTTAGTATTAATTATTCTGAAATTAAAAGACACGTAAATAGACAAAGATTAAATAATTAATAAGAGATATATTAGTCAAATTACTTTCCTAATCAATTTTTTCTTAAAGTTTGAATAAAATCTTATCCTGACAACTAAATGAAAGCAAAGGGAGTATCTTTTTAGGATGATGTTAAATGGCCACAATTTTGTGTCCACAATTTAGCTACAAATGTAAAAAGACCATATTAGTCTTTTCCTTCAGAAATAAGGTATTTATTAACAACAATTACTAAACAAATTTTTAAAAAAGGGTAAAAAAAAAAGTAAAAAAACAAACCAGTTCATAAAGTGAATAGAGAATTGTGGTCATTGTGGCCAAACTTCTTGTGGTCATTTAGATTTTTCCTTTTTTTTTTTTTTAATTTTTAGTTTTTCATCTGATGTCTGCTACTTGCTACGAAGCCTCGATTAATTCCAATTTGCACCGTATAAAGACAATTAAAGGGAAAAAAAAAACTCTCTACCGAGAATACTTTTTTCCATTCTTAGGACTCGAGACCTCTTAATAACAGAAAAGTAATTCTATCCATCTCACCACAATTTTGAAAGGCGATTAACTCTTATTAATTAACCAATGTAATCACTTCTGTAATTTGTCACGTTCAACCCCAAATCTCCTCTTCTTTTTCTTTTCTCTTTCTTTTTCTAAAAAGAAGATTTTAAGACGACAAATAATTAGAAACTCAAAACAAGACACTATAAATACCCCATTTCATGGCCATAACTTCACTCACAAAGCTAAGACATATACAAGCCATCTTATTCCTTAGGAGCCAACAAAAGATAATATAATTATTTCAATCCCAAGAATGGCTTCAAAAGGAATTACCATAATTAGCATGGCTTTAGTTCCATTAATTATGACTATTATTTCAGTAGAAGTGGTCATGGCTCAATCTGATTGCACAAGTACACTTATTACTATGGCTTCATGCCTTAGCTTTGTCACCGGAAGTGCCACAACGCCGTCCGCCTCCTGCTGCTCCGCCCTCTCCGGGGTGTTGCAGTCTAGGCCACGGTGCCTTTGTGTCATTGTCAACGGCGGCGGTTCGTCATTAGGAGTCCAAATCAATCAAACTCAGGCACTTGCGTTGCCTAGTGCATGCAATCTCCAAACACCTCCTGTTAGTAAATGTTATGGTAAGGACTCCTTTTATAAATTGTTATACAACATACATAAACGTTTTTCATATATGGATTTAACTTACATTATATTACTGACAATATAAAGATTTTTTATACTATCAGTATAATGTTAACTTGTTATACCAGACAAGTTACATTTTTCTAGTGTTACCAATTAAAGTTAATTAATCATAGAGATTGACATTCTTTTACCGTGAAATTATATTGTACAGTTAGGTTAAAATTATTTACTATGTATATATAGTATATATTGAATTTTCTAATAATAATTTTTTTTTAATTTTAAATTTTTTTAATGAAAATTATCATTCCGCCACTATATATCATGTGTAGTTACTTTATAAGCAAACTTATTAATTATGTAAATGTTTTAAGAACTTAAACTATTTTCATAGGCAAATTTTCATAAGCTGGTTAAATACAAGCAATCTCCTTTTTGTGTATGTTAATTAAGTGTTTATAGTTACTTATTAATTTTTCCAATTTAATATATGTTTTAATTTCCGCTGTTAATTACTAATATTTAATAGCTGGTAATGCGCCGGTAATGTCTCCAGAGGGTGCACCTACAGAAGGAACTCCAGATTCTTCAACTGGTATAGCTGTGTCAGGTAATTCATGAAAACTCCAAGGAAAAATAAGAGTTAGACGGTCAAAAATACATCTGTAATATTTTTAATTTTTTGAATTTTTTTATTTAAATTATTAGATATTCATTTTTTTAATTTAAATTTTATATATCACAAAAATTTGTTGAACACACCTTAGCTATAAGTTGGTCCGTTTTCCTACCTGAAATATTACCATAGTTCATGTATAGGAAAAGGGAATATCCAATAGTTGAATTGTGTTTCGATAAACATTTGATGATAATTCAAGTAGGAAACTCACACACCTAATAACTCAGGTATGAAACTTAAAAAGCTGAATATTTTAGATGTATTTTTGACCCTTCACTCGGAAAATAAAAATTAATATTAATTTATTTTTTAAATCTATTTTTACGACTTTACTAGTATAGTAAAATTCTAAAATTTCCATAGTATGCATGAGTCATGACAAGAATATGTTCATAATACTATAGATAATTTACTAAAATCATATACAAGTATACAACTATAGGATTTGGTTTAATTAACAAATATATGTACCGAACTAGTAACCAAAACATAATTTGCACAGACTAGCAAATATTTGAAAAATAAGTTCTAAATTGGTTGAAGTATTCCGTTGTATGAATAATTTGTACCCTGAAATGATTTATCATATTAGACTATTTTAATATCATTTACTAAAGTACTGCAATATATGAACTTTGAACATACTGTACTTTGCATATATGGGGGTTTCTTATTAGTAATTAGCAAATATATGAACAATAAACCAAATTGAAAAATATGCAAATGATTAATTAACTATATTAATTTATTATATACTATGTGTCTAGACTTACACCATTTATATTTTTCATATCATTTTTCGTCGATTAATTGAGCAGGTTCAAAGGCGACAGGAAGCAGCAGCATCTCTGATGGAAGTTCTCTGAAGGTTCCAGTTCGAGCTGTTGTTGCAATCGTTTTTTTCATGGCTTCTTACGTTTCTATGATTTGAAGTTTCTGAGTTTTTACTATAAAGTATTTTAGTACGTTTTAAATAAAGTAACATTATGATGTTGCATGTTATGTTGGGGAGTGATTTTTATTAGTAATTGTCTTATGTTTGTTTGTGCTGTCTGTTCCTTTTTTTTTTTTTAATCATTTGTTTCTCTATTGTAACAGTATTTTGAGATGCAGTTTTAACTTTATTTTTAAGTGTTTTTCAATACGGAGAAAATTGTTTCACGTTTTGCCAGTTTATAAGCAGAGATTATTATTTTATATATATTTGCATGAATGAAGTACAACTGGGAAGAACTCAATTCCTCCATTTTGATATTAATGAAATATTTCCATATTGATTGGTGAAATACCACGGAACTTATCAGAAGAAACTTAGGGTGTGTTTGGCACAAGGAAAATATATTTAACTTTTCTACTTTGGTTGATCAAAATATTTTGAAAAATATCCTTTCTAGAAATCAAGTTTCTTACAAATTGAGAAAAATAACTTCTCTTGTTAAAATAGAAAAAGTAAATTTCATAAGTGACATTTCAAGTTCATTGTCTCCTCCTCAGCCATCTAATGTCCTAACCCCCATCCTCCGCCATCCTCAAACCCCACCATGCACCACTTTTTATCTACGTAATGAGTATTAGAGAATAGGCATAATTTTTTTTAAAAAAAAATAAATTAAATATATTTAATAAAAACACTTTATCATATCCAAATGCTAAATCAAAATAAAAATCATAATTTAAATGCCTAAATTAAATTTTGTTGATAATTTTAAAGTGCTATTGATGTATTAAGCCTAAAAAGAAAAGAAGCAGCAAAACGTAAGGAGGCCGGCAAGGAAGGAGAGAAGAGCATGAATTTATTCTTAACATTTTAAAACGAAAAACAAATAGTTAAACACCAACTGACAAATGGATTGGACACCCAGTTTCCCCATAATATTTTTTGGAAAAATTACTAAGTATATGTGCTATTTATTTATTATTAGTATTTAATATTTAAAATAATTATTATTTATAATTATATTTTAAAAATAATTACTATTTGTAGAGGTGAAAATACAACATATAAAAAGGGAGGGAGAGAGAGAGAAAGAGAGAGGAGAGAGAGAGAGAGGAGAGAGGCGAGCGAGATTGAGGAGAGAGTGAGAGATTTTTTATTTTTTTTGCCTAAAAACTATTGTTATAAATTATAATTATACAAACTATAGCTACTAATGATAATTATGATCCAAATTGTTGCTATTTATGAAATTTGGCAATATTTTTTTCTAAATATTTAACATTGTTATTGGCCTGGGGCCTGTGCTCAGCACAAGCTATCTCTTAGTACTAGTTGAGAAGAGAATTTCAGAGATTAGCCCACGGCCCACTGGGTTGAACTAGCATTTTAATATGAAAGCCTTCAAATGATTGGTTGGGCTGGGTTGGGTATTACCCCATATGGGCTGGGCAGGATTCGGTTGGGCCAGCCAATTTGAACAACTTTAAATTTTCAGTTGGATGTCATTATTTGCCTTATTGGAGGAATGAATTTTATTTTTTTGGTCATGATTTTCACAGAAGATTTTTTGGTAAGATTCAGATTATGTCATATGTAATTAGTAGTTTGTCCAAACAAAAATTTCATAAGATAAATAATTAAATTCTCTGCAATAGTACCAGCTGGAGTGAAAATTTTCTTCAGAAAAAATAAACTTCGAAATGGAAAGAGTAGAATTTTTGGGATTTTTCCGGCGCAAGTTTAATTGCATGATTTTTCCACAAGTTTGACCAAATGAACAATATATATTATTATGTACACTTTATTCTAATATATTGAAAGTTTTCATATTTGAACTGTTTAAGTTTTATCGGTATAGATTATGATGGGATAGTTGGGATTCCTTCATTCGTAATAGAGGTTTCGAATTTGAACCCCTAAGAATAGAAAAAATCTTGTTGAGAGCACCGCCCTCAAAAATGAGTCCTGTAATGTGTTGATCCGAATTTAGTTAGGCTCCAATGAAAAATAAATAATAATTAAAAAAAGAACAGCTTAACCCTTAGGCTTTTCTGTTTGTGTGACTAGTCAAATAATGGCAAAATTGGTTAGCATTGGTTGGTCACCCACACAACTAACCACTTTGTCCCAAATCTACCTAATTCCTATGTAAACTAGTGTGACAATAATACTAAATAATGTCAAATCTCTTGAAATTGTGTCACTATTTGTTTTATCGGTCACCAAATTTTAAAAACATCTTCTTTTGACTCTCCCTACACCAATTTCCTATATAAACAAACACAAACATTTCTTCTTCCAACAACAACATTTGTGTGATCAAACTTACTCAATCAAACAAAAAATTAAAACAATCTTTTCATATCAAATGGCAAATCACGGTAGCAGGACGGGTTTTTTCGCGATTGTGATCGCGATGATCTGTGCAGGAGTTGTTGCTCAATCGAGCGACGACTGCACGAACGTGTTGATCAGCATGTCACCTTGTTTGAACTATATTACTGGCAACTCCTCTGTTCCATCTTCAGGGTGCTGCACTCAGCTTGGCACAGTGGTTAAGAACAATCCAAGTTGCTTGTGCCAGGTCCTCAGTGGTGGTGCTTCTAATTTGGGGCTAAACATTAACCAGACTCAGGCTTTGGCACTTCCTACTGCTTGTAAAGTTCAGACTCCACCTCTTAGCCAATGCAATGGTAAGAAGCAAAATTCATCCTAAAATCTTACATAAAAAGTTCTCTCTCTTCTTCTTTTTTTCTAAATGAATTTGAGAGTTTTCACATCACTTTAGAGGTGAATCAAGGTTATAGAGTCAGTGAATTCAAATCTAGTCCAGTGAGGAAAAAAAACTTTATTATGTGTCTCACACAACTGAGTTGTGTGGGACATATTTTTCTTTTACAAAAAAGTGGATCCAAATCCTATATTTTTGGGTTAATAAATCTAAGGTCCACCTTTTTATGATACAAAAAAAATACACTAATATCAGTTGTGTGAGACACATAATAACATTTTTCGTCTGTTTTATATCAATTGATCAATCACCTCAACCTCAATCCTATATTATTAGGATTTTGTATTCAATTTGTCTACAAAATTTAGTTACAATTCAAGTGTGTCTCTCTCTCTCTCTATATATATATATATGGGGTTCGAGTTGCAAATAGCAGGTGTAATCACACCTACTAGCTTCATCCGGAGTCACTTCCGGGTGGGTGGTATGTAAATGATAAGTACTTACCTGTATCGATACGTGTTTACACCGAATCAAAAAATTTAACTTTAGCATTTACATCATAAAGTGAGAACTGTGTGCTTGAAAGACACAGGTCTTAGATCCCTCACTAACATCAGTTACTTTGAAACAGCTGGTTCACCAAGTAGCTCTCCTACTGGAACACCAACTACTGATACTCCAGGTAAATTACTTTTTTCCCCCCCTCAAATTCTACTTCTCCTTCTAAATCAATTTATGTGTTGGTACATCTTTTTTAGTCAGTCATGACAAAAAAAGTCATACGTCTTTAGTTAAAAATAATTTAACTTCAAACTTGTCATAGCTTAACACGAATACCAAAAATGTGTAACAGGAAGTGGAACTAACGCAGTACCAACAACACAAGATGGTTCAAATGATGCAACTTCAATTAAAATGGCAGCTCCTCTGTTCTTCTTCCTTCTCTTCATTGCTTCAACATTCACCGCGGCCTGAGATGATTTTCAGCTGCGACTTTCATGAATATCGAAATTGATCTGCTGATTGATTCAGATTCGCGTCTGCTTATATATTTTTACTATTGTATTATCGCCTTACTCACTCTTTTTTTTTTTTTGGTTCATATGATCTGCAGTCATTTTCTTGATGGGGATTTTTTGTTATTGTATTTGTCATTCTTTAGTTATATATTTTTGTTCTTGAATTATGTTCACAAATAATACATTTTTGCGTTGGATTCGGTACGTATTAGTTGGATATATCAATAAATTACCTAATCTCAGAGCATTAACATGCTTGCAATAAAACAATTCTTAAACAAACAAAAATTGTACAAAAATAATAATAATAAAGATGCATGTTTTAATTTATCTACTTGCTCCAAATAATCCAAAGACTTAGTTCCATGTTCCATTTTCCATTTTAATAATGAAGAAATTCTCGACCAGTGACGCATGGTTTGAAACTCGGTAGATAATGGATTCGCCCCTCTATTCTTCTCCTCTTGAGTATCAGAGTTTTGTCAAACCTATTACATAAAGTAGGTAATTTGACCGTCCGTACAAAGTCTCCATGGACAATTATCCTTTTCGGATGGCTTTTCTGCTCCTCACAGCTGCTCTTTCCACGCTATCTGTTGCCGAATTGTCTAATTGAGGATCGGTGGATAAAGGACTAAACATAACAATATCTCTTTGTTTCCCCCATATGAAGATAATACTTCTTCAAAATAGGGGGTTGTTTGATTGGTGGGATGAGAATAATAATTTCGGGATATCTTATAAGATTATTTTATCATATTCCATGAATTATTTTGTCTCACCTTATATGGGATAACTTATTCCACCATTTATACTAAAATAATAAAATAAATCATTTTGAAACTAAATAATAACGTTATAAAATATCCCGAAATAATTCTCCTTACACCTTCAACCAAACAACCCTTGGATTATCAACATTGACCACACCCTCAAGCCTGATGGTTCTCAAAATTAAGAAGTACTCACCTGATTGTGTTTTCAAATTTTGAAGGGGGATTGTGTAAAGATTTCTAAATTAGATTTCAAAAGAGTACTTCTTAGCTGCCTCAAGCAGTACTAGCCAACTTTTCTTGGAGAATCTATATATTAATATAAAGGAAGGATGTGGCATATCTCACAATCAAGCATTCTTATTTTTATTTTTTTTCCTTTTTTTGATATTTTATTTTATTTATTATAATCAATAGTTTTTTTGATTTTATAGGTTACAAAAACTCAATAGACACCATAATTGAGAGAGAGAGAAGAGTGAAGTTCCGCATTTCGCTCACCTTTCTGGTTTCTTTCCTTTTTTCTGGGGCTTAAGAATTTGAAGAGAAAAAAATTACAGAGAAAGAAATCAAGAAAATGGGAACTGCAAGTGCCGGTGAGTCCAAGAAATGCCCTCTTGTCTTTGCTTACTATGCAACTGGTCATGGCTTTGGACATGTCACTCGAGTTGTTGAGATCCCTTTGTCGTCTTCTTCTTCTTTTTTAAATCACTCTTTAGTCTAAAAATGTAATATTGAGATCCATAGTGTCAATTGTTGAATTCACTCCCGCTGATCAATTAATTTTTATGACCGGATAGACATGAAAAGAAGGTGTATTTATAGAAAAGAATTATATGAAAAGAATTGGGTGATTTTTTCGGTTGTTTATTTTTTTTAATTCTTATTTTTACTTCTTTTCATTTTTCATTTCATTTTTATTTCTTTTTTAATTATAAGAAAACTAAAACTTCTTTTTGTACATGATTTTTGCGTTTTATTAATAGGATAGAATGATACATATCCATGTTTATAATTGTTATTCATGATTTACGTTTAACAAATCTCGATTGAATCATTAAAATTATTTTAGTTAAATTATAAGAAATCTTCAATTTCCCATTAATACACCGTAGTATATTAATATTTTTCGCAAATTCTTTTAGTCAGAATTCTATACAAGATATTAAAAGAATTATAAAGAGATATAGAATCACGGAGAATGTTTGATTAATATTTTCTTTTTTAAAAAATATGACACTAAAACTGATTAATATTTATGTACATGATAATTTTTATCTTCTACTTTGTCTATATATATATATACACACACTAATGGTGTGTCCCAGAGAGAGTGCCTCTTTTTACATTTTGTAAGTTTTTCAATTTCAACATTACACATGACAAGTTTAAGATCATAAAATTTAAAGGACTACACACATCTTTAATTTGAGATCACAAGATTCAAATGTATTTCTTTGTTTTTTAAACTATATGCTTAGTCAAACTAAGACATTTAAATTGAAATAGAGGGGTAAATTATAATTAAGATGTTTTTTGAACAATATCTATCTACACTCCACTAAATCCATGTAATGTTCGAAAGAAAATAAGCATCACAAAAGTAGCTTTAGTAAATCACTAATCTCGTCTTAATTGGGTAGTAGTGACAATTCAGCGAGCGGTCGGCAAAAGTTGGTAAAACAAAAATCTAATTACATCCCAGGGATAATCAATATAAGCATAGACATTCCCTTCTTCGCTTGGACCACCACATAGTGCAGCAAATGCCCGTAATGGAGCGCCATCTCCTCGTCTGATATGGAAAATCTTCGGCCCGAAGAGTGACAAATGGGGTTGAATGTGCCGCGACTATCAGTCTCAATAAACATCTGTGTGATCTGGCATGACAAAGTGGAGTACAGAACATGAGAAAATATTTCAGCAAAGGCATATCGTTTAGCAACATGCTTAACTTTGTAAGTCCACCAAGCGGTACCCCTTGTATCGTGGATAACTGGATATTTGTCAAGAGTCTCAACTCGATAGAAAAAAAAGATGGATGATCTCTATATATGGATTGGGCAATGCTAACCTCTTGATCATGCTTTTGGGGTTGAGTTAAACCGAAGATCGATTTCCTAATATGATATCAGAGCAATCAAATTAAAAATAAAAATGTAATATAAGAAAATATACCTTTAAGACAAACGATAATTATTTGGACAAAAGAATGGAAGAATTATACTTACATCTATATATTCAATTAATATCATATCAATCAAGTTCAAAGACCATTTTAAATTTTTAACTTAGTTGAAAATTATAGTTGTAGGCTTGTGTGGCTAGTTTTCTTATTCTAATTTCAAATTTCTTATTCTTAATCACTAAAAGTTCAGTCATGACATTTTCTTAACAACTAATATATCACTTTGTCAACTATATATGTTGTCTTGCATGCGTTATTCTCTTAAAGTATGAATTCATCTGGTGAAGATGCCGACTTAGCACCTCGACACCTACACAAATGGATCAACTAAGGAAGATGAAGTTGCTCAACAAATTACCTCAGACAATCAAAAACTAAGCAAGGCAGTACACAACCTGAGCTTCACTAGCTTCAAGGCTTAAGCACGCTTTAAGCGAGCCTTAACACCGCTAATGCTTTACAAATAAAAATAGCATATAAGAGTAGCAAAAAAAAATATGGAATTAGACATTAACCTCCAATCATTTACTCCCTCCCTCCCTTTTTAGTTGTTAGATATACTAAAAATATCAAAATAGTTGCTAGTTTCAAAATTTAAAGTATAATTGGCCGTTCTTTTTCAACGTTATCCTTAGTACTTAAGTCATGTAAAAAGAATGATTGTTATATGTTTTCAGAAAGAGTATCTATCGATTAATATAATTATATTAGTCAAATTGCAATCCTTATTAATTTTTTCTAAATAAATGTGCAAATCTTATCCTATGTGCTAAAATAGAACTAAAAGAGGATCATTTGTTACTTCTACACTTAAGCAACTCATTTTAGATTTGGGTAGCTTTATGAAATTGTTAAGTATATGGACCTATCATAGCTTCTTCAAATTAGGGTACATATCAAAATAAGGAAAATAGCTAATGGGCATCAAAGGTGCAACATAAATTAAGAAATTATTATCATCAAGACAATGAAACTTCAAGACTTATGTAGAAATTGTATCTTTTGATGAAAAGAAGAAGTAGAATTAAAAAAGAAAAATCAGCTTGGAATGAATGCGGACCACATTAAACAAGACTATCAAATCAAATAACAGAGAAGATCAAAGCTAGAACTAAAAATGGACTCCTCAACAATATTTCTTCAACACATTCAAATATTGATTGATGAAACCAATTAATTAGTTAAAGATTTTGCTAAGTTTACTACATAAAGTAGGTAACTTGTTGATCAGTTGACAAAAGACTAAACATAAAAACATCTTTTGTTTTCCCTTTAAGAAGATAATACTTCCTCAAAACACCTTCTTTCTTAAAACCAGCCTTTTCCAACACCCTCTGTGATCCTGGATTATCAACATCCACCACAGCTTCAAGCCTCTCCAAGTGGGGCCACTCAACGAAGATGGCGGACGCCGCCATCTTCACCGCCTTCGTGGCGATCCCTTTTCCCCAATACTTTGATGCCAACACATATCCAAGTTCACCCCTGCAACTATCAGTCCCATAAAAAGGGGAAACAGAGATTGAACCAACTGGCTTGCCATTTAAGCAAATTGCTCTGAACCATGGATGTGGTATGGCAACATCAGCAACATATGACATCGCATCTTCTTTGGATTTGAATGTGTCCCAAGAACAGAACTTGCTAACGTTCTCATCCCCAAACCATTCCATAAAATCATCAACATCTGTCAGGTCCAATAGCCTGAGACTTATTATGTCTGAATCTTCTTTGCTACTCAATTCCAAATTCTCCTCAATTTTCACTAGCAGCAACTCTTCATTAAGATGAGTAACATCACTGCAGGATGACTCAGATTCCATTGAATTTTTTTTATTTTTTATTTTGAAGAAAAAGGAACTAAAGTTTTCTTGTTTTTTAGAGGCTATAGATTTTATAGTTCTGGATCTATGTGACACATAATGGCCTTTTTATATTATTGATTACTTTTAGAATTAATTTGACAATGGAAAATGGAGGAGTCAGCTAAGAATCCTTCGGGAACTTTCCTTGGCCCAGAAACCGTGTTAAGCACCCCTGTGAAAGTCACCTATACTTTGCATTTGTGTAATTAGGTATAATTATACATTTTGATATATTTATTTGATTAGGTAATTATATGATCGGTAAGGAAATTGATGTAATTGGAAAGATGTATAATCGTGGGGTGAATGGAATTCGATACATAAATCAGTTAATAAAAAAATAGAAAAAGTTTTTACTGAGCCTCTCTCCGAGACAGTGCTCAGATCATTACGCCTTAATTATACTCTTCAATTCCCAGAAGAGAGGTGAGAATTGCAGGTAATTACATGGTGTAATTTCAATGTTACTTTTTAATTTATTTATTTTTATAATTATTTTAATTTATTTCTTTATTTTTTTATTTTAATTTCTAATTTATTTTTATTATTTTAACTTTTTATTTTTAAACTATTTTTTTATTTTATATTATTTATCTTTTATTTCCTTTCTTCTCATTTTCCGATCTTTAATTTTTGTGATTCTATGTAATTGCTCATATTTTTTAAATTTTTTAATTTAAAAAAAGATACATTGTTATTCTAATTTTTGAATTAATGTAGAATGTCATTATTTAATTATGTTATAGATTTGTTTTCATTTTCTTTTGAATTATATCTACTTAAGTTATATTAGAACTTATTTTTAAGTTATGTTGAAATTTGACACAAGAGTATTATGTTTACTTTCTTTTTTTTGAATTTATATTATATTTTCGGTTCGTATTTATTTGTTTTAGTAGTATTGACTTGTTATTTCAATTGCATGTCATTTATTTTTAGTTAGAATTGATAGATTATTATTTGTCAAATATTGAATAATTTTATTATATTATATTTATAATATTAATTTTTTTTTGCAAACATGCATTCTATGATTTTCTTAAAAAATATGAATTGTAGTTTTTATAATTAATTAAATTAAATATTTTAATTTAAAAATATGTATTTATTATTTTTTAATTATATTAGTTTAAAAATATATATTTATTAATTATTATATTTTTTTTAGAGATAATATGTATATTAAATACCTAATTTAATATCATTTATAAAAATATATATATTTGTCAAGTATTAGTTTTTGATAATTGACTTTTATTTTAAAAAATTAATCTAACTATTTTTTTTAATCATATTAGGTAAAAATATATATTTATTAATTATTATATTTTTAGAGATAATATGTATCTTACATACCTAATTTTTAATATCATTTATAAAGACACATATTTGTCAAATATTAATTTTTGATAATTAACTTTTATTTTTAAAAATTAATCTAACTATGTTATTACACTTTGCAATCAAACAGTACACTTGTAATTACACTAAAATTACATCATGAAAAATAAACAGGCCATCGTAATTACTATACCGTGTAATTACTAGGTTGTGTAATTACAACCTTAGTAATTATACTAATTTCAATTACACAGTAACTTTTTAAACAGACCCTAAAAGTAGTGGAATGTGATTTCTTTTACTTTTAATCAGATATTTACGTGAATTATGAGAATAGAGAAATTTTCAAAAGGAATTATTTTTTTTAAAATAAAAATATAATATATAAATAAATATTTTAATTTAGTATAATTAAATATTTCAATTTATTTTTATTGTGTATGTTAAATATTTTAAAAATAACTATATAGACATATTCAAAATTTATATATTAAATCAAATATCCCTAAGATATAACAAAATAAGTTAAAATGTCTAGAAATATATTTTAAAAGATGAAATGTTTAATCATTTATTGAGATTAAATTAAAATATCTATTTATATAATATATTTTTAATAAATTTAATATAATATAAATTTAAATTAATGAATCTGAAACATGACGATGTGACGTGAGTACAAAACAAAAAGCATGTAAAATGAAGTCAGCTAGGTATTTAGGAGCCGTTTGATAGGCGGTACTAATTAGGATAGTTCTTGAATTAAAATTTAATTTAATTAATATATTATTTAATTATTTAATTAAACTTAATATATAAATTACTTATCCACCATAAAATATATTATTTTATATCAAAAATAACTAATTCCTAAATAAAATTCGTAAATAACTAGACTACTGCTAATTTCTTCACATAAAAATTTAAGAATATAATTATAACGAAATTTTTTATAAAATTTTAAATTAAACACAATATATGACTTGGTGACCAAGAAATGGAACTATCATCACGGGTCATTTTGCAGACGACAAAGAGAGCAATAATAACTTCCCTAGCCGCCTCACTTGACTACTTTTCAACTTTTCTTGGAAAATTCATAAAGAAGATAAAACTTAACATGCATTTCCATGTAGCAGAAAGTCAGAAAATTGCACACTCATTGTACTAATTATTCCATTTTGATATTCTTTTCAACACTCAAAATATTGCACTCGTTTCAAATAAATAATATTTTAATTTTTTAATTTTATTTTAAAATAAGTAATATTTTATATAATTAAAAAGATATAAATAATATCTTTTTAATTTTATTTTTATTTAAATAAAAAAAGTTTTATATAATCAAGAAAATATTAAAACGTTATATTTTTTTAAGATATTTATTAGGGATAAAGTGAATAAAATTATACTTTTTAATCTAAAAATGAGTAATTTTTTTTAAAGAATGTGCCTAAACTAAAAAACATCACTTATTTTAAAACTGAGGAAGTATGTGATTTCTAAATTAGTTTAAGTCCCCTCTAAAATTTTAATTAGCTGAATAATTAATATTGTGAAATTTTATAATTTCACCAATTCATATTAAATAATAAGCTACGAATTTCCTTCTCATTATCATTTAATATGTCAATCAAATTTATAATAGATATCATGATAATTAATTTTAAGAAGATGGTTATTCTCTTTTGAAAACTCATAGCATTAATTCTCATAAACTCCAATTTAATGCTTGTCGCTGTGAAGACAAAAAGTCCCATAGCCCATAAGGAAAAAGCAACAAATCCCTGTGAGCTTTAGTGCAAGAAAAACATTCAAAGTAGGACTTAGTCACCTCTACTTTGGCTATATCGGTGAACAGATGAATAAATTTAATCGCGAGTTTAAATTCTATGAACTAAGAGCAAATAGATTATCTAGACTATCAGATTAAATTGATCTAGAACAATAGATAATCTCCTTCACTGGCAAGTATGATACGAAAATCGGAAAAATAGAGTAATAACCTATTACATCCAATCAAAATTGAACAAATTCGATCGCATGTAAACTACCACCACTGTCAGTATATATAACTTTTCTTTTTACTATGATAAAGTTTTTATTTATTTTAGTTCAGTTTATTTCAGTTCAAAAAGAATGTGGGATCAATTAACCCGTCAAATTCCCAATTTACCCACTTATTTGACACTCCTACGTCAGTATCTACGAGGCTGAACATCACCATATCTCTCGGTATCACCCTCTTTACCAAGTACTTTCTCAAAACTCTTCTTTCAAGAATCCAGCTTTTTCCAGCACCCTTTGTGACCCTTTATTTTCCATATCAACCATAGCTTCAAGTCTTTGCAAATGTAGCCACTCTGAGAAAATCTTACAAGCCACCATTTTCACTGCTGCTGTAACAATTCCTTTGCCCCAATATTTGTAAGCCAAGGCATATGCAAGATCTGCTCTGCATTCATCCAGACCAAAATTTGGACTCACAGAGATGAATCCAATAGCCTTGTTGTTCATGCTGATTACTCTGAACCTTATATTGGGAATGGCTCTATACTGGTTATATTTTAAAGAGTGGTCATTTTTGGGAATGTAAGCTTCCACTGTGCAGAAACGGGTCACTTTATACTCTGTCGACCACTCATTGAAATCTTCCTCATCTGATTTTTCCATTGGCCTTAGGGTGATTTCAGTGGATTCTCCCATCTATTTCTAGTGATGTTTTCCAAGATTTCTCTGAAAAAAAGAAAGAAAAACAAGATTTAGCATGAAAATTGGAGGGCTTCTTTCATTTTTTTGGCCCATGGGCCAAACTTAATTACGAGCGATAACCCAAATATACAAAAACTTATACATTGATGATGTGTATATATGTGTATATTATATTTATACTTATATTTAAATATATAAAATTTATATATTTGCTGGCTATTTTGTAAATTAGATCATACAAAGACATTAGACCGCATTTATCCTAAAATTGAATAGCATACCTAGTATTTTTCATATTCAAAAAGATATTTAACCGTCTGGTGTACAAAGCTAATTTACTACTTCAACTTGGATTCGTAAACCGGCAAGTAGAGGTGAATTTAAGATTTGAATATTATGAATTGAGTTCACAACATACTTGATTTTCTGGGTTCAATCAGTTAATTATGCATGAATTTTGGAAAAAAATGATTGAAGTCGGGTGAAAATGACTGAAGTCCGTATTTAACTTTAGACATTGTATTTAAAGTTAGATTTTGTCAAGACGACTTCAAACAATGCATGTTCGAAGTAAGCATATGCGTAAAAAGAAAAGAGACAAGTATATATATTTAAATCGCGATATCAATATATGTATCACATTATCACTTGAAATTTTTACCTGTTTCTGCTCAAATTTCATGACTTGCATAAACCAAATAATTGGATTACGAATAATGGGCCTAGAACCATTTCAATATCTCCCCTTTCCAATATGGGCAGGAGAAATTTGATCCATATATTTATCTTAATGTTCCTAATTGATAAAGCTAAGCTAAGCTACACTTACAGATTGGCCATAACCTTTCTGGATTGATATGGCTCATTCGCGCAAATGTTTCTATTTTTTGGTGATTTTTAATTTTTGCCTCTTAATTTTATAGTCTTTAATTTTTGTTTTTTCTCACTTTAATGATAAAAAATATCAAAAATGCCTTTAAAAGGAAAAATAATAGCAAGGCGTAAGTTTTTGCCCAAAGTTATGCCTTAAGACACAAGTTCGCACAGGTTATGCCTGATAGGCATAAGTTAAGTAACATGAAATTATGTCTACCACGCATAAGTTAAGCAACATGAACTTGTGTCTGTTCAATAACATGAAACTATGCTTTAGGCATAAGTTCAATAGGGAACTTGTGCCTATAGGCAAAAGTTCGTGCAATTGAATTTCTATCTACTGAACTTATGCCTTAGGGCAAAAGTTCAGTAGCATGAACTTATGTCTTCTACGGCTAACCTATGTCTTATGATTTTTTTTTAAAAATTTTGAAATTTTTTAAAAAAATATCAAGGGCATTTTGTTCTATTTTTATTATTTAAAGTACTAAAGAGCAAAAATTAAAGACTACTAATTTGAGAGATAAAAATTAAAAACAACCCAAAACTAACGCAATAGACACAAAAACTTGGATTGATATTGTAATATTCCTTGACTGCCCACTTTATAACTCAGATTTCATGATTTTCCATATCACAACTACCGAATAAAGTAAGTATAGGTGAAAAAAATAATATAGAATAAGTTGTTATTCTGGAGGAAGTCTTTGGCTCAATCGTAAGAGTTGTGGCAGGAGTTTACGGGTTTAAACTGTGAAAATAATTTTTTAATCTAGCCTGTCTTTGGATACCGCACATTGTATGATCTTAATGATAAGGTGATAAGAAATGAATACTGAATCTAATTCAATTCTGAAAGAATTACAAAAGATTATATTTAAAAAGACCAAATCACCCACTGAAAATCCACGTGGGAAATTTCAATACTCCCTACGTGCCTAAACCACTACTAACAGGAGCGCGCACAATATAACATATAAGTCTAACATCGGAAAATCAAAATTTAGGATCGGTCTAGTTTTAATATCATAATAAGAAATACTCCCTTCATTTAAAAATAAGTGATGTTTTGTTCTTCTGATTTAGTTTTAAAATAAGTGATGTTTTACATAATCAAGAAGACACTAATGATTTCTTCCAATTTTGACCTTATTTAAATAGAGAGAGTTTTTCATAACTAAGAAAATACTCCGTCCGTTTTATTTTAATTGCTAGGTATATCAAAAATAGTTATTTCAAAATACTTGCTAGTTTTAAAATTCAAGAGATAATTGATCATATTTTTTCAATTCTACAATGCTTAAAGTCATTCTAAAATGTGAAAAGAATTATTATTTTATATTTCTAAAAAAATTAATAGCGTTATATTAGTTAAATAACCATCCCTATTAATTTTTTCTTAATAGGTGTGCAAATTTTATCTTAGCAATTAAAATGGAACTGAGGGAGTACTAAAAAGTTACATCTTTTTAAAGATATTTATTAAGGGTAAGTTGGTAAAAATATGTTTTACTTTCTAATATTGAGTAGTTTTTTTAAAAAATATGCCAAACTAAAAATATCACTCATTTTAAAACGAAGAAACTATCCAGTGTGCACTGATTATTTGGAGTTTCAAACTCCACTTTAATGACTATTTCTCAAATATAAAATTTAAAAAGCGATTATTTATAATTTTTAAATAAATATCGTATGTAATTCAAACATCAAAAACTAACCATAAAAACTGCACAAAATTATATAGAGTGATCAAATCATACATTGAGAACCAATGTGGGAAATTCAATGACTGGGCAATTAATGGCCTTTGCTTCATTATATTTTCTGTCACTTTTTCTAGAGGTGAGTCAAAAAAGTTGGGTCAACATCACAGTGGGCCAAGAAATTGGGTGGGCATCACATCAATTTTCTTTTAATATCCATTAATAATGATATAAACACAAAAATGATGCAACACAAGAAAAGTTTGTGAGAGGAAAAAAAAACAGGCGAATAATAATTGATCACTCGACAAAAAATTAAACGTGGAATGAGACCTAACTTTGCCCCTTGTACTGTATATTGATGCTTCTTCTATTTGCATGTGTATTATACTTTTGCAAAGTAAAATTAACTTTGGTGACAATTCAGGCCTAACTCTGTACGGATATGAATTTGTGTTATGTCTTGTAACGATTTTTATTTTTTTTTCATTCATCTAACATGTCATGTGTACCTAGTCTTCATATGTTTCTCAATCCTAGAAGTCTATTAATCCTACTTGATTCGCCGTCCATCAAGGATATCCATCCATCATATTTAGATTTAACTTAAATATATTATGTAAAAGAATTTTTTACACTATTTGTGTATTATAATTTGTTACGGTATTAATCTTCTCTATTTTTGATGAAATTAATCTCACTTTTATGAATGGTAACATGTGCTTGTCTTAGGCCTTACGATAGTGTTTAATTTTTTTTTACCTAAGTAAATCACAATTTTTTTAATTCTCCACTCATAAAATAAAGGTTTTAAGTTTGAATATTAAGTTTCTTAAAAGCTAAAAAATATTTTTCTTTTTAAGTTTTTATTTTAGAAAATTAAGGTGTTTAGCCTACTTTTTAAGGGGCAATATTTTTGAGTAATAACCAAAGTTGTTTTCAAAAGTTGGATAGTAATTTTTCTATATAAAAAAAATGTTTAGATAATTGGAAAAAAATAAATTATTACTTTAATATTAACAAAAATAATTATTAAATTGATTAGCAAAATAAAAACTGTTATTCTTCAAATAGTATACTTTTTCGAGGCAAAAAATATTTTTTAAAATAAGAAAGATTTCGAAATATTTAACCGAAAAAACTATAAAGTTCTCCTTTTTAGATACTAAGTCAATATTGTTAGTGGCTGCAAAAAATAGAAAACATATGTGGAGGCTCAATTTATGAGGAATTTTAGGGCGAAAATTTGGAGAACCAGACAATATCTCTCTCCAAATAGCATAGATTCAGCCGAATTCAATAAATTAAACTTAAATTTTATATTTATATTAAAAAAATTATTTAACATAAATATATAATTTATTTGGAGTTCAATAAACAAAAATAATTAAAATTTATAATATATGCATTAAAAATCTTGATTTCGTCTCTTATCATTATAACGCTCCTTTAATCAAAACTTTGATGCATGGTTCATGCCAAAAACGAAAAATATTTAAACAAAAAATTAAGATAATGAACGTCAAAATCAAACGGCGTACCTATCTCCGTCATGTCAATCAGATGGATATGTTGAATTCCGCTCCTTCTTCTCTGATTAAGTAATTATAATACGATATTAATTTTAACTAATGAAGAGTTGTTGAGGAGTTGACAAGAACCTAAGCTTATATATAACTCAAAGAGATGACCCGATGGGCTCTCTAATTAGGTATTCTCCTAAATATACTTTAATTCAAAGTGATCATTATTTCAAGTCTAATTAGGAATACATTAAGTTAATTTCGTAAAACAAAATTCCATTATGCCTAATTAGTCCATTAAGTTAATTTACAAGAGATTACAAAGAAAATTAATTAAAGGCGCTTGTGGCAAACCAAAGTATGAAACATCACTAATTAGAAGTAACATACATCTTACACATCCAAAAAATAATTTATAGATTTCGTCTATTTTACATCAAGTTTATATCTAGAAACCTTCATAATTTATGTTAAATTTGCAACAACAAAAAATTCATATGTAATGTGAATTTCTATGTAGAAGGAACCAATAAGATTTTAGATCGGTAAGCTTCTAAAAAAAATAAAAATACATGTGATATTTTAGATAAATTTTATATTAAAAAAAATAGAAAACATATAATTATAGAGCATAAATTCAGATGACACGTGTATTTTTGAGCTCGATAATGATGTAGCCGAAAACCAAATCCTAAAGTATGTTGGCGAAAACGGACATACATGTCATTAAATTAGATTTATAACAATTTAAAGTCCCAAAACTATATTATTGTTTATTACAATCAAGGCTTTTCAAAATATTATCTAAAAGTGTTTTGAGCAGGAGTGGACAATGTGGTAAGGTATGGTATTAAAAATTTTAATTCAATAATTTTAATTTTTAATTTTTAAAATTATTAAATTATTATTATTTTAGATTAATTTGATATGGTTCAGTATATTTTAAAATTCAATTTTGATATTTTTACGGTATGGTAAATCGGTAATCATAGTTTGGTTGACTTTGACTTAGATATACTTCTATAATAAAAAATTATTGTCACACCCCGCCTTGGGGGGGGTACGACTGGCACCTGGTGCCCTACTAAGATCTGACCTGCTAGACTGTTAAGCCTGGGCGCGTCTGGCGCCTGGCTGGCTCTAACTCAGATTTCTGGAAACAAAGGGCTATATAACGGCTGTAAATATAGCCCCCGGCCCATTGGCCTATCGCCTGTTGTACCTGTCTTGGCAGCTAACCAGAAATATAGTAACTCAAGGAAACCTATACGGGCCGACAAGGCCACCATGCTGTCTAGTTATCTGCTGCTTAATCAAAAAGCACAAAAAGAAGCTACGTGACCGGCAAGGTCACCACTACTGACAACTATGGCCTCACACGACCATCACAGAAGTAAGAAAGAGTAAAGACAACTATACAACTGCACGGCCCCACACGACCGGCTCATCTGACCACAGGGATTTCATACAGAATGCAAGCCTCTAGGAATAGTAATAGAACTGATCGGGACAGGGCCCCGACCTACCCATGCTATATACAACAAAAGGAACTGAACTACACCTCTGAAATTCAGCCTCCGGATGACTGGAGCTGAATACTCAACCGCTGA
The DNA here is from genome assembly GCA_035772735.1 of Datura wrightii. Lineage (NCBI taxonomy): Eukaryota > Viridiplantae > Streptophyta > Magnoliopsida > Solanales > Solanaceae > Datura > Datura wrightii. Next base: position 8,649,051 of record JASDFA010000009.1, read on the forward strand.
CACGGAGTCACGTAGAATCACCTGCTCGTCTAGGAGTACCTGCAGGCAAGTAATGCAGCGCCCCACTGGGCGTCAGTATCGCTGGTACTGAGTATGTAAAGCAACTAAAATAGTGTAACTGAGAACGACATCTGAAAGCAATAATATGACTGATGAAGCAGAAGTAGGAGGAATAACTTAACTGTCTGATGAAGTAGATCGTACCTGTTCTTACTGATACCGAAGGAAGTAGGAATCATACCTGGAGGCGTATCATTCTACTACCAACCCACTCGCGTCTAATATAACATAGCATAGCATACATAACATAACACAGCACATACAAACCTTACCCGGCCCCCATAAGCCGGGAGGTACAATCAACACATAATCTATACCCCTACCCCGGTCATCCCATCTCCTATAGTGGCTGTAAGCATCCTGCCGGTCCCTGGGTATGCACTTGGGCTCGCTGAGCCCCTGACTATAACTGTATCTGAGTCCGAAGGACTCTAAATCAACACCCCGGGCGTACCCGCTCGACGGGGGTGTATAAGGGCCGACCAAGGCACAATATGGGGAAACTGGCATCCCATCTTCGTCCCCTGGCGGGACGGCATATCACTCCGTAGAGTGACGTATCCTCGTCCTCTGGCGGACGAGTCGATACAGCTATTAACCCTGGGCGGTCAGGGATGCTAGGTAATCCAACCCCAATCAATACAACGGTCTCAACTAGTCATGCTGTCTGTGTATCTTATAAGCCAAAACTAACAGGCGTAAGGTATTATATAGATCATATACTGGGCTAATAATAGCAATCTGTAAGTGTCTGATACATGCTGAGACAGGTAAGTATAAATGTGAATATAGTTCCCTGTCTAACTGTACTGGGGCAAAGGCTATACAAGCGGGTGTTTCTGCTGAAGGCTATGCTGTTCACTAAGTTTCTGTGTTAACATAATTTCCTATTTCTAACATGCTTTCTAAACCATATACAGTTACTATTCTATATCGGGAATGCTTTACTGATACTGTACTACCTTGCGAGGTTTCAGCTAAACACAACAATATCTTAACCTGGCATATTACATCACATACTGAATATACTGGGCAACCTTAACCACTTAAGCCCAAATCTATATCGTACAGATAGGTATCGTGCACGTTACAACCCAAAATTCCTCATATTGCACCAATATTCATAATAATATAATAATCAATTTCTGAACCTTCTACTGGTCTGTAAATTACTATACTGCTTCGCTGTTACTCAACTTGCCGAGGAAACTCAACTTTACATACCTTATCTTTGAATATCTGTCCGTCAGACGAGGCTCGACAGGTACTTCAACTATTTTCTCCCAACTGCATTCATAAATACGTCAATCAATACTAAATACAACGTTATTTCAAAAGGCAACATCACTTTCGATATAGTTTATAGCCTAAACTTAGGCTTATCGAAAGACGGTCGAAAACTCGCTATTTTTCAGCGGCCCAGAAGGGAGAAATATTTACTTCTCAACTAGGAACACATAGACATAAATTTGGAGCAATTCTACTTACTTTAGTTCGGCGGCTCGCCGATTCGTCGGCCGTATTTCGCAAAAATAACTCCGTATAAATGCTCTCTGCTGCTAAATACCTTGGTATCTAGGATTAATTTGGGTTTGGGCAGCGTTTGACAGCGTAATCGGACGAGAATATTTAATTTTCCTACGTTTCTCTCTGCTTGCTGCGTTTCTGGAAATTTCACTGATAAAAAATAATTTTTCAACTGAAGTGAGGCTTATATACTTGGGCCTGAACCTGGGCAACGTGTCACGGAGCCATCGCGGAGGCCTCACCTCCATGACACGCTGCCATCGCGGAGGGGCTCTGCCTCGGCTCCTCCCGCGATGGTTCGACGGGTTTCTCGTCCGATCTTTTCCCGGACCTTTCCCTAGCACGTATGGCTTTCAAATATGTTTAACCAACGTGCGAATAGGTCATCTAAGTACCGGGAATTCTACGGGGTATAACAATTATAACTTCAATTTTTTGAGAAATATCTCAATTATATTAAACTAACACTTACACATGTAGAAATATTCAAAAGAAAATACAGACAATTATCTTCACTAATTAATTACAAAAAAAAAAAGGACATTTCAATCACGATAATAGTTAAAATTTCAAAGTCTAATCAACATTAGGCAAAATTAAGCAATATCCAATAAGATACAAATTAACATCAAATAAGATGTGATCTAGTTTTGTGCCAAACTAGTTTATATATTTAATAGTATTAATATATATATATATATATATATATATATATATATAATTACAAACTTCGATATGATATTCGATATTTCGATAATTTTTTATAAATATCAAATACTATACTGAATATAAGGAAAATGCAAATTAATACTGTTGAATTTACTAATGACCCAAGCAGAGATACTAATACTGATGGCCCAAGCAGAGATATTGATGGTGTTGGATTTACTGATGGATCAACGGACCCAAGCAGAGATATTGATGGACCAATGGGTCCAATCATAGATATAGAAAATATTCAAGAAATACAATTGACAACTAGACAAATGAATATAAATTCAGATTTTGTTACATGGCATTGCATAGAAATATTTACACCTGTACAGTTTGTTGTTTATTGTTAGAGTAGCAGCAAATGATAAGGTGGCAGCTGTAGATATTAGTTTCTTATTTTTCTACATACTTTGCACAAATACAGAGACGCATCAATTAAGAAATCATCAGGAAAATTTTTCAAAAGAATCTCTCATTTATTTTTCAATTTGGTATCAGAGCAGTAATCAGATCCTTCCTTCTTCATCATTGCTTTCTTCAATCCAATGAATACTTCTGACCAATCAATGGATGGAACCAATTCTCAAGATCCAATAACTGTTGTTTCTCTTGATAATAGCAGTCCTTATTTTCTTCACCCTTTTGACTCACCGGGAATGAATTTGGTGAACTTTACCTTTGATGGCCATAGTTATGGAGGCTGGAGAAGGGGTATTTTAATAGCTTTGTTAGCCAAGCATAATTCATAGATGGTTCTTGTCCCTCCCCTGCTACTAATGCTTCCAATTTTAATCTTTGGACCAGATGCAATAATATGGTCACTTCTTGGTTGTTGAATTTCCTTTCCAATGAAATTGCTGGAAGTGTGACTCACTCCAAATCAACAAGAGACCTCTGGACTAACCTTGATGATAGGTTTGGACAAAAGTTAATGGTGCTCAGCTCTTTCATCTTCAAAAGGGTCTAGCTGATTCAGTACGAGGTAGTTGTGATATAGCTTCCTATTTCACCAAAGTCAAGAGGATTTTGGATGAGCTTGATGCACTCTCCACAAGGAGGTCTGTTCTTGCAAGTGTACCTGTGGAGGAAAACAAAAGATGGTGAAGTCAACCCAGGATGAAAGTTTAATGCAATTCTTAATGGGGCTCAATGATGTGTATGCAAGAGGTAAGAAACAACATCCTCATGATGTCACCCCTTCCCAATATCAATCTTGCTTATTCACTTTTTATTCAAGGTGAGAAACAGAGGGAGACGTATGTAAGTTCTTCTTTCCCAGGGAAATCATCTTCTTTTATTGTAGCTCAACAACCCTTCTCTACACAGAGATTTCAGCAAGATGACCACAGGGGAAGAAAATACTCAGTCATTTGCTCTCGCTGCAAGAAAACAGGTCACTCTATTGAAAAATGCTATAGGATAATAGGTTTTCCAGCTAATTTCAAGTTCACCCAGGGACCAAAAACATAAGATGGTGCTAAGGAAGGTTCTTCCAACTCAACCTTAGGAGCAAAATAGTCCGTGAGAAATATCTATAGAACACCTTGTCCATTTTGCTTATCTACTTCAGCTTACACATGCTGAGAACATGAGGGCTGAAAGGTCTGAAGTTAAAGATAATGTGATAGAGTGTGTTGGTAACATTTTTCATAATCCCATAGCATATCTGAAACATCAACTCCTGAATACTAGATTCAGGAGCTTCACATCACATGTCTTATGATGCTATTTATTTTACAACTCTCGTCCCTTTATCTGCTCCTTTGATTATTAAGTTTCCTATTTCTTTCAAAGTGAAAGGCACATATAGGATCTATTTTTCCAATATCCTTTTGCATAATGTTTTGTGTGTTTCTTCTTTCATAATAAACTTAATCTTTGTCTATCATTTCTGCAAACAGTTTTCTTGCACTCTAAAATTCTCTTCTATATGTTGTCTTATGCAGGTCCCTTTAGTGAAGACCCATCTGGTGCTTGGAAAAGTTAAGAATGACATCTATCTTTTGGAGTCTGCTATAGATTGTTCTCTTGTTTCTAAGAATTCTTTCAATTCCATTTCTGAGTCTAATCTTTTAAATTGAAGATGTACTTCTGTCTCTAGTGCTTTTTTCATTCATGTAAGCAGTCAATCTGATGTACAATTGTGGAATAAGAGACTAGGCCACATGCCCTTTGATTCTATGAAAAATATCAGTTTATTAACTTCTAATTCTCATTTTGATTGTGTTTGTAATATTTGTCTTTTGGCAAGACAAACTAGACTCCCATTTCCCTCTAGTCATATCAAAACAAAGAGAATTTTTGAGCTTATTCATGTTGATACTTGGGGTCCTTATTATTCACCGACTTATAATGAGTACAATAGGGCTACCTGGACCTATCTGCTATCTGATAAGAGTAATGCTTTTTCCATTTTCAAAGACTATTTAGCTCTTGTTGAGAGGCAGTTTGGTAGCAAGGTCAAGATCATTAGATCTGATAATGCACTTCAATTGGAGAGTGGGACTATTCTGTCTTAATATTTTCTTTCTCATGGTATGATACATCAAACTTCTTGTGTCTATACTCCTCAACAAAATGGAGTTTTTGAAAGGAAGCATAGACATTTTTTGAAAACCTCTAGGGCTTTATTGCATCGACCCAGAGTTTCCATTTCTTACTAGGGGGATTGTCTTCTAATTGCCACATTTTTAATTAACAGGTTTCCTTCCTCTGTACTTCTGATAAAGTCTCCTTATGAACTTATGTTCCAAAAGTCCCCTTCCTATTCATTTCTCAAGATATTTGGTTGCCTTTGTTTTGTGTCCACTTTGTCTCAAAATAGACCTAAATTTGCACCTAGAGAAGTACCTTGTGTTTCTCTTGATTACCTACCAGGAAAGAAAGGTTACAAAGTCATGGAATTAATTTCCAAGAAAATTATTGTTATACCCCGTAGGATTTTTGGCCCCTAAATGACCTATTCGTACGTTGGTTAAGCATATTTGAAGGCCATACGTGCTAGAGAAAGGCCCGGGAAAAGATCGGACGAGAAACCTGTCGAACCATCGCGGAAGGAGCCGAGGCAGAACCCCTCCGCGATGGCAGCGTGTCACGGAGGTGAAGCCTCCGCGTTGGCTCCGTGACACGTTGGCCTTATCCAGGCCCAAGTATATAAAGCCTCACTTCGGTTTTAATTCATTATAAACTTACGAAATTTCCAGAAAACAGAGCAAACCATCAGAGAAAGGAAATAGAACGAAGAAGTAATATAATTTTCATCCGATTACGCTGCTAAACGTTGTCCAAACTCAAATTAACCCCAGATATCGAGGTATTTAGCAGCAGAGAGCATTCCTACGGATTTAGTTTCGTGAAATACTGCCGACGAATCGTCGAGCTACCGAGCTAAGGTAAGTGGAATTGCTCTAAACTAGTGTCTATGTGTTCCTAGCTGTGAAGTGAATATTCTCCCTTCTGGACCTCTGAAAAATAGCGAGTTTTCGACCGTCTTTCGATAAGCCTAAGTTTAGGCTATAAACTATATCGAAAGTGATGTTGCTCTTTAAAATAAAGTTGTATTTAGTATTGATTGACATATTTATGAATGCAGTTGGGAGAAAATAGTTGAAATACTGGCCGAGCCTCATCCGGCAGAAGGATAGTTCGAGGATAAGGTATGTAAAGCTAGTTTCCTCGGCAAGTTAAGTAATCTAGGTACAGTACAGTAATTTAAAGGCCAGTAGAATGTTCAGAAGTCATGTGCTATGTTTATTACGAATGTTGGTACGATATTAGAAGCATCAAGTTATAACTTGCGTGAAACTTGCTAGCACAATATAGATTCTAATACAAGTGTTAGAGACTGCACAGCATGCTCAGTACGTGATGTGACACAGAATGTTAGCATATCATTGTATTCAGTTGAAACCCAGTAAAGCAATGTAATATCTGTAAGACATCTCAGAAGTAGAATGATAAGTTAAAATGAAGTTAGAAAGCATGTTAGGAATAGTAAATTATGTTACTATAGAAACTCAGCATACAACATAGTTTTCAGCAGAAAGACTACATCCTGTTCAGCATTAGACCCAGTACAGTCTGGCAGAAGACTATATGTATACGTATATATTATTACCAGCCTCAGCATGTATTAAGTACGTACATATTACTATCACTAACTCAACATATAGTATATACAAATACTTTACCACTATTAGCTTCAGTATGTGGGACATGCAGATAGTATTACTAGTGAGACCGTTGTATTGTTTGGGGTTGGACTACCTAGCATCCATGACCGCCCCAGGGTTGATAGCTGTATCGACTCGTCCGCCAGAGGACGAGGATATGTCGCTCTACGGAGTGGCATGCCGTCCCACAGGGGACGAAGATGGGATGCCAGTTTTCCCCATATTTGTGCCTTGATCGGCCCTTACACACCCCTGTCGAGCGGATACGCCTGGGTGTTGATTCAGGAGTCCTCCGGACTTAGATGCAGTTATAGTCAGGGGCTCAGCGAGCCCAAGTGCATACCCAGGGGACCGGCGGGATGCTTATAGCTATTATAGGAGATGGGATGACCGGGGTAGGGGTATAGATTCTGTGCTGGTTGTACCCCCGATTTTTGGGGGCCGGGTAAGTTTGTGTGTGCTATGTTATGTTATGATATGTTATGCCGTGTTACAGTAGATACGAGTAGATCGACAGTAGGACGATAAATCCTCAGGTATGACTCCTACTCCTTCCAGTATAATTGAGAGAAGGTATGATTTACATTATCAGACAGTTAATCCATTCCTTTCTACTTCAGTTTCATCAGTTGTATTGTTATTTTCAGATATTTCTTTCAGTTATCGCTTTACATACTCAGTACCAGCGGTACTGACGCCCGGTGGGGTGCTGCATTACTTGCCTGCAGGTACTCATAGACGAGCAGGCGATACCACGTGATTCCTGTCAGCGATCGAGTATTCAGCTCCTGTCATCCGGAGACTGAATTCCAGAGGTGTATTTCGTTTTCTTTTGTTGTATAGTACGGGTAGGTCGGGGCCCTGTCCCGATCATTTCTATTGCTATTCCTAGAGGCTTGCAGTCTGTATATATTTCCCTGTGGTCAGATGAGCCGGTCGTGTGAGGCCGTGCAGTTGTATAGCTGTTAGTACTTGTGTTTCCTTTATGTTGGCCGTGTGGGGCCATAGTTCGACAGTAGTGGTGACCTTGCCGGTCACGTAGCTATCCAGTACTTCATGGTTAAGTTATAGATAACTAGACAGCATGGTGGCCTTGTCGGCCCGCATAGGTTTCCCTATAGTTGCATGTTCTGGTCAGCTGTTATTACAGGTACAAGAGGCTATAGGCCAATGGGCCGGGGGCTGTGTTTACAGCCGTTATATATCCCTTTGTTTCCAGAAATGTGAGTTAGAGCCAGTCAGGTACCAGATGTGCCCAGGCTTAGTAGTCCAGTAGTTCAGGTCCTAGTAGGGCACCAGGTGCCAGTCATACCCCCAAGGCGGGGTGTGACAATTATAATATCCAGATATGTATCTTTTCATGAACAAATATTTTTTTTCACACTCACCTTTCTCTTACTACTACCATTTTCACGCTTAACTCTTCTATTCCTGATCCCATAGTGGACTCACAGTCTCTTTCTATTTCTCACCCCTCTCCCCAGTCTTCTAACTACTCTCCTTCAAATGAAAATGTTGATATTTTGTCCACTCCTTCACCTGTTACCTCACCATATATTCCTATACCTCTAGCTTCCTCCCTTGTTACTAGTCCTATCTCCTCTCCTTCTGTTGCAGCACCAAGAAGATCAGAGAGGGTTCACATTAAGCCTGAATATTTAGACAATTATATACAAAATTCTGTTTATTTCATTGATCTCTCATCCTTTTATTTTACTACTCCTATCACTACCACTAATTTTCATTTGCGTTGTCTATCTCTAATCAACACGTACTTAATTCTATTTTCACTATTACTGAGCCTAGAAATTTTTCTCAAGCAATTCTTCATCCAGGATGGCAGAAATCTATAGAGTCTGAGTTTGAGGCTCTCAAAGCCAATCAAACTTGGGATGTTGTCCCTTTACCACCTGATCAAAGAGCACTACCTTGTAAATGGATTTATAAGGTTAAGCACAAGGCAAATGGATCTATTGAAAGGTTGAAAGCAAGGCTAGTGGTGAGAAAAGATGTCCAGAGAGAGGGCATAGATTTCAATAAAACCTATTCCCTATTGTTAAGATGATAATAGTCAGGTGCTTGCTTGCAATGGTTGTTAAGATAAATTGGTCTATTTCTCAATTTGATGTCAATAATACTTTCTTGCATGGATATTCTTAAGAAGATGTCTATATGAAATTCCCCCTTGGATGGATCTCCCTCACCCCAATTTAGTTTGCAAGCTTAGAAAATCACTCTATGGTTTGAGCAGGTCTCAAGACAATCGTATGCTAGGCTTGGGGCAGCATTAACTTTTAAAGGGTTTATGTCTTCTCTTAATGACTGTTCTCTTTTTTATAAGCATTTAAGATCCTCTATTTCAGTAGCTGCTATTTATATTGATGACATTATTCTAACTGGGAAATAATTCTGAGGAACTAAACCTGCTCAAAGTATTTTTACTCAAGGAGTTTCAAATTAAAGATTTAGCGGACTTACATTACATCCTTGGCTTGGAAGTTGTATGGGAGGATCATGGATTGATTATGAATCAGAGAAAATTCACTCTTGAACTCTTTGTTGGTTACAATTGTGACCAGTTGCCTGAAGTTTCCTCATTGATACATCTCATAAAGTTTCAGCTGACATTAAGGACATCCTAGCTGATCCTTTCTCTTATCGAATGCTCATAGGAAACCTCAACTATCTCATCCACACTCGCCCTAGTTTGGCCTTTGTCGTTCAACATCTCTCCCAATTTATGCAATGTCTGCATATTCCTCATCTCACAGCTGTTATCGGGGGTACTCCATTACCTTCGTAAGGCTCTTGGACAAGGTTTGTTCATGAGTAGTGAACCCTCACTCTCCATCCTTGCATTTTGTAACACCGATTGGGCCTCGTGTGTCGATTCTCGGAGGTCTGTGAGTGGATATTTCATAAGTATAGGAGGGTCTCTTATCTCCTGGAAATCCAAAAAGCAAGTCTCCGTTTCTCTTTCATCAATGAAAGTTGAGTATAGATCGATGCGAAGGATTGTCGCGGAGCTCACTTGGCTCGATCGGTTACTTCGTGATTTATCAGCTCCAGACACTCTACCAATTCCTATCCACTCAGAAAGCCAGGCCACCCTACACTACCGCAATATCAAAACCATGACATAAATTTTAATTTTACTATCATACTTCAATATGTACTGTATACCTCTAATTTCGATGATATATATGATATTGTCATGAACCAAAGTCTCTAGTTCTTTTCTTTCTATTGTCATTTCCTACTCTACAGCTTATTAGTTGTTCATCTAAATTTTATGACACATGTATTTCACCCAAAAAAATAATAATAATAATAATAATAAATCCAGATTTTTCTTTTTTATTTCCCATTGGAAGAAAGGCTTGTCATTGTCGAATTAATAATTGTACTTTGAGAAAAGTAATTGTGAATATAACCCTTGTCTGCCAGAAGCAATTCTTTTACGCTTTCTCTTCTTTTATCTCTCATTTTTCATCATTTGTATACAAGTGGTAGGGTTGGCAAATTAAATCAACATACTGTTTCATTTTTCTTAATTTTTAAATTTCTCTAGTTTGTACTTTTTGTAAGTGGAGATAAAAGAAAAAACAAAAAATGAACTTGAAACAAGTTTTACCTAATTAATTAAGATTGGTTCTATAACATTACTTGGAAGAATATGAATGAATATTCAACATAAAAAGCCTCTCTCCTCCTCCGTAATTTGATTCAAAAAGTTATTTATGGTATCGAAAACTTTTTTTAATTCTCGCAATTATAATAGTTCTGACGTTTTGATAATTATTTCATTCATAAAACATTTTTTGTCATTTAAAATAAATCTCAAGGTTAAGTATATTCATTGAACCCATCTCTTAAGTTTGTAAAACTTGAGCCAAATTTAAAGTCAAAATCAACATTTGATCAACATTCAAAAACAATTATATAATCAAATTACCCATAACCTAGGTGACCAAATCTATGAACAAAATTTCATCTTGACTTAATTTACTATGTTAAATATCAGTATTTGTGATCAGGGTTGGAGTCGGGGTGGCGAAAGGGGGTCACTCCCTTCGTCAGAAAAATGCACTCTATATGTAAGGTCAAATCTGATATTTATATGTATATACTGCATATTGAATATCCTTGACATAGTTTGAGAATTTATTTCGAATCCCCTTGGTGAAAATCTTGCCTCCGCGACTGTTTGTGATTTGGAAGCTTGGGTTCGAAATTCATCATTATACTATTTAGCTCCATTTATTAGACCTTCAGTGTTCATGTAGATTCATATACAAAATTCAAGAATGATCTTAGAATTATTACCTTAATGATTTTCTATTGAAAAGATGAAAACTCGTAACTTAGAATTTTTAAAATTTTAAAAAGATTAATTGCTAATTTTAAAAAAATATTGTTCTATCATAGATGTTGATTGGCTAATAGTCTCAGTCAGAGGCGGATCTAAAATTTTAGCTCTATGAATTTAATTTTTAAAGTTTTTAACGTTGAACTCATTATATTTTTAACGTTGCTCCTCATAGCTCATGGTTTGCTTTTGCCTTATTCTAGTTTTGATCCCTATATAATTTAATCGAACATATTTAACCTTCAATTAATATAAATGTGTGATTTTGGTCCCTCAAACTAACGGAAGTTAAGAACTTAACGAAATCAATATTTAAAGAAAAAATGGGAGGTTCATCATTTTTTAGTAGGAGAAGTTTGAGATTAAAATTTTCAAAATCTTTTTTGTTGAACTAAGATCTTCTTGAAAGTTATGATCTAACTATACAATGTTAGCTGATCTCGAGTTGTGAAGATAACAAGAATCTAACAATAAGATTTGTCAAATGTATAAATTAAGGAGAACTTTATAAACAATTATAATTTGGAGAATAATTATTATTTATAGCTATTGTTTGTTTAATTACAATTTATAGCTATTATTTTGATATGCCATTATGTTCACTCAATTTTGTTACAGTAATGCATACGGTCGCGTTGCATATAGTCACGATAAGCTATATGTCTTTGTACAAATTTAACTGTATTAATACATACAGTTGCATTGAATACCGTCATAACAAATTTTACGCGCGCGCGCAATATCCTATATCAGATAGAATTTTTATTTCTTTCAAATATGAACGGGAAAAACAAGAGTAAAATAAATGGATTAACTAAGTTTGAGGTGGATCTTCATCAATGATTGTCAATGGTGGCCTAGCTAACTTTCACAACATTACACTTTTAATTTTAAAAATAATTATGTTATTAAGTTTTTAACTTCCGTTAGTTTAGGGGATTCAAATCTCATGTTTATATTAATTGAAGATTAAATATGCTCAGCCAAATTATATAGGGAATAAAATAGGAATATGAACTATAACTCAGGACCAAAATTGCTATTTTTCCCTTCCTCTCATTGGGCAGTTATTTCGAGCTCATTAAACACTAATTTTCTTCTTTTTGTTTTCTAATCGTGCCGCCACTATCATTGGATTCTTTCCGTTTCAAAAATAGTCATCATATTTCGCTTCTCGAGAGTTAATTTAGCTAATTTTGAAAAAAAAATTTAATTAGATTAATTTAATATTTAAAAATTAAATTTTACACGAAAATTAAAGTACTATAAATTGTAATTTTTCTCATGTCAATATAACGGAAAAAAAAATACATCTTAAAGTGATGGCCAAAATTTAAATAGTTTTATTTTCGAACACTAAACATGATAAGTGACGAATAGAGTAATTACTTGAATAAATCAAGAAATTACATAACATGGAGGGATTAAAGTAGTACTCCATCATTCCTCCGTTCACTTTTACTTGTCCAATGTATTAAAAATAACTATTTATTTTTATTTACTCAGATTGAATAATCAAGACATAATTTATTATTTAATTCTTAATGCATCCTTATTATTAATTATAATATCTTTCTCAATTCTTTTTCTAAAATATTAAATTTTATATATTTAAAAAATATTATAATAAATTTATTTATTTTTATTAATTATAATAGAGAGAATTAGTATTATCATCAGGGCAACATCATTAGGGACAGGATAAATTGGAGCCACTAATCTTTAAGGTGAAACATATCTTCTCTGTTCTAAAAGCTAAGCCCTAAAAGTTAAGTGGACCAATTGACAGGACATTAAAGAGTTGCCATTGTCTCACCAGTTTAAGGGTTCTTCTGAATTCCATTATTCAACTTTCAAAGTGGTCCCTCTACATATAAATATATTGGCATAATATATATAAACATATATTTAAATTTTATTTCGGACTTTTAAGTATACATATCTAGATAATTTAATTTGTTTTTACTGTATTAGTTGAACATTCTGTTAAACTTACAAAATGATAATCTAGACACCTTCAAAATTTATGTGTCACGTCAGCATCGGATATCTACAAGACGCAGTGACGACAAGTTGGAGTGTTTAGTCGTCAATTGAGACCAAATTAAGGTGTCTAGATATACACTTTTAAAGTTGAAATGCTTACTTGTCAGTTGATACCAAATTTAAATATTTATTTATATATTATGTCAAATATATTCTGCTAAAACATAAATATAACCTAATTCAACCCACCAGAATTGATTCCATGGATGTGAAGATGAAGCTCTTGCAGGTTGGACTTTTCCTATTTATGGCAATAGAGTTTAATGATCCTTTTGAAATTGAACATAAAAAAGTTTTTGTTATTTATGATAATATTGGAATCCAAATTACATTCCTAGTTCCAAATGAATTGCACATCTGGACAACAAATAAGGCATCTAATTTTGGTTTTATTTTTTTATTTTTTATTTTTGAAATAAAGATCTTTATTAATTACACAAATAAAAAATACATAGTCAAAGAAAGAAAGAAAAAACTAGTTCAGCCCCTTTCAAAGTTTACATAAAGAAATAAAATGACAAAATATCAAATAATGTGAGACTGTTTGGATTAGTTTATGACTTATGGCTTATAAGCTCAAAGTCATAGTTAGAATTTCTAAGTTACAATTTTTAACTTATTTTTGCTATTTTGACTTTAAAATCAGTGTTTAAAAGTTCTTTTTAAATTTATTCAAACATTATAAAAGTGATTTAAAGCTAAATTTAACTTAAAAACACTTAATATAAGTCAATCCAAACATGCTAACTACAAATTTGCGACATTTTCCTCAACATTTTGACATAATACACACAATTACTGTTTACATCAAATCTCCATCTAATAAGTCTATTTTCCATTGCATATTCTCCACATCACCTCTGAGACATTTGTAAGCACGAGAAATTCAAAATCTTCCTTTTGGTTGTTTGAGTTCATGCATGGTAGGTCCAATGTTTCTTAACATTTACGATCTTACTAACCATCCATGAAGATTGTTTAGGATTCACCATGAAGCTGATATTCTGTATGGACTCATGTACGGGGGCGGATTTACTAAGGTTTGAGGGGTGTCACATAACACTGCTTCATTAAATTTTTTTACTAAATATGTATATATAATTAAAAGACAAAAACAAACATAGAGTGTGTGTATATATATATATATATATATACACACACATTGTGTAAAGTGACATTCCTAATCACAAATAACTGTGTATCTCAATTGATCACTTCTGATCAAAAACTCTATATACGCCACTGCTCATGTAACCAACAGTTTCTCCTTGTTTTGACTTAAAGCCCAAAATAATTTACATATAGAAATCTGACTCCACACTTTAAATTGTAACTCCTTAATTTCATAATCTAGTAGTAGTAGTAGTATGTGTTCTTTTGAAGTATCACCAACCCCCTCTAAATTACATTTGATTTTTTATTTATATTTGCCTTCAAATCAGATACCTCAAAGAATTTGTTATATCTGTCATTCAGTAATTGCACAGACTTAGATCACCTCTAGAGAATAAAAGCAAATCATCTGCAAAACGCCAATATATGATATTCAATTTTTGACAACTAGGATAATAATTAAATTCAATTTCTCTTTTTAGAGTATTCAAACATCTAGCTAGATAATTCATAATTAAAACAAAGATATAAGGGGACATTGAATCTGAGTCCGACATTAAAACGGGCAAAAATTTTTAGTAAAATTTCAAAATGGACAGTCGAATGTGGGATTTATCAAACCGGACACCTCGTTGCTGAGGCAATAAGGTTGTAGTAATTTTTATTTTTAAAAAAAATTATTGAGTTGAACCTCGTTGGCCATCCAACGAGGTTCATTAAAAAAAAAATTTGGAAAAATTAGGGACCTCGTTGAACAACCAACGTGGTCCTCTTAAATTTTTTTTTTTTTAAACATTCATTTAAGTTGCAATGACAACTTATTCATAAACTAATTAATTTAATATTCATAAACTACTCGTTGGCTGATATTATAAAGCAATGTTTAAATTATTATTTTTTTGAAAAATTTCTTAATTTCTTTAAAAAATATGTCTAAATTAAAACACCACTTATTTTAAAACGAAAAGGAGAGGTTCAAATTAATAAGATCCAATTGGGCACTTTGCAGAAATGATTTGGGGCAATAACCAGTTCTTAATTACACATCTTAATTGCTTTGACCACTTTTATCTTTTGCCATTTGGCATTAATTGCATATATCAATTATCAAGACAGTGCATTAAACATATCTTAAATGATTTTAACTTGTTGTAATCAAATTAAAGGGGTATGGTTGAGTCATCATATTAAAATGTCTTCAATCTACATTGGGTTAGAGCAATTGACAATAGAGTTTAAAAACCAACCCTACTCCCTCCGTCTTAAATTATTTATCATTTTTAAATTTTCAAATTTCTCTCATTTTTTTTAATAAAATAATTATCTCAATTTTATTTTAATTTTTTAATAACTGAGATTTTATTACCAAAATAAAACATTACATAACAAAACTGGCCAGCCTGATATCACTAGACTAGTCATCCCTCCAGCCTGCAACTAGTATCTAGCTTATACAAAGTTTATATAATAGTCTAACTCCTTGACCCTACTCTTTAATTTGTACTTTGATCTAGCAAGTACTACTATCTTGTCAGCTGCCGAGGATAATTGGCAACACCTTGAGACGATCTTTGATTTCTCTCAATCCATATGTGATAAACACAAGTCGTAAGGAATTTTCGAGTATATGTGCTTTGAATGAGTTTCCTTTGCCATGTAGCAAGAACCAGTCAAGCCTTGAATTTCAAATTATTCATCATCTTTAAAGCTTAAGATAAAATTAATTATTTTTTTTATTTTATCTTTAGTATAATTTTTCTTGAGCACTATATTTTTTTATTATTGAGTAAATATTTAATGAAGAAATAATAACTTACATATAAATAAGATTAAAATAGTTAAAAAATTCTCCTGATTAATATTTCTAAAGAAGCATATAAAGTGGTACTCCCTCATTCCTCCGTTCATTTTTACTTGTCCATTATATTAAACATAGATATTTATTTTTATTTATTTAAATTTAAATCCCTAAAAAGTGTGATGATTTGTCTAGAGATTTTCAAATATAGTTAACTATAAAAATTTAAATTAAGTGCCTTAACCTTCATATTTCAAACACTGTTGTTCATCTTTCTTTCTTTTCTTTTTTGGTAGGGATGAATTACTTTACTCATGTGTGAATAATTAATTTGATAATAAAGATTATAAAAAGATTGTGGTGGATTGATAAGTATTCTCTCATTTTTAATTAAAAATTTAAAATTTGAGTCTTAAATATAAAATTGCGATTAACAAAAAGTGATTTATTTTTAATATAAAATTTTTTAGCTCAAAATTAAATTAATCAAATTTCAAAATAAATATCAAACAACGAAAGTAAACTTTTTTTAAAAAAAGACCTAAAAGACATCCTGTTTTTTCCAATAGGCAAGAAAATAAATTATTATCCTTAAACTATTTATTTTAAATTATTTTATTCATTTTATTTTACTTGATTTTATATTAAACATATATTATTATTTTTTATGTATCCATTTTAATAAATTACGAAAAAAATATCATTTTCTTTCAATACTATCTTTTTTTATTAAATGACTACATAAAATACTAATATCAAATTTAGATTTTCAAAGCATAATTAATAAGATTAATTAAGTAAAATAAACCTTTAATTAAAATTTTCTTAACCTTAATCAACATGTGTCAAGTGATATGAAGCAGAGGATATTAGTACTTGTTATTTTAGAAATTTAAGATAAAATTCATATTTTATTTTAATTTTTAATCTATTTTTAGTAGTAATTATTATTTTTAAATATTATAAATATCTTAATAAAATAAATATTTAATAAACAGTAATTGCATTTTAAGATATAAATAAAAGTAAAATAATTAAAAATTTCCTCGTTATTAATAATATTAATAATATTTCTCATATATATATATATATATATAATACATTATAAATACTTTGAGATGGACAAAACAAATGGGACTGAAGATATGAAATTAGATATTTTAAATAAAGTTTTGAAGAGACTTCACTATATCTCCTTTACTTTTATTTTATTTTCTTCGAATCTCATGCATAATAAGTATTTTATATATTAAAAAAAATTTGCACTTTTGACTCTTAAGTTATTAAATTCTATTTTTTAATTATATATATAATTATAATTTATTAATAATTGAGAAAAGGTTGTAATTTATCACGAAGCATAATTTTTCATAACTAAAATCATGTCATATATATTCTCCCCATACATTTTTACTTTGTTTAACTTTTATACGCTTTTTAAAAAATAATTATTAGTATAAATATTTTATCATAATATTCATACTAACTAATATTTTATATTATATCTTAAAAATTAATTTTAGGGACAAAATACTTAATTTAAAATATATTATAAGCTAATATAATAAATAAAAATAAATTATATTTTTAATATTATAAATAAATAAAAGTGAATAAAAAAATAATTATGGATAAGAAAAGTTATTAGACAATACTCCTATATTCAATCTTATCTTGTAAAACCAGACATAGACATAAAGTAACAAGGAATTGATTAAAGCTCTCACAAAATTGAACTTTTTTCAACTTATTGGAAATGGAATAATGTCATGCATTTGAAAGTACTATTAATTTTTTAGAAGCATGGGGCCTGTCTGAGCAAAAAATACTGCCGGATCTTGAGACCATGTGTGCAGGATACCTTTTTAGGGGCTCCCCGGGATAACAACAGCCCTAAACAACTTCAAATAACGGGCTTTTTCACCGGGCAACTGCACGTAGCCACTAAGGCAAATCCAAGATCTACAGTATTCGCCGACTGTACCACCATCTTCGAACCAAGTTATTAATATCAATACAATATCTTTAAAGTTCTTATAATAAAATCTCTTGATTTTAATAAAGTCTAGTTCATCTTTTATGGAGATTCAAATAGTATGGAGATTCAACATAGATAGATGTTTAGCCGGCTATAAGCACGGCCATCGGAGAAATAGTAAATTAAAAGACAAAAATAAAATACCTTGAGACCGGAGGTTGTGTCCAAAACTTGGACGATTTTCTGTTTTTCTATACAAAATTGAAAATTACAAGAGGATTTACAAAAGCTTTGTCTTCTTTTAGAGAGAAGGCAGAGCAAAACTAGAGAGAGAAAGAAAATGAAAACTTCTGATGATTTACAAATGAGGCAGAGGCCTCCTTAAATAAAAAAAAATCTTTGTACAGTAACTACAGTGTGCTCTATTATTGCACTGCGACAGATATATCTGTCAATGGGTCCACCACAAGGTTCTTTGATCTTATCCGATTTTCTTCTTTCCTTGTGCGTTCAACATTCTCTGGACGAAATTTTCGTCGCTATCTCCATCTTCGATTCTATCTTGTTGGAGGAGCTTTTCTGCTTCTCTTAACACGTCTTCGGTATCTGCTTCTTCATCCGCTTGAGAGTCCTCATAGTTTGATGGACTCTTCATAGAGGTATCAGATTTGCTGGAGATTTGTTCAAATGATTCCAGCAGATTTTTCTTTACAAGATTAAGATAATCCTCAATCTGTTGGGTTTTATTTCCCGGTTGATAGGCTATCTTCCTCGCAATATGTCTGAGGGGGCTGTCTTTAATGGTTTCAAAATTTTCTTTTTCTTGATACCTTTTTAAGGTTTTGTTGATATCATCAATGGTTTCTTGTCCATACATTTGTTTAGTCACTGGGTCAATTTTTAGCATCTTGTCCCAGAAGTTATTATAATAGGTCCGATAAATGCAAGGGATCTGTTCTTCGGTATAACCGAATTCGGGGATCCATTTGTGAATCCAAGGAATAGAAAATTCTATGAAGAACATAATTTGACTGATATTTTCAGGAGAACTGATATGTTCTTCTCGGTATAACCGATCTAGATCAGGGGACACTTGTATCCAAGAGTCATATAATTCTTTAATTTGCTCAGGCAATATCCTGATCGAAGGCCCGTGGAATGTCCACCAGTTCAAAAACCAATTTGGTATAGCCTTTTGAAATATCTTCGAGCATACCTTTATGAACCATGTATGCTTATGTTTATCATTATTATAATACAAAACATATGAAAAGGCTTGGATATAATCCCAATAGGTGAAATTCATCCTTCCACCTTCAAGTATAACTTATTTTTCTTTCATGGTGGAGATACCCCACTCTTCTATGGATATAATTCGTTTTATAATAAGCTTTGAGAAGTTATAAACTGTCTCATCACTATTGTCTCTGAAGTGAGATATCTCTGCACTTCCTGTAGAAAGGAGAATATTCTCATAATAACTTCGGGTTTTATATGATTCACCCGGGAAATATAACTTTTCCATTAAGTATTTTTGGGTTATCTCCCAAATATCGTCTTTCCATCGGATATCTTTATTCTCAAGTAGAAGTATAACTTCTCTTTTGGAGACCTTTTCATAATTTTTCTAATCTTCTGTCATCTCCATGGCGACAGAGGCGTAGGTATTACCTTGCCTTTTTCTGCTAGCCATATGTTGCTGCAGAGCCTCATATAATGGGCTGTTTCTCGGAATATCTTCCAGGTTAATTGATGAGGATGAAGTTTCAGTTTCCTCTCTTTGAGAAATATTCTCATTGACAAGAGTTCTATTCCCTCTTCTAATAATAGGATTTTGAGAGGTATAACTCCCTGAACTTGAGCCCCGAGAAGTATAACTTTTGGTGGTAGAATTTCCTCCTCGGTCGTTATATCGACCTGGGTTTCTTCCTCTTCCTCTATTAGAGGAGAACTGGGACGGCCATTGTGGCCTCATTCTGCAATGAAAACAAATTTTGTTAGTTTTCATTTAAAAATTCTCTTGTTAAAAAATCTGGCAGTGAATTATCACTCCCTTTTTTATATTCTATTTCAAAATCAAAAGGCGCTAATTGAGCCTGCCATCTAGCAAATATAATTTTTGAGGCATCATGTTTAAAATCTTGATTAAACATAAATCTGACTGCATTATTATCAGTCCTTATCAAAAAAATTTTGTTATAAAGATCATCTTGAAATTTCAAGACACATTTAACAATTGTGAGCATCTCATGGGCCACCGTAGCATATTTCTGTTGGGCCTCAGTCCATTTTCCTGAATAATAACGAATCAGATACTCCCTTTTATCATGGGGATTTAACTGTTTAAGAATACCGCCGAAACCTATATTAGAGGCATCGGTCTCAATAATTTTCTGCCAATTGGGATTGGCCAGGGTTAAACAAGGCAAAGAGCTTACCTTCTCTTTTACCTTTTTAACAATATCAGTATGCATATCAGACCATGGCGAATTATGACCCTTTTTTAGTCTTTCAAATAAAGGAGCCAGATCTGTCGACAAATCTTTAATGAAAGGAGAAATATAATTTAGACTTCCAAGAAATCTTTGCAATTGAGTCCTGTCATTAATAACATCAGGAAACTTTGAAGCAAATTCAATGGATCTTTGAATAGGAACTATTTTTCCCTGGCAAATATAATGACCAAGAAATCTGACATTTGTCTGAAAAAGACTCATTTTGGGTTTAGATATAACTAACCCATTTTGAATAATAACCTTTTTAAAAATATCTAAATGTTTATAATGTAATTCTAAAGTTTTAGAAAATACTAAAATATCGTCAATATAGACAATGACAAAATCCATATATGGATTAAAAATATCATTCATGATTTTCTGAAATTCAGAAGGTGCGTTTTTTAAATCAAAAGGCATAACATTCCACTCGTACTGCCCGAATGGGACATTGAATGTCGTCCTATAAGTATGCTCTTTAAAAAGCTGAATCTGCCAATATCCAGATTTTAAATCAAATTCTGAAAATATATTGACATCATATAATCTGGACAAAAGATCCCGTTTATTAGGGATAGGATACCTGATCCACTTTAAAACTTTATTTAAAGGTTTATAATTTATTACCAATCTTGGTACACCACGTTCTTTTTCTGCAGCATTGTTGACATAAAAAGCTGTACAAGACCATGGTGACTTTGAAGGTTTTATAAGATCCTTTTGTAAAAGATTATCAATCTCTTTTTTGTAGAATTCAAGTAATTTCAAATTCATCTGACAGGGTCGAGACTTGGTAGGAATATGTTCCTCCGAAAAAGAGTCTTCATATGGAAGAGAAACCATATGCCTTTTTCTATTCCAAAAAGCACTTGGATGATCAGCACATATAGAAACAGCAAATTGTTCAGAAATTATTTTAATTTTTTCCTGAACTTTTGAAGATTGTAAAATATCATTTATAGACATGCTATATATTTCATGTTGTAAAGATTTCATATGAAAAACCTTTTTATCAATTAAAGTGTTTATATTTCTAGTAAGAGGTTCAGTTATAAACTGGAAAACTATCTTTTTACCATTATAAGTAGCATGAAAACCTCTGTTATCAACATGAGTAAGAGGATAAATAGCTTGTATGAAAGGAGTTCCTAGTATGATAGGAGGAAACATTTTATCTTTAAGAAGAATGAAAAAATGTGGAATGCAAACTTTATTTTTGCAAATATAAGCATTAGACAATTTATAATCTATTTTCATTTTATCACCAGATGCAGAACTAATTTTATGAGAAGTTTTTTGATAATATCTGGTAGGAATTATTCCTTCCTGAATGCAACTCATGTCTGCTCCACTGTCAATAAGAGCAGTTTCAGTAATGGAAAAATTATCATCAATTAAAATAGTGCACTTGACATACCATCTATGAGAAGTCACTACTTGCATCATTCCTATGAATAAATCATCATTTGGGGAAGAAATAGCCCTTTTCGCAAAATCAGAAATTTCATTTGAATCATTTGTTTCTTTTAAAACTTCTTTTCCTTTATCATGACTCATAGTATGTTCCATTTGGTTCATACGATGGTCTAAAATCATTTGATTTTGTTTAAGAAATTTAATCTCATTTTTCAATATTTCAACTTCAGATTTTAAATCATCCATTGAAGAAGTATAATTAGGAAGACTCATATTTTGTGGCGAGTTCTTTTGTAAAAGTCTTTTTTGAACTTCCACCATAGAATATGGAGCTTCCTCCAAAATATCTTTCTTTTGAATAGGCTTATCTGCCAATTTTGAAATAGAGGCCATACTGATAATTTTTTCTCTTAAATCATTATCAGTGACTTCTTTTAATAATTCTAAAACATTATCAGAAGTTATAGGTTTAAGTTCAAAATTATTTTGAAACTGAGATTGTAATTTATAAAAATCCAGGTTATCACAAGAACAATTTCCTGTACCTGTATTACACTTATCACAATCATTATCATCGGGTAAATCAAATAATTTGATAGAGGCTTCAGACTCAGAGGAAGAAGTATAATCACTCTCACTGACTGAATTTCATCCATTATCTTCATAATCTGTTCTTTGGATTTATCATCCAAGTCCATGGCTAGGGCCTTGATCCGTTCCTTCTTGCAATTTGGGGCAATATGACCAAATTGTCCACATCTATAACACTTAATATCCTTTAAATCTCTTCCAGATCTGTCTTTAACAAATCTTTTTTCTTTTCGATGTTTCCTTCGGAAATATCTTTCCTCTTTTGATCGACGATGTCGTCTTTTACCCTTCCTTTGATAAAATTCATCTTGGCCATTTTTTCTGTTCTTCCCTTTTGAAGAAGTTGCGACAGTTCTTGCCATTCCGAACTGTTGACAGAAATCTCCTAACTGGTTCTTTTCAGTTAGACTCTGTCTCTTAAGCTGTGCATTCAGCTTCAATTCATTGCACAGGTTTAATCCTTCTTGTGTGCAAACTCCGATAAGACGTCCATACGTATAATTATTATTCATAATTTGGATATTATTTCCACGAAGAGCTTTCCTTACTCTTTCTGCAAATAGGTGTGGTAAACCATCAATAAATTTACCTTTCCAATGATTACTATTACTTTCGGGTAGATCCATTACCCGACTAAGGAAGGTGTCCTTATACCACCTAAATTCGCCTAGATGTTTACATCTAAGTCCATTCAACAACGTTCGAATATTTTCGTACATGTTGGTGAATCTACCACTAAAGTGCTCAATAATAGTAAGTACTAATGTGTAGACACAATCTTGTCTTCCGGCTACTAAGGCTCTTCCTAGGTTATCAACTCCAGGTTCAGATTTAACAGCGTTATAGATCGCTGCTCTATCCTCAGATGTCATGAAATTATCCCACCAACCTCTTAATTGGCCGGTGAATCCTGCTACTATCATTCTGCAAATTACTGTTTCTGTATTCTTGTCTGAAGTAGCTTTGCAGATTGTAGAGTACATTAACATCCGATGTACCAGAATACTTATCTGTCTATCTGTTAAACCATCTAAATTCCATTCATAGATGGCATCACCGTTATAACTGGTGTTGGTTTGGTTCCAATCCCTTTCTTCCACCAAAACATCTTGAGGTGTTGGTCTAGGATAATAATATGTATCCATTCTTGGCATATCTCCATATCTCTTTCCCAATTTTCTGAGCTTATTAAGTTCAGATCTGGTCTCTTCCTTATAATCTTTTGTCGGATCTAAAATATTCTCCGCAAATTCAGAAGCGAGCTCTAAAGGCTTAAGATTTAATTCTGCTAGTTTTTCATTGACTAGCTTTTCCAAATCTTCCTTAGATTTGATCTTGAATCCAGTAATCTCTGGAGGTCTCTGAATAGAGGGTTCTAGCCTTGTAGAAGTTTCAGGCTGGCTAGGTATAACGTGAGCAGAATGAACCACCATAGACATGTCAGACGAAGAAGGAATACCAATCTTCTTCACCAACTCAGTTAAATAATCAAGTTTAGATTCAAGAGAACTGATATGTTCTCCCAAAGCTTTAACATATAAAGACAAATAGTTATTTTGAGAAATCAAATTATTAATTTCCTTTATACCTTTGCTAGCAACATCATCATCAATAAATTTTTGAAAAGCAGCAAAAGTAATACCAGTATTATTTGGTAAAATAAAAGGATTTTGTGGAGGATAAATACTCGTTATAAGATTGCCATTACTTTCTTGATATGTTCTTTCAAGAACTTTAATATATAAAGGCATATAAGTGGTTATAAATCAAGGAGCAAAATATATAATTTGATTATGTAAAGCACAGGTTTCATAAAACTCTTGGGAAATATTTCTTTTGTCATCATTGTTATAAAATTCAGTATACCAGTTTTTAAAACTTTTCCATTTTTCTTGACAAAATTCCTTTAAAATATGTTGTCTTGCCGGTGAACCCGGACTAAAATCAATTTGGAACTTAATCATTTAAGTTTTATTAAAATCAAAATCCATATCGGATAAAGTAGGAATATCCTTATTAGAATTATCATCTTTAACAATATTGTTCGAAACCTTTATACGATCAACACGCTTATTACCATCAGTCGTGTCAATTGTATGGAGAGAAGCGGCACGATTTAATCTGGCCGGACCATAGATTGGTTCAAGAGGGTCAATATATGAATGACCTGCAGAAGTAGATAATCTTCTACTACCAGTATATGAATGCCTGTAAGGGGTTAAGGACTTATTGTCCTCAAACTGAATGCAAATTCTACCTTCAGGAGTTTGGCTGATATGCGAATAATCATGATTAGTAACATCTTCAGATTGTTGACTCGGAGATATAACAGAGTCTAAAATCCAAGTAGAGGGAAAATTAATTTCATCCCATCCAATAAGTCTCCTAGTGGTGACTTTGGATTTTGCAAAATTTATTTCAAAAATCATAGTCTCATTTGACATATCTGTCAATTTGCATCGAGGAGTAAGAGTAGACAAGAACTTATAATAAATTCTATAAGATAAACATATAAGTTCTGATCCAGGAGTATAGTTGTAACCATGAGTCTTAACATTTAATGTTAAAGCATCAAGAATATTGACATCAGATAAAGACAATTGTAAATTGGGTTGAGTATTAAAATATACGGGACCATATGCCACCGTAGATTCAATAGAACCCATAAGAGATTGTCTAAAATTTAAATTTCTAGCATCTCTTAATGCAGCCATAAAAGATTCAGGCAACCCTTTAAGGGTTAAAGGCTTAAAAGCAATTTGAACTAGGCCTATATGCATAAAGCTATATTTCTTTTTATACAGCATAATATCACGTTCATTCAATGAACGAACAGTTTGTTCAGAAGAGTTCAAAGCAAGAGACTGTTCAGTAGTTTTTATCAACTGTTTAGAAGATATTCTATCAAAGAAACCATAATCATAGATCGTATGAATAGGAATTTGTGGAATAGTCCACTTGTTTAATAAATCAAGGTTTTGAGGTATATCTACCTCTTCAAGTCTAGTATTTTTAATACTACTTTCTCCAATATTCATAATAATCAAACATCTATGTTGAATCTCATATACTTTAAATCTCATAAAACAATTCCTAGGCTCTGATATAAATTAAATAATTATATTAATTAAAAGTTTAATAGTATCAAAAATTATTTTTTCCTCGCATATTCCACCAAACGACCCCTTAGACGAAGTAATAGAATCCAACAGCAATCTTTTCCCTTTTTTCGAACAAAATCCAATAACATTAACTTCAAACGTATATGGCCTTTTATCTTAACGTTAAAAATTTATCGCTGGGGATCGAAAATTTGAGTATTGCAGAATTTAGTCAAATAATATTAATATAATAATAATAAAAATAATAGTAAATTGATAATAATAATAATAATAATTAAAGCAAATAAAGAAGATATAAATTTAATGTGGTTCGGTCAGTGTGACCTAATCCTCAAACGGAGAGAAGCAATTTTACTATACCAACAAGAGTACAAAATTAGAGTAAATACTCTAATATCTCAAATACCTAAGAGAATAACCTCAAACGATCACTCTAAAGAAAGGATCCATATAAGTGTTTCCTAACACTAACTCCTTACAAAATAATCTAAAATAAATGAGGAGGAGAATTCTGACAAGAGAATGAAAGACTCTTGAATTTGTTGGTGTGTTCTTGGAGTGAAGGAATAGCGCTCCTTTTATATGAGCAAAACCTGAGCTCCAAATAAAATAATAAAGAAAATAACGAATGATCAAATTTTCTCTATCACATAACCAAATTTTGACGTAAAAAAAAATATGTGACCAAATAATTGTGACACTTGTCAAATTTTGCCACCTCTTACATTTACTTAATTTATATAATGAACACATACTAATTTCCATGATTAAATATTCATCAATTAAGGAAAGAATACGTATCAATTAAATATTTCTATAATTTAGTGATAAAAATGTATTCAAAATACAGACCGTGTATTGATAGCCTTTCAAAGTTTATCAATAAATTTCATTTAAATATTTAAACCGTAAACTATTCAGGCTAGGTAACTGACCACATGTTAGATATTTCTATTAATATTTAATTATGATTTAAATTTTGAAAAAAATGATTTCAAATAGTGTTTTAAAAAGTAGAGGCGCGAGGCGAGGTGTTTTATGTAGTACAGGATGAGGTATAGGTTTTATGAATCTACCGGGTGTATATCTCATGTATCTTTAATTTTATAATTTTAATACTAAGAAAATTAGAAAAAGCAATATTTTAAATGATTGTGTAAATATTATCAATAACAGAGAAAAAGTATTATAATCATTATTTGAGAAAGGTAAAAAAAAAAAATGATAATAGCTGAGAGAATCTTTAAAATGAAATCATCATCGATCTCCACATCTAACTAGTCCTTCTCACCCTCAACTAATATTTGCACTAATTGTTTTTATATATTTCAAACTTCAAAGAAGAAGAAGGATAAATAGTGTAAGAGCAAAGCAAATATATAGATAAGATTGTCTTAGGAATATAGTGTTATGGAATCTCTATCCTATCAATTTTAGGCATAATTATCCAAAAGACTATTTATGATACCCGTTATTTTCTATGAGAGTTGCTTTCTTTATTGATATATTTTAGAAAAAATCAGTACAATATGAAAAAATGATAACATAAAGTATAAATATCATTACGTCAATAATTAAAAATATAATTTATACCCAAGAAAAAATCAAATTCAACGCCCGAAACTTACACTTTCATGCTTGAAACTTACGTCCCAAATTCTGGGGCTTATGCTTTATAAATCTAGACCTTTTATTTGCGCCACAAAGCATTTTTGGCACGCTCTGCCCCGGACTCGCCCCGAGATTCACCCAAAATGTAGATAAATTAATCACTTAAAATATATAAATAAATTAATCACTTAAAGTATATAAATAAGTTAATCACTTAAAATGTGTAGATAAGTTAATCACTTAAAACGCCTTTGAAAATACTGATTTCAAATGCTCATTATATAAATAAGTTAATCACTTAAAATATATTATCTATTGAAACACGCGTGAGGTTTTATAGCTCATCAAGATTAATTTTTATAATTAAATAAAATAATATGATTTAAGTGATTAACTTAGATATGTAATCAATATTTGAGAATACTCACAATTTAAAAAAAAAACTAAATTAATTTATTTTAACAAAAATACTTTATCATGTATTTAATCAACTCACAATTCAACAGGAGTGCTTGTATTCATTGAGAAGAAAAGGTATTTATATTCAAGTGGTGTCTTATCTATATAATATCTATCTAATCCTAGTGATTAATTTTTGTGGGCCCAAAAAAGCCGAAGCAGGTAACCCATTGAAATGATTATTATGCCAATTTGGTGCTATGTTTGACTAGTAATAGTCTAATAATCTTCGCTTGGTCTGACACATACATCATTAAGTTCACTAATTAATCTTTTTAAATGTAAATTATATTACTCTTTCAAATTTAGATGCATAAATTGTAGTAGTTGATATTATTATTAATTAATATTATTGTTATTTTGCAAAAAAATTACTTATTTATAAATTAAACATCAATCTTTGTCATGACTCACCCAAATAACTCTTTGTCAAAGAAGTAATGGAATAGAAAGAAAGCGAAATAGAAAAAATAAATAAAAGAGAGAATGGTAAAAGTTATTGTTGGAAACTTGGAATGAGAATAGAAAAAAAGCAAGTAAATTTAGAGGGATAATTAGGAAATAATTAGTTTAGGGGTACGTATAAAATGAAGCCAATTTTAAGAAATCTTAAAATATATTAAATTAAATATATAAAAATAAAAATTTACTTCTAATATAATGAACGAATAAAAATAAACGGAGATGGAGTATCTTTTCAATTAAACCAAGTACTATAACGGGGTGAAAGAGAAGGGGTGAAATTAGATCAATTGATGGGCCTAATATAAAGGGGGTAGGTGGACCCACAAAAAGGTTAAAAAAAAAGGACATGAATTTTACGTAATTCGAGGCGTTTGTGGGTTTTGAGAAGGATTGGTACCACTGGGCCTACTGGGCCTACTGTTCAGTCCGTGAACCATCCCCACCCACCAGGCCCTGTCACTCCTTTTGCTCCCCTTACCCCACTTCCCTTCACTAACTCCCTTGGGATAATAATTGGATTACCTCATCCTTCTACCCTTTTCCCTACCATTTTTTGGACCTTTCTTATTTCAATTATTAATCTCTATATTCAATTTTTAGAAAAAAGTAAAGAAAAAGTGGTGGTTTTGTTATAACCATATAGACTCGAGATAAATTGTAAGAGCATTTTATATGGTATTTTAATTATATAATTAATATATTAATATAATCAGTATATCTTATAAATAAAATTTGAAAAGTAAGAATTAATATGATAGATATTGAAAATTTTGGTTTAACAATTTCAATTTTGATTGATACTGTTATAATATTAATTAATTTAATTCAGTTTGATATTTTAGAGTTCAATTTCAATATTTTAATGTACAGTAAATCGATAATCATAATTTGACCGGCTTCAACTTACATATATTTATATAATAAAAAATTATAATTTTGAACTTTCAATAAACGTGTCAAGTATATTATACAAATGCCTTACACACGTAGAAATTCAAAAAAAAATATAGGAATTTCTTTTTTTCAATCGATCACTCAAAAAGACATTTTATTCGAGATGGAGTAATCAAAATTCAACATCTAAATAATTAATTTTGTACTAATACTATTTTATATATTTGCTGGTATTATAATAATCATATAAATTTTATATGTAACTAACGATTTGATATTTGATATTTCGATATCTTTTGTTATAAATATCGAATATCAATTTAATTTAAAAGGTATACCAAATATCATATCAAATATTATAATATTAAAATTACTTTATCAAAATTTTTAATTTCAATGTAATTTTTGTTATCGATTGAAAAATAATAAGATATACGCAAATCTTACTCCTAATTTATAGGGATAAAAAAATTATTTTTCAAATTTGCTGTATAGTTAATATCGCTATTACTTATATCAAATTTATAATATTATTTTATATAACATTTAGTGTGGAATAACAAATCAAGATAAAATAATAAAACATTAAAGAAGTCTCTCAAAAGCTTTTTTTTCCATAATCATTTAAGAAAATGCAGGTTAAAATTTAAAATAAAATTTATCTAAACATAAATTAAATCAAACACGTATTTAATATTACATTTCTTATTTTTATGTTAAACTTAATGAATCAAACACCTACTAATAAAAAAAAATATTAATAATCTTATTATTACTTAATCATTAAATTATAATGTTCATATTATAATTTTAGAATAATTTATTTACAGACCAAATGATTTGTTAAAGATTAAAAGAAAAGAAGATATTTTATCTTTCTCATTTTATTTATCACTATTCCTTTCGATCATTTTTTTTATAGTCGTTCTTTTGATTTATTTCATTAACATATCGTTTTAGCTTTTCAAATTTGATTCAAAATAATAATATTTTTTAGGAAATTAAGAAAGCTTTAATTAATTTTGCTAAATCTTTCATGCTCCGACAAAATAATCTAAAAAGTCCAAGAAAAAATAAAGGATAATATGAATAGATACATAAGGTAAATTAGTAAAATAATCTTTTAAATAGAAAAAATTTACACGATTAAAATGATTTTAAAAACGATTATATGTATGTAAAAAAGAATCACAGTAAACATGGACCAACAGCTTACAGGATAAAAGGGCTAGTGCACGAATATGCGTTTTTGGGATTGTTATTTAGTTTATATTTTGTGTTAATTTCTTAAAAACTTATTATTTATGGTCAAATCGTATTAGAGTAGTGGTATTTGTTTGAAAATTTTATGGCTGCTACAGTGAGATGTTATATATCTATACTAATATTTAACGTTTGGATCTCATTTAGATATAGAAGTCTAGTTTAATAATTTTGTGTATCAAGAAGGAGAAATGCATTTGTTAATCAATTTAAACAAAAAAAAAAAAAAAGAAGAAGAAGAGGAATATGATGTAAAAGAAGCAAACACCAATAACATTTTCTCATAAAGTTATGATTATAATTGGTGGATACTAGTTTAATATAATTTTTTTCTTTAGATATTTATACTCGAAATTTACTATATGCAAAAGATTAATGATGATTATCATAAATATTTTAATATTTTTTTATACATAATATATTTCGTATGAAATATTCTTACGTAATATTTGCATAGGACTGCTATACTAAATGACACGGTTGTTATAGGTAGAATACTGTTATAAAGAAATAAAATATAATCTAAAAAATTATTTTCAGAGAAAAATCAGTTTGTTATAACAACATGTTATTCTAACGAATGACTGTTAAAAGGAGGTTTGATTATATTTCTCAAAGATATTTGTCTCTTTTCTTGTGGAATTGGAAAATTTGTACCCCAACAAAACTCAAATTTGAGATTTTTAGTTAAAAATGAAGAAATACACATCACTCCACTATAATATATGTTTGTGCTATACTCATGAGTCTTTTTTCTTAGTTTTCCGTTCAAATATTTGATATATATTTTGGAGTCCAATTAATACAAATTCATGCCAAAAAATTCTAATTTGAAAAGTAAAATCCTTTCCATCAACGAAGAGTTCATATTCAAAATTCAAATTTAAAAATTCTAATGATACGAGGGATAAGGAATAAGAGATAAATCTTTAAAATTAATTTTTAAATAGATTTATCTTACATTTAATTAGAATAAAATCTTAAAATAACTTTATCTCAAAATCACACTTGTTATTTTACCATAACCTTCCGGGGTCTATACTCATGAGTCATGAACGGTAAAAATGATATTTTACTGTTAAATTATATCTAATTTCTAACAAAAAGTAGTGGAGGATTATACAAAATAATCAAATTGTACAATAATCTCCCAAATGTACATTTGTACATCCCCATGCCCTTAAAATTGGCATTGCACTGACAAACTATTCACTGCTCATTTTTTCAAGAATTGACTCAATGGCCAACCCCATTATATAATTTACAGATTTCTAGAGGTAGTAATGGAGAGCAGTTTCAGCAGCTTAGCAGACTCCCTCATCACTCAGCTGATCTGCAGTGACTGAGTTTTCAATCCAAAAAAGAAAAGAAAAAGAAAACCCCAAAACCCACCATGAATAAACTGAACTGCCACATTTCAGATTAAGACAGACGTTTTCATCTAAACCACTGATTTTCATGCACAGGCGTCTCCACTGATTTCCATCCTTTTCTTTTTTCTTCATTTTTCACTCGCTATATTTATTCTGTATATATACTTACTAATAAATAAAAGTCCATGGGTTGTTTCAAGAAACTGAAACAAGAGTAAAGTGTGGAGAAAAGGGAGGAAAAAGGGCTAAAAAAGTGTAGTGGGTTGGGAAAGAGGACAAAAACCCACTACGAGGTAAGAGAGTTAAAAAAAAAAAAAAGAAGTTGCAGTAGGAGCACTAGAAGAGTGAATCAGACTTTTGTTTGTTTGTTTGTTTTTATTTATATGGGGTATATTTTTATTTTTTATTTTTGTTGATTAACTTTTGATTTGTGGGTATTTTGTCTGCATGTAAGGCTTTGGTCTTTATGATGCAAAGAAATCGTTTTTTGCTGAAATAATAGAGTGTTGTAAGGGTTCACAAGAAACAAAAGAGGGGGGAAAAAAGCAAAGGGAGAGAGAAAGGATGACCAAAGCCCTATAAGGCTTTGTGTGACATTTTTTGTTGCTTTTGTAAATGTTTGGTCCTGATGATGACTATTGAGGTCTCATGTCGGTTCTCATATATGACGGATTCTTCTTGCTGAAAAAAGAAGTTGCTTTATTCATCCCTTCTTTGGATTCTTACTCTGTGGTAGTGTTGTAAGTTGCCAAGATTTAGAAAACAGTTTCTGGGGTTGGTTAAAAATTGAATCTTGAGCTTTAGAGTTTGTATTAATGGTGGATTCAAGCTGAAATCAAGGTATGTATCTTTGCGGAAACTAAAGTTTGAGTTTTTTCCTTGATGATCTTGAAGTGGAAAGTTTGAAACTTTGCTTTGATTTTGTTGCATAGGAAGGAAAAGTTCAAGATCAGCATCTACTAAGCAAGTTATAATGGCAGATTATAATTCTTTACCATATCCAACAGACAACTCTAGAAAAATCTCTTCCTCTTTTTTTGGTTCACCAAGGTTGTTCACTTGTTTTGCCACCAAGGGGTTTCCTGATACTGAGTCTATTATGAGTCCTACTTCAATACTTGATAGTAAGCCTTTCTCTGCTTTTAGAAACCCCTTTTGGTCTGACTCAAACTCAAACACTCCAAGATCCCCTAAACCAGAGAGTAGAGTTCATTGGCAGAAGCCTGACTCAAAAGGGGTTGGTCTTGGCCTTGTTGATGCTCTCATTGATGAAAAATCTGATTCCAAAGATTTGAATCCTGTGAGCAGAATGGTTGTTCTTGGCTCACAATTGAAGATTCAGATCCCTACATTGCCTCCCTCTTTTAATTCCCCTACTGATTCACCACCCTCTCCAGGTGATTTTGGTATCAAGACTAGAAATTCCCAGTTGGGTTCTTTCTCTCCTGGCTTTTCCCCTTCTCCTGTGAAGAAATCTCCATTTGGGTCCTCAAATTCTAACATAGACATCCCAAATTCACCCGGGGCTTTCAGTAGTCTCTCTGCTGCTGAGATGGAGCTTTCTGAGGAGTATACTTGTGTAATTTCATATGGTCCAAATCCAAGAACCACCCACATATTTGATGATTGCATTGTTGAGAGCTGTTGTGGTGTTGTTAAGTACTCTGCATCAAGAAAAGAAAATGGGCCTTATCCCAGCCCTCCAATGAGCTACCCATCTGAAAGCTTTCTCAGTTTCTGTCACAATTGCAAGAAAAATCTTGGAATAGGGAAAGACATTTACATGTACAGGTAAGCAAACTTTTGTATTTTAAAATTTCAAACTTGCCTAGTAGCTTATAGTTATGCTCATATTATGATCCGTTTACAAGTTTATTAATCTAGTCATGAGGGTAACATTTAATTATTGTTTGATAGTTTTAGTACTAATTGCCTTGGGCATGGTAATCTGGACATACATACACTTTGGCAAATTTCTAGTAGCATTCAGAGTTTCTGCAAAGGTTCTGCTTTCTGTAAAAGACTCTTAAAAAAATGTCTACAACTTTTGTGAGACTAAGTCCAAAAGTAGCTAGATGTTAAAGTTGCATGTCCTATTTTAAAGTATTTGATGATTTCATATGATCTGTTTGTAAGTTTAATAATCTGGTCACGAGGGTGAGATTTTTGCCTCTTTTTTTTTCATGATTTAATTGTTGCATGACACCTTTTGGGAACAGTTTGCTCTACTACTATTTGCAAATTTCTAGTAGTAGCATTGACAACTTCTGCAGGGTTCTGTATTCTGTGAAACAACAACAACATATCTAATGTCATTCCGGGTGGAGTTTGGGGAGGGTGGTGTACTCGACCTTACTCCTAACTCGTGGAGGTAGAGAGGTTGTTTCCGAGAGACTCTCGGCTCAAGTAATTAGCTCTAAGTTCATGCATCGAATTCCATTACAATTCGCATCAAATACTTCTCTGAGAAATTCTTTAAAATGACAGTAACATTTTGAGAGACTAACATCTACAACTACAAGTTCTCTTGGATGTTAAACTTTCATATTTTATCCTACAGAATTACATTTTAGTATCTTAAATATTACTCCTTCCGTCTCAATTTATATGACTTGTAGAATAAAAAAAATTCCCCTTTTGTAATTCTGTACTGTGTTGTGTTATTTTTAGAGGTGAGAAGGCATTTTGCAGCAGTGATTGCAGATACAAAGAAATGATGTTGGAAGAGGAAATGGATAAATCAGAGACTGATGAAGTATTTGGTAGTATTATTTCCTGATAATAATTGAGTCACTCCAATGCTGATGGCAAGTTTTGTTCTAGTAGCAACTTGCAAGAAAAGAAGTGAAGGTGTTTAAGACTGTTTGCAGATTCAAAAAACTGTTTTTTGTAAATTGGATAATTGAATCTGTTTAGATGTATCTGTCACTTTTATTTTTTTTCCCTTTTCTTTTTTCTTTTTTTTTTTGGTTTTAGGGGGTAAGAAAATGTCTTTGTTGAGGAACAGTTGGAAGGCTAATGAGATAATATTTGAAGTGATTGATGAAATTTTTATTTGGAGGAAAAAAAAAATTATGTAGTAGGTGATTATGGTGTCTGACACTACTTTGGATGCTTTATTGAAAGTTTGATATAAATGATGTTGATTGATGATGATGTTTAGAGTAAAACTGATGGCATTTATCTTTAATTATGTTATAATAATATACACTAATCAATCCCATAATAATGCACACATCATCCATTAACCAACGACCTCAATTGAGTAGATTCCTTTTTCTTGTCCCGTCTCGAAGTATTTGTCTGTGTTTTTTTATTTATAGTTGTTTAAGAAAATACTTTATCTGTTTCGAAATAAATGGTTCTTTCAATTTGGGCACATTTCTTAAGAAAATTACTTATTTTTAGATAGATTAATGATTTTTATCCACTTACTCTTAATAAATATCTTGAAAAAGATGTAATTCTCTAATGTTTTCTTGATTATGTAAAACTCTTTTTACTTAAATAAGGGTAAAATTAAAAGAAAATTATTAATTTCTTTTTGATTATGTAAAATATCATTTATTTTAAAACAAAATCAAAAGTCTAAAATATCACTTATTTTAAAACGGAAAAAGTATTAATTAGAAATGTTTGACTATTTTAGCCTTATTTATATTTTAAGATGTAATTTACGTATAACTTTATCAGTGGGACTTGGAAAGAATGAAAGGATGGTGTGTATATAACCCTCCTATTTTGAGAGAGTTGTTTTTCGACAGACACTTGACATTAAATATTTTTTATTTTGAGATGGATGAAATATTTGGGATGTCATTTTCTTCAATTGTTTATTGTCTAAGTTTAGCTATTTTGACTAGGCTTCCAGAATAAATAATTCAACTATAGACTATCATCATATCATAGTGTTCAGTATTATTATTATTATACAACAAATTATTCTACCTATGTTATTGTTTAATGTGTGTGACAGCCTAGATGAAATAAAATAAAGAGATACGGATCAAAGTATAGAAAATTAAATTTGTGGCCTCTAACATGATGGGTTCACCCATACCCCTACATTTGTTCATGGAACTTTTGAACAACAAATAGTTTTTCCTGAAGGTGGTGTTTCTTTTTTTTTTTTTTTTTTTTTTTTTTATAAAATTTATTAGAGTCGAGTGTTTATCGAAAATAAAAAATTTATTTTCGTTAGGTAGAAGCAAAGTTTTATGCGTATCATTTTTTTCGGACTTCATTTTGTGAGATTGTATATTATTGTGATGTTTAGACTTTTGTGGGTTTCAAGTTTAAGTTTACGAAGATATGATCTAGATGTGTTTTCCAAGTGAAGGTTTTTTTGCAAATCTTCAACTTTTACTTACAAATATTGTACTTCAAAAAACTTTTTAATCCCTGAAAAAAGAAGTTAAAACTATCCAAACACAAATTCATTTCAAATATAAATGACAATGTTGCGCTAAGTAGTCTTAAAACATTTGGCGGTTTCTTTCCATCTGTTCTAGTCTTAGTGAACAAAGTAATTTGGTACCTGTTACTTTAGTCGAGGTGCGCGCAAGCTCACCCGTACACCATAATTATTTAAAAAAAAAAAAAGTTTAAAGTGCTGTGAATGTATTCAGATGTAACAAGACTAAAAATATTGGTGGCATAAAACCTGAAAGTGCAGAGGAAGGTATGATTATGAAGAGATGGTTGGAGAAGAGGAGACAGGCATGGGAAGCTTAGGGCTCATCCCCATCACTGCTACATACATATATAACAGACTGATGAAATCTGAGACCTCATTACCAACAACTGCATTGCAGACATAAATACAAGTTGGGAATTGGGACCATAAATGTAGTTAACTCATTACTACCAATTAGTACTCTTTTAACCTTCTTGTTGGCTTCTTCTTCTTCTTCTTCCCCGTCTAAATGTAAATGTTATTCTCTCCCAAGTAAACCCCCCCACCCGATGGATGCACTATATGTACGTAGGGGGTGTCAAATAGGGCCCGCTCAATTCGTTCAAAATTTTATGGATTGGACACAAGATGATTTCATATTAAACTGATTTTAGCCCAATTCAATATAATCCACTTTTTAGAGTGATCCCAATTTAGTCCTGTTCTAACCCATTTTAAAGATATTTTAGGTTTACTATTTGATATTTACTTTTATTTTTTCTATGAGTTGGGACTCGGATCCTGACTCAGGGTAAGGTCTCAAGTTTCGGGTCAGAATCGGGTCTCAGGTTCTTGCTCAGGGTCAGGATTGGGTCACGGGTCCATAGTCAAGCTCTGGTCTCAGGTCCCGAGACAGGTTCGAGTCTCGGTCAAGGTTGTGTCCCCGATCTCGAGTCTGGATTAGGCCTCAGGTCGGGATCGAGACTCACTCGGGGATCGATCTCAAGTCTCGAGTCACGATTAGGTCTCGAATCATAATCTTGGTCAATATCGAGTCTTAGGTCCCGGAGAAGAGTCGAGTCTCATGTCCTAGGTTAGGTTTCGGGTTGGGAACGGTCTCAAGTATCAGTTCAGGTCCTAAGCTAGGGTTCGATCCTAGGTCTCGTGTCCTTGGTCAAGCCAAGCGTCGAGACTCAAGATCAAGTCCTAGGTCTCGTGTCTCGGGCTTAGGTCAAGACTGAGGGTTTGGGCTTGAGTTCGAGTCTAGGGCACTTGTATCGTATCTCAGGTCCTGGGTTTAGGTTAGGTCGGGTATTTTTGCTGGGTTTGGGTCAGGGCAGGTCTTGAGTCCATAGTAGGGGTTAGGTTTGGGGGCTCGAGTTATGGTCTGGTCTCGGGTCTTTTGTCTCGAGTGTTGGGTCAAGCGTTTGGGCTCGGGTCTTAGATCAGGTTTAAATTGGGGCTAGTTACTAGGCTCTAGTCCAAGATTGGGTCCAGGATTGTGGTTGAATCTCAGGTATGAGTCGAGTCGAGATTGGACCGGGTGAAGGTTCGAGTTGGGCAGACCTAAAGGCTCGAGTCTCGATATATGGTAAGGGAAGAGTGGCCCTGAACAAAGGTTGTATGCGGTGGGGTAAAAGTGGTCCGTTCAAAACATTGGGTCAAGTTGGGTGAGTTATGACCCAAATTATTTTTAGTCTATTTCAACCTAATCCACTTAAGCCGAAGTATTAGACTGATTTTAGCCAACCCATTTTTTGGTCGGCAATGAAAGTTTCTTTTTTTAAATATAGTTAAAAAGTAGTCATACGGTGCTGCTTATAGTGGGGCCAAAATTTTTTGTTAAGACGTATCAAAATATAAAAAAGTAAAATACACAAAAAAGTTAATGAGATTCAATAATGATATTACATAATTTTTTTTTAAAAATCTATCTATATAATGTACGTAGTTTTTCAGTGAAGAGGTGTTAATTGAAAATGGGTAGCTCCCCACGGTGTTAGATTAGAACTTTTGACAAGTGAGATTCCATGATGCATTCGAGTTTGAAATAGGTACCAATATACTATGAGTTAAATAATGATAAAATTTTAAAATATCATGAGTGAATTATTGATAAAATATATATATTTTAAAATAAGTATCGTGTACATAAAATAATGTGAATGATTATTTCATTCATGATACCTCTTTTAAAATCAAAGGACAATGTCCTTTTCTCTTTGTATAAAATCTTAGTTTCAGCGACGGTTTCATTAGATATCTTACAACTAGAATCTCTCTTTTTTCGATCCAGTTTCTAACAAGCCTTGCTATATATATTTTTTTCAATAAGTGAAACTCCAAGATTATGTCCTAGAGTTCAACCTTATATAATTGAAACTCCGGGACAATTTTATCTCTGTCATAAAATTCGGACTTATAAAAATGAATTTCAACTCCATGACTAATTCTTAAAGTCTCAACTGATAAAACTGAAACTTCATGAATTTTTCTTGAATATTAAACTGTTTATTTCAAAATTTAGGATATTTTCTGGAATTTTGTAATATATCACTTCTAACCCTAGGGATATTTCTGAAGTCCTTGTATTTCAAGTTGGACAAAAGTACATGTTTTAATCTAGTGGTATGGAAGTGCTCATTTCTCCGGTTTCTAAACATATCGACTGGGCCGAGCCCGCCCATGTCTGACCCAGCCCAGCTCATTAACACACTGATCCAGCAAACTAATGACCCATCCCATGAAAGGCTTTTGATATCTAAATGGACAAAGCTGATTTTGTTTTGGCAAGTTTTTCATGTGGAAGCACCTTAAATAGAGAGACAACTAGATGTAAGGATGACACTGTATTAGAAAAAATAATGCATGTGTTAGTTTCGGTATTAGTGATCTCTTGTTTGATACGCTTTTTTAATTTAAGCATTAGTTACATGTTCTATTTGGTATAATCTTATGTCCATATCAAAATTATTAATACAAGCATTAGTATAATTAAACACACAATTGCCCTTGAAAGTGTATAAATTACAAAAGCTAAAGAATGTCGAGGGTATTTTTGTAAACAATTTTTTAAAAGAAAAATTTATGCAATGCATGTTATTTTTAATAACCCCAATCAAACAGTGAATAAGAAATAATATCAACATAACTAATTCATGCATTACTAATATCAACATTACTAATATATTTTATTTATTCAATATCAACCTTATACACTCTACCAAACAATCCGTAAATGATGTGAGTCATATAGTATGTGACCACAATATGTAATGATAGCGATTAATTCATAAACGCTTCCTAGACAATTGAATGACAATTGATCATAGTGAGACAAATTATGATAATCAAGTTGTTAGAGATTAGAGAGTTTATTAGAGAGTTTATGATAAAAGTTTAAATTTAACACTTGAAGAAATATTAAGCTGTTACTATCGTTGTGGGTGTTAAAGCTTGTTTACTGCAAGCTTTCAGACTTATTTTTTGTTGTTGTTACTTTTTTTTAAATGATAATTATAATATTTTTTCTTATATTATTGGTAATTTATTTGAATTTATTTGCAAAATTATTGAAAATATTACTTTTGCTTATTTTCTTAGTAATAAAATTATAAGATTGAAGATACATGAGATATACGCCTCTAAGATTCATGGGACTTATGTCTCGTGTCCCGCTTCTTTTTTAAAACACTGCTAGAAATTAAAGTGACATTTATATATTACTAATCATGTTAAATGATAAAAATTTATATGTAAGACGTATCTTGTATATCATTGGTTTGGCGTAAATATTGAGAGCACACAATTTTTTTAATTTTGATATCTACATCACAATTCTGGCCAAAACCTATGAGGAAAAGAGATATAATCATTATATCATAAACATAATTAATAGGGTCATTACAAATTACACTTCTGATCGTCCTTCGATGTAATTGGAACATCATGAAGTAGCAGGCAATTCTAAATTTAGTTGTAAGAAATCAATGCAGGTTTCTTAAAAAATCTTAGTTGCAAGAAATCAATTCAAAAAGCTTAGTAATATTGTACATATTATTACTAACTATTTTTGCAATTTGCAGATAACTAATAAGAAGACATTCCTTAATATTATTTAGAAAAATCTAAGTAGCGTGAAAAGAATATTGGCGGGAATTCATATGTCTCATTTGTGAAGTGTCTGATAGTAAAATTTAATGTAAAATTTGAATCACTAGTGATGAATGCCTATTTCACACGTTCCTCTGTAATAGATATTCGATTCTCTGTGGGGCGATAAATAATGAATTTATTTGTAGATTCAATCTATCCTCTAGAATTTATCAAATTGTCAATGTAACTTTTCATTGCTACTGTCCGAGAGAATTTACCCCTTAATCGACCTAAGTATGTGGTGACATTATTCAAATCTTAATTGGTCTTTAAAATGTAACTTTCAAGCACGATTTCAGTTGGAATATCCTCAAGCTTTCTTTGTTATGCTTTGATTGTGTTATATCTTTCGAAAATGGAATCCGTACTTTAATTATGCAGTTTTAAAATAGGGACCTTCTGTCACCGCAAATAAAGTCTATCATGTCATAGATTTCACAACTCAAATAAAATTTACTATTTCTTTTCGTATATAGGGTGTCTTGATACCCGTCGAAATAATATCTACAGAAGGAAGATAAACTGCTTATACTCTTAATGCCACTGCGTAATGCTTTTTCTGTCCAGCATCATTCCTAAAGGTGATGTCTTGGGTTGTAAAGTCATTCCCAAGACCCCTACAAATTAAATAAGAACAACAAATAATTACTCAAAATTAATGAAATATATATACTTACCGACTGTTGCAGTGTTATACGTTTTGTTGCCGTCGTTGAAGTTTCTATTGTCTGTTATTATTGTAGTATTCATTCCTTCTCCGATGAGGACTATGTTGGTCTTCTATTTATCAATTTAAATGTGTTCCTGATATGTGCATGGTTTAATTTTGATGTAGTATTATTCAACACTATGATCTGGT
The DNA here is from genome assembly GCA_035772735.1 of Datura wrightii. NCBI lineage: Eukaryota > Viridiplantae > Streptophyta > Magnoliopsida > Solanales > Solanaceae > Datura > Datura wrightii. The sequence goes on from JASDFA010000009.1 coordinate 8,689,927, forward strand.
GCTGCTAATGTTATATTTATTTCAGATAAATTCTATTTCTTAAAGTTTCATCTCTTATTCTGTATACAACATGAAACTACTTGCTATTGTCATCTGATTAGTTATATTTTATTGTGGGGGCTACCAACAAATTACATAACCTCAAAATGTAGTTGTTATTTGACAGCTCCAAATAACAACATTGCATAAGAAGATGAATATGTCCAAATCGAAGAATAACAAACAAACATCGTTCTAATCGTAGAAGGAATGGACAAATTCATAGTATCAAAAAATAAGAGTTTTGGAGGTAGCATTGGGACGTACGACACTGCTATCATGGGTATGTCAATTGTTCTTTCATTTACGCCAATTTCTGATTAAATCACTACTTTAACCAGAGCGGCTCAATGAAATTGATGGACTAAAGTCAAACTTTAATAAAAAAATTCAAGTATATTTAATAAAATTAGCTTTTGCATGCGTCACAAGTGCATCCCGTGTCAATTAATAAAATTTTTTAGAAAATTACATATAAATATTGTTAAAACATGTGTATGTAACAGAAATAAAAAATTTGTGCAAGCTTAAAATTATATAAAATAATTCTATTTCAGCGATTTGATAGTTAAATTTAAAATTATGGACATTATTTGACTTTAAGAAAATAGAATAATTATGGATAAAAGTAGGTTGCCACATATTAAATAGTTTTAACTACCTAAATGAATGAAAAAAAATAATTAAGTAGATGTGATAGATTAGCTCTTTACAAATTAAAAAATAGAATTGTTAACACAATAGTTGAGTTATATTATGTATGAGAGAGAAAAAGAATTATTAGCTATTAATATATATATAAAAAATATTGATAATAAAAATTATATATAATAATAATAATAATAATTAACAACAACAACAACAACAACGACTTTCGAGACCTAAAGCAAGCGCTTCAGTTGCTCGAGGGTTGATTCAATCCTAATTTTAACCATAAAAATATATTTTTTATTTTTTATTAAATATTATGCAATTTACAAATTTCATTAATCTGATTACTGTTTTTGTTTTTCTCTTTTAAAGGGTGAAAGAACGAGGTTTCATGGCAAGACAATGTTTTTTGAAATAAAGTTGGAGCTGGCCTGAATTTCTGACAAAATAAATTTGCTCCACCTTCTTCACGTTTCAACAGGTTGAATCTCCAATTCCAAATCTCATCCATTTAATCTTTTCCTCTACACAGAGTAAAACTCTGATAAAATTTCTCAAACAAAAATCTCTATTACCGTAAAATAGATTGTGGCTATAACTAAATCAGTCATGATGAACATCCATTTTGAACATTTGCTCTGATCCATTTTTATTTCTGTCCTGCTGAACCACTTGAATAGTTTATTAATGTACTGCTTTTTGGATAATGATAACTACTCTTTATTTCTATCTTTGTGGATTTGTATACCTAAAATTTTCTTTCTTTGTTGGCCCCAATTTCTTTATCGCAAATGATTTGCTCCTTTTTAAGAATTGAAATTTTAGATTTATTTCTGCCAACGATCAACATATCATCCACATAAAATAATAAGATGATGAAATCATCATAAGAAAACTTCTTATGATCACAAGTCAAGGCAAACACTAAACAATCTATTTGTCACCATTTATGAAGTGTCTACAGTGAAATTTGACGCAATATTCGAATCACTAGTGACGGATACCCATGTCACACATCCCTTTGCACCAACACCCATACCTCTATTCTTGTACTCTAGATAATATGAGCGGTGAACAATGAATTTATTTGTAGATTCAATCCATTCAATTCATCCTTTGGGATTTATTAAAGTTGTCAATGTAACTTTCCATTATTATTGTCCTAGAGAATTTACCCCATTGTCGACCTAAATATAGGGTGACATTGTTCAACTCTTGGGTAGCCTTAAAGTGCAATTTTAAAGCACAATTACAATTGAGGTGTCTTTAAGTTTTCTCAGTTATGTTGTGATTGTGTTATATTGACCGGCCAATGGAATGCATACTTCAATTATACAATTTTAGATTAGGACCGTTTTGTCATTGCAAATAAAGACTATCGTGCCATAGATTTTACAATCACGATAAAATTGACGGTTTCTTTTCGTGTATATAGACTTACCCATTGTTGTAGTGTCATACGTTTTGTTGCTATCGTGGAAGCTTCTATTTCTCGTTATTATTGTAGTATCCATTCTTTCCCCGAGGAGGACTATGGTGGTCTTCTTTTTATCAACTTGAATGTATTTTCGATATGTACCTTGTTAATCTTTATATAGTATTGCTCAATATTATGATTCAATGTTGCTAATTTTATATTTATTTCAGATGAATCTGCTTCTCAATGTTTCAACTCTCATCCTGTGTACAAAATAAAATTACTTGTTATTGTCATTTGGTTAGTTATATTATGCTGTGGAGGATGCCAACAAATTACAACCTCCAAATGCAGTAGTTGCACAAAATGACTCTAGCAATTACAAGACAAATAATTGTCGTTTTAGCAGCTCCAAATAACATTGCAAAATACTACACTTAAATAAGGCAAGGAACCTACAACGAATTGAATGTGTCCAAATCGAAGAATGTCAAGCAAACATCATTCTAATCTGAGAAGAAATTAACAAAATCATAATATTAGAAAGTAAGAGTTTTGGAGGTGACATTGCAACGTATGATACTGCTATCACGAGTAAGTCAATTGTTATTCGTTTTTGCCAATTTCTGAAATGAACTCACTTTAATCAAGAATGACTCAATGAAATTGAAGGCATAGAGATAAATCTTAATAAAAGGTTTCAAGTATATATTCGATAAAATTAGCTTCTACATGCATCCCATGCGTCACGCATGCATCTCGTGCATCTCGTGTGTCACACGTGAGTCCCGTGCGTATAACGTGCGTCACACGTGCAATCTATGTCGATTAGTAAATTTCTTTTTTAAATCACACATATATTATTAAAACATGTGTGTGAGGTATATAATAGAAAATAAAGGTTAGTGCTAAGTCAAAATTATAAAGAATGATCATATTTCAGTGATTTGATAATTAAACTCAAAATTACTGAATATTATTAGAATTTAAGAAGATAGAACAATTATAGATAAGAATAGGTTAACGTATATATAAAATAATTTTAACTCGCTAAATAAATGGAGAGAGATAATTAAGTAAATATGGTAGATTAGCTCTTTAGAGGAAAATAATAATTAATGATGTAATAGTTGAAATACCTTAATGGATGAGAGATATAAATTTATTAGCTATTAATATATAAAAAGAAGATTAAAAATAAAAATTATATATATAACAATAATAATTTTTTATACCTAAAAATTTGCTAGGCCAAAATCAAGTGACATTTATATATCACTAATCATGTTAAATGATAAAAATTTATATGTAAGACGTATCTTGTATATCATTGGCTTGGCGTAAATATTGAGAGCACACAATTTTTTTAATGTTGATATCTACATCATAATTCTGGCCAAAACCTATGAGGAAAAGAGATATAATCATTATATCATAAACATAATTAATAGGGTCATTACAAATTATACTTCTTATCGTCCTTCAATGTAATTGGAACATCATGAAGTAGTAGGCAATTCTAAGTTTAGTTGTAAGAAATCAATGCAGGTTTCTTAAAAAATCTTAGTTGCAAGAAATCAATTCAAAAAACTTAGTAATATTGTACATATTATTACTAACTATTTTTGCAATTTTTGATAACTAATAAAAAGACATTCCTTAATATTATTTAGAAAAATCTAAGTAGCGTGAAAAGAATATTGGCGGGAATTCATATGTCTCATTTGTGAAGTGTCTGATAGTAAAATTTAATGTAAAATTTGAATCACTAGTGATGAATGCCTATGTCACATGTTCCTCTGTAATAGATATTCGATTCTCTGTGTGGCGATAAATAATGAATTTATTTGTAGATTCAACCTATCCTCTAGAATTTATCAAATTATCAATGTAACTTTTCATTGTCGCTGTCCGAGAGAATTTACCCCTTAATCGATCTAAGTATGTGGTGACATTATTCAAATCTTAGTTAGTCTTTAAAATGTAACTTTCAACCAGGATTTCAGTTGGAGTGTCCTCAAGCTTTCTTTGATATGCTTTGATTGTGTTATATCTTTCGAAAATGGAATGCGTACTTTAACTATGCAGTTTTAAAATAGGGACCTTCCGTCATCGCGAATAAAGTCTATCATGTCATAGATTTCACAACCCCAATAAAATTTATTATTTCTTTTCGTATATAGGGTGTCTTGATACCCGTCAAAATAATATCTATAGAAGGAAGATAAATCTGCTTGTACTATTAATGCCACTGCATAATGCTTTTTCTGTCCAGCATCATTCCTAAAGGTGATGTCTTGGGTTGTGAAGTCATTCCCACAACCCCTACAAATTAAATAAGAACAACAAATAATTACTCAAAATTAATGATATATATACTTACCCACTGTTGCAGTGTTATACGTTTTGTTACCGTCGTTGAAGTTTCTATTGTCTGTTATTATTGTAGTATTCATTCCTTCTCCAATGAGGACTATGTTGGTCTTCTTTTTATCAATTTAAATGTGTTCCTGATATGTGCATGGTTTAATTTTGATGTAGTATTATTCAACACTATGATCTGGTGCTGCTAATGTTATATTTATTTCAGATAAATTCTATTTCTTAAAGTTTCATCTCTTATTCTGTATACAACATGAAACTACTTGCTATTGTCATCTGGTTAGTTATATTTTATTGTGGGGGCTACCAACAAATTACATAACCTCAAAATGGAGTTGTTATTTGACAGCTCCAAATAACAACATTGCACAAGAAGATGAATATGTCCAAATCGAAGAATAACAAACAAACATCGTTCTAATCGGAGAAGGAATGGACAAAATCATAATATCAAAAAATAAGAGTTTTGGAGGTAGCGTTGGGACGTACGACACTGCTATCATGGGTATGTCAATTGTTCTTTTATTTACGCCAATTTCTGATTAAATCACTACTTTAACCAGAACGGCTCAATGAAATTGATGGACTAAAGTCAAACTTTAATAAAAAATTTCAAGTATATTTAATAAAATTAGCTTTTGCATGCGTCACAGGTGCATCCCGTGCCAATTAGTAAAATTTTTTAGAAAATTACATATAAATATTGTTAAAACATGTGTATGTAACAGAAATAAAAAAATTTTGCCAGCTCAAAATTATATAAAATATTTCTATTTCAGCGATTTGATAGTTAAATTTAAAATTATTGACATTATTTGACTTTAAGAAAATAGAATAATTATGGATAAAAGTAGGTTGCCACATATTAAATAGTTTTAACTACCTAAATGAATGAAAAAAATAATTAAGTAGATGTGATAGATTAGCTCTTTACAAAAAAAAAATAGAATTATTAACACACCAGTTGAGTTATATTATGTATGAGAGAGAAAAAGAATTATTAGCTATTAATATATATATATATATATATATATATAATATTAATCATAAAAATTATATAATAATAATAATAATAATAATAATAATAATAATAATAATAATAATAATATAATAATAACAACAATATTAATAATAATGATAATAATAATAACAACAATAATAACAACAACAACGACTTTCGAGGCCTAAAGCAAGTGTTTCAGTTGCTCAAATGTTGATTCAATCCTAATTTTAACCATAAAAATATTTTTTTTATTTTTTATTAAATATTATGCAATTTACAAATTTCATTAATCTGATTACTGTTTTTGTTTTTCTCTTTTAAAGGGTGAAAGAACGAGGTTTCATGGCAAGACAATGTTTTTTGAAATAAAGTTGGAACTAAGAACCAACATGCTCTAACTTTAATGGCATTTGCTCATATCTATAAACATCCAATAATCCCTCTCCTCCCGGCCTGAATTTCTGACAAAATAAATTTGCTCCACCTTCTTCACGTTTCAACAGGTTGAATCTCCACTTCGAAATCTCATCCATTTAAGCTTTTCCTCTACACAGAGTAACACTCTGATAAAATTTGTCAAACAAAAATCTCTATTACCGTAAAATAGATTGTGGCTATAACTAAACCTGTCATGATGAACATCCATTTTTAACATTGCTCTGATCCATTTTTATTTCTGTCCTGCTGAACCTCTTGAATAGTTTCTTAATGTACTGCTTTTGGGATAATGATAACTACTCTTTATTTCTATCTTTGTGGATTTGTATACCTAAAATTTTCTTTCTTTGTTGGCCCCAATTTCTTTATCGCAAATGATTTGCTCCTTTTTAAGAATTGAAATTTTAGATTTATTTCTGCCAACGATCAACATATCATCCACATAAAGTAATAAGATGATGAAATCATCATAAGAAAACTTCTTATGATCACAAGTCAAGGCAAACACTAAACAATCTATTTGTCACCATTTATGAAGTGTCTACAGTGAAATTTGACGCAATATTCGAATCACTAGTGACGGATACCCATGTCACACATCCCTCTGCACCAACACCCATACCTCTATTCTTGTATTCTAGATAATATGAGCGGTGAACAATGAATTTATTTGTAGATTCAATCCATTCAATCCATCCTTTGGGATTTATTAAGTTGTCAGTGTAACTTTCCATTATTATTGTCCTAGAAAATTTACCCCATTGTCGATCTAAATATAGAGTGACATTGTTCAACTCTTGGGTAGCCTTAAAGTGCAATTTTAAAGCACAATTACAATTGAGGTGTCCTTAAGATTTCTTTGTTATGTTGTGATTGTGTTATATTGACCGGCCATTGGAATGCATACTTCAATTATACAATTTTAGATTAGAACCGTTTTGTCATTGCAAATAAAGACTATCGTGCCATAGATTTTACAATCACGATAAAATTGACGGTTTCTTTTCGTATATATAAACTTACCCATTGTTGTAGTGTCATACGTTTTGTTGACATCGTGGAAACTTCTATTTCTCGTTATTATTGTAGTATCCATTCCTTCCCCGATGAGGACTATAGTGGTCTTCTTTTTATCAACTTGAATGTATTTTCGATATATACCTTGTTAATCTTTATATAGTATTGCTCAATACTATGATTCAATGTTGCTAATTTTATATTTATTTCAGATGAATCTACTTCTCAATGTTTCAACTCTCATCCCGTGTACAAAATAAAATTACTTGTTATTGTCATTTGGTTAGTTATATTATGCTGTGGAGGATGCCAACAAATTACACAACCTCCAAATGCAGTAATTGCATAAAATGACTCTAGCAATTACAAGACAAATAATTATCATTTTAGCAGCTCCAAATAACATTGCAAAATACTACACTTAAATAAGGCAAGGAACCTACAACGAATTGAATGTGTCCAAATCGAAGAATGTCAAGCAAACATCATTCTAATCTGAGAAGAAATTAACAAAATCATAATATTAGAAAGTAAGAGTTTTGGAGGTGGCATTGCAACGTACGATACTGCTATCACGAGTAAGTCAATTGTTATTCGTTTATGCCAATTTCTGAAATGAACTCACTTTAATCAGGAATGCCTCAATGAAATTGGAGGCATAGAGATAAATCTTAATAAAAGGTTTCAAGTATATATTCGATAAAATTAGCTTCTACATGCATCCCATGCGTCACACATGCATCTCGTGCAGCACTAGTGCATCTCGTGCGTCACACGTGCATCCCGTGCGTATAACGTGCGTCACACGTGCAATCTATGTTGATTAGTAAATTTCTTTTTTAAATCACACATATATTATTAAAACATGTGTGTGAGGTATATAATAGAAAATAAAGGTTAGTACAATTCAAAATTATAAAGAATGATCATATTTCAGTGATAGGATAATTAAACTCAAAATTACTGAATATTATTAGAATTTAAGAAGATAGAACAATTATAGATAAGAATAGGTTAACATATATATAAAATAATTTTAACTCGCTAAATAAATGGAGAGAGATAATTAAGTGAACATGGTAGATTAGCTCTTCAGAGGAAAAAAAAGATTAATGATGTAATAGTTGGAATACCTTAATGGATGAGAGATATAAATTTATTAGCTATTAATATATAAAAAGAAGATTAAAAATAAAAATTATATATATAACAATAATATTTTTTTATACCTAAAAATTTTCTAGGCCCAAATCAAGTGACATTTATATACCACTAATCATGTTAAATGATAAAAATTTATATGTAAGACGTATCTTGTATATCATTGGCTTGGCGTAAATATTGAGAGCACATAATTTTTTTAATGTTGATATCTACATCACAATTCTGGCCAAAACCTATGAGGAAAAGAGATATAATCATTATATCATAAACATAACTAATAGGGTCATTACAAATTATACTTCTGATCGTCCTTCGATGTAATTGAAACATCAAGAAGTAGTAGGCAATTCTAAGTTTAGTTATAAGAAATCAATGCAGGTTTCTTAAAAAATCTTAGTTGCAAGAAATCAATCCAAAAAGCTTAGTAATATTGTACATATTATTACTAACTATTTTTGCAATTTGCAGATAACTAATAAGAAGACATTCCTTAATATTATTAAGAAAAATCTAAGTAGCGTGAAAAGAATATTGGCAGGAATTCATTAGTCTTATTTGTGAAGTGTCTGACGGTAAAATTTAATGTAAAATTTGAATCACTAGTGATGAATGCCTATGTCACACGTTCCTCTGTAATAGATATTCGATTCTCTGTGGGGCGATAAATAATGAATTTATTTGTAGATTCAATCTATCCTCTAGAATTTATCAAATCATCAATGTAACTTTTCATTGCCGTTGTCCGAGAGAATTTACCCCTTAATCGACCTAAGTATGTGGTGACATTATTCAAATCTTAATTAGTCTTTAAAATGTAACTTTCAACCAGGATTTCAGTTGGAGTGTCCTCAAGTTTTCTTTGATATGCTTGGATTGTGTTATATCTTTCGAAAATGAAATGCGTACTTTAACTATGCAGTTTTAAAATAGGGACGTTCCGTCACCGCGAATAAAGTCTATCATATCATAGATTTCACAACCCCAATAAGATTTACTATTTCTTTTCGTATATAGGGTGTCTTGATACCCGTCGACATAATATCTATAGAAGGAAGATAAATCTACTTGTACTCTTAATGCCACTGCGTAATGCTTTTTCTGTCCAGCATCATTCCTAAAGGTGATGTCTTTGGTTGTGAAGTCATTCCCACAACCCCTACAAATTAAATAAGAACAACAAATAATTACTCAAAATTAATGATATATATACTTACCCACTGTTGCAGTGTTATACGTTTTGTTACCGTCGTTGAAGTTTCTATTGTCTGTTATTATTGTAGTATTCATTCCTTCTCCGATGAGGACTATGTTGGTCTTCTTTTTATTAAATTAAATGTGTTCCTGATATGTGCATGGTTTAATTTTGATGTAGTATTATTCAACACTATGATCTGGTGCTGCTAATGTTATATTTATTTTAGATAAATTCTATTTCTTAAAGTTTCATCTCTTATTCTGTATACAACATGAAACTACTTGCTATTGTCATCTGGTTAGTTATATTTTTTTTGTGGGAGCTACCAACAAATTACATAACCTCAAAATGGAGTTGTTATTTGATAGCTCCAAATAACAACATTGCACAAGAAGATGAATATGTCCAAATCGAAGAATGACAAACAAACATTGTTCTAATTGGAGAAGGAATGGACAAAATCATAATATCAAAAAATAAGAGTTTTGGAGGTAGTGTTGGGACGTATGACACTGCTATCATGGGTATGTCAATTGTTCTTTTATTTACGCCAATTTCTGATTAAATCACTACTTTAACCAGAGCGGCTCAATGAAATTGATGGAATAAATTCAAACTTTAATAAAAAATTTCAAGTATATTTAATAAAATTAGCTTTTGCATGCGTCACAGGTGCATCCCGTGCGGTGCATCCCGTGTCAATTAGTAAAAATTTTTAGAAAATTACATATAAATATTGTTAAACCATGTGTATGTAACAGAAATAAAAATTTGTGCGAGCTCAAAATTATATAAAATAATTCTATTTCAGCGATTTGATAGTTAAATTTAAAATTATTGACATTATTTGACTTTAAGAAAATAGAATAATTATGGATTAAAGTAGGTTGCCACATATTAAATAGTTTTAACTACCTAAATGAATGAAAAAAATAATTAAGTAGATGTGATAGATTAGCTCTTTACAAAAAAAAAATATAATTATTAACACACCAGTTGAGTTATATTATGTATGAGAGAGAAAAAGAATTATTAGCTATTAATATATATATATATATATATATTAATAATAAAAATTATATATAACAATAATAATAATAATGATAACGATAATAATAATAATAACAACAACAACAACAATTACAACGACTTTCGAGGCCTAAAGCAAGCGCTTCAGTTGCTCGAGGGTTGATTCAATCCTAATTTTAACCATAAAAATATATTTTTTATTTTTTATTAAATATAATGCAATTTACCAATTTCATTAATTTGATTACTGTTTTTGTTTTTCTCTTTTAAAGGGTGAAAGAACGAGGTTTCATGGCAAGACAATGTTTTTTGAAATAAAGTTGGAGCTAAGAACCAACATGCTCTAACTTTAATGACATTTGTTGATATCTATAAACATTCAATAATCCCTCTCCTCCCGGTCTGAATTTCTGACAAAATAAATTTGATTCACCTTCTTCACGTAATATTCAACAGGTTGAATCTCCAATTTTCAATTCTCATCCATTTAATCTTTTCCTCTACACAAAGTAATACTCTGATAAAATTTCTCAAACAAAAATCTCTATTACCGTAAAATAGGTTGTGACTATAACTAAATCCGTCATAATGAACATCCATTTTGAACATTCGCTCTGATCCATTTTTATTTCTGTCCTGCTGAACCTCTTGAATAGTTTCTTAATGTACTGCTTTTGGGATAATGATAACTACTCTTTATTTCTATCTTGGTGGATTTGTATACCTAAAATTTTCTTTCTTTGTTGGCCCCAACTTTTTTATCGCAAATGATTTGCTCCTTTTTAAGAATTGAAATTTTAGATTTATTTCTGCCAACGATCAACATATCATCCACATAAAGTAATAAGATGATGAAATCATCATAAGAAACTTCTTATGATCACAAGTCAAGGCAAACACTAAACAATGTATTTGTCACCATTTATGAACTGTCTACGGTGAAATTTGACGCAATATTCGAATCACTAGTGACGGATACCAATGTCACACATCCTTCTGCACCAACACCCATACCTCTAGTCTTGTAATCTAAATAATATAAGTGGTGAACAATGAATTTATTTGTAGATTCAATCTATTCAATCCATCCTTTGAGATTTATTAAGTTGTCAATGTAACTTTCCATTATTATTGTCCTAGAGAATTTACCCCATGGTCGACCTAAATATAGTGTGACATTGTTCAACTCTTGGGTAGCCTTAAAGTGCAATTTTGAAACACAATTACAATTGAGGTGTCCTTAAGATTTCTCTGTTATGTTATGATTGTGTTATATTGACCGGCCAATGGAATGCATACTTCAATTATACAGTTTTAGATTAGGACCGTTTTGTCATTGCAAATAAAGACTATCGTGCCATAGATTTTACAATCACGATAAAATTGACGGTTTCTTTTCGTATATATAGACTTACCCATTGTTGTAGTGTCATATATTTTGTTGCCATCGTGGAAGCTTCTATTTCTCGTTATTATTGTATTATCCATTCCTTCCCCGATGAGAACTATGGTGGTCTTCTTTTTATCAACTTGAATGTATTTTCGATATGTACCTTGTTAATCTTTATATAGTATTGCTCAATTGATTCAATGTTGCTAATTTTATATTTATTTCATATGAATCTGCTTCTCAATGTTTAAACTCTCATCCTGTGTACAAAATAAAATTACTTGTTATTGTCATTTGGTTAGTTATATTATGCTGTGGAGGATGCCAACAAATTACACAACCTCCAAATGCAGTAGTTGCACAAAATGACTCTAGCAATTACAAGACAAATAATTATCATTTTAGCACCTCCAAATAATATTGCAAAATACTACACTGAAATAAAGCAAGGAACCTACAACGAATTGAATGTGTTCAAATTGAAGAATGTCAAGCTAACATCATTCTAATCTGAGAAGGATATAACAAAATCATAATATTAGAAAGTAAGAGTTTTGGAGGTGGCATTGCAACGTATGATACTGCTATCACGAGTAAGTCAATTGTTATTCGTTTTTGCCAATTTCTAAAATGAACTTACTTTAATCAGGAACGACTCAATGAAATTGGAGGCATAGAGATAAATCTTAATAAAAGGTTTCAAGTATATATTCGATAAAATTAGCTTCTACATGCATCCCATGCGTCACACATGCATCTCGTGCGTCACACGTGCATCCCGTGCGTATAACGTGCGTCACACGTGCAATCTATGTTGATTAGTAAATTTCTTTTTTAAATCACACATATATTATTAAAACATGTGTGTGAGATATATAATAGAAAATAAAGGTTAGTACAAGTCAAAATTATAAAGAATGATCACATTTCAGTGATTTGATAATTAAACTCAAAATTACTGAATATTATTAGAATTTAAGAAGATAGAACAATTATAGATTTGAATAGGTTAACATATATATAAAATAATTTTAACTGACTAAATGAATGGAGAGAGATAATTAAGTAAACATGGTAGATTAGCTCTTTAGAGGAAAAAAAAAGATTAATGATGTAATAGTTGGAAATGAATGAGAGATATAAATTTATTAGCCGTTAATATATAAAAAGAAGATTAAAAATAAAAATTATGTATATAACAACAATAATTTTTGAGACCTAAAAATTTGCTAGGCCCAAATCAATTTTTGAATTTTTAAAATTTTCACTCATAAAATTTCATATTTTTTTATAATATATTTAAATATAATTTTAAATATTAAAAATCACAACTTCAAAAAGTTAAATTTTTAATAAATATATCATGCGTTGTTTTGGCAAACTGCATTGATCAATATGACACACTTCGATTAATATAAGTCCTTCAAATTCGATTTTAAGTGTCATATTTCAAATCTCATTGAAAATACCCCTTATTTGGGGATTCCATCCAAATGAGAGATATTTTTGAATATTTTAGTAACAACAGGGGTATATTTGGCCCTATAGTATGACAAATGATAAAATTAACTATTAAACTAAAGTAGAGGGGTATATTTGACCCTTTTCCCTTTTTAAAATTATGATTATACTTTTAAGGGAGAAGAGTCAAATTTACCACTCTACTTTAGTTTAATAGCTAATTTTACCCTCTATCATACTATAGGGCCAAATATACCCCTACTGTACCAAAGTATTCAAAAATACCCATAATTTGGATGAAATCTCCAAATCTCTAAAGACAAACATGGTGGCAAGAAAATTTTTGGGTTACTCGTCATAAATTGAACTTCAACTTTTGATCCTAAAATAATTTTTACCCAAATTATTGAAATGGGGCCAAAAAATAAATAGCAATACAAAATAATTTTATCTGAGCAAATTACCTAATCTAATATATATTATTTATAGATCTTATGCATTATATATTGATAATGAATGTCACTATATCAACTCGAAAAATCTAATGTCAATTTTTGAAATTTTAAATTTTCACTCATAAAATTTCATATTTTTTCTATAATATATTTAAATATAATTTTAAATTTTAAAAAATCAAAACTTCAAAAAAATTAAATTTTTAACAAATATATCATGCGTTGTTTTGCCAAATGCATTGATCAATCTGACACACTTCGATTAAAATATAAGTCCTTCAAACTTAATTTTAAGTGCCATATTTTAAATCTCATTTAAAATACCTCTTATTTGATGATTTCATTCAAATTTAAAATATTTTTAAATACTTTAATAATAATAAAATATATTTAATTTTATAATATAATAAATAATAAAATTAATATTAAACTAAAATAGACAGTGTATTCCATCCTTTTCCCTTATTCAAATGATGATCCCAAAACCTGACCATCCCGTACGGGTGAATTCTCATGGGGGGCAATTCCGAGATTTGCATCAGACACGGATCATGTTATTCTTGGGAGTCGTTCTTGAACACAAAAGTTCTTACAAGGGTGCGTACTCATTTTATAATCCAATTTCTCATTTAAAATGAAAAAAACACAAGTGATTGTACGAATGGAAGCACTTCCATAAACAAATTTAAAAATGGCTACAATAACTACCAATTCAATCTCATTCTCAATCTTACCCTCTGTTAATCCTCTTTTCTCCTTCCTCTCCCTCTCTCCAATCCTTTCTCGTTTCCGCCGCCGAAAACCTCCTTCCTTCGCCATCTCCGCCGGATCCTCCCGCCGGAAACCGCCTTTAAAGCCACCGGACTCCAAAATGTCAGTATCAGTTCAGATGCCGGCTGCTTCCGTCCGACGGGATTTCGAGACTGAACCGTTGATAGATTCTAGAAATCGTGAGTTACCACTTTAGCTCAATCAATTCTAATTGTGTGGACGTGATTAATTTCGTTTTTTTCAATTACCTAATTTTCTATTGGTTTATTTTTACTTCGCTCAATCAATCAACTATACTAACTGGCTGGATTAAATACTCTTATCCCTTGTACTTCTTTTTTTTCGATCGAATCTTATCGATTTTACTTTATTTATTCCACATTTTGTTAGAATTAGGAGGAGGATTCATCATAATTAGACTAATTTTACCTTGATTGTCACCTTAAAGCGACCTTCTTCTTTGATGTTGCTTTTTTGAATTATTAAAAATGAAATTTGAAGTTATCAACTTTTCTTTCAAAATGAAGGAAAGCAAATAGAGTGAGTTTGCAGCTTCAGAATCTATATAGCTGGTTTGAGTGTGTGGTTGTTGATGGATATAGTTTTGAGCTGGATAGCAGGCAATTGAAAATCTACTATTTCTTAGTATCCTGTATGGGGTTAGTAAGGTCCTGAGGTTTATCCATGTTGTCATGGTATGTATTTCCAAAGTTAATGTTAAGAATTTAGAGATTTTGAAGTAGTAGGAGCACATTGTTGATTCAAATTGAATTGCCCGGATGCCATTCTTATGCATGTGATATGCAAATGTGCTCAGAGGAAGGAAAACCTGTAATAGACAAGGAATCATGTCTAACAATGGAACCAGCTGATTCTCATTTTGATCACTTCGCACATCCTTCTCTGAAGCCATGACTTCGCCCATGAAGCGATAACCTCTCTCTTTGCATCGCGTCATCACTTTTAAGTGGCAAAGATAGCTTTTAATAACACCGGAAATAAATTTTCCTTGGTGCTTTGAACGCATCAAATTTAGAAGACCTTTGAGAAAAATTTAGGAAGTAGAGGAGAGATCATAAAGGTGCATAATGAGACCTGTAACATTGGTACTCCCTTTGTTTCAATTCACATGTCTTACTTTCCTTTTTAATTCGTTTAAAAAAGAATGTTACAACAACATACCCAGTGTAATACCACAAGTGGGATCTGGGGAAGGTAGGTCCAGTAGAATGTACGCAGACCTTACCCCTACCTTTATGAGGTATAGATGTTATTTTTGATAGACCTTTGCGTCAAAAAGGAAGCATGAGACACAAGATTGAAAGAAAGAGATAAAAAAGTAGCAAGATACAAACAAATGCAACAACATATAATAAGACACATCAAATAATACGAAATTACGTGATTACTAAATAATACTACTAAAAGGACAAGAGGAGGCTAGCCCACACCCTCTCCAACACAGAAAACGACAACATGTCCTTAAAGGCAAAAAACTGATGAGATTCCACCTGATTCATATCCTTGTAGGCAGAACTTACAGTGAAATTGCCTTTGCTATGACACTTCCACTTAAGAGTGTCTTCTTCCTTCTTCAGTCCTGCACACTGATCTAGAATGCCATAGAACTCAGCCAGGTTATAAACCAAATCAATCCTTCTCTTTAAGCACATATTCCCGAGTCTTTCCCAACAATCCACTATAGACAAAACTCTAGGCCCAATAATCTTCATTCATGCATCATGATCACAATTTTTTTACCTCGTTAATGAATTTAAATTGCAGATTAACAGTTGGTTGAATATGTCCTCAAGGTAGTGAAAGGGACAGGTTTGCATCTAATTTGTTTTTTCCCTGAATTGGTTAATAGAGAATTAAACCCCAAAAGATGCAAACAACCCAGGCACACAACAAAAACCACTACAAAAAACACCAATTAATCTCTGCAAAGGATATCATACACATATAAAAACAACAGTAAAGTACTATTTCTTTGCCGAATCAATAAAATCAAATAGTGGAATGTTTACTAGTATTCTGTTTGACCAAGAAAATAAGCTAAAAAGGTAGATAGAAATACTAAGGTTGTAAATGCCATTTCCTGAAGCGGGAACATACTTCAGAAATGCTTCAATGAGGGGTAAATAATTACTAGTTCAAAGGGCTAACCTCTTGTTCATGTTGATATCGGCTTTCTTGCATGCAATGTTGGCGAAACGATGACCGATACCTTTGACGGAGGTCAAGGCGAACATGATCTTTTGTTTTCCATTGATGTTGGTGTTTTGCACGCAAAGAATGTGCTGAAAATCCTTATTTGCAACAAGCGACTGAACCCAACAGCAAAAAACAGAAAATGAATTCCATAAACATTAATCAGTATAATCATAAAAGTGTATCAGCAAAGAGAAGAAAGAGTAGGTGCTTGGGCAAACCATGGCTAGGTTCTTCTAAATTTTGCTCTGTGCGGTGGCGGCTTCTTCCAGCATCTCAAATAACATGTTTAGGACCACAAGATTCAAAAGACATTTTGGACATCTGATAAAATTGGAATTATACAGGGAATCAAACTGTAATGAAAGCAAAAACAAATATAAGAATAAACAATAATTATATGGATCAAAGAACTGAAAATCTATAATTAATTGGATTATGTGAATTAACAAACCATGTCAATCAACTTCAGGATCATTTTAAATTGTGATTCGAAGAAAATTTCTTATTCAGGTTAGCAACTACCTTACTACATTTCTAATTTCCTATTCTTAATCACTAATATATTCTCTAACAATTAGTATATCGCTTCATCATCTACTTTTATGGTTTAATATTGTCCTTTTTAAGACAATGCCTGGGGGTATTGAAGCAGTGCGCTCTCTGTAATGAAGAGCAGGTTAAGTGACCGAAGCGCCTAGCCTGAGCTTCACCAAGCTTTAGGAGTTTAGCATGCCGCAAGCGGGCTGTTAACAACTCTGCAACAAATGCAAAAAGTTCTTCAAGTCTTTTTGTGATTGCATCCTAAGTTCCATTTAAGATAAAAGTTTAATAATTTGGAACTGATAACGATAGATTAAAGTATGGTCCATTTCTACATTGTTGTTGTACAAATTGGAAAGAGTGAGTTGCCATGCACCATAAGGAAATAGTTTAGCACAGGAAACTAGAAAAATTATTGTATGGATTAGAACTTTTTGCATCTTCATGATGCTTATCGATGAATTCACCTTATTTCATCAAAATTATAGGATGGATGAAACTGGAAGCTTAAAAGTCAGATAGAGGGAGCATATGATTGTAAATGTCTTATTAGATATTCAAATGATCTTCTTTGGAGAAGGGTTCTTAGGGGGTAATTTATAGTTTAGAGTGGAAGAAAAAACTTCGTATAATAGAATTTGAATGTTCTAGTATGCTTTATTTTGTACCTATGGCTCATGTTCAATCATCAGTGAGACCCACATCTGATCATAGCTGTGAGGTTCGGTGCACCTTAGTTAAACCTA
Organism: Datura wrightii; assembly: GCA_035772735.1. Lineage (NCBI taxonomy): Eukaryota > Viridiplantae > Streptophyta > Magnoliopsida > Solanales > Solanaceae > Datura > Datura wrightii. The sequence goes on from JASDFA010000009.1 coordinate 8,707,842, forward strand.
GCAGTTTACATTTTTTGTGGATTGCCTACTTTCCAACCATGTATGAACTATATGTATATTTCAGTATAATTTTAGCAGATCTTATTCTCTTTAGCCTAAACCCTTTTTGGAAAAGTTCCTCAATATAACCTCCTTTCTATGAGCAAGAAGTTGCTGTTATACATCATTTCCATTTTTGGTGCTTAGTATTCAGTACGTTGTCAAGAAAAACATTTCAACATCATAGATTAGCACCTTTCAAGCTCATACATGGTGGCTTATGTCACAATATGAGCTCATTTTGTACTATTCTGTTTGTGTGGTTATTCTTTTTTGGCCGTCTCACTCATATTGACATTCTCCAATATGATCATGTGCAGGAAAGGGGGATCAGCCGACAACCACTGTTAAAGAAGATTCCGTCTTGTCCAGTAAAACTGTGTCTCACAAGAACAAATATTCTTTAAGTTCAATCAGTTGCTTTGGAGTGGATCTAACCCCAGATAACATTGCTGTTGCTATGGTATATTTTGTTCAAGGCGTCCTGGGCCTTTCTAGGCTTGCTGTTAGCTTTTACTTGAAAGATGACCTACACCTAGATCCTGCAGAGGTATGTCATCTTGATAGAGTAATTTATTTATGTTGTTTGTCAATCTTCCCTAGTGTAACAAAATTATTTTCATCAAATTCAAACTCCAGAATCTAGCCAAAAGTGCTTTTAGTATATTTTTTCTGAATTCGGAAATCTAACTGTCACACTGAATTTGTGAGTCGTTTCTGAATTTAAACTACAGTTACATTGTCATTTGAAGTACAACTCTCTCTTGAATTTAGACTGCCACAGCCGTCAGTTAAATTTCTGTTTTAATTAAACTATCCTTTCTATTTGTTATTATCCCAAAATTTTCCACTTCTTCAAAGGAAAATCTCTTTGCACATCTCTTCTCCCTTCTTCCCTAACCATTTTTGTTGAGTACACAGACTGACACATTTATATGTGAATGACTAGACAGCTGTCATATCTGGTTTCTCATCATTGCCATGGCTCGTGAAACCATTGTATGGTTTCATCAGGTTGGACTCAACTGTCTTTTCATCCTTATTCAGCTAGCTAGTTAATGAAAGATTTCATGGCATGAGCTTTTCCTGTATAGTGATTCCTTCCCACTCTTTGGATACCGGAGGAGATCATACTTGGTACTCTCAGGGCTACTTGGAGCATTTTCATGGTTTTTGATGGCCACCTTCGTTGATAGCAAGTATAGTGCTGCCTTCTCCATACTTATTGGTTCTCTTTCTGTCGCTTTCTCAGATGTTGTAAGTTCCTTTTGTTCCTGGTTAGTTTCAATAAATTGAGACTAGTGCTGTTATGTTCATTGGCTAGTTATATTTTTTACTGGTCCGAAGGTTGATGACAATCTGTTTGGCTTTTGACCTTTGATATTAGTTGAGTACTCGTTATGCTTTCATTTCTGTTCAGGTATTTCATTGGATAATAAAAAACTCTTGCTAATTATACATGAGACTGGATTGGGATATATGTGTTTTGCCTTATGAAAATTTGAAGGAAGTCCTCAGTTGCAACCTTGGCAACAGGGCCATAGGTAAGGCCTGAGACTTAGTTGCACCATAATATGTTCCAAGTTTTCAAGAACTCATTTCAGAGAAGAACTTATCAAACTAGCATGATAAAGGAAATCCCAAAAGTTCAGGAAGGTTGTCTAGAGTCCAATGGTGTGTCAAATATGTATCGGGGGGAGTGCCTTTTCCAAGAAATGTCAGGTAGTACACAACTATGTAGCTTAAGTTTTTATGCCTCATCCTTTCTATATCCCTTACCATTTCTGAGTTTTCATTGCTTGTTCTCAGAATAAATGAGAAGAGAACAAAAGATCACCTGCATTTATCCTTTGTGGTTTTGGGAATTTCAAAATGGGAGGAGTCTAAGGACCTGCTTATCACTTTGGAAACACTCTCTCTTAAGCTTAACCTAGTTGGGCCATGCTAGCTAGCCATACCAAATGACTTTACAACACTCCCTGTATTTGTTCTACTTTTATTCTAAGCATTTGGGACACCTCTTAAAACATTTTGAGGTTGCAAACTCATGTGATTGCTCTCCACAAATATTGTTGGCTTTTACCTTTATAGTCACTACTTTCTCTTGAGAACTACCGCACACTGGTGAGTGGTGATTTTTTAAACCAAAGTGATGAATGAAGCAGAAGTTATGGTGCTGCTACACCTTTTTTTAAGGATAAAAAGGGCATATGAACCATGAAGTCTCTGGTTCAAATCTTTATGGAGGCAAACAACAGTTAATGATTTCCTCCCATTTGCCTAAGCCTTGGTGGACAAAGTTACCGGTACTTGTGCTGGTGGGAGGTAGCAGATACCCGGTGTAATAGCCGAGTTGCACAAGCTGACCCAGACACCACCGTACTCTCAAAAAAAAAAAAAAGGAAAAAGGGGGCATAAGAACTTATTCTATACTGAGCCATTATTAGTTTGAAATTGAATAGCTCACACTATCGACTTTCTATGAAAATCCAAGAATTGTTATTATCGGGTCACAAGCTATTGCTCCACCCACTGCCATGAACTTGCTGCCGCGTCGTCAACTGATGCTTGAGTTGATATCTTGATAATATTAATGTCACTTGGGTATTATTGGACTTGATATTTTTGGTTGTTATGCGTGTTCAAATCAAAGGAGATACTGGCCAAATGATTTTGAGTTAATTTTTGCCTTCTTTGTTTGTAATGTTTCTCTTCTTCTAATTGGTATCTTAATTATGCACCACATTCCTCTGGCATATATAATTGAGTGATCATGTAGGTTGTTGATTCCATGGTTGTTGAGAGGGCACGCGGTGAGTCTCAAAGCATGTCAGGATCTCTTCAGTCATTGTGCTGGGGTTCTTCGGCATTTGGGGGAATTGTGAGTGCCTACTTTAGTGGCTCCCTTGTGGATGCTTACGGTGTGAGGTATGTGACTTCATCGGTCTTTCTAAATATTATGTGATTGTTGTCTTGTGAGTAATACTAATGGTCCTGGTGGGTTAATCTAATTTTTTTTGGTATCTCCAGGTTTGTTTTTGGTGCAACATCATTACTTCCGCTCATAACATCTGCAGTATCTGTACTTGTGAAAGAACAGCCTGTACGAGGCCCAGCAAGGGGAGTTTCTTTGGGCAATGACTTCATAGAGAGTTCAAAAAATAATTTTACCCAGTTATGGGGAGCTGTTAAGCAGCCTAGTGTTCTACTTCCCACCCTATTTATTTTCTTATGGCAGGCAACGCCACAGTCAGATTCTGCTATGTTTTACTTCACGTATGCACAGTTTCAGGCTTAAATTTTTAACTAATGTAAACACTCGTGAAAGCTGCTAAATCTTATAGAAGTTTCTTTTGATTGTAGGACAAACAAACTTGGTTTCACTCCGGAATTCCTTGGCCGTGTTAAGCTTGTCACTTCAGTTGCGTCACTTATGGGTGTGGGGCTTTATAACGGATTCTTAAAGAAAGTTCCTCTACGGAAGATATTCCTCGTAATGACTCTCATGGGTACAGCTCTTGGTATGACCCAGGTACATGTTCTAACACATATTTTGTACTTCAGCTTTATGATTTTTCTTCTGTTTTGGGTCATGGTGGTCTTGGTTTACTTCCAAGTATGATGTTTTTGTATTAGGTTCTTCTTGTGACTGGATTGAACCGGCAGTTTGGGATTAGTGATGAGTGGTTTTCTATTGGGGATTCCTTGATTATAACTGTTCTGGGTCAGGTAATCTTTTTTCTTATACTCGGTTCTTTGATTTAATTCCTATTTTTGTGACTGTATAGTAATATATAGAGCAAAAGCACTCTGAAGCACAGTCTTGCGTAGTTGAAAATCTTTGAAGCATTAATTAAGAGTACTAATCAAATAAAAATGCAGTGAAGGCACAATAAAGAATTCCACCTATTTTTGAAACAAACACCACCAATATAATTTACTGTTTTTACTTCAATACTTGAGAAGTTATTCTAATGTTTCTATGCTTAAATTATTTATGGCAACTTTTTAAGTTCAAAAAAAGGGGGAGAAAAACAAATAAAAAATGTAGAGCTATAAATATCATGAAAACCGCAGACAATACATTATCTGAACCCATAGTCTGAAAAAAGCTTCCGGATACTTGAGATACTCTGTCGTTCCTGTTAAAAATTTCTTTTCAGAAGTTTTATTGATGTTTAAAGCTTTTGTATTTATTTGAATCTTTCTTTACATTTGTTTCTAAGTAATTATTTGATATTTAGACCAATGTGAACTACTAAAGAAACTAGTTGAAACTCAAACCAAAATACTTAACAGAAATCTGAACGAAAGAGCGCGGAGCAATCTTGTTTTACTGGCTCTGTGAAACATTTAACTCGTACCAGAAGTATCAATTTCATGTACCTAGCCGGAAACTCAAAGATGAATGGTAAAAGTAATAATTTTTAGTATTCTCAAAACGAAAGTTTGAAGTACAAAGGAGAAAGCTTTCACCGCATTGATGGAGCTAGACTACGTGCTGGATAAATGTGAGAGAACAAATAAAAATGGTGTATGGCTTTTTACGTAGTACTAAAACTATTTAAGGATACATCTTTTGGTGCGTTTAGGAGAATGGTTATCTGATAAGAGTAATGAGAGAATCATAGGTGCCGTTTAAATTTTGGTGATATAACCTTCTTGAGGCACATCGTATACGATTTGTAAGAAGATAGCAGTGGGTAAACTTGGAAAATCAGTTAAAATTTACATCCAGACTGCCATTTGATGAGATCGTTTATCTGATAGACAACAACAACAAAATACCCAATGTAGTCCCACAAGTGGGGTTTGGGGAGCGTAAGATGTACGCAGATCTTACCCCTACCTTTGTGAGGTGGGGAGATTGTCTCCGGTAGATCCTTGGCTCAAAAGTAGTGAAATCAAAGCATTATTGAAAAGGAAATAACAACATATAGCAAGATGAACAATGCAAAAGAACCAACAGATAACTAGTAAAGCTAGCAGAAAATATAGTACGCAAATACTAACTGTAACTGCTAAACAAGAAGGAGATGAGCATAGGAGACTAGTCTCCCAGATAAAAGTATGACAACACTTGACTACCTACTACCCGTCTGCCCTAATCCTCTTCCTCACATACCTCCCTATCTATGGGGAGGTATGCCGGAGAAGAAACATGGGTGTTCTCTTTTTATTTTTGGCAAGCTAGCTTTCTAGGGCAATTCACATAATCTGTTAAGAGGATAGCAAAGGGTAAACTTGGAAAATGCTTTGGAAGTCAGTTTACTTAAGTTCCATTTTGAGTCTAAGGTGCTCCTGCATTATCTTTTAATATATATGTAAAACTGAAATTGTATCCTGAATTTTTTTCCTAACATAGAGTTGGAGTTTTCTGGCAACCCCCTTTATCAGCATTTATCTGTTTTGTTGCCTGTTTCAGGCATCTTTCATGCCTGTTCTAGTACTAGCTGCAAGAATATGTCCACAAGGAATGGAAGCAACTCTCTTCGCTACCCTTATGTCCATATCCAATGGAGGGAGTGTCCTTGGAGGTCTAATTGGTGCTGGTTTAACCCAGTTGTTTGGTGTCACCAAGGATAGGTTTGACAACTTGGCTTTTCTGATAGTTCTCTGCAATCTAAGCTCTCTATTGCCTTTGCCCCTACTTGGTCTTCTTCCTGGCGATGAACCAGATTCAAAAGAGAATACTGATATTGAGATGAAGTCTAATTGAATTCTTGCCTGCTGTGCGCATCCTGAAGCTGGCCAAATATTGCCGCACCTTTTCGAGAAAACAATAGGAGAGAATACAACTGTATATACAAATACAAATATCGAATTACTAATCACGAGTCATGATGTCAATTCATCACTCCACAGGAAAAACTTTAATGGATTAGGAACTTGTTTTAAGTGTGAGATAGATCTTGTTCCGTGGTCCGAGGACTTTGTTATAGTGGTAAGAGCGATCTGTGGGTTAGGCACATGTCATGGGTTTGAGCCCTCCAAGTATACAAAAACCTGGTATTTAAGTTGAGAAGGATAGAGGAGCAGGTTTATTATCCACCAAGTTTCAAACTTGAGCCATGTTGGTATTAACATATGTATTATTGGATGACCTTCTAGAATGCTCATTGAGAAATTGATGTTCAGGTTTGTTGTTTATCGACCAGCTTTGGTATATCAAATCTTGGGTAGAAGGTATTGAACAATGGTTAACATTTGATCGTTCTGTATGACGATTCTTACTTTTGGTATAATGAGCTAATAACTACTAACTTCAAGTTGATAAAAGTGCTCTTTGAATTTGCTTGCCTCTTAAATCTGGATATCAAGAAAGTTGGTGAACAGTGTATTTTTTAGGTAATGTAAACCTTCTAAAGGAAAAGGAAAAATCACTTGTCACAATGAGGGAGTGAGTACGAGGTACGTCTAGGGTGATGTGCTCTTTGATAATAAGTCATGATGATTCGTCAAGATTTTTTGTCAAATTCTGACAGTTTGCCAGATTTTTTCTTGCGGCTGAAATCCAGCGATTCTTTTGTGGCTAAATTCTGATGATCATCACAAAATGTTGTGTTGGAATTCATCAACATGTTTTTGTTTTAAAATTATTTCAAATCGACTCAAAAAGATTTTAATTTGATATATAACTTTCTAATATCAATTTCAACAGTTTATAATAGCTCGGTTTAACCTGAGGCCTTCAAAAATTAATAAACACGCTTTGTCTTCTTCATTTTAAGCTTAATAAAACTCAAGAATGATATTTTCACTTTTCTCCAATCAAACCAAGTCAAATAATTAAGGGTAGATAATATAAATTCAATGGAACATCCGTTCAATTACCATCACGAATAAGCAAGAAATCTTCAATTTTTTATAGCACATATTTCATTGATTTTCAGTTTTTGTTGTGCGCTCATAGTTTATTGAAAGAAGAAAGTTCTGGCGAAAGTCTGAAATTTCTAAAATTCTGTTAACGTGGGAAAAATTTAAATGGGGCGTCTTTCGAGTGTCCTACCAATATAAAAAAATTTGCTTAATTAATAGCTCAGGTTTCTGAGAAGTTAAAAACATCTCTCTCTCTTCTTCTTTTTTTAATTTATCTTTTCACAAATCATCTTTTTTTTTAATTGAATATTTAGGTGTTTAACTAAAGAGGAAAAACGTTTACCAACCAATAGTATGAGTCTTCTTTTTTATTGTCTCGTAATGTTTTTATTATTTCAGCTATCAAATTATTTATTTTTAAAAATAAGGTCGAATAAGCAGTTTTTAACGGGAAAAGAACGTAGATATCGTTTAAAAGCAGAGTAATTATTCTTGTCCATCTATTTATTGTAGCTTTCGTTGGTAATTATGTCTTTTTTTTTTCTTTTTGTTTTTTTTACTTCTGTGTTTTCATTTCTTTTTTTTTTCCCCTCATCTTTTCCTTTTTTTTTCCATTTATTTATCTTTTCAAATCATATATATATATATATATATATATATATATATATATATATATATTTTCACTATAACTGATTTCATGTTTAATTTTAGCTCTGTTTTTTTAATTGTTTTTCTTTTTTCTCCTTTTTTTAAAAAAATTATATTATTTTTTATTTTTTAATTTTATCTTGGCGTCATGCTGATGAAGCTAAAATGATGACACATGTCATGCATGTTAACACATATCATGTTGATGAGGCACACATGTTAACACGTGGCATGCTAATCAAACATGATATGCACGTATGTGACACCTATTCAAATACGTCAGCTTCTTAACATATATTTGTGTATGAATACCCAAATTATAAAAATAGCCACTTAATTCTCAATTTTCCAACCAAAAAGAAAAAAATTATTTAATTACCTCACAAGATTGTCCCATAAATTCTCGTTCCTGATGATACACTTTCATTTGCCTTTTTATTTATTAAATCCAACTTAAACACACACACATATATTACAGTCAAAACTAAATTAAGACAAAATTCAAAAAAACAGAAGAAGTTATTCCTTCCTATAAAAGATATTATATTATGGATGTTCATTTATATTCACAATGTAATAAATATATGAACTTACAAGCAGTTTATACTGCAGATTTAATTAGATAAATTTGTAATCGATTTACATGGTAGCTTTTATCTAAAAGCAGTTTACGCAGCAGCTTTTGTTTTTCTATAAATAGGAAGCTAATTCAGTCCATTTATATAAAAGTTTAGAAGAGAAATGAAATATATATATATCTCTCACCCAATTTCTTTGTTATATATCTTATTGTTTTGGTATTTTATTTATTATTTTATAACACGTTATCGGTACGAGACTCTGCCATCTTGAATAAATACTTTGAAAGCATCGAAGGCAAGGATTTATATTTGTTGTGTTTCATAAATTCCGTAATGATTAAATTCATTTATCATTAGAAGTGATTAAATTTCACGGTGCTTTTAGCTCCTAAAGCAACAATTGTTTTAAAGCATGGTATGCGTTAAAAGACATGTTAGAGAAATTTTTTTTTCATGAAGTGATAAATCTAAAAATTACCCCCCGTAGTGATATGAAATTTATCCCTGAAGTGGTAAAATTTATATTCATAGTGGTAAATCTGAAATTTACCCCGTAATGGTAAATCTGAAATTTACCCCGTAGTGGTATGAAATTTATTCTCAAAGTGGTAAATATAAAGTTTATTCCCAAAGTGATAAATCTGAAATCTACCCTGTAGTGGTAAATTTAAAATCTACCTCGTGGTGATAAATCTGAAATTTACCTCCATAGTGGTAAATCTGAAATTTACCTTTGATATGGTAAATCTGAAATTTGCTCTTAAAATAATAAATTTGAATTTGTAGCCTTTGATATATCGAGCAAAAGCCATTTATCTTGAGTGTTTGATAATGAAATTTATCTTGATGCAAAGGGTCTAGCGGACATCATCAAAGATAAAAATCAGGCAACGAATCAAGACTGTACAATGATATTCTTTCGCCCCCTGATGAGGGCTTGAAATTGGAATATCTCATTGTTAAAGATTCTCTTATGTTGTGAAATAATTTGAAAGATAAATATGACCACATGAAGTTGATCGTTCTTCCACCAGCACTTATGGTTGGATCTACTTTTACGCTACAAGATTTTAAATCTATATATAAGTATAATTTTATGATTAGAATTATTTCTCTAGTGAAATTATGTTAGTAAAAATATCACTGATCTTGTGATATGCTGGAGAAAACTTTTACCATGTTTCATGCCCCAAATGTACTCCTGAAGTAGCAATATCGAAAAATGAGGCTTAGAAAATGTTTTGAATTAATTTCATATCTTCATGTGGCCGAGCAACATAATAAATTATTAATGACAAAACATGAAATCTGACTTCCTGATTCTAGCTATTTCCTGAAGTGAATGAGATGAACTTCTACCAAGCTAAGCGTGAGAAAGATTGTGGCCCTGGTTGTAGTCATGACCCCAGTCGAGGTCTTGGATATGATCGAAGAGCTCTAATCATGATGATACTGTCACGCCCCGCCTTTGGGGGGTATGACTGGCACCTGGTGCCCTAGAAGGACCTGGACTACTAATTGGTGGGCCAAGACACATCTGGTGCCTGACTAGCTCTATCTCAGGTTCCTGGAAACAAAGGGTTATATAACGGCTGTAAACATAGCCTCGGGCCACCTGGGCCTATTGCCACCTGTACCTGTATAACAGCTGACCAGAACATACTCATAAACAGGAACCTATGCGGGCCAACAAGGCCACCATGCTGTCTAGTCATCTAAAACTTAAACAAGAAAATACTGGAAAGCTACGTGACCGGCAAGGTCACCACTACTGTCAAGCTATGGCCCCACACGGCCAACATAAAAGAAACAGGAGTACTAAACAGCTATACAACCGCACGGCCTCACACGACCGGCTCAACTAACCACGGGAAGATAATATACAATCTGCAAGCCTCTAAGAGTAACAATAGAAATGATCGGGACAGGGCCCCGACCTACCCGTACTGTACATAAAAGGAAAAGAGCTACACCTCTGGAAATCAGACTCCGGATGACAGGAGCTGAATACTCAGTAGCTGGCTGGAATCACGAGGGATCGCCTCCTCGTCTATGAGTACCTGCAGGCAAGTAATACAGCGCCCCACTGGGCGTCAGTACCGCTGGTACTGAGTATGCAAAGCAACTAAAATAATATAGCTGAAAGAACTGAATATAAATAACATATCTAGCAAATTTGTATGGCAGGAGATAACTGAATACGAAGGAACTGGTAAAAACTGAATCATGCTTTCTGTACTGATAAGGCGGAGGCGTACCTGCAAACGCAACGGCCTGCTATCTAGTAACTAATATACAACACATAAATAGATATACAAGTAGCAAGCAAGAGCCAATATCAACCCCCATAAGCCGGATGGCGCCAAGCAAGCAAACAATCTACATGCCCCTACCCGGGTCAAAACCAGCCAAAAATAAGTCACTCCACTCATCTGCTCACTTCAGAGCTCCTCTACCGGCCCCCTGGGTCTCCGGCTCGGGCCATAGCCTCCGATATAAGCAACCGTGTCTGGGTCCGGAGGACTCTTGTGTAGACAGTAACAGATAGGGTCTGGATCCCTGGAACTCTCCTCAGGGCTATCTGAAACCGGAGCTACATCTATAATAACTGAATGTACAGACAGTAATAGATAGGGTCTGATTCCCTGGACACTGCTCAACAGGGCTATCTGATACCGGAGCTGCACCTGTAATGCTGATCAGACTGTTATGGGAAAAGCTTCATCCCATCTTCGTCCAAGCTGGGGACGGCATGCCATTCCTTGGAGCGACGTAAACCCACCCGCTCAGTGGGCGACACGATTACCAACCCAGGGGCGGCGAGGACGCTCAATAAGGTGCCCTCACGCCATATCAAGTCTCATCAAACAATAGCACATATAAATAGCAAGCATGTATAACTGAAAAAGACTATCTGTCTGAATGGCTAATCTGTAGCCAATATCTCGTCTGTTTGAATGGCTAGTCTGTAGCCATGAAACTGCCTGTCTATCTGGTTTTACTTTACTAGCATATATTTTGAAAATCTGTTTCTTTTTATTCTATAACATGCTTGTTAATCATACAATAAGATATACTGAATCTGAAACGCTAACTCGCCCTTTGGCGCATGCTTTTCTAACTTTCGGACTAAAATACGATACGGCGACGCAAACCAGAATTTACTAAACTTATTCAATTCTCAACATTCAACTCCGAGAGTTTCAAATACGAAGTTTACTATGATTCACAAAGCTAAGACTTACTAACTTGCTGAAGAACAACTTCACATACCTTAACCTCGAGTTATCCGACTGTCGGACGAGGCTCGGTCAGTATTCCAGCTAAATCTTCCAACTGCATTCATAAACACGTCAATTAGTACTAAATACAACACTATTCTGAAGGACGGCGTCACTTTCGATATAATTATAGCATAAACTTAGGCTTATCGAAAGACGGTCGAAAACTCGCTATTTTTCAGAAGTCCAGAAGGGAGAAGTATTCACTTTATAGCTAGGAGCACATAGACACTAGTTTGGAGTAATTCTACTTACTTTGGTTCGGTAGCTCGACGATTCGCCGGTCGTATTTCGCGAAACAAAAATCGTATGAATGCTCCCTGCTGCTAAATACCTCGGTACCTGAGGTTAATTTGAGTTTAGACTTCGTTTGGCGGCGTAATCAAACGGATATATATTACTCTCCTTCGTCTCTCCCTGTTTCACGTCTTCTGGAAATTATTTCATGGAAATTATGACTAATTTAAAGGGAACTTATCATTACTTAAAGGAGACTACTATTAATTAGAGGAAATTATTATTAATTAAAGGAAATTATTGTTAATTAAAAGAAATTATTATTAATTAAAGGAAATTACATCACAAACTGAGCTCCATATACTTGGACACTATAAATTGCGTTTTGCCTTGCGACGCGCCGACTTGGCGCTTGTCCGATCTTTCCCCGGGCCTTTTTCTAGCCTGAAGCATGGCTTTCGAATATTCTTAACCAACACGTGAATAGGCCATCTATGTGCCGGAAAGTTTACGGGGTATAACAGATACGTTGCACTAAATAATATTCTTCACCACCGGAAGTGGAAAAGGATGTAAGGCATGAGACGGTACACTAGAGAAACCAAGGAAATAAATTTTACCGATGTAAAAAAAAAAGTCGTAACCCCAGTCGTGGTCGTGACAATGGTCGAGAAAAAAATCTCTGTGTTATCATACATGTCTCAATTTTCTCCTAAAATAGCAATATCTTATAAGAGCTATTAAGCTATTATGGTTTGATATGCTTAAGACATGTCTATATGATTATATTTCATTCCTGAAGAATGAGAACTTTTGACAAATATTATAAATATAGATCCATTCCCTGAAGTGAATGTGACGGTATTTACTGAAGCTTATCAATTCAGACGTACACTTGGTCTTGAGGATATCATCACTCATCCCTAGAAGATGTAGAATAATGATTCTGATGGTATCACGATTCACCTCTAAAAGAGGTAGAATTTATTCTCAATATTTTATGTTTTATTCTTGAAGTAGTAAATTTCTAAATTTTACTACTGGAGCAGTAAGATCTTTAAATCTACTCCTGAAGTAGTAGAATATTGAAATCTTTTCCTGAAGCAGAAGAATTTATAAGATGTTTAAAGTGATGTCTTCTTGTGCTTGAACAAAATAATGACTTATTGATGAATGTCATATTTCGTACATATTTAAATAATTATATTTCATTTCATGAAGTAAATGAAAAAGGTACTACTCCTAGAGAGATGAAATAACAATCGATATACATATTATTTTTGTGTTATAATAGTCATCTTGCCGTACGTAGAAATATCTTGAATAATTTTATTACGTATCATTTTAAGGCAAAAGAAATTAGAGTAGAATATTTTATACTATAACAACATTGATACATTATGATTAGTTGTTATTGATTTCCTCAAAAGAAATAATATATCTCTTTTCGCAAAATGTGATTATTATTTGTTTGCCTCTTTGATACAAAATATTCAGGATTATTATGTTTTTTCCTTTTTAACACAAAATATGATTATTATGTATTTGCTTCTTTGATACAAAATATTCAGGTATTAATGAAAAATCTACCTGAAGGAGATATTTGAAATATGAAGTCTCTCAAAAGGTATATATATGATTGAACCATTCACCCTAGATTGTAATATATGAAATTGTTACGATCAGGACACAAGTAGTAAACCTGAAGTTTACTAGCAATAAAAATGGTTATCAATATTGAGACTATAAATGATTGGAAGATTCAATATCTCCAAGTTACAATGGGTAAGGAATATGTATGTGAACACTTACCGGAGCATGATAAGATCACATGAAAAAAATAAATCAGAAGTAGGGGTGTGCAAATTAACGGTTAAACCAATAACCCGAACCGATAATTGAGTTATTGGTTTAATGGTTTAACGGTTTGGGTTATTGGTTTGACGGTTTGATTATCGGTTTACTATCCCAAGTTATTGAGTTATTGGTTCGGTTATCGGTTTGACCACTTTTTTTAACAGGTTAACCGATAACCTGATAATATTTTATTAAATTATAATTTTAGCCTTCAATATATGAAATATCCAAATAAGAAGATGAAATGAGTGTCGATGAAAAGTGAAGGGGGTGGTGTTTTATTTAAATTAAAGTTGACTATTTTAGTTGGAGCTAGTTCTATATGCTTTTTCTCTTTTCACCCACCCTTTTTCTAGCTAAACATACTTATGACTTATGAGATATTTTATGTGAGATCTTATCGGTTAACCCGATAACTGAACTGATAACGATCAATAACTGATTAATCAATAGCCGATAAATTGATATCTTAACGGTTTAGCATGTCTACAAATCGATAATCGATAAGTAAAATCGATAACTTTCAAAAACGAACCGAACCGACTGATACGCAGCCTTAATCAGAAGTTTATTGATGTGAAACTCATGCCATAGTAAACCTGAAGTTTACTAAAAGAAATAGCACATATTATGGTAAACTTGAAGTTTACTAGTACAAATAATTCTATCAGTTGACATGAACATTTTGAATGTCCTGATTTAAATATGATGTGCTAATTGAATATCAGATTATATTGAAGAACTAGAAGATTCTTAAAAAATTCTTTATGTTGCTTGTTCTCATGATAAGTTGATATACCAGCTAATGGTGGGATTGAATCCCCAAATTTTGAAAATTACAAAAGGTGAATATTGGCTCATTCACCTGGCATGTGATATCTTAAATAGATGCATCTATAAGATGATCACATATGCGTTTATTGTCAACCTGTAGTTTGACATTGCTTTCTCAATATAAATTGAGTTTAGAGCATAATTTCCAGATTTTGTAATCATGACAATTTGTCTCGATAATTCTAGTTTATATTCAAGCTGATTTGACATTAAATGCCTTCGATAAATAATCAAACTATTGCTTGTGAGAATAAAGCTTCATGTATTGGTATCAAATATGATATATTGCATATATCGATACTTATATGCATTGAACCAATTAGTTATGATTATTTCATCCCCTCTCAATTGGTTCATGCTCAGGAACCAGCTGTTTTCATCTAATAACTCTTTGTCTGCGGTAGATGATTAATGAACCTACCACGATCACATATATTAATTTCTCAAAGAAGAGAGATATATGGTAGGTCTTCTAACATAAAGAGGAGAAAATAAGCAGTTAAAAAATATGTTGTGAATTATCATCAGTATGATCCTCATTCAAAAGATAATTTAGATCAAGCGCTAGAAGCATTTGCTGACTCAAGATTAATCTCATATTTCAGCTGCAAATGCTCCTATTAGTAGTCCCCGAAGGACAAAGTCTACAACATGCATGCAACATGGTAGACCAATCGGTTCTAATACAATAATCCTTGAAAAGGGATAGGAACCAATAATCATAACAAGGAGGCAACATGCTCTTGAAGAGTCTTTGACATAACACTTCATGAAACCTTATGAGAGGTTCAGGTACCTGAAAATAATGAAGTGATAAGATCTCTATAAGTTATGTCGCATTGTAAACTGATACAAAATGATATCTTGTGGACGATATCTTTAGTACAATATGCGCGCAATATTGTAAGTGATTGTGATAATCTAAATTTTATGTCTGACGTAGAAATAATTATCAATTGAAAGGATGCATCTTGATAAGCATAAAACTTATTTGACTTACAATCCTGACACTAGAAGATGTCATGCTAATGGATGCGGTCACTTGACAAAGTTTATATGAACATTTTCTTAAGGATTCTATGTCTGAAGCATCTACAAGTTCTTGAGAAACTTGTTTATAATTCTTATATGATATAAATTTGTTTATCCTAACAACTGTTATTAAGTTTCTTGGATATACAGGTCATTCATCTTATCGGCATAAGGGTTCGATCCAGATTTGTTATTTATTTTTTTTGGTTACCTTCATACTATGATATTCCACATGACAGTATAAAAGATAACAAAGATTTGCAGAGCAAGCCAGGAATGTTCTTGACCTGATTTCAACAAAATTATATGACAATGATGCAACTTTATCAAAAACTTGGAGATGCAAATGATCAATCAGTTCATCAAATGATAAATTAATAGAAGGCTCTGCCTACCTCCTCTGCCTACTTCAATATGTGATAAGTTGGTATACAAGAGTGAAGTACATCATGTGCAAGAATTATGTGATGCTTTAATCAGGGGGAGTAAAATACGCGTTGTACTTTTTTTTCCTTAATCAAGATTTTTACCTATTGAGTTTTCCTGGTAAGGTTTTTAATGAGGCAGCTGACAATGCGTATAAACTAGATATGTGTGCTTTTTTTCATTTACTAGGATTTTTCCCATTGGGTTTTTCCTATTAACGTTTTAATGAGACACATTATCTATTTATGAACATCCAAAGGGGAGTGTTATAAAATATATTATACTATGGATGTTCATTCATATTCAAAGTTTAATAGATATATAAGCTTGCAAGCAGCTTACACTGTAACTTCAATTAGATAAGCTCGCAAGCAGCTTCTACAACAACTTCTATCTGCAAACAGCTTACCCAATAACTTCTATTTTTCTATAAATAAAAAACTAATTCAATTCATTTATATAAAAGTTTAGAAGAAAAATGAAATATATCTGTTTCTTCCCCAATTTCTTTGTTATATATCTTATTATTTTGACATTTTATAACATTCCTCAAATATATTATCATTGAGGCGGGGAAATTTTCTACTAAAAAAAACCTGTCACGTGACAAATTGATACAAATTCACATGGGGGTGGGCCTCAAAAGGTTCCTACAAAAACAAAACAATTAAAATTGTGTAGTCACATCTTGAAAATTTCCACCAAATTCAATTCAATTCAAAACCCATTGGCAGGTCACTACAACTAACTGATTTCATTACTATGTTATTACTTTCGGTCTTTAAATAAAATAAAATAATTTCCACAAAAGTCCATTTCCTCATTTTTTTCTATTATAGCAACTTGCCCCACAAATCCTTTTCCCAATTTCCAATTGGGTTCCTCTCAACTTTTCTATGATTCCTCATCATATGGAGTTCCTTTCCTTTTTTTTTTTGGCCTTTGCTAGGTGATTTCTCCGTTTTTTTAGTTGTTAGATATATTAAAAATAATTATTAATTTTAAATTTTAAAAAATAAATTATTTTTTTTAATTCTATCTTTAGTACTTAAGTCACTTTAGAATATAAAAGAGAATGAATATTGTATGTTTTCAAAAAGTACCTATCAATTAATATAATTATATTAATTAAATTGTAATTCTTATTAATTTTTTATTAAAAAAATATGTAAACCTTATTCAAATAAGTCACATATCATTATCAGTAAGTAATTTGCTACCATATATATGTTGGTGTCTTTATACAATTGTCACATATCATTATGATGACTTGAACATGATGAAACACAAAATTTCCTTTCCTTAACCAACAATGGAAAATATTAAAGATATAAAATCTTTAATTAACTTGCGATTGAGGCGATGTTGTTATTATTATTATTATTATTATTATTATTATTATTATTATTATTATTATTATTATTATTATTATTATTATTATTATTATTATTATAAAACTCTCAGATTACACGGAGAAATATAATTTATTTATAATTAAGACGCAATATTTGTGATAAAAATAATAATTACACATGGAGACACACAATTATATAACACTAGTATACTTCCAAGACTAACTTATCAAAATGCTAGATTTTTATTGGTCCTCCATGTGGCTGATGCACAAACAATAAATGGACATGGAGGAAATAAATGAATTCTTTTGAGAGGTTGGAGCATGAAATATTTCGTGTTTCATTTATGTAATATATTTTTTTTATAGTTCGTGAATAAGAATGATCTTTTCCTAATGAAATTAGAAAATAATGAGCTTTACGTTTCTTATTTTTTTTAACGAAGAAATTTTTATTATCAAAGAAATATTAAGATAGATTTAAGGTTATAAATTTTAAAAATTTATAACTACACACTTATGATATATTTAAAATCACAACTTTCAAATTATTTATTAAATTCTATATCAATTTAAATTATGTCGCATAAATTGTAACGAAAGAGTATTATAAGCACCATCAATCAAAAATTGTACCTGTTTCCACATATGAATGTAGGTAGATTGTCTTTCTGCTAGTTAATTTTTGGATAAGTAATTATATATATATATATATATATATGAAAAAACTTCCAATATAAGATTCTTCAATATTGTTTTGTCCACAGGCAACATCCCAAAAGCTGTCACATGGGAGGGGGGATGGGGAAGTTGGAAGTTGGAATAGTTGTTAGACCCTCCACTCCAATCATTGAACTACTTTAACACCATAAAGTTCTTGACTAGGAGAACTATTAATAATTAGGATAATAATAATAATAATAATAATAAGGGACATAAAGATGTAAATATTATACAAGTATTATACTAAGTTTCTAGCCAATCACTCAAAAACTCTATACCTAAAAATAATAAGATTTTGATCATTATACAATACTTAGCCATGAAAGTATGATGGAATGGATGAAATCTTAAAAATTCTGGGTTCAAGCTTTAGAAATAGAGAAATTCTGATAGAATATTTTTACTTTTAATAATTTATATATGCGAATGTTTGAATATTTGCTCAATACTTGAATCTTCGATCATTCGGATTCGTTGTTCATCTTATCAAACCGATGATCACCCTCGAGTCTCGCTTTCAACACAGAAGGCCAAGCATTCTGCCAGGCATTTCAGCATGAAAGCCCCGTTTGCCTTTGATACTTTAGTAGATCTTCTAAAAAAAAAAATTAATTGATTCAGTATATTTTGAATACCAAATAATTATAAATAAAATAAAAAATCACAAGTGACTAGTGTTATTAGCAACATAATATAATTAAATGTGCTTATATGAATACAAACAAATATGTTCTCACAGTAACTGATAATATGTTCTCCATTCATTTTGTTTTGATTGGCCACCATAGGTGGGTGCAATGATTACTGATATTATAAGCAGACTTGATAAAGGGGAAATATTGATTGTTTGAATAATAATGGTGTTGGAACAATTAATAATAATGCACCATAAGTATATATCGTTACTTGTATTTTACTGCAAAATTATTATGGGATATTCTTTATTCTAAACTCTCTAAGAATCAAGTATATATAATTAAACGGCGTTTTGGAATAATAATTCAAAGTTATATAAAATTAAATTTATTTAGAATTTTGTATTTGTTTAATTTATGTTTAGTTAAGATTGATAGCTAAATTTATATAAGAATAGATTTTTGTATTTTGAGTTAAAATAGATTTCTAATATTATAAATAGGAATACTTTGTCACATATTTTCTTGTAGTGAGAAGTGGCGTGAAAATTACCGAAATTGTGGAGAGCATTCAAACATTTATAAGTTTATAAATAAAATAACTTCCTCTCTTGGTTAAGCAATGATATTATCGGGGCTAGGGATGGAGAAAGGTACAAATAAATTGAGGCGATCAAATTTAAAATTTAAACTTTATGAAGTTGTAAATTTAGAATAATAATTTTAAAGATTAATATTTTGTAAATCTCTTAATTAATATATATAGAAAATCCGAACCAAAGCTGTCAAATTCAGCCGAACTCATATATTACCCTCTACATCTGCCCTTTGATGTTAAGAGAGAGATATGCATGGTAGGGGATGGATAAGACATTAAATTAGCTAGTTTGTGACGATAAATGTATCATACATTCATTTAAAAATAGAGTTTGAGATTAAAGAATAATAATAATAATAATAATAATAATAATAAATAGGGACGGATCTTTTGTAATGATTGCGGATTCACGTGAATTTGATTAATTTTTACTTAAACCGTATATTTTCATTAAAAAAATTTATTAAATGTATAAGAACATTTATCTCGAAAATCAATTGGTCCGATTATAATTAATGTAAAATAATAATATAATAAAAACTCATAAAATTAAAATCCTAAATTCACATCCGATAATAAACTCACTTTCTTTCTCATTCTGTCTTACTTTTCTTGGTTCATTTTCAGACCAGATATGATAACATATAGGTGTGTGGTGTGAGACATGACCTAAAAAATTGAAGTGGGAATTGAAAGTAGTTGGGTTAGTAGAATTCCATGGTTCAAAAGAAAAAGATAGAAAAAAGCATGTGGGAAGCCATGTGAACTGCACTAATTAAATATACATGCATTATAATCAAACCATTAATGGAAGTTTAATTTAACAAAGATTCCAGGTGAGAAATGATTAATATTCTGAACAATGGATCTAGAGCTAAAACCCATAATAGGCATATTGTTTAAGCATAGAATTAAACTCCATTATGTCTTCTATGAGAAAAGAGCCAAATGTCATCATAAAAGACATATATAATTACCAAAAATAGCAAAATTAAATAAGTAGGGTTATTATTTTTTGTGTTCAATATATTATCCGAAAAATATATTTATATATAATCTAAGTAAATATTATGAGGAGGGGAGAGTAGGGGCGTGAGGTGGTGGGGATGTAAGCTATGATGTGGAGATGAAGATGAGGTGTATTGGCGAGTGAAAATTAAAAAGACGATTAATGTGGAATATATGTCACCTCTAGAATTAGTTTTCCTCACTTCTACTATACTAAAAAAATCATTTTCCTTTTCTTAGAGAAAATATCTTTCAAAATTTTGACCAATCAAACATGAAAAATTAGAAAATATTTTTTTCATACCGAACACACCTAAAATAAGTAGTAACTTTACATTCATGGGTGAGGCTTAGTGGTCAATGAAGTGAGATGAGAATCATAAAGACTCATATTACAAAAACACTACATAATTTCTTCCATCTATTCTGGACCTTGACGGATAGAGTTATTCATTATCTATACGGATAGGAGGCGATAAATAATCCATAAAATTAATCAACGTGTGCATTAATTAACTGACCCGAAAATCATGATTACAAGAAAAAAGTAATTACTTATATTGTTAAACACCCTTGAGTTGTATGCCTTAAGCTCCACTCGTTTCTTTTTCCTTTCATAATAATTGGCTAAGCCATAATACTTTATACCAATTTCCATAAACATGCACTTCATAAATATATCTTAAATATTTTGAAATTTACACGAAAAGCTCAAATGATCCAAGATCCAATTTTCTAACCAATTAGAGTACAAAAATTTCCATAAATAATTCATAGCAACATAAATTTCATATATTCTTTGATCAATTAGTTTATCAATATGATTAAAGTATACACAATATATACATTATCAATGTTTATATATATAATATATAGTATACAAAATATTTTATTTATACACTTTGTACATATTTTATAAAGAAAAAATTACCTAACTAAGCAAACATATGTCCTGTATTTATCCAAAATAGCGAGAGTTTAAAGTCACAATACATAGAGAGAGTTTGAGTTTTATTTGTTTCGACTTGTATCTGCTCGCTTGGAGTTGTATCGATTCACTATGTATCAGTGTATCAATTTTCTCTATATCTGTTCACTCTAATTCAAAGCAAACAAATACAAAGTAAATTAATATATTAAACTATTGTTATATTTGATAATTAGCCAAACTATTACTATAATTAATAATAAAACTCCAAATACCATTACTTTTAAAATTTCCTCTTTCGTAAACTAGATGATCGAATGATTCGAGCCCCGTAATTATCCCAATTTCTTCATATCCAAGATAGACTAGACCATAGTCTTGAAAGTTGTAGCTAGAGTCCTAGACTTTGGAAAAAATATTATATGTAGAAAAAACTTATTTGACCCCTCATAAACATTTGATGGTGTTGGCCACTGAATAATGCTGGTTTCCTACTAGACAAGAATTCACATGTTTCCAGTCCTAGACAATAACTGCACTGTTTTATGTGGCTACAATGTTTTTTGTTTTTTTGTTTTTCTTTTCTATTTTCAAAGAGAAAAAATATGTATATATATAGTAGTAATATGTGATGTCTCTCAACCTGAACAACCCCACATGTATATATGTTTGGCAATTCCTTGTCTGTGGACCAAATTCAAATGAGATACTTCAATCTAATTTCTGAATGTAGGAACCTTTAATTTTTTTTTTATTTTTTTTTTTAGGATTACAAACTTTAGCCATGGCTTAAGTTCTTCAATAAATTAAAGTAGAGGTTATCTAAATATATATACTGATAAAACAAAGAGGATATGCATTTATACTTGAATGATTCTCTCTTTTTCTTTTCTTTTTTTTTTTTTCTTTTTTTCTACATTTTTTTGGTTTTGTAGGATATCTATACACCCTCTGAATTTTACAGGATTGTCTTCTCAGGTAATCATTTAACTATAGTTCTTATTTCATAAGGCTAAAACTTAGAATTAAGAAAAAAATAATAATTTTTTGATATAATAACTATTAATTGAGCTCACCTGAAAAATCAATTTCAATTTTACACGATTAACTATCATCTCAAATGTAGTCCATTCTAGCTAACAATATATAAATCAACTTAAATATAAGAAATCGAATCGGTCTGACTAGAAATTGGTAATTCACCTTGAAATTATTTTTTCTCATGAGACAAATAATATTAGCATCGAAATTTTAATATCATTTCATTTTAACCGGAAAAAAAAACTAAGAAATTGTAGAAGTAATGGATTTCTTTAGGGACAAAAGTTGAAAGGTTATGATACAATTGATTAATTAATAATCTCGATCTAGTAATAATTATCCCCAATCCCATATTATACATTTCTAATTTTCTTTTATGCTCTAGGAAATTACAGAAGTCAACTGGATATGTTTATGGATAATAATCATCACCCCCCCCCCCCCCCAAAAAAAAAAAAAAAGTAGTAAAAGAAACAATTTTAAAAAAAAAAAATTTGATGACTGTACATTGCTTATATATCAGGTTATAGGGAATTAGACTGGTTTAATCAACCAATCAGAATTGCGATAAAGTGATAAGTATTTTTTCATTTTTAATTAGTGATTTTCGATTTAAGCCCTACTTGATATAAAATCTTCTAATGTAAAATTTTCTCGTGCAAATTCAAATTTAATTAAATTCTACTGGCTACCAATCGCACCGAGCGGAAAAAAAAAAAAAGAAGGTGTCGTCTAATCTAAGTTGTCATTGAAAGTCCAACTAAATTAGACATAATGATGGATTATCGACATTACGTCCATTAGCAACATCACCCTTCTTAATCTTGATGAAAGCTAGTTTTTGGCAGTCATTTTCATTTAATTATTCTATTATAAGCTTCTTTTCTGGTAAAGGTATATGCAATTATGTGGACCTTAATTAATCCTCACTTAATATCTCCACTACTTCATATTACTTAAATACAAGCTTAATGATTATAATAATTCACGAGTGCATATTATTATGAGCAAGCTACATATATTTAGTCGGTCGATCGTAATAATTATATTCACTAATCAAATATATATATAATGTATATTATTTTATATTAAGATTTTACATATTATATATATATTATACAATAATATATATATATATATATGTATTTTCTGATTATTATTTTGATGAACAATTATGTGATATAGTTTCTTCCATTATTTTATAGGTATAGGAGATAGCAACATTAATAAAGGCAGCAATTTGATATCTCTAATGCTTGTTGACATGACTCCTTCAAAGTAAGAATAATTTCTTGATTCTTATTGGACATTATAACAGGAAGAAGTAATAATTGTCTTTATATTGCCAAAACACATAGTGATATTTATTAGTAATTAGGATTTTTCATCATTTGAGATCATAGGCCAAAACTTTATCCAACTTGTCAAAACCATATCTTGAGTACGTAAGTTGCAAGGTCACTCCTATTTGGTTACATTGAAAAAATAGGAATTAGCAACGGATAATTTGATCACTAAACGGTAAAAATTCGTTGTTAATCTTATTTATTAACAAGTTAGTGGCATGCAATAATTTTTAAAAAAATCATATTGGTTATAGGCTATATAGATAGAGATTATCGATAAATTACATAGCCAATTGATACTCTTATTTGAGAGATTGAAGCTTCAAGTTTGACATTGTTGATACCTTTGTGGATAATCGATAAAATTGAAATGATTCATAAATTAAGATTAACATGATTGATCACGTGAAAGAATGATATGCACAAATCGAGAAATTGTTCGAGTATGAACATGTTTTCTTTGTATCTGTACATACACTTTCTTTTAGGTAGAATACACTGACAATCTCTTGAATTTTGCTGTAATTTCATCTAGATATTTGGATTATTACATATTTTGATTGATGAGCACCTGAACACATGATAAAATGTACCTATTAGACACTAAAAATTTTGCGCGTACTTTCAAATGCTCGTTATCTGCATTTTGTTATGTGTTCAGATGCTGAATTAAAACATATCATAATCTTAAAATCTAAATTAAATAAAATTTACTGATAAGTTTAAAAGCCACCTAATGTATTTTTTTCCTTTCTTTTATGAGATAAACGTGTGATTGAATCATAGTATAGAATTGCTTAGAAGGGCCAATAACATTATGGCTAATCAAAGTCAAGATGATGAAAAATGAGTGTTTGAATGAAAGCCACCTTGGCATAAAATGGTGAAAAGAAGCCACCAAAAAACTACCACAAAAAGAAGAAAAGAAAATAAATAAATAAATAAAAGAAAAGAAGTCATAATATAGCAAATCTAGGAGTATCGTACTTTTATGATAATATTGTCTCAATATCAATAATGATTCTAAAATCTAATCCACATCACGTAAGAGAAAGAAAATAAAAAGTGAAAGAATATGCAAGCAAGAGAAAGAAAAAACAAAAAAAACGAAGTGTTCAATTGTGATGGTGATGTGCACAATTACTTCAACTTGAAATAGTTTTGCTATATTATAATTCAATTACTCAATTGAAACCTTTTTTTTTTTTCGTTTGATGTTTGATATCCGCTCAATTAAATTTGAAATTCATTTTAGGTGGATGGGTCTTGGAGGCATTCCCAATAAAAAAAAAATTCATTATGAAAAATTCTAATCTGAAACTTTTGATTAGGGATAAAAAAATTTCAATCATCCCAACGTAACCTATTGATTATAATGACACTTAATTAGGGTCTGGAACGTAGACCATACTTTTAGAGAGTGCAATCAAGTTAAATAAATAATTAATTATGGAAACTAATTGAAATGAGAGGTCCTCAAAGCCATAAGTCTAAAGTATTAATTATGAGGGTAGAATTTGTTAAATGCTAATAGCACCATTGAGGTGTTTAATAAAAATAAAATATAGTACTAATATAACTAGGATTGCATATATGAGCACTATGAAAGTAGGTCAAACATTTCTATATACATTATTCATAAAGTGGTTATTACGATTTGATAAATATTTATCAGTATCTGATATTTATATTAAATTAAATAATTTAATCAGGAGAATCGCAACTTAAAGTAAAGATGCATAATTATGCATATTATCTAATCATGGATTTTGATGTAAACATTATATGTAAATAAATTTTTCCATGTCTATATTTCCTCGGGTATAATTTACACTAAACCTAATTATCAATTAATGATCGATTTCAAATGTAATGTGGATGTCCTGTTCGAATTTAGTTCCCCAGTAACGTTTTCAATGAATTTACCATTACAATTTAAAATTTTTTGCTGGAAGCCAAATTTCGACGCATTCAGCCTTAAAAAAAAAAAATCAAAATCTAACGTCGTTCTAATGAAATATTTACCCTTAATATCTATTTTCATTTTCATATAATGTATATTCTTTTTTTATCCGGATCTCAAGTATAATTTGACAACTTCTTTAATGTATTTCTCTAACGCTATATATATTAAAAATACAAGTCTACAGTTAAGAGCAGTAAAAAATGTTACACTTGGTCAAATAACACCATAATTACCTTGCCAACTAACACAATTATTACTATTAATTGCCTAGCTTTGGCATTAGCTTCTTTTTATATATATGATTATTATACGAGCAATATCTGAATCATGTTTTATATAAGAGAATTATTGAAGTCTCGAGTAACTCAAAGCATGAAAAAGTGGTTAAAATAAAGTATGATTGTGAATTTGTGATGTAGACCTAATGGTTAATTTAATCAAATCTATGAAAATGAAAGTCTTTTAAGTGGAAATGGTCAACACATGCATAAAATCGGGATATCCAACTGATATACCAGGCTACAAAAAGAGAGTGATTCCAACTTATAGACTCGATCTAACTATCACTCTGTATTTTATTGATTACAAAAAATTATAATTTATTTAATAGTGTTATGAATTCAAAATCCAAAAAAGTCAGTATTGTCCATTTAGATATTCTCTATTTTCAATATGAACTATGTAAAAGTGAAATAAAATAAAAAATAAAAAAAACAACCATGTGAATCGAAAGCATAGGTGTTTAACTATCATCTTGATTAGATTTTCTTTTAAATTTTAATTTGAGTATTTTATTTTGATTTGAGCCAAGAATTTATTAAAAATAGCAAAAATAATATATATATATATATATTATTCTTTATAAAAGTTACTCATGAAATTATACTGAATCAGTTGTTGTTCTCATCATTTTATGTTGTTTGAGCTTAATTGAATCAGATCATTTTCAAGTTAGACCTTTGAAATATTATACAAGTATATTATTGCATATTATAATTTTCTTTTTTATATAAAAATCAAACCTAATCGTCACACAAAAAAAAATTATAAATTTTTTGGAAATTGATGAATAGTCCTAACCGAAAGTAACCGTCATTCAAGGCAAAGGCAAAGGCAAAAACTACCACCACCTAAAGTAACAATTAACAAATACCATAACATAACTATAACAAATAAGTGACAACCTAATAAAACAAAACAATATGAGACAACATAGTAACTTCTCCGTCTCAATTTATTTATCTAATTTTAATTTAATATATAATTTAAAAAAGTAAAAAAAATTCTGAATCTTTATAGTCTTAAATTAACACTACTACAAACAGAAGTTTTTCCCACTGCAAACCAATAAAAAAATTATGTTATAAAACATGATTTTTTTCCATTTATTTCCTTCCGAATCATCTCACTGAAAAAACACAAGATGGAAAATAGATTTCACTGAAATACTGAGAAACTTCCTAAGTTTTTCATGTGAAAATTCTATTATTTTTTCTTTTCACATATTTAATCAAAGTATCTGTGGGAACAAACACTTAATATTTTTCAGTAAAAAATGTTAATGGGAAAGTAGTAACTTTTTTTAGTAGTGTAAAGTTATGTAGAATGTATCAAAATATTTTTTAATCTTATGGCCTTAAACATATCATGTGGAATATTAGAATTAAAGAGTTGTTATATATATATTAAACAAACTCAAAAAAAAAGTAAGATAAATAAATTAAAATATCGAGAGTATATAGTAAAATCCCATTCATTGTTTAAAAAAAATTACAAGGAAAGTGGACCCTCTCCTAAACCAAGTTGTCTAATTTTTCCATTGCCTTATGGTCCCTCATAACATGGAGCAATTTATGCCACTTTTCCCCACTATAAATTTCTCACTTCCTCCCCTCCCAATTTCCCACCCTTTTTTTTTTTTTTAATCCTCTCCTTTCCCCTCAAAATACCCATAAATCCCAAGTGAAAAAACAGATCCCAAAAGGGGGAAATTCTTCTTTTTATCTTGAAGAAATGGACATAGAGTTGGCAAAGTGTGAGTGTTGTGGACTTAAAGAAGATTGCACACAAGACTACATTAGTCAAGTGAAGGAGAATTTTGATGGGAAATGGCTATGTGGGCTTTGTTCTGAAGCAGTTAGAGATGAAGTGAACAGAGGGAAAAAACAATTTCTTTGTATGGAAGAAGCTGTTAAGGCACATATGTCATTTTGTAGAAAATATAAGTCTAATCCAGCAATTAAAGTAGCTGATGGAATGAGACAAATGCTGAGGAGAAGATCTGATTTATCATCATCATCATCTTCTTCTTCTTCTTCAAATTCACCTAATTCCAAGAAGTATTCAAGATCAACAAGTTCACTCTCCTATTATTAGTCACACTTCTCAGTTCCAAACAAGTTGGAATCGGTTATATAAATCCTCATCGGGAAAAGCAGAAAAAAAAGGGTAACTTCAACTTTTGGTGGAAAAATTAAAAAAAAAGTTCTAACAACAACAACAACAAAGTATTTTTCATGGAGAAATCTTTCTTGATTCCCATCTTGTCTTGTACAGAGGATGTTTTTTTTTTTTCAATCTACTAGTGGAGATGGTATTTTTTTTCTTTCTTTTTTTGTTATATTGGTATTGTTCTACTTGTTACTTTCCCACTACAATCACAGAAGAGATCTTCAACGTTAACAATAATTACTATTCAATCTCAAACAAGTCAGAATCAACTATATTAATCTCAATTTTTATATTTAAGTTCATTTCATATCATCACAAAATTTCTTTTCTCAAAAAAGAAAGGAACACTTTTTCTCCATTCTTTCTCTATAATAGTGAAATTTTTTAAAATTAACCTTGACAAATTTTCTCCTCTTTTTGACAAAAGTGGGAAAGAAAGTTGATTTTAGTTTGTTCATTGAGTTGATTTAACAATGAACTTTTTCTTGTGTTAGGACTTATCTTAAACTCTTTTTATCTTTAGTTTTTTTTTTTTTTTATGAAACATTGAAAAGTACATTGGTGAAATTTGTCCGGAGAAAAAATTGCATTTCCTTAATTAATAGAGGACCTTGTTATAATAACATTTTATGATAACAGACTGATTTTTTTTAGAATTAATTTTTCATGTTATATTTTATTTTTCTATAACAGCATTTTACTTATTACAGTAATGTCGTTCACTGTAGCAATACAATCTTATAAAATTACCCCTTTATAACAGTCATACTCAAATATCGTGCAATAATATTCAATTAAAATAAAAATTAAAATATATATAATAATCATCAGTAGTGTCATGCACATACTAAATTTCAAGTACGAATATCTAAAATAAAAAATTATATTAAAATAGTGTCCACAAGTTATAATCGTAACTTTACGAGAAAATACTACCGGTGTTTGCCTCTTTTTTTCCTTTTACATTCACACTCTTTCAATTATATTAGTTAACGAATACATTTCTTATTGATATACAAAGTCATTAAACTACATTTTTATGTAGCTTTAAAACAACAAAATGAAATTAAAAAATTAAATATCTGTATAAATATATAATGACACCTCACTATAATAGTCATACAATTTTCTAAGAAATGTTGTCATTATAACTGAGTTTTACTGTAATGGTCATTCTAAAAGGTCAAAGAAATTATCTTATTCTTTGAACTACTTAAATAAAATAAAAAAAATAAAAAAAATAAAAAAAATTAAAAATTAAGTAATCTTGAAAATCACTCAAATAACTAGGAAGATCCCAATGCATGATATGTTCATTTTTAAAATTATTATTATATTTAAGGTCAACTTCCCACTAAACCAGAAATAATTTTTATAGGAATCATATCATATGCTTTAATAACTTTATGTTTAAGCTAGATGCTTTCATTAAAAAAGTTCATAACCTTTTAACACAAATATTTTTGTTTCATAATTAAAGAAGTTTTTGAAGTATTTTGATTGAACACTTAAATTGTCTGATCAAGAAGATTAAATTAAGCTAATTTATATAGAGGATGATTCATCACAATGCCCTGTGCTGTAAAGTAGAATTAGTTCACCAACTATTTTAACTATTAATGGAAATGGTTTATACAACTCAACTAACACATGACTTGATTTCATTAATTACTTTTTTTATTTTTATTTTGTTTAATTAAACGAGGGATCGTTGAAAGAGAAAAGAACGAAAAGAGAATAGTGAGAATTGAACGAACCTATTGTGTGAAAAACTTTCATGTCAGAACATCGTCATGAATATAGGATTTTGGATGGAAAATCCATTGGAAACGTTTCCAACAACTCATGTTTCGAGGGATTCCATTGGAAGTTCACGTTATTTTAGTAATGAAGGTAAGATTTGATGGTCAATTAACACATGATTTGATTTTTGATGATTTCGAAAAATATAATTAAGTTGATCTTATATGATTCATTTTGCTTTTAATAATGTCATGCACATTTTAAATTGCCCCTTTATCATGGAGCTAAGTCTTATGGTGAAAGTGTTAAAAGCAATACGATCAAAGCTTGTCGTGGAGTGATAACTACATTCTTCTCCATAAATATAAAATTGTTTTTGATGGAAAATATTAAGTGAAACTTTTCAAATGCAAATCTAAATTAGTCGAACCCCAAATCAGACAAACAAAGAAAATTCAGCCACTTTTTATCTACTTCAATAAGTTTATGGGTTGTCAAAATGTTACACCTTAGAGTGAATAGACTATTGACATCTTAAATTCTAAGTAATCTCATCCAGTCTCGCCAAGATTGGAGTTAGATAATACTTTAGAAATTTCCATTTTTACTTAGGCTGTGTTCGGGATTAGGGAAAATATTTTTTAGGAAAATAAGTTATTTTTTATTTATTTTTTTGTGTTTGGTTTGTAAGTAAAGAATATTGTTCTAAAAATATTTTCTTGACAAAATTACGAGGATGAAGATATGGAGTTGGGATAAGGTGATGGGCGTTGTGGGTGGGAGAGGGGTCGGGACAGTGGGTAGGGATTGGAGGTGGGGTGGGGTGGGGTGGATAGTTGTGAGGGCGGAAGAAGACAATACGACTTGTTTTCCCTACTTTTATTAGGGAAGTCATTTTTCGTATTTTCAAGGAGCTTATTTTTCCTTATAAAATAGTTTAAAATTTTTGCTCAAAAACAGAAAAATATTTTTCAAAAATTATTTTTGTCCATACCAAAGACACCCTTATTGTTGTGTACTTATATTCAGGAGCAGAGCCATAATTTAGTAAGGAGCATCGTTCAACGCCGCTTTATGAAATTATAAATAATATTTTTGTAAAAAACAATATATGTTCATACAATGTACCAACAATGCTTAAAAACAACATAGTAGTATAATAAATTTGAAACAGTAATCAAAACCTGAAATTACCATTCTAAACCAAATCTCACTAACAAGATCGGACCAATCCTTTACGTATAATTTAAATAGGTTTGGGCTAAGATCGTTGCTTTCGTACCATCTGTTGATAAAGTAAGTTGATGGACAATACCCGTGTTGTGACCTGTCGCAATGGTGTGGGGCGTCATAGGCTACTGCCCCATGAGTAATTTGAAAAAGTGATTTGATGTACCTCGTTGTGTATTTCAAATTGCATGGTACACTACATATGGAGCAGGAAATCACCACAAAAATTTGCAAAGATGAGATTAATTAGCCTTCGAACTTTATTTCCCATCTTTATTGAGAAAGAAGATCAATTTTAAAGGTTGAACACCATCGTTGTCGTGAATAAATATAGCGGAGTCAAAATTTTCATTAAGGCGTGTCAAAATATAAAGACAAGGGATATCAACATGAAATATATGTACATAAAAAAATACTTTTACCTTACTACACTGTGTAATTTTCGGACGAAAGAGTGTCAGTTGACTCCCCTAAATAATTGGGTGTTCATTCGATCCCGGCCGCTCAAATCTAATCTTGGATTCAAGAGGCATCTAATAACCAAGTCCAAGTTAAAAGGTGTATTGTATTGTGCCATGAATCTTAAGTTAAATTAATCTCATGTTATGGTGCACTTCTTTAAATTGGAATAATAATAATAATAATAACAAATTAAAAAAATTCCTTCATATCCAAATTTGAATGATCCTTCACTTCACTCTGAAAAATTGTTGGACAAGTAGAATCTATGGCAACTTAATATTTAGATTTCGTGGCCCCTAATAATTTAGCTCTTTTTTTTTTTTTTTTTTGTGGGGGAATTGATGGATGGTCCCAACTGTTAATTTCCTTAAGTACAAAGCATATTAAAAGTCAATCAAAAAATGAAGCATATATGGGGAGTGACCATCTCTTTTGAAATTTTATCATATGACATTATTTGCGTTTGATAATACGTAATAAGGCTTTAACTCCAACACATGTCTTTATCTCCTGAACCTCTTATTATAATAGCCATCCTCCCATTAATAAATATGTACTCTCCGAGATATCAAACCATACACTATTTCCTAGATTTTCTTACATGGAGATCTATAATAAATATTGTTATTAATTAATCCTGACATAATGTATATAGAAAAACAAGTACCATCACATTAAATCATATATTGAGGAGTGGTCTACAATAATTTTGAACTTACACACTAGTCCATCAATTGAGCTGTTTTTATGTTGTCCACTAGTTTAAATTGGATACATTCTTGATTAGGTATATGCTATGGTTTTGATCTATCCAAGTGACTTGGGTTCCTCAAAATAGGAAGGGAAACTTGTAGGTGGGGGCCTAATATGCCAAATGGTAGTCGTTTGGTATGTTGTTATTTACATGCTTTAATTAGATGCAAAGATTGATTGATTATCTGTTGAGTTATATGGGTCGACCACCTTACTCAGGACCAGGTCCCTCTATAAGGTTACACAGATGCAGAGACACATGCACACAAAAATACAACAGTAAGAAGAAGACACACGATGTTTTACGTGGAAAACTTCCTTGCTCACTGGAAGTAAAAAACCACGACCTACCTCGTAGGATTTCTCAAACTCCACTACTAGATCTGAGCAACAAAAGTTACAAAACCTAGTACACAACTAAGAGGTTAACCTCCTAACCTCCCACTTGTAACACCTCTATTACAAGACTTCAATATTATCTACTTCAGCTAAAACTCAACTGAATACAAGGCTAACTCTAGCCAAAATGTCTACTAGCTCTAGCAGACCAAAACGAGAAAAACAACTCTTGAAAAAACAAGAAAGTAAAACTTGTACAAAAGACAAGGTTTCTGTTTTTGCAGTGCACTTCTTCTCCTTCAATGGCAGCCTCAAAAACTTGAGCTCTTTTTCTTTGATTCTTACTCTGGAACTAGGAAACAATGGCTGCCTTTTCAGAGAGAATAAGCCTATTTTTCAGATCTATTTTTCTGAATGATTTTTCTCAGTGGAAAGAGTTGTTGGGTTCTATCCTTTATATCTTTCCAGCTTGCTTTTTGTCCACATGGGTAAAAGGAGAAAGTGTTATTTTTTACCCCAACAAGAAAACACACTCATTGGTCAAGCACATGTGACCTAGTTGGCCTAGGATGCTGCTATGATTCCATGTTGCGCTGCTGCGCACTACTGCTCTCACCAACTGACAGCCAAAAAGCAAACTTTCCAACTGTAAAGTCTTTTCCCGTCCAGCTCAAAAGTGAGTCACACCAGCACAAGGGATCAGGTCCCTGTATGAGGTTGACATCATCAAAACCAGCAATCTAACAATTTCCCCCTTTTTGATGATGACAACCTTGACAACCTTCTTTGCACATTTTACCTAACACACTTCACAGTATTCCCCCTGTCAGCATAATTCCCCCTGTCTAGTATCTTCCGTGTAATTCCCCCTGTCTAGTATCTTCAGTGTAATTCCCCCTGTCTAGCATATCTTCAGTGTAATTCCCCCTGTCTAGCATCTTCCCCCTTTGGCATCATAAAAAAAAAAGAAGCAGTAAACCAATACAAGAATGCATAGATGAGTTAACTCATGGCCACTGGGGCAACACTGACACGAATGGAAATAAGAAAGGCAGGAAAAAAATAGACAATAAGAACAATGCAACAGCCAACCCCTGCAGTCAGAAAAGCATTACATTATCACTTAGCATAACAAAAGAGAATCATACAAGAACTGTCTACAGGCGTGGGAAGAAGAGCAAAACAGGAAGGAGAGAAAAGAGCAGGAACATCATTTAGGGTCGGGTGGTCTGTGTAAGAGGGCTGAGAGGCGATCATTGAAGGTTTCATGGGCAGTAAGCAATTTCTTAGTCAAGTCCTTGACCTCAACCTTCAGGGCTTCATTTTCAGCTTTGAGGGGATCACTGGCAGTAAGCAGTTTTTGGTTTAAATCTTTAACCTCAGCCTTTAAAGCTTCATTCTCTTCCTTGAGGGAGGAGATGGTGCCAGGGTCCTCTACTGAGTGCGCCTTCAGACGAATTATTTCAGCCTCCTTTTGGACAAGTAGAGTAGTGAGCCGTTCTATCTCCACATTGGACTTCTCTTGCGAGGCAATCAAGTCCGACACTATTGACTGGCTCTGTGCCCCTCCACGACGCATCACACATTCACATTCTTCCAGCGTCGAGAGGGTAAACATCTGCTTCTTTGACCCTACTATCCCCAACCCGCATTCTACACCAAAAAATTCAAAGACTTTGTTCAGCAGGAATCCATAAGCTAGACCATGCTTTCCATCCTTGACATGCATTATCTTGTGTATGTGATTAATCATCACACCAGCCAGGCTTATGGGCTGAAATGTGCTGAGGGCTTCCATCAGGAATAGATCTGCAATTCCTGCCACAGTCCTCTTTTCTGCCCTTGGTAGAAGTACTTTATTAACAAATTCAAACAGCAACTGATACACACCCTTCATTTGTTTCTTGAGAGCCCTCTCCCCTGTGACTTTGTCAAGCTTGACAATCATAGAAATAAAACGCCTTTGCGCACATTCTCCATCGACAGACCGAATCCCTCTATTAGGAACCTTAAGGATGGAACTGAGCACCTGCTCATTTATCATGAAAGTGACTCCACTCACCTTACTGAAGATCTTGGTACCATTATCAGCAAATTCCAGCTCATGATAAAATTCCCTGACCTCATTCTCATGTAAAACAGGGACTGGAGGAACAAATAAGTGTCGCTAACCTTGGTAATTGACCATTTCCACCAGCTCAGTCATGCCTTCCATGTCACAAATTTCAGGATCAAATACCCTGCCCCTTAACACCTTTTGGTTCTGCAAGATAAGCTGCCTGGCTTCCCTGGACAGCTCAGTAGACTCATTGGTCCTATCTCTGAAAGAAACACCTGTTTTCTTGGTACGAAAGGCCCTCTCTGAGGATGAAGAAGAAGACAGGTCAGTCGCGACCCTTGCTTCATCCTCAGAGACCACTGGAGAAGGCTTCCTTTTCTTGGCTGTATGTTTACGAGAGGGAACAACCTTCCTTTTTGCCTTTGGCTTGGTGCTAGACAGTGGTGCCTTTCCCTTGTCACTAGCAGCCACATGTACTTCTTCACTGCCCTCCTCATCGACCACAACCCCAGGCTGCACACCCTCCACATCAACTACCACATCGGGTTGCACATCCTCTTCATCAACTAACATTCGCCTTTTGAGTTTCCTCTTTTTTGCTGTCTTAACCTGGTTCTCCTTGAGGGCATCAGCCATAAGCTTTTGTGCAGAGGCCCTGGTGTGACGAACCTGGTCCCTGGACTGATTCAGAGAAGTGCTGGAACTCTTCTTTTTCACTTTCCAGGAAAGTGGCTCATCATCTAGATCTTCTTCACTCTCCTGATCACCACCGAGGTTGGAGAGAATGTGAAGCTCTTGAGGGGATCCATCCCACTTTGGGGATGAGGCAACACACGGGGAAGAGGTAGGAGGAGAAGATATTGTGGGAACTGTATCAGTGGTATTTTTAGGTGGGGGGTTTTACTCCTGAGAAGGAGACAGAGGCGAGGGAGGAACTGGGGATGCTGGGTCTTGAGGTGCTTCAGTTTGTGGAGAACTTTCCTCGACTTGTTCAGAGGGTGGAGTCTGGGTTCGAAATAAGGGAGCCAATACTTCATCTAATGGGGGAAGAATTGCAAGAGGAGTGGGTGAGAGAGGGTTTTCAAGGTCTGCTTCAGGTGGACTCTCAGAATACCCTGATGGCTTAGAGCTCGTGGAGAAGGCAATGTTAAGGTCCACTATCGGGGAGGAAAGAGGAGTAGAGGAAGTGGAGAAGGGGTTCACAAAGGGTAGTGGGTTTGGTGAAGTTTCCACTGTCTTTGGTTTTACGGGTGAAGTTTCGGCCTGTTTCTGGGATGATGACGAAAGTGAGAAGGAGTGAGACATTTTGTGAAGGGGGAAAGGGTTTCTGATGAAGGAAACTGGTGAGTAAGAGATGGAGGAACAGGGAGTTTGAAGAGGTTATTTGCAGAGAGTAGTTTAAAGAGGTGAGAGGAAAGATGGTAGGTGAAAAGGGTTTTTAAGAGGGGTTATGACACGTCTAATCAGAGAAACTTTTGAACTGGATGTAGATATAAAAATTATTTTATGACCGGATACCGGAAGAAACGAGCGGGAAGGGCAGTTCTTACAATATTCTCAAGTTATGTTTATAAGTGACAAAGTAATACTGACCTGATAGGACCTGGTCCCCTTATGAGGTTGAACAGGCAGTCCAAAGTCCCTGACTTGTCTAAATCCAGCCTTCCTTACATCCACCATGCGTGTATACCTAGGGAGGTATGGAACTGAGTTAGACGCATCCACAGCAAACTAGCAAGGATACCTGCATTCAGATCATAGCCAAAACGAGAGTCAACACTTAGACAGAGAAAAGGGAGAAATTAATTCATTTTGATTAAGCCCAGCCTTAATCTGTTTTTCTCAAACTGGTCTCTGTTCAATGCTTTGGTAAATATATCTGCAATCTGATCTTCTGTCCTGCAAAATTCCACACAAATATTTCCCTTCTCAACATGGTCTCTAAGAAAATGATGTCTGATGTCAATATGCTTAGTCCGCTTGTGTTGCACTGGATTCTTAGCCATATTCAGAGCACTGGTGTTGTCACACATCAAAGGGACACACTCGGTCAGGACTCCAAAGTCTTCCAGTTGCTGCTTAATCCACAGTAATTGAGCACAACATGAAGCAGCAGCCACATATTCTGCTTCAGCTGTTGAGAGTGCCACTGAATTTTGTTTTCTTGATCCCCAAGAGACCAGTGAAGAACCCAGAAAATGAGCCATGCCTGAAGTACTTTTCCTATCAACCAGGTATCCAGCATAGTCAGCATCAGAATAGCCAATAAGTTCAAAGGAACCTCCAGATGGATAGAAAAGGACTAAATCAGAGGTCCCCTTAAGATATCTGAGAATTCTCTTAACAACCTTCAGATGAGATTCCTTAGGACAAGCTTGGAAGTGAGCACACATACCCACACTAAACACAATATCTGGCCTGCTAGCTGTTAAGTAAAGAAGGGAGCCAATAATGCCTCTGTACATAGTTTCATTTACTGGAGGACCGGGTTCATCATTATCCAGTTTTGAAGCAGTCCCTATGGGAGTGTCAATTGGTTTGGCACTTTCCATATGGAATTTTGTGAGCAGGTCCTTGATATACTTCTACTGATTGATGGCTGTTCCAGCTTTGTCCTGCTTGACCTGCAACCCCAGAAAGAACATAAGTTCTCCCATCATACTCATCTCGAATTCACTTCCCATGAGCGCTGCAAAATCCTCACAGAGTGAATCAAGAGTGGCTCCAAATATAATGTCATCAACATAGACTTGAACAATAAGCAGATTTCTTCCTCTTGTTTTGAGAAAAAGAGTGTTGTCAATTCTTCCTCTCTTAAAACCATTATCAAGAAGAAATTTCGATAGTCTTTCATACCAATCCCTTGGAGCCTGTTTCAGTCCATACAGTGCCTTGTCCAGCTTGTATACATGATGAGGTCTATCAATATCCTCAAAACCAGGGGGTTGTTTCACATACACTTCTTCCTTCAAGTACCCATTTAGGAAGGCACTTTTGACGTCCATTTGAAACAATTTAAATTCCATGAAAGAGGCAAAGGCAATCAGCATGCGGATGGCTTCCATTCTGGCTACCGGAGCGAATGTTTCATCATAATCAATCCCTTCCTCCTGGTTGTACCCTTGAACCACCAGTCGAGCCTTGTTTTTGACGGTGACCCCTTGCTCATTTAATTTGTTCCTGAAGACCCACCTAGTCCCTATAACAGTTCTATCAGATGGTTTAGGAACCAGGTACCAGACTTTGCTTCTTTCAAATTGATGCAGCTCCTCCTGCATAGCATTCACCCATTCCACATCCTTCAGTGCCTCCTTGATGTTCTTGGGCTCAATCTGTGATATGAAGGCTGATGAGGCAAATGTGTTTCGAGTTTTGGATCGGGTCTGCATTCCTGAGTCCAATGGAGACATTAAGTTGTCATGAGGATGAGAAGATTTGTGTTTCCAGTTAGATCCCTTTACAGCAGATTCTCCAGAATTGGAACCAGGTCCCTCTTCTGGGTTGCCTTCTGCATCATCTTCCTTCTCTGCCTCCTCTTCTCTGATGTGTTCTGTTGCTTCATCATAAGTGGTCTGGTCTCCATTCTGCAGGGAATTCTTTGTGATGTCGGGTTTTTCAGATGAATCATGATTGACATCATCTCTTTGGAACAACCACAGTTCCTCAAATTCATCCTTACCCAGTGCTTCTGTGCTCTTCAGCTTCCCATTTTCATCAAATACGACATGGATGCTTTCTTCAACACACTGAGTCCGTTTATTATAGACTCGGTATGCTTTGCTATTTAATGAGTATCCTAGAAAAATTCCTTCATCACTTTTGGGATCAAATTTTCCTAGATGGTCCTTGCCGTTGTTTAGCACAAAACACTTGCATCCAAAGACTCTGAGGTAGTTCAGCATCGGCTTCCTTTTATTCAGCAGCTCATAGGGAGTTTTTCCAAGTAATGGCCGAATTAGACACCGATTGACCACATAGCAGGCCGTGTTGACCGCTTCTGCCCAGAATGACATTGCCATACCTCCATCTATGAGCAACGTTCTAGCAATATCGGCAAGAGTTCGATTCTTCCTTTCAACTACTCCATTCTGTTGTAGAGTCCTAGGAGCAGAAAAGTTGTGACTGATTCCTTTGGCAGCACAGAAAGCTTCAAATTTGGCATTTTCAAATTCAGTTCCATGATCAGACCTGATCCCTGCAATGTTGCAGTTCAACTTCACCTAAATTTGGTTTGCAAATGACTCAAAGGTGGGGAATGTTTCATCTTTAGTGCGAAGAAACATCACCCAGGTATATCTTGAATAGTCATCAACAATTACAAGGATCAGCTTCTTTCCTCCACGACTTGCAACCTTTACAGGTCCACACAGATCCATGTGTAGTAGCTCCAGGGGTCTAGAGGTGCTCACTTCCTTTTTGTTCTTGAATGAAGACCTGGTGTGTTTCCCTTGAACACAAGCATCACAGATCTGACTCTGAACAAATTTCACCTTTGGGAGTCCTCGAACCAGGTCCCTGGATACTAGCTTGTTGAGAAGAACAGAACTTACATGTCCCAACCTTCTGTGCCACAAGGTAGCTTCATCCTCCACCACGCTAAGCAGTTAAGCCCATCTCTAGCAGCTGAATCAAGATCAGCAACATACATGCTCTTGCATCTGTTTGCGGTCAAAACAACTCTTCCTGATTGAAGATCTGTCACTGTACACTGGTCTGAAATGAATTTGACTTCATTTCCTTTGTCGCAGATTTGTGAGACGCTCAGGAGGCTGTACTTCAGTCCATTTACATAGAAGACATTTTCTATGGCATGGGCAAGTGTCTTTCCAATCTTCCCAACACCAAGAATGTGTTCCTTTTTGCCATCCCCAAAGGATACCGAGCCTCCCTGATATGCCTTGAGTGAGAGAAAATTATCAACATTTCCAGTCATGTGCTTTGAGCAGCCGCTATCCATATACCATTTCCGACTACTTTCTCTCACTCCCTCCTGCACATATAAATTATAGATTAGACTTGGGAACCCATTTCAGCTTGAGTTCCCAGTACCGAGACAGAGGATAAATCAATTTTCTTTTGGACCACTCAGGCAGCCTGTTCTGAGACATTTTGGAACCAGGTCCCCTTGTGGTCCCTAATTCTCCTTTACTAATCACCGTCTTTCTTAAGGCTGCTTGCCTAGATACACAGTTAGACTTGAGGTGCCCATTCCTTCCACAGTGTGTGCACAACAAATTATCAGGATTAGATCTATATTTACTGTGAGGATTATAAGGAGGACTACTTTTCTGATAACCTAACCCTTCACCGGAGTTAGATCTTTGTCCGGTTAATTTTTGTAAGATCTGTGAAGAAGCCTTCCATTTAAGCGATTTCTCAAGCTCAGCATTCAGTTGGATCACATTTTTCTCAAGCTCAGTGTTTCTTTTCATTATTACAGTGAGCTCATCTTGTGACCTTTTCAGTTCAGCTTCGAATTCTTTTTGAGCATTTTTCATATCACTAGTCCCTCCCTTTTTAATAAAGGCATTTTGCTCATTGACTAGCTCTTGACATTTCTCTTCTAGTTCTGCCAAACTTGAGATCAAGTTCCCCTTTTCTAGCTCAAGTTTATCTATACATTGATTCAGATTTTCCTTTTCTTTGGTAAGATCATAAAAAGAGTCAATTAACACACAAGCTAGCGACCTCAATTCTTTCCCATTATAGTCTTTTAGATTCTTTTTAATGTCAAGGAAAGTTACCTCTTCATCTTCATCTCCATCCGAATTTGCCATGAAGGCAAACATTGAGTCAAAGGGTGAGTCATCATCCTCCACAGCCATCATAGAAGCATCTTTCACAGCATCCTCCTTATCAGATTCATCTGAGGAGTTCCCCCAAGCAGCTAGAGCTTGATTGACTATCTTGTCGGCTGCAGCTCTTCTTCTGAACTTGTCAGGGACTCGGTCTTTCTTCTGGGCCTTCTCGGCAGTGGTTCTCAGATACTCCTTGTAATCCATCTTATGCATCGGACAGTCCTTGATAAAGTGACCTGGTTTGCCGCATTTGTGACACAGATCATTGTAACCAGGTCCCTTGTTTGAGCTTGTCCTCCTAGGAAGGCTGCCACTGCGCCTAATCATTTTCTGAAACCTTCTTGTTAGGTAGGCCATATCTTCATCTTCTTCGCTGGAGCTTGCTTGAGCTCCTTTAAGAGCTAATCCCTTGTCCTTCTTCAGCTCACTCCTGCTCTGGTCCTGCTGCCTCTTGAGCTCATAGGTTTTTAAATTGCCTATGAGTTCATCCATCGTGAGGACTTCCAGATTTCTAGCTTCAGTGATTGCATCAACGTTGCTCTCCCAAGACTTGGGGAGGACACTAAGTACCTTCCTGACCAGCCTGCTTGGCTTGATCACTTCTCCCAAACAATAGAGCTCGTTAGTGATGGACGTGAGTCTGGTATGCATCTCTTGAATAGATTCACCTTCCCTCGTAGAGAACATTTCGTATTGAGTGGTAAGCATATCCACTTTGGACTGCTTGACCTGACTGGTCCCTTCATGAGCGGTTCTGAGACAGTCCCATATTTCCTTTGCAGTCTCACAAGCAGAGATTCGATTATATTCATCCGGACCAATACCGCAAACAAGAAGCTTCTTCGCTTTGTAATTCTTTTCTATGAGTTTTCTGTCATGATCATCAAACTCCTTTCGGGTTTTGGGAATAGATATGGTTGTCTCTCCTTCCTTTACGGTTTTCATTGGCACATAAGGTCCATCCAGTACCACATCCCACAGCTCACAATCTTCAGCCATGATGAAGTCATGCATTCTTGTTTTCCACCATCCGTAATATTGTCCATTAAACCTGGGAGGTCTGGTAGTAGACTGTCCTTCTTCTAAGTTTGGTGGTGCTGCCATATTTTACAGGAGTCTTTCTAGGTGTTAACCTTTTAGAAAGTACCTGCTCTGATACCAATTGTTGAGTTATATGGGTCGACCACCTTACTCAGGACCAGGACCCTCTATAAGGTTACACAGATGCAGAGACACATGCACACAAAAATACAACAGTAAGAAGAAGACACACGATGTTTTACGTGGAAAACTTCCTTGCTCACTGGAAGTAAAAAACCACGACCTACCTCGTAGGATTTCTCAAACTCCACTACTAGATCTGAGCAACAAAAGTTACAAAACCTAGTACACAACTAAGAGGTTAACCTCCTAACCTCCCACTTGTAACACCTCTATTACAAGACTTCAATATTATCTACTTCAGCTAAAACTCAACTGAAATACAAGGCTAACTCTAGCCAAAATGTCTACTAGCTCTAGCAGACCAAAACGAGAAAAACAACTCTTGAAAAAACAAGAAAGTAAAACTTGTACAAAAGACAAGGTTTCTGTTTTTGCAGTGCACTTCTTCTCCTTCAATGGCAGCCTCAAAAACTTGAGCTCTTTTTCTTTGATTCTTACTCTGGAACTAGGAAACAATGGCTGCCTTTTCAGAGAGAATAAGCCTATTTTTCAGATCTATTTTTCTGAATGATTTTTCTCAGTGGAAAGAGTTGTTGGGTTCTATCCTTTATATCTTTCCAGCTTGCTTTTTGTCCACATGGGTAAAAGGAGAAAGTGTTGTTTTTTACCCCAACAAGAAAACATACTCATTGGTCAAGCATATGTGACCTAGTTGGCCTAGGATGCTGCTATGATTCCATGCTGCGCTGTTGCGCACTACTGCTCTCACCAACTGACAGCCAAAAAGCAAACTTTCCAACTGTAAAGTCTTTTCCCGTCCAGCTCAAAAGTGAGTCACACCAGCACAAGGGATCAGGTCCCTGTATGAGGTTGACATCATCAAAACCAGCAATCTAACATTATCTTTTAACAGGTTAAATCAATATCGTTTTAAACAAAGGGTGGTTATAAGTTATTGCAGTTTGGTGAAAATCACAAAACAAAGGAAGTCATGCAATCCAAGTTTTGGATATCTAGAAACCAAGACAAACATCTCAAGTTGAGGAAGAAAAAGCTTAAAATTCACTAACTCAATTAGGGGAGAGAAGTGTCCAAGATTAATTATATCAAAATTTTGAATATATGAAACATGAATAATATAAGATGGGGGCTTAATATCGAAAAGAATGAATTGGAACAGGTCTTAATTTAATACCATGATAAAGAAGTAAACTTTGGGCTTAATAATTGGTGAGCTAGGAATTTGGCAAAGGATGTGCAAATTTTCGTCTTAGTTGTGTTAAGGGTGTATGAGCTTAAATATACACTCATTATAATTACCATTTAACTTTTGTACACTATATAATTTTTCGGAGAAGGGTGTGCATTGGACCCTTTGCTTAAGGTGGCTCCGCCCGTGGACGTAACTCCCAGACCCAAAAGCTAGTTCATAAAAGGAGATTGTCCAAAGGGTCATTCGCACGAGTGCCCCTATCTTGGAGTATTTTTTTAATTTTTACCTCTCAAATCTGTGATCTTTAATTTTCCTTCCTTCAATACTTTAAGTAACCAAATAAATCTAAGAAAGGTGTCATGATCTTATAATCATGCCTTTTATAAGATCATTTTTTTGATTTTTGGACAATGATAATACTATAGATAGCTAAATACACTAGTATCTTTCGAGTTTGATTGTCCACTTTTAACACTTATGAATTCCTTCAACTTCTGGTATCTGTACATGTACTCACATTTTAAGAAAAAATCAACCTCGTCATATGACCCAAAATAATATTCTAAAATTTGAATTTTAAATTTATATGGTTAATGACATATTGACAGTAAATTTGCGATCTTATGGCTCTCGTGCACAATAAAAATATATTTACATTCTAAAAGAAATTAAAATAAAAATAAAATCAAATCTAAAAGATTCATGATTAGGTTGAGAGTGAAATTATGTAATATAGTATCTTGTAAATAGTAAAACCACTATTATCTTCTTCCTCAGCAATAAAACTCTTTGGTTGTGTTGCAAATATTTAATATTCTTTATTTTTACTAATGAAAAAATTAGTTAGACATTTGATATATTTATTTTAGGAATAAAAAGTGTAACATTCAAATGCTAATTAATAATTATGTAATTTATGGGTAAATTTGAAGAGAAGGCAATGAAACTTATTTGATGAGATCAAATCCTCTTATTGATAGTTTAGAAGTTACAAAAATTTTAATGAACAAAATAAATTATAAAAAAAAAGACAGAAGAAAATGATAAAAATGAAATTCAGACATATAAAGAGAAAACAAGCATATGCAATTTTCTTTTATAAGCAAAGATTACAAGAAAAAAACTCATACATTAATAATTATAATTGTGATATTTAATTTATTTTATGAAAAAGAAAT
This sequence comes from Datura wrightii, assembly GCA_035772735.1. NCBI lineage: Eukaryota > Viridiplantae > Streptophyta > Magnoliopsida > Solanales > Solanaceae > Datura > Datura wrightii. The sequence goes on from JASDFA010000009.1 coordinate 8,751,585, forward strand.
TAAAACAGATGGAAAAAGAAAAACTCTAAGAATTAAAGTAGTAGTAATAAAGAGTTTTAATACGAAAAAAGATAAACCAAGAACTTAAAATATTTGCTATTTTTAAACTAAAAAATTAAGAAAACACATAAATAACTTTCCTTACATTTAAAAAATATCCCATCACCTTATTTTTACATAACTTTATATATATATTTTACTAAACGATGTTTTTTAAGCATTTCTCTTCTTTTTTAGTTTCCTCTTAAATTTAATTCCATGACAGTAACAAAAGAGATTCACACTAATAGTGGATTTTAATCTGATTAGAGATAGAATTAAAATTTAAATTTTATGAGTTTTAAATTTTAGGATAGTAATATTAGGTGTTAATAATTGAATAATTGATTTTGGACCTAACTCGAAAAGTTAGCTCACGAGAGAAGGATTATTCAAATTCATATAAGGAGTTCAAATACTCTTCATCTCACTGGTTGGGATTTGACAACCCCCATGCCCCCATCCCGTCCAAGATTGGATATTTAAAACGTGGATAAATCGACCATGTACAATCTATCGATATGGCGTCAATTTTTTAAAAAAAACTGACTCAATCCTTCGATTTTGATCCAATTTTTTAGCAGTGTAAGAGCTTAAAAATAAGGAAAATATAGCATTCATGTGGCATTTTACATTCATAACTTTTATTTTTTATTTTTTATTTGTTATTTGTTTTTTTTTCTTCATTTCTTCTTCAAATTTCTACATTTTTTGCTAATAACAGTAAACTAGTTGAAACTGATAATCTTAAAATAACACTGACATAAAAAAGTTAATCAACAACAACAAATCTAATTGGAAATTAGAATGAAATTTGCTCAACAATAATAAACTAATTGAAAAGTTTTAATAAATAAACATACTTAAAATAAATGTCATATATTATGAGTTATGCCTTTTTACCCGAGTCTATCATTAAAAAAAAAAATTTAAAAAAAATGAATGTAAAATATCACATAGATATTTCTTTTTGTTGACTTATTTTTTAATTCTCACACACTACATAATGAGATTACTCTTCATATCGCTTGATGCTGCCGGGGTTTAGATAAGAAATATAATAGTTCAAAACATTAATAGTAACACCCGTAATTTGACTATTAAATTAATGAAACATATATAGTTTAAGGGGGTATTGACACCATTAGTATATACAATGATAATAACATATTCAACGTAATTTCACGAGTGAAATTTAATGAGGATAGGATGTACGAAAATATTACCCCTATTTTTGTGAGGTAGAAGAATTAATTCCGATAAATTCTCGATTCAAAAAATCTAAAATCAAAACTGGAGACACCATTATAACATACCCAGTATAATTTTACAAGTGAGATATGTGGAGAATAGAACATACACAAACATTATCCCTATCTTTATGAGATAAAAAGACTATAACAATAATATATTTAGTATAGTCTCTAAAAAAAAGGGTTTGAAAAAGATAAAGTGTATACACGCCTTACTCTTGCCCCAGAGACAGAGAGATTATTTTCGATAAACCTTGACTCAAAAATAAATAAAATAAAATAATTTAAAAAAATAATTATTTTTAATAAACTCACGACTTAAGAGTGAAATCAAAATAGGAGAGACCATTATTATATATACTCCTAATCCTATAATTTAAATTCTAACCAAATAAATGACATGACCTGTAAGGGGTAAATGGTAATCTGCCATTACAGCTTGATGGCGATATGACCGTTGTATTCAAATTTCAAATCCCATATATCTTCTTCAACCACTTCCCCTAAACAAAACCCCAACAAAAAAAAAAAAGAAACCCCCCACAAAAATACCAGATTTTGGGTATTTCCATGGCTCGAAATATCATGAAATCAACACAACTTTCAACTCCAAATTCTTCCGTAAAATCATCGTCCACCACCATCATGGAATCTGAAATCAAAGACAGCTACTATTTTCCGGGATGTCGAAAAGATACCAATTGCAATTGCGAAATCTGCATAGCCAGTTTCAACGCAACCCTTGATCTGATGACCAACAGCATGCACAAGAGCTCTATCACGAAACTTTCGGCGGCTAGAGCCCTTCAGTTTCCAAGAAGCCCCATTTCTTACAGCCCATCGACTATTTCGACCCCCAAATCGAGCAGCGACAGTTCTGCTTCGTCCATGTCCCCTCCGCTCAATTCCACAGCGAGAGGGAGCTTTCATGAGAAGGTGAAAAGGAAAAAGAGGGAATTCGGTTTTGGGGTTTTGTTGATGAGATTGATTTTTGGATTGGGTGTTGTTTTTGGGTTGGAATTTGGGTTTTCTTGGGTGGTTTCTGGGTTCTTGCAGCCTCAATTGTCACAGGAAATTGTTAAGAATTTGAGTGAAAAATCATGGGGTTTGATGGATTTCGATGAAAGATTGATATTCTTTAAGAAGGAGCTTGAAGGTCTATTTGATGATGAAGAAGTATCAAGTTGCAGATCTCTTAATTCTACTTGGAAAATCAACCAGGTATACTTACTTATTAGTTCTGTTTTATAAATGCTAGTTGCTAGATAAGTGTCTGTGTTGTTCTATGTACATTCTTGCTATATATGCCAGGGAATACCAAAACTAAGTAAAATTTTCAACTGAATTATAGGATGGCTTGCTTTTGACTTCGCGATGTACACTGTACAAGTCCATTTCGGAAGAGTTGAGCATTTGGGGATGGCCTTTACAAACAGCTGGTTTGCTCACAGCTGGATTTTCTGCGCGTTCGTATGCCATATTATCAGGAAGACTCACTGAGGTATCAGAATTTCGACTGTGTTCTGTTTCTGTCCTCTCTTTTCTTTTAAGTTTACTTCATCAAGTTAAGATTTTGTTGCTCTTTTCCTCTTCATTTTGAACAGTGGTCCAATGGGGAGATTGGTTACCTGATTAGAAAGTCTAATAGTTCTTGGACCCAACAAAAATGGAGTGCTTCTGCTGTGCAATTGGACCCAAATACATGGATTCTAGAATACAGTCAAAGCCCTTTAACTGAAAATGGAAAATTGGTTTCAGCTGTGTTGGAGTTTTTGAAGTACAGGCTGAGAAGAGAAGTTCAAAAGTTGAAACAAGAGTTCTGGCTGTCGTCTTCTTTCACGAGCCAGCACAGTGATTTCAGTATAGAGAGGCTCCAGATTCCAACCTGAATAGAACTTATAACATGGGGTTTTTGATGTTCTTATGAGAAAGCATTCTCATCCCTCATGAGAGCTTCCGATTTTAGCTCTATATATGTCTGTTCTTTTGAACCTTGAGAATTCACTATTAGCATCTTTTGGTACTCCGTCGTTTTATTGCATTTCAACTGTAAATATTATATCCCCGGTGGCCATAAATGTTCTTCCTGAGCTTATTTGATGAAATTGAATGACATAAAGAGAAAATGAGGACAATAATAATACAATGTAGTATAAGGCTAATTCTGTTTCACAAATTGCTGTCACCAGTAGTCTTTACAAGAACATAAGCCGTCTCTGTAATGGTGAAATCTAGTCCTATCTCTTACAACAATTTTTCTCTCAAACACTTTAGATGCCAACTTCATAAAGTTATGGCAATCCTCACAGATCCTTAAGTTCTTAATTATATGGATTGGTGATCCCCTATTACTTTTCAGTAATCCGTAACAAAGAGCCAACTTCTCGCTGTGCAAAAGGACCACATCCTTCTTCTCATCTTCATCCACATCAATTAAAACAACACTGGTGTTTGGAGCATAACCGACCTGCTTCAATTTGCAAACCACCTCATCTAACTTTGCATAGATGTCATCTGCATGTTTATGACTCTTATCAGCTGTTAAAAATTCGTGTATCTCATTGTCCATTTCAATCTTACTGTGTCCACGTTCCTTCAATATGCCTTTGTGCTTCATAAGTTGTCTCACCTCCCCAACATTTTCCCATCTTTTTCCTTTAGCATAAAAGTTCGATAAGAAGACATAAGCCCCATCATGTTCAGGATCTAACTCGAGAAGCCTTTTAGCAGCAAATTCTCCTAGTTCAAACTCCCCATGGATCCGACACGCAGCCATTAACGAACCCCAAACGACAACATTTGGAGCCATAGGCATAGTCTCTACCAGCTCTAGGGCTTCTCTGAGACGATTGGCTCGGCCATAAAGGTCCACCATGCAACCATAGTGTTCAAGTTTAGGTGTGATATTGTACTCATTCACCATTGATGAGAAGATCTGTTGTCCCTCGTCAACTAGTCCAGCATGGCTACAAGCATATAGAACAGCCACAAATGTAATCCAATTGGGCTCTTTCATTTGACGAAAAAGCATCAAGGCCTGATCGGCCTCTCCATGAATGGCATATGCACTAATCATACTAGTCCATGAAATAACATTTTTCCTTCGCATTCGACCAAAAACTCCTCTTGCTCCGTCTAGACAGCCACATTTGGCATACATATCAATTAGGGCATTATTTACAGGTAAAGCTTCTCGGAATCTATACTTATCAACAATCAGATGGATTCTTTTTGCTTGATCCAATGCGCCGAGATTAGCACAGGCTGAGATAACACTTAACATAGTTACTTGGTCAGGCTTCACTCCGGATGCCTGCATTTCGTCAAGCAACTTCAGAGCTTCTTGAGGTTGATCGCTCTCAGCATAGCCAGATATCATTGCACTCCAACAAACCAAGTCCTTATTTGTCATTTGATTAAAAATAGAACGTGCAGCTTCAACTTGCCCAACTTTTGAGTATCCTGAAATAATGGCAGTTGATACCACCAAATTCTTTTGTGACAGTTTGTCATACAAATTCTGAGCCAAATCCATGCAGCCACAGCCTGCATACATGCTGATCAGAGAACATTGCAGACGAGAATCAGTGATGATATTATTCTCAGATATTAACCCATGAATCACTTTCCCAATGGCTAAGTTCCCAGTTTGACCACAAGCAGACAGAATGGTTGTGAAAACCCTCGCGTCTGGCTCCACATTAGAGCTCCTCATCTCTTCCAATAACACCAATACATCATCAAAAAGGCTATTCTGACAGTAACTGTAAAACACGCAGCACAAAAGGTCAACAAGCGATAAATAAGAAACTTAATAGACATCATTACTTTTCAACTAAATAATTCTGAAACGGTGGCATGAAATAAACATGCACTCAACATCTTTGAAAATTCAGCAACAACAAACAACAAACACGAGTATGCCCAATTCCAAACCAGTGATTGGCATATGAATCCTCCATATCTATTCCGCTCCATCTATCTAGGTCAGTTTCATTCCACTACTTAACAACAGGTTGTTTCTCGAGACAATTTCTTGGGTTCCTAACACTAAGTATTCGTTACTAAAAGCAGTTCAACCAATAGTTAAGATTTCAAGTTCAACTAAATTTACCCATTAGTGATATATTATATTTCACAAAAGGAAGTCTTTTCTTTTTCTTCCTTACAAAAAAAAGACAAAATTAAATATCTTCGGTAACTAAATGGAGAACAGCATACCCGTCAATCATTATATCCCAAGTGACAATATCTCTTTGAGACATTTTATCAAACACCAACCGCGCATCTTGAATTTGCCCGCAGGCAGCATACATTCCTAACAAAGCAGTCTGAACAAACGGGTCAGAATCAAACCCAAGTTTACAAACCAGCCCATGAATCTCCACCCCTTCACGCAACGCTAAAGCCCTCGACGCAGCTTTCAGCAATGGCGGGAAGCTAAACCTGTCAACCTCCAACCCATTTCTTCTACCATTCTCCAAAAACAATAACGTATTATGGGGTTCCTTAGAACATGAAAGTTCACGAAATAGCTTGTTGATGAGATGGGTTTGGGGGTTTTGCAAAGTGGAGAAGATGGAAAGAGAATAGTGAAGACTTGAAGGGAAAGGAATGGAAGAAAGAATGAGGTTGAAAAGAAGGGAATTGGACTCTGACAAGTTTAAGTTTTGGCGGAGGATTTGGGTGTGGACTTGTTTGAGCTGAGGGAGGGAAGTGGCTTTGGAGATGGAGGTGGATAAGTGATGGGTTGTTTTGGGGTGGGTGGTGAGTGGGAGAAGACCCGGTGGGGTGGTGAAGGGGGTGATGGGGTGCGTCACTATGGCCATGGCATGTGAAGGGAAGGGGACTGTGGGGAGAAGAGTAGTTGAGCTCGGGAAGCTCTACAATGGTGACTTTGGAGTGTTCCAGCGATATACATTGATATTCAATTGGAGGGAATGTCGGGTATGGATTTTAGAAAACTTTTTTATTAAATCTTAAATAAATTATTATATATATATTAAGAACGAAAGTCTCGGAGAAATTATTAAACGAAAATTATATAACTAACCAAATTTAACTAGCTATTTATAATAATGAGCAAATCTATTAAAAAATTATAAAAAATAGTAAAATAATTACAAAAAGTAGCAAATTACTTTTGTATCAGATATTCTATATTCTCTTTCCAATTTACTTCGTTCTCTCTCCAATTACTCCCCTTTTTTCTCTCATTGTAATTGTCTAAAAAATTCTCTCCTGAATCTCTCAAAATTTCATCTGATCTTCTTCTGAAAACTTCTTCCTCTTCGTCTATTTTCTCCGGCGAACAACTGCAGTAAGTTTCCTTTCTCTCTCTCATCCGATTAGGTTGTTATGTAGACGATGTTGTTTCCCCGCGCCGCCGCTCACATTGCTTGTTCCCTGACGCCGCTATTCACACCACCATTATCATCCTTCTCTTAACTTTCTTTTGCTAATTTTCTAGCAACTTTCTTTATGAGTAGACAAAAAAATATAAGCCACACGAAGCTTGGTTTAGATGTCCATTAATATCATTAACATTACCTTACCGGAAAGGTGATGTTGCAGCAGCTCTGTTCGTCTGCGAGTAACGGTGAGGAAATGAGTCTGATATGAAACCGATGACAGAAGTGTCAACGTCGGCCTTTCTCCGACGGTCTACGGTCGCTATTGGCGGGTAAAGTGATGCTAGGATTAGGGTGTTAAGGAATTTTTGTATCAATGACGAATTAATACATTATGTATCAGTTATTATCATACTAATACATATTGATATAAATTATCTTCATCTTGTATCTGAGTTATCACATTATATAATACAAATTTTATTTTTATATTAATGATACAATATATCAGTCTCTTCTCCTTTTCTTTTTTGATACAACCAATTACTTGAACAATATTGTTTTTCATATTAATGATACAATATATCATTCTCCTCTCTCTTTTTTTATACAACCAACTACTTGAACAATATTGTTTTTCATATTAATGATATAATATATCAGTCTCTTCTCCTTTTTTTTTTAGATACACGAACAACTTGAACAATATCGTTTTCATATTAGTGATACAATTTTAAAATGTATCAATCGATAATAAACTGATACACAAAGAACTATTTTAATTTATTTATAATACATATATATATAAATTTACCCCTCTACTTTCAAAAATTGGCTAAATTTACCCTTCATTATACTATTGGGTCATATTTACCCCTACCATTATGAAACTTTCATCTATACCCTTCATTTAACAGAAAAACCCAAATCAATATAAATGATCCATTTTTAAAAAACAACCAATATCCTAAACCCATCCGTCTCACCCATATCAGATCAACTTACTGGTGAATTACATAAAATATATTCTGAGATCGAGCAAAAGCCACTATTTTCCTTGGTTCGAATTTGTTATAGAAAGAGAGAGAAAGAAAGACAACAGAGAAGACTATGAGAAGCAAAAGCCTTCAAACAGCACAACTGCTGCATGAACCAATCGATTAAGACTTTACCTTTTCAGATTTTATTCCTTCGACTTGTTTTCTTCTCACTGTTTTTTTCTCAAGTTATGAATAGGCTTTATTCGTTGATTGATTTTATTTATATTTATTTTCTAAGAATCTTGGTAAATGAAGACTCTGTTTGAAATCTGGTGGTACCTGGGTTAATTTATTTTCTGATTTGGAATATTGAAACTATGAATTGGTGGAAATGGTGAATTGCAAATCTTGCGGCTGATGAATTTAATTCATTTTTTAAGAGTTTGAATTTGTTGCATAGAATCTCAAGAACTGTAGCAATATGATGTGGGTTGGTTCAGTGAGTTGAGAACTTGCAACAATGGTGGTTTAGGATGGAGGATTTGCAAATTTTGAAGCTGACTTAATTTATTTAATTTTTTTATCACAGTGCAACAGACAATAAGTCACTTAGTGTTTTTGTCTTTGCACGAATTTGAATTTACCGCTAAGGGTACTTAGCTGTCTGAATTTATTTGCTTGACTGGAGTCTTTTTTGTTTGATTAGGGATTATATGACAAAGTATGGATAATTGTGAGATTTAGTGAAGCCCTTGATTGAATCTCCTTGGACAAAGTATTGAGTAGTGGAATTAAGCTGGTGAATTGCAACAGAATGGATATAGAGGATAAATATAGTCGAAAGCAAATTAGTTTGTGATTAGAGGGCACTGAAGAATATCATACCGTGTTGCTTCTTTTGAATTCAAGAGTAGGCAAGTTGATCTGATATGGGTGAGTCTAGGATATGGGTTATTTTTAAAAAATGGGTCATTTATATTAATTTGGGTTTTTCTGTTAAATGAAGGGTATAGATGAAAAGTTTCATAACAATAGGGATAAATTTGACTTTTTTCCCTATATATATTGAACACAATCAACACATTATAATAGTATTGTTTGTATCAATTTTAAAAATGGTAGTTGGTGTTTAATAATGATACTTGTGATACATATGAGACATACCCAGTAAGATATCTTTCAATATTTTTTAATGAGAAAATGCATAAAAAACCCCTCAAACTTGTCCACTAAACTTACTTTAATACTTTAACTTTACGGGTGTTTGTTTACCCCCTTATTCTTATTCATAACGTATTTATTTAACTCCTAAAATATGACGTGGCAGAATAAGTATTTGCACCTCCCTAAAAGCGCGTGAAGGATGAAAAAGTATATTAATATCGATTAAAATGATTCATATGTCAATTTTTAATTGGATGTTATCCTATTAATTATAATTAATTAGTTTTTATGGGTCTCTTTTTTTTTTATTTCTTTATTTTTTTCTTTTCTTTTTTCATACTCATTTCCATCATTAGAATATTCTCAATGGTTGTTCTTCCACCATGTCCAACCCACACAAATTTTTTCAACCTAACATCCGGCGAAATATTTGTAAAACTTTTGTGATTAAGACAAATTAAAAATCAAAATGAAGGGTGATATTCAAAAATTGAAAATAATTTTTTTATAGGCAGATCTAAATATTTCTTGCTATGGTGGGTTAAAACTTCTTAATTCAAAGATGGGTTTAGAGTAAACTACCAAATCCATGAAGAATTTTAAGAACACAAAAAGTGAAGCTTGAATTTTGTTGCTAAAGTAATCAATTGTAGGAGGCGGGAGTGGTTAGTGGGGTGAGAGCGGGTGGGTGGGTGGGTGGGTGTGAGGAAGAAGATATAAAAGAGAAATTTGTGATTAAAAATATTTTTTAAAAAAAGTTTCTTATGTGGAGGATGACATGGCGGTGTCTTTTAATTTTTTTTTTTTAAAAAAAAACTTATGTGGAGGATGACATGGCAGATGACATGGGCAAGTGGACATCACACTCTAAATTATGACTGGATTTAGGTTGATAGGGAGACAATAGTTTCACTTTAAATTAGAATAGGGGGGTAAAAAATGTCCGTAAATTTGAAATACTAAACTAAGTTTAGTGGACAAGTTTGAGGGGTTTTATGCATTTTTCCTTTTTTAATACATGCATAAGTATCAATTTAACTTTTACAATACAAAAAATGATACACAGTGACATGTTTGTATATTGTTGATACATGCATAAACAAGGACATATTTTTCAAACAATAGTAACGATGATACACACCCACAAAAAAAAACTTCTCCTCAAAATCTGTGATTTTTCGAAGATGATAATTTTTTCAGATATGGATTAATTGTTTAAACTTTTTCTAAATATGGTAAAAAAATAATTGAGATTAAAATAGAGAGAGATTTTCTCTCATTAAATATTCAACATTAGTTAAATAGAGCCATTATAGGAGGAATTTAAGGGTTTGAATTTTTACAACACGCAACATTTTTATTAATCTGTAACAGAAAATAAACAAAAAATGCTACTTTATGCAATTAAGATAAAATATTTTATTTTGTATAATTATTTTACTACATAGTGTTATTTATAAAAATTGCTCATTATTAAATTGTCTTTATATAATATATAAATTACAAATTAAAATATTTACATCACATCCCTTAAAATGCTATCTAACGCTAATATACCATGCTTCGTACATTAAACTGCTTACTATTCCGACTTAATTGCAAAAAAATATACATCTTCGTGAGTTTTAATTGCTTTAAATAATTAAATATATTTTCTCAAGAATAACAAAGGAAATATGTTTGACTGAATTAAATGAACCCAAATAAATGAAAGTCTCATAAATTAAAAATTTTAATGAACTCCCAATACATTTTGCATCTTGAATCAAATATATTTTTATTATTTTCGGGTCAAAATTCTCAATTACTAATTTACTTAAGAAAAATGAATATATATAGGAAAATTTTAATCAAATTAAGCTTTCAAAGACTACATAACAAATTAGTTCGATTCTCCCAATAGTAAACATTAAAAAATGTCTACTGATTATAAGAAAAAATAGAATATGCTTTGTATTATAAAAAATAAAAAAAATAAAAAAAAAGGCCATCCTCTGATTTTCGATAAATATCTTTTGAGATAACTTTTTTTACAGAAATAATTATTTACCTGACGAAAATTATTCTTTAGTAATATCTTACTCTTAATGTACATCATTTTTGTAACCAATATTTAGTCATTATTATCAATATTAATATTAACACTTATAATTTTCATCAAAACAAACATTTGTCTTTTCTAATACCATTATCAAATTCTGCCGTTTCTTTTTGAATTTTTTTTAAAAATATTTGCACACAAAATAAAACGTGATATTATTATTTTCAGAATTCAATAACAATAACATATCCACTATAATCACAAGTGAAATTTGTAGGAAGTGATGTATACACAACTTTATTCCTTCACTAAAAAATTAGAAAAACTGTTTCCGATAAACACTCGACTCAAATTAAAACATATGAAAATTGAAAAGTAAGGTATGTAAAATATCATTTTTCAGAATTCATTTTCCAAAAATAACTTATTTTTACAAAGTATTATAAATGTATTTATATTATAGTGAATGTGTATAAAAGTTTGTATTGTAGTGAATGTGTATATTTATATTATAGTGAAGGTCTATCTTTTAGGAAAAAGTTAGGACGAATTATCCCTATAAATAGAGGGGTTCTCTTTCATTGTTTTTCATCCCATCAAGAAAAATGAGAATTTCTCTCCTTCTCTCTTTCTCTACAATATTCTTGTCTTTCTTTATTATTTCATAACACGTTATCAACACGAGTCATTGCCTTGAGCACTCACTTTGAAAGATCTGAGATAAGAAAAATTAAAATTTTTTTTGCGAAAGATGTATTTCTTAACCATAGGAATGATATTCCTTTAGTGATATTGTTTCTCTACGACTCTACCATCTCAAAATTTGAAGGCTAAGATATTATTTTTCTCTTCCTTAATATGATTAATCTTACGAAACTTGATTTCGATGCCCTTCAAAGTTCGAGCAAAAACTACCTTTCATGGGTGTTGGATGTTGAAATCCATATGGATGCAATGGGTCTTGGAGACACCATTAAAAGTAAAAATAAAGCATCAAACCAAGATCGTGCTAAGGCTATAATATTCTTGCGTCATCATCATGACGAAATTCTGAAAATTGAATATCTCATGATTAAGGATCCACTTGTTTTGTGGAATAACCTAAAAGAAAGGTATGACCACCTGAAGATGGTCATCTACCCAAAGGCACTATAAGATTGGATCCATCAAGACTATAAGTCTGTTTATGAGTACAACTCTTCAATGTTCAGAATTGTTTCTAAGTCGAAACTATGTGGAGAAACTATTAATGATGTTGATATGATTGAATATGTGGTAGTACACAAAATTAATTGAGAGCTTCGGAAGAGCTAATATGTTACTATTGTAGTAAGTTTCAAAAGGAAACTTATAAGTTTCAAAGACATTGAGAAAAAAATTGAGACTATAAATTATGGGAAGATCTAATATCTTCATACTACTACAATTGAAGCGGGTTATAAATATTTATGTAAAAGATAACCCGCCGTTTTCTTTTGTTTGTAGTACATACATATGAGTATGATGAAAAAATCACATATGAAAGTAAATTAGAAGTTTAATGAAATAAACATAAGTTGGCATAACTGGTTGGCCATCTCGGTTCTAATGTGATGCAAAAATAATTGAGAATTCACGTGGTTATATGTTGAAGAAATAAAAGATTCTTCAAGAATTCTCTTGTGTTGCTTGTTCTCATTATAGAATGATCTTGATCAGGTAAGATTGAAATTATATTCCCTGAAATTTTTGGAACATATAAAAGGGTGAATATGGGTCGATTCACCTACCATGTGAACCATTTGCTATTATATAATTTTTATAGATCCATCTATAATATGGTCATATGTGTTTTGATATCAACTTGCAATTGATTTTTGTAAGGTTGTTTGCTCGAATTATTAAATTAAGAGCACTGTTCCAAATTATAAAATCATGTTGATAGTGCTGGTTCATACCTAAGCTAGTTTAGCAAAAATTGTATGCCTCCAATTATAGCTAAACCATTGGTTATGAGAACAAAAATCGCAAATAAAATTTGGTATGAGATATGTTTATTTAACATATAACAACAATTGAATGCATCAAGCCAGCAAGGTTTACCTATCACAATTGATTCAGGGTCAGAAATCGAATAATTTCATTTAAAAATTTGAATGTGCGGTATATGATTCAATTGCTCTACCACAACGCACAAAGATGGGTCCCTAAATGAGCTTGGGGGATAAATGTTAGTTTTCCTAACATTAAGGGGAGAAGTGATTAACAACTGAAAATTGAGTGTGGGATGAATTATCTAAATCCTCAGGGAAAAAAAAAGTAAACTTAAACTTCAAGAGATAATTCACTTGCAAAATATTGCAAATCAATCTTCAGATGTATTTGTTGACCCTATTCTATAATTCAACTGCAAATGCTCTAATGAAAATTAGAGTCCTTGAAGGAAAAGTTTATGACATGCCTGAAGTGTGATAGATCAATCGATTCTAGAAATAAAAACTCCTTGAAGAGGAAGAAGATCAAATGATCAAGATGGTCAGAATAATAAGGCAAGTGCTTTAAAAGGAACACCACGACATAATACTTCATAAAACCTTAGTAAAGGTTCAGGTACCTGAAATGATGAAAAATAAATAGATCTTGATAAGTTATGTCGTATTGGATCGATATCAAAATGATCGTCGAAGATAGCTTTGATATAATGTAGCGCTCGATATTATAAATATTGACGAGAATCTTGAATTCAAATCTGTTAAAAAATATGGACAGATAAATGATTGGTTAAATAAAAATACGCAATTCAAGTATAATGCCAGTGGGTATAAATGGATTCTTGTGGCATAAAGATTTTTTGCAAATCCTGACGTTATTATATGGAGAGGTCCTCTTGTGGTGGATGCAATTATTTTGAGGTTACTCATAAGTCTGGCAATACATGAAAAACTTGATATGCGTATAATGAAATTATTTTCATGTCTAGATAGACTGAAAGATATATGAAAATCCTTGAAGTATTTAAAAGAACGAGGAAAATAGTCCTGAAGTACCATATATTAGTGCAATTGGTGCAGTAATGTATCTTGTTGACACCCAATTTTGACCCTTCCACCTGCCGATTAATTATTCAAGCTTCTCGATTTTCAAATAAAGTGAAATATTCATTTTGTAGCGTTTAAAAATTTGCTAAATTATTTTCGGAGTTATTTTGTCATTTCATCTGGCAGAATACTTTAATATAATATAAGTATATACACATTACATATTTTACGAATATTATTTATTTATTTATTATATGTATTGGTTTGAAATTAATTCATGCTAAAATGAGTTTAACGAAGTATGTACCCGATTTTGTCAATACAAATTTATTTACGCCTTAAACATAATAATTTATCTATATTCAAAAATAAATATTTATTTTATTAAGTCGAGAAGCTTAACTAATTAGTTGAATAATTAATTCGTCTCAATTCTTTATCTCAAATCAACTTAGAACGGTTTGTTTTAAAAAATTATTCGATCTTTTTGATTTGATTATTCTATTAATGTTTGGGTTGCAATGGAAATGTATGAGCTACATTTTAAAGTTCAAAATGGCCAAATACAAAAGCCAAATCTATTCTTTTTAAACTCAATTTCAGTCTTCTTATAATCCCATTGCTGGTTCATTTTGAGCCCAAAATTTTACCCTAAAAATCGGCCCAATTTGCATGACCCAGCCCAATTAGCCCCTTATTCACCAAAAGTCTCTCATCTCTCTCAGTTCAACCTTAGCAGACCCCTTATGCACCTCCATCGCTGCACAATCCCCTCCCTTTTTCCCGCTTTATGAAAGATTTCTAGCACATATCTAGAAATTTCTTTTTCACCCACTATTGTTGAATTATTCATTCAACACCTACCCAAGCCACCATTGTTGAATTATTCATTCAACACCTACCCAAGCCACCATTGTTGAAGAAGAAAGTTTCCCCTTTCACACCTCCATTCATACCACATCAACCCTCTATAAAAGGAGGGTTAATCTTCATTGTATATTATCCACCAAAGAGTGAATACATCTCTAAGAGAGTAGTTCCTAGTGAGTGGAGTGAGTTTTGAGAGTTTTTTTGTGAGTTTGAAAATCTCTTTGTAAATTCTATTCTTGAGTAATAGAGTTTTATTTTTCTCTCAAATTATTCCTTACAACTCCGTAATGATCCTGTGATAACAAGTGGTATCAGAGCCTCGTCGGAAGTGCTCATCAGAATTGTGTAAGGCTGAAAATTTTTGAGATTTTCAAAAGTGCTCAAAACTTAATTCTGAGTACACCATTGCATTCCTCTCGTCGACACGAGTTCATACATATTTTCGGAACTAAAATCCGACGTCGTATGAAGTCGTAAGAGCTCCCAAAAGAAATTGAGGAGGAAGACGATTTACAGTACTCTACTGCAGTAATTTCTGCAAGATTTTTCAGAAATTACATTTCAGTCCCAAATTCGATGAATTAATCACTGAAAGGTGATAATGACCACAGAAGAGTCAACATCATCTTCCGGAGCCATGATTATGCTCACTGCCACCAACTACACGCTGTGGAAACCTCGAATGGAAGATCTTCTCAGTTGTAAAGATTTGTTCGATCTTATAGAAATAAAAGGTGTAAATCCTAATCCCGACAAGTTGTCGGAATGGAAGAAATTAAACCGAAAAACTATTGGTCAAATCCGACAATGGATTGACCATAGTGTCTTCCACCATGTTGCACAGGAGACAGACGCATATGTCCTCTGGAAGAAGTTGGAGGATATGTACCAGGCCAAGACCGCTCGGAATAAGGCTTTGTTGATGAGACGCTTAGTCAACATGAAGCTGAAAAGTGGAATTTCAGTTGCCGAGCATACCAGTGAGTTCCAGAGCCTGGTGAACCAGTTATCATGTGTAGAGATGCCGCTTGGTGATGAAGTTCAGGCACTTCTACTTCTTAGTTCTCTCCCCGACAGTTGAGAAACGCTGGTGGTTTCTCTCAGCAACTCGGCCCCAGATGGAAAACTTACCATGTCTATGGTTAAAGATGCCCTGTTCAATGAAGAGGCAAGGAGAAAGGACATGGGCACAGATCAGACCCATGCCCTTATTACAGAAAATCGTGGGAGACAACAAGGGAAACAACGAAGGAGTAGTGGAGGCAAATGGAGAGGCAGGAGCAAGAACAGGGGTAGATCCACAGATGGTAGAAAACCAGCATTCAAGTGCCATTATTGTGGAATAGAGGGTCATATGAAGAAGAATTGCTATAAATGGCTAGAAGAGCAAGGCCAGAGCAGTTCGCAATCGAAGAATAAGGGTGGAGAAACACTAGTTACTATCCCTGGAGATGTAGCTTTCTGTTCAACACATTATGAGACATGTTTTCACGTGTCAAAAGAGGACACAGAATGGGTGGTAGATACTGCAGCATCTTACCACGTAACTCCTCATAAGGAATACTTCACAACATACAAAGCCGGTGACTTTGGAGCTGTGAAAATGGGAAATTCCAGTTTCTCTGGGATTGTAGGAATTGGTGATGTACAAATAAAGACAAGTTCCGGGAGTACAATTACTCTGAAGGATGTCCGCCATGTGCCTGACCTTCGGCTGAATTTACTTTCAGGTATAGCTCTTGACAAACAGGGCTATGATAATCACTTCAGCAAAGGCACATGGAAGTTATCTAGAGGCGCTATGACAGTCGCTCGAGGTCATATTTGTGGCACGTTGTACAAGACTCATGTGAAGATATGTACAGATAGCCTCAACGTAGCAGAAAAGGAGGCTTCACAGAATTTGTGGCACCAAAGACTCGGCCACATGAGTGAGAAAGGGTTGTCTACCCTAATAAATAAGGAGCTTATCAATGTTGACAAAGATGTTGCACTAGATCCTTGCAATCATTGTCTATTTGGTAAACAACATAGAGTCTCGTTCAAATTCTCTTCAACGAGAAGATCAGAGTTGCTCAGTCTAGTACACTCTGATGTTTGCGGTCCCTTAGTGATTGAATCACTCGGCGGAAACAAATATTTTCTGACATTCATTGATGATGCTTCTCGAAAGGTATGGGTGTATTTCCTGAAGACAAAGGACCAGGTGTTCGAGTACTTCAAATTGTTTCATGTCATGGTAGAGCGTGAAACAGGAAAGAAATTAAAGTGTCTACGGTCAGACAATGGAGGTGAATACTCTTCCAAGGTCTTCGACGTGTATTGCAAAACATATGGTATTCGACACGAGAAAACGGTCCCACGCACCCCTCAACACAATGGTGTAGCCGAAAGAATGAACCGAACAATCATGGAACGTGTTCGAAGCATGATCAGTATGGCTAAGCTGACAAAGCCATTATGGGGAGAAGCAGTCAGAGTCGCCTATTACCTGATCAACAGATCACCATCAGTACCACTGAATTTTGAAGTTCCAGAGAAACTGTGGTCTGGGAAGAATCCATCATACTCACACTTGAGAGTATTTGGATGTTTAGCATATGCACATGTATCCAAGGAGCTCAGACAAAAGCTCGATGCAAGGACCACTCCATGCATTTTCATTGGCTATGGAGATGAAGAATTTGGATACAGATTATGGGATCCAAAGGAGAAAAAGGTGATCAGAAGTAGGGACGTGGTGTTCCATGAAAACCAGACAATAGAAGACATTGAAAAACCCACAATGTCTCAGAAGTCAAATGTTGCTGCTCAGATGCCAGAAGTAGTAACAGAATCATTTGTGAGAAATAACGATGAAGTACCAGAAGCAGAAGAAGAGGAAGAAGAGGGTGTTGAGCAGGGGGAGCCACAAACCCCTCCACCAGAAGCTTCAGGTCCATCACAAGGCTCAGATGATGGTGAATATCCTCAGATTGTCAATCCATAAGTTCGTAGATCTGAACGAGGTCGGATTCCATCCAGAAGATATACAGAATCCGAGTATCTTCTGCTTACCGAAGATAGAGAACCAGAGAGTTTTCATGAAGCTATATCTCATAAGGAAAAAGAAAAATGGCTGCTTGCAATGCAGGATGAAATGGAATCTCTACAGAAAAATCACACTTATGAGATCGTAAAACTTCCAAAAGGGAAGAAGGCACTGAAAAATAAATGGGTGTTCAAGCTAAAGAAAGATGGTAGCGGAAAAGTGGTGAAATACAAAGCAAGGTTGGTAGTCAAAGGATTCCAACAGAAGAAAGGAATCGACTTTGATGAGATTTTTTCACCAGTAGTCAAGATGACTTCAATCAGAGTTATACTTGGATTGGTCGCAACTATGAACTTGGAGCTTGAACAAATGGATGTGAAGACAGCTTTTCTTCATGGAGATTTGAAAGAAGAAATCTATATGGAGCAGCCAGAAGGTTTTAAGGTTTCAGGTGATAACCTCGTATGCAAGCTAAAGAAAAGCTTGTATGGTCTGAAGCAGGCACCAAGACAGTGGTACAAGAAGTTTGACTCTTGTATGGTAAGTCAAGGATACAAGAAAACTGTAACAGATGAGTGCGTCTACATTCAAAAATTTTCAGACGGGGATTTTGTTGCTCTTCTACTATACGTAGACGATATTCTAATCGTAGGAAAGGATGCAACAAAGATTTGCCAGCTGAAGAAGGAATTGTCTAAAGTTTTTGACATGAAAGACTTAGGACCAGCTCAACAGATATTGGGAATGCAAATAGCTAGAGACAGGAAAAACCGCAGATTATGGATTTCTCAAGAAAGGTATATTGAACGTGTGCTTGAAAGGTTCAATATGAACAACGCTAAACCAGTCAGCATTCCACTAGTCAATCACTTCAAATTGAGCAAGAGTTCATGTCCCTCATCTAAGGAAGAGATCAGGTAAATGTCATCAGTACCGTACTCTTCAGCAGTTGGAAGTCTGATGTATGCAATGGTGTGTACAAGGCCAGATATTGCTCATGCAGTGGGTACAGTGAGTCGTTTTCTCTCTAATCCCGGGAAGGAGCATTGGGAGGCAGTAAAGTGGATTCTCAGATACCTTAAGGGTACAACTAATATATGTCTTTGTTATGGGGGAGTTTATCCAATTTTGGAAGGCTATACAGATTCAGATATGGCAGGAGATATTGATAGTAGAAAATCTACTTCAGGATTCATCTACAGTTTTGCAGGAGGAGCTGTTTCATGGCAGTCAAGATTACAGAAGTGTGTTGCTTTATCTACAACAGAAGCAGAATATATTGCAGCAACTGAAGCTGGAAAGGAAATGTTGTGGCTGAAGTGGTTTCTCCAAGAATTTGAAATCAAGCAAAAAGAGTACAAGGTACACTGTGACAGTCAGAGTGCTATAGATTTGAGCAAAAATTCCATGTACCATTCCCGTACAAAGCACATTGATATTCGGTATCATTGGATACGCGAGGTGATGGATCGACAACTGTTGAGACTAGTAAAGATCCATACGAAGGAGAATCCAACAGATATGTTGACAAAGGTGGTTACTCGAGAAAAATTGGAGCTGTGCAGAGACATAGCCGGGATGGTTGTTCCAGATATGGCTAGAGGGGGAGAATTGAAAGATTTCTAGCACATATCTAGAAATTTCTTTTTCACCCACTATTGTTGAGTTATTCATTCAACACCTACCCAAGCCACCATTGTTGAATTATTCATTCAACACCTACCCAAGCCACCATTGTTGAAGAAGAAAGTTTCCCCTTTCACACCTCCATTCATACCACCTCAACCCTCTATAAAAGAAGGGTTAATCTTCATTGTATATTATCCACCAAAGAGTAAATACATCTCTAAGAGAGTAGTTCCTAGTGAGTGGAGTGAGTTTTGAGAGTTTTTTTGTGAGTTTGAAAATCTCTTTGTAAATTCTATTCTTGAGTAATAGAGTTTTATTTTTCTCTCAAATTATTCCTTACAACTCCGTAATGATCCTGTGATAACACTTTATTCATCGCCATCTTTGGCTAAAACTTGGTAGACCTTCCTCTTCAATAATCAAGGCTTGCCTCGAAGCAAGACCTGCATTTTAGGGCAAAAATCAGTCCGCTTTCATCCTCATTCAGAGATCAGACGCCTGTTTGGGCAAGACATTAGTGGTCGCCCTTTCCACGAAATCGTCAACGGTAAACTCCCCCTCTCTCTTCCTTTTCTCGCCTGCAATGCAAGGACAAGGCCTTAATGACCTTTGTCATATTCTCGAATTTAAAATTTCAATATTTTGAATCCGATTTTTGGGGCCGAACATTTTCAAATCTGTTGAACCTTAGGAATTGTTTTTCTATATAAACACCCCCAGCTTCTGATTTTTTTTTTTCTCCTCGGAGCGGATACCCTGCGTTTTCTCATCACACGGCTAAATACAAAAATCTTGACTTTTCAAATTGTCGGAAAAAGTTTAACGCTTTGCTTCTCTTTCCAAGTTTGGTTGGTGAAGTTGGAGGAGAACTCGACTCAACGCCTTAGCTCGCTGCCTAGCAAGAGGTAATTTTTCATCTCCACTTTTACTTGTGTTTGCTTAAACTTTCTCTCTCTCTCTCTCTCTCTCTATATATATATATTTTTGTTTGTTTAGTTCAGATTTATGAAGATTAAGAGATTAATTTTCTTTACTGTTTTTCTCTTTTCCGTTCTAATTAGTTTTCCCTGAAGAGTTTCTTTTTGTGCATTAAGATATTTCTTAAACATGTAATTCCCCCTCTTAAATTTTCAATGTTTTTTAATTTCTTCTCTTAGTCTCCTACGAATATGATAGCTAATGTCTGTAGTGTCCACTATTTAATTATTATTATTATTATTATTATTATTATTATTATTATTATTATTATTATTAGAGAGAGAAATCAGATTTAGTTCAATTTGGTTGATTAATTTGAACCTCTTTGCTTACTTACGAGAGTTTAGCAATGACTGTTAACCTCTTCCCGTCTTCAAGAAATCAGGTTGGATTTTAGGTAATGAGCTCAAAGGAGCTTCTGTTCAAATTGGCATTTTGTTATGTTGTAGTCCTTATGTGGACTCATTTTATTTATTTGGATATTTGATTTAAATGTGTCATTTGGATCAGGATTTTCTCAGTGCTTAGCTAGCTGATTCACTTTTTTATAGATTAAGTGCATTTTTATGGTGCTTGCAAATATGAGTTTTTAGTTGCTTGATTCGTTTATGTATTAATCTCGTATTTAGATTCACACTGATGTTTTTATTATAATTTGTTATTAATTGTTCTTCTCTCTTATTTTTATGCATGTGACATCCAAATGGGTCCAACGGATTTTCTACCCTCCGCATATTCTCTGTTCGATTGGAAGCCCACCACCGTACTTGCATATCCGAGTCAGCCCACTTTTTGGGGATCTTGAGCCCGCGAGTATTAATGGCGGCAGTAGACAAGAAAGAATCATGTGGCTCAATTTTAACTCTCTTCACTTCTTTGTTTATGCATTATCTCAGTTATTATAGATATACTAACACCACGTTTGTTTTACTTTTAACATGGATGAGTCCTAAAGTGGAGGTGTGAATTTACCGTTGCCAAGTATTATATTTTTTTTCAAGTAATTATGATAAAAACGGGGATTATATTCCGACAACAAAAATGTTTAGAGTTATAGTTGATTCATGATGAAAATGGCTTTGTAAAATAAAAAAAAAATTCTACACTTGTTCAAACAATTTCAATTAGTGCCGAGGCCGCTTTCTCAAATGGGCATCGTGTTTTTAATTTAATTTAATTTTTTTTAAAAGAACATTGGTGGTATATTTTAAGCCTAGTGTCCATTTTACTTAGATAGCTAAAGATAATTCATATTTTCGCAAGTTATCAAATTAAATTTATGCGTCCACTAATTTGAGAGTTGAATTAACATAATTAATTCAAAGCTTATTATTAAGGGACATCACAAACATTATTAGAAGTTAACCACTTCTTTGCAATATAGCCGAAAATTATAAGTTATTTCAGAATTAATGAAATAATTAGAGCGCTAAATAAACTATTTTAAATAAATCTTCCTTAAATTTTCTTCCCCAATGAGTTATACCTTTTTTTAGTCAGAAAATATTTTAAATTCGTTGGTCAGCCATATTTGCGGATTTTTCGAGGTGCCTCACACCTTCCTCGAGAGATAACTAGAACCCTTACCTTTTTTTTATGATTTTGCAAAACAAATGCTCTTAAATACCTTTTTAAACGGTTTTCTAATTTTGTAAAAATTAGGTGGCGACTCTGTGTCTTTCACAAACAAGTCGAGTTATGAAACGTTTTTAACCAGTTTTAAAGTGGGTCGTGACATATCTTGCTAACACTAAAAGACCTTATATAGCCTTTTCGGTTAATTTTTTAGTAAGATATAGTTCTACTCCTACTAGGAGACATTGAAATGGGATCAAACACATAATGCGGTATCTAAGGGACTACCTATATGAGATTATATTATTCTAACAATTGTAGTCCCGATCTTGTTGGTTATGCTGATGCTGGGTATTTATCTGACCCACACAAAGCTCGATCTCAAACTGGCTACGTGTTCATATGTGGAGGTACTGCCATATCTTGGAGATCTACAAAACAGTCTCTCGTAACCAATTCATCAAATTATGCAGAGGTAATAACTATTCATGAAGCAAGCCGAGAATGTGTGTGGTTGAGGTTCATGATACATCTCATTAGAGAAAAATGTGGTTTGAATATGACAATGTACCCATAATTTTATATGAAAATAATGCAGCATGCATAACACAACTAAAAGGAGGATTCATAAAAGGAGGTAGAACGAAGCACATCTCGCCAAAGTTCTTCTACACTCATGAGCTCCAAAAGAATGGTGATATCAACGTGCAACAGATTCGTTCAAGTGACAATGTTGACTGATTTATTCACCAAGTCTCTACCAACTGTAATTTTCAAGAAGATGGTACACAAGATCGGGATGCAGAGATTCAAGGATGTCCTAATTAGGGGGAGTTAATACGTGTTGTACTCTTTTTCCGTTACGAGGTTTTGTCTCAGTGGGTTTTCCTTGTAAGGTTTTTAATGAGGCAACCAAAATGCGTATTATTAGATATATGTAATCTTTTTCCTTCACTAGATTTTTTTCCATTGAGTTTTTTCTAGTAAGGTTTTAACGAGACACATTATGTATCAAATAGACATTCAAGAGGGAGTGTTATAAATATATTTGTATTATACTGAATATCTATAAAGATAAAGTTTATCTTTTGGAGAAATTATTCCTATAAATAAAAAATTCTTCTTCATTAATTTTTCATTCAATTAAGAGAAATAAGAACTTGTCTCTTCCTCTACAATATATTTTAAAATGATTTTTATTGTATCAAAGAGTTGATACTTGTTGACCCGATTTGTATCCGGATCTCCGATTACCCTACATGTCATAAGAGCCATACCTTGGATCGGATCAGCCTGTGAAATTAGCTGCAACAATGGCAGACGCACTCATGGAATTGAATGAGCTTCTCATCTCCAGAAAGGTTTGATTTTTTCTGAGCCCTAAAGGCCAAATGCTTCATATTGAAATGGGTATCCATCTTTTTCTTCTTTTTCTTTTTTTCTTTTTTTCTTTCTGATCAATTAGGTAATTTCAATTCATTTGTAATCATTAGTTTTTCAAAAAAATTGTTGTTGTAAATTTCAGTATCATTTAGAAGATATATTATGCTGATTTATCTGCTTATTAAAATTCATAGGTTACTCTGACAACTGAAGAAAGTAAACTACTAAGTTCATGGAAGCAATCTGCTGTAAGAGATTTTGGCATGGGTGCAATTGGTGCTTCCGTCGCCACTTGGTTAGGTACAATTCCTACATAATTACTTGTAAATTTTTTTATTATCATTGGATAATTCTTTGTTAACTTTAGTCAAAATCCTTGCATATATGCTGTTC
This sequence comes from Datura wrightii, assembly GCA_035772735.1. NCBI lineage: Eukaryota > Viridiplantae > Streptophyta > Magnoliopsida > Solanales > Solanaceae > Datura > Datura wrightii. Next base: position 8,775,289 of record JASDFA010000009.1, read on the forward strand.
TCTTTTTCACTTATGAAGAAAGTAAAATGATTTAAGAAAGCTTTAGTTTTATCAAAATCAATTCAAGAAGCGTAACAGAAGATCTACAAATAGCGGTTCAGTTATTTCAGAATAGTAATTTTTCCTTGTTCCTTTGTAATTTTTGCCTCAAGCTACTTTTAGTGGATAAGGGTATCCCCTGATACTTGTGGTTCATGAATTCCATTATTAGATCCTCCAACCCTGCTAAAAGTGGAAGTAACTTTTGTGGTGATTTTTGGATTTAATGAAATAGTGAGTATATTTTTCTTTTGCCATATTTTGCTATACTGCTGCTGCTTTCTTTAGGCTGTTTCATCAACTCTTGTAGAGGTCAGAAACATTGTGATAGGGTTATAACTAGTGGCGATTTATGCTTATAAAGTGAAAAAGAGGAGAGAGCGTGCACCCACTGTCTGTTCCGACTGTGTCGGATTGCTAGGCTAAACTCTATCTGTTCAATTTGTAATAAATAGGGGAAAAGTCCAATATGTGCCAACATTTTGCGAAATTTGATCATATATGTAATCCATTATAAAAGTTTGCTTCAAAAGGACCTCTTGGTTACCGAAACATATCATATATGCCCTTCATTTCTTACAAAACTCCAGCTGTGCATATTTTATTGTGCTGGCCATTTTAAATTACCATCTAAGTGAGACACTTAGAGAAAAGAGAAGGAAACAACTCAAACATTCCTTTGAACTTTGTGAAATAAGTCATGCATTCCCGCTTATCTATTTTCAATCTTTATATAGGAAGGAGACCACCACCAGTCCACCACCATAGTTGGTGACGAAGAGCGTCCGCTACCCCAATCAATATGTGAAGTTTTCTTAAAATATTGCAAATGGACCGTGCAAGTTGGACATGTCACATCTCTCACTTCCCTAGATCTCTGAGAACTAATTCTTGAAAATAACGATATTTTCAGCTCTACGGGAAAATATCTCCAACTTGCAGTAATCATAGAAAGAAAAGTTTGCACGTCAACTCCAGATAGCAATCATTTTTAACCCATGTGTGTTTAATCCAATTCAATAAGAAGTTGTTTCAGCAATGGTTATGACTACCTGTTGAGATCTTGCACTTTCTGTCCATCTTCTCCTGTTTATGAATTTGACGTGACTCATCCCAGCAATGATGAATAGTCCAAGAAGACCTGAAACAAGAAAAAGGTTAAACCTTGATGTTGTAATGAGATTTGTAGGTAGAGCCTTCATATTTCAAACCGTGAGGTTGAAATTGAATTTGTTCATGTTTTAGAAAAGGAGATCTTGCTGCCGGAAAATGGAGTATGAAGGGAAGGCAAAACTGAGAGAGGTGGTTGGAGTAGTTGTAGTGGCGACACAAAGGTAGAGGATGATGGCAGTACTGGTTGTAGGGAGGAAATGAGTTCATTTTGATGATATTTAATTTATTAGAATGGGAGTTTTCTAACATTTACCAAATTTACTCCATGTCAGCTGACTAATTATAAAAATGGGTGTATGGATGGCTAATTTTTGCAAAGTGCAGGAGCAAATATGGACTTTCTCCCCTTTTTTTTTCCACACGTCTCATTTACATGGAAATTTAAAATTCTAGCATAGACAATATGATATAGAAATGAAGGGCATATATGATATGTTTGGGTGACTGTGAGGTTTTTTTGAAGCATTTTTTAATGAAGGGCATAGATGACTAATTTCTCATACTTTAGGGACAACTTTGAAATTTTCCGTAATAAATTTATGTGGCTGATGGAAGCAATTTCTTTTCTTTTTTCTTTAATTCTTTTATGTATTGTTTTAGCTCTGTGATTTTCTTCCCTTCCCATATTTATTGTTCATTAAAGCACCTAATATTATTATCTCAATTTGTTTTTGTTGAAGTTACTCGAAGGCTGCATAACCTATTCCGTGTCAACCTTGCAGTAGGTAAGTCAAAATGCACCCTCATCTTCTACCTTATACCTTTTTTTCTTTTCTTTTTTTGTTTTTTTGAATAGGCTAGTATTATTGATATCAGGAAAAACAGCACTAAGAAGGTGCTAGTTACAACCAAAAACAAAAACAAAAGTGAGGACAACCCTGACTAAGTGACTATTTATACAAAAGTTTCTATGAACTGTAACGGATATTCAGCAGCTTCAACTACTTCCATTTTACACCAAAAAGAAATCATAAGAATGCAGTCAGATTTGAATTTGAGTCGTCAAAGCATCTTCTGTCCTTTCTTTTGCGTATGCATATACACCAGCAAATAGATGCCAGAATAGTGCTCCAAGTCTTCTTCAAATGTTTTGGCAGCCTTTTCCTGTTCTAGCAAAGGAGTTTTACTATTGATCTTGGCATAGCTCATTTACTTGAGCCGAGGATCTTTTAGAAACAGCCTATCTACCTCCACGAGGTAGGGGCAAGGCCTGCGTACACTCTACCCTCCCCAAACTCCATCTATGGGATTTCACTGGGTATGTTGTGGCATAGCTTATTTTATTCCCATCAAATTCAGAAACATCTGCATACTTGTGAAGTAATCTGGCAATGTATAAAGGTGATTGATGTCCTAGGAACTATTCCCACACAGATAACAATTCGCAAGTTGTATGCCTCTCTTTTGTAAACTTCCCGGGTCAGACAAGATTTCTTGGCGACCATCCACACAAAGCACATAACTGTAACAGGAACTTTAGAATTCCGGATCTGTTTCCAGGGATTTTTTGCTGACAGGTTCATCTTATTCATAGACAGATTGTAGCATCCCTTAACAGTAAAGACACCATCAGTTTGCCCTGTGCAAAAAGTCCGATCGCCATTGTTGTTTAAACCTTTAAAATCAGATAGCATAGTACTCAACCTTATTCTAGAGGATAGGGAGTTGTTTTTCTCGTGTTCTTGTCTATTGCTCTTACATATTGGCACCAACAGTATCTATCTTTCTGGTCTCTTTTTTTGTAAATTCTGAAATGCTGAGTAAGCAATTGATGGATGCTTTCAAGTGCTAAATTCATTTGCATATTTAACTTTTTAAGATAGAAAAATTCACAAGTATTGCAAGAAGTAAAAGCTAAAAAGAGGAATTCAACTTCAACTGGCTTAGTTGTGATCCTTCTTATTCTTTTAATCAATTAATTTTTTAATAATTTGTTGCTACTTCTTGGTGGAAATCTCTTCCCCCTCATGTGATCTTGCAGTTTTCTTACAAATATTAGTTTGATCACGCAGTAGATTGTAAAGACAGTGCCAATGGTTGACTAGCCAGATTCATTTTCTATGTCCCTTTTTTTTTCCTATTTAGTTATTAGCTTTTTGATTGAGGTTGAAATGTTCTGCATTTTGACATTTCCAGAAGGAACCTAGTGGACTTTACATGAATATAGAAAAGCAAAGGGCCATGCCTATTTCAAGGGCTTTTGCAATTTTGGAGATATGTAAACTTTCTCTCGCACTATATATGTCTAGTTAACGATAGAGCTACCAATCTTTGTATGTAGGATACTTAGTTCAAACTGCTCATTAGGACTCAAGTTAGTACAAGAGATATTGATTGCTACTTCAAAATAGAGAACATGTTCGGTTGCTTTTCCCAAGTGTATTGCTTAATTTTTCAAACTTCTCTATCTCCAGGTGCTGGTTGGTTCTATGGCAAGTGGAGATTCGCCAAGTCTTTGGATTCAGGTGTTGAACTTATTCTCTCTCAGCATGGAACTCGTTTGCAAAAGGAGTTGGGGGAAATGTAGGTCCTCAAACACACTTCTTAAACTCTTTGATTTTTGGGCTAAATAAATGAGGTGACTTTTACCCCTAAGATGAAGAACTACATAGTCGGAGTGCATACATGACTTAGTACGATGAAACTTAACCTTGAGCACTTGAACAATAACACTTGCTCTATAAACTCACTTGCCCTACTTTACATTGATGTTCCTATTTTCTTTTTGGTTTTTTCCCAAAAAGGTGTCCTCTTTCATTGGTAACTTTTCGCAAGTAGGTTCATTTCTCAACAAATAGAATTAAAAAGATATCAGGAACTTTTTACTTAACAACCTCTCTACCTCCATGAGGTAGGGTAAGGTCTGCATACACTCTACCCTTTCCGGATCACACTGTGGGACGAAACTGGGTATGTTGTTGTTGAGCAGTGCCCTACGATGGGGGTCTAAATACTTTTCAATCAGAAAAATAACAAAAGGCCTATGCCTACAAAAGAAGAGAAATTCAAAAAGTTCAACTGCTACCTCAATAACTTTTACAAGTCAAAGTAGGATACATAAAATTGGATGTGGTGGAGGGGGTGGGTGGGGTGGGGTGGGGTGGGGGGTAGTAAGATTTGCAAGATTATTACTTTCCTGAATTTAACTGTTCAGGATTGCTAACCTGAAAGACGTTTATCAAAGAAAGGAGGTTATGGGGGTGCTGAAAAATTATTAAATCTAAGATAGCTGAATTAAATCGCTATCTTAATATGTGCATTACAACATCTTGGCATTGAGGGTCCTTGATATTCTTTGAAAACAATTTGATAAGAATCGGGCTAATTGAATAAAAACAAAAAAAATAATGCGGCGGCGAAAATACAAAGATTAAAGACAAAAATTTAAAGATATGGGAAATTTGAGAATAAAATCCCCAAATTTCATAATTAAGTGTTAAGAACCCTAATTGATCTTAGTATTCTAAATTAGCGGATTAAAACTAATTATGATACTGTTAGAGTCAATTCAAGAACTTAGATAAAAAGTGATCTAGACCCCTATTTTGAAGGAATTAGGGACAATAATTAGTATAAGACTAATTACCTTCTTTAATTTACGAATAAGAACCAAAGATATCAAGTTAAAGAATTAATAAAGAAATCGTTCTTATAAGGTTGTATAATAAATTCCAACTAGCCACACACAATTGTGGGAAGAAGAGAAACTCTCATATAAAAACAATGTTCTGTCATAAAAAATAACAAAATCCAACCCCACATATATATATGTGTGTGTGTGTGTGTATAAGGGAAACTATCTCAAAGAGCATGGGATTCGGATCCTACTTTTATGGAAATAATAATTAATGAAGTCCAACTATGAAAGCATGTAAAAATAATACCAAAAATTCTTCCCTAAAGAAATAAGAAAAAGTTTCCAAATTTTAACCAAAACATATGTCCATTCCCAAGTCACTTGGACGTGACTTTTTCCTCCTTTTAGGGCGAGGATATTAAGCACACTTTTGGGCAGAATTTTCAGCCTCATGTGGGCTTGATTTTAAGCTCTTTGGGGAACCATGTGCGCCCCAATTTTCCTCCTCTTGGGCTTGGAGTTGAATCATGAAATATGTGTAGCACTTAGCCCATTTTTCTCCGCAATTCTTGGGCTCTTCTTCCACAATAAGTGTCTTCTTGAATTCTCATTGAAGCCCAGCAACCTTGGCTTGCGACATTGACAACGGCCTTTAGCATTATGTTTGCCCATTGAGCTATCATAATTTGAATAGTAATATGGGTTACTTGAAGCTTACCAACCCTAGACCTTTGACAGGGACGGAATATGTCATACTATTCCCATTTGATAAATAACTGTGTTCTCAAGATTTTAATCCTTGAGTTACGCATCTATCCAAGTCTTGGTGCATAGAGTGACCTGTACCTGTATTAGTGAGAGGTAACAGGTGCCCTGTGGAATTAGTCAAGGTGCGCACAAGTTGGCTCGAATACCAGGATTATCAAACACAAAAAGATCTTAATCCTTGAGTAGTCTTAGTACCTTGATAACTTGGGCATATGAGTTAACTCGAATTAACTCAATTACCACATGTTTATCTCTCTGAGCTATTTGTCTGGATTCAACTTTTTTGTTTTTGATGAAGTAAGTAGATTCATTCAAAGGCATCAAGAAGATGCAAGTGTTACAAGGATAGATCAGTTAAACTCACACAAAAATAAGATTTGTAGCTTCTTTCTAAACTATAGAACTAACAAAATCCCGGAAGAGTTCTAAATTATTTACAGGGGGCAATTTGGACCAACTAAAAAGGCTAACTAGGCATCTGCCTCGCAAAAAATTGTTTGTCTGGATTCAACTTGCGGTAGAAACATGTTGACTGGTTAGTTATGCTATGTATATATCCTCTGATTTTTCTTCTTCTTTTGCTACTTCCTTTGGCTTCAGTTTCAGAATCAAAATGATTGAGAAATGTGAAAAGTTGTGCTGGATGCACCTTAGATAGCAAGAAATTGTCCTCACAGCGAGAGTGTTAAACTTTTAAACTATGCCATAGTCTATACATATACACACACAAGTATAGAAGTATGTGCACACTTGTCATGGAAGTGTGCATGGAAATTCATAATGTTAGGAAGTATATTAAGCATAACTCTATCTCGTTCGTATTTTAAATTAACGGGACAGTTAGATGAATGGACTAATCAAAAAGAGTGCAAGATTATATAGGATTTGTATGGTGCTGTACTTTAGAACTTCATGTTTGAAGCCAAGTCCTCTACATATGCTTGGTGTGCATGATTAAATCTGGTTAAAGACTAGAATCCATTCCCTTTTTTGGAAGAAAAACAGCAACTGAAGTAGAGTAATTAATGACAAATGAATATTCACCCACACAGAATAGATAGAATAATGGAAGTGTAGACATCCAGTCAGAAACTAGAAGAGTAGACTGTTCATTTGCTGCCTGGTTCAAGGCCTGATTCATCAATTTCATAGTATTTCCTCATTGGTCTTGACCACATACCAAGGCTCTCTTGCAAATATATGAATCTGGTCTAAGTGAATTTCTGCTCCCAATTGCTAGACTCCTGAACTTTATGCAACTTTAAACTATACTACTGAACTACTGAATTAATGGGAAACTCGAGGGGTTTGCACAAAATAGGTATCATGGTGTTGGTATACTGTTATACCGGTGAAGGATGTGGGACCTGGCAAATCCAATTCCAAGAGTCTTCAACGACTGATAACAAGAGCACTTCCTTCATAGTTGTGTTGTTCAGAAAATGAAAATAAAAAGGAAATGATTCACCATCAGAAGGACATATTCCTTCGAAGTGGAAAGATTTCAATGAACTTTTTTTTTAAAAATAAAGCTTTGATGCTCGTGGAATTTTATGAATCTTGTCATCTTACTCATGTGAATAGTATCACAGTAATTTCTTTGTTTCTATCATGTATGAACTAGTAATGTAATATTCTATCAAGATAGAAATTGAAGAATCAGCATGATCCATTTTAACTATGGACTGATGTAAGTTTTTACTCATGATAGAATGTTAAAGAAGTACCAGCGTAATCCGCCTGTATTGCAGCATGTCTCCAAATATTTTTACCGCGAAAATGTTTATGATGATGATTCAACAGACCAGCCAAAACCAAGGTGGCGTTTTCGGAGTACCTATGGGGAAATTTTTTCTTCTCATAGGACAGATGGTGATGACTCTTCAAGTAAGAAACCCCATTTGGAGAATACTGATCTGAGGAAGACTAATCTTGAGAGAAAGCAAATTAATGTGAGTATTCCTTTGCTGCTTTTTTATATGATATTGAAGATGATCGAAAGATACTGGCGCCAAGGGATCTTTCCGTTGTGCAAGGACGTAGTAGGGATCGGATAAGATCACCAAATTTATGCACTGCCCTCTCCGGCAGAGTAAATTGGGAGCTCTCTTATGTTTAAATAAGAGCATTAAAAGTCTTTGCTACCATTGTCTATCACAAACAAATCCATCTTTCATATTGCATTATAGCAGAATCAGTTTTAGTTTTACAAGACTCTGTATTGAAAATTGTAGATGAATGGTGTTGGTGCTGCTGCTGCCCTAGAGTCAACTGAAGACCCATTTGATTGCATACTCGGACGCCAAGCAAATGTCGAAGAGATTCATCGCCCAGATGTACCTAGCACGACGCCTAAAAAGCGTAATCATAGCCACAGACGGTCTCATGGCAGGCGTCGGATGCATCGCCACGAGAACATGGAAGTTTGAGCTTCTGACTTGCTGACCTTGATGGATGCAGCTTAAACTGATCTGTCCTTGGGACCGGTCTTGCATGATCTTTTATGTGATCTGCAGCAAAATCTCTACTTGAACCTGACATTACCTAGAAGCTGGTTGTATATAATTATGGCTCAGTGGCTTTTGTGATCATTAACTTATATTTAATAGATACAAATTTAATATTCTTCCATATCTTTTTGGCTAATTTATTTTTTCATAGCTCCAGCAATCTATCTATATTGAAACGTCATCAACAAGGTGAAAGTACATATATCAATCAATTGAGCTACCACCGTTCTCAAAATCAAAAGAACTGTAATTCCTATTTCTACTAATTTATTCTCTCTTCTGCCTGTTATTGTTATGCTCTCTCTAGTATTGACACTTTCTTTCTGTTGTGAGCATGGGAGCATACAAAAATAGGGGTTCAAATAGGAGGGTTGATTGAATTTGGATGGATTAAAATGAGTTGAGTTAATAAATGAATAGGTTATTGATTTATTCAAAAGTTATTTGAGATGAAATAGGCTGGAAAGTGAGTTATAATTTAATTTGTCTAATTCTCACTAAGTTTTAATATTTTTTGTTTGGTCTTTTACAATTTTTTTCCCCTATCATAGCTATATATAATCAAACATTGTTATAGTGACAACGTTTGTCTGAAAATTTTATGGCTGCTATAGTGAGGTGTTGTTATATATGTGTGTTAAAAAAACACTGGTTGCCTTTTCTCGTGAAGTTATGACCACAATTGAAGGGCCTTATTTAATACATTTTCTCGTTTTAAGATATTCATGTTTGAAATTTCTTATGTGCAGGCCACTGATCTTAATAATTTATTTTTATACATAATATATTTTTTAACAAAATATTATTACATAATATTCAAGTATGGATGTTATAGAAGCGTAATTTTATAAAGAGTATATTGTTATAATGAATGACATTGTTGTAATAGAAAAGTAAAACATGAAAAATAGAGAAAACTATGTCGTTATAGTGAAATATTGTTATAACGGACAACGTTAACCTGTATAACATATCAAATAAAAAAAATTAAAAACATTTTTTTAAAAGAAATTTATCGGTCAATTTAGGCTACATATCAACTCAATTTTTGATGAGCTAAAATAAGTTGAATTAAATAATTAAAAAAAAATTAATAATCACCTCAAACTTAAATGAGTAAGAACAGATCATATTTTAACGGGTTAATTAACCTGCACGGAGGATTAATCCAAAAAATCTTATCTTAGTAATGCTTTTTCAGATTAAAATTAGTGCGCGATGAAGAACATCAATTTTATTCTATGTCTTAATTTGACTTAATAGGAAGTTTAAAAATGTAATGAGAGCTTTTGAATATTATGCTCTTTAAATATGTTATGACATTCCTGTAATAACTTGCTTGGTCGTTTGTTATATATCGTTTCATAATGTATCATATTGTACTATATTATTTTAATAATATTTATATAAATTATATTATTTTTTATTATTTTATAATATCATGCACCAATAGTCTGAAGAATAAGCTTATAATATCATAAAAAGAAAGTAGGGTACAGGTAATATTATTATTATTAAAAAATAAAATAAAATAATTAAATAAAAAATAAGAGCAAAATGAGTGGAAATAATACGGTAAGGAGCGCACACCAAATTGATCGATACATAAAATGATATTTTTTATCATATTATATAATCATAAATTAAGTATATGATATAATAAAATTTAAATAATTATTAAAATAAATATATATTTAAATAACAATACAACCATACAATAAGTAAAAATTATTCAAAGAAGCTGTAGAAAGTGTTCACTAGAAAATTAAATATTTACTAAACATTTAGAAAAATGAATTAAAACGAAAAGCAAGACACCCAAATGGAAATTAAAAATAGAGTATTTCAATTATTATAACTTTGTTTGTTTTTAATATTTGAGCCAATAATTTATCGAAAATAGTTGATATTAATGTTATGATGACCAGAAGTTCAACAAAATTCACTTCTCCGCAAAACTTTGACACCCACAAAACAAATTACAGAGAGAAAAAAAAAATTATTCCAAATTCCTCTTGAGTTTTTGTCTCCCTCATATCCTTCAATTTTTCATTTCCTTTTTATGTTTTCTCCTTCTCCTCCTTCTAGCTGTTCCCCCAAGAAATTCAAATCCCTACTTGCAGAGAAAATATGTAATTGAATATATATACTATATGTATATATAGGTACATACATACATATCCCCACTTTTACATATTCAATTACATCTGCATTTTATCTCTCATTTCTTTCTTTTTTTTCTCATTTTCAAGATTCTCTCTTTATTTACCCCCCAAAAAAAATAAAAAAATCCCTATATAGCATACATACAGAATTTCTACGTTTGATCTTCAATATTTCTTTGTTAATTTACATTAATCTGTATTTTGCTCAGACCCAGAAGGCCAAAACTGTGAATTTCATCACGAATTCATAGCATGAGGGTCCATCCTATGTCCCTGAAACGAAACATTGCCATTCGTGAAGGTATTGATTCAGGTGCGGGTTCGGGTTCGGGTTCGGAGCAGCGGGAACAAATCTATGCAGAGATGGAAGGAAACCCTATGAAGAAGCTAAGGAAACTGCCTCATGTATTCGGGAAGGTTCTAGAACTTCCATTTCGGTCCGACGCTGACGTGGCGGTAGAGGAAGGTCCGGAATTCTTCCGTTTCGTGGCGGAGATGGAATTTGACGACGGCGGCGTGAGGGTGCAGGCGGTCGAGATTCACACTGGGATTACGAAGATTGTGGTGAGAAATGGCGCCGGAGATGGAGGAGTTTCTGGCGGCGAAGAGGAGCTGTTGTTGGAAGAGCTGAAGGTGGACACATGGAGGTTCAGGTTGCCGGCGACAACAAAGCCGGAGTTGGCCACGGCTGTGTTTGTGGATGGTGAGCTAATTGTGACGGTTCCAAAAGCTGGCCGTGGCGGCGGAGAGTTTGCCGACGGTAGGGATGTTTGGGGTGGCGGTGGCCGGCTTGTTCTTGTACAGTAGCCAGAAAATAAAAAGGAAAAAGAATCACTAATATTCTATAATTTTTTATTTTTTATTTTTAAAAAAAAATGAAATTCTCCAATACGCATATATACTTATACTACTACTAATAATTGTTGTACATTATGGTTAACTGGGGGGAACTTCATTCTCCGTGTAATAATAATACTACTACCAATATGCTATCATCTTCCTTTTTTTCCAGCTATTTTTTAATTGTTTTCTCTTTTTAAAATCTATTTTCTCTCTCGTTTCTAAGTTAGTCCACGAGTGTATTCAATCGTGCCGTGATCATTAGAATAAAATTAATATATATGATTAAGAAAATTAATCTTTATTAATTTATAATTTTATCATTTTCTAATTATGATTATTTTAATATTTTATATATGAAATTTTTGACAAAAGATTTGTGAGAAACATATTTCAAGTTCAATAAAGAACAATTAATTTAATTTAATACTTATGAACTTGAAAAAATAAAAAATAAAAAGATAACAAAAAAAATATAAAGCAATGAATATGATGACGTGAACTTTTTCCCTAAGACAAAGTTCTAGAAAATGAAGTAGCCTGGAAATTGAAGTGGTTTCATCTTTAATTTTCTCAAATGTTTTAATATTTAATTAAATATTCATTTAGACACTAAGAAGTCGTTTGGTAGGCCACACTAATTAGAATAATTCTTTGATTAAAATATAATTTAAGTCAATACGTTATTTAGTTACTCAATTCAATTTAATCATACCTAATGCATGGTTTACTTGCACAATATAAGGTGTATTATTTTATACCAAGTAAACAAAGGGATTACTAATCCTTGTATTAATAATACAAGGATAAGACCCCTAAATGACTAGACTATTCCTCAATTTCTTTTCGTAAAATTTTTTTATATAAAAATTCAAGAGTATAATTGTAAAAAAGATTTTTATTCAGTTTTAAACCAACACAATACATGGTATATCTAGTTTTTAATATAATTAACCAAACACTTAATAAAAAATAATCCCAACATTACAAGCCATGTATTAACAATCCGTGCATTACTAATTCATGTATTACAATCCTTGCATGACATCTTAAAGTGGCAACAGAATAATAATAATTTATACAAAAGAGGAGAAGAGAAAATTGGACTAAATTGAATGAGAAGAAGAAAGAAACAGAAAAAATTCAAAAAAGATGTATTCTTGTTCATAGAATTATGTCACATCAACAACATTATATAATATATAGATTGTATATATATTAAGGTAAAATTTTACATAATGAAATACATAAGTTTTATGTTAGCAATAAAATAATCAGTTGAAGACCATTTCATGTTGCCTTTGAGACACAAAGTACAAAATTTTATAATAGATACTCATTCTTGGTGGGTACATATCTTCTATTTGAAAAAATAATTAATTGAAAATACTAAAATAAGCAACAATAGTGTATCTATATATTTGTAAATCATTCAAACTTCTACCTTTTCAAGCCAAATGACCGTATCTCTTGATGAATATTTTATCACCATTAAACTTTCTTCTTCAGATGAACTTGTACTAACCTAATTTGATCAACTCTCTTTAATGAATCTTACGCCGCCTTCAAACTTAATCTTACACTGCCTTCAAACTTACTTATTCATTTTGATGAACTTGTGTTTGGCTATTACGACATAAGAAGAAATTTTGAAGAATATATCTACGATTTTCATCAAAGTGACAGTTGTATTGCTACATCGCCTTTTCTATGTCCTCTCTTTAATTTGGTTATTAAACACATAATTGATGAAAAAAAATGAAGAAAAAGAATCAAAAAAAGGAGAAAAAAGACATACTAATTTTTTTTTAAAAAAAAAGAGAGGAAAAAACAAAAGTTTTGAACATCCAACAACTCCATAGATGATTGTTATTTATAGATTAGTCAAATCATAAGAATTAGATAGAAGGGAGTTAAGGAGACATGTTATTTAAGTAGAGAATGCAAATAGATGGAGGCCTTTATAACTTACGATATATAATTAGATACAATAAATATGATAACTTTGTTAATTATTAAATAAGTTGATTAATGAAAAGAATGAAGGAAAAAATTCAAAAAGAATAAAATAAAAGATAAAGTTTTCTAGGCCATAGAGAGGTGCTACATCACTTTGTCTATGCCTAACTTTATTTTGAAAGCCAAAAAAGATAAAGAAAAAACCAAAAGATTTGAAAAAAAAAAGAGAAGAAAAATACTTATATTGGATATCCATTACGTAAGTGATAGAATGAGAATAATTAGAAAAAAAGCGAAAAGAGCCAAAAATAAATAAAATCTTGACTAAAAACCTATGTCACATCAATTTTCTATAAACCATAATTGTATCATATATAGATATAGATAGATTCCTAACTTATCATGATGGATCCTGACATGATTATTAAGAGAAGAGTGAAATACGAATCAATTCAATATTATTAGAAAGATATGAGATTATGGATATCTTCAGTGTAGAGTTTTCTGATTTTTTTATGTTCGGTTAGTTAATTTTTTTAAAAACATACACGATATCGTTATCCATGTAATCCTAATACAATTTAGAAGAACCCCATTTCATTTGGAGGTTAGAAAGCCCAAAAATATATAAGTCTCATATCAGTTTCCTATTTAACTAATGTGGTACTCAAGTTGGCATAGTTAGTCATGGTCGAACACTATCATATAGGTGTCACCATCCAAACTCCAAAGCACGATGGACATGAAGGGTGATGGGTGACTCTGATACTAGAGATACTATCTTAGGAGAACCACACCCCAAAATCTAGCTATTGAGGTGGGAGAGTTTAAGGTTATTTAAGTGTCACGTCAGTTTTCGATTTAATTTAAGTGGAACTCAAGTCACATTCCTTGCAATAATATCATAACAAGCCTCCATTCCCACCATCCTCTACCCCAGGGGGAGAATTTACATTAAAATTACGGGGCATGTGAACTCGTGATCTATCCATAAAATTAGATATTTTATGTATAACTTTTAAAAATTGGTATAATATTATTTGTCAGCAACCATGATACAAGAAGACTAAATGGTGCTCTTGGTTAAATATTGAGTTATTTCCCTAGAGGTCTAGGGATCATTTTCACTTAATTCATTTTTTTAATTTTTTTTTAGTGGTGCACCGATGATCAAAAACATTTTAGATTTGCCTTTGCTCTACCCCTTGTCTTTCACCTCCATAATATTATCTAGATTATATATAAATACTTTAAGATAATATACTTTTTATACATATTTTTACTTAATAAGTAAAAACTCTGCTTATTTTTCAAAAAAATTGTTTAAAAATTATTTTCTTCCTGACAAATGCACCCTATATCTTTTGCTTTTGTGTAATAGAAGAATTAATTTTGTGATACAAGGAGTCGCACTGAAAATTGTGTAAAGTACTTTTTATAATATTTGTAATATTAGGGAAGTGAATAGTATTTCATATAACTCCATACTTTATCTCGAAATTAGTGTATTTACTCGCGCTTTGCGCGTGAAATAAAAACAAAACAGGTTTATATATTAATTAATGTCAAATTCTTCGTAAAGGAAACTCAATCTTTCAAAATGCATCCTACGTGAAATACTTTGACGCTCATATTTCATAAAGTTGATTTTTTTTTCTTTTCCTCTTAAATAAAATTATTATAATAAAACTAATAGATAAAGGACATACACAAGAAGTAACTAGTAAAATAATGGAAAATGTAATGTCACAACTATAACTATTGATCTTGTTCAACTTTTTTTCAGCTTTTTGTCTTTAATTTCTACAATAAAACTTTCTGTGTAAGCCTATTTGATCTTTCAACATTGCACGTACGTATCGTAATCAACGTATTATATAGTATAGTAATTACAGGATAATCGTCAAATGATGTCTTTTCAATTCTCCCTTAAAACTTTAAATATGGGAAGTGAATAAGAAATGAAATATGTAAGACTTTTTATCATTTTATAATTAGAGAAAAGCTCGAAAAAAAGAAAAAGAAAATATTCTAGGTCGTATGAAAATGCCTCGTCATCTTATTTATGTCTAGCTTATACATCTATTTGTGTGCTCACCTTGTCATTGATCAAATGGTCTAAAATCAAGTTGACTTGATTAATGACCAGCATTATATATAAAAAACAATGTTTACGATAAGTGGCATCCTTATTGTCTGAGGGTAATCTTCTGTATAGGATTGGTTGGGGGGGGGTTTGGTGTTAAATAACATGAACATAATGTCCACGTGGTGAAATACAAAATGCAAACACAACCATAACGCTCCAGAATGAAGCAATATAAGGCCCTAATTGTCCAACTTACGTAACAACAATATGATCAGTGTAATCCCATTGATGCAGTTCGAAAAGGATAAAGTGGACACAAACTTTATCTCTACCTTGTTAGAGATAGAAAGAGAGTTTTCAAAAGATCCTCGACTCAAATAAGGAGCATTCAAAAAACAAGGAGCAAATAACAATAGCAAAATAACACGATAACCAAATCACAGGAATTTGACACGCTTAATATAGAATTAATATATAACACTATGGAAATGCTCCCCTGTTCATATGAGAAGACGGGTGGAAAGAACCTTTTTTTCCCAAAGGAAAGAAAGCTCTTTTTCACTCTAAAGTTGGAAAAATATAGCAAAATTTGATTTACTGAAAATACTCACATAGGGACTAACAGTAATGTGACAGTTACAAACGACATACTATACGCTTGGAACAAAATTTTGGCACAAGAGTACTGCCAACATGTATTTGTTGTAAACACAATGTGCAGAGCTTTGCTTTAAGAAGATTCTGTTTCTACACCAAAGTAGTCCTTCAGTATTTCCTTAGAAGTTCTTCCAAATCCTTTCTGTACCTGTTTCATGTCCTTGAGTTTCAATACCTCTCCCTTTATTTGGTCTACCCTTTTCAGGACAACATCAAGCAAGGTATCTGTTTCAATCATTGATGTATGGCTGGATAGATCAGATCTTTCCATGTTGAGCTGTTCATATAGATTCATGATGTAGTTCTTTTGAGCAAAGAGTCTTTCCTCAACAAGTCTGTACTCAAATTCTTGAGACTTCCTCAATGCCTGCAGAATTTGATCAATCTCATCCTCAAGCTTAAGGGATTCAACTCGGTGGTCGAAATTTGAAATCATCTTTTGTGGTGAAGATCTTTCACAAAGAACTGACTCTCCATGATATGTAGAGACAGATACGCCAGTGTCATGATGAGGTGTTCCTCCTATCACCAAAGAAACTTGCATAAGTTCAGGCTTTAAAGAGATATTACACGGAATGCAGCTTTGCCAGGAGGGGGGATATTAGAACAGAAAGCTCTTGAACATAGTTACTGAGTCGACTAAATGCTCTTATAATGACAAGATAAATCTCAGCATACACAAACATACAAGAGATACAGAAAAGAAAAGGATTCATATAAAATTAAGATGACAATATGTTTCACATATCTCAAAACTCCTTCATGTACTTTGTGACGGAGAAATAAGCCTCTGAAGGTACTCATGACTCCTAAACCGTGAGTTAAGCACATCATTCATATTACAAAAGCAGTAAAATTTTGAGATGAACTAAAAGCAAGTAAAGAAGAACCTAATAATAACTAATATATATTGGCAACTCAGTGTAGTTAAAAGCACAGATAAACCTGCAGCTAGGTGTGGTGTAGTTGGAGTATTGTGAGCTTGGTCACTTCAATTAGGCGACAGTATGGTGCAAGCACCAAAAGTGCTCAACTGTGCATCTTAGCGCGCCCTTAGAAGAGGGTATCACTACATGATGAATATAACTTCAAACAGGATTTATTAATAAGACGACGTTATGAACTAACATGTTAGTTATAAATAGGAATACATTTATTTAGTATTTGAAAATAATCACTGAATCTAACTGCTATAAAAATTCACTGGTTCTGAATTAGAAATTAAAACTGAAAACTTGCATTTAATCTAGAAATCAGCTCCATAATAAGCTCCAATCTTTTAAAATCAAAAACATCCTAAATGACATCAGAAACCAATCATGGAATGAACTGACAAAGGAATCTGAAACTCATATTAAGTACCGACCTAGGATTCTGATAAATACTAAACAGAGAATCCAGTAAATGCAACCTACTGCCAACATCATTAAGACATGGTTGCACTTCATGCTCATCAAAAGAAATCTCAAGCACAAAAGCAATAGTCAATACAAGCAAGGCTAGGGCTTCCCAGCAAAAGTCATGCCAAGAGAGCATTGGATGCCGATGGGAGGTCCTAACTGAAGATCAAGTCCCTTTGGAGGAAGGATTTGGAAGATGGAAAAAATTGCAAAGGTTGTACGACCGCACAAAAGGAAACCAACCTTAGAGCAACTCAGAATTCAGGATGTTCAAAACTCGTGAACGTTGTATGACCACACACCATGCCATCAACTGCACATGCCAGGGTACAGATTTAGGAGTTCAATGGGACCGGATATTTTGCACCTGTAATCCTGAGAGATTCTTATTATCTTGTTTCGAGGCCCATTTCATGTATTAACCTACTTATTTGCTTAGCTACCCTAGACTATAAATAGGTGTTTATAGCTTTAAAAGGAGACAATTGAAGATTATTGATGACCCTGATGCTTTACCAAGAAATATCACCTAGTAAGTAGAGACTATTAGGTCCCTAAGGAAGTGCAGAGGACTTGGAGTGAAAGACTGTACAGTATTCAAAGCTTTACTTTATAATGGTCATAGAAATTTGGCCAGAGGAGCATGCTTTTTGGATGGATGGTTGCAAAAAATGGTACCATCCATGGGGGTGGAGGACTAGAAATATCACATTTTTATTTGGTTGTGGACATTAGTATTATGAGGGATGGGAAGAGTTCCGCACCCAAATCATATTCAAGGTGAATGATGGAAATAGAATCAGCTTTTTGTGACACAAGTGAGGAGAGAACGTGTTGATAAATGAGAATTGTCGTTCCCCAATTTATACAGAATTTCTAGCCAAAAAAATTGACAATACGACATATTTGAAGAGTATTTACACTAGGAGGAAGTGATTTGGGATCTTACATTTGGAAGGAATCTACAAACAGAATACATTGCATGCCATGCATGACAAGTGGAGATGGGAAACGGGCAAAGATGGACACTTCTTAGTCAAATCATCCTACCATGCACTTTTGGTGAGGGATGAAGTGGTATTGCGACTTGGCCGCATCTTTCGATTTGGATAGCTGCAACTCTCAGAAAAGTGTGTTTCTTTGTGTGATTGGCAGCTTACGGAGAAATATTAGCAGCTGAGAGTATGAGGAAGAGGATTACACATGTTAGCCAGTGCTATACGTGTAGATGTTCAGGAGAAGATGTGGGCAGCCTGAATTGGTTCATAATACAGTAAATTTCACCGAGTACAGTAAAGGAGGCATTGCTGAAATTTCAAAAAAAAGAGAAGAATAAGAGAGCTTTCGAAAGGATCGAGAGTGATTTTGTACATGTGAATCATATTGTCTCTCTAGTTTCTTTTTCAGATGCACCCATAGAGGTACTGGTTATTATAGATGAGTGGGTGGCTTTTGTGACTTTGATAGAGAACCATATTTTGGTCTATGTTTCTCTACTTCTTGTTATGCTTCTTGTATACGGGAATCCCAACATTAATAACATTTATTTACTTTATCAAAAAGATTTGAGCCCTAAAGCCTTGAGAGGTGGGAAAACCCCTTATTTTTCTTGATGAACTTCATGGTTACCACTGAAATAGCGGATCTCCTTGTTGTAACCATACTCTCCTTATTACTTAAAAAAATCTAAATGGATCTTTCATTAGTGTTTGACATTCATTCGTATTATTTGGATTTCTAATGAATGGGAGATTCAAGTTTAGATTTGCTTCTTAATTCCTAGCAAGCTGACTCCAAATACCTAAGCAGCATCACCTAAGAACCACAAAAACCTACACTGCATATTATGGAGGTGAAGTTGAATTCTATGATTTTGCAGACAACATTGTGCCTCCCATTTACTACTGTAATTCACTAATACAGCATCACCAAATTCTTTTTGATAGGTCCCTAGCAGATTCATGTTTTTCTGTTTAGGGTGGTGATACTAAATTTTATGGACTTATTCTATCTCCTTCATCTGGTTAGAAGCAGCGGGATAGACTTGACAAACTGTTTCTACTTTCTAGTTTCTACACCAAAATAATTCCTCTTCCGACTCATTCTGAGGCTCTCCTATCAGATGCCATGCAGAAGACTCTAGGTTGATATTTTTCTGTTCATATTTTGCTTCAGTTGCAAGATATGTCTTTAGAATTTGTCAACAAATGTGAAGTACAGAAAGCAAACACAAAGAGAGTGCATGCATGTTCATATACATATCTATTTGTGCATTTATATAAATTCAAATTGAAGACACGAGAAGCATGTACACACATAAACAGATTTCTCACCCAGGTATAGACACATGAGCCAAAGGGAAACAGTGACATAAATAAGAATTTAAAAGGACAGAGGAGGTACCACTGGCGTCCATGAAGTCTTCTTCTTTGAACACATCTGCAATGCAGGCTCCCTTGTGAAGCTGATACAAGATGTCATAGAGGTCATTCCAGTAAATTGGATACCACATGAAAGCAATATTAAATATCTTGAGGAAACAAAATACCGTTCATCTATCTCTCAGTCAGCTATACCTTTGCCAGGGCCGATTTAATGTGACGTAACAACTGTTTTGCATTTGTTTTCCGGGAGCCACGTAGAATGCAAATGCCAACATTCAAAATCTTCTCAATGTCATCATGAGAATCAATAGATCCACAAATGTTTAAAAGCTTCATTACATGTGGGACCAAATCAGTTCTTGAATCACAGCGTCGACAACAATATTCCGCATCCAAACCGATTTTTCCTCCAACTGTCCCAGCCAGATAAGCTCGTAGAGCACAGTCTATATGGGCTATGTGTCCACAAATGTAACCATGAACAACTGTTGCTTCACATCTAATGTAACTATACCCGCCATAGGCAGAAGAAATAGTTTTACAACAAAGAATACAGCAACAGTCTCGGCAAAAACCAGGTTCACTGCAACAAATGTCACAAATCATGGTCTCTGGACTAGGATTCCCTGCTACTAAACTCGCACACATGTTGTTACCAGCCATACAAGTAATGGTTCCTAAATGAGAATCAGATTTCATGCCTGAAGATGTGACCTCAGCATACCAGTCACCTACAATTTTCAGACATGGAAGGCAAATTTGAAATCAGGTCCAAAAGTAACTGGCTTAAGCACAACAAGAAACACTAAAAGATTTGCAAGCAACTGACAGCATTCAAATTTATAATCATAGAGGCAACTCACTCGAAATGAGAATTTTACAGATGAGCTAAAGAATAGATCTTTATGGGATAACTTGCTACTTGTAATGGGAGAAGGTGTGAAACTGAAGAAAGTAGCTTCAAGTACGCCCTCAACATGAACTTAAAGCTCCTCATAATTAATCAAGTTATTTAGGTTTCACCTTTGAGAGATCTGCAACAGTGTACCAAATACCAATGGTATCTTTAAAGTAAACAGTCAGTACAGAGGATTAAGCTAGATTGTATCATGTTATTTCACTTTTGGTATAAAAGCATATATGCAAATGAGACAGAAACTTAATTAGATTCATACAGTCCCTCTAAGATTAGAAGAGGGTGATATTTTTGGCTCACTTGTACAGAAAACCCAGCACTACCTTTGTGTTGTATCTGAATACAATTACTATTACTACTACTACAACTACGCCTCAGTCCCAAATAGTTGGGTTCGGCTATATGAATCCTCATTTCGACATTTAAGCTCATATCATCATAAATACAATTATTACTATTCTTAAAATTTTCTTTAAAAAAACAATCAGTTAAATTATCTGCCATGTATAAACGGCCAGGCCAAATGTGGTACGAGAAGCAATAATCAACTACTCACTTCGCCCGAAAAATTATGACATAATCAGTAATACTATGATCAGAACATCTACTTTAGAGTGAATTCAAACATCAATTCCTCAATTTCTTAACAATAATATGTATATTTGAGGATTATATAAAAGGTACTCCCTCTATTCCACTTAATGTTGCTTTCCTTTTTAGTCTAGATAACTTGTTGTTAGTATAGATATATATATTTAATACTCCCTCCATCGCATTTTATGTGAAACAATTTCTTTTAATTTGTCCCAAAAAGAATAGGACCTTTCTATATTTAGAAACAATTGAAGTTTAAACTTTCCATTGTACCCTTAATGAAATGATTTTATAATTGAATGTCTATGGTATGTTTTTTTTCCAGAGATTATATATATGGCATGTTTTAAACCACAAGTTTCAAAATCCGTTCTTTCTTTCTTGAACTCCGTACCCAAACATCACCGTTACATAAATTGAAATGGATGGAGTATTAATAGTTCTTTCATTGATATATACATTTTCACACAGCCTCTCAAAAAAGAAAAGGTATTCTTAAATTGGTGTAATGGTGCTAAACTTAAACAAATATAAATAGGCTCCCCAATTTGGTGAAAGAGAGGTCAGCAAAGAGCATACACGGAACAGGTCAGCGAACAGCTCAGAGCCTAAGATCAGTAATTTCGAATAGGCGCTTGTAGTTGCACAATTTTTCCTTGAAAGTGGTGCATCCGAGTGAGCCATGTCTAAAAGTTTCTTACTAATCCCAAAAACAGAAGAAAATTCAATAGACTAAAGGACCAAAAAGTCGCATTGAAGCTAACCTTTTAATAGAAATTGGTGCATCCAAGTGAGCCATGTCTAGAAGTTTCTTACTAATCCCAAAAAAAGAAGAAAATTCAATGGACTAAATGACAAAAAAGTCGCATTGAAGCTAACCTTTTAATAGTTTTGAGGGAATCTTCCAACTGAATGAGTCAAAGAATTCAGTGATATCCACATTCGGAAACTCAGACCGGACGTATTGTTCAACCGAAAGCCTACTTGCAAAAACACTCCTCTTTCCACGAAGACGTTTTGGAAGATACAGATATCTATCAAGAAAGTAGCCAGCAGATGCAATTCTTTTCCCCACCTTCCAGGCCCATTTATCACCTGGATTTGGCCAATCTGCAGGAGCATATGGTAAACCTTCACCTGAATCATTGACAGAAACAGGATAAAGGTGAAGTCCTTTTTTATTGGTAATAGGTGTATCTCCATCACATGCAGCACGACTGTCCATCTCCACAGGATCCTCGTTGGATGACATGCAGCTAGATGTTGTTTCTGCGTAGATAGCCAAAGAAAAGAATATATATCAACTTAACATCCAAGAAAGGAGAGGTTTGTTAAATTACTATCTTACAGAAATGCATATTACTATGTAGCCTTCTAATAGAAGAATGAAGAAGACATACCACAAGTCCAAATCAAAAAGCAATCTATTTTATGTTGCTTAAAATAACAAAAAGCAGCTTAAGATTAAAAAGTCAAAGCGGGCACTTACAAGTCTATACAAAACGAGTTAGCTAATAATTGAACTAAATAAAGAGTATGATAGCAAAGAATATAGATAAAAGAATAGTCCAAGCCAAGGGATATACATAAAATCGATATCTTTAACTTGTCCACAAGAATAGAGATGCACACAAAGCCAGAAGATGTACAGATTTATGGAGAAAACTTAAGTGGGTTGAATTGTTGCGGAAGAAGTGTGATTATGAAGTCTTATGCCGCTGGCATAATCTGCTTGACATACCAATATGTCAAGCACTGACAAACTTCTCAAAACAATCAATTTCAAGATGTACCACCCGTTATTCAAGCCTTGTACAAAGAAATCTTAGAGTTGAAACAAACACTCGGCACCTTTCATGCTTTAAAAGATCTTAAATACTTTCAAGCGGATAAAGAAGAGTATTGGGGCCTATTAGAAAATGAAATGTTGTATCTAAGATTTTTTCTTATCCAGTATATCCAACAATTGACAGCCTTCCAAAATATTTGCCACAAAGGCCATATTGTTTCCAAAACAACGCAAGTGATATGTTTGATGAAAGGCAAGAAATTCGTAATATGAGTGAAACTTGGAACTAGAATATGATTCTTTCGGTCCTCGACAAGATGAGGACGAATCCAGATAGAAATCTCGAGGAGGATGAGGAAGAAAACGAAGGTGAAGATGAAGGTTGCGTGGCACCAAACAGTGAGGAAGATTAAGTTTTGATAAAGTTTATCCTTATCTTTAACTATTTGCACAGTTATCATCTGTGTAAGTTTTAGTTTTCCTAAGCAATGTCCCTAATCTTAGTTCATGATATTTTTAGTTATATCAATACAAGTTTCTCCATTAACTTCAAATGTAATTTGATATTGATTTTATAGATTGTTAGTTCTATCTAAACTTTAACCAACACATGAAGAAAATTTCTCCAACAAAATCTCTAAAAACAAGTTGAAAACATCAACAACATTTCAACAAAAATAAAGTATGTTCACTACTTGTTACTTAATTAGTCGTTTGTCAACAATGTTCATCCAAATTTTAGAGACAAATGAGTGCAAATGATCACAGCAGCACAACAAGTCAATAATCGAAAAGCAACCGCATTTAAGAACTTCAGAAACTATGTTCTACAACGAAGAAAAACAATCGGTGACAGATTTTATGTATATGTATGACATTAAACACGCCATAAGAATACAAAAAAAAAATCAACAACAGAACTCACACCATGGGCACTGGTATCAAACACCAAAACGGTAACCTTCGATTGAAAAAAACACCAAATCGCAGGAAGAAGAATAGATTCGGCAGCAAGATAACAGCCAAACCGCACCTTTAAAGAAGTATTGGCTAGGTTATCTGAAACTTCAAAAGATGAAACCGTACTTCTGCGTTTTCCCGGCGACTGCTTGCTATATGTCAGCCGCTTCTTCTTTTCCGACAAGATTTGGGAATTTTCCTGAATATAAGCGTAAAAGCTGCCCAACCTTTAAACCTAAGTGGGAGTGAAAGACGCTTTATATAGTGGGAAACTAAGCTACGCGCCCATAAAAAGTGAAGATATTTTGATGCCCCGAAATAATTATATAAAATATTTTTTTTATTTTAAAATAAATAATATTTTTAATTTAAGTATATTTTTAAAAAAATTATTTATTTTTAAATAAAAATATATAATTTTATCCACTTATTTTTAATAAATATCTTTAAAAAGATATAATTTTTTAATACTTTATTCTCTTGATTATGTAAAACTCTCTCCACTTAAATAAAAGTAAAATTGGAAGAATATCATTATTGTTTTCTTAATGACATAAGACACCACTTTTACTTTGAAATAAAATAAAGGTCAAAACAGCACTTATTTTGAAATGGAGGGAGTACCTTATGTGTTTGTTTCTTTCTTGTGCTAACATCGTGCGGATGTCAGCATTCAATTTTTTTTTTTTGCTTCTTTTAGCTGTCATGTCACCGTCATAATATTACTTTATTTCTTTTTTCTTTCTCTATTTAATTTATTTATTCCTTTCAGAGTTAGTTTAAGTTTTTGTTATTATTTTTAAATTTTTTTATTTTATCTTTAAAAAATAAAAATAAATATAGTAACTAACTATCTTTAGACTAATAAAAATATTTTAAAAATTAAATAATTTGACTATAACAAAAAGTAATTTACAAAAAATACTAAAATCACTAGCTTATTTATTGAAATCAAAATTAATTAGAATATATATTTTATAATTTTTTGTTCATCTATTTTTTCAAATCGTTATTCTTTAATTTTTTTCATCATAATTTGATTTCATGCTCAATTTTGACTCATTTATTTTCTTGATTTTTTTAATTTTTTTCTCCTTGTTTATTTTTTTTATATATTTTTGTACTCTTTTTCTTTTTTTCTCATTTTTTTCTTTATTTATTATTCTATCTTCTTTTTTCGTTCATTTATTTTTTTCACCATAATCTAATTTCGTACTCATTTTTGCTCCTTTATTAAAAAAATTATTTTGTTTTCTTTTTTTATTTTATTTATTGTTTGTTTTTTCTAATTTCATTAAATTTTTTTCTCCATTTTTTTCATTCATTATTTTTTCTCTTTTTTTTTTTTTTAATTTCTAACGATTTTCATGAAGGTCTGTTTTAGCCTTTCAATAAGACATTCCTCAATAAGACAATCCTCAATGATACTATCATAGTATATTTATATACTGGCATGATATCATTAAGGTCTATTTCGGTCTTTTAGTGAGAAACTTCTTAGTTTTCAATGATACCATAACAGTATATCTATATACTATCATGGTATCATTGAGGTTTGTTTTAGTCCTTCAGTGAGACACTCCTCGATTCTTTATGATACCATCATAGTATATCTATTTACTGGATGGTATCATTGAGGTCGTTTGCTTCAATCCTTCAGCGAGACTCCTCAGTCCTCCATGATACCATCACAATATATCTATATATTGTCATGGTATCATTAAGGTCTCCTTTAGTTCTTCAATGAGACATTCATCAGTTCCAGTGCTACCATTATCATATATTTATATACTAGCATGATATCATTAAAGTTTGCTTCGGTCTTTTAGTGAGAAACTTCTTAATCTTCAATGATACCATCATAGTATATTTATATACTATCAGGGTATCAATATTGAGGTTTGCTTTAATCCTTCGTGACATTCCCCAATCATCTATGATACCATCATATGGTATAATTGATGTTTGCTTCAATCCTTCATGAGACTCTTCAGTCCTTCATGATATCATTACAATATAATTTTAAGCGAGACACTCATAAGTCCTCCATGATACCATCACAATGTATCAATATATTGTTGTGGTATCATTGAGATCTGCTTCACTTCTTAAGTGAGACACTCCCTAGTCTTCCATGATACCATCACAGTATATCTATATACTATCATTGAGGTCTGCATCAAATATTCAGTGAGACATTCTTCAGTCTTCCGTGATATCATTATATATATTTATATATTATCATGGTATCACTAAGGTCCGCTTCAATGAGACATTTTTTCGTCCTCTATGATACTCACATGATATATATCATATACTGATAGAGTATCATAAAAATAAATTTTAAAAGACCAAAAAAGAAGGATAACAAGAGAAAAATAAAAAGAAAAAAGAAGCCAACAGGAGAAAAATAAAGCAAAAGAAAAAATAACAAAAGGAGAATATGAAAAGTAAAAGAAAAAGGAACAAAAGGAGAATAACATTAATTGTTGGGAAGAAACAAACCAAAATAAGTTTGTTAATTCATTAATTGCTACTCCATCCATTTTAAAATGAGTGGTGTTTTAGCTTCTTAACTTCATTTCAAAATAAGTGGTGTTTTACATAATCATGAAGACATTAATGATGTTCTTTCAATTTTACCCTTATTTAAATGGAGAGAGTTTTATATAATCAAGAAAAATACTGAAGAATCACATTTTTTTCAAGATATTTAATTATTAAGGATAAGTGGGTAAAAATAAAATTTTCTTTATAAGAATGAGTAATTTTTTTAAAGGGTGTGCCAAAATTAAAAACACCATTTATTTTGAAATGAAGGGAGTATTAGTTGTTAGTAAACAAATAAAACAAATAAAACAAAGAAAACAAAAAGAAAAGAAGTAATTGTGTAATTATTTAATTTTTTATATTTTATTCATTTAAAAATTATTAATTAATATTTTTATTTTAAAAAAATAAAAATAGAGAAAGAAACAAAAAATAAGAAGAATATAAACTAACCATAAAAAAAGAAGAAGAAGAAGAAGAAGAATTAAGGAAAAAAAAATAGAAAACAAATAATAATAATGTTAGCAAGGATGTTTAGTTACCAAATTCTTTAACTGAGTCACACTCATTTATTAGTAAGCAAATAAGTAAGAATATTCTTCATGAGTAATCAATGTGGTTATATGACTGCCATTCCTCACAGCAAAGCTCAAGAAAAGCAAATTATTCTAACACATAGTAAATTTTTCCAGCAAAAATGGAAATTTAAATAGCTAGCAAATTCATGTTAAAAAAATTGTCATATGGTTGCTTTATGATATTTAAGTTCTTTAATTGAGTGTTTCACAATTCTGATTTAATTTTTAAGCAGATAAAAATATTCTTCTTGAGCAATCAATATGCATGATTATAAGATTATTATTCTTGAAGCTAAGTTTAAGAGGATTTAATATTTAAAAAGAAAAATACATCATAATTATTGACGACAGAAAATAAAATTTTAAATAGCTAGCAAATCTATATTAAACTTTAAAGGAGAAATTATCTACCATCCATTTTTGAATAGCGTGCAAACATCAACAAACTCCATGAAATAATTTTTTAAAAAAAAAGAAGAAGAAGAAGAAGAAGAAGAAATTATGAAGTTGGAGAAGTACTTGATGCAATTGCTACATATATTTTCATCAAATCTATAAAAATGGGATTTGGTGTTCGAGTCATGTATTAAAAATATACTATAAATTGCTATTAATAGTTTTTCTTATGTCTCCGATATGTATTATATTATACTAAAAGTGAGAACAGTTTGTATAAAAATGAGAACAGTCAAACTGAAAAATTGAATTATTAAAATGTATATATATAATTATGTGATATATTTATCCTTGCAATTAAACCCTATTCCAATAATATTTGTCTACTAAAAAATAAAAATACTAACTAATTGAAATAATAAAAAATTAAAAAATTAAATTAAAAAATATCAATTGTGGAACTCATAATTTGAGTATTAATTTTTTTTACAATAAATTCATATTATAATAAATGTAGCCGCTATAATTAAATACCTATATTTATCTTAATGAATTTTTTCATCTGCTAAAGAAAATCTCAACACTATTGCTATTAATATTTTTATACTAGAAAAACTTATCTTCCAATAAATGACTCTGACAAATATTAATAAAAAAAACTTTAATTATTTGTCTTCAAACAACTCTTCGCTGCTTAAATTATGAGAATTTAAGGAATTTGCAATGAATCTTGTATATTAGATCAAATCTCTTTAAATTATATTCAAAAGCACAATCAATTTAATCTTATGAAACGTTTGAATTGTTATTGACTCATTATTTAATTTAAAAATGATCATTTTCAATCATTAAATGCATTTTATTGCTCCTCTTCATCTTCTTAGGAGTAATTTAATTAATAATACTCCCTCCTATCCATTTTAATTGTTATGATAAGATTTGCATAACCATTAAAAAAAATAATAGGGATGGTAATTTGATTAATATAACCCTATTAATTTTTTAAAAACATACAATAATAATTCTTTTCACATTTTAGAATGACTTTAAGTACTAAGGATAGAATTAAAAAAACATAATCAATTATCTCTTGAATTTTGACACAACTATTTTTAGTATACCTAACAATTAAAATGAAACGGGGGGAGTAATATCTTTCAAGCTTCCTTATTTAATTTTGATCTAACGCATGAATGTCTGAAGTTCAGATTCACAACTTAGTTTGTCAATATTTTTTGATAGATTTTTCAGTTCTAATACCGTTGATGATTTTTGCTTTCATAATAGGTTGGAGAGCAATTTTATTCTTATTTATCAGTATCTTCTTCTATTTGAACTTTTCATTCTTGAATATGCATGATTCATGCAAAAGATTCTTAGGCAATTTATGATGATCTTAAGTTTTCAAAAGGAGCTTTGAGATGGGTAAAACAATTGTGTTTGGACTTATGATGATGTATTAATCTTCTTATTGTGTTTTACCATTTGATGTCAAAGTTTCTTTTTTTCTTCTCTCTTTTTACCATAATCCACTTTTAGTCGAATTATCATTTATTGCTATGCATCAACACTTCATGCTATCCTTATTTGTAATCCCCAAGCAAAAGGAGATTCGACCTTTATACACCTACTTTAAAGGATTTTCATTATAAATAAATAAATAAAAATAGTGTACATATTTATGCACCTATTATCTATTAAAAAATAATGTATATTATATATTATTAGGTCACTTGCAATCCAATGGAGGTGTAAAATATTTAGTAACATCAACTTGGAACATGTCTATGTTAGCTTGGAACCTATTAATAAGTACGATATTTTAAAGGTTCCAACAAGTATATTTTCTTTATTTTTGATAATAGGTTTTAGTTTTACTCATTACGAAATTCCTTTGAGTATATAAATGTAAATAATATTGTCACTAATTTAACATCAATGATGTTGTATGTCATCTCGATCTAAGTTCATTAGAGCATCTTAGTAGTTTAGTTGGATTTATTATATCAACTATCAGTTCGTTGGTGAGAGTTCGATTCCCCATAATTTCTATCCCTGTCGCAATGTTAAATATCTTTTCAAAGATCTACATTTATCATTTTTAAGAACTCATATTTTCTCTACAATTATTTATTAATAATATTTACATGATTTTTAAAAAAATTTATACTCATTAATATGGAATACATATTTTATTTTAAAAGTAGAAGGGTTCTGAGTCTAGAGTTGAATTACGAAAAGACATTATTTTTTAAATTAAATAAATAATGACAACTAAACTGATCGAATATATAGTTAGTGTTAGAACTTATTAATTTTCAATTTTTAATGAGCTTTAATTGTTAACCCTTTTAACTTATGTCGTTAAACTCATTCATTCACAACCTTTTCATATACAATTTGTCTTTTTATAATTGGACAAGAAAATATAAGTCTACGTCACTTTTGTATTTTATCATCTTGTGTCTCTTACGTAATCTTTTATTTATTGGTTCTTTGTTTTTTTTCCTTAATATATTACTTTATTTAGCTCTTCTTATGTTGTATGATATGATGATGAGTATATCTAATTGATTTTTCATGTTGGTTGGCCTGATGTAACAAAGGTACTCTTCTGGTTTTTAACTTTCAATTTTTTAAAATTTTATTTTTATAATTATTTTTAAGTTTGTACTTTTCATAAATAAATAGAACATGTATTGTTAGATGAAGATTTTTATTTTCACGCTTTAATTATTCATGTATATACATTTTAATCATTAGTTTATTATTTTATTAGTTCAAGTATGTTATTTAATTCCTTGGGCATGATGTAGAAGCAATTTTAGCATAACATATAGTATTATTATTGTTTCAAGCAGAGATGTTATATTCATTAGACAACATCCTCATAATTCGTATTTATATCTTATATCTATCTATTTATACAACTCTAGAGGTAAAAATCTTTAAAATTAAAAATTAACTTACCAAATATCTATTATTGAACAATCTTTTTACTCTTTAAATTTAATTTAATTCATAGAAAAATTATAAATATTTGAGTGATTTAAATTATAAAAATAATATGATATCGTAACTATACAAGAAAGCAACTAGATAACATAATTGGATCTTGTTAATGCTTAGAGCTCCAAAAAATTCCAACGTACCAAAATGTAAAAGTCACTAATAATAAATACACTACATGATTACGCTTTAAATACATATTAAGTTAAAATTTCGTGATGCTTGGAGTTTTAGATGTGGTTTTTCAGATTTCTAGGGTTGTTATAAATACCATTTTTCAAACTTATATCTTCATAACCTAAAAATAATTAATTTAAATAGATAATTTGTGCAAAGGTTGAATGTATGTACAAATAATAATACTAATACAAAGCATTTTGGGAGATCTTGTACTTTTGTCCCTTTGTATTTTTTTTTATTTTTTAATTACTTAAAATTAATTTATAATTAATATGAATGCATAAAATAATTTGGATGAGAGGTAACATTCGTTTTGAAATTTTTGACTTACTAAAGCAAAATACTACTAAAATAGACGATTTAGAGAACAAAAAATATATATACGACTTAGGAAATATATTTTGCAGCTACTAACTAAGAAAGTATTTTTGGATTATTCATATCGAAGGTAAATTCTAAACTTCATTAATTTCCTCTTTCATCTTATAGTTTTCTTATAGATATGAGCGTTATTGCTTCGTTTATAGATTTTTCTTTAAAATATATATTAATTAATTAATTGATGCAAGTTTAAAATATTATACAATTTCTGCATAAAAATTATTACAGATTGACAAATTTTGTTCAAATATATGTAATTATGAATTGAAAATCCGAGTATGATTGCATTTTATATGTTATATGTTTATTTTCATATACCTTGCATAGTTTTAGAAATTATCTATATATCGTTCAAACGATTATACACAAATTAATTTAAAATACACATGCAATACACATGTCCAAAACTAATTTAGACAATAAATGAGAGTAACCTCAAATTCCTAAGAAACAAGAAACTCTTTTTAAATATCGATCAAATTGTTTTTGGAAAAAGAAAAGAAAAGGAAAATGATAAAAATAGAAATTAAAATCCTAAAACATTTATTTTCTACTCAAAGATCAAGGCGTTATTATCTATTTTTTTTTTTGTTTCAGTTTAAGCATCTTACTTTACTGTTTAATTTATTTAAAAAAATATTTTATATGTATTTGACAATTTTCTAATTTCAATATTTTACATAGCTTATTCATGACCACAAGATTTAAAAAATATTTTAATACATCACATACATTTTTAATTTAAAATCATAAAATTTAAAAATCTCTTTTTACATTTTCAATTTTATAGATTTTGATATACATAAGGCAATCTCTTTAGTACATGTATTAGGAGAATCATTCACAACCTTTTTTGCCCTTGCAAAATGAACTTTATTTAGTATGTTGGTAATAAAATGAATAAGTTAGGATGCACATATAAAAATAAAATAATAAGATGCAAATTTAGAAAACTTCCATTAAAGGTATAAAATGTAAAAGAAAAAACTCAAAAACATTTAAAAAGATTGAGGGAACTTTACGCAACATAAATTGAAATCGAAATTTTAATATCGATACTAAATATCAAGTGGGAAATTCCAAAAAGCATAATGAAAAGATGGCATTCTATTTGCTTATATTTTTAAGCTCTTTACATGATATAAAAATAATATCTTTACTTTCGTACCATAGTTAAGTTTCTTATAATAATAATAATAACAATAAAAGAATCATAAAGTTTGTGAACTAGTGTCAAGAATTTTATTAATATGTCAAAATAAATTTTTAAAAAATAAAAAAAAACATTTTTAAAAATTAAAATAGAGAAAATAAATTTCGCAAATAATATTTAATTATTGATTGTGCCTCTTCCTTCTCCAATATTCCTCATCTTCATCCCTCATCAAAATAATTTTATTTTTTAAATAAGAAAAATCACAAATTACAACTCCTATCTGATCACTTCCACCTGCTATAATATTTATCTAAATTATATAAAAATTTATCTATATTTCATATACTTTTACATCAAAATATACGGATTCACACGGTTACCTTATATATTAAGGTGTTAATATATATATAAATTAATTGTGATTTAGCGATTATGAATTATATATTTATTGAGTTGATATAAATATCAAAAATGGATAAACTTTTATCTGTCATTTTAATTCTTCTTGGATTATATTCTTGTGTAATGAGGGTTAAGCTAGCATTGCCATTACGTCGTGTGCCCAGCAAGTATGTATGTTGTATACTTTTTGGAATAGACAATCTTGGTATATTAATGTAATAATTATTGCGATCAAAATAATAGGGCGTCAAGCAGAAATTAATAATTGTAAAATCTTAAACGATGATAATCAGATGACAAAAAAAGGCATAATAAGTTAATGTGGTTTGATCAATTGATCTACTAAAAATAAATACAAAAGAATAAAAACTAAGAATAATACTGTAGATGATGTTGTGTTGTGCATTAGAAGAAAAGATACTCTATTTATAGAAGTCTAAAATTTCTCATCCTAGAAAAAAATAGTTACGACGAATCATTTTCTACAAAGAATAGTTATTTCCTTTTCAAATTCTTCATTTTTTACTTGTCTTGCAATAATATCGTTCATAGAGTGTACACATTTTACTTGAAGTAATGAAATTAATGGTAAATGGAATGTCCTCTCGGCGAATGAATAAAATCTTGGATTTTTTTTTATAAGATTTGGATAATTATCTTTTTCTCATAGCTAATTTTTGAAGCGTGAGTTAGACTCAAGGTCCTATTTATATGGTATCAAATATATGCCCGATATGGCCTCCAGGGAATAGAATAGTTGTGTGACGTGAAAATACTCTCGATTATGAATGTGTACATTGGGACCATATAGTAAAACGTATAAAGAATGTCTGAATCTGGAGTTGAGGGGATTATGAATTAAATATATCCTACATCCGTGAGTGAATGAAATTATGAGCTCCATATAGACTTGAATAATCCTTCTCTCTTTGAGCTAGTTTTCTGAACGTGGGTTAAGCTTAAAACCTATTCGAGAACTTAATTCACAGAACATTTACATTTTTATCCGCTCAATTATATCTATAACAGACTAACAATATAGTTAATTTGTGTTGTACTCTATGATTTGTTTGGTATATATTTAAATTAAATTTACTCTCTTGTACAACACCTAATTTAATTAGGGCAACATGTTTGTTCGATTAAATGTAACACAACTTTATATTCACCTTCCAATCTTCCAGACACGTAAAATAACACTAAGGGTTCGTTTGGTATGATGGATAAGGGATAAATAATTTAAAATTAATTTTTCGATGAATTTATCTCATGCTTAATTGAAATAAAAATTTGAGATAATTTATTCCGAAATTAGTTATCTCGAAATTATAATATTATTTTTATCTCACATTAAAGATTGAATAATAATTTTAAAATAACTAATTTTGAGATAATTTAATTAAAAATAACTTATTTTCCAATCAAACGACTCTAATGACTAGTTTAGTTGGCTGGCAGGAGAGAAAAATATAATGGTATAAAAGATCAGCATTATTTTATATTTCATTTGGTTGGTTGGCAGGAGGTACTAAATATTAATCATTATATTATATATAATATGTAAAATTCAATATTGTTTTATTATAAGTTTAATTTTCTTCATAAAAGACATATACATCAGTTATGCAAGAATTTATTTAATTATTTTACACATACATAATAAAATATAAAATAAAAATATAAATATTAGTGATAGCCGATACATAAAATAATCATTTACTATAAATAATTTATGCATTACTAATCTCTACCTTACGACTTTTATTTGAAGAGGAAACTCTCACTCGATCTGCCAATTATTGAGAGCATCTGCTTCATCCGGACATAACAAGAGGTTCATCATGACTAGTTTATACATCTATATTTCTGTATATATCTTTTTTTTTCAATAAGTAAAAAATAGGAAAAAATTACAAATTATTTAAAGGGATCTTAAACAATGTGACCACTTAACTAATGGTGTGTTCGGTATAAAGAAAAATATTTTTCTGTTCGTGTGTTTATTTGGTTAAATGTTTGAAAAGTATATTCTTTAGAAAAACAAGGAAAATGACTTTGATAATGAAAGTACGGAAAACAAGACCCCTCCTCCCTTCAACATCCACCAATCTACCTCCATCTCCAACCCCATACTCATACTCATTGTTCTGTCTGAGATATATACAAATATTTTTTTAAAATAATATTTTTTATTTCTATACTGAACACAAAAAAAAGATTAAAAAATCACTTATTTTCTTAGAAAATATTTTTCATCAAAAAACATTTTCCTTCCCACCGAACACACCCTAAGTGTGTATCCCCTCATTTTTATTACAAACACAAAGAAAGTTGAGGAATAATGAAGTTCAAACCTCAATGAAAATATGAAACATCTTGTGAACAACATGTTGAGGTAAAGATTAGATTATACAAATCGTTATTGAGTATACAAATTCCTAAATATTAAAGGAAGACAACCACCTTAGAGTGATAGACATTTTGATTTTGTTACATAACAATACTAATGTTTCTCTTTTCTTTTTTTGTTTTTATATTTATTATTTTTTTAAATTTAATAATTGGGGTGATACTTGTTACGTCTCATCAATACTTGTATTGAATAATTCTATCCATCAATATTTAGACAAATGGAAAAAAATCACCCAGTGATTTTGCTTCCGTTGAAATTTGAACTTGAAACCTCATAACTCTCAATCCACTTCATTGACCGCGAAAATACTGGATGCACAATAATGATGTTTTTGTTGTGGCATTTTGATTGCAAGCCAGTTGCCTTTCACTTCTGGCTAGTTGACTTCTCCTAAACATTTCTTATTAAAACAGCAGAAACATCACAGTGAAAGAGTTCTACATAGGATGGAAAAAAGAAGAGTTCTACATAGGAAATGCACAGACACATCAAGTGAAGGATCAGAGATATCCTCCCCCCCCCCCCCCCCCCCCCCCCTCTCTCTCTTTTTCCCCCTATTTGGATCAGAGATTCATGAAAACTACATAACCTACAGAAAATCCCTGGATTGCAAAGAAGGGAAGATCAAATTCCTGAGGCTTGAAAACACAAATATAACGACAGAAATTGAACCAACATGAAAGCATGTACAACAGAAAGTTCAATTAGATGGAGAACCCCTTGAGTGGAGCAAATTTGGTCAATATCTCGACTTCCTTCTCTGCCGATTTCTGTTTCTTGAGCTTCCATTCGGAGCTTTGGGAGTTAGCCACCCGAATTTCATCTACTATTTTCGGAAGATGGTCCATTACCATTCTTTGCTTTGATTTCGCTTCAGCTATCTTCTTATTGGTTCTGTTGGCAACCTTGGCTAATGCAGCTCGACGTGATTGCAAGATGGCGATCTTTTCATCAATTTCCTGTATAGCTGAGGAAGTAGAGATATCTTCAACCTCAAGTAGAGCTATCTCTTGCTTTGAGGCATTGTAATCATTCCTTAGCGTAGAAACACGAGTCAATTTAGCCTCGAGGTCAGCAAAGAATTTTTCAGCTTCCTTAGCTACTCGCTTAGCTTCTAGGAAATCACTGCTGGCTAATGGGATTTCTTGGATTAGCTTCAGCATTGAAAGCTCTCTATCACTGAGGTTAGGTTCATTCTGAAGCTCCAAAGACAAGGTTGTAACTTCAGTAAGTTTGTCAGAGGTAAATAAAGCAGGAAAACCAATACATAGGAGGTTAACAAGTTTCTTTCGAGCTTCAGTCATTTCTTTTTCTCCACAAGAGCCAAAGATAGTGCTTGGACTTTGCTGAAGAGGCAAAAGTAGAATGTCATCAAGTGAACTAATATAGTTATCGAAATCCTCTGGAGCTACTTCAACAGGAGATTCATTTTCCTTCTGGCAGGATAGAGGAATGATGGAAGAACTTTGCAGTTCATTTGGTGCTTCATTATTTTCTACGGTTTCTTCCTTAATTATGAGTACATTGGGTGTGTCATTACTAGTGATGTTACAGTGAACTTTCTTCCACAAATACCGTCCTTGCTGCTTCAGATTGGACTTCCTTTTCCGTGAAGAAGTTCCTCCTCCTTCACCAGATTTACGGACCTTTCCAGAATTAGGTGACTGACAAGTTTTACGGGCCTTTCCAGGATTAGGTGATTGAGAATGAGGGTTAGCTTCTGCTGTAGAAGAAGGTGTATCATACAAATAGAAATGTCAAGGAATAATAAGTTAATATGTGCCTCAACATGTTCCACAAAAAGGGTTTAGAAACAAACATCATCAAAAGATCAAGTAAATACAGAGGTAACAATCGACATGGATATCAGAAAGAAAATCTTTTTGTTCTGCTAATTATCGGTTAGCAAATTGGAACTGAATCTTTGTGGTTAGTATCATGACAAAGTGAAGACCAAGTCTGTGAACTTCACAAAGGCTGCTATCTTCAGCTGGTTTCTAATGTATGACTAATATGGTCTAAATATTTCAAGACCGCTTAGAAGTTTTCAAAATCAACATCTTTAGCAGCTACAAACAAACAGCCAGGTTAGTTTTCATCATTGTTCTTATGCATTGAAGATTTATTACCTTGTAAATACAGGATTTCCTGTGGAGATAAGTTAGCGCTAACACGTGTAGGATGGCATGCAATACTTTGCCACCTTATAACAATGGTATTAACAACATGCCAACTTGTAGTAGTATAGTAAGGATAATGAAGAGGAATGAAGACTGCCGATGTTAAAGGAATAAGCCAGAACACACGCCATTCACATGGTGCTATGTTGCAGGATCCTGGATCCTACATTGCTTTAGCTTGTTATCCTTTTAGATTGGTACCAATAACATCTCATGATCTTTAGAGTAAAGCAACCCCATGAAGGTGGAAGGGGCGTAGCTAGGTGTTGGTAAGAGGATTCAGTTGGATCCCCTTCGCGGGAAAATTATACCTTGCAAATAGGGAAAACATGATTTTTTTTATCTGTTATATATAACTGGTTGAATGATGTCGACATAAGGGAAGATTCTACCCTAGTGGCAAACAACAATAACAACAACATACCCAGTATAATTCCACAACTGGAATCTGGGGAGGGTAGTGTGTACACAGCCTTACACTTACCTTGTGAAGATAGAAAGGCTATGTAAAGCAAATACAGCAGCGAAGAAGTCATGTTGCAAACATTGAAGAAGAGAACAATATCAACGCCAAAAAAATACGGTAACCGAAGCAAATGAAAGATTAGGTAATGCTAAATTCCAAGAATAAGATAATAAGAAAGTAATAATAATGATACTAAAATTGAAAATAGACAACGCTCGACCAACTAACCTTCTACCCTAGTTCTTGGCCTCCGTATATTCCTATCTAAGCTGTAGGTGAGCCATGTTTTGTCTAATCACCTTTCCCCAACGATTCTTCAGTGTATCTCTACCTCTCCTTACTTCTGCTACAGCTAACCTCTCACTCATCCTCGCTGGGGTATCTGTGCGTCTTTCTTTTCACATATTCGAACCATCTGTCTCGCCTCCCTTATCTTGTCTACCATGGAGACCAATCTCACCTAGTCCTAGATAGCATCGCTTCTAATCCTAGCACTCCTAGTATGCCCACACATCCATCTCAACATCCTTATTTCCGCTACTCTCATCTTCTAGACATGCGAATTCTTAACCGGCCAACATTCTGCCCCATACAATATAGCTAATCTAATCACTACTTTATAAAACTTATTTTTAAGGCTTAGTGACACATTCTTATCACACAAGACACCAGATACAAGCTTTCATTTCATTCACCCTACTCTAATATTTATGTGTGACATCATTGTCAATCTCCCCATTTCCTTGAATTATTGACCATAGATACTTGAAACTTTCTTTCTTGGAGATGATTTGTGTTTCAATTGTTACGTCCGCATCTATCACGTGAGTTACTTCACTGAACTTGCACTCCAAGTATTCTCTCTCAGTCATGCTCAACCTGAATCCTTTAGACTCTAGAGTCTGCATCCAAACCTCCAACAGAGTCTGCATCCAAATCTCCAACCTATTGTTAACTTCGTTGTGTGTCTCATCAATTAACACTATGTTATCGGCAAAGAGCATACACAATAGCTCCTCTCCTTGGATATGTTGCATCAATACATCCATCACCGAGGCAAATAGAAATAGGTTAAGAGTAGATCCCTGGTGCAACCCCATCATGATAGGGAAGTGAGCCAAGTCTCCTCCCACTGTCCTCACTCGGTTTTGACTCCATTGTACATGTTCTTAGTTGCCCTAATGTAAGCTATTGATACACTTTTAGTATCCAAATACCTCGGTGTGACATTTTAGCATTTCTTTAATCTATTCCTGGCTTAGTCTGGAAGTAGAATAAAAAATAGACTCTTAAAAGTTGATGATACTTCAAGGTATTGTAGAGAAAGGGGAGAAGGGTAGGAAGAGATAAAAATATGAATAAGAGAGGATAAAAAGAGTGTTGGGCTAAGGTTATAAGTTGGTCAAACAAGTTTATAAGCACTTTTTGGTTTATCTATACTATTGGTAAACACTAAAAGTGCTTAAAAGTCCAAATCAACCAAAAGCCATAAGTTGATCACTCCTCACTTACGAATTTGCAACTTATAAGCACTCCTGGTTTGTCCAAACCCATTTGGGAACCCTCATAAGTCATCAAGACCCAAAAATACCAAAATAAGACAAGTTGGTTGTACCATTGCATTGTTGAACCTCCAACAAGTTCCAAGCACTTCAATTGAACTAGACTTCATATCTTTGGGTTTTGTCCAAGTCTCTACTCCAAGATCTATCTTCCCCCACTTCACTTGACTTGCAATTGATCTCCCCATGATGTTATCATATTTATAGGATAGGGAGTTGCAACTCTTGAAAAAACTACAACTCTATCTCTAACTCAAAAGATAAAATTGGGTAAATCTAAAATATAAGATAAGGTTATCTCTATTTTATTTCTAGCTAATAACTAAAAAGATATGATCAAATATAACCTCATCTTTAAGACAAGATTATCTTATTCTTATTTTTAACTATCAGATAGAGATAACTAACATTGTCATTATCTATATTATTCTCCTCCTGATGGAGAAATTTAGGTAGAGTGAGATTGCTAGTGTAACTCCCAAAAGACTTGAATAACAGAATGTGGTAGTTGATTCTTCTGTTGAATGAGGCACCTCCCCTACCAAAAAATGAAAATGATGAAAAGATGTTTGTTGAATGATATGGATTGTTTATTTGTGTCTTGCACGTTATCATTTGTCAATCATAACAAATGTTAGGTAATATTATTTGAACTAACATATTATCTATTTTATGAGGTACAAATATTAGTTGATCGTATCCACTTAATACTTCCTTTAAATATATTTTGGTAAATATCCTTTATGTTTTTACCTATGTGGAAAGATATGTTAGGATTAAAACAATCCAACATTAGTAGTTTGAGCTAGTGACCATATATATTATTTATTTTCATTATATGCTGAAATAAGTATTAAGAAAAACTAAAAGAATATTAGTCATTTATTTGTGAAAAAAGTTAAATATATTCTGATAAAAAATATACGTGCTAGCATGTCATCCATAAACAATTCACCCAAATTATATAAACAAGAAGCTTCTCTCATCATAGGTGTGAACTTATAGTTTTTCTATCCCACTTTATCAAGTGATACACAAAATTCTGGATCCTCGTAATAATAATCTTATTTAGTAGAATTCTCTTAGTTAAGTACTAAGAGCGCAATTTATTTTTGTTTTATTTTTAGTATGTGTTTTTTCTATTCTATTTTAATTGTAGCACCAATGAATAATTTGTTTTAAAAAAATTTAACTTTATTTCCATGAATGATTCACATAATTGAATTAAGTGTAATTACACAAAGCTACGGTAAATGAATAGATTCAAGAGGAATATTCAATAGTTAAATCCTTTAAAAATGCAACAAAATTGAATGTGTTTCTTCAAACGTTAACAAACCAAATAAAAATCTGTGATCGACAAAAATGAGTAGCATTAAATTAGAAATGTATAATAATAGATGTGACTAAGACTGTTAACTTAAGATAGGTGAATACTTTTTATCAGAAATATTGATTTGATTATGCAAGTTATGAAGACATTAAAGAAGCCCTCTTCATAATCTTCCACCATTATATTTCTTTTGGATCTTGGTACATCTTAATAGAATCCAAATGTAAATATCGCGCATTGTGTGTTTCTTTCATTATTCCCCTACAGAGCTCATCCATATGACCATTTATCCTAAACACCCCCCGCTACCAATGAACCAAGTTGTTATATCACATCTATAAACACCCTCTTTGAGTTTAAGCTAGTACATATCTTCTCTTTGTTTAGCAATTACCTGCTTACTAAAGATGACATTGTTACTTTGCAAGTCGTTATCTCCCCATCATTAGTTTCATCAGAACGGATCCAAACTTTTGGTTCGCCTACTTTTGGACATCTAGGACTGACTAAATGGTTTAAAAGATAAGTAGTCATTCAATATGACTCATTAGACATGGATTGGATAACTGATCAATTTTCAAATATGGATATGCATATGATAATACTCATTTGTCTGCTTGTTATTTTTTATGAGTTCTTGCTTTTTAAGTGTCTAAATGTTGACTTTTAGCTTGTATTCTCACCTAACTATTTTTGAAACCATGAATAATACAAATGTCCATATATTATCCATCGATTAACCCATTTTTTATCCATGTTAAATGTTGGACAACTTTAATAGAAAGTTTTTGATCGGGAATAGACATATGCTATAGTTTAAACAAATTACATGCCATAGGACATTATATCTATTCAAACTCAGATTCTTTGAGCCAAACCCTTAGCCGACATTGGAACCCGTCAGAGTTCGGTTCAAAGTTACAATTATCAAGGAGAAGTCCCAAATATGTCAGTTCTACCCAATGTTGGATGTATGAAGGAATATATAATTTATTTCTGAGGGGTATAAAAGTCTTGCAATATTGAAAGAGTACTTTGGTCAACCATCATTTATATTCGTGTTTTTATAATAATCTAGATGGGTGTAGCATAATGAATTGTAACTTTAGTTCCGACAGAATTGATGGAGCACCAGAAGAGAGAGGGGGGAAGGAAGAGAAGGATATAGAGAAAAGGGGGGAAGGAAGAGAAGGATATAGAGAAAAGGGAGGAATGAGATAGAAGAACATGAAGGGATCCATTCATAAAATGATACTCAATTCAAGTGCCTTAAACAAAGTATGAGGGCCCTATTATCCTATTTATAGGATAGCACGTTCTGAACTAAGTAGAACGCTTAAAAGTACCAACTCGTATCTCTTATTAAGAAGATATGCTTGAACATAATCTTAGATCTAAAATAAAACTATCACTATTTTATTTTCAACAAATTTATGGAAAAGATAGATCAAATAAAACCTTATTTAACAATAAGATTGTCTTTATTTATTTTTGACTAATTTATGAAGATAAAGAACCTTCTCACGATCTACATCACAGAGTGCATCTTCATGTTTATAGGATTAGCACTTAGAAAGTCATGATCTTTAATAATACATAGCGACCGCAGACTGTTTGGATAAGCTTATAAGATGGTAAAACCAGTTTATCAGCATTTTCTGACTTATATATCTACCCGTTGGTAGACACCAAGTCCTTATAAGCCAAAATCGATCAAAATCTCTAAGTTGGTCACTTCCATCTTATGAATTTTAACTTAATAAGTACTTTTATTTTGACCAATTTTTTTTTTACTATTTTATTTGCACTATTTTTCGTAATGTCTTTCATAAAAGAGAACTTCTAACTCCCTCTCCATTCCATATTCGCTATTCATCCTTCTCATTGTAAATATACATTTGAATTTAAATTTTTTAAATAGTTCAAAGGAAATTTTAGCACTTTTTTTTACAAAACACATCAACTGCTTTATTTCAGCTTCATCACTTTTATCTAAGGACATAATTATTTATCTATTCAAATTAACTTCAACTCTTTCATGCTTATCAGCTACTTTCAGCCAGCTAAGCCATGGACTCTAAATTTATAAACTGGTCAAATTAGTTTATAAGACTTATTTGCATAATTCATAAGCCCCGAAAGTATTTTGCCAAAATCAAAGACAATAATTAGCCATCCAAGGCTTATTTAATTTTATCTAATAAGCACTTTTGGTTTGATTAAGATTTTACAGTTTTATCCCTATATCTTTTATAATCTTTTTTTTTGACAGCTTAGAATTTTATCCCTATATTTTTTATAATCTCAAAATACCATTTCCAAAAGAAAACCACTAACTCCCTTTCCGTTCCATTTCCGTCCTTTCCTTTTCCGTGCAAAGATACTTCTAAATTTATATTTTTTGTAAACAACTTCAAGGCCATTTTAGTCTTTTAACAGAAAAAATTCTTATCACCTTTTTTACCAAGCACATTAACTACTTCTTATTAGTTGTATGGCTTCTAGTCAAGCACATAACTGTTTATTTATGAAATCAGTTTCAAAGCTTAAAAGTATTTCTAAGCACTTGATGCTTAGTAACTACTTTTAATTCGTCAAACCACAAGGGCTCCATGTTGAAAGTCAAGGATGTGAAGAAGATTCCTGGTCCTACCCTCTACAAAAGTGTTAAAGATTAATGCCTGCAGGATATTGCAATCTTCAAAGCAAAGGATTACAGGTGTCTCCAAACAAGGAAGAAGCATAGAGAGACAAGAAAAATCCAGCATTAGATTAACACCAAAAGAAAACAAGTAATGTCGCAGGTATGATGCTTTGAAACAGAGCTATGATAGAACCTAATCAACTCAAGATGAAGAGGGAGCTGCAAGTAAGCAGTTATAACCAAGAGCAACAATAATAACACTATTTGAGGCAGCTCTAGACATTAAGTTATTACACCATGCTTAGACAAGAGAATGGAACTAATGTAAAACTATTATGCTAATGTGGTTGCAAATTTTCAAGTCTAAAGATCCTATACAGAGAACAAAACAGAAAGAAAGAGACCAACTCCTCGCCACATAGTATCAAACAAGCCTATGAATGCTAGTCTTGAATAAAAGTTGACAAATCCATTAGGAAAGTCTCTGGCATATGATTCCTGCCTGTATATTTTGGTGTGTCTGGACAGAGAGGCATGGCAGATGCTTTGATAGGTTATCAACTCCTCGCTACACTCTTAAAGCTAGATGTCTTTTTTGGTTATATAGTTGGCAGAATTTAGCCCCTGTAGATTGCACTATTAACTTTTTGGATTTTGTCACTTTTTGTATCAAGCTGACTTCTCTTTCCCTCTTTTGGACTTATTACATCTTTTTGATGCCTATTATATAAAATTTCTTACTTCATCGGAAAAAAAAAACCGAGAGTTATCTATCTCTCAACTGTAACCTATATCACAGAAAAACATAATAATACATGATATTGTACAAATATCTCATCAAGAAGTGTCAGAAATTTGCATAGTTCTCCTACTAACCTTTGCCCTCAGGTGACGAGAAAAAAGCATTGAAATCAGCTGGAACTTCCCAAACAAATGATGAGAAAAAAGCATTGACATCAGCTTCTGGGAAGTTTGTTTTGATATAAATTTTAAGAGATAGCTTACTCAAAAACCACAGTTTCTTTCTTGGGTTTTCTTGAAGCCTTGGTGGAGCAATCAAGTACCTATCTTGAAAGTATCCTGAAGCTTTGACTCTTCTCCCAACTTTCCAAGTCCAAATATCCCCTGGATTTGGCCAATTTTCAGGAGCGTAAGGTAAGCCTTCTCCTGACTCCAACAACGCAATAGGCCTGAGTTGAAAACCATCCGTTTCTGTTGGAGTCAAGCAGATATTGTTTGCCTCTGAAGTGCTAATCTTCTCACCACCTTCCACTATGAACATGACAAAGATGCTGATTAATTTTATGTGTTTATAAGTA
This sequence comes from Datura wrightii, assembly GCA_035772735.1. Classification (NCBI taxonomy): domain Eukaryota; kingdom Viridiplantae; phylum Streptophyta; class Magnoliopsida; order Solanales; family Solanaceae; genus Datura; species Datura wrightii. Next base: position 8,819,678 of record JASDFA010000009.1, read on the forward strand.
AGATGCACTAAAGATCTATGGATATTAAACGCGACTTCAGAAGTGACTTGAACTATTTGATGTATGACAATCTTTTACATTCTTATTGATGCATAATGAGGTGCTGAATTATCAAATTTGTGCACTTCTTCATTTATAACTTGAAAGAGATGCATACCACAAATTATGTTCAAGAATCCAGATATAGAAGCTGGAGAACTTTCTATGTTGAAGAGAATTTAGTAAAGTGAAAATCGCGGACTATCTCCAATACAGTGTATTGCCAATTGAAAAAGTAAAACACCTGATAATCAAGAAGGCATCCAAGAAAGAAGAACGTGATTATGAGAAAACCTGTTAATTTTACTAGACGTTTGGTCATAGGATTTGAGGCTCAAATTTGAAGCTTTGATTTGAAATCATCATTTGTTTATGAAACTTGAATAAAATTTCAACTTCAATTTTAAACTATGATTTGAAATCAAGTTCTCCAAAAAGTGGGATTTCAATTTCCAAGTTGTGATTTCAATTTTTTTTAAAATGTAAAACTTGATCCATTGGTTTGAATTTTGCCAAAAAAAATAATCCATCACTTTAAATTTTGCGAAAAAAAGACCCACGCTCGAGTGAATTGATTTTCTGTCCCATGTGGAAGGATTATATTAAAGAACAACTAGTTACTACTATTATCGATTTTGAGGACCAGTGGATTTTTCTAAAATAATGTGTATTTTGAAAGTTTGTAAACAGCATGCAATCGCAAATATTTTATAAAAAGAACATGCAGATATGAAATTTATTAATGTGGTGCCTTAGAATATTCTCATACCTTATCTATGAACTATAGTTTGCTCATTCGGTAAGATTGTATAAGAGTTGGGAAAGTTTTGATAGTTTTTACAAATTATGGGATTTTCATGTTTGTGAGAAAAAAATATAACTTAAGAAATCCAAATTGCATGTCCAAGCAAAATTTCAACTTCAAATCAACCTAATTTCAAATCATTGCCCAAACGGGCCCTTATTCTTATATTTAATTCTAAAAGTCAGAGTGCAAGACTCTATAGTTACAAGAGAACCAAGCAAAGTTCATCCATTGTTTAAAAAAGATCGACAAAGTTGAAGTGTGAGACCATCTTATCTAAAAGCTTAAGTTGTTAGAGAGCATACTTTTACTTAATTATATTCTCAACACGCTTCCTTACATGCGGTCTTGATTCCTTTTTTCATGGGCCACACATGTGGAAGTTCTTTTTGATAATGGGTGGCGGTGAGATTCGATCGCAGGACCTCTGCCTGCTCTAATATCAAGTTGAAGTGTGTGACCATCTCATTAAAAACTTAAACTGCCAGAGATAGCACACCTTTTTTTAACTTAATCACATTCTCAACAGATAAAAATCAAGAGAATTGCACATCTTGAATGTGGTACACAAGTGAGAGACTAGAGACTTGAAACAGAAGATATAAAACCAAAGATTACATGTTTTCTGCTAATTAACACTTCAAAGGCAGATCAATTAACAGTATTATTCATTACGCGCATTTAGATTTCTGGAAAGATGCCAAAATATCTGTACTCTTTCCAAATTAATAGTCTTGTTTTACTTTATGATAGTAAAACTTAAACATCTTATCTTTAACCAAAAACCGCTCTCTGAAATTTGCAAAAGTGCCATAGTTTTGCATCACTTGCATAGTCTATGTTACTTCCAGATATCTAAGCATTGTTTCAAAAGATAAATTATTTTTTTCTCAATTGAAAATAGTATTAACCATAAACACCCAGGACATCTCAGAGCAGTACGTTCAATGTGGAAAAAGCGAGTGTAAACTGTGGGGTTAGGTGGTTTGCAGCATACTTGAAACTGGAAGATTTTTTTAGGACAGTGTTGTCCAGTTCAGCTGGTGCACACCTTGACTATTCTGCCGATAGCTACTACCTCTCACCAACACACAGAAGTACGGCTACCAAGGATTAGGCATATGAGAAAAAATCACTATTCTCTCCGTGCTAATTTATGTGACGTAGTTTGACTGAGCACGGTTTAAGAAATATGGAAAGACTTTTAAAGCTTGCGGCATAAAACAAGTCATAGATATTTGTATGGCTGTAAATCATCTCATTAAGGGTGAAATGGATATTTAAAAGTTAAATTATTACTAAATATAGAAATGTGTCATTCTTTTTGGGCCTGACTAAAAAAAAAGTATGTCACATAAATTGGGACAGAGGGAGTAGTACTTTTGCTTTAGCTGGGATCTGAATCTAAGATCACGTGGTTCTCCTCCCACTTCATGACCCGAAATGGAAAAATTATGGGTTTGAAACATGATTAATGCCAAAACTTAAAATGGAGTTCTACTCAAAAGCAAAAATCACTTATAGAATGCATCAGCACATTAGCAAGGCTTACCACCTTCTTCTCTTCCAAAATTTTGACCCTAATTCCATACATTTTTCTTTCATCTTATGGGGCAAAGAGGAAAAAGGATTACATTTTTCATAATTAATTTCTCTGATCCTTGTTGAAATGATCCCCCCCCAAAAATGAAGCATGAATTTACTTGGAAACAAACATGCACTGGACCTGCAGTGGTATCAGAATGGGTAAAAGCAGATTAAAACAGAGAAATGAAAACTTACTGTTAACGGTGAGAACTTTAGGCCAAATCAGAGGAAACCCAGAATGGGCTTTTGCTGCAGCAGCAGATTGATGAAGAGAAAAAATTGAGAAGAGGGGTTTTGGACTGGATGATCAACATTAAGAGGTTTAAGAACTGGATTTTTGCAACTCCGTCCGAACTGTCAGTGATTAGTGATAAAGAGTTATTTAATGGTGCACTGATTCTATTGGGTTAAGAGAATTTGAGAAATTCAAGAAATGAAACAGGGTAAGAATAACGGAAAGTCTAATCAAGTACTCAATCTTTTTTTTTCTTTTTTCTTTTAATTGCGCATGAGTAGGGGAAGGGAACACGTGTGAGTAGAGAATCTAACCCTCACCAATAAAGTAAAAATACAGATAGGCAATCAATTAGGCTACTAAGATCTTGCAGACTCACTTCATTCCAACCATGTGATAATATTTCCTTTTTAGTCTATCATTTTTAATGATAAGGGAACTGCCGTCATTATTTTTGGATGCTCATGTAGCGGTTTGAATTTAAAACCCTCATTTGGAAAATTTTTACTCAATCAACTCGGTCATCCTGGCTGGTTCTTTTTTAATCCATTAAAAAGATAATTACTCACTAAATTTAATACATATAATTTAAATTTCTGTGACACTCTTTTATAATAACACAATAATTTGAGATAGTTTGACACGATTATAACAAATTATTTTCTACAAAAAATATTTTATTAGAACGATCAAGTTTGTTCGGGAACCAATTTTGCATGTTATGTTAAGTTATATATTCCCTATAATAACATTTCATTATAGCAGCTAAAAAATATATTGTCAAACAACGCCATTATAGAGAAGCTCGATTGTATATTTAATATGAGAAGTTTTAAGAATCTTATAACTGCTCAAATATTATGAATTATGATATGTTTAACATCATAAATTTTTAAAAATTGTGTCTAGCCAAATTATAACAATAAAATGAGATGGGGAAAAGTATAATTCATTAGTTAATATACTTAAAAGGGGAAATATGATCATAAATCTTGCAAATGTAATTAACCAAGGTGAAATTCGTTTATTTTTCACTCATGACGTCAGGCAGAAAGGATTGTTTTTTCCAAAGAAAATAACGTTATATTATCTATAAAGGAACAAAAGTATCCGTAAATTTCTTTTTGGTACATACAAAATTATCCTACACTTCTTTCTCATGATCTAAAATAATTTCAAAGATGAATTTCATACTTTTGGACTATAATTAAACAAAGGTCTAGCCAAATTTTTCTTAATTGCATAATTTTATACCTTCTATACCATTTTTGTAAGTATGAGAAGAAAACAAAGCTTATATATAGATCAACTCCCAATCACATTCAAAAACTATTCAAATTTCTCTATCTTCCATATAGGGTGTGTTTAGTACGAACGAAAATGTTTTCTTAGAAAACTTTTTCTAGAAAATAAGTGAGTTTCTTACTTATTTTCTTATGTTCGGTAAGTATACAAAAAAATATTATCCTAAAATTATTTATATAATCTAGAGAAATACTATGAGAGGTGGGTATTGGATGGTGAGGGTGTGGGGTGGTGGGAATGGAGGCTACGGGGGTGGAGTGAAGATTATTTGTGTTGGAAAGTGAGAAGGACACAATCAATGTGAAACGTAGTTCTCCCTACTTCCATTAATGAAGTCATATTCCTCATTTTTAAGTAACTTATTTTCCTAGAGAAATATTTTTCAAAAATTTTGACCAACCAAATATGAGAAAATCAGAAAACATTTTTCAGAAAATATTTTTTCTCCATACCCAACACCTCTATAATCTAGGCTCATCTTCCTAGCTATCATTTTTTATGCTAAAGATAAACTAACTAAGGATGTGTTCGGTAATAAGGAAAATGTTATTCATGCCAAATGTTTTCTTGAAAAAGATTTTTTTAGAAAAACAAGTAATTCTTATTTATTTATTTTGTGTTGAGTAAAAAATATTATTCCAATTTTTTTTGTATATAAATCAGACAAATACTACGTTATGAGAGGTAGGGATGGGTGTGGGGGGTAGGGATGGGAGCTAAGGAGTGGGGTGAAGATAAGGTGTGTGAAGGGTTGGAGGACATAATTAATGTGGAACGCCACTTGTGGAACTTATTTTTTCTGTTTTCATTTTTTATTGGGAAAGTCACTTTCCTTGTTTTCATAGAAAAAATTTAATCAACCGCATATGTCAAAATTAGAAAATACTTTTGTGAAAAATTATTTCCTCCCTAAAACAGAAAAGATGAAACAGGCTTGTAGATTACGCAGGTCCTTATATGGCTTGACACAGGCTCCAAGGCAATGGAACCTCAAGCTTACTGAAGCCTTGCTTGACATGGGATACTTCCGTCTCATTTTGACTATTCTTTGTTCACACAGAGAGCAGGAACTGAGTTGATTGTTATTTTGGTTTATGTTGATGATCTTCTGATCACTGGTAGTTCCTTAAACCTCATTAAGCAGGTGAGAAAGGATCTTTAAGACAGGTTCAAGATGAATGATTTTGGGAGAGCTGAAATATTTCTCCGGCATTGCGTTCTCCAGCTTAGGAAAGGGCATTCAGATGTGTCAAAAAAGGTATGCACTTGAGTTGGTGTCTGAACTGGGATCACGAGGTGGCGAATTAGTTTCTACACCTTTGGAGTTTAATCACAAGTTGACTTCGGTGGAATGGAAGATGATCCTCAGCTTGTAGACAAAGGTAGACTACTGTACTTAACCATGACCAGGCCTGATTTGGCCTATATGGTTCAGGTGTTAAGCCAACATATGCACACACCTAAGCAAAGTCACTTGGAAGTAGCATTTAGAGTTGTGAGAGACATAAAAGGGAGTCCATGTATGCGGCTATTTATGGCTGCAGGCAGTTGCTCAGAACTCAGAGCATTCTGTGACTTGGACTGGGGGGCATGTGTTGAAACAAGGAAGTCGGTGACTGGATATGTGGTCAAGTTTGGAAAGTACTGAATCTAGAAGCTCAGCTGAAGCTGAGGTCAGGAATATGGCCACTACAGTTGCTAAGATCACTTGTTAACAGGTCTGTTTAAAGAACTTGGGGTTACTGTTACATTGCCTGTCAGATTATTCTGTGACAGAAATAAGCTGCTATTCAAATAGCAGCCCATCCAATCTTCCATTAGAGAACTAAAACATATAGATATTGACTGTCATTTTGTAAGGGAAAAGCTACAAGAAGGACTGATACAAAAACTACACAATGGCACAAAAGAGCAGCAAGCTGATCTACTAATCAAGAGCCTGTGCACACCTCAGCATGAGTATCTGATTGCCAAGCTGGGAATGAAAATTTTGGTTTCAGCCATCAGCTTGAGAGGGAGTGTAGAAGTTAATAGAAGTAGTAGGGACCACACTGATTAAGTTAATCGTGTAATTCTGTTAGCTTAGTTAGTAGTTAAAGATTGATTAGTCAGGGAATTAGCTAGTTGTCTATAAATAGCTATCTTGTACATTCACAGTTACAATTGAAGACAGATACTTTCTAACTCAATTTCGCTAGTAATTCTCTCTTCCTTTCTTCTCTTCTGAGCTGCGAGTCTCTGATTATCCATGGCTGAGATCTTTAACAACATAGTCTGTGTAACTTCTAGATATCTAAGCATTGTTTCAGAAGATAAATTATTTTTTTCTCAATTGAAAACTAGTATTAACCATAAACACCCAAGACATCAAACAACAATATGTTCAATGTGGAAAAAGCGAGTGTAAATTGTGGGGTGAGGTGGGTTTGCAACATGACCAGAAATGGAAGACCTTATTTTAGAATAGTGTTGTCCAGATCAGCTTGTGCGCACCTTGATTATTTTATCAATAGTTATTACCCCTGTTACACCCCGTATGATTTGAGAAATAAATCCGTTCTTTCGAGATAGGACTAAGAGTACTTAATAGGTTAAGAAGGAAGTGTTATGAGGTATTTGAGTCACTCTATGATCGTATTTAAGATTAGACGTCGATCAAGTTGTAGAACGAAATTCAGCAAAAGTTATCACAAATTTCTTGTTTGAAATTCTCTGAAATTTAGGTCAAATGTATCGAGGTTTTTCTCCGAATCTATAAGGAGTTACGGGGCCTACGACCTATTAAATTAAAGGTCTATGAGTCTAGTTTTCAACGCATTAAACCGTTCATCAATACGACTTCGGAGTTGAGAGATATTTGCGAGACTGCGCAAGCAGGCACGTCAAAAACGGCTAAGGTGGTGGAGGACTATATTAGTCCATTTGGTTAGTTATTTCACATCTAATTTTCATTTCTGGAAATTTCCACAAAGGAAAAACTCTCTCAAGGTCTTTCCATAGTATTCTAAGGGTTTGGAGGCTAGGAAGCTAAATTCAAGTGAGTTTTGGTGTCGAGAATCTAGAATTCACCATGGAACTCGTGTAGCGACATTGTTTTCAAGTTTCCTTGCGGCTGTTTTATGGAGTTTGCTTGGTAAGCTTTCTTCCATATTGATTCTTAGTGTTCTAAAGTTGTTGATGATCGTAGGTTGTCATCTTAGCTTTTTCACCGTCGAATCCTTAAGAACTAGCCGGTAAACATTTTTTCATGTTGTTTCTCTTGTCAGTTTCTTGTAGCAGCTTGTAGCTGGTTGTTTAAGCTGCTCTTAGGCAGCCCCCAACCGACTTACAACCGACGTCGGCCGACACGTGATACCAACCGTTTCTAAGGGTTGTTCGACTCGAGGACGTGCCAACCGATACACGAGTCTAACCTAACCTAACGACAACATACATACACATATCTTACACAACCAATAGCTCAACCAAGAGTATGCCAACACGTTTTTAAGACACCACAACGTAGCTCATATACACGACAACAACACTAGCTCAAACCTTATGGAAATCACGCCGAAAAAAGGGAAGAAACGGCCTAACCATACCTTAGAATCCAACGAACGCAAGACAACCAAACTTTCACTCCTTAAGCTTACCAAGATACTGCCTAAGAGTAGCTTAAACAACCAGCAACAAGCTGCTACAAGAAACCGACAAGAGAAACAACATGAAACAACGTTTACCGGTTAGTTGTTAAGAATTCGACGGTGACAAAGTTAAGGTGACAACCTACCATCACCAACTTCAAAACCAACCTTAGAACACCAAGAATCAACATGGAAAAAAGCTTACCAAGCAAACTCCACGAAACAGTCGCAAGGAAACCTGAAAACAACACTGTTACACGAGTTCTATGGTGAATTCTAGATTCCCGACACCAAAACTCACTTGAATTTAGCTTTCTAGCCTCCAAACCCTTAGAATACCATGGAACCTTGAGAGAGTTTTTCTTTCATGAAAATTTCCAGAAATGAAAATTGGATTTGAACTAAATCGAACAAATGGACTTATATAGTCCTCCACCGCCTTAGCCGTTTTTGACATGCCTGCTTGCGCGGTCTCGCGAAAACACGAATATCTCTCTACTCCAAAGTCATATGATGAACGGATTAATGCATTGAAAACTAGACTCATAGACCTTTAATTTGATAGGTCGTAGGCCCCCTAACTCCTTATATATTGGGAGAAAAGCCTTGAGACATTTGATCCAAATTTCAGAGAATTTCAAGAAAGAAATTTGCGATAACTTTTGCTGAATTTCGTTCTATAACTTGATTGACGTCCAATTTTAAATACGATATGATCATAGAGTGACTCCAATACCTCATAACACTTCCTTCTTAACTTATTAAGTACTCTTAGTCCTATTTCGAAAGTACGAATTTATTTCTCAAATCATATGGGGTGTAACATTAGATTGGGTTAGACTCGTGTGTCGGTTGGCATATCGTCAAGTCGAACAACCCTTAGAAACGGTTGGTGTCACGTGTCAGCCGACATCGGTTGTAAGTTAGTTGGGGGCTACCTAAGACCTTTATATGTGAATGTTGATTGTGAATTTTGTGATTATGTAATGGGGGGGGTGTCGAGGCCCTTGGTGTTCGTGGTTACCCAACGGTGAGAGTAGGTCTAGCCGCGGGGTTGAGTTCAAGGGGTAGAACAATTGGCTTATGGTCAAGTTGAGTTTGTCTCCCATAGGGCAGTTCTGAGACACGCAAGACCTATGGGGAGGTACATGCCTCCATAGCGCCGTATATGTCTGTTCTAAGTCTTCCTGGGATCGCGATTGGTTCTCTCGGATGGAATGAGCTCTGCTAACTGTGTGCAGCCAAGAGAGCGTCAGGCAGTGCTTGATTGTTGATATTGTTTGATGTGATATCCTTGCATTATTGATTACTATATGATGGTTTGAGGTCAACCATATGCCCCAGGTAAGTGGGTTGTCAGGTGGGTTTCTGAGGTTATCGTTCTATCTCCTGTTAGCTGTTTATCAACTCTGGACTCTTTTCTTATTATCGCCTTTCATACTCTGTACATTGTGTACTGACGCCCTAGTTGAGGCGCTGCATTCATGCCTGCAGGTCTTCATCGTCAGGTTGATCTAGGTCCCCGTGCTTGTGCGGAGTTCCAGCTGACATCGATATGCTCCAGTTCGTCCGGAGATGTCCCTTTTGGTTTTGAGTACATATTGGGTAGTTTGGGGCCCTATCCTAATCAATATGAACTTGTTAACTCATTAGAGGCTCATAGACATGACCTAATGGGTTGAAGGGTGGTGGTCACCCTTGTATATGTCTTTTGGTTTGTTGGCCGCCTAGTCGGCCATGGTATATTGTCGTTTTGTTGCCTATGTCTTATACGTGTCTTGTGGGATGTTGAGTTGTCGAACCTTAACGGTTCTGGCCTATGTTTCATATTTCGTTGTTGCGTGTGCTCGTATCAGGAGTAGCACCAGGTGCTAGTCACGCTCCAAGGTTGGGGTGTGACAACTTCCCACCAACATAGGTACCAGGGAAGTCGGGCCACCAAGGATTAGGCGGATGAGAAAAAATCACCTAGTACTTTTACCTCTACTGGGATACCAGCCTAATATCTCATGGTTTTACTCTCACTTCATGATCAGAAATGGAAAAATTATGGGTTTGAACATGATTAATACTAGCATTTATAATATGGAGTTCTACTCAAAAGCAATAAATCACTTCTAAAATGCATCAGCACCTTAGCAAGATTTACTACCTTCTATTCCTAAACTTTGACCCTAATTCCAAACATTTTTCTTTCATCTTATGGGGCAAAGATGAAAAAAGATTACATTTTTCTTAATTAATTACTCTGATCCTTCCTTTGTTGAAATGATCCCAAAAAAAATAGGAACCATGAATTTACTTGGAAACAAACGCGCACTGAACCTGCAGTGGTATCACAATGGGTAAAAGCAAATTAAAACAGAGAAATGAAAACTTACTGTTAATAGAGAGAACTTTAGGCCAAATCGAAGGAAGCCCACAATGGGTTTTTGCTGCTGCAGCAGGGAGATGAAGAGAAAGAATTGGTGTATGAGACTGGATGATCAAGATTAAGAGGTTTAAGAACTGGAATTTTGCTGTGTAGGACTGATGAACTCCGTCCGACTGTCTGTGATTAGTGATAAAGAGTTATTTAGTGGTCACTGATTCCATTGGGTTAAGAGAACTTGAGAAATTCAAGAAATAAATCAACGACTCACTCTTTTTTCTTATTAACAAAAAAAAGGTTAGAATAGGAGAAATGACGGAAGAAATTATAAGGTTAGAAAAAATTAGCGAATTTCACCGATAAATTAAAATTTTAAATAATTAATTAATTAAGTTATTAAGATTTCTTATAAAAAATCCATTATATAATGACATTTTTTTTAGTCTATTTAATATTTATGATAAGGGAATCGCAATTGGCTATTTTTAGGTGCTCATGTAAGGGTTTTGAATTAAAGTCCCTCATTTGGAAAATTTTTACAGTCATTTTTGCTGATTCTTTTTTAATTTATGAAAAAAATTATATCTATCTAAATTTAATAAATATATAATTTAAATTTTAGAAACACGGTTTTATAATAACACGATATTTCAATATAGATTAACATGAATATAATAATTATTTTCTATATTAATATTTTATTATAATAATTAAATATATTTTGCATCAATTTTGCATGTTATGTTATATTATATTTTTTTAAAATAAGATTTTAATATAAAAATTAAAAAAATTTCATACAAAAGATATTATTATAGAAAAATTTTATTATATATTTAATATTAGAAGTTTTAAGAATCTTATAACTACTTAAATATTATGAATTATGATATGTTAAAAAAAAAAAAGAGTTTAAATGTTCTAGTTAAATAACGTGTCTAGTCCGATTATGATAATAAAATGAGATGGGCAAAGTATAATCTATTAGATAATTCTTGCAAATGGAAATCAATTAAGGTGAAATTCGTTTACTTTTCATACATTAAATGGTGGGCAGGATGGATTATTTTTCCAAAGCAATAATGTTCTATTATCTATAAAGGAACAAAAGTATCCATAAATTTCTTTTTGGTACACATACAAAAAGTATCCATACACTTCTTTTATGATAAATAATTTCAAAGAAGACTTATGCTAAAGATAGACTAACTAAGGGTGTGTCCGGTTCTTGAAAAAATATTTTTCATAAAAATTAATTTCTTAAATGATTGTGTTTTTTAAAAAAAAGGTGAAATTTTTTACTTATTTTTTGTGTTCAAGTGAAAAATATTATTTTAAATTTTTTTATATATAATTCAGATAAATGTTACTGATATAATTAGGAATGATTGTGGGGTGGTGAAGATGGAGATTAAGGATGAGAACCGTGGGATGAAGACAATTAATGTGAAATGCTATTTTTTGGAACTTATATTTTCTTGGAAGAAATGTCAAAAATGACTTTAAATTATGTGAAATTGAACAGAAATGTCCTCCATTAATAGTTTGGTCCAAAAATACTCCTTTTGTCAATAGTTTGGTACAAAAATGTCCCTACTGATACTTTTGAGTCAAAAATACCCTTTTTCTATTAATTATTTTTCTAATAAAATATTAGTTTAAAAGGATCTTTTTCTTATTTCTTTGCTTTTAAAAGTTCTTTAACTAATAAAAAAAGTGAGAAATAATTTTCTTCTTCTTAATCTCGTTTTATCAATTTAAATAGAATAACAATGTGTACTTTTTAAACTGATAATATATATATAAATCATAGTAATCTCATCATTAAATTTTATTTAAATGCTAATAAAAAAATTTAAAATAAAATAAAATCTTATTTCTTAATCTTTTTTGAATTGAAGTAGGACAAACATTTGCTAATATATTTCGTGATTTTAAAGTTAAAATGAAAATAAGAATCAACAAAATTTTATCAAGAGATATTTAAAAGATATTTCGTAATTTGAAGCAATATAATAATTTTTTGTGTTTTATAACATTATAATTGTTATATCTTAACATTTGTCTTTCTTTCATTCAGAAAAGATTAAAATAAAAATATTTTCTATTTTATTAGATTTTTTTTATCATTATCTAAATAAAAATTAATAATGAATTATTGTGATTTTATAAATATGAAAATTAATAATGGATTACAATATTTTTTATTAAAAAATAATGTGTTTTAAAAAAATCTATTAAAAAAGGTCATTTTGACCCAAAAGTAACAGTATAAGTATTTTTGGACCAAATTATTAATAATAGAGATATTTTTGAATCAAATTATTAACGAAAAATATTTTCATTCAATTCACATAGTTTAAGTGTATTTTTGATCTTTTTCTCTTTTTCTTATTTTTGTTTTTCACTAAAAAGTCACTTCCCTTTTTTTTTTTTTTTAATGTCCAATTGGAATCCGTATATGTCAAAATTAGAAAATATTTTTGAAAAGTTGTTTCCTCACTAAAAAAGAAAAGACGAAATGTTTGTATGTTTTTGATGGGACATTGATGTAAAAGTGAAAAGAGAAGGTAATCAATATTAATAATTCATGTCCATAAAAATTGAACGAAAAAAAAAAACAAGAAAAACAGAAATAAACAAAATGACCATTTGATAATTTTATCGTTATGGTAAATATGGGATAATAAAATGAGAAAATAATGTAGTATAACAAATATATGTTATGTATTTATTATTAGTAGATATAATTTTAAAAAAATTTATATTTGTAAAAAAATAATTACAACCTCCTCTTTTTCCCCCTCTCTCCCTCACCTCTCTCCTTCCTCCTTCTTGTTGTCTTTGTCTCCCCCTCTCTCTCTCTCTCTCTCTGTATATTTTTGTTTTTTTCTTCCTTTCTCTCTCGTTCTGCCTCTCCTTTCATGATACATTGTTACATAACAAATTCGATATTAATACATGATACAATTGTCACTTTGCTGACATAATGCACCAAATTAGAATTATATATTGATAATTGACCCTCCCCCCCCGCCCCCCCAAAAAAATGATATGTAGCAATATAAAAGTGAGTATTTGATATATAACAATTCTAGAACTATTAAAAATATGATACTGATACATGTATCAAAAAACTCATCTATCTAAATGAAAAATATATATTTCACTGAAAAAATTGATACATATTGATAAGCATTTAAAAAAAAAAGAGTACAAGTAGAATGGGTGAATACAAGTGATACAAGAGCGAATGAATAGAAGTGATACAAGAGTGAAAGAATACAAGCTCAATTAGAGCTTTTGGTTGTTTTCTTGTATACACGTAAATTGTATTTGCCGATACAATCTGTATTGAATACAAGTGATACAAGAGTGTATGAATACAAGCTCAATTAGAGCTTTTGATTGTTTTCTTATATACAGATAAATTGTATTCGTTAATACAGTCTGTAATCAATACAATAATTATTTGTCAATTTTTGTATATTTTTATATATGTAGACTGTATTCGTTGATATGATGTAAATGTGCACATCAATATAAGTAGAATGAATGAATAAAAGTGATACAAGAGCGAGTGAATATAAGTGATACAAGAATGAACGAATACAAGTTCAATTAGATATAATAAATATTAATTGATACAGCTAATGCACCTATGAATACAATATGAATACAATTGTTTGATATCCTCCAAAAAATATAAAAAATACAAAGAGAAATATACAACTATAGTACAATATGCAAAGAGGGAGAGAAAAAAATAGAGAGAGAAAGAAATGGAGGGGCGAGAGAGGCAGAGAGAAAAAGAGCAAGAGCGAGAGAGAAAGAGGGAGAGAGATAAAAATAGAAAGAGAGAGAGAGAAGGAGGCGGGGGAGGGGGGGGGGGGGGGAGGGAGGATGGCGAGAGAGATTCTGGAGAGAGGATTTTTTTTGCCCTAAAAGTCATTGCTATAATTTGTAATTATGTAATGTATAGCTACTAATGGTAATTAGTTTTTAAATGGATGCTATTTATGAAATTTTTCCTTACTCTATCTATCACAATTTATGTGATGCACTTTTCTTTTATGTTTGATTAAAAAAGAATGTCATCTTTCTATAGTTGAAAATAAAATAATTTATAGTAAAAAAAGTTTAAGATTTATTTTAGATCATAATCTTTTTTTACTTTTTAAAATTTTATGTCAAATTAAATGACATCTCATAAATTTGAGATGAAAAAAAAAATTCTATGCATATAAACAATATTTTTCCAAAAAAGAATAAGAATATACATTAAGCACCATCATTTGGTGTGGAAAGTAAAAATATTAAAAAGATTATATTTTATTGATTTCAATTTGTTTGTTTTTATTTTTTTTAAGTACGTTTGAAATAGAAAATATCTCTTTTATATATTAATAATTTTTTAACTTTAATTTTTTGCATGACATGTTTAAGATCGCAAGATTAAAATATATTTTGATATATTCTATGTATTTTTAAGGCGGAATGACTTGAGAAACCCTTGTACTGGTTCTAAATTGTCATTTCGATCCCTACACTCCCGACTTTGTCAATTAAATAAGAAATAAGAATAAGGAGTCTTTATGTCGCGTTACCGAGGACCTCGTTCAAAAAAATACGTCGTCTGGGAGCTTTACCAGGACTAACTAAAGTTTTATCGTTATAAAACACGGAATTCAATAAAAGCAATGATAAATAAATACAAAATAGAAAAGGACAGGGAGAAAACTAAAAAAAATAGAAGAAAAAAGTCATACAAAATTATATATACAAATCAACACTTAAGCATATTAAAACTCAATATTTTAATTTTTCTTTTAATCTGATAAATAAAATTGATGCTAACGAATATGAGATATCTTTTATTCTCTTTAATCTTCTATAGTGAAATTTGTTAGTAATATTAATTTATTAATTGATCGGATAAAAAAAATTTAAAATATTAAATTTTAATAAATTTAAGTGTTTAGTTAAAAAAAATTAAAAATACAGAAATTAAAATAATAATTTAGCATAAAAATAAAAATCTCTCTCAATTTATTTTACCTATTTTTAATTTAACATTGCATAATTCAAAATAATTCATTTACTTTTTAAAAATTGGTACCAAGGTAAGATATGGGCAGTGGATCCAGAACCAAACAACAAAATTGTAATTATAAATAGGACGATATAGTCCAAAGTTCCTTTCAAGTTTCAACATTAAAGACGACGACGTATATAGTTGGTTAAGCAAAGCAAATAAATATCCATTGAGCAGCTCAATTCTCACTCCCACTACACGAACGTAGTAGAAATCTCCAACACAAACAAAGAAGAAAAATGGCAGCACAAGGAACTTGCCTTAACCATGTCTCCCGAGAATCCTCTGATATCAAACGCCTCGCCCAATTCTACATTGAGGTTTTGAATTTCATACAGCATAGTCAGGGTTATAATTTTCTGTCTAAATTCGAGTAGTAGAATAAACACGAAATTCATATTAGATATTCCAAAAATTTAAGAATTAGTTGATTGATTGATTGTTTGATGGAAACGGGTTTGTGTTTTTTTTTTCCTTTTTTTCGCAGATATTCGGGTTTGAGAAAGTTGAAGCTCCAAGATTTGAATTTGATGTGATATGGTTGAAGCTGGCACCATCTTTCTACCTTCACCTTATCGAGAGGGACCCCAGTACGAAGCTTCCAGAAGGTCCTTGGAGTTCCATCTTAGCTGTCGCCGACCCGAAGAATCTGCCCAGAGGTCACCATGTCTGCTTCTCCGTCTCCAATTTCGATTCTTTTGTTCGGAACCTCAAGGTTGATTTTAATCATCTATTTTCTCCTCTTCCAGTTTCATTAGAAAGTTTATCTGGTTAACGCTTTTTTTTTTGAGGTGGGGGGTGGGGGTGGGGGTGGTTTGATTCAAGTATCATAGAAGCTGTGTTGCTCTTTTCAATTTCACTTTCTGTTGAAGTTTTCCCTAAATTAATTGTATGTGATTAAAAGAAAAAGTTAGTTTCAAGATTTGATTATTCAGTACTAGATTTTCTCATGATTATGTTAAATGTGATAGAATCAAAGTGCTAGTATCATCCTTAATTTGATGATTTTTGTTATATATTATTTCCTTTTTTTTTTTCTTTTGGTTTACCCTTTAGATGATGTCAATTCTTGTAATGACACTTTGAAAATAAAATTGTGTAAAATGAGGTACCCTTTGATTGAGATATGTGAAGGGCCATATAGAAAGAGATTTTGATTAATTGTTGCCTCTTTGAAGTTTATCAAGGGGATCGGAACTGTTCTATCTACTAGTGCATCAAGTTTTTCTTGTTTTATTTGTTGTGGATATTTAAAAGAAATGCATTAGGTTCGCTTTTAATGTGAGCTGAGGTGTAGCAATTGAAAGTTGGATTGATAATACAGGCAACGATGTGTTAAGAGCTAGATGAAATAATGTGATGGGCTAATAGCTAATTGTCCTTTGTTGAGCTATAGCTGAATTTGTTTTGGACAATGTTAACGAGAGCATGAATCATAGACCAGTGTCTAGTGTTGAAGAACTTCTTTAGTAATGAAGTTGATAAGGGTCAATATCAAAAACCAAACTTGATATGGATTTGCCAAGATCAAAGGCATACCATTGGCAGAGCTGTAGCTGGTATTCGATTTACAAATTGTAAACGTGGCATGAATCGTAGATCAGTATCTAATGTTCTAGAACTTCTTTAGTATTAAAAATTAAACTTGATTTGGGTTTTCCAAGATTGGATGCATATGCTTGTTGTTAGATTAGACTCGTTTCTTTTCTCAATTCTGGGTTATCCATGACTAATAGATATGCTGACCACTCTTTTCTCTTAACTTTGCCATTTAGGAGAAAGGAATTGAAATTCACGAGAGGACTCAACCAGATGGCAAGACCAAGCAAGTCTTCTTCTTTGATCCAGATGGTGAGATTTTCCTTCTATTTATATATATGCTAATATCACATTGCTTCTGAAGTGACAGTGTTTTTAAGTTTAAGAAAGACGCGAAAAATGGATGTTCTTTATACTCCTTTTGAATCCCTTAACCTGATGTCTATGCTAGTGTATCAAATTCTTTGCAGTTCCGCACTTGATTAGGTAAAGTTCTCAATTCAATAACATATGGTTCCCAAATCTTGCAGGAAATGGTTTGGAGGTAAGCAGTGGGACTCCTGCCTCCTGAACAGTGACCAAACTCTTAGTCTCGCATACTTTGTAACCTTAAGTTTAGAGTATAATAAACCCACAGGCCTCAGGAAATGTTAGCTCGGATGATATCTTGTGTAAATTTGCCTATTGTTATGAAAATATTTCTGTTGTTTTACTTGTGCTTTCTCCTTGCAATTGCTTCCAAGAAGCAACTTGTAGTCTGATTATAGCCTAAATGACTCCACTAATAGCGTAAATGTATCTACGTATGTAGATCGATCTCTCACATAAGACAATACTAGTGGAGTAAGTAGGAGTACTAGCCACAGAGAGAGATTTATCCTGTAGTTCAATAGCCATGATTTTGATTTCTATAGTTCACCTTGACAATAAGAAACTGATAGATATTAGCAGTGACTATTATTAAGAAATTTTAAGGAAGCTGAATAATTGAATTCTGCTCTCTTTTTTCTGTCAGATGTTGTAAGAACTCGTTTCATACAGGTTAAATCGACCTGCATAACTAATCTCTATATTATTAATACACGTGTAATTCTAATCAACAATTAAATCACTCCTAAGTTCATATCACTTATAATCTGTATTTTAGTTCATCTCAGTTCAATTTATTTGAGCTCAAACAAATTTTAAATGAATTAATAACTTAATTTAATGTAACCGGTCTACTTTCAAATAAGTTATCTCGACTATACCAGAACATGAGGGGTCGATTTAAATGAATTAATAACTTAATTTAATTTAATCGGTCTATTTTCAAATAAGTTATCTCGACTATACCGGAACATGAGGAATTATTTGGTACGAAAACAAGTAAGTTAGAAATTAATAATACATGGGTTAATAATGTTAGAACTGAATTATAATATTAAAATTATTTTTTTATCAAATATTTAATTTATTGAATTAAAAATTAAAAATATTATATATTATATTTAATTTAAAATTCTATTAAAATCTTTTTTATAATTATATCACTAAATTTTTATATAAAAAAAATTTACAAAAAGAGGTTGATGATAGTTATTTTATTTTATACTATATAATAAGTGAAAGCCTTTGGTCGTTTACGTCAATTACGCCACCCACCAAACTGTCAGCCGCAACACCTCTACCCAAACCATACCCATTTTTCCTCTCAAACTCACCTCAGCCGCCCTTCCCTCTCCCTCTCTCTCTCACCCGCCCACCGCCACCAGTCGCCTCCACTCTCTCCCCATCCTCTTCCCCTTTTCTTCATTTTTTCCGGTCATCTACCGACCGCCTTCTCTCTTCTCTCTTCCTCTACCATTTTTTCCGGCGACAAACACTGCCGGCAGCCTCCCTCTCTCCATCTCCTTCATCTATCATCTCACCATTTTTTCGGCCACCATGGCCGGAGAAAACAACACCACCAGTCGCCTCCACTCTCTCCCCATCCTCTTCCCCTTTTCTCCATTTTTTCCGACCATCTTTTCTCTTTCGAGACATTAAAATGTGTGCTAATGAGGTTTTTGCTTTTCTTTTCTTTTTTTTTAATGGAGGCAGGATTATGTTGGTGAAGATGTTAGTGCTGATAATTTTTTCAATGTTATCCTTGCAAATAAAAGTGGTATCACTGGAGGTAGTGGAAAAGTTTTGAACAGTGGTCCAAATGACCATATCTTCATCTACTATACTGATCATGGTGGCCCTGGAATTGTTTGTAAGCGCTTCGTCATTACATTATTTTCCTCTTTATTCTTTAGTTTTATGTTTCCACAGTATAGTTTTATGTTTTCACAGTATAGTGACGAGGTAATAGAGATCAATTCAGAATTTAAATTTAGTAGATTCAATTTTTCATATAGTTGTTAGGTCTGATCTTTGTACTTTGAAATGATGAGTCTATAATTTAATATTTATCAAAATTTAGTGAATTTTCAATGTATATTTGATCCATAAAAAAAAGTACTAATCAACACCTCGACCAACTACCCGGAAAACTCCATAGCCTCCACCTCCGTCGCACCCTCTCCTCTATCTTCCTCTGTCTCTGCTCGCCGGAAAAAACTAACTCCTAGCCCATGGATTCGATCTGTCCGTAAATTTTTACTCATTTATTTATTTTTATTTATTGTTCTTTGTTTTATTTATGTTTAATTAACGCTATGTTTTGCCGAACGTAGCTTGGTGCATTATGTAAGGACTTCTTCTTAAGATAAGGCAAGGGAGGAAGCCTCGGCCATAAATGTCGTCATTTCCAGCCACCTGATTTTGCTATGACTTTTTTTGATTAAATAATCATAAAGTCCTTATACATTAGGTTGTTATACGAATATAGCAATTTACAGGTCTAATTGGTTATTATTAATGGACATTTGTGTGTGCTTTCTTTTAGTCTTTTAAATTTGAAAACAGTGTTTACAGGGATAACATTTGCCGATGTTATTAAAGAAAAGCAAGGAGGAATTTGTCTTGAAGGCAAGTCAATACTGTTATTTTCTTTATTTTATTTCGATATCATTTTGTATCTAATACTCCCACAGTTTCAATCTGTTTGTCTTAGTTTGACATGATACGAAGTTCAAGAAAATAAAGAAGTGAATTTTGTGGTAAATTAAAGATGTCTGTAATGTATCAAAATGTTTTTTGTGGTCTTAAATATGTAAGGTAGGATGTTGGGAGTAAAGATTTACTAAAAATAGAAACAAATTGAAATTAGAGGGAGGAGTAGTTTAAAATAAATACCAATATTATTCGTAGAAAGAATCCTATTTCTGCATAGCTGTACTTTCTTAAGCGTGTCTAAATGTATAAAGTGGAACAAAAAAGTGACTGCATGCGTTTTGTGGTAAAGATATAAAATATTGACAACAAATATAGTTGTTTATTGTCTTTATTTTCAGGAGCTCTAAATTACGGTTAGGAACACCATTAACCTAAAAAGGTTAATTATCAATCAATGCATACACTACTACTACTATGTTCGTGATTCATAAAAATGTCATTAATATATATTAAGTGTACTACATTATTTTTATGTCATTAATATATATTAAGTGTTTTTGTGTCATTGTTAAATTACAGTTACAAGAACCGTCAATATAGAAAGGTAAGTTATGTTATTTGAGTTAATGCAATCAATGCATACACTACTACGTTTGTGATTCACAAAAACTCCCTTATTTTTTACGTCATTGGTATGGACTTAAGCGTTTTTGTGTCATAGTTAAGTTATTTAGGCTTTTCGCATCGATAATACCATGATATAATATATGTTATTTGTGTTTTGTTTTTTTTTGTACACTTTGAATGACGAATATTAATGATTTTCATTGTCTATTTGGGATCTGGTGTTAGATTTTAAAAAATAGTGAAACAATATCCTTTTGAGAAGTTGTAACTAATAGAGCTTTAGCATTATTAAGGTAGAGTATCAATATTCTGAAAACGGAAGTTCTGTAATGAAACTAAGACGACATGAGAGAACTTCCTCTCTTTGAACATAAGAGACTCATTTCCCCTATTGAAAGAGGTTTTATAGTATAATTTCTTATTCTTGATATAGTTCTTCTCTTTGATTGTGTGCATAATTATTTAGATTTCTGCCTTTTCCCACTTTTGGTAATTGATTTAGTTAAACGACTTCTTCAGATATGAAGGATCTTGAAATTAAAATGCTAAAGTAAATATTCACTTTTTTTAATCTACTTGAGTTCAATCTCTTACAACTGAAATTTGGATTGTCGTATAAGTGATTACTATCCCGTCCTAAATTTACGACGGACACTGCACCCCACTTTGTTTCTTGGACCATATGAACGTACTTCTCCATCAGTTTTACAAGTATATGAGACATAGTAATTTGTAGTAGGCTCCAATATAATTTGTTGTTTATTCATTTTTTCTGGTAACTAAGAAATGGAGATGACAGGAAGTTAGTAATTCTAGAAGTTGGAATAGGTTTAGTTTAGCAATTTTTAGTTTTTGCTTGTGTTTCAAGGGTAAATTATTTATTGATCTAGATCTTTTCTTTTTCTATATTTACTTTGTGTAATTTTTGGAATAATCTACTAGATGATTATATTTGTCCAAATTACGGCCTTATACCTTGATACATCATTTGAAGTAGGGAAAAATTATTGTAGTATCATTTATGAATTGAAATGTTTGCTGGTCTTCTTTAATTATTTTTGACAAAAATTCTTATATTCAAATTGTTATTTTTGTGATTTGGGTATATCCGTCAGATAGAACAAATGCAAGAGTTGGCATTTGTTTTTGCTATTGAATTTTGTGGTATTAGCATCTGTGTAAGATATTGTAGTACTATTATGGTTCAACTTTATCATGATATATTAATTTGAGGGGAACGAGTTTCTTATCGCTCTGAGATTATGCCATCCAATTTCTATATGAATTCATTTTCTACTTCGTCTGAACCAAGTGGGTAGCCTTCATCTTATTCTATTTTTTTGAACTTTTAACTTTTCGTTTATTCTTTTAAGTTATAATAAATGTGATCTATTGTGAGCTATATATAATTCTCCTTGATAAACAATGGGGTATTTTTAAAGTTGCTTGTGATTTTGCTAGAAAAATATCGAGGATTGATATGGGCTCTAAAAGCACACGTGTTATAGCAAATGCCGATCTTTCTTTGTCATCAAATGCAAGCACATCTTTCTCCCTTTTTTTTAGAAATATCTTTTGATCAGACAATTTTTGCTAAGATTACTAGACAAAAATTTTCATATGAACCCGTGACGATATGAAGCTGGTACTTAGTATAAGGTTTCATGACATCAATGTTATAATTGAAGGGATAAAATATCTAAAAATGCTTTATTATCTCAATATGAATTACCTCTCAAATCCTATTTTATTTTATGATATTGAGTCGCTGATAATCGAATACTAATAATTTACTGCTTTTTTTATTCAAAACCATTAATCCTTTAAAATAATTAATTTAATAATGAAGAAAATATGACATCAAACACCCGTGCGTAGCACGGGCATTTCATCTAGTTTTTATATAAAACACTACACTTTATAATTTATAAGTAATTTATGTATTAAAGTAAATTGAGTAACCAAATGACTTATTGACTGACTTAATTTAATTTAAAAGTTATTTCAATTAGTATGACCAACCAAAAAGTCTGAGTCACCGTTCCAGCTTACAAGTCCACCACGTGCGCTTAAAGTTGCAACGTGTCACTCCTCAGACTTACCACAAAAATGCCTGCTTTTCCAGAAGAAAAGTAATCGAAATAATATGAACCCAATTTAAGCATGAAAAAATTGTAAAAGCATTTCACATCATCAACAAACTGTAAAGTTATCTCTCTCTGTATATAGAGAACAAGAAAGATGAGTCAAGGACAACCTCAAAGGGCAGAAACAGAGCAGCAGGAGCCCCTAAAATACGGAGATGTTTTTAATGTAACAGGGGAGTTAGCTGAACAGCCAATTGCACCACAAGATGCAGCCATGATGCAGAGTGCTGAAGCCATGGTATTTGGGCAGACACAAAAGGGTGGTCCTGCCTCTGCCATGCAGGCTGCTGCTGCCAAAAACGAAAGAACTGGACTTGTTAGTCATGAGGCGACTACTAAGGTTGCTGGTGATGAAGGTGTTACTGTGTCAGAAACCAAAGTCCCCGGCAGACGTATAATTACAGAATCAGTTGCTGGACAGGTATATATGTACTTTTCGACTTCAAAATTTCTCGTGAAAAACACGACGTTATGATTTGTTTTATTTACTATGTGTTAACTGTTTAATTTTGCATTTAAATCAGACGCATCAAACACAGTACCCCTCTTTGATAGAGGGATAGCCAGCGGTGAGGCCATTGGATCAATAAACCATAGGCGTAAGGAGCTTGAAACTAAAAAGAGTGACATCAGAAGCTAATCTACCTTGGATGCACATTTAGGATTTGGTTGGAATCCAATAGCGAATATACGCCTCTCTTACCTAATGCAATTGACCGACGCTTCACTTCAAGACCCTACTACTTGCCTAATGCAATTGACCAATGCTTCACTTCAAGACCCTATTTACCGAGGAAACACTATTTATTTAGTGGAAGGAGCCGAAGGGGTGAACACACTTACAAGCAGCCTTTTTCATCATCTGATTCTATCAGATCAGCTTCTTCAATCCTGGCGTAAACTTCTTGCTGCCTTCTCACCCAAGAGCCAGGACATCTTTTTGCATACCCAATCTAAGGGATCCAAGGGGTCGGCAGTCGCACCCTCAATAAAAAATTACTCTACATATAAATTTTGAACCTCCTAATACGTATCGATCAGAGATCAGAGATCAGAGATTGGTCTAGGAGTTTCAAATTTACCTTAGAAGTGTCAAGTTCAAATCCTAAACACTATATTTTTATTTTTCAAAACCCTAAAACCTGGATCCGCCACTCTCACCGGCATCACCTTTGGCATTATAGGTCGGCAGCATATCTCGATCCATCTACAATTGGTGGCTCTCGGTGGCAGAGCCACCGAGGAAATTGAGTCGATGATCATAACGATCCTCTTAGAAGTAGAGCTTTAATAGCCTGATCATATTTTATTTGGGGTCAAGTTACTATATCTTTAATAGGTGTTTGGGCATGTTTCCTGTTGAGATTTGAGAAAAACAGAGTAGGATTTGAAGTTGTAATTGAAATGTCGTGTTTGGACATAAATACAGTTCAGCTAAAATTTGGAACAAGTCATAAAAATCTTTTGTAACTTATTTTTTAAACTGCAAGTTCGATTCTTTATTTTGTACTATTGAAATACTGAGCAAATTTGATAAACATAGAACGCATTTAGAATTTGATAGATATGGCATGTATTTAAAATAATCTCCAAATATTATTTCGAATACTTGGAATCTTGTCAATGGGCAAACATTCTGTATCCTGATTTTCGTGACCCTGACCTGCTGAAAATAGAAATATTGCCATTTTTTTTGTTGTCCTTAATCATTAAGTTTGTTTCTCAAAGAGTCAAGAGTTCATGATATAGATAAACCTGGAGTAAATACTCAGAGATATTGAGATAATTGCAGGTATTGGGGCAATTTGTTGAGCCTGTTCCAGAAACAGCAGCAGCAGTGGGCGGAGTGGATGTGGAGGAAGCACCCATAACAATAGGAGAAGCTCTGGCAGCAACAGCACACACAGCTGGGGAAAAACCGGTGGAACTGAGTGATGCAGCTGCAATACAAGCGGCGGAAGTCAGAGCCACCGGTTCTAGCACTATAACCCCTGGAGGATTAGCGGCCACAGCTCAGTCGGCCGCCTCAGCTAATGAGGGGTTAGCTCGAGATGTTGATAAAATCAAACTCAACGACGTCTTGACGGTTAGACTTTGACCTTTCATTAACATATGATATGATTTTTTTCTTGGGATTTTGGAATTGGAGATTTACTATAAAGAATGTTGTGATTCTAAACTTACATCTGAGATTTTGGAATTAGAGGTATACTACATTAATATTCTTTTCGTAGTAAACTAAAAAGCAAAGCCCGACACAAATTGGAACACTGCATATAACAAAACTAAAAAGTGTGTTATACAAATTCAAACAGACAGAGGAAGTACTGTATATCGTAGTTGATGAATTATTTGAGTGGTGTAATTTTTATTTTTGTTATATAGGGTGCCACGACAAAATTACCGGCTGATAAGGCAGCTACAAGGCAAGACGCACAAGGGGTAATGGAAGCTGAGCTTCGAAATAATCCAAGCCTGACAGCTTATCCTGGCGGAGTTGCCGCATCTGTGGCCGCAGCTGCAAGACTAAATGAAAGAAGTCCATAGTTAAGCTTTGGCTCATGCATGTGTAAAATATTATATTATATATATTAGCCAGACGTAGTCTTCCTTGTTAATTAGCTTGTTCCTCTTTGATCTTGTTTTGGTCAGGCTGTGTAAAAAGTACGTACCCTAGCTACTATGTAAATTATGTTGAAGTTGCTGCGTGTAATATGTCCTTAATCCGAAATGGAAGCGTGTGTTTTGCAAGTCTCAACACCCAACAAGAATTTGGTTTTTCTTTTCGAACTTAATATCGAAAAATTACGAATTAAAAATTCATCTTGGTCAATTGGATTTTCTTGAACTCTCTTTCTAAAGAACCAAATTAGTTTCTATTAAAATCCAAGATCGATTTGGCAGAATAATTCAAAAGACAATAAGTATCTGGCATAATAATTTCAAAAGAAGATAAAAGAAGTATCTTTAGTCTCTTTGCTACCTTCAGACTCGAAGTACCCTTCAACTAGGCGACCATCAACGACACTATCAAAATGTCCCTCGTACTAATTTGCGGAATGTTCAATCCACTCAAATAATTATGATTTGCATCTTATTTTGAGTTTGAAGAGTTTTTTTCAATAGGCGGTCCTTTATCATGTATGATTAAGGAATGATATTATGATAATATATAAATACATAAATGATGGTAATATTGAGGATTACAGAGTGTATTTTTGAAGGATTGCTAATACCATGACAGTATGTTATACTATGTCAGTATATGAACATATTGTGATGGTATTACGATATCATTAGGTATTGAGGAATGAATTATTTTTTATAATTAATTAAGGTATATTAAAGTAAAATGATAGCGGGTTGTAAATAATTTACTCCGATAAAATAATTAGGTAGTTCTCCTTTTCTAATAAGTAGCATCAGTAATAGGTGTGAGCATAATCATCGAAAATTGAATTGAATTAATTTTTTGGTACGATTTTTATTTTTTATTTTTAAATTTTGATATTTGATTCGATTTTCGATTTTGAAATATTAATTTTTTGATTTAGTTGAAATTTTATAACTCAATTTTAAAAAATAAAAATATTATAAATTTCTGATTAATCAACTGCTGTTATTTGTATAGCTGGTCTTAAATTTTGTCCCTCAAAAGAACTGCTCTTTAAATTTTACCTTCACAATTTTTACTTAAAATAAAATTACAATAATAACTTTGATAAAGAAACACAAATAAACTTAATGCATCTTAATTTTTCATAAAAAACTTCGCATATAATGTATGTTTTTCTGATGTCTCTTCATCAATGATAACAAGTTACCGTCTCCGGCGCTCACTTTGCACCGCTGCATCATCTTGTCGACGGTATTTATTGAGTTACTCAAATTACATTGAAAAAAGGTAAATATATAAGATTTGTATTCAAAGATAGATCATAATTTACATATAAGAATTATTGTGCAAAGGATAGGCACAATTTCAAAAAAATCATATTGCGCATATTTAACTAAAAATGTTTACACAACTTATGCTTGAACCCAAAAATAGAATATGAACTTCCTACAAATAATTTTAGAACTATCGAAATATTACACATTTTATGCCTAAAGCACAAAAATTATCTAAAAGACGAACGAATAAAACAAAAAAAAAACTACAATTGATCAATAAGCGAAATTCAAAATACAGAGCAGAGAGAGAGAGAAAGAGAAAGAGATCAAGAAAAAGAGAGAAGACTATGTGAAATAAAGGAACACAAAAAGTATAAGTCTATGGAGAATAAAAATATTTCCGTTCATAAAATATTATTAAATATTCTACCGATAAAAATTAAAGACCACATATATGAGAGGCAAAATTTAAAGACTTAGTAATTTTTAAGGGCAATCTGCGGAAAAACTTGATTTGCAGTCAACTCAATATGAAAAATAATTTATTTTGAATTCAAAAAACATAAAATAATTTATTTTTAATTAAAAAAATAGCTCATTTTACAACCAGAAAAATTACCCATTAATCAATCTCGTACTAAAAAAAAAATCAAATTAAAAAAATCAAATTGAAACAATTTGATCTTGAAAAAATTCAATTTAATTCGAACAGAATCAAATTGAACCAAATTAATTTAATTCGATATCCAATACACCCTAACAAAAAATTAAAAACTGAAAAAATTAAACCAAAAATTCGAACGCCAACCCTCACCGAAAAGCTCTCTTTGTTTTTCAAGTTCATACATTCAATCAAACAATAATGTTATTGGCCTATATCAAAATTATTATATATTATTGTCATATGTTTTGAGGTCATTACTTGAGAGTTCAAATGCATTTTACAATTATCTCAATTTATGTAAAAATATATATTTTTTAAAATTATTTATTTTAACTTTAATGAAACATTTCAATTATCGGAGATCAATTTTTGAATTCTTTTTAATAATTATTTTTTAATAAAATCAATTTACAGAGGTCGATGTTCTTTTGATTGCTCAGAATTTTATTGACTTCCTGTGTTCGATTTCCTTGGTAAATTTTTGATTTTTTTTTAATAGTGGAAATAATTTATAAATGCATTGATGTCTCTAATTGGGTTTAAATGTAAATTTTGAAGTCTTCCCTTGCTTCGCCCAAACAAATAACGTCACAAACTATAAGGTCAAAGCCATAAGCGTTAAGAAATTGCAAAAAAGGAAAAAACTTATCTACGGGCGTATACATTTAATTAATAAAAAAATAATATATGTTATGTTTTTAATTATAATTATTTATATTTAATTATAATTAATTATTATATATTTAAAATAAAATTTATAATAAACATTAATTTATTTTTATAATTAATTTAATTATATTAAATATATACATCCGTTCTGAACAAATTTAGACAAGGAGCGAGCAAGTCGTATAGAAATTACTCGTGCAGGGACTGAAAAATATTTCCTTCGTACTAAAACACACTTTAGTGTCACGTTATTCTAATTGTATTGTGCTAACGGTACAAATTAAACATATTAAAGAAAAAGCTTGGGGTCAAAACAAGTAAAATCAATCATTTAACCATAAACATACGTAGTTGATATAAACATAGCAACAATTGATATGTTATGAACTTTAGGCGATTTTGATAGAAGAAAAGACAATAAAAGGCAAGAGGATAAGGAACATGTCCGATAATCACACTCCACCCATAAGATAGGTGTTGTTTGACAAGTGGCCTGCAACATCTATAATTTAACGCCACCACACTACTTCAATAGCCACTTGTCCCAAAATCTCCTCGTCTCCATCCAAACAGTCCCCTCCATCTTCTTCCATATTTAATAGTAATAAAAAATTTTTCCCTCTAGCTTGAGTTAGTCATATCCCACATCTTGTTAATTTAATTTCCAAGTGAAATAATTCCCTTAATTCTCAGTGTGTTTTAGCCAATTTTAACAAAATGAGTCAACAACAACAGCCAAGAAGGGAACAGGGTGATCAAGCGGCCGACCCAGTCAAATACGGCGACGTTTTCCCCGTGTCTGGCGAGCTCGGCGAAATGGCTGTTAAGCCAGAAGATGCAGCCATGATGCAGAGCGCTGAAACCGCCGTGCTCGGAAAAACACAAAAGGGCGGTCCAGCGGCTGCCATGCAATCAGCCGCTAATGTTAACGTGAGCGCTGGTCTGGTTCAACCTGGTGATGTTACAGATGTTGCGGCTCGAGAGGGTGTCACGGTTACTGGGACAGCGGTTCCTGGAGCTAATATAATTACTGAATCAGTTGCTGGCCAGGTAGTGTGGTCTCATTAACTTCTTCATCTCACTATATATTGAATGGAATATATATGCCTATTGTTAATATCTCGTATAGCATGGAGTTTGCGAGAAACTTCAGAACGTGTTACAAGATTTTATTTGTTTTTTTTTTAAAGCAATAAATTAATAATTGCAGTTTGTATCCAAAATATTCTATAAATCTTGAAAACCAGTACGTTATTTTTTTTTTTCAATTTCATTTTTATTACGCCAAGAAAATATAAGACTCTTAATTGATCAAGAGATAAGGATAATCTAGACAAATATTCATATATATATATATATATCCTTCCGGTAATCAGGTCCATATTAGTTTATATTTGTGTGTCTGGCATACAGATGTCACTTATTTTGAACAAAAATAAAAAATAAAAACATCAAATAATATGGTTATGTGGCCAAATTACTATTTCTTTCATTTCGATTCATGTGACACCACTCAGATAGGCGAACGAGTTTCGAATATGATTTTTTCATATGCATTATAAATATCTTGAATTTGAATTGATTTTAACTATTGTGATTTATAGTATTTTTCTTATCTAATTTCCAAAGTATCTAAATTCTATTTTATAAAAATTAAGAATTTCATGTCGGACCATTTTGAAGGTCTCACCAAAATGATCAACTAGAGGTTATCTACTATTGTTGTTCGACATACAGGTAGTTGGACAATACATCCAGCCAACAGGAGGGGCCACTCAAGGCGGCGGAGGACAACAGCAAGCGGTTCCTAGCGGAGGAGGAGGAGGTGGTGGTGGTGGAGGTGGAGGCACTACGGGAGGGATCACAATAGGACAAGCTCTTGAAGCGGCTGCACAAACAATACCGGGCAAACCAGTGGATCAGTGCGATGCAGCAGCAATTCAAGCAGCTGAAGTACGGGCAACAGGCAGCAATGTTATCATTCCTGGCGGCGTAGCAGCCACTGCTCAGTCGGCTGCTGCCTATAACGAATCCATGATGAGAGACGAGGACAAAGTTAAGCTCGGAGATGTCTTGTCGGTTAGTAATTAACGAATTACTCCCAATTATTGTCCGTAATTTAACTTCTTACTATTTTGTTCCATGGATTTAAACATTTGATCCGTCACCTAGAAATATCTGTTTACTCATAGGCTAAAATATTTTTACCCACCTTGCCATATTATACTTGGTATACACTAGTCTAGGCTAAGAGTAATTTTTTTTGCTTTCTAAATATATTTTAACTAATTCTTACTAAGAAGGTTAAGAAAATTAAAATGCTAAGTATTTTTAAGTCACTAAGTCAATTTTTAGTCATTTTGAATCTTATACGGGGAGATTTATAATGTATGAATGTATATAGAAAGAGCTTTTTTATCGAGCGAAACCCCTTTGGATCCTCGGATCCGCTCCTACTAGGCAGCCATAATATGTCATAATATATAGATTCACTAGTAAAACGCATGGATGAATTATTCTGTCTAAATAGACCAATAAAATCTCTAGTTAAATAGAAAAAATCGTAAGGGTGAAGGATTAATAAACATATTATTAAAACAGTTTATGTAAGCTATGAGCCATCTGGCAATAGACTAGCTGAGCTGAATTTAGTAGCTAGGTACTTTGATTTTTTTAAATGGTCTCTCTTCATATTATGAGGAGTTTTTGGATGCATGCAGAGTGCTACTAAGGTGTTGCCGGCAGATAGGCCAGCGACGAGGCAGGATGCAGAAGGAGTGGTGGGGGCGGAGTTGCGGAACAAACCAGACATGTCCACCACTCCTGGTGGAGTTGCTGCGTCTGTGACTGTAGCTGCCAGGATGAATGAAAGGAGCCAACAACAATCTTAATTTCTCCAAACTAGTTGGTTTATCTTCCCCCCTTAAAGACTATATCTTTGTGTTGTGCTTTACTGCCTCTTTTTGTTGTGATAAGTGGTTGCCTTGAGACTTGTAAGCAACCAAACGTAGTTCTGGTTGAACGTATGGTTTTGGCATGTATGGTTGGTAGTAGTCAGTTGTTTTACTCTTCCCCTTAAAGAGATGATGTATGTTATTTGATTGTATTTTAAGGCCGTGCAGCAACTATGGTTATTAAATTACTGCCCCTCAAAAGTGTTATCACAGGATCATTACGGAGTTGTAAGGAATAATTTGAGAGAAAAATAAAACTCTATTACTCAAGAATAGAATTTACAAATAGATTTTCAAACTCACAAAAAAACTCTCAAAACTCACTCCACTCACTAGAAACTACTCTCTTAGAGATGTATTCACTCTTTGGTGGATCATATACAATGAAGATTAACCCTCCTTTTATAGAGGGTTGAGGTGGTATGAATGGAGGTGTGAAAGGGGAAACTTTCTTCTTCAACAATGGTGGCTTGGGTAGGTGTTGAATGAATAATTCAACAATGGTGGGTAAAAAAGAAATTTCTAGATATGTGCTAGAAATCTTTCAATTCTCCCCCTCTAGCCATATCTGGAACAACCATCCCGGCTATGTCTCTGCACAACTCCAATTTTTCTCGAGTAACCACCTTTGTCAACATATCTGCTGGATTCTCCTTCGTATGGATCTTTACTAGTCTCAACAGTTGTCGATCCATCACCTCGCGTATCCAATGATACCGAATATCAATGTGCTTTGTACGGGAATGGTACATGGAATTTTTGCTCAAATCTATAGCACTCTGACTGTCACAGTGTAACTTGTACTCTTTTTGCTTGATTTCAAATTCTTGGAGAAACCGCTTCAGCCACAACATTTCCTTTCCAGCTTCAGCTGCTGCAATATATTCTGCTTCTGTTGTAGATAAAGCAACACACTTCTGTAATCTTGACTGCCATGAAACAGCTCCTCCTGCAAAACTGTAGATGAATCCTGAAGTAGATTTTCTACTATCAATATCTCCTGCCATATCTGAATCTGTATAGCCTTCCAAAATTGGATAAACTCCCCCATAACAAAGACATATATTAGTTGTACCCTTAAGGTATCTGAGAATCCACTTTACTGCCTCCCAATGCTCCTTCCCGGGATTAGAGAGAAAACGACTCACTGTACCCACTGCATGAGCAATATCTGGCCTTGTACACACCATTGCATACATCAGACTTCCAACTGCTGAAGAGTACGGTACTGATGACATTTCCCTGATCTCTTCCTTAGATGAGGGACATGAACTCTTGCTCAATTTGAAGTGATTGGCTAGTGGAATGCTGACTGGTTTAGCGTTGTTCATATTGAACCTTTCAAGCACACGTTCAATATA
Source organism: Datura wrightii (assembly GCA_035772735.1). Classification (NCBI taxonomy): domain Eukaryota; kingdom Viridiplantae; phylum Streptophyta; class Magnoliopsida; order Solanales; family Solanaceae; genus Datura; species Datura wrightii. Next base: position 8,851,620 of record JASDFA010000009.1, read on the forward strand.
CCTTTCTTGAGAAATCCATAATCTGCGGGTTTTCCTGTCTCTAGTTATTTGCATTCCCAATATCTGTTGAGCTGGTCCTAAGTCTTTCATGTCAAAAACTTTAGACAATTCTTTCTTCAGCTGGCAGATCTTTGTTGCATCCTTTCCCACGATTAGAATATCGTCTACGTATAGTAGAAGAGCAACAAAATTTCCGTCTGAAAATTTTTGAATGTAGACGCACTCATCTGTTACAGTTTTCTTGTATCCTTGACTTACCATACAAGAGTCAAACTTCTTGTACCACTGTCTTGGTGCCTGCTTCAGACCATACAAGCTTTTATTTAGCTTGCATACGAGGTTATCACCTGAAACCTCAAAACCTTCTGGCTGCTCCATATAGATTTCTTCTTTCAAATCTCCATGAAGAAAAGCTGTCTTCACATCCATTTGTTCAAGCTCCAAATTCATACTTGCGACCAATCCAAGTATAACTCTGATTGAAGTCATCTTGACTACTAGTGAAAAGATCTCATCAAAGTCGATTCCTTTCTTCTGTTGGAATCCTTTGACTACCAACCTTGCTTTGTATTTCACCACTTTTCCACTACCATATTTCTTTAGCTTGAACACCCATTTATTTTTCAGTGCCTTCTTCCCTTTTGGAAGTTTTACGATCTCATAAGTGTGATTTTTCTGTAGAGATTCCATTTCATCCTGCATTGCAAGCAACCATTTTTCTTTTTCCTTATGAGATACAGCTTCATGAAAACTCTCTGGTTCTCTATATTCAATAAGCAGAAGATACTCGGATTCTGTATATCTTTTGGATGGAATCCGACCTCGTTCAGATCTACGAACTTCTGGATTGACAATCTGAGGATATTCACCATCATCTGAGCCTTGTGATGGACCTGAAGCTTCTGGTGGAGGGGTTTGTGGCTCCCCCTGCTCAACACCCTCTTCTTCCTCTTCTTCTGCTTCTGGTACTTCATCGTTATTTCTCACAAATGATTCTGTTACTACTTCTGGCATCTGAGCAGCAACATTTGACTTTTGAGACATTGTGGGTTTTTCAATGTCTTCTATTGTCTGGTTTTCATGGAACACCACGTCCCTACTTCTGATCACCTTTTTCTCCTTTGGATCCCATAATCTGTATCCAAATTCTTCATCTCCATAGCCAATGAAAATGCATGGAGTGGTCCTTGCATCGAGCTTTTGTCTGAGCTCCTTGGATACATGTGCATATGCTAAACATCCAAATACTCTCAAGTGTGAGTATGATGGATTCTTCCCAGACCACAGTTTCTCTGGAACTTCAAAATTCAGTGGTACTGATGGTGATCTGTTGATCAGGTAACAGGCGACTCTGACTGCTTCTCCCCAGAATGGCTTTGGCAGCTTAGCCATACTGATCATGCTTCGAACACGTTCCATGATTGTTCGGTTCATTCTTTCGGCTACACCATTGTGTTGAGGGGTGCGTGGGACCGTTTTCTCGTGTCGAATACCATATGTTTTGCAATACACGTCGAAGACCTTGGAAGAGTATTCGCCTCCATTGTCTGACCGTAGACACTTTAATTTCTTTCCTGTTTCACGCTCTACCATGACATGAAACAATTTGAAGTACTCGAACACCTGGTCCTTTGTCTTCAGGAAATACACCCATACCTTTCGAGAAGCATCATCAATGAATGTCAGAAAATATTTGTTTCCGCCGAGTGATTCAATCTCTAAGGGACCGCAAACATTAGAGTGTACTAGACTGAGCAACTCTGATCTTCTCGTTGAAGAGGATTTGAACGAGACTCTATGTTGTTTACCAAATAGACAATGATTGCAAGGATCTAGTGCAACATCTTTGTCAACATTGATAAGCTCCTTATTTATTAGGGTAGACAACCCTTTCTCACTCATGTGGCCGAGTCTTTGGTGCCACAAATTCTGTGAAGCCTCCTTTTCTGCTACGTTGAGGCTATCTGTACATATCTTCACATGAGTCTTGTACAACGTGCCACAAATATGACCTCGAGCGACTGTCATAGCGCCTCTAGATAACTTCCATGTGCCTTTGCTGAAGTGATTATCATAGCCCTGTTTGTCAAGAGCTATACCTGAAAGTAAATTCAGCCGAAGGTTAGGCACATGGCGGACATCCTTCAGAGTAATTGTACTCCCGAAACTTGTCTTTATTTGTACATCACCAATTCCTACAATCCCAGAGAAACTGGAATTTCCCATTTTCACAGCTCCAAAGTCACCGGCTTTGTATGTTGTGAAGTATTCCTTATGAGGAGTTACGTGGTAAGATGCTGCAGTATCTACCACCCATTCTGTGTCCTCTTTTGACACGTGAAAACATGTCTCATAATGTGTTGAACAGAAAGCTACATCTCCAGGGATAGTAACTAGTGTTTCTCCACCCTTATTCTTCGATTGCGAACTGCTCTGGCCTTGCTCTTCTAGCCATTTATAGCAATTCTTCTTCATATGACCCTTTATTCCACAATAATGGCACTTGAATGCTGGTTTTCTACCATCTGTGGATCTACCCCTGCTCTTGCTCCTGCCTCTCCATTTGCCTCCACTACTCCTTCGTTGTTTCCCTTGTTGTCTCCCACGATTTTCTGTAATAAGGGCATGGGTCTGATCTGTGTCCATGTCCTTTCTCCTTGCCTCTTCATTGAACAGGGCATCTTTAACCATAGACATGGTAAGTTTTCCATCTGGGGCCGAGTTGCTGAGAGAAACCACCAGCGTTTCCCAACTGTCGGGGAGAGAACTGAGAAGTAGAAGTGCCTGAACTTCATCACCAAACGGCATCTCTACACATGATAACTGGTTCACCAGGCTCTGGAACTCACTGGTATGCTCGGCAACTGAAATTCCAAATTTCAGCTTCATGTTGACTAAGCGTCTCATCAACAAAGCCTTATTCCGAGCGGTCTTGGCCTGGTACATATCCTCCAACTTCTTCCAGAGGGCATATGCGTCTGTCTCCTGTGCAACATGGTGGAAGACACTATGGTCAATCCATTGTCGGATTTGACCAATAGTTTTTCGGTTTAATTTCTTCCATTCCGACAACTTGTCGGGATTAGGATTTACACCTTTTATTTCTATAAGGTCGAACAAATCTTTACAACTGAGAAGATCTTCCATTCGAGGTTTCCACAGCGTGTAGTTGGTGGCAGTGAGCATAATCATGGCTCCGGAAGATGATGTTGACTCTTCTGTGGACATTATCACCTTTCAGTGATTAATTCACCGAATTTGGGACTGAAATGTAATTTCTGAAAAATCTTGCAGAAATTACTGCAGTAGAGTACTGTAAATCGTCTTCCTCCTCAATTTCTTTTGGGAGCTCTTACCACTTCATACGACGTCGGATTTTAGTTCCGAAAATATGTATGAACTCGTGTCGACGAGAGGAATGCAATGGTGTACTCAGAATTAAGTTTTGAGCACTTTTGAAAATCTCAAAAATTTTCAGCCTTACACAATTCTGATGAGCACTTCCGACGAGGCTCTGATACCACTTGTTATCACAGGATCATTACGGAGTTGTAAGGAATAATTTGAGAGAAAAATAAAACTCTATTACTCAAGAATAGAATTTACAAAGAGATTTTCAAACTCACAAAAAAACTCTCAAAACTCACTCCACTCACTAGGAACTACTCTCTTAGAGATGTATTCACTCTTTGGTGGATCATATACAATGAAGATTAACCCTCCTTTTATAGAGGGTTGAGGTGGTATGAATGGAGGTGTGAAAGGGGAAACTTTCTTCTTCAACAATGGTGGCTTGGGTAGGTGTTGAATGAATAATTCAACAATGGTGGCTTGGGTAGGTGTTGAATGAATAATTCAACAATGGTGGGTAAAAAAGAAATTTCTAGATATGTGCTAGAAATCTTTCAAAAAGTCGTGTATAGGTTGCCCTCATCTACACTGTTTGGGCTTGCCTACTTTCATACATGTGAAGATAGAGCCATCTAGCTTAACTCAACTTCAAAACACACTCTCAAAAGGATGGTTGATGTTCATATAAGTAAATTGTTGGTTCATTTTTTAATTAATATGGAGCTCTTAACTCATTTTAGTACTTTTTCATACTTGGGACTGAAACGTGGATTGGGAGTTCAAATTAAATAAGAATGAATTTAGCGGTTTGTTTATATGAATTTTGGGCAATCATCTTATAATGAGTAGATTTAATTGTTGAGTTAAGTCCAGACGTCTTTATCTTTATATGATATCAGAGTTGATTCATTTTTATTTGGACTTTCTGGGCATGTTTTAGTCGGCCGGGTGGAGATGGGTATTAAGTTGGTTAGAATTTCATATTGATGGGGAAGGGGAATGATTGGTGGTATATTTATATAGACTTTGACAATTTTTGGAGAATGATTGGTGGTCCATTATTTGGTGGTCCATTATATGGACTTGGGCAACTTTTTCTTCATGAGTGAGTTTTTGAGGTTGAGTTAGATCTTATGTATCATAATTAAATCGAGGGCCGGGAGTTGAGTGAGTTAAAGTCTCACATTGATCGGGAAATGAATTAACGGTTTGCTTATATGAATTTGGACACTGCTCTCCTCTCCTCAATTAGAAACGGCATATGATAGTATAAAAAAAATTAGTTTCAGATAATAATATAAATGATATATGATAATAATTTTTTTTTTATAATTCAATTACTCAGAGAATATTCTACGTGGTCTTGTCTTTGCAAGAAGTGGTAGAGGGGGCCTTCACCCAACCTCAATACAACACAATCTAGTAATACCATCATCCAAAAAGGCCAGTAGGAACAATTGTAATTACAGATGTCTATTGGTAGCAATATTTATAAATTTTAACTTACTTAGAAATAGTTTTTGTCAAATTTTGTCCTTATGCCGGGCATCATTCATTTGTCCAATTGAAATAAGCTTCTAGCATTCTAAGGTGGTTGATTGAATCTTTGAATTAGCAAAGTTTTGATCAGTAGTAGAAGTCATCTCAGCAAGAAAGTCTGCGACAATATATTTGTAAGTTAAATGTGTAAAATAGTAATCACTCGTCAACGAAGAAACGTTTCAAGTGATTGTTGATTTTATTTCCTTTCACATCCCACAGTTTAAAAGAGCACAACAGCAATAACATGTATTCACTTTATTCAGAATTTGTAATTTGCTTTCTGATACAGTTTAAACAATGAGACAAAAAGAACCTCTTTTCCAATATTGGAGTCTGATAATGCAGGCAGTGACAGATCATATTGAACCGCAAAAAAGCAATAGATGAAAAAGGAGAGGTGTGATAAGAAAAGATACCAGTGGTAAAAGCTATTTAAAGACGGAATTCGTTACCTAAAAAATGCTATTGGTTCAATTGCTAGGCAAGGTCTCAAAACTGTTGCAATTGGACCCCTTGCATTTCACTTGATAATTGTGAGGAAGGACAGACAGAGAGACATAAACCTCTGAGTTTGGACAGTTAAGTTTAGTATGCAGTTACCTTTAGATTTTCATATACAAGGTTCTGCACAGAGCAATTATGTCAATCGATATAAACGCAATAAAATCACATCACTCACCTGATGTTTGAGGTGATCTGTTTAAGGCAAAACTTTAGCGGAGTAATTAACATTCTAATCCTCCAATTGAGGTAGGTTACAATTTAGAAGGAGTTAGATTTTATACAATGGCATGTATCTGTGTGAAATGATAATGTGTTGTATTAGTCTCTGAACATTTATTTGTTGTAATAATTCCCTTGTTGAATGCTATTATTGCATGAATCTAATATGATGATGTTACTTATGTAATGTGGAATTGGATGTTGAGAGGTTGTTCATGGTCTTCTGTATTGTCTGAAAATGATCCATGAATTGTGTGAATATTCAAATCGAGGAAGGCAAGATGAGGCCTCCCAAAAGTCAAATAAATTGACTTAGTGGCAAAATATCGAGTTATGTGTATAAAGTGGATAACCTGTTTTGTCCTGACATGAATGGCTCGTGCCCGAGGGGAGTATCCGGATGAGCAGATGAGTGGGAGCATTTACCACGCCCGTACATGGATTTCTAGAGTCTCTTGCAAGTCATGACTAGAAGGGCTGAAATAAGACCCTCTGGCATATGTGTACAATGATGATCAGGCTTTGGAGTGTTTATGGTGATGTGACAAAGGCGTGTCTGAGATATCACTACTTGTTACGGTACTTGATTGAGTGTAAAGAAATAAGACAAGTTCGAAAATGTGAGAACTTGAATGAACTGAATCCTTGCTATATAGTCTATGTGTTAGCAATGTTGATGTGTTTGACATTAATTGTAAAATCACGTAAGAATTCGTGATGAGTTGTGGAATCTGTTGTGAGTAGTTCATTGTATATTCCATGTAGTTACGGTATATTGATTGTTGTACTAACGGCTATGAGTAGTTTGTATGGTTGTGATGAGTAGATTGTATGGTTGTGAGGAGTAGAATGTTGAAAAGGATTTAAAAGGGAATTGTAGGCGTGCAGCTAAGTTGAGATATTGCCAAGGCAATACCGCTACAGCGGTACTTATACCACCTCGGCGATACTGTGGCAGGGATCAAGTGACTACTGTAGCAAGGCCCAATCCAGTGAGCAAGCTATCCAAACACTCTATACAGATTGATTCTTGAATAATTATTATTTAGTGAATTTGTGTTTTGGGATAGTCTGTATATGTGGTTTTAGTGTATATGTGTTTTTATTTTAAGGTCGGCCGATGATGCCTACCATTACTCTGTGTTGTATCGACGCTACTTCTACACTTTTTTTTTGAGTGTAGACCTCGATCCAGGGAGTTCATCTCGATTCCATCTTTAGAGCAATAGTGAGCTAGTGGAAGATGAGCGGATTCGGATGTGCTGCTTTGAATCCACCGCTGAAGATGTCTTTCTTTTCCTAACATTATTTTGTTTTAGATTTTCTTAGTTATTCTTCTTTTATATTTTGTTAGGTAAATATCCACTTGTACAATGACTTTCTGGTTCTAGGGATTTTATAAACAAGTTTTTGTTATTTTTCATTTCATTTGATTAATGCTTTCATTATCTATTGGTTGTTGCGATTTACGCTCGCTTTCGTAGAGATTGAGCGATTAGCCAGGAATTTACTGGTTTGCCCACAGAAGATAATGGTGTGGGTGTCAATCACGGCCACTTGGATCATGACATTGCTCCGTCAAGGATTCGGTACCTTCAACAGTATTTTGTGCTGTTGCTTGAATTTTAGTTGCTTCTAATTCATTTTGGTGCCTTCTGCCATTATCGACCACCCACATGGAACTTGGGGAAAGTGCTCTGGTACTAATTGTAATTTGTAACAAATCAACTAAAAATTAGGCAGTCACAATTTCTTGGCTGTCTAACTTCGAATCAGAAATAATAATTTTAGTAAAAATGTGAAAAGAAGGTTGAAGAATTGAATTTTTATATTTGCCGAACAATTATGGAAGGTCTTCAGTGAAGAACCTTAAGAACATGAATAAGAAAAAACTAAGAAGAAGATATCTTGAAGAAGGTAAAGAAATATAAAGTTGTCTATTCATTCATATCATTGTATCTTTCATTATACAAGATGTTACGCTATTTTTAGAGTATTAGTCTAGGCTGGTTTAAATTAACTAGACATAGTTTATAGTCAACAACTTGTTAACCATATGAACTACTTTCTAACTAACTAACAATAATTGTCATTTAACTAACTAACTCCTAACTACTCTTCAGCTGTCGCTTCTCTTCAACACTCCCCCTCAAACTTGGTGTTATGAAAATATTGAGTACACCAAGTTTGGAGATGAGATGTTCATGTTGTACTCTATTCAAGCTTTTGGTAAGAACATCAGCAGGTTGTTCATGAGTAGAGATGTAATGAGTTTGTATATGATTTTGCTGCACTTTTTCTCTCACAAAGTAGTAATCTATCTTAATGTGTTTAGTCCTTTCATGATACACTGGGTTAACAACAATCTGTAGAGCTGCTTTGCTATCACTATAGACATTGACATGTAGTTGTAGTTGCATACCAAGATCTTTGATCAATCCTATCAACCATGTTAATTCAACCACTGTGGATGCCAGGCTTTTACACTCAGCTTTAGTTGAGCTCCTAGACACTGTGGGCTGTTTTTTTGATTTTCAAGATATCAGAGATTCCCCAAGTTTAATAGCAAAACCTGTTATTGACTTCCTTGAGACAGTGCATGATGCCCAGTCTGCATCACAAAATGCTGTTTCTGTCTTCCCTGTTCCTGGATAGTAGCAGTCGGCCTGGTCTAGTCTTCACATACCTAATGATTCTTAATGCAACATTCATATGTGATGTTTTTGGCTGTTGCATAAACTGACTTAGAGTCTGTACACTATAAGAGATATCTAGTCTAGTGATAGTTAGGTATAACAATTTGCCTATAATCCTTTGATAGCGACCTGGATCAGTGACCAATTCATCATATGAATCTGCTGATTGATGAACCTGCTGATCATATTCTTTAGTAGTAAACTTGGTGGTAGTATCCATAGGTTTATTGATTGGCTTAGCAGCAGTAAGACCAGTCTCAGATATCAATTTTCAAGAGCATACTTTCTCTGATGCATAACAATGCGTTTCTCTGATCTAGCAAATTCAATTCCCAAGAAATACTTTAGTTCTCCCAAATCCTTCATTTTAAAGGCCTTGTGCAGTGTTTTCTTGGTCTTTATGATTTGTTCCAGACTATCACCAGTTATTAGTATATCATCTAATACTAATACTATGATTATTCCACATTTAGTCTTTCTTGTGAATAAAGAGTAATCATAGTGACTTTGTGCAAAACCACAGTTAAAAAGAGCCTCAGACAATTTTGTATTCCATTGTTTAGGTATTTGTTTTAATCCATACAGGGATTTAGATAACCTACATACCTGTTTACTCTTCCCGTGGCTTTTAAATCCCTGTGGCAATTCCATATAAATCTCATCAAACAAATCTCCCTGTAGAAAGACATTTTATACATTCATTTGATGTATATGCCAATTTTTTGAGGCTGCAATTGCCAGAATGGTTCTTAATGTCACCATCTTCACCACAGAACTAAATGTTTTCTTGTAAACAACAACTTCTGTTTGACTGTAGCCTTTTGCCACAAGTATGGCTTTAAACCTTTCTTTTTCTCCTGTGGCTTTGTACTTAACTTTGTAAATCCATTTGCATCCTATAAGTGTTTTTCCTTGTGGTAGAGGTACAACTGTCCAAGTCTTATTGTTTTGCAAAGCTTCTATCTCAGTCTGCATGGCCTCTATCTATCTGGGATCCTTCACTGCTTTTGCATAAGATGAAGGTTCAACTATATTAGAAAATACAGCTTAGATAAGCCTGGTATTTGGGAGAGACTTTGTCATAGGATATGTAATTGGCTAGTGCACATGGAACATTGTAATGCACATTTAAAGAGACAAAATCTTTCATCCAACTAGGTGGATGTTTTCCTCTTGTGGATCTTCTGTTAGCTGGTGCACGCATAGGCTGAGTAGTATCAATGACTGACGCCTGAACTGGTTCCATGTTGTGATCAACTACATCCACAGCTTGAATTGACACTTCCATATTCTGGTCTGGAATTGCTATTGTTGGTATGTTCCTAATCACCTCTTGAGCATTTCTAGAATCCTCATTCATATAAGTGCAAACAAGATGAGTAAATATAGGTGTCTGCTATTCTTTGATGAACTGGAAAGGAAAAACATCTTCTCCGAAGAAAATATCCCTATTAACAAAAAATAAATTTTTAGTAATATCATATAGAATGTAATCCTTCTTGGTTTCTGAATATCCTAGATGAATAGCCTGCTTAGTTTTAGGCATGAGTTTATCTGTCTCTTATACCAACTTAGCATGACATAAGCAACTTAAAACTCTTAAATGTATTAGAGATGGTTTCCTACCATATAGTTTTTCATAAGGAGAAATACCACTTAGAACAGTAGTTGGAAGTCTATTGATTAGATATGCAACTGCTTTTACACAGTATCCCCAAACTTTAAAGGAATATTTGCTTGAAATCTAATTGCTCTAGTTATCTCTAGTATATGTCTATGCTTTCTTTCTTTTATACCATTTTGTTGAGGAGTATATGGACAAGTTGTTTGATGTACAATGCCTAAATTATTGAATAAATCATTACACATAGTGTTAACAAACTCAGTTCCATTGTCAGACCTTATCACTTTTATACTTGTATTGAACTGATTTTGAACATAAGTCAGAAAATGTTTGAGAACACTAAACGCATCAGATTTTAGTCTTAGCAAGAATATCCAGGTAACTCTAGAAAAATCATCTACTACAGTTAGAAAGAATTTATGTCCATCACAAGTAGAAATTTTATAGGGTCCCCATACATCTATATGAACTAAATCAAAAGACTTAAGACTAGTAGAAGAACTGGAAGGAAAAGGCAATCTGGTCTGCCTAGCACAGGGACAGATTACACAAGTATTCATCACATCAATTATTTGTTTTTTACAATCAGGAAAAAACTTTAATAGAGTATTTAATGGAACATGTCCTAGTCTAAAGTGTATAGTATCTCTATTTCCTACCACATCAAAAGCTAGATGTTTAGTATTAGCAAAACAGGCAGCTCCAGTAGACTTTATTCCTGGTAAGGATTGATTTTTCAAGAAATATAGTCCCTTTTTCTCTCTACCAATCTCCTTCACCTTTGCATTGTAGAGATCCTCAAAAAGACAGAAGTTAGCAAAAAAGGTAGCTGAGCATTGCAACTGTCTTGTTGCTTTAGAAATGGATAACGGGTTATATTTAAACTGAGGCACATGAAACACATTTTGTAGTGTGCTTCTGCTAGAAATATTGCTGGTACCAGTGTGTGTAACATGTGACATATCACCATTTGGTAAATATACATTTCTTGGATATTTAGAATTCATTCCTTCATGATTGAGTGTTTGTTTAACAGTTCAATTTGTGAAGCCATATAGTTGGTAGCTTCTGTGTCAGTGATCCATTCTTGTGGACCATTAGACACCAGTAGAGACCTACTGTTACCTGCTGTATTGACTGAGTTGGCTAAGGACATGCCACCCTGATTTTGCTTCAACATTTTGCATATTTAATCATACTGCTCATTTGTGAATTTTGGAGGCATAACAAACCTTCCAGTTTCATTATAGGTTGAACCAAGTTCCTAACACTTCTGAGGTTGAGTCTGTGAGTGCATGAGATATCATGAGAATCTTGATCAGACCAATTCTCTGCTACTACATTATGAGCACATGAAATTGTCCTCCTTGACCTGTTTCTTTGATCAAAACTTCTTGCTCCTTCTTAATTCTTGTTTCCTCCATTCCTCTGATCATTGTACCTTGGATGCCCTGGTGGATATTCCACTAGTTTATAGCAGTGCTTCTTAAAATGTCCTTTGAGTTTGCAATGATCACATATTGCATTTGGATTATAATATGAGATGTAGCTTCTCTTCTCTTTTTGACTCCTAGTGTTTGAGTATATGGCCACTGAATCTGTGACCCCTGGAGTCATTCCCGTCAATTCTACTCTTTCAGATTGAGCCACTGCTTTCTGACTTTCATCACTAACAATCATGGAATAGGCTTGATTTACCAAGGGCAGAGGAGACATAAGCAAGATCTGACTTCTTGCTGGTGCATATGACTCATTAAGACCCATGAAAAACTGATATAATTTCAATCTTTGTAGATACATAAGAAAATTTTTGGACTTGTCACAACCACAAGAAGGAGGGGGAACTACAAACTCAAACCCATCCCAGAGAGCTTTGAGTTTAGAATAATACACAGACACAACTTGCACTCCTTGAGATATAGAAGCTATTTCCTGATGTAGATTGTATGTTCTTGAACCATCAATCTTATGAAACCTTTCCTTGAAATCTTCCCACACATCATTAGCTTTTGTGGCATAAACTACTCCTCCAATCAAATTGCTGGCCACTGTATTCATTAGCCACGATAGCATTTACTCTTTCCAACTGATTTCACAACTCCACTGGAAATGATTTTTTTATCCAAGTTCCATCTATGAACCCCAGCTTATTTCTGCCCAAGAGAGCTATTCTCATAGATTTACTCCATACAACATAATTCTCACTTCCTGTCAATTGAAATGAGATGATAGATGAGCCACTTAAATCAAATGGTGCAAGATATAAAGGATGATTATGATCCAATGGGAGCAAGTATACTTGCAGCTCTTCCCTGACTATCAGATGATGCTGTTGCATTTACATGTGAATGAAGATTTTCATTGCAAGGTTTTGCCATTGCTTCAAGGATGAAATTGATCAATCTTGATTGATGGACTAGCTCTGTATTTTTAACCAGAGAATTGAAAGGACCTAATGATTGAATGGAACAAATCTGGTATAAGTTTCAGAACCTGCTCTGATACCATGAACAAATTATGGAAGGTCTTCAATGAAGAACCTTTAAGAACATGAATAAGAAAAAACTAAGAAAAAGATATCTTGAAGAAGGTAAAGAAATATAGAGTTGTATATTCATTCATATCATTGTATTTTTCATTATACAAGATGTTAGGTTATTTATAGAATATTAGTCTAGGCTGATTTAAATTAACTAGACATAGTTTATAGTTAACAGCTTGTTAACCATATTAACTACTTTCTAACTAACTATACAATAACTGCTAGTTAACTAACTTACTCTTAACTACTCTTCAGCTGCTGCTTCTCTTCAACATTTGCCCGTGCAGTATTTTTTTTTGGACAGCCAAACCTCTAATATTTTTGTGGGAAAAGGTTTTAAAATACCAATAAGACCTGAAAAATGATTTAAATTCCTCTTCATTTCACATGTGGAATTATAATTGTCTTAAATATTAATTTTTGCATTAAGAACAGGGATAAGACATGAAAACCTTTTTGAACTATCGCAAAATTATCCTTTACACACCTAAACTATATATGCAGAATTTTATTATTTTTGAATTTTTTTTTATATTATTTACATTCCTAAACTATATAAGGTTTGTATTATCTCTCTGAACAATACGAGAGTCTTATTACCCCTAAACTTAATTGTGACAATTGTATTAATTTTTGTGTTTAATATGTTGTGTCTATTAAGATAATGTTATTTCACAGTTAAGTGCGCTTTTGCACTAATTTTTGTATCTATGAAGCTACATCACTTTTGCACCCGCAGGTATGTGGATTAAGAATCATGAGGTTTCATGTTCAAATTTCAGCAGAGAAAAAATGCACTAGGTGATTTATTTTCAATACTCGAGGTGCGTGAAAGCTGGCTCGAACACTACGATTATAAAAAAGATGAAGTTGTATCACTCATTTTGACGTCTATAAAATTATTCTTGATATTTGCATAAGTTTTCTTCATTTATGAAGTTGTCATACTTGTAAAGTTGGTATTTATATGGGTTTTCTTCATTTATTTGGTGTATAAAATTCAGGAAAAAGGGTCAAAAATATCCCTAAATTTTTGAAAATAGGTCAAATTTACCCTAGTTATATTTTTGGGTAAAAAATGCCCTCGCCGTTATATTTTTGACTCAATAATACCTTTAACTATCCAAATAGATCAAAAATACTCTTTCTTCTAACGGTTGTTTTAAAACAAGAGAAAACGAGCTAATGTTACTTTTCACTATACGAAATGGGATAATTTTGCTTATGTTTCTTTAATTAGCATATATTTTTGGAAGGGGAGAGAGGGGGGAGGGGGGCATTGTTGAATGTGAAAAACATAATAAGATAAGAAAATTAGTATAAACACTTTTCATTAAAAAATTTAAAAAATGGGATATAACTTTTTTGTTCTTTTTGTTCCGTGAATATTATGTATGAGTTATTAGTTGTGAACATGATATCATACACCTTTTCTTACTAACTCTAAGAATAATACGATAAAAGAAATCAATTTCAGCTATGCCTTGATATGTTTTATTACTTATTTTAAATTCAAGTCATTCTAAATTTTAGTCGAGGGCCAGCATAATAGTTTTGAAAAAAAAACAGAATAAATGTTTAGTTGAAAAATTAATATTTGTAATTAAATTTTATATTTCATAAAATTAGCAACTTATAAAAATTATCATCTAAAATAGTTGAATTAATCTCATAATCTCCAAAATAATTTTTTACTCAATTATAAAATTAAAAGTACTTGTCCTAAACTTTAAATGGATGACAAAGTTATCCCATTTTAAATAGTTGAAGGGCAAAATTAACTAATTTTTTTTAATTTGAAATAACAGTTAGAAGAAAGGGTATTTTTGGTCTATTTGGATGGTTGGAGGGTAGTTTTGGTCCTTTTGGATAGTTGCAAAGTACTTTTTAAAGTCAAAATATAACGACAAAGGTATTTTTATCCCAAAAATGTAACGAGGGATAAATTTGATGTATTTTCAATAGTTCAGGGGTATTTGTGATCCTTTTCCTTAATAATTATAAGTTGTTGTTCTTGTTTATGAAAAAGAGCAAATATACCCCTCAACTTTGTGATTTAGAGCGGATATACCTCTCGTTAAAAAATGATGCATATATGCCCTCGTTGTTTAACAAATGGTGTATATATACTCTCATCATCTAACAAATGGTGCATATTTACCCTTTTCGTTAACTGACCTATATTTATTGAATTAAAAAAAATTCTAAAACTTGTTTTTAAATTTCAAAAATTTCATGTGGCTTTAAAAAGTTAGTTCAATTATTTTTTTACCCCTCTAGACCTGACCCAAATGGAAAAGACGCCTCAATTTCTCTTCTACTCAACCATAAAATAAGTTTGAAACGGATCTGAATAAAAGAGAAATTAAATCATTTTTAGTTGTGTCGGGTTTGAAGAGGTAAAAAATGAGTGAGGTAACTTTTTAAAGTCATATGATATTTTTAAAATTAAAAAATCAGTTTTAGATTTTTTAAAAAATCCAGTCTGTTAACTAAAAATAGCAAATATGCACTATGTGGTAGGCAAAACGAGTATATATGCACCATTTATTAAACGGAGAGAGCATGTATGTACCACTTTTTTAACAAAGGAATATTCACTCTAAATCGAAAAGTTGAGGGATATATCTGCCCTTTTACCCTTGAATTAAAACTAGACCAAAATTGAAGAAAAAACTGCACCAACACAACAATCAAAACTAGACAAAAATTCCATCAAATTAGCATGAATATTTGTGGGGCGTTCAAAGATATATTAATGTATTTCATAGTTCTAAATAAATATGAATAAAATTTATATGTTTTAAAATAAGTGTTACTCAAAAATAGGTATTAATTGAAAATTGAAGTATGATGTATTGAAAGTGAGAACAGGTTATTAAAGTTCTAACTGATTAAAAATGACCTCTTATGGGTTAAAAATAGGCCCTTAGAGATTAAGAATGATTGATTTTTTAGAATCAAATGTCACAAATCATAAAAATCGATAAAAGCGCTGATATCACTGTTATAAAACTGAAGAATTGAAAGAGAAAATTGAAGAGAGAATGAGCAAAACTCATTTCATTGATTCATTACATTATTTGATAAAAATAAAAGACAATATCACCATTTATTAAAAAAACACTAAAGATGATAAATAAAAAAAATGCTATTAATTTTCCTTATAGTAACTAAACTAAAAGGAAAACTAAATATTTAGTAATTAATATAAATATTAGACACAAAAAAGAAATATATTTCTATACTAAAAAAAAAGTAAATATTCTATCAACAATAATATAACTAGTGCAGTCTCAAAGATGAGGTTTGGAGTGGTTAGAGTGTATGCAGACTTTACTCTTACCTCGTAGAAATAAAGAGATTATTTTCGCAAGATCTTCAACTCAAGTAATGCATCTCCAAAAATTGAAAAAAAAGAATACGAAAATGAAAGCATTAACAACGTCGAAATAAAGTGCTAGGAGGAACATAATACGATAACTGAAATAATTAAAAGAACAGGTGATACAAAAATTGAAGAATCTGATAATAAGAGAGTAATAACAACAATACCGATAAGGGTACTCAACAACGCTCAACTACTTACTAACTTTTTACCCTAATTCTTGACCTCCATATCTTCCTATCTAGGATCATGTCCTTAGTAAGCTGCAGATGTATTATGTCCCGTCTAATCACCTCTCTCCAAGATTTCTTCGTTTTACCTCTCATAATATAAATCATAAAATAAAAGAACAAGTAATATATGTTAAATTAAATAGTCATCAAGTGTATTGGTTAATATGTATGTATGTATAGGTACTTTTCATTGTCAATTTATGTAGCACATATTTTAATTCGTCTAAAGAGAATATCCTCTTCATCTCAAATTATTTATCGTGTTTCTCTTTTGCATGCTGATAAGTAGCGATTTTCATCATTTTATTATTATCTTTTACTATAGTTTTTGAATTAAAAGTGATCAATTAAGCTAAATATTCTAATGAAGTGTGATTATAGGATATTGAAGTAATACAATTAACTTGTGCTAATAATTAGATGATGGGAGTAAAGATCCAAACTGGTTGTTAACGATCGAAGAAAGTGCTTAACATTTGAGTTCATTATACACCACAATGTCCTTTGATAAATAAAGAAGGAAGGGGGGTGGGTGGGAGGGTGAATTTAAAAATCAATTTAAATATTGACCAGTCGACTCTCAGAATCATTCAGTCAATTGAGTTTCTACAGAAGATGTTAGTGAAATAACAATCAAGATATATTAAAATGTAGGAATATAAATGACATAGTTATTTTTTATACTGGTTTGGATCACCAGGGTGGTACCTAGTCCAGTCCCCTTGGGTTACAAATGTTTCCTTAGAGCTTGTAAGAGGTTGGATTATAAAGTGTTTCATCAACTGTTTGGATGATGATTGATACAACCTCTACCTGTATATGTCCCTAACTCTTTCTTTCTTGTAAGATTACTAATATTTCTTTTCAAAATACAATGAATGAGTAAGACAAGAAGTTGTCAGGTTGATCAAGTGAAATTGCATAATTTTTTTTGGGAGTCTCCAATGCCTTTTTGTAGTGCATGCTTCGTCTAAAAAAAGGCAGGAGATCAATTCTTTTGATCTCGATTGATTTTCTCTAAGATAATCCAAGGGATTTGTTATCTCAATCATGCTAGATAGGTACATGATTGAGATCTTGATGATCACCATTTTGATGAGATTTCCTGCTATCTTCTTTCACTGATGGTATTTTCTTCCTTTTGTAAAACCCATGAATCTTTCCCCCTTGATTTGTACTTCTGGTTTTTCAGATCTTCCCTTAACATGTGGCATGCTGATTTTCTTCGTTGATGCGATTCAAGTTTCATTCCTTAGCTGATTGATTTGTTCATCTTTTCTTCTTTTGACAATTTGATTTTCTTGTAGGCTTTGATCCATATCAAGATAGGATATCTTAATTTTTTAGTCGTTTGAGATCTTTGATAATTTGCTCCCTAGTCCTTCTTCACAGCCAGTTGACTTCGAGTCCTTTGAATGTTGGTTCTAGTACCTTGAAATCCCTTTTTGTCCTATGCCTGCATTAAATAGAATTAATTAGTCATCATTAAAATAATATTAGAGGATTTAGTTCAACAATCTCCCCTTTTTTGATGGTGACAGTTCTGGAGATATGATTTAGGGACACTTCTCTAATTGATTTCTCCCCCTCACTTGGTGCATGTTGTGTATAGTTTCTGATGCATTTTCTCCCCCTTACTTGGTGCATGCTGTCTAGGAAAAATGTTAAAGAGTATATCAGAAGCAATTGTCTTCGTGTCACATGAATTAATAATTTAAATAAATTAGGTAGAACTTAACAAGTAAGTGAGGCATTTAAAGAACTATATTATCATAAAACATCATAGACAGAACCACCAAAAAAACTATATTATCATAAAATTAACAAGCAAGTGAGTTATTTAAAGAACTATATTGTTATAAAGACATCATAGACAGAACCACCGATAAAAAATAGTACTTCTACCCCTTCATCACAAAAAGGGTCACACTAGATAACAACACATAGCCCACACAAGGGCAGAGAGTTAAGAAAAGAATAGAGATTTTCAAAAATCAAAGAGGACTGCAAGAGGTAGTGATGACCAAGAAAATATTTCAGCGTACTTATAATACGCTCAGAGAAGGAATGATAGAACTTTTCAAAGAGAGTAGAAATAAAGGAGTGGGAGTTCTAAACAGCAACAACTAATTCATTGTCAGAGACTTCGACTCGGGCAACAATAGAGTCGACTTGCTTGAGCACCGGTTTGAAGGATTTCATCCTTTCTCATTGAATGAGAGATAGTTAAGCTTGTAGACTGGTCACATCAGTGGACAACTACCCAAGAAGTTTAGTACACCTGTGTAGGTCACCAACAATTGCACCAAGTAACTGTTTGATTTCCTGTCCTTCAGATAAGAGAGAGTTAAGAACAACACCTCAGCATCATCTAATCTAACACTGCTAGAACCTTCAGTTGATGCAGGTTTGGCCTTGGGTTTGTAACTTGCCTTCTTGACCCAGACTCCTTCATCTGAAACATAACCCATGCTAGCGATATCTCAATCATTGTAGGCGGAGAAGATTTTCTGGCTAGTGTTACTTCCAGGGTCTTGGAAACTTTCAAGCATGAATTTCTAAATCCACTCTGGCCAATTTATCTTCAGTTTTCTCAAAATACAATAAAAAACGAACACATCTCTTGTACTTAACGAGCCTTTTTGAGGGAGAAGTGTTGTGGCCAAGATATGAGTAACAATGTGATTCTCAAAGCAGATAGAGGTAGGACCGAAATTAGTGAGCAGGGTACCTTCTTCGGCTATGAAGGACTTAGCCTTGTCACGGGAGACCTCAAAGTTATCCGGCTAGGAACTAGAAAAGAAGGGTGTATATCCATAGAAACGAGTATAAAAAAGTTTTTCAAACAAACTATGACTGAGGACGATTCTATTTCCCAACACAAGGGTTTTCAGATCACCATTGTCATTGCACATTCTGAGATTTGCATAAAATATTCTGATGGGTTCTTCAACAGCTTCATTAACGCACAACAAAAACAGACCATCCAATCCTTGAAAGTTGAAGTGGTGACTTACAGTGCAATGGAATTCCTCAAGTTGTTCAAGACAAATGACTCGGTCATGAGTAAAAGGTCGATCTTCGAAGTCAATGTATTTTTCTTTCTCGAAAATACTTCAAAACTTTTGCATATATTTTGAATCAAATGAAACAGATGAGTCGAATTTTCCCTTTTTAGGGACAGAGGAAGAGGGTCTCTTCAGATGAGAGGAGGCGAATTCTGGCATTCATTGGAGGACGAGTCGGAAATATCAACAGGAGTAGGGGAAGGAGATGATTTTTAATTCTTTTGTTGAAACAACGAGAACCTTTAAAAGAGTTTTTCGCCATTTAAGAGTCGAGAAGTGAGAGATGGGGAGAAAAGGAATATATAAAAGAGGGTTTTAAATAAAGAAATGATGGTACAGAGGGATGTGAAGGGGTATAGCAGACTGAAAAGACACCAACAAAAGGACGGGTAATAATGATCTAGGGGAAGGAAAATGATGCAATTAATTAAAGCAAATAAATGACACACAATTAAGTAAAATAAGGAAAATAATTTTAATTTTGGGAAAAAGGAATGACACTGAAATTTTTCTTAAAAACACAGAATCTGTTTTCTAAAAGAGGTTTTATAAAATATCGACTAACTGATTTTCATAATAAAAAAATTCTAACAAAAAGTCTCCATTTTCAACATAATCACGAATGAAATGATGCTTTATATCGATGTGCTTAGCTCTAGAATAATGCACAGTGTATTTAGAGAGACTGATAGCACTAGTATTGACATATAAAATAGAAATACTTTCATAATTAAGATCATAGTCTAACAACTGGTGTTTCATTCATCATAACCGAGCACCACAACTTCCAAGGGCTAGATATTCGGCCTCTGTATTTGAAAGAGTAACCACATTTGTTTCTTGCTTTGCTAGGATCTAAGAGCTTCTCTAAGGATATGACATGATCCACTTGTGTTTTTCCTATCGAATTTATCACCTGCAAAATATGCATCTGAATAATCGATTAAATCAAAATTTTTGGAGTGAGGATACCATAGACCGAATTCATGAGTTCCAATAAGATAAGAGGATGATTCATCTTACAACAGTTAGATGAGATTCCTTGGGAGTCGATTGATATCTGGCACATTTGCATACTCTAAACATGATATCTGATCGACTAGCTGTGAGGTAAATTAATGAGCCAATTATTTCATGATAGAGTTTCTCGTCAATATTTTTCCCTGATTAATTAATGTCTAGACACGTTGAAAGGCTCATAGGTGTTCCGGCAACCCTTCTATTTTTCAAACCAAATTTTTTGATCAACTCCTTGGTATATTTTGTTTGATTGATGAAAGTTTTCTTAGTTGACTGACGAATTTGAAGTCCTAGGAAGAATGTTAGTTCTCCCATCATGCTCATCTCAAATTCTCCTGTCATAAGGTCCGCAAAATTCTTGCAAAGAGAGGTTTTAGAACTGCCAAAAATGATATCATCTATATATATTTGAATAATAAAAATGTTAGAGGAAGAACATTGGATAAAAAGAATATTATCAATTCTTCCTCGATGAAAATCATTTTCTATAAGAAAAAAAACTTAGTTGCTTGTACCAAACTTTTGGGGCTTGCTTTAGACCATAAAAAGCTTTAGAAAGTTTGTAAACATGGTCGAGGTAGGATGAATTTTCAAAACCAGGAGTTTGTTTAACAAAAACTTCTTTTTTAATAAAATCATTTAGAAAAGCACTTTTGACATCCATTTGCAAATGCTTAAAACATTTGGAGGCAACATAGGCTCATAAAATACGTATAGATTCCAATCTGAATACGGGAGCAAATGTTTCATTATAATCAATTATAACGACCCGCCCGACTGTTATAGCGCCCCAACCATCTAAGAGCGGGAGAATTTAAAATTTAAAAAAAATTAAAATGAAGTCCTCGAAAAATAAATGGTGTAAGACGAGCAAGTCGAATGGGCTAAGTCACAATCGGTGGGCCAGACGTGCGTCCGTGATAACGCTCAAACTCACACTTCTTAACAAAGTATGAAGCGGACGTTGTCAATAAAGAACCCAACTAGAGGTTGGGGTCGATCCCACAGAGAATACGGAAGGATGTAGAAGAACGCTAGTGCTTAAGCTTTGTAGTTAATTATTTTCTAAGAGGGGGGATTTGTAAAAGTAACAAATAATTATTTTGAGAAATTGATTGTTGTATCCAAATTAATGCAACTAATTAGGGTAAGTGTTCCCCATGACTTCATAACCACAAGTCGCTTTATACTAGTGATCTATTCCGGTGCTTAGCATGTAATATTGGTAAGTTAGGTTCACCTAAATGGTTGGTCCTCTGTCTAGATGATTTTCACCATGCAACTTGGTCCGTCTACGGGTGTACTTTAATTGACCCTTATCCTTAATATCATATTGGCTATTTTCGGACAAGTTCAAGCTATTAGATGAGGGTTGAAAGCCTCAAATCTCCATTGTTAATCCCTTTTCCCATTCATTACCTCCTTGGTCCGGTAAGTAAGAATAAGGCAAGTTCTAACGTTTGCAACCGTTAAAAATCAACTAAAACGAAGGAAGAAACAATACATGCATAAACTTCATTCAAGTATCACTAAGTATTTTACCTATGTGTGTTAATTTGTCATGGTTCCCACAACCCTAGTTGTGGTGGTTTTAGCCTATCATGTTTATAGGTAAATTAATAGATTTCATAAATAAAAGAAAAAATTAATACTTACAACGTTGATAGGAAGAAATTCCTTGATTATTGCAACAATAAATAAGAACAATTCAACAATCGTCTCAAAGTTCCAAATGTAAGACACCAAACTTGTATCTAAAAACTTGAGACTTAAAACTCTAATCCTACTTGAAGACTTTTGAACTTGAAACATGATCTAAAGCTTGATAGCTATTACATAAAAATAAAGGGTATTTATAGTAGTTAGATGTTTTCCTCATTCCTTGATGAATTTGGCTTGGGATTTAATTTTTCTTTTCCTAGTTGAAGTAGGAAATTCACTTTTTTCCCATTTTGGAAGCCTTGCTGCGTCGCCAATTGTGGCAACGAGTCACCTAACGACTCGTTGTGCATGGGCACGAGTCATTAGGCCCCTCGTGGTCTAACTCTCCAATATTCCAGTGCACCTGACGATTCCTACCAGTGCTCTCACAATGAGTCGTGCCAACACCTGATGATTCATGATGTCTTCCGTTACCTTCAGTGGATTTTTCTCAAATTTTCTCTTCTCAGTCTGCCCGACTGACTTCACGACTCGTTACGTCATTCCCTTAACCCGTCAGATACACTGTTTCTGCATCTTCCAAACTCAACCTTTGCCCACGACTTCAGCTTCTTTTTATGTTCATTCCATAAGCCTCAAATACATTCAAATCCATCCTTTTTAGTCCTGAAAAAATCTAATCACATGCGTTCGCCGTATTTCACAAATATATAACATAATCACATGCAAACATATATAATTTATTCTCAAAATATAGTAAAATACGGAAAAAAATATGTCTATGAAGTGCGTGAATACGCCCTTCATCAGTCCACCGCGGTGGCTTCCTTTCGCCATAGCAAAATCGCTGCAGTGGTAAAGTGTCTTGCTACAGTGGATGGTGCAGACTAGAATTTCACAATTTTGTTTCAGTTAGGATTTTAAAAACCTACTCTTTAAAAAGGAGATTAATAAAAACGCCAAAAAATAGAAAATAGACTTTTGAAAACAAGAAGAGGAGCTATAAAATAAAGATTCATCCTCCATGGCGATGATTTTTTTGCAAGCACTCAGGAATTGGTGCAGGCATACAATTGGGAACGTCTTGATGATAACTTGGTGCTATATAGGCTATGATTTACTCACTTTTGTGTTAGATTTGGATTCGCTAAACATATACGTGTGTATAGTTGATGTGCTTTTGATGGGTAGGATCGAAACTTGAATGAATTGTTATCGAATATCCAAAATCGATTAGATTCTGAGGATGAACGAATTAGAAAAGGGGTGGTGATACCCCATAATGTGAAAACATCTAGGGGAGAGATTGCGATAAAAATAGGTTATGCGTGAGGGTATATGAGGGATTGAATCAATTGTATGTAGAATAATCTTCGAGCGTAATTGTCAAATATATTTACATGTATATAGAATCATAGAGTCATTCTTCCTGAATTGTAATCTTGAATGGATATTCATATAAATCATGTTTAGAGGATGCGGTAACTGAACTATTAATAGACTATGATTATTACTGAATGCGAGTTAAAATCCATCATTTAGAGGAGTTAGACTTTACATAATGACCTGTATGTTCTACAGATAATAATGTACGATTTGGGTTGGTGGATATTATTTGTGATAATGATTGTCCTGTTAAAAAAATTAATTGTTGATATAAGCTTGATATGATGCTGCCTCCGTTGTGGTAGGTACGATTGAGATGAGGATACGAGATTGGGAAGAAAAAAATCTATGGGAAGAAAACTGGTCGAAGTACTGCCGAACAGTACTTTTGCAGCAGGTATGGTACCGTTGCAGAGAGACCGTTGTGAGGGCAGTAATGCTACTGCAGTGGAGTCCAAACTAGTGAGCGGGCCAGATTGCCCTTCCATGTGATGTCATGGATAAAATTAATATTATAAATATTTCAATATGAAATTGGGTTCGGGACTATGCATTTTATTATACTTGTTGATATATATATATATATATATATATATATATATAACTCTTGTCGTGTGTGATTTATTATTTGTTGTGCTATGATATGCGTCCCAAAATTGAGGGGTGAGTTGGTATTGAATGAATGTATGTATGAGATATTGTATGATATGGAAAGTCAAATCATTGATGTGCTGGTTAATATGAGGCCTGGGACCGAAGGGAGAGAACTTGGATGAGCAGAATAGTTCGATTAGACTCTGAATGAGAGTTGGAAATATGAGTGGCTCATGCCTGACGTGAGCTTCCGAGCGAGTGGTATGAGGGAGTACACAAACAGGTATAGCTAAAATACCACGCGACTAGGTGTACGAATATGAGTACCATCAATATATATATATATATATATATATGTATGTATGTATATATGTATGTATGTATATATGTATGTATGTATGTATATATGTATATATATATATATGTATGTATGTATGTATATATGTATGTATATGTATAAAGTCATTCATAGAACCGAATAAATGAGGATTGTTTCACCTGCCAGTAAATATTGTAGGTTACACTTTTATATTTTTTTAATTATTATTTCATATACTACCTTTTCACTTTCTAATTATTTCATCTTCTAAACTTCTACCGGTTACAATAGTATTTATACATAGTCCTCTAATGAAGATCTGTACCATTAAGTAGACTCAATATGAAAAATATATGTCTGTGTGTCATGATCATATTCTACACCTTTTAATAGGTAATATGAAGTTGTTGCATTCTTTCTTTTTCTTTTTGATAGTTTTTCAAATATTTTCTGATTTACCTTCTTGTTTTATTGTTGTTGGCATTTTGGATTTCTATGAAATGTCCATAAACTTGATTGAAGCAACCTCAAACCTGCAGATTAAATTTACTCTTGGCTCGTAACTTATATTTATATCCATCATGGTACTTGTATTTTATGTAATTCTTGCACTTTTCTGTACAAGTGTTGAAATTTTTTTTGTTTTCATTTTATTTAAGTGATCTTGTCACGCTTTATACTTAATCTTCATCAAAGCATGATTAGCAAACTAAGGTAACCAAAATGCCAACTCAATCATTTTGAATTTACACTTATCACAACTCTATATTTAATTATTTAATATGGATATATACGTGCGAAACACGTGTTCAAAAACTAGTCATTATATAAATTGCAAAAAATTAGAATGTTTTGACTTTTGAGATCCAACACAAAAAGAATAGGTAGGATTAGGGCTGTGCAAATTAATGGTTAGATCAATAACCCGAATTGATAATTAGGTTATTGGATTAATAATTCGAGCTATTGATTTAACGGTTTTATTATCGGTTCAGTATCCCAAGTTATTGAATTATTGGTTCGATTATCGGCGATCTAAAATTATTTTTTATTTTGCTAATTTACTTCATTATAGAACGTCAATAACTTATATACTCAATTAGTACTTTTTATTTTATTTTATCCCAAAAGTTAATTTTTTAAATAAAAAAATTATGACATAAATTTTTAAAAAAATTATGATTTTAAATAACTAAAAAGAAGAAGACGAGGTTGATAATTTAAGGATAAAACAGGTATTTTAAAAAGTCAATTAGGATAAAGATGATAGAATGTCTATTGTTCAAGTTTTGAGCGGGGGGGGGGGGGGGGGGAGAGTTTTGATTTTTAAAGCAAAGTTGGAGGCTGTAAAACGATTTTCACCCGTTTATAAATATATTGAAGTACTTCATTATTCAAAGGTTATGAATTATTGTAATTACATTATCTCGTATCTGTTTTGGGGTTTTATGAATTCAAACTGATATCAAAGTTCCACTTTGGAGGTAAGTCACTGCCTATCAAAAGACGACTCCATATCTATCCACAGTTTAAATTCAAACTAGATCTTTAATTAAGAATGAAAAAATACTTACCATTCTATCAGAACTTTCGTTGAATTGTATTATCCTTTTTAAAAATATTTATATTATATTCACCTTAGCGAATCGATATTTTTATCGCAAAATAAATAATTAAATTTTTAACAAACAAAAACGATATCTAATTAGATAAATGAGCTTGAAATTAAGTTTTGACTGAACATTAGGTCCGTTCCATTATTTCGGATTCATATCAACAAGAATCCTCAAGCTCCCGTTTGTCCATACCAAATTTTCTTTTCTTTTCTTTTTTTCTTTAAAAAAAGAAAAATCCAAAACTAATGTTGGTTATATATATGTATATTGGAAAATTTTATGAAGATGATCAATTTCAAGTAAAAAATAAAATCTCCACTTGTAAAATTTTGATTTCTTCTTTCAAGTTAAATGAACATGTACAAACACATTCTAATTTTCAAATAATTATTTTTCAATTTCTTTAAAAAATATATTACATTTTTTTTACTGTCCAAACACTTACCAAACGATACGTTTAAACTTTCACAGTTAGGTCACTATAATTACCTCACTCTTCATTAATCATTATATAAACTGCAAAAAATTACAATGTTTTTGACTTTTGAGATCCAACACAAAAAGAATAGGCAGGATACTCATATAAAATAATTTATAGTTCATTTAATACACCTCGTTAGAAGTTCGAACAAAATTCCACAATCTTTTTGTAATATTAACTGCCAAAACCTTGTTGAGCTTCTAATAAAGTGTACTGATAATTATTAAAAAATTATTAATTAACAACTCGTCGAACATTCAGCGCAATATTTATTTTGATTCAATACAAATATAAAAATTTTAAATTATTCTATTACTTATTTCATATCGGAGTCTATTAATAGTCATCACGTGTAGTGGCATTTTACTTTGTTTGGTTTTTACATGTTTTTGAAAAATAAATCTCTTTTAACAAAGAGACACTCCCTGTAAAGGAGGGAAAAGACAAAAGTTTTTTTTTTTTTAAATTTATTTATCAAAATCATCATCGGAGATAAAGAGTTTAGGAGGGGAACCCCAAAATCGACAGTCGAAGCAAGCAGCCGCCAAATGGATTCAATCACTCTTGCGATTAGTATGTGCTGAGAAAGGAAATCTGGAAACAAGGGCTTGATCTGGTCATGCTGGAGTTCATAAAAAGTGCTTGTATTGATGGTGTAACTGGAAAACTAAATCATAAACCCAGATCTTCTCATTTAGCTCCAAAATATATATAATAAAAGGGCAGTCTGATGCATTAGAGCTTCCGCTATGTGCGGGGTCAAAGAAAAGGCCGGACCACAAGGGTCTACTTTACGCAGCCTTAACTTGCATTTTTGCAAGAGACATGACTTGAACCCATGACCTCCTGATCATATGACAACAACTTTACCAATTTATATATAGAATGTGCAACTGCAATTCTCCAGCTCTCTAAATATTAGAATGTGCAACTGAATTCTCCATATGGCAATTGTTCTTTAAACAAACCAAAAAAAACTGTAATACTTTCACTTCTATAGGAAATAAACTAGACACAACAGGACCCTGAACGAAAATTATGTGCCAACTACACTATCATTAGGGAATTCCAAAAATGTGACTTTTAAAGGTGTATTTGGCCAATTCTCTCATGTTTAGTTAAACAGAATATTTAGGAAACATATTCTCAAAGAAAACATTCTTCATTGATAGTGGAAAATGACTTCCCAGGGTCCCATAGGAAAGTCATTTTCCATGTCCAGAACATAAGAAGTGCAACTAGCACTAGAGTCTCATCTCATATCCTCCCCCCTCTGGATTGCAAATATTTGATCCATTTTTATTTACCTTATCATTACTGTAGCTTCTCGTCTGAGGTCTATGATTCTGCCACGTGAAAGTTTGCCTTTTCATTTTTCTCTGGATTTTCTTTTCCAACTTAAAGTATTTTTACCTGCTTTAAGCTGCTATTGTAAGGCATATCTACAGGGAAGTGAGTCCTACCAAACTTTCCCAACTCAAGCCCTCAATGCAGCATCACTCCCATCCTTGTGACATTTCCTTACCTTAGATTTAAATGTACATGCAGGTCGGCAAAGTGGCAAGGGAAAGCAACTGATGTTTGGCCTCATGCTTCATCACCTTAAGTTATTTATACAGCAGTTGCACCACCTTGCATATCGTAAACGGAATTCAAGTCAATGTAAGTACTTTTATATGAAGGCCTTGAGGCCCATGCAACATATGTAACTCCAAAAGAAATCCACCAATTTTTTTCTCCTTTTTTTGATCATGAAAACACCAAAGTTGAAGGGTCAAAATATGAGAGAGAGGGAAACTCAGTGAGCAGGACAACACCTAGAAAGGCTATCCTAGGGTCTCCCTATCCAAGATGGAGATGCATGCAGTTAAATGGTTGACTATAGAGTAAAAGTGATCAGTGCTCCTATACTCAAAAGATTTTTTTTTTCAGGTATAACATTGTTGTTAACTGTCTGTATAAACCACCAACTGACTTGCTGCTTTTAGGTGGTTGGTGACATAGTCAGACTGCTAAAAACCAGAGACATTGATGCCATTGTTACTGCCAGGAATCTCTGATGCAGCAGATACCAGGCTTGATGAAATCAGAAATCTCTGATGCAGCAGATGCCAGGCTTGATGTATCATGGCCGCACCAGCATCTGGAGAAGATTCCTGAAGAGGAAGATACGAAGAAGAGGTCTTGCTATCTGACGGCGCTAAGGGTGACTACTGTGCTTGTCACTAAAGAATCTAAAATGGACTTCATAGAAAATAACACAGAGGTTTTAGCAACAGAGAAATGAATCAAGAAGGCATACGGGTTCTTGCAAGAACCCAAAGACAAGAAGAGGAGGTAAAAGAGGTCTGTGGAAGTACTTGAAATAGTGGGTTAAAAAATTAGGAGAACATCAAGGAGACCAAAGATCAAGTTAATATTGGTGAAGAAGGCTGAGAAAGCTTTGGTAGACTGCCAGGCTCCTTACCCTTGTCCTTTTGGCCTGTCTGACACAACTAAAGGGCCAATATTGTAACATTCACAGTTCTGGAGCATAAGTTTGATACATCAATTGTAATGCCCGTTCTTTCCTTTGTTATGGGAGGAAGTTACTGTCCGTTTATTTTACATTCAAGAATGTGTAAACCCTATTTGGAAGGAAATGAAAGAAAAATATCACTAGCTACAAGATCAAAACAACGATAAGATCCGACAATATTATGGGGAATTCATTAGATCTTAAGCATTTGGAAAATTATTAAAATGGAATACTTATTAAACATTGTAGTATTGAGAAGGCAATAGAAGTGTTCCTTATACTCACCAAGTAAAAATTTTCTTTTCATTACTTGGCTCAAAAAGCAGAGCTGTCCCACCATCTCCTGCAGAAACTTTAAGCGCGTGCACATTTACCTGAGTTAGTGAGTAACCACAATTCAGTAGTTATAATTTTCGAAGAAACTATACTGTTCACCTATTGTCAACTATATGATACATCAGTGCGGTTAAAACATGTCACATACTTTTCATTATGCACGATTCTTCTGAAAGAAAGTTGTGAAACTGATATGTAAAAGGGATATAACCATGACAGAAAAGCTTTAAGCAACTAGGATATAATATTCTAGTCACACTTCAAGTGACAATAAATTTCTGATATTGGAAGCAGAATATTGTAGAGAAGGATACAGAAAAAAGTAGTGTTGCTACCCATCAGTTAATTGAAAGATTTCTAGCACATATCTAGAAATTTCTTTTTTACCCACCATTGTTGAATTATTCATTCAACACCTACCCAAGCCACCATTGTTGAATTATTCATTCAACACCTACCCAAGCCACCATTGTTGAAGAAGAAAGTTTCCCCTTTCACACCTCCATTCATACCACCTCAACCCTCTATAAAAGGAGGGTTAATCTTCATTGTATATCATCCACCAAAGAGTGAATACATCTCTAAGAGAGTAGTTCCTAGTGAGTGGAGTGAGTTTTGAGAGTTTTTTTTGTGAGTTTGAAAATCTCTTTGTAAATTCTATTCTTGAGTAATAGAGTTTTATTTTTCTCTCAAATTATTCCTTACAACTCCGTAATGATCCTGTGATAACAAGTGGTATCAGAGCCTCGTCGGAAGTGCTCATCAGAATTGTGTAAGGCTGAAAATTTTGAGAGTTTCAAAAGTGTTCAAAACTCAATTTTGAGTACACCATTGCATTCCTCTCGTCAACACGAGTTCGTACATATTTTCGGAACTAAAATCCGACGTCGTAAGAGCTCCCAAAAGAAATTGAGGAGGAAGACGATTTACAGTACTCTACTGCAGTAATTTCTGCAAGATTTTTCAGAAATTACATTTCAGTCCCAAATTCGGTGAATTAATCACTGAAAGGTGATAATGACCACAGAAGAGTCAACATCATCTTCCGGAGCCATGATTATGCTCACTGCCACCAACTACACGCTGTGGAAACCTCGAATGGAAGATCTTCTCAGTTGTAAAGATTTGTTTGACCTTATAGAAATAAAAGGTGTAAATCCTAATCCCGACAAGTTGTTGGAATGGAAGAAATTAAATCGAAAAACTATTGGTCAAATCCGACAATGGATTGACCATAGTGTCTTCCACCATGTTGCACAGGAGACAGACGCATATGCCCTCTGGAAGAAGTTGAAAGATATGTACCAGGCCAAGACCGCTCGGAATAAGGCTTTGTTGATGAGACGCTTAGTCAACATGAAGCTGAAAAGTGGAATTTCAGTTGCCGAGCATACCAGTGAGTTCCAGAGCCTGGTGAACCAGTTATCATGTGTAGAGATGCCGCTTGGTGATGAAGTTCAGGCACTTCTACTTCTGAGTTCTCTCCCCGACAGTTGGGAAACGCTGGTGGTTTCTCTCAGCAACTCGGCCCCAGATGGAAA
This sequence comes from Datura wrightii, assembly GCA_035772735.1. Taxonomy (NCBI): domain Eukaryota; kingdom Viridiplantae; phylum Streptophyta; class Magnoliopsida; order Solanales; family Solanaceae; genus Datura; species Datura wrightii. The sequence goes on from JASDFA010000009.1 coordinate 8,882,260, forward strand.
ACTTACCATGTTTATGGTTAAAGATGCCCTGTTCAATGAAGAGGCAAGGAGAAAGGACATGGGCACAGATCAAACCCATGCCCTTATTACAGAAAATCGTGGGAGACAACAAGGGAAACAACGAAGGAGTAGTGGAGGCAAATGGAGAGGCAGGAGCAAGAGCAGGGGTAGATCCACAGATGGCAGAAAACCAGCATTCAAGTGCCATTATTGTGGAATAGAGGGTCATATGAAGAAGAATTGCTATAAATGGCTAGAAGAGCAAGGCCAGAGCAGTTCGCAATCGAAGAATAAGGGTGGAGAAACACTAGTTACTATCCCTGGAGATGTAGCTTTCTGTTCAACACATTATGAGACATGTCTTCACGTGTCAAAAGAAGACACGGAATGGGTGGTAGATACTGCAACATCTTACCACGTAACTCCTCATAAGGAATACTTCACAACATACAAAGCCGGTGACTTTGGAGCTGTGAAAATGGGAAATTCCAGTTTCTCTGGGATTGTAGGAATTGGTGATGTACAAATAAAGACAAGTTCCGGGAGTACAATTACTCTGAAGGATGTCCGCCATGTGCCTGACCTTCGGTTGAATTTACTTTCAGGTATAGCTCTTGACAAACAGGGCTATGATAATCACTTCAGCAAAGGCACATGGAAGTTATCTAGAGGCGCTATGACAGTCGCTCGAGGTCATATTTGTGGCACGTTGTACAAGACTCATGTGAAGATATGTACAGATAGCCTCAACGTAGTAGAAAAGGAGGCTTCACAGAATTTGTGGCACCAAAGACTCGGCCACATGAGTGAGAAAGGGTTGTCTACCCTAATAAATAAGGAGCTTATCAATGTTGACAAAGATGTTGCACTAGATCCTTGCAATCATTGTCTATTTGGTAAACAACATAGAGTCTCGTTCAAATCCTCTTCAACGAGAAGATCAGAGTTGCTCAGTCTAGTACACTCTGATGTTTGCGGTCCCTTAGAGATTGAATCACTCGGCGGAAACAAATATTTTCTGACATTCATTGATGATGCTTCTCGAAAGGTATGGGTGTATTTCCTGAAGACAAAGGACCAGGTGTTCGAGTACTTCAAATTGTTTCATGTCATGGTAGAGCGTGAAACAGGAAAGAAATTAAAGTGTCTACGGTCAGACAATGGAGGCGAATACTCTTCCAAGGTCTTCGACGTGTATTGCAAAACATATGGTATTCGACACGAGAAAACGGTCCCACGCACCCCTCAACACAATGGTGTAGCCGAAAGAATGAACCGGACAATCATGGAACGTGTTCGAAGCATGATTAGTATGGCTAAGCTGCCAAAGCCATTCTGGGGAGAAGCAGTCAGAGTCGCTTGTTACCTGATCAATAGATCACCATCAGTACCACTGAATTTTGAAGTTCCGGAGAAATTGTGGTCTGGGAAGAATCCATCATACTCACACCTGAGAGTATTTGGATGTTTAGCATATGCACATGTATCCAAGGAGCTCAGACAAAAGCTCGATGCAAGGACCACTCCATGCATTTTCATTGGCTATGGAGATGAAGAATTTGGATACAGATTATGGGATCCAAAGGAGAAAAAGGTGATCAGAAGTAGGGACGTGGTGTTCCATGAAAACCAGACAATAGAAGACATTGAAAAACCCACAATGTCTCAGAAGTCAAATGTTGCTGCTCAGATGCCAGAAGTAGTAACAGAATCATTTGTGAGAAATAACGATGAAGTACCAGAAGCAGAAGAAGAGGAAGAAGAGGGTGTTGAGCAGGGGGAGCCACAAACCCCTCCACCAGAAGCTTCAGGTCCATCACAAGGCTCAGATGATGGTGAATATCCTCAGATTGTCAATCCAGAAGTTCGTAGATCTGAACGAGGTCGGATTCCATCCAGAAGATATACAGAATCCGAGTATCTTCTGCTTATCGAAGATAGAGAACCAGAGAGTTTTCATGAAGCTATATCTCATAAGGAAAAAGAAAAATGGCTGCTTGCAATGCAGGATGAAATGGAATCTCTACAGAAAAATCACACTTATGAGATCGTAAAACTTCCAAAAGGAAAGAAGGCACTGAAAAATAAATGGGTGTTCAAGCTAAAGAAAGATGGTAGCGAAAAAGTGGTGAAATACAAAGCAAGGTTGGTAGTCAAAGGATTCCAACAGAAGAAAGGAATCGACTTTGATGAGATTTTTTCACCAGTAGTCAAGATGACTTCAATCAGAGTTATACTTGGATTGGTCGCAAGTATGAACTTGGAGCTTGAACAAATGGATGTGAAGACAGCTTTTCTTCATGGAGATTTGAAAGAAGAAATCTATATGGAGCAGCCAGAAGGTTTTGAGGTTTCAGGTGATAACCTCGTATGCAAGCTAAAGAAAAGCTTGTATGGTCTGAAGCAGGCACCAAGACAGTGGTACAAGAAGTTTGACTCTTGTATGGTAAGTCAAGGATACAAGAAAACTGTAACAGATGAGTGCGTCTACATTCAAAAATTTTCAGACGGGAATTTTGTTGCTCTTCTACTATACGTAGACGATATTCTAATCGTGGGAAAGGATGCAACAAAGATCTGCCAGCTGAAGAAAGAATTGTCTAAAGTTTTTGACATGAAAGACTTAGGACCAGCTCAACAGATATTGGGAATGCAAATAGCTAGAGACAGGAAGAACTGCAGATTATGGATTTCTCAAGAAAAGTATATTGAACGTGTGCTTGAAAGGTTCAATATGAACAACGCCAAACCAGTCAGCATTCCACTAGCCAATCACTTCAAATTGAGCAAGAGTTCATGTCCCTCATCTAAGGAAGAGATCAGGGAAATGTCATCAGTACCGTACTCTTCAGCAGTTGGAAGTCTGATGTATGCAATGGTGTGTACGAGGCCAGATATTGCTCATGCAGTGGGTACAGTGAGTCATTTTCTCTCTAATCCCGGGAAGGAGCATTGGGAGGCAGTAAAGTGGATTCTCAGATACCTTAAGGGTACAACTAATATATGCCTTTGTTATGGGGGAGTTTATCCAATTTTGGAAGGTTATACAGATTCAGATATGGCAGGAGATATTGATAGTAGAAAATCTACTTCAGGATTCATCTACAGTTTTGCAGGAGGAGCTGTTTCATGGCAGTCAAGATTACAGAAGTGTGTTGCTTTATCTACAACAGAAGCAGAATATATTGCAGCAGCTGAAGCTGGAAAGGAAATGTTGTGGCTGAAGCGGTTTCTCCAAGAATTTGAAATCAAGCAAAAAGAGTACAAGTTACACTGTGACAGTCAGAGTGCTATAGATTTGAGCAAAAATTCCATGTACCATTCCCGTACAAAGCACATTGATATTCGGTATCATTGGATACGCGAGGTGATGGATCGACAACTGTTGAGACTAGTAAAGATCCATACGAAGGAGAATCCAGCAGATATGTTGACAAAGGTGGTTACTCGAGAAAAATTGGAGCTGTGCAGAGACATAGCCGGGATGGTTGTTCCAGATATGGCTAAAGGGGGAGAATTGAAAGATTTCTAGCACATATCTAGAAATTTCTTTTTTACCCACCATTGTTGAATTATTCATTCAACACCTACCCAAGCCACCATTGTTGAAGAAGAAAGTTTCCCCTTTCACACCTCCATTCATACCACCTCAACCCTCTATAAAAGGAGGGTTAATCTTCATTGTATATCATCCACCAAAGAGTGAATACATCTCTAAGAGAGTAGTTCCTAGTGAGTGGAGTGAGTTTTGAGAGTTTTTTTTGTGAGTTTGAAAATCTCTTTGTAAATTCTATTCTTGAGTAATAGAGTTTTATTTTTCTCTCAAATTATTCCTTACAACTCCGTAATGATCCTGTGATAACATTAATCACTACTTCTCTTTTAGAACATTATAATTTTTGTCTCTTCACTGAATGGAAGAGAAAAGTTTAGCTTAATCAAATCTTAAACAAAATTATAAGTACTGAAAAAGTGAAGGGTTCTAAAAAGTAGGCCCATAGGCATTCAAGATTTCACCCAAAGTAGAATGTGTAGTTTGATCATTATCAGCCTCATATACATATAAGTTATATTGAAGGATAGAAGGATAGAAAATAAGAAGTGCTTATCATTTTCATAATTTCAGCTGGAAGAGAAAGATGACTGACAGAACAAGAATTTCCAATGCCTCATCTACAGATAAACTGGTTGACCATGTCTCAGTTCTCGTCGAATTTGGGATCTTGTCCGAACCTATTTTATTTTTATGTTTTTCAATAGTCAAGAAAGTTTATGGCTAACTCATCTTTGTTTAGGGAAATGAAGGAAAGCTCTGTATGTAATAAATACCAATACAAAAAGAGTAAACTCTGTCAAATATCATAATTTGAGGACATAATGCAAATATTCCAACATGAAAAACCATAGCTCAAATACGCAGCATCAATCATCCTGACTTGGTTAATGAAAGTTGGTAAACTTTAGGCTGTAAGGCCTTTGAAAGCACAAAATGGTATTCTTGTGTCTCCGTGAGAAGTGACTTTTCTGAAAGTACTATAGATGAACTTCTCTCTTTAGTTATTGCTTTTGTTGTGGCTCGAGGTTGAGGAGCAATATGTTTTTTCCTCACTAACAATTGTGGGAGTAGCTTAGCTGTCTTTACTTTCTGCCTATCCTGGGACCAACTTTGAACATTAACATGGTAAGAACATCAAAGAGTTTGGAAGAGGATTTAACTACTGTGGTTACTCGACAGAGGAAATACTTTAGAAGACAATTCACAAGTGAACCTATTCCCATCAAATAGAAGACTTTCCAGAATGATGAGGTGAACAACTGTAGAGGTCGAATGGGGAACTCTCAGACAACCAAGGAAGTATGCCCCTGCGGCAAGTATTATCCCGGAACGATTATCCAGGACTGAATAACTTTGACAATTAGAGGGGAAATTATCTGCAACAAATGAAGAGAACCTAATCTAGTAAAGTTGAAAGAAACATATAAACGCTATAAATCTGAAACCTGCAATAATATGAGATAGATATATCTAGAGAGTGAAGTACCTGAAGAATTAGAATTCACATAAAATCCATGCAGATCTCTTCCTCTCTTCATGTCTACGAAAATAGCACAAATAGAAGACACAAAATTAACAGTACCCAAATGTCACGGTATTGTTTCATATCAGACCAGTACAATCACCTTTATACAGTTTCAAAGACAACATTTAAGGTCTTGCTAACTAATTTTGATGGTGTCTTAAATCTTAATCACTGAAGTGCTGCTATGGCTTTTATATAGTAATGAAGAACTTTAGATGTTAGTAGACTCTTCCAACCTATTAGCAAAAATGTGTACCTTATTTTCTTGGATCCTTGAAACACACATGTAATGAGTATTATTGAAGAAACAATAAACAAAATCTCCAGATTTATCAAAGATAAAACATCTCGCTCCTTTTCTTTCAATCTGCTCAAGCATGTATGGCGTTTCACGTGTAAGGCATCCTATTTTGATTTTGTCAATTGTTATAACTATTATAACCTGCAAATTATGTACTACAAAGATTGCTTGATAAATCTTTAAGGACACCCAAACTCACTGTAGCATATGTGAAGCGCCATAAACTAAGGTCCTCAACTAAGCTGTGTCAGACTAACAAACCTTTACTAATACAAAATAGAATCTTCGCTTAAGCTATTTCCTTCAGCAAGGCCAAGCATGACAATGAGTCTTGAAAATTGAAATACAGCAAAATTGAAACAGAAAAGTCTCAAATTTCCTACTTTTCGTATCATTATAGAGTCAGTTATCAAGGAAAGATCATCATGCAGAAAACAATATAAACCACTCTTAACCTATCATTTACCATCTAGCAAACGTTTCATTTCATTTATAGAATTTTATTAACACCCAAAAAGCTTCTAAAAGCTTACCACTTGAACTTTATACTAATGTTATTATTTTTTTTCTTCTATTGCAAAACACTTGCTCATAGACCGATCCAAAATAGAAAAAAGAATACCGCTTTACCAGAGTAAGTCCAGACCTTAATCATATATTACCTGTGCTTCAATATACGTACCGAAGGAACTCATCTCTCCTAAACACTGATTAATCCATTGAGTCAGCTGCCGGAAAATACAGAAAAGGAACAAATGAAACGAAATAAATCAACGTTACCCAAGGATGGAGAACCAGAAAATCCACAAAAAGAAAAGAAGAAAGTGACAGGGAGAGGACATAAGAAGGTAAGAACGCTTACCTTAGCTTGAGATGTGAAACCTGTATGTCTCAAAGCAGAGCACGAGAAAGAGAGAAAGTAGACATTGACCTTCAATTAATGCAGAGACTGATTTTGGATATCCAATCGAGGACAACGTGATAATTATGATTTTAAAAGTACATGGAAGAAATTAATTAAAAAAACTTTAGGACAAAACTAGAACTATAAATAAGGATCCTAGCTATGTGAGGAGGACAATTTTGTCCCTTATCAATGGTAGTTTAAGTACTACTGAGGTTTGGGCCCGTGGTTATCTTGAGCATTTTGAGTTTTGTTTATATTTTCCTGATTTTCTCCCTAATAATCAAAATTCAATGAAGAAGTTTAGAGGTTCTGTTGATAACCTAAGACACCTGTCAAAATAAGTGAATTTATTGTCTTTATTTCAGTTCCAACAGGTCCTTTGTCCAACAGAATTCCAGCGAGATATCTCAACTACACAATTTTGAATTACTGCAGCGCCTTTAAAAAATAGATATTCAGGAGATACAAGAGCATGATAGCAAGATGAAACCGGTATGAGTCACCCTGCTAATAATAAACATCCTGCCATATGTCAATCTTATAAATGTAAATACAAAGCAGAGGAGTTGGTGCAGAAGCTGATAATGAATAACCTTTTCAGGATCAATTTCTATCGGTTCCATTTGTTGTATAAAAACCTCCTTAAAGAATCGGGAGATAAAAGAAAAGCAAGGTAATATGATGACAAATTGACTATTGAATGTTTTCCATTTGGCGATAAGAAACTGAGAAGTAGAATTTGAGAGCAGTCAGTAGTTATATAATGGTCAAGAAACTTCATTCAAACCATTGACAAAATAGATCAATAAGCTCTTGCCTCCCATATTCCTTCCATTGAACTATATTTGATATCATGATCATATATTTAAGTACGATTTCATTGTACAAAGACACTTATCGGCCTATTTTCTGGTAAACAAGGTACCCACTTTTCCCTCTTAGCACCTCGTAGCAGTGTTTTGAAGAGCTGGATCAAGCAGTTGAACCAAAATTGGCATGTTTTTGTCATTTTATTGACTTTGCTTCAATTATGTGCAATTTTATTTTGAACAATTTCAATCTTTTATGTTTAGAGCCGGTTTGAATTGGAGTAAAAGTGCATCAAATTAGCTTTCAGTCTTTCTTTTTTAAAAGTGTTTGAAAAAATGAATATAAAAATACTTAAAACACGTTGAAAACTGTTTAAAACAAGATTAAACTCCTGACTTTTTACTTTTTGACTTTTAAATACTTTTGCTTAAAAGCTATTTATTCTTTTAAGCTGATCCAAACGGGCTCCTAATAAATATTGTTTACGCTACTTTTTACCCATTTTTGGTGATGTAATTTTCAAGATTAGACTGAACTTTCATAATGTTTCTGGTTTAAAGAAAATTGCACAGTTCTTAAAATTAAACAATCAAAATCTATTAATAAAATGATTATTGTAGTGCAGTAGTATTAATAAACCTGTTTTTTTTAGCAAAAAAAAAGAAAAGCATTGTAGTCATAAACATGGAGCCATTACAAGTCACAAACATCAAAATAAATACTGGGTACCTTGCCAATAAGATGTCAATGGGAGATAAGAAGACCAATAACACTAGTAACTCTTTTTAGTAATAAACACACAGCAAATTTTTGTACATTAGAGGAGCCAAAAGACACGAGTAGTCACTGCAGGTATTTCAGTAACAAGTTAGACGACCTTGGGCCTGCAAATTGGAATCTCTATTGCTCTCTCAATTGTGTCTTCCACCTTAGCTTGAAAAGTTTCTTCCTTCCCCTCATTATCAATTTTAAAGGTAATGTAGTAGTAAAAGTTAACCACCTGCATTTATCTTCACAATCTCCGTAACCCTGCGTTCTATTCCCTGCAGTTAATAATAGGTAAAACTCGATACTTATGAAGAGCAGAAAATGGGCAAATAACAAGGGTATAGATCATACATCATCGCCAAAGTACTGCTTGATTGCCATTGAAGCATAATCCTTGATCTTATCCACAAAATCGGGAAAAATATCAAACCCTATCATAGGGTAGATGGGAGTATACATGCACGACCCGGGGTATTCATCAAACTCAAAACCCTATTAAGATACATACAAATAAACAGATGAGAACTGCGACAGAATCAAAAGGTTCATATTTTAGGACATAAAATTCAATAGTTGGAAACTTGTACCACAAAAGAATGTGTTTTCATGGAGCAGATTTTGTCATATACACAAGTTATGCATGCACAGATGTATGTCTGTGCAGACGAGAGTGTGAAAAAGAAGTCATGAACTTCCAACATTTCAGTTGTCACATAAAAAAGAAAACTTCCAATTGTTGTGGATAGTGGTGGGTGACATGAAAATGTATTTAAAATCAACAGCAAAAGTCCATGAAAACCATATATCATTTTCCCATTCAAACCCAAACCATATCATGGAAAACACCCAAAACCAAAAAAAATAAAGCCAAAAAGAAAAAGAACACTCGTATAGACAAGTTGTAATTTAGTATTTGCAACTTCAATTCCAGCAAGCATTGAATTCATTTTTCCATTCGTTTAGGAAAATTCCAAGTTAGTGCTTTGTGTGTTAGAATTATTACTCATTAGGTATAGAGTTCTAATAAGGCGAAAATATACAACAGAATAGGAAAAGCACGGGAACTTCAAACATCCAACAGAAGAGTTTCCATCTACAATCAATTTTTCTAACTATCTACATGTAAAAATCAAGAAAAATAAGGCACAGGGAGAAAAACAATCAAGGTATGTACAAGTTCACCCGAATACACTAATGTGAGAACAACAAATAAAAGGAGAATAAAGAAAAGGTGTCCGTGATAAATGAAAAACAAAGAGAAGGAAAAGAGATCACCAGACTGTATAGGGAAATTAGGCATAAATTCTATATCCTTCAAAAATCAAATATACATATTTAGGCCTCAAAGTTTCTTCCCAGTCAGGTAGTCAACTCAAGTCAAACATACACCTCCTGCTTTGACCTTCCCATTAGTACCTCCCCTTCCCTCTTCTAAAGCTTAACTCAAGAATATACAATCAAGTTTATGCCTCAAGAGCTAAGGGAACCCATGAAACCAAAATAAATACAGCCAAGCAAGGCGCCTAGCATTGAACATAAGGTCAAAATGCAATTAGGTCATGTGCCCTGTCTAATGCCATTTTAAACAGTGTCCTTGCAAACACTGTGAAAACAGATCCAGTTCAAATCTGATGACTAGGTGGTGAGAATGATTCATGATCTTATTTCATAGAGTGCAGTTAACTAAGTACCCCTAACATGTTTGTATTGGATAGAGTATACACATTATCAGGTGTATACAAATGCGATATAGGGAAAAAGAATCTAAAATCCACAGATATTAAAGCCCTACACTATCCCCTCCCAAACCCATAAAAAATAGTTGAGTTGAACCAGCTTTACCGCACATAGATGCTGAATGACCCAGAAAGGAGGAACGCGTTTCTGGATTGTTTGCACATAAAATTCCATATGCATATGGAAAAAGGGATTTATGTAAAACACAGAGATATCTAGGCACCAAGGGGTCGTTTGGTTATGAGTTAGAGTTATGCAGATATTAGTAATACATGAATTAGTTACGAGGAAATCTATGTATTATTTTATGCAGGGATTAGTTATGCAGGTTTTAGATATTCATGTATTAGTTATGTAGGTATTAGTTATGCATGTATTATTTATGTAGGGTTTAATTATTGAAATTATAATACATGAATTGTTAATTATTAAATATTTAATTTATTATTCGCAAATAAATAAGTAAGAAAATAGTATAAAATTTTATTATATAATTAAATATTTTTTAAAAAAGAAAAATAGATTACTCACATATCGTAGTTAGTCAATAATTTTTTTTAGTCTAAAAATTGTGTACTCACATAGCGAATTAAAAAAGATTTTAAAAGTAAATTGGTAGGGGTAAATGTATAATTTTATTATTTTAATTCATGTATAACTAATACTCACACAACTTATTCCACCTTCTACCCTACATAAAATTATACATAGATTTTCTCATAAGTTATGTGAGTATTAGTTATGTAGAATTATTAAAACACAACCAAACACCATATAAAATTAATATATGAATAACTTTTATACAATATTTGGAACCTACCAACCAAACATTGTATAAAATTAATACATGAATAGTTTTTATCCTATTTGAAAACCAAACATGATATAAAATTAATACATAAATAATAACTTGGGTCTTATCCAGTAACCAAACGGCCCCTGACTGAACTACACAAAAAATAACAAAAATAAAAGCATATTCAACATAAAGTTTAAAAAGAATAAAGAAAAAAGGATAGACATCAGGAAATCTATGTTTACATCACCTGGTATCCCCATGTAGAGCCAGCCATATATAAATGACTTATTCATAAAGGGGCAGTATGATGCAAATGTCCAATATATGCTGCAATGGACTTGGTTCAAGAAAAGTTGCAACAACATATCCATGCAAGAAATTTCGTTTAATATATGAAAAACCTATAGCATGTTACATGCGCATTAGTTCATTTTTTGGACTGAAATGTTTCAAAATGTAACTGCCACAAAAGGAGGGAGTTTGACTTCTAAATACTACTCTTCAGGTCGAACACTCATTTTCTTCTTTCATCAAGCTCCCATTTACAACACCCTTTGTTTCAAATAGAAAAGGCAGCAAGAATTCAATGTAAACTAATGACTTTATATCTTCTATCTTGATACCACTTCATATCAGCTACATATTTACGTGGGATTATTTTTCACTTGTGCCTTATTTTTCACACATGATAACCATTATACAAAAATCATCCTCAGAAATAACAAATGAAACAACCTATACAACTTTCTTTTGAAAATCTTCACTAATAGTAAAATAGAAGAAAATACTGAAACAAGTTGTAGTACTTGTATAAATAACCATCTATTTGATTGGGAAAACACAAGGATTTTCTGAAGAGTAGCTTTGAAGCGGACAAAAGATGTTCGAGGAACTTGTATCCTCTTCTCCCCCCTCTCTATCTCATTTTTCTTTTTTGGCGTTTGTCCGGTAAGTGGAATGCTTGGAACTTACGAACTATGCATAGACATATCACTACACATGAATGATGCATAGATATATTATTACAATCTTTAGAGCATGCCAGCTCTTTTTCATATATATAAAGTTGGAGTACAAAATCGTTTTTGCGTGCCCAAAGTCTGCGCATACTCTACCCTCTCCAGAACCTCAACTTGTGGGATTACATTCAGTATGTTGTTCTTGTTGTCATTTTTCAGTAAGTTATAACATACAATATTCCATGTTATTCTGATGGTGATTGAGATAAGTGATGAATGAAAAATAAGCAAAAGGAACGGTAGGAATGAACATACATCGCTCTCGTATAGCTGTTGATAGAACTTGATAAAGATATCCTTATCTGGCCAAGTACGCCAATCATCTGGATCATATTCGGACGACTCTTCCTTCCCTTTTTGGTCTCCATCCTCAACCTTCGAATCAGATCCGTTCTCATCCTCAGCCTTCAAATAGTCCTTGTGTTGAATTATATGGGTCGACCACCTTACTCAGGACCAGGTCCCTCTATCAGGTTACACAGAGGCAGAGACACATGTACACGAAAATACAACAGTAAGAAGAAGACACACGAAGTTTTACGTGGAAAACTTCCTTGCTCACTGGAAGTAAAAAACCACGACCTACCTCGTAGGATTTCTCAAACTCCACTACTAGATCTGAGCAACAAAAGTTACAAAACCTAGTACACAACTAAGAGGTTAACCTCCTAACCTCCCACTTGTAATACCTCTATTACAAGACTTCAATATTCTCTACTTCAGCTAAAACTCAACTGAAATACAAGGCTAACTCTAGCCAAAATGTCTACTAGCTCTAGCAGACCAAAACGAGAAAAACAACTCATGAAAAACAAGAAAATAAAACTTGTACGAAATACAAGGTTTCTGTTTTGCAGTGCACTTCTTCTCCTTCAATGGCAGCCTCTAAACTTGAGTTATTTTTCTTTGATTCTTGCTGTGAAACAAGGAAACAATGGCTGCCTTTTGAGAGAAGAATAAGCTTATTTTTTAGATTAATTTTTCTGAATGATTTCTCTTGATGGAAAGAGTTGTTGGGTTCTATCCTTTATATCTTTTCAGCTTCCTTTCATCCACATGGGTAGAAGGAGAGTGTATTGATGATACCCACTAGCCACATGGATAAAAGGAGAGAGTAGTAATGATACCCACTAGAAAGCTCTCTTTTTGGTCAAGCACATGTGACCAACTTGGCCTAGGTGCTGCTATGATTCCATGCTGCTCTGTTGCACACTATTGTCTTCACCAACTGACAGCCAAAAAGCAAACTTTCCAACTGTAAAGTCTTTTCCCTTCCAGCTCAAAATTGAGTCACACCAGCACAAGGGATCAGGTCCCTGTATGAGGTTGACAGCATCAAAACCAGTAATCTAACAATTTCCCCCTTTTTGATGATGACAACCTTGACAACCTTCTTTGCACATTTTATCTAACACACTTCACAGTCTTCCCCCTGTCAGCATAATTCCCCACGTCTTAGTATCCGCGTCTTCCCCCTGTCTTAGTATCCCCTGTCTTAGTATCTTCCCCCTTTGGCATCATAAAAAAGAAGAGAACAGTAAACCAAGACAAGAATGCATAGATGAGTTAACTCATGGCCACTGGGGCAACACTGACACTAATGGAAATAAGAAAGGCAGAAAAACAAATAGACAATAAGAACAATGCAACAGCCAACCCCTGCAATCAGAAAAACATTACATTATCACTTAGCATAACATACCAAAAGAGAATCATACAAGAACTGTCCATAATCGTGGGAAAGAGAGCAAAACAGGAAGGAGATAAAAAAAATAGGAACATCATTTTGGGTCGGGTGGTCTGTGGAAGAGGGCTGAGAGGCGATCATTGAAGGTTTCATGGGCAGTAAGCAATTTCCTAGTCAAGTCCTTGACCTCAACCTTCAGAGCTTCATTTTCTGCTTTGAGAGGATCATTGGCAGTAAGCAGTTTTTTGGTTTAAATCCTTAATCTCAGCCTTTAAAGCTTCATTCTCTTCCTTGAGAGCAGAGATGGTGCCAGGGTCCTCTACTGGGTGCGCCCTCAGACGAACTATTTCAGCCTCCTTTTGGACAAGCAGAGCAGTGAGCCGTTCTATCTCCATATTGGACTTCTCTTGCGAGGCAATTAAGTCCGACACTATTGACTGACTCTGTGCCCCTCCGCGACGCATCACACATTCACATTCTTTCAGCGTCGAGAGGGTAAACATCTGCTTCTTTGACCCTACTATCCCCAAACCGCATTCTACACCAAAAAATTCAAAGACTTTGTTCAGCGGGAATCCATAAGCTAGACCATGCTTTCCATCTTTGACATGCATTATTTTGTGTATGTGATTGATCATCACACCAGCCAGGCTTATGGGCTGAAATGTGCTGAGGGCTTCCATTAGGAATAGATCTGCAACTCCTGCCACAGTCCTCTTCTCTGCCCTTGGTAGAAGTACTTTATTTACAAACTCAAACAGCAGCTGATACACACCCTTCATTTGTTTCTTGAGAACTCTCTCCCCTGTGACTCTGTCAAGCTTGGAAATCATGGAAATAAAACGCCTTTGCGCACATTCTCCATCGACAGACCTGATCCCTCTATTAGGAACCTTAAGAATGGAACTGAGAACCTGCTCATTTATCATGAAGGTGACTCCACTCACCTTGCTGTAGATCTTAGTACCATTATCAGCAAATTCCAGCTCATGATAAAATTCCCTGACCTCATTCTCATGTAAAACAGGAACTGGAGGAACAAATAAGTGTCGCCAACTTTGGTAATTGACCATTTCCACCAGCTCAGCCATGCCTTCCATGTCACAAATTTCAGGATCAAATACCCTGCCCCGTAACACCTTTTGGTTCTGCAAGATAAGCTGCCTGGCTTCCCTGGACAGCTCAGTAGACTCATTGGTCCTATCTCTGGAAGAAATCTGGTGAGTAAGAGATGGAGGAATAGGAAGTTTGAAGAGGTTATTTGCAGAGAGCAGTTTAAAAAGGTGAGAGGAAAGATGGAAGGTGGAAAGGGTTTTAAGAGGGGTTATGACACGTCTAATCAGAGAGACTTTTGAACTGGATGTAGATATAACACTTACTTTATGACCTGATACCGGAAGAAACAAGCGGGAAGGGCAGTTCTTACAATATTCTCAAGATATGTTTATAAGTGACAAAGTAATACTGACCTGATAGGACCTGGTCCCCTTATGAGGTTGAACAGGCAGTCCAAAGTCCCTGACTTGTCTAAGTCCAGCCTTCCTTACATCCACCATGCGTGTATACCTAGGGAGGTATAGAACTGAGTTAGACGCATCCACAACAAACTAGCAAGGATACCTGCATTCAGATCATAGCCAAAAACGAGAGTCAACACTTAGACAGAGAAGAGGGAGAATTTAATTCATTTTGATTAAGCCCAGCCTTAATCTGTTTTTATCAAACTGGTCCCTATTCAAGGCTTTGGTAAAGATATCTGCAATCTGATCTTCTGTCCTGCAAAATTCCACACGAATATTTCCCTTCTCAACATGGTCTCTAAGAAAATGATGTCTGATGTCAATATGCTTAGTCCGCTTGTGTTGTACTGGATTCTTAGCCATATTCAGAGCACTGGTGTTGTCACACATCAAAGGGACACACTCGGTCAGGACTCCAAAGTCTTCCAGTTGCTGCTTAATCCACAGTAATTGAGCACAACATGAAGCAACAGCCACATATTCTGCTTCAGCTGTTGAGAGTGCCACTGAATTTTGTTTTCTTGATCCCCAAGAGACCAGTGAAGAACCCAGAAAATGAGCCATGCCTGAGGTACTTTTCCTATCAACCAGGTACCCAGCATAGTCAGCATCAGAATAGCCAATAAGTTCAAAGAAACCTCCAGATGGATAGAAAAGGACTAAATCAGAGGTCCCCTTAAGATATCTGAGAATTCTCTTAGCAGCCTTCAGATGATATTCCTTAGGACAAGCTTGGAATCGAGCACACATACCCACACTAAACACAATATCTGGCCTGCTGGCTGTTAAGTAAAGCAGGGAGCCAATAATGCCTCTGTACATAGTTTCATTTACTGGAGGACCGGGTTCATCATTATCCAGTTTTGAAGCAGTCCCAATGGGAGTGTCAATTGGTTTGGCACTTTCCATATGAAATTTTGTGAGCAGGTCCTTGATATACTTCTGCTGACTGATGGCTGTTCCAGCTTTGTCCTGCTTGACCTGTAACCCCAGAAAGAACATAAGTTCTCCCATCATACTCATCTCGAATTCACTTCCCATGAGCGTTGCAAAATCCTCACAGAGTGAATCAAGAGTGGCTCCAAATATAATGTCATCAACATAGACTTGAGCAATAAGCAAATTTCTTCCTCTTGTTTTGAGAAAAAGAGTGTTGTCAATTCTTCCTCTCTTAAAACCATTATCAAGAAGAAATTTTGATAGTCTTTCATACCAAGCCCTTGGAGCCTGTTTCAGTCCATACAGTGCCTTGTCCAGCTTGTATACATGATGAGGTCTATCAATATCCTCAAAACCAGGGGGTTGTTTCACATACACTTCTTCCTTCAAGTACCCATTTAGGAAGGCACTTTTGACGTCCATTTGAAACAATTTAAATTCCATGAAAGAGGCAAAGGCAATCAGCATGCGAATGGCTTCCATTCTGGCTACTGGAGCGAATGTTTCATCATAATCAATCCCTTCCTCCTGGTTGTACCCTTGAACAACCAGTCGAGCCTTGTTTTTGACTGTGACCCCTTGCTCATTTAATTTGTTCCTGAAGACCCACCTGGTTCCTATAACAATTCTATCAGATGGTTTTGGAACCAAGTGCCAGACTTTGCTTCTTTCAAATTGATGCAGCTCCTCCTGCATAGCATTCACCCATTCCACATCCTTCAGTGCCTCCTTGATGTTCTTGGGCTCAATCTGTGATATGAAGGCTGATGAGGCAAATGTGTTTCGAGTTTTAGATCGGGTCTGCATTCCTGAGTCCAATGGAGACATTAAGTTGTCAAGAGGATGAGAAGATTTGTGTTTCCAATTAGATCCCTTTACAACAGATTCTTCAGAATTGGAACCAGTTCCAGCAGATTCTCCAGAATTGGAACCAGGTCCCTCTTCTGGGTTGCCTTCTGCATCATCTTCCTTTTCTGCCTCCTCTTCTCTGATGTGTTCTGTTGCTTCATCATGAGTGGTCTGATCTCCATTCTGCAGGGAGTTCTTTGTGATGTCAGGTTTTTTAGATGAATCATGATTGACATCATCTCTTTGGAACAGCCACAGTTCCTCAAATTCGTCCTTACCCAGTGCTTCCGTGCTCTTCAGCTTCCCATTTTCATCAAATACGACATGGATGCTTTCTTCAACACACTGAGTCCGTTTATTATAGACTCGGTATGCTTTGCTATTTAATGAGTATCCTAGAAAAATTCCCTCGTCACTTTTGGGATCAAATTTTCCTAGATGGTCCTTGCCGTTGTTTAGCACAAAACACTTGCATCCAAAGACTCTAAGGTAGTTCAGCATCGGCTTCCTTTTATTCAGCAGCTCATAGGGGTTTTTTCCAAGTAATGGCCGAATTAGACACCGATTGACCACATAACAGGCCGTGTTGACAGCTTCTGCCCAGAATGACATTGCCACTCCTCCATCTATGAGCAATGTTCTAGTAATATCTGCAAGAGTTCGATTCTTCCTTTCAACTACTCCATTCTGTTGTGGAGTCCTGGGAGCAGAAAAGTTGTGACTGATTCCTTTGGCAGCACAGAAAGCTTCAAATTTGGCATTTTCAAATTCAGTTCCATGATCAGACCTGATCCCTGCAATGTTGCAGTTCAGCTTCACCTGAATTTGGTTTGCAAATGACTCAAAGGTGGGGAATGTTTCATCTTTAGTGCGAAGAAACATCACCCAGGTATATCTTGAATAGTCATCAACAATTACAAGGATCAGCTTCTTTCCTCCACGACTTGCAACCTTTACAGGTCCACACAGATCCATGTGTAGTAGCTCCAGGGGTCTGGAGGTGCTCACTTCCTTTTTGTTCTTGAATGAAGACCTGGTGTGTTTCCCTTGAACACAAGCATCACAGATCTGACTCTGAGCAAATTTCACCTTTGGGAGTCCTCGAACCAGGTCCTTGGATACTAGCTTGTTGAGAAGAACAGAACTTACATGTCCCAACCTTCTGTGCCACAAGGTAGCTTCATCCTCCACCACGCTTAAGCAGTTAAGCCCATTTCTAGCAGCTGAATCAAGATCAGCAACATACATGCTCTTGCATCTGTTTGCGGTCAAAACAACTCTTCCTGATTGAAGATCTGTCACTGTACACTGGTCTGAAACGAATTTGACTTCATTTCCTTTGTCGCAGATTTGTGAGACACTCAGGAGGCTGTACTTCAGTCCATTTACATAGAAGACATTTTCTATTGCATGGGCAAGTGTCTTTCCAATCTTCCCAACACCAAGAATGTGTCCCTTTTTGCCATCCCCAAAAGATACTGAGCCTCCCTGATATGCCTTGAGTGAGAGAAAATTATCAACATTTCCAGTCATGTGCTTTGAGCAGCCGCTATCCATATACCATTTCCGACTGCTTTCTCTCACTCCTTCCTGCACATATAGATTATAGATTAGACTTGGGAACCCATTTCAGCTTGAGTTCCCAGTACCGAGACAGAGGATAAATCAATTTTCTTTTGGACCACTCAGGCAGCCTGATCTGAGACATTTTGGAACCAGGTCCCCTTATGGTCCCTAATTCTCCTTTACTAATCACCGTCTTTCTTAAGGCTGCTTGCCTCGATACACAGTTAGACTTAAGGTGCCCATTCCTACAGCAGTGTGTGCACAGCAAATTATCAGGATTAGATTCATATTTACTGTGAGGATTATAAGGAGGACTACTTTTCTTATAACCTAACCCTTCACCGGAGTTAGATCTTTGTCCGGTTAATTTTTGTAAGATCTGTGAAGAGGCATTCCATTTAAGCGATCTCTCAAGCTCAGCATTCAGTTGGATCACATTTTTCTCAAGCTCAGTGTTTCTTTTCATTATTACAGTGAGCTCATCTTGTGACCTTTTCAGTTCAGCTTCGAATTCTTTTTGAGCATTTTTCATGTCACTAGTCCCTCCCTTTTTAATAAAGGCATTTTGCTCATTGACTAGCTCTTGACATTTCTCTTCTAGTTCTGCCAAACTTGAGATCAAGTTCGCCTTTTCTAGCTCAAGTTTATCTATATATTGATTCAGACTTTCCTTTTCTTTGGTAAGATCATAAAAAGAGTCAATTAACACACAAGCTAGCGACCTCAATTCTTTCCCATTATAGTCTTTTAGATTCTTTTTAATGTCAAGGAAAGTTACCTCTTCATCTTCATCTCCATCCGAATTTGCCATGAAGGCAAACATTGAGTCAAAGGGTGAGTCATCATCCTCCACAGCCATCATAGAAGCATCTTTCACAGCATCCTCCTTATCAGATTCATCTGAGGAGTTCCCCCAAGCAGCTAGAGCTTGCTTGACTATATTGTCGGCTGCAGCTCTTCTTCTGAACTTGTCAGGGACTCAGTCCTTCTTCTGGGCCTTTTCGGCAGTGGTTCTCAGATACTCCTTGTAATCCATCTTATGCATCGGACAGTCCTTGATAAAGTGACCTGGTTTGCCGCATTTGTGACACAGATCATTGTAACCAGGTCCCTTGTTCGAGCTTGTCCTCCTAGGAAGGCTGCCACTTCGCCTAATCATTTTCTGAAACCTTCTTGTTAGGTAGGCCATATCTTCATCTTCTTCGCTGGAGCTTGCTTGAGCTCCTTTAAGAGCTAATCCTTTGTCCTTCTTCAGCTCACTCCTGCTCTGGTCCTGCTGCCTCTTGAGCTCATAGGTTTTTAAATTGCCTATGAGTTCATCCATCGTGAGGACTTCCAGATTTCTAGCTTCAGTGATCGCATCAACTTTACTCTCCCAAGACTTGGGGAGGACACTGAGTACCTTCCTAACCAGCCTGCTTGGCTTGATCACTTCTCCCAAACAATAGAGCTCGTTAGTGATGGACGTGAGTCTGGTATGCATCTCTTGAATAGATTCACCTTCCCTCATGGAGAACATTTCGTATTGAGTGGTAAGCATATCCACTTTGGACTGCTTGACCTGACTGGTCCCTTCATGAGCGGTTCTGAGACAGTCCCATATTTCCTTTGCAGTCTCACAAGCAGAGATTCAATTATATTCATCCGGACCAATACCGCAAACAAGAAGCTTCTTAGATTTGTAATTCTTTTCTATGAGTTTTCTGTCATGATCATCAAACTCCTTTCGGGTTTTGGGAATAGAGATGGTTGTCTCTCCTTCCTTTACGGTTTTCATTGGCACATAAGGTCCATCCAGTACCACATCCCACAGCTCACAATCTTCAGCCATGATGAAATCATGCATTCTTGTTTTCCACCATCCGTAATATTGGCCATTAAACCTGGGAGGTCTGGTAGTAGACTGTCCTTCTTCTAAATTTGGTGGTGCTGCCATATTTTACAGGAGTCTTTCTAGGTGTTAACCTTTTAGAAAGCACCTGCTCTGATACCAATTGTTGAATTATATGGGTCGACCACCTTACTCAGGACCAGGTCCCTCTATCAGGTTACACAGAGGCAGAGACACATGTACACGAAAATACAACAGTAAGAAGAAGACACACGAAGTTTTACGTGGAAAACTTCCTTGCTCACTGGAAGTAAAAAACCACGACCTACCTCGTAGGATTTCTCAAACTCCACTACTAGATCTGAGCAACAAAAGTTACAAAACCTAGTACACAACTAAGAGGTTAACCTCCTAACCTCCCACTTGTAATACCTCTATTACAAGACTTCAATATTCTCTACTTCAGCTAAAACTCAACTGAAATACAAGGCTAACTCTAGCCAAAATGTCTACTAGCTCTAGCAGACCAAAACGAGAAAAACAACTCATGAAAAACAAGAAAATAAAACTTGTACGAAATACAAGGTTTCTGTTTTGCAGTGCACTTCTTCTCCTTCAATGGCAGCCTCTAAACTTGAGTTATTTTTCTTTGATTCTTGCTGTGAAACAAGGAAACAATGGCTGCCTTTTGAGAGAAGAATAAGCTTATTTTTTAGATTAATTTTTCTGAATGATTTCTCTTGATGGAAAGAGTTGTTGGGTTCTATCCTTTATATCTTTTCAGCTTCCTTTCATCCACATGGGTAGAAGGAGAGTGTATTGATGATACCCACTAGCCACATGGATAAAAGGAGAGAGTAGTAATGATACCCACTAGAAAGCTCTCTTTTTGGTCAAGCACATGTGACCAACTTGGCCTAGGTGCTGCTATGATTCCATGCTGCTCTGTTGCACACTATTGTCTTCACCAACTGACAGCCAAAAAGCAAACTTTCCAACTGTAAAGTCTTTTCCCTTCCAGCTCAAAATTGAGTCACACCAGCACAAGGGATCAGGTCCCTGTATGAGGTTGACAGCATCAAAACCAGTAATCTAACACCTTGTCATCCTCACCCTCGAGTTTCAGTTTCTTCTCGGGGGGGCGACTCCTTTTCCGAGGTCCCAGCCATGAATTTTTCACCCTCCACCACAGTTCTACATTCAGACGGCGGCGTCGACATTGTTGTAGGTGAAACCCTAAACTAGTGTAATTTCAGTTAAACTAAACAATTTGTGTGTTTCTTACGATATAGGTAGTTTCATTATTATGGGTAGTTTGCATAACAAATTCTGAATAGTTCAATTGAACCATGTAATTCAATCTAATTAGACAACTATAAAAAGTTGATTTATTTATTTTTGGTTTTATTTGTTTTTGCTTACATATTTCATAATTTCCAAATTGAATTTTTTTGTTAGTCAAATGTTAAACTTCATCAATAGCTTAATTACTCATTCTCTCTCTCTTTTTTTAATGATATTCTGAATGTGTGTATGATAGCTTCTTTTTTTTAAAAAAAATAATTTATGTGGTTTAATTTAAACTATCCGATTAAAAGTTCATCTGAAAATATAAGGAGAAAAGAATAAGTATTTTATATTCACTCAAATCATTGTAACCAAGAAGATTGTGTTGCTCGAGCTTTACAAAAATATATTATTTTTGGGAGATTTGACATGCAATCAAATAGCAATTTTTGAGATGAGTCCTAGCAACATGACAAGAAGGTTATTCATTAAGGTAAATCTTGGCATCTCCTTTTAAAGAAAAAGAAATAACTTTAATTTTATTGCTTCAGGAGGCACTCTATTATACGTAGCAGTTTTCACAAGTTTCAAAAAATTAATTAAATGAATGTGTGGGTCTTCACTTAGATCGTCACTGAAGATACAAGATTGCTAAATTGTTTGAATCGGGTTTGTCCTGATTTCAAAGTCAGGATGTCACTAGGAGTTTTCTGACACTGAATTCACAATTGAAGTGGTTTGATCTTAATTAGTATAATTCTTAAGGATTGTTTGCTAGTCTAGACGTCATTTCATCAAATTGATATTCTATTAGCTGGCATGCTATGACGTTTTTCAAATATTATGATTATACCTGAATGCTACTTCATAATGTGTTGCTTCAAATGGTTCAAAAACATGTCTCACGTCTCCGTGCTCTCATTGGCTGCAATACCAAAAGCCAAAGAGAACATTAACTCATTCACATTTATTTTAAATGCAATTAATAGCTTGACATCATATATTCTGTAGACATGTGTGTCATCTTTATATTAGAGATCGGCAATGAGAAAAATCATCAATGCATATTCTACCAAAACAACGTTATAAAAAATAACTCCTGGCACTTCATGATGATTATTGAGCTTTCATGCAATAACTGTGTCAGGATTGGATTGTCACAGGGTAGCCATATACCTTGACAACATTTTGAAAGAGCCCTCTCAAGTTCCAGAGATCCTCTCAAAAGCGTGTTTGCATTTGAGATATGATTTTTCCTTCTTATAGTTTTGTCATATTGGCCATTAACAATTGTAATGCTATCTTTAACAGCGTATATAGGGCTTTTTTCCATATGAGAAATAAGCAAAGGATATCTAAATTAAAACCCTATCACAATTGGGTTTGACGAAGTATTTTTTTAATGGTCCACATACAGTCAGAACACTACCTACCACGAAGCATTCATTCACACCTATATTCTCATCGTCTGCAGATTACTCGTCATTTGCCAAACTACACTCGTGGATTCATGAATAGGGAGCTCCCTGAGCTCTTGGATACTCCAAATTATAGCTCTTTGCAATGCCTTCTTTTAGTTGAAAAACATACCTGACTTAAGGATCACTTTCTGGGTTCAAAGATCATGCGCTTCAATCCATAGAGCTTGACGAATTTTATAATTAACCCTAGTATAAGCAAATACATCAGGACAATCTCGTGAGAATAAAATTGAATAAATATTGGCTTAGGGATGCGATTCTGCTTTGGGCATCGAGTTTGGCTAATGGAATGGACTCTGTTGCGGAAGAGGAAACATATCCTCATCCTAACTTTGGGGAGTTAATTTCTCAGATGGTCACTCAACTAAGGATGATTCACTCAGAAAGTCTTTACTTTATAACTTAAAATTCACTCAACTATTGGTATTTCATTCACAAAGTCACTAACCAATCAGATAATTTTTTTTCTAATATAGTATTTTTATTTTAACTCAAATTTATTAAAAATAAAAGTTATCCATTTTAACCATTTTATTAACTCACTCTATTTGACCCGACCTGTTAATACTATATTATCTTTTTATTTGTAGCTCATGTTGCAAATTCTCTAAAGAACCAATAAAAAAATAACTTTCTGTATAATGTATTAACATATATTATTCTAAATAAATTTCAAATACTGTTATAACTTTTTTTTAAAAGACGTGAGAATAAATATAAAGAAACAAAGATAGAAAATAGAATAATATTATAATTTAATACTAAATAGGTAATATAGTATTAATGGGTCGGGTCAAATGAGACGGGTTAATAAAATGATTAAAGTAGTCTTTTATTTCTCATAAATTTGGGTTAAAATAAAAATACTATATCAAAAAAATTATAAAAAATATTATCTAATTGGTTAAGTGACTTTGTGACTGAAAAACTAATAGTTGAGTGACTTTGTGAGTGAAACACCACTAATTGAGTGGCTTTTGAGTTATAAAGCAAAGAAAAGTGACTTTCTGAGTGAATCAACCTTAGTTGAGTGACTGTCTGAAAAATTAACTCTAACTTTCAGAGGCTGGGAAAGGAACTTCATCGCCTGATACCTCTGCATTATGTGGCTCGTCACTATTATACTCTTCATTTTGTGCATCCATAAGATCAATATTAGGGATATGCTCTAGAGTCTCAGGTTCGTCTTATGTAACATTTTTCCTACAAAAAAGTAAAATATTTTAACTACTAAATATTAAAAGATATACATTATTTAATATTCAAATGATTGACCTATCGATATCAATAACGCCAAAACTTGAGAAAGAACCAACATTTTGCTCCATTTGATAGGTTGACGATATTCCATCATAATTCGTTCATCTAAACTGGGAATCTTCCCCCACATTATTATGATCTTATTCATAAACTTCTGATGTTATTCATATCAAGTTGATAACCCGTAATAAAAATAACATTACTGTACGAATAATAAAATTTGTTGACATATATTTCAAACATGTTTATTATGATTTGGTCCCTAAGATAAATCGGGATTCTCAAAACATCACTTAAAAGTTTCATTGTCATCGATATTCATCTTGCTATATAAATTGGTTGAACCTTGTGGTGAAATTAAATATGAAAATCTCCCTATCAGAAAAAGTTTAAACTCTCGTCAACCAACTTTCAATATATACATACATACATACATACATATATATATATATATATATATATATATATATATATATATATATATATATATATATATATATATATATATATTGCAATGATTAATGTTATATATTCTATTGTATTTGAAAACTGAACATTGAACATTAATGAACAACTATAATTTACAGAATTACCCTCGTGAAGGATCTCACCATCCCAATATAATGTAACCTTAAGTCCTTAACAGGTTGAACATTCGATATTTTTCAAAAAGGTCTGAAAAATATGAAGAGATCAATATGAGAGTATATTAAAAAGCAAGTGTTATTTCAAATTCAGAAGTTGGGATGAATTTTTAGCTTATCCAAAGTTTGGTTTAAATAGACTTTAAACGTCCTTTTAGATTTAAAAATATAATGCATAAACATTATATAGAGCAGGGCAGAATGAGTGTCAGAGAATATGTATTGAGATTTGACTCTTTGGCCAGATATGCACCCTCGTTTGTTGACACCATACCAGCCAGGGTGCACCGGTTTATCACGGGGCTTGCGCCAGAATATATAGAATCTTGTATTACAGCTACCTTGCGAGAGGACATGGACATTTCACGAATTCAGACCTTTGCTCAAAATATAGAAGAACTCAGACAGCGTCAGTATGTCATAGAGAGATCGGGTTAGGAGCAGCGTCGGAGGGCCAGACCCACAGATTTTCAAGCAGACTTTCAGGGTGGGCCCAAGCCCTGTTTTTTAGGTAGGCCACCCAGGCCCCCATTTCAACAACAGTCAGATAGCAGGTCAGATCGTCGGAGGCAGTTAGGCCCGACGAAAGTTCACGGGCTTCAGGCTCACAACAACAGAGGGGGCCAGGTTAGACAGAGTCAGCAGTACCACGATGCAGTACCTCTCATAGGCTACACTTGGGGAGATACATGTATGGTTCAAAGGCTTGTTATTCCTGCGGGCAGGAGGGACACATGATGAGAGACTGCCCGACTAGACGCTAGCGCAACCAGGACCAACAGAATAAATCCTTAATAGGTTTGTATGCCCCAGCACCTTCTACAGGGCGTAGGCCCTCAGCTCCAGCCAGCAGAGGCCGAGGTAGATCAGGAGCATCTGGTTCAGGCAGCGGTCAGGATCGTACATATGCATTACCAAGGCGACAGGAGTTAGAGTCATCGCTAGATGTTGTGACAGGTATTTTAGATGTATGTTCTCACTCAGTTTATGCTTTGATAGATCCGCGCTCCACTTTGTCGTATGTTACTCCTTTAGTAGCCCAAAAGTTTGATATAGCACCAGAATTGCTTCAACGACCCTTTTCGTTATCTACCCCTGTTGGTGACTCTATCGTTGCTAAAAGAATTTACCGGAGTTGTACAGTACAGGTTGTGGATTGTCCGACCTCAGCAGATCTGGTAGAATTAGAAATGATTGATTTTTCATATTCAACCAGCCCCCCCACCCCCAAATATATATATATATATATATATATATATATATATATATATATATATATATATATATATATATTTAAAACATGGACAAAATTATCCTATTTCGAATAGTGAAAGTGAAATTGACTTCTTTTCTATTGCTTTAAAACAACAGTTAGAAGAAAGAGTATTTTTTTATCCATTTGGATAGTTGAAGGGTATTATTGAGTCAAAAATATAACGGCGAGTTTTTGACACAAAAAGATAACAAGGGGTCAATTAGACCTATTTTCAGTAGTTCAGGGATATTTTTCGCCGTTTTGCGTAAATTTTATACACCAAATAAATAAATAAAACCTATGTAAATACCAACTTTACAATTATGACAACTTCATAAATGAAGGAAACTTGTGCAAATATCAAGAATAATTTTATAGATACCAAAATAAGTGTGCAACTTCATTTTTATTTATTTAAAATCATGATGTCCGGGCCAGCTTTCGCGCACCTCGACTAATGAAAAATAAATCACCTAGTGCATTTTGTTTCTATTGTAATTTGAACACGAGTCTCATGATTCTTAATCCACTTCATTAACCACTAGGTCATACCTGTAGGTGCAAAAGTGATGTAGCATCATAGATACAAAAATCAGTGCAAAAGTGCACTTAATTGTGAAATAACATCATCTTAATAGACACACCAAGTTAAACACAAAAATCAGTATAACCTTCGCAATCAATTTTGGTGGGTAATAGGACTCTTGTAATGTTCAGAGGGATAATAAAATCCTTGTATAGTTTAGGAATATAAATTATACGAAAAGAATTAAATTCAGAAATAATAAAATTCTAGTGTATATAGTTTAGGTGTGAAAAGAATAATTTTGTCATAATTCAGAAAGTTTCTCATGTCTTATCTGAGGCGGTACATGATTTTAATATATGAACTAATTTAATTATTGTGGAATTATGTGAAAAAGTTGGGTGAATATTTTATTTGAGTTTGATAAGATGTTAGTTTGAATTCACATTTTTGGATTGTAAATAGTGTAACCTTGATCTATCTGTGCTTTTTTTTAAGAAAAAAATAAAAGATACGAATCCTCTATTCCAATTGTTCCTTTTTGACAGGAATCGATAAGAAATATTTACTTTATTAATTTTTATGATTTATGACATGCTAGATTTGCAAATTTTGTTTTAAGAAATCACATTTTTGTAGTATTGAAATTGTTATAGTATTGAAATTGTTAGAACTAAATCTTACTAATTTTTTAGACTTGAATAAATAATGACTAGAGATGACAAATTATTGTGTTACATTTTTAAGTGAATTCTTTAGATATGCAAAAGTATATTTGTTGAGAAATCAAGATAAAGTTTTTAATATATTTTTTGATGTATAAATTCGTATGTTAAATACAAATTGAAAAACCTTATGAAATGTGAAAAAGTTATCCCTTATTCTAAAATATTTGAAAGTGTGGGGTATTTTGCTAAGGTTATGTTGCATGATCCTAAGAAAAGAAAAATAGAATCTAAGACTTTTGATTATATGTTAATAAATATTGCATACACAGAATTATGGTTATCAATAGTGTGATGTGATTGAATGCAATGTTATAGTGAAAGAAAAAAGATTGATGATGAATTTATACTATATTATTGACAATATTGAGATTAAATATAATGGACTTTCTATTGTACTAGAAAGATATGATGATGTTAAATGAATTTCTGATTCAAATGAGACAAAGTCCATGGTTACCCTTAATAGGGGTATCATGACATGAAATCTGAATTTGTTATTTTAGAGTTAGTTGGTGATGAGGCTAAGTGGTAAAGAGACCTCTCAGTGAGTATTCTCGCTAGAATAAAACAACATATTTTTTGTCTATATATTGTGATTGCCAAGCAGAAATAAATGTAATGAAAATAAGTTTTTTCATTGGTAATTTGAGACATAATGTGATAATGCAGTTGCTATGTGTAATAAAATTATTAATAAAATTATTTACGTAAATTATGTGAAGTCTAAAGTGAATCTGAATAATTCATAGACTAAAAGAAACATCGAGGGGAGTGAGACTTTTGTCAATTGAAGATCAACAATGATGGAAATCAAACCTATGTGATTGGAGATCCCATGAATTAGGTTCATATGGGTAATAACAAGTCATTAGTTGATCATGTATGTACTATAAAATTATGTCCCTCGTATGATGTGTGAATATAGTGCAAAACTGCAAGGCCAAGTGAGGTTGAATTAAACTTTTAATTCAATTCATATCTTTTATAGGTGGTGTATTGCTCTACAGAATACACTTGATGATTGGACCTATATGAGTGTGGAGTGGTGCCGCTTCTATGAAATTGTGACAAATTTCTAGAGCACTCATGAATACCAGGACACGCGCATGGCCTCTTAGCACAAAACCACGATAACAACAAAGATTGTGCGAGTATAATGTAATAAAATAAGACGTTGGACTTATAATTTTTTATTATCTTTATCAGTACGTAGTTTTGTGCACAGAGACTGACAGAGGTCCAATCCATTAGGAAAATATCTAGAAGCTGAGACTTATAATGGAGTTTTACTGTGATGGCTAGAACGAGTAACTGTACAGATATTGGTGTCTTCTTATGTGTTGAAAAATTAGTTTAAAGGAATTTCTCTTGATGATTTGGAAAAAAAATGTATCTGTTCGTTGTTTGAATGTCAAATTTCATTTTTCTCATCTTTTGTTTGATGTTTTGTGAACTTCATATATGTGAGGACTATGATATATCAGGATCCAATGTTACTGCATGTTGACGGTTTGCCATTCTCTCTTTTTTCCTTTGAGTTGTTGTGCTGCATTTTGAAGCTTGTAGGATCCATACTCTAGCTTTGGTGTCTTTGTTTTTCTTATTTCTCTTTCTTTTTTTTTTCGTCAGATATTCATGCTATCTGATGCATCATACATTATGTTATGCACCTTATTTTTTTCTTATTATTTTCCCCTTGCATTTGCAGCACTGCATCATCTTGTTCTTTCCCTTTTTAGATTCTTCTTTTTATCCTCTTAGTCCGAACTCCGAAGTCTCCTTTTCTTATATCAATAATTCTTCAGTTTCTTCTCTGTTATTGCCTCAATCTTTTTGTTAGTCTTTTTCAGCCAGTTTGGGAATCTAATTGTGATCATAATTTCTGCTGGCGTTCTTTTATATCCTTCGATTTTGCTTCTTTTTGGAGTCTTTTGTGTTTTGTATCTTTTCAAGACGCGTACGTAAATATGTGCATGGAAAGAAAATAGGATCTTATTGCTTTGGTGGGTTTATCAGCGTTCTCTTACAACATTTTGTGTCTTTTTTTTCTTCTTCTTAGTTTTTTGCAGAGGCTCCTGAATCTAAACACAGAGAAAGATGGTGTTCTGTTTCTTTGGTGGCTTTGAAGTGTTTTAACTGAAGTTTTGCAGTCTTCTGCATATAATTTCTTCCATCCATGTTTATCCAGACAAGTCTAAAGTAGCTTTGGATACAATGGTTGCCTATTGTGAATTCCTTCTGTTAGAGGAGACATTTGAACTAATCAATATGTGAGTGAGTGATCACCTCAAACGTCAGGTGAGTGATGTGATTTTATTGCGTTTATATCGGTTGGCATGATTGCTCTGTGCAGAACCTTGTATATGAAAATCTAAAGGTAACTGCATACTAAACTTAACTGTCCAAACTCATAGGTTTATATCTCTCTGTCTGTCCTTCCTGACAAATATCATAGTGAAATGCAAGGGGTCCAATTGTAACAGTTTTGAGACTTTGCCTCCTTGATGCAATTGAACCAAAAGCCATTTTAGATAACGAATTCCGTCTTTAAATAGCTTTTACCACTGGTATCTTTTCTTATCACACCTCTCCTTTTGCATCTATTGCTTTTTTGTGGTTCAATATTGGTAAGGAGGTTCTACAGAACCTTGTCTCATTACAGAGTCATAACCCCAACAGTAGCACAAAATCATAATTACTGAGTCATAACCGCAAGAGTAGCAAAAAACAAGAGCAAAGAAATAATAGTTGATCCAGCTAGGCTTCAAAGCCTGTATACAGGTAAATGCAACAGTACACTAAACAACAGTAAAGAAATAGTTAACCCAACCCAGTTAGGAATCAAGTCTATCTATGCATCAAAGCTCCGGAAAAGATAAGTTTGTAACAGCGCTCCTCACAACCCGGGCATACCCCCAGTAACCCCAATTTACACCCCAACTGTTCTTTATCAGATAATATTCAACCCTCTTTTCAATGCCATAGCCCACAATAAGCACTGCGTGACGCCCTTCGGTTGGCTCATTTCTACTTTTAAGTTGGTTTTCAAAGTGAATTTCCTCCTTGGTTGCACCCATGTAAATATCCTATCAAAATAGATGAATGTAGAATAAATAAAGGAGCGAGTAAACAAGCACATAACTAAAGTTGACTGGAAAGAAATTTTACCTTTCCTACGTGGCACCTAAAGCTATTAACATTCTTTAAGCTTCCAGTGATAGGTTGTTGTCGAATTAAATTTTCGATATCTTTTTTATTCAAATCAAGATCTTCCACCTTCTTAAATCCCTTAATTTTAGTTTTTCCCTGCATAAATTCAGAACTCAATAAAAAAAATTTATAATCCACAAGCTCATAAACTAAAATTTCTTACCAGAATATTTGTTAGCCTTCCATCAACACAACACCGGATAACTCTTCCCACTAAGATTTAGCCAGAGCAAAACAATCACCTAGTATTATTTGACACTCCAGGGTCGTTTGGTTAGGAAACAAGTTTTCCTGGATATGCAAATTATCCTGCGATTGTTATTCCACCCTCAATGTGAGATAAAAATAACACTATCCCAAGATAATTAATTACGAAATATGTTATTCCAAAATTTTATCTTAACTAAATATAAGATAATCTCATACAAACATTAATTCTAAGACTATTTATCTCTAATCTCTCATAGCAAACAAGCCCTCGATATTTTTTTGACACGCGACAGTAGGTTAATTATTTTATGTATATATTTCATCACTAGTTAATAAGTGATGAAATTGTATAAAAATATATTTTTTATTGGTCAATGCTTACAAGTAACACTCATTAACTTTTAACTCAAGCAGCATCAACAATTCGGAAAGAAAAACGAGGAAATGGTCTCGGCTACTTGCAAATTAAATAGAAGAAATATTTTTTAAAAGAAATTATATATAAAAATTGAAAAAAAACTATAAAATTTTAAAAAAAAAAAAACTATAAAATTAAATCTCCTAAAAAAATGTGCATCATAATTCTAATTACTCATTTAGTGGCAGAGTTAGGCATGGTGATTGTCAAGAGGAAATCAGTCCCGTTTCTATAATGGAAACTTTCAATGCAGTGTTTTCTTAATCCTCTCATTAGCATTTCAGGATTCGACATTGATATTTTTATCATAAAGACTTACATGAGGGCCTTGAACTATTTCGAAAAGGTAAATTCATAATATAAACTTGACTGATTGAACGTTTATCTTCTTACTATTGAAACAATTACACTAGGTTCGAAATTTTTTTTTTTGTTCTTTTTAGAAAAATAGTACTAATTCTTATATGATATATATTGTGGATACATCATGTTAAGACTAGTACGAAAATTGAATACTATATTTTGCCAAAAATGATCCTTGCATATAATAAGGTCACTCTTTAAAATTCTGATTAGAAATTTAATTCAATGTCCGGAGTTGATTTTCGGCAGTCTCTCTGCGCTGAATCAAAAGTTGTGTATCTCATTGAACGATTTTAAACTTCTAATCCGGGACTTTGTATTATCTTACTCCAATCACATATTTTGGTTTTTGTTGAAATTTTTTTTAATTCATATTGTTTGGTTAATTTTACTTTCAAAATGTTTTTTCAGGAACTCTCTTAGCTTGTTGTTATATAAAGTGACTTGAATTTGATATAGTTAAATAATTTTAGACGAACCAATTAGTGGGTAGTAAAATGTTATCGTGTTTTATGTGACAGAGGCATTGAACCAGAGGTTAATCGCCTCTTCTATTCTTTTCATTATTTTAGCAGTATAATTAGTTAGTATTCACATAATATATATATTTTATTCTTATTTTTCTTACTACTATTTGTTTTTTTTTATTTGTGTTGCTTATTTTGATATATTGTTATCGTTATATTTCTTATAATTTTTTGCTTTGATTTTCAAGTCAAAGGTTTATATATCAAAAACAGTTTCTCTACCCAAAAAAAATAGAGATAGAATTTAGATACGTTTATTCCTTTTTAAATTTCACTTATAAAATTACACCGCAAACCGCATATATTCTATTTTCGTTTTACTGGTTTGCCCGTTTCAACTGTCTCACTAGTTATGTGATAGCTAAGTCTTTCTTTTTTTTCAAGTTGTTTTGAAAGGGTTAATATATTTTTACATTTGAAAACTATTTAATTTAGGATTCCTAACTTTTATGGACATGATTTAGGCCTCATTAATTTCTATACATCAATGAAGTCTGAATTTTAATAATTCATACTTAATTAGACCTAAATTTTAATATTTAGATTTTAGTTATTAAATGCATTTCTTGTTTTATAATTATTTAATGAGTGTGAATAAAGTTGAGTGATTAAGATTTATAATAAAATTTTAATATTATTTTGTGTTTAAAAATTTATGTAAAAATGACATTCTACTATTATTTCATTCACTTTCATCACTTGCTATCGCCGTCACTCACCATTATCAATTATCATCATTTTCCTGATCACTAACGATCACCATGATTAGTTATCACCATCACTCCCCAACATTTACATTCTATCACCATCAACTTAATATATAGGCCAAACACATACACAACTCCTTAAATTTGCCTATGTTTTTTATTTTGGCACTTCAACTCAGCCTTGTTCCATTTTAACCCTCCAACTCTATTTTTCATATTTTATTTAAACACAAAGTACTAATTGTATATTTTTATTTATTCTTTTCAATTGTAATGTTACATTTTAAAAATTGATGGCCGTCCATTAGTTTCATAAAAATAAAATAAAAAATATATTTTTTAAGAATTAAAGTTTTTTTATAGTTTCTGTGCATTTTTGGGGGAAAATATCGATGAATGTACGTCGACTTTCTTAGTTTCCGTCAGTTTTTTAAAAAAATTGTTGAAAATCTAACGGAGTCAGTTGAATTTTAGTGTTTTTAGTAGCGTTATTAACAAATAACAATGAATTGGAATCTCTTTTTTTAGCCATATTGAAAAGGAGTTCTTTTTACTCATATTGGAGCGAGTTAAAAATTAGAAAGCAGGGTATTTGGGTTAAAGCCATATGATTTGGATAATATAGAAAACATACGCGGCATTATTTAATTAAATATTTTATACCATTTTAAAAATATTTATTAACACGCGTTGAATAGTCTACACGGAATAATATTCAGTATTTATATTCAAATTTTTTTTACAAAAGCTAATGGACATTCATCGATTTTTAAAGTGTAAAATTACCGTTGAAGAGTATAATAAATATAATAAAACATAAAAATTAATACCTTATGTTTAAATGAAACACAAAAAATAAAAAAAGACCGAGTTTGAAGCATTAAAATAGAAAATAAAAATAAATTTACGAGGCTCTGATATATTTGGCCTAACATATACATATATATACACACACGTCAAATCACCACTATAAGTAATTTCCATCGTCATTGGCTCTCACAATTATCGTCATTGGCTACCGCTATAAATTGTAACTTAGTTTTGTGCCTAATCAAATATATTCACGTAATATTAGATAGTAGGATGTAATAAAGAATGAACAGATGGAAAGAAAGAGTGCTTTGTTATCTTTTGCATTGTGAAAAGCTGAAAACACAGAGAAATATTTAAACTGGATTATTGTATACTGCTGTGAATATCATCTGTTCTCTGCTACCAATTTCCATTTCAATTTTTAATTAAATAAATAGAAATAAACTTCTCTAGCATGTCTTAATTAAGTCAATGAGACAAAACAAAAATGGAAAGAGACAATCATGTTTCTAGACTTTTCAGTATCTTTTCATAAATGTGGAGGGCTGTAGATCATGCTAAAATATTCTTTCTAGGTATTTATGTCTACAATTTCATTTTCAAATACTTTTTTCTAAAAAAACATTAACTTTGAATATCAATTTTTTCAAATATCAATCAATTTACGTTCAAACGTTATCGACTGAGACAGACTAATAAGCATAGGACCTAATTAAATATGGTTATGCATATATGTCACTTCAAACGCCCTTTTTTTTTTTTTTGGTAATTAATTTTCGAATAATAAGTGATATTATTATATCACTACTTTGCCTATCATAACCAATATTGTTTCCATTTGTTTGGTATATCGCCCATAAAAAATATCTTGTACGTAGTTTACTTTATGCTAAATTAATTTATATAATATAATTCGAATTTTGAGAGTTAAATTTCTTTATCTTCATTATAATTTTGAATATAAAATTTTTAATATTTTTAAAAAATAATTCATATATTTAAAATTAAAACTACATATAAAAAATACTATAAATCACAGGAATTAGCATTTAAAATATTTAAAGATCATACGAATAAATTATAATAAAAAATATTTTTATTTTAATCCTCAAAATTTAAATTATATATATAAATTGAGACAAAAGAAGTATTTTATAGTTGAAATTGAGTTTCAAACTGAAAACAAACTTAAAATTTTGTAAACAAATACTTGAATAACTCTGAAAATTTACTTTTCAAATTTCATGTTTTAAATTCAGTGTTAAATAATAAGCTAATTTAGTCAACCAAAAAAACACACAATCCTTATTAAACCCAAATTTTTAGTCTCTGGAAAGAACACTGATTCTCATAAATGGGATTTGTCGTCAAAGTTGTCATTTTGGTCTCTGCAGACTGGGCACCGTAAAAAAGACTTCTACTTCTTTCTGGCTTTTTAATTTTATTTTTAAGCTTGAAAAAGAAACCTTTCTTCTTGAGAAAATGTATAAAATCCTTCCAAAATTTATCCACAAAATTTATTTTAATTTTTTAACTTTACGAAAATTTAAATATCCTTTTTAATAATTTTAAAGTGAATTTTAATCAACTCTTTCTTATCCACACCAAGTCACGTGTTGTAATAACATTACTGGGCGTGTTATTTCTTTATTTTAATAATTAAGTATTTTAAAAAATAATTTTAAAAGTAATCAAAGGATAATATCTGACCCAATCTCTTCTTCAATCATAAGAACCCTAAATTTTTCTTCTCCTCCTTCTTACCCTAAAATTCCTCTTTTCCCCTTCTTCAATTAACACCCGATCTGCTTTAGCTATGGAATTTCTTCTTCTCCCTCATCTTCAATAGCTCATTCATCCCCTCTAATTTTAGTTCTTAAACCTAAAGTTGAATATTTGAAGGGATATTTTTGCTACAATTTGTTCGAAAAAAGGTAGAGATTGAGTCATCTTATTCTCCTTCTCTTTTATTCTGATTCTGTTTTTGTCCTTTTTCTTCATTGCTCGTGTTGTTGGAAGTATATGGAACTGCTTGGATTGAGATTTCTTCTAAACTTGACTAAGCTCGTGTTTTTATCTTTTTTCTTCGTAGCACACAATGCGATTAATAAACTTGACTAAGCTTTGTATAGAAGAGGATGATCCTACTTTGAAGGAAGAGGTTCGTTGCAATCGTGGTACGTCTGAAAACATCTTGGACTACAAGAAATTCCGGTAGAAGATATTGATCATGTCCTTATTATGGGGTAATTGAAAATGGAGTTGTGCGCCTGTGCAAGCTAATGGAGCCGTGCCTGTTCTATACATACTATATTATTGAGGAAAGAGAGTAAACCAATTCCAAAAAAGTAGTAAAAATAAGAATTAACATTTAATTAAAAATAAGTTACTAAATGTTAAAATGAAAACCTCAACGTTATGTTCGATTGAGTAGATAATTTTTAGAATTAAGTTATATACATCGGTGATGTTAAAAAAAATTTATATACATTGGTTAGTATGAAATAAAATTTATATTATCAGTGTTTTTTCTAATTATATTATTCTGATTAATTGTGTGTGTTTTAAATATTTTATGTGGTATTACATATGAATCAAGAAATTCCGTATACTCTCACACAACAAGCAAGAGAAAAGGAGAAATGTTTTCCTAACTAGTCAACTAATTTGTAGTAACAAAACTTTCCCAACTCCATATGGTTAATTTACTAACAATTGATTATCCCAAGCCATTTGAGCTTTTTGATAAGGTATCTTACTATATACCACGTGTGTCAACATATGCAAGACTAAAATAAAAACAACAACAGATATTACAACTAATACTACTTAAATGAATTGATCAAGAGTAAGAAAATTAAGTACTTGAGTCAAATTAAACTAAAAAAGGAGAGTTATACCTTAGTGTCCTTGAAGAATTCAGCTATACACTACGCGGATTTTCAGGCAACGAAAAACTTGGTCGTGAAACAGTGACTTGCTCCACTGGTAACTTGTTGTATTCTGGTTCGCTTGACATTCTGAGACAGTGAAACTATTTGACAAAAATAGTTCACTATTAATTAATGGATCTTATAAAACTCACGTCAAAAATAATTCTTTTTCAAAAACTAGTCATGTAAAATATTCACTCTTTTTCTCATACACAACCATAACCTCCCATAATTAATCACTAAATCAACCACATCACTTTCTCAACCTCACTAGTACCATTTAGCATTCAACAAAGAAACACACACACACACCAAAAAAAAAAAAAACTGCAACAGTAATGTATTAAGTTCAAACCTTTCTACTCTATTTCACATAAAGTAAAAAATAAAATAAAAAAATTGAAATGAAAGAAGGTATTAATGGGTCTAAAACTCACGAAAGTCATGTAAAATCTTTAAAGTAAATACATATTATCCCCCCTGAAGTTGTCCATAAAACTCGCTTTAACACTTTAACTTTGCTAGTATTTGTTTACCCCCCTAATCTCATTTGAAGTCTATTAAATATCACCCTAAGAGAATAATATCACTCTCACAATGTGGAGTGTTTCACACTCGCGCCACATCACTGCCACGTCACAGCCACATCAGCGCCACGTCAGCTCATGTAATCGTTCATGGCCTGAACCAACTATTTCTTCGAAATCCATTCTTGATTTTCGTTTCCTCTACAACTTTGCCTTCTTCGAATTCCTTTTTTTCTTCACTATAAATGGCTGGCTTTCCACACACACACACACATAAGGAGAGAAGAATGGAAAAATTGAAGAAGAAGGAGAAAGGGGGGGGGGGGTTGAAGGTTGGCAGGGTGGGGGGGTTTGAAGAAGAAAGAGAAGGGGGTGGGGGTTTTTTATTTATTTTTTATTTTTTATTCTACTAAATAATATGAATAAGAAGAGAAGAATGACAAAATTGAAGAAGAAGGAGAAGGGGGGTGGGGGAGGGGTTTATTTATTTTTTATTTTTTATTCTACTAAATAATATGAAAAAGGAAAGAAGAATGACAAAATTGAAGAAGAAGGAGAAGGGGGGAGGGGGGTTGAAGAATGGTAGGGTGGGGGGTTTGAAGAAGAAGGAGATGGGGGTTTTATTTATTATTTTTTATTCTACTAAATAATATGAAGAAGGAGAGAAAATGACAAAATTGAAGAAGAAGGAGAAGGGGGGTTGAAGAATGGCAGGGTGGGGGATTTGAAGAAGAAGGAGAAGGAGGGTGGGGGGATTTATTTATTTTTTATTTTTTATTATACTAAATAATATGAAGAAGGAGAGAAGAATGACAAAATTGAAGAAGAAGGAGAAGGGGGGATTGAAGAATGGCAGGGTGGGGGGTTTGAAAAAGAAGGAGAAGGGGGGTGGGGCGGCTTGAAGAAGAAGGAGAAGGGGGATGGGGAGTTTTATTTATTTTTTATTTTTTATTTTTATTCTACTAAATAATATAAATATCAATGGACCCACTTTTTTTTTTTCAATTACGCGCCGTTTTAACTTTTTTTTAAAATAATTTTCCACGTCAGTTTTTTGGGTGGTATTTAATAGACTTCAAATGAGATTAGGGGGTAAACAAATACTAGTAAAACTAAAATGCTAAAGTGAATTTTGTGGACAACTTCAGGGGAGATTTTATGTATTTACTCAAATCTTTACTATTTTCTCATACACAACCATTAAAATTATCACTACCATTTCTTTATTTAACAGAAACACACTAAAAAAATAAAAATCTCTAATAATAATGGGTTGAAACTTTTCTTTCTATTCTTTTTACATAAATTTAATAGTTACTTTCTCCACTGGTAACTTGTTGTAGTCCGGTTTGCTTGACACTCTGAAACAGTAGAAACAAAAACTTACCATTATTAATGGGTCTTAAAGTCATGCCAAAAAATCCTTCTCTTTTTTAACACTACCAACAACAATAACAAGCTCACCTTTCTCAACCCAAGAACACAGTCACCAGTACAATTTATTAAATAGAGAAACACATAAATAGAAAAAGAAAAAAAAAGATCCATCAATAATGGATTCGAAGTTCAAACTTCTATTTCTCTATTTTACATGAAGTAGGGAAAATCTGAAACGAAATAAGGTATAACGGGTCTTAAACGCACGTCAAAATATTAAAAAAAATTCAGTCAGTAATGTAAAATGTTCACGTCTTTTCTCATACACAACCATGAACACTCATGATAACCCTAAGTTTTCACCACCATTACTTTCTCAACCAAAAACACTATCACTGCCATTTATTTAACAAAAATACACTTTAACATATTTTTTAAAAAAATAAACTCTAACAATAATGGGTTGAAAGTTCAAAAGTTTTCTCTCTATTGTACATAAAGCAAAAAAAAATCGAAAATGAAAAAAGACCAAAACTTTTATCTTCTTCTCTTTACACTAATTTTATGTGTTTGCAGGTAGAGTGCGTGCTAGTAAAGAAAATGAAAAACGAAAGAAATCAAACCTTTCTATTTGCAGGTAGGGGTTTGGAAATGGAGTTGTGCGCCTGTGCAAGCTAATGGAGCTAGGGGTGGGCAAAAAAATCGAAAACCAAAAAATCGAACTGAATCGAATTAATTCGATTTTTCGATTTCGATTTTTTCGGTTTTTCAGCGGTTTTGATTTTTTTTATAACAGAATTCAATTTTCAATTTTTTTTCGGTTACGGTTCACCGGTTATTCGGTTTAACCGAAAAACCGAATATATATTAAAATTATTTTATTTTATTTTTATAATAAATAATTAAATTAAATAAAAATCCTACTAACCTAATTTACTCTCCACTCTCACTCTCAGTCAGAACTCAGACGACCTCACGTCCTCACTCCTCACCTTAATACCTCATCACCTATTCTGCAGCAGTTTCCCGCCTGGTCGCCTCTACCCTCCCCGCAACGTGCCGACTGCCGAGCCGACGTATCCCCCATTTCCCCAACTCCCCATTGTTCTCTCTTCTCTACTCTCTACTCTAGTTCTCTACCTCTCCGGCCTCCAGGTCCAGAGTCCACCTCCAGTCTTCTCTTCCGGTCATCGTTTGTCGTCGTCGACTCGTCGGCGTCCATAGTCGCCAGTCGCCACTCCAGTGACTCCACCATCTGCCTCCTCTAAATTCCTCCATGTTCTCTCACCAGTCGCCTCTCCGATCTCGCCTCTCAATCGCCAGCCGCGAACCTCA
Organism: Datura wrightii; assembly: GCA_035772735.1. Lineage (NCBI taxonomy): Eukaryota > Viridiplantae > Streptophyta > Magnoliopsida > Solanales > Solanaceae > Datura > Datura wrightii. The sequence goes on from JASDFA010000009.1 coordinate 8,921,675, forward strand.
TCAGGTAAGTAAAATAGAATAACAATCCCATTATCCCAATTCCCAAATATTGAGAATTTGAGATTGGCAGATTGTTGTGGCCTGTGAATTGTGAATTTGTGATGCTGTGAAGTGTGAACTGTGGTCTGTGATTATTGTGAAAGTGTGAATTGTGATGCTGTGACTGTGAATGTGATGTTGTGATTGCCAGAAATAAATAAAAGGAAAAAACAAACGTAGTGAAAGTAATATTGAGAATTTGAGATTGGCAGATTGCTGTGAAGTACTGAAGTGTGAACTGTGATTGCTGACTTGCTGTGAATTACGATGCTGTGAGCCTGTGACTGTGAATGTGATGTTGTGTGATTGCTAGAAAGAAATAAAAGAAAAAAACAAACGTAGTGAAAGTAATATTATATATGATGAATGGGAAGAATTGAATCATAGCCATATGCCCGTACCGGAGATTCTCCTAGATAATAACATATTATATTATTATACATGGGATTTGCTAGAATACAACATAAAAGGATGTCAAATAAGCAGGAAGTATATAGCACTTAAACTTTATTTGACATCTTACCAACAAACTAGTATTACACTATAGTCAAATTTCACACCAGTAGTTAAAAGACTTCTCCACCTAATAGTGTAACATTCTATTCAAAGTTCAACATAAATGGAATAGAGATCAAAGACTAACTGGAACATAAGAGAAACAAGCCACCTAGTTTGTTGGTAAGATGTAATACTAGACTACTAGAGCACTTAAACTTTATATTTTATGGACATAGTACAACATAAAAAGGATAAAGTTAAAGAGTTCAAGAATCGGCAATGCTAGCTTTTGTATAAATACAAAGAATAAAAAAGAAAAAACTTAAGTAATGTAATTTGGACATCTTCTCAGAACTAAGAAGACTCCTATAGGCATAGGCATAGCTTTGCACCTTTTGCTTCCTCACCAAGTACCCCTTAATATTGTTTATTTTGAATAGTCTTTGGAATCATTTTCACTATACATACTTAATAGTTAATACTTTGATTCTTTGAATAGTTTTTGTCTTTTTGATACATCATCTATTGGTTGTTGATTTGTTGGTTAATTATTTATGATTGTTCTTTTTAGTTTTGTATAGATGGATGATGAAAGTAGAGTAAGTGATGTTGGTTCAACCGACAACTCACTTGATACTCAAATTGGGGATACAAAGAAAAGGAAAGAAATGCAACCAAGATCTGGGGTTTGGGCTCATTCTGATAAGGTAGTTGAAAATGGTATTGGTAAAGCGAAGTGCAAGTATTTTAACAATACTTATGCTGCCAATACAAGTAAAAATAGAACAACGGATTTGAAACAACATTTGAATAGGTGCAAGGCATATAAAACTATCGTTGAAACTTCTTCTCAAATGAAAATATCTTTTCAAACTCAAGATGCCCCGCTTTGGAAATTTGAACAAGATGTAGTTAGAAGGGCTTTAGTTGAAATGATAATTATTGATGAACTACCATTTAGCTTTGTAGAGAATGAAGGTTTCAAGAAGTTTATGAGCAAAGCCCAACCTCTATTTAGAATTCCTTCCCGTAGAACAATAACTAGGGATAGTTATGAAGTTTATAGTGAATTGAGATAAGATTTGAAGAAGTCTTTTAAAGAAGTACAACCAAAGATTTGTCTTACCACAGGCACATGAACATCATTGCAAAGAATTAAGTATATGTGTTTGACTACTCATTTTATTGATAGAAATTGGGTGTTGCACAAAAGAATATTAAATTTTTGCCCAATCTCTAGCCATAAGGGTGAGCAAATGGCAGAGGCTATTAGTAATTGTTTGCTTGATTGGCATTTGGACAAGGTATTCTCTATAACTATTGACAGTGTGTCTTCTAATGATGTTACAGTTAAAGAATTGTCTAAACAATTGAATATGTGGGGAACTAATATAATAGAAGGTAAACATCTTCATGTGAGATGTATGGCTCACATACTTAATCTGATTGTGCAAGAAAGTTTGAAAGAAATTGATCCTTCTGTCAAAAGGGTTCGGTGAAGTATGTTAAATCATTCCCTGCAAGAACAAGAAACTTTAAGAAATGTTGTGAAGTCCAAAAGGTAGAATGTGATAAAACATTGTCTCTAGATGTTCCTACTAGGTGGAATTCCACCTATTTGATGTTGGATACGACACAAAAGCTTGAGAAGGCCTTTGATAGGTTTGATCTTTTTGATGACCAATTTAATACTTGTCTTTCAACTAATGTGTGTGAAGATGGAAGTGTTGCAGGTCTGCTCGAATGTGATGATTGGGCAAATGTGAGGAATGTGGTTAAGCTTCTTGAAAGATTCTACGAGCTCACTGTAAAGGTTTCAGGTTCACATTATGTTACTTCTAATGTTCATTTTGAGGATATATGTGAGCTTGATGCATATTTGAATGTGTGTTTAGCAAGTGAAGATCTTAATTTGAGTAACATGGCTGAACGGATGAAACAAAAGTTTAAGAAATATTGGGGTTGTCCTGAAAAGATAAACAAAATGATTTTTATTGCTTCTGTGTTGGATCCTCAAAATAAGTTTGTGTATGTTAGCTTTGCACTTGAAGAACTATTTGGGGAGGAAATAGGAAAGAAAGTAAATGAAGGAGTGCGTGATTATATGACTTCTTTGTTTGAAGTGTATATAAGACAATATTCAAAAGGATCTAATCAATCATCTCCATCTAGATCTACTTCATCTCAGGACACATCTGATACATCTAGTTCTGGCGCTTCTCTAAGTATGAAAACAAAAGCCTTGAGAACTACGATTTACTTGAAAAAACAAAAAGAAGATTGTGGAAGTGGAGGTACTAAATCGGAGTTGGATAGATACATTAGTGAAGAACAAGAGCCTGATTCTGATGATTTTGATATATTAGATTGGTGGAGGGTTAATTCTCCCAGGTTTCCTGTTCTTTCACAGTTAGCTCGTGATGTGTTGGATATTCCAATTTCAAGTGTGGCGTCAGAATGTGCAATTAGTACTAGTGGTCGTATTCTTGATCCATTTAGAAGTTCATTGACTCCTAAATGTGTGCAATCTCTTGTTTGTGTCCAAGATTGGCTTAAACAAGAAACTAATCCTATTTGTGTTGAGGAAAGTTTGGAGTAAGTTGAGAAACTTGAGCTTGGTAAGATTTATATTTTTTAGTTGGTTGTTTAGACTTTTAAGTTTTAATGCAATAATAAATTAATAGTATACTAATTTGTATTTTATGACATATTTGATTAAATTATCTTTAGAGATGGCAATAAATGGAAGAGAGTCTTGCATTGTTGATGTATGATTGCAATTTGCAATTTGCTACTAGTGCCTACTAGTGCCCGGTGAGTTGAATTATTGACTACTTTATTCATTTGGTCATTGTCATTTGTCTCATACTCTCTCATATCTCATTGTCATTGATGATATCTTTTTGTAATATTATTTTTTTTATCTTGAAAGCTATATTCTAATTTTTGATTTTATCTTACTATTTATTAGGCTCAACGTTCAAGTTCAATCATGCCTCCTAAATTTAGCTCACCCATTTGGAAATACTTCGAGGTTGTTCAAAACAATGAAGAAGGGCGTAAAGCTAGGTGCTTGAGATGTGGAGTGATCTATAATTGTGATCCAAAATTGTGTGGAACAACACACTTGAAGAAGCATGTTGAGAAGTGTCTTGAGCGTAATCTCAATGTTATTCGTATTTAATATTATGGAGTGGTTGAATGAATTTGGTGTTTTTTTTGTGATTTTAACTTTGAAGTCCCAAGCAATTTGTGACTTTGTCTGTACCATACCAGTGTGTGTGCTGGGCTGCTGGGCGTTGGCACTACTAAAGTGCTGAATGTTGATTATGACATTTGTCATTTTGTGTGTGTGTTGTAATTTCAAATTTGTATGTTTTGTGTCTGTGTGTGTTTGGGAATGCCCAGGTGCCCATCGGCCATCAAGTGATGCTTTATGTCTGTGTTTGTTTGGGTTGTCAACTTGTCATTGAGAATTTGAGATGGTAATTTATGCCATTTTGAAGTGTAGGCGGTAGCCGGTACTGGTAGGCGATAGGCGGTAGGCACTCGATTTATAAAATTTTAATTTTTATTATAAATTAATAATTGATATTAATAAAAGCAAGATTCACAATAGTTAAAAGTAGATCATTTTGAATTAAAAATCTTGAAATAATTTATGTTTTATTTAAAAAGCAGCCCATTTTACAATCAGAAAAAAACCCATCAACCAAGCCCAAAAAATCGAATAACCCAAATAAATAAATCGAATCGATTAAAAAAACTGAACCGAACCGAATTAAAACGGTTCGGTGTTCGGTGTTCCTTATTCATAACCGAAAACCGAAAAAATCGAATTGAAATTTAAAAAAATTAAACCGAAACACCGAATGCCCACCCCTAAATGGAGTCGTGCATGTTCTGTATGTACTATATTATTGAGGAAAGAAAGTAAAACAATTCCAAAAAAGTAGTAAAAATAAGAATTAATATTTAATTGAAAATAAGTTACTAAATGTTAAAATGAAAACCTCAACGCTATGTTCGAATGAGTAGATAATTTTTAGAATTAAGTTATATACATCGGTGATGTTAAAAAGAATTATATACATTGGTTAGTATGATATAAAATTTATATAATAGTGTTTTTTCTAATTGTGATATTCTGATTAACTTGTGTGTGTTTTAAGGAGAGAAGAATGACAAAATTGAAGAAGAAGGAGAAGGGGGGGGGGGTTATTTATTTTTTATTTTTTATTCTACTAAATGATATGAAGAAGGAAAGAAGAATGACAAAATTGAAGAAGAAGGAGAAGGGGGGGAGGTTGAAGAATGGCAGAGTGGGGGAGTTTGAAGAAGAAAGAGTTGGGGAGTGGGGGGAGGGTTGAAGAAGAAGGAGAAGGGGGTGGGGGATTTTAGTTATTTTTTATTTTTTATTCTACTAAATAATATGAAGAAGGAGAGAAGAATGACAAAATTGAAAAAGAAGGAGAAGGAGGGGTTGAAGAATGGCAGGGTGGGGGGATTTGACGAAGAAGGAGAAAGGGGGTGAGGGGTTTTATTTATTTTTTATTTTTTATTATACTAAATAATATGAATGAGGAGAGAAGAATGACAAAATTGAAGAAGAAGGAAAAGGGAGGTTGAAGAATGGCAGGGTGGGGGGATTTGACGAAGAAGGAGAAAGGGGGTGAGGGGTTTTATTTATTTTTTATTTTTTATTATACTAAATAATATGAATAAGGAGAGAAGAATGACAAAATTGAAGAAGAAGGAAAAGGGAGGTTGAAGAATGGCAGGGGGGGGGTTGAAGAAGAAGAAGAAGAAACGGGGTTGGGGATTTTATTTATTTTTTATTTTTTATTCTACTAAATAATATGAAGGAGAGAAGAATGGCAAAATTGAAGAGGAAGGAGAAGGGGGGTTGAAGAATGGCATGGGCGGAGAGGTTTGAAGAAGAAGGAGAAGGGGGTGGGGGGTTTTATTTATTATTTATTTTTTATTCTACTAAATAATATGAAGAAGGAGAGAAAAATGACAAAATTGAAGAAGAAGGAGAGGGGGGATTGAAGATTGGAAGGGTGGGAGGGTTTAAAAAAGAAGGAGAAGGGGGGTGGGTGGTTTTGAAAAAGAAGGAGAAGGAGAAGAGGGGTGGGCGGTTTTTTTATTTTTTATTCTACTAAATAATATAAATATCAATGGAGTGCGTGCTAGTAAAGAAAATGAAAAATGAAAGAAATCAGACCTTTCTGTTTGCGGGTAGGGGTTTGGAAATGGAGTTGTGCGCCTGTGCAAGCTAATGGAGCCGTATCTGTTCTGTACGTACTATATTATTGAGGAAAGAGAGTAAAACAATTTCAAAAAAGTAGTAAAAATAAGAATTAACATTTAATTAAAAATAAGTTACTAAATGTTAAAATGAAAACCTCAACGTTATGTTCGATTGAGCAGATAATTTTTAGAATTAAGTTATATACATCAGTGATGTTAAAAAAAATTATATACATTGGTTAGTATGAAATAAAATTTATATTATCACTGTTTTTTCTATTTGTATTATTCTGATTAATTTGTATGTGTTTTAAATATTTTATGTGGTATTTACATATGAATCAAGAAATTCCATATACTTTCACACAACAAGCAAGAGAAAAGGAGAAATGTTTTCCTAACTAGTCAACTAATTAGTAGTAACAAAACTTTCCCAACTCCATATGGTTAATCTACTGGCAAATGATTATCCCAAGTCATTTGAGCTTTTTGATAAGGTATCTTACGATATACCACGTGTGTCAACATATGCAAGACTAACATAAAAACAACAACATATATTACAACTAATACAACTTAAATGAATTGATCAAGAGTAAGAAAATTAAGTACTTGAGTCAAATTAAACTAAAAAAGGAGAGTTATACCTTAGTGTCCTTGAAGAATTCAGCTATGCACATAAGCGGATCTTCAGGCAATAAAAAACTTGGTCGTGAAACAGTGACTTGCTCCACTGGTAACTTGTTGTATTCTAGTTCGCTTGACATTCTGAGACAGTGGAACTATTTGACAAAAATAGTTCACTATTAATTAATGGGTCTTATAAAACTCACGTCAAAAATAATTTTTTTTTCAAAAACTAGTCATGTAAAATATTCACTCCTTTTCTCATACACAACCATAACCTCCCATAATTAATCACTAAATCACCCTAAGCTTACACCACCGTCACTTTCTCAACCTCACTAGTACTATTTAGCATTCAACAAAGAAACACACACACAAAAAAAAAGCCTCCAACAGTAATGTATTAAGTTCAAACCTCTCTACTCTATTTCACATAAAGTAGTAAAATAAAATTTTAAAAAAAAACTGAAATAAAAGAAGGTATTATTGGGTCTAAAACTCACGAAAGTCATGTAAAATCTTTACTATTTTCTCATACACAACCATTAAAACTATCACTACCATTTATTTATTTAACAGAAACACACTAAAAAAATAAAAATCTCTAATAATAATGGGTTGAAACTTTTCTTTCTATTCTTTTTACATAAATTTAATAGTGACTTTTGTCAACAAAGTTAGGTAGAAAGAAGGAAACATGTGAAAAGAATACAAAGCTAGTCAGACAAGGAAAAGGAAAAGAATACAAACCTTGTCCAAATTGATCTCTGCTTCACACCCTTCTACACGGTTTAGTTCTATTATAAATAGAACCTTTTGCTTTCATTATTTGATATACACAGATCCACAAATCCCCACAAAAATTACAATCCAAAAGAGTAAGAACATAAAGAGAGTTATACACCAAGACAAATATTGTAGTCTTGAGTGTCTTTAGTGAGTTATTCCTTTTACAAGTGTTTTCACCTTGTAATTGAGAGTAGTGTACTCCCATATTTATATAGTGAATCCTTCTACCCCATGGTTTTTTTCCTCTATTTATTTGAGTGTTTTCCACGTAAAATATTGTGTCCAACGTATTTTCATTATTTATTATCATATCAAACTTTAGTTGTTGTGCTTCCTCATCCCAACAGTGGTATCAGAGCTTCGGTTATTCTGTCTGTTTTATGCCAAGGTACTATCCGTGAATAGTAAATTTTCGTGAATAGTAAAATTCAATGAAAATACTATCATATGAATAGTAAAATTCGGTGACGATACAATTTGTCACGATTGTTTACAAAAATATTCAGAAACGATATAGAAGATTGTGAAGCAAATAACAATGTCGAGTACAACAAAGTTTGACGTTGAGAAATTCAATGGGACTAATTTCTCATTGTGGAAAATGAAAATAAGGGCGATATTGAGAAAAGACAATTTCCTAGTTGCAATTGAAGGCAGGCCCACAGACTTTACTGATGACATCAAGTGGAACGACGTAGACAGCAACGCAGTTGCTGATTTACACTTGACACTAGATGATCAAGTGTTGTCTAGTGTGACTGAAAAACGGACAGTGAAGGAAATATGGGATACTCTTACGGGATTGTATGAGGCCAAGTCTTTGCATAATAAAATCTTCTTAAAAAGAAGATTGTATACTCTTCGAATGGCAGAGTCCATGTCGGTTACTGAACACATCAATACTTTGAATACTCTGTTTTCGCAACTTACAACAATGGGTTGCAAAATGGAGGGGACTGAACGTGCGGAGCTTCTACTTCAAAGTCTGCTTGACTCGTATGATCAACTCATCATCAACCTGACGAACAATACAAACAATCTAGTTTTCGATGAAATTGCAGCCACTGTCCTAGAAGAAGAAAATCGGCGCAAAAATAAGAAAGACAGACAAGCAAGTCCGCAGCAAGATGAAGCTTTGACGATGGTGAGAGGAAGACCAACGGAACGTGGCCCCAGTGGGAGTCACAATCATGGTAGATCTAAATCAAGAAGTAAGAAGAATATCAAGTGTCACAACTGTGGCAAGAAAGGGCACGTCAAGAAAGATTGTTGGTTCAAGAAGAAGAGTGAACACCTTGAGTCATCAAATGCTCAAGGGAATGTTGCAAATACCTCGAATGATGGTGATATTTTATGTAGTGAAGCAATACCAAATAATGAAGGCAGAAAATGTTTCACTGATGTCTGGATCATGGACACAGGAGCAACATGGCACATGACTTCCCAGAGAGAATGGTTCCATCAATATAAACCTATCTCAGGAGGATATGTGTTCATGGGAGATGATCATGCTTTGAATGTTATTGGTATTGGATCCATCAAAATAAAGATGTATGATGGCACGGTATGCACCATTCAGGAGGTACGACATGTGAAAGACTTAGGAAGAATCTATTGTCTTTGGGACAATTAGATGATAATGGATGTTCATATAAGACTCATGGTGGAGTCATGAAAATATTGAAAGGAGCGCTTGTAGTTATGAAAGCGGAAAAACTTGCTGCAAATCTATATGTGCTTAAGGGTGAAACCCACCAAGAAGGAGAAGCATCGGCCGCGTCAGCAAGTTCATTTGAAGAATCGATGATGATGTGGCATCGCAAACTTCGCCATATGTCGGAACGAGGTTTGAAGATTCTTTCTGGGCTCAAAAAGGTTTCACTACCCTTTTGTGAGCATTGTGTTACCAGTAAGCAACGTAGACTGAAGTTTAGTAGTTCCTCTGCTAAAAGTAAGAAAATATTAGATCTGGTCCACTCTGATGTCTGGCAAGCACCGGTGGAGTCCCTAGGAGGAGTAAAATATTTCGTGTCATTTATCGACAACTACTCCAGGAGATGTTGGGTGTATCCAATCAAGAGAAAGGCAAATTTTTTTCCATTTTTCAAAGATTTCAAAGCGTGGGTGAAACTTGAATTTGAGAAAAGGATCAAGTATTTGAGAACAGATAATGGAGGAGAATACACTGGTGATGAATTTGATAACTTCTGTAAACAAGAAGGTATCAAAAGGCAGTTCACAGTGGCATATACTCCACAACAAAATGGAGAAGCAGGTGGACGAACAAAACTTTGTTGGAACGGACAAGAGCTATGTTGGCAACTACAGGATTGGAAAAACCATTCTGGACAGAAGCAGTCAAAACCGTCAGTTATGTGATCAATTGGTCACCATCAACTGCAATTGATCTGAAAATGCCAATGGGGATGTGGACAGGAAAACCAGCTGATTATTCTCGCTTATGTATATTCGGAAGTCCTGCTTATGTTATGTACAACGCCCAAGAAAAATCGAAGTTGGATCTGAAATCCAGGGAATGCATTTTCTTAAGGTATGCTGATGGAGTCAAGGGATATCGCTTGTGGGATCCCACTGCCCACAAGGTGGTAATCAGTAGGGATGTTGTATTTCTTAAAAACAAGATATAAGCAAAAGAAGGTAGCGCTTCAACAGAAAAATCAGAGACTGCTACAGTTGAAGTTGAAAAGATAGAAGAAGTCCCAGTTTCTTCTGAAGCAGCATCAGAGCACGAGGAACAAGAGCAAGATGAGATTGAAACTCCACAAGTTCGATGGTCAACTCGGCAGAGAAGAGAACCAACTTGGCACTCAGATTATTCTATAGAGGGCAATTTTGCATACTGTCTATTAACAGAAGATGGAGAGCCTTCAACTTTTCACGAGGCTATAAAAGGCCAAGAATCATCTCTGTGGATGGCAGCAATGCAAGAAAAAATTGAAGCTCTTAATAAGAATAAAACATGGGATCTTGTTCAAATACCACGAGGAAGGAAGGCCATTGGAAACAAATGGGTATACAAGATCAAACGCAATGTTAATGATCAAGTGGAGATATATCGTGCAAGATTGGTGGTGAAAGGATTCGCTCGGAAAGAAGGTATAGACTTCAACGAGATATTTTCTCCAGTGGTTCGACTCACAACAATTCGAGTGGTCCTGGCGATGTGTGCTACATTTGACTTGTACTTGGAGCAGTTAGATGTCAAAACTGCATTTCTTCATGGAGAGATTGAAGAAGAAATATATATGCTCCAACCAGAAGGTTTTGAAGAACAGAGAAAAGAGAACTTGGTTTACAGGTTGAACAAATCTCTATACGGTCTCAAACAGGCGCCAAGGTGTTGGTATAAGAGATTTCATTCCTTCATTATAAGCCTTGGATACAACAGACATAGTTCATATCCTTGTGTTTATTACAAGAGATTTGGTGATGGTGATTTCATTATTCTGTTGTTGTATGTTGACGACATGTTGGTAGCAGGCCCCAAAAAAGATCGTCTCACAAATTTAGAGGCACAGTTAGCTAGTGAGATTGAAATGAAGGACTTGGAACCAGCAAACAAGATTCTAGGGATGCAAATTCACCGAGACAGAAATAATAGGAAGATTTGGCTTTCTCAAGAAAACTACTTGAAGAAAATCTTGCGACGCTTCAAGATGCAAGACTGTAAGTCAATTTCTACCCCACTTCCTATTAATTTCAAGTTATCCTCAAGTATGAATCCTAGAAATGAAGTAGAGAGGATGGAGATGTCTTGAGTACCGTATGCATCAACAGTGGGAAGTTTAATGTTCGCCATGGTATGTAAGATCAGACATTGCACAAGCAGTGGGAGTGGTTAGTCGATACATGGTTAATCCTAGTAGAGAGCATTGGAATGCTCTTAAGATGATCCTGAGATATATCAAGGGTACCTCAGATGTTGCAATGTGTTATGGAGGATCAGACTTTACTGTTAAAGGTTATGTTGATTCAGATTATGCAGGTGATCTTGATAAAAGCAAGTCCACCACAGGTTATGTGTTTACTCTTACTAGAGGAGCTGTGAGCTGGGTTTCAAAACTGAAGTCTATCGTGGCTACATCTACGACGGAAGCAGAATATGTAGCAGCTACACAAGCTAGCAAAGAGGCAATATGAATGCAGATGTTACTGGAGGAGCTCGGGCACAAGCAAGAGAAGGTTGCTCTGTTTTGTGACAGTTAGAGTGCTTTGCATCTTGAAAAGAATCTGGCATTTCATTCAAGGACAAAGCACATATGAGTTCAGTATCACTTTTTTCGTGTGAAGGTGGAAGAAGGCAGTGTGGATATTCAGAAAATTCACACTAATGACAACCTAGCAGATATGTTTACGAAGCCGATCAACAGTAACAAGTTTATATGGTGTCGATCTTCTATTGGCCTAGCAGAAACGTAACATTGCGGTGATTGGATAGAAAGGATAGTGTGAAGACATAATTGATTCTCAAATAAATCTTCAAGTGGGAGAATGTCAACAAAGTTAGGTAGAAAGAAGGAAACATGTGGAAAGAATGCAAAGTTAGTCAGACAAGAAAAAGGAAAAGAATACAAACCTTGTCCAAATTGATCTTTGTTTCACATCCTTCTACATGGTTTAGTTTTATTATAAATAGAACCTTTTGCTTTCATTATTTGATATACACATATCCACAAATCCCCACAAAAATTATAATCCAAAAGAGTAAGAACATAAATAGAGTTATACACCAAGACAAATATTGTAGTCTTGAGTGTCTTTAGTGAGTTATTCCTTTTACAAGTGTTTTCGCCTTGTAATTGAGAGTAGTGTACTCTCATATTTATATAGTGAATCCTTCTACCCCGTGGTTTTTCCCCTCTATTTATTTGACGGTTTTCCACGTAAAATATTGTGTCAACGTATTTTCATTATTTATTATCATATTAACCTTTAGTCGTGGTGCTTCCTCATCCCAACAACTTTCTCCACTGGTAACTTGTTGTAGTCCGGTTTGCTTGACATTCTGAAACAGTAGAACTATTAATCAACAAAAACACACCAGTATTAATGGGTCTTAAACTCATGCCAAAAAATTCTTTTCTTTTTTAACACTACCAACAACAATAATAAGCTCACCTTTCTCAACCCAAGAACACAGTCACCAATACAATTTATTAAACAGAGAAACACATAAATAGAAAAAGGAAGAAAAAAAGATCCATCAATAATGGATTCGAAGTTCAAACTTTTTTTTCTCTATTTTACATGAAGTAGGAAAAATCTGAAATGAAATAAGGTATAACGGGTCTTAAACGCACGTCAAAATAGTAATGTGAAATGTTCACTTCTTTTCTCATACACAACCATGAACACTCATGATAACCCCAAGTTTTCACCACCATACTTTCTCAACCAAAAACACTATTACTACCATTTATTTAACAGAAACACACTTTAACATATTTAAAAAAAAAACTCTAACAATAATGGGTTGAAAGTTCAAAAGTTTTCTCTCTATTGTACATAAAGCAAAAAAAAATTGAAAATGAAAAAAGACCAAAACCTTTATCTTCTTCTCTTTACACTAATTTTATGTGTTTGCAGGTAGAGTGCGTGCTAGTAAAGAAAATGAAAAACGAAAGAAATCAGACCTTTCTGTTTGCAGGTAGGGGTTTGGAAAGGGAGTTGTGCGCCTGTGCAAGCTAGTGGAGTCGTGTCTGTTCTGTACGTACTATATTGTTGAGGAAAGAGAGTAAAACAATTCCAAAAAAGTAGTAAAAATAAGAATTAATATTTATTTAAAAATAAGTTACTAACTGTTAAAATGAAAACCTCAACGCTATGTTCGATTGAGCACATAATTTTTAGAATTAAATTATATATATCGGTGATGTTAAAAGAAATTTATATACATTGGTTAGTATGAAATAAAATTTATATTATCAGTATTTTTTCTAATTGTAATATTCTGATTAATTTGTGTGTGTTTTAAATATTTTATGTGGTATTTACATATGAATATTGTTGTCACGAGTTTAGTAGAAACCAGTAGCGTAGGCTTCTCGTTTTTTTTTATTAAGAAAATATAATCATTTAATGTGTATAAATAATTTATTCAGAACCCAATAAAAAAAATATATAATTCACAACACATAAACTAAAATTCTTAGCAGAATATTTGTTGTCTTCCATCAACACAACACCAGATAACTCTTCCCACTAAGATTTAGCCAGAGCAAAACAATCACCTAGTTACTGAACGTTAAAATGAAAATCTCAATGCTATGTTCGATTGAGCAGATAATTTTTAGAATTAAGTTATGTCGCGCCCCATTTTTTCCTCGCGGAAAAGCGGGATTCGACATGTGACAACTCTTAGGGGTGAAAATGAAGAGTCGCCACCTAACGAATTAAAGGTGCGTTAGGGCACCGTTTCTAAGCTTATTTTGTTACCTAGGTAACCAGAGTTCGGGTAAGGGCTTTAATTACCTCGAAAGGAAGGTGTTAGGCACCTTTCGAGGTCCACAAAGGTGGTACCCGACCATACTCATTAAATGGGGAATTTACTTAAGTGATCAAATAAACTGATTTTAATTCATATTGTTTAAACTAACTGATGAAACCAAAGATAAAGTTTGGACAAACGAGCAGGAAATTTGAGCGGAATGAAAATTAAAACACATTTATAATATTCTAAGTTCTTAAATAAAATACAAAAGCTTTGGCAATCAGTCATTTATTTAAAAAAATAAACCCTTTTTTAATTATGGGCCCGAGCCTCGGTAGGCGCCTACGTATCCCTTAAGGGAATCAGGCCAAACGTAGTTCTAACTTTAGAAAAGTTTGACCTAATGGGATCACTTGTGCAACTTAAATAATACTTTGCAATCTTTTGAATTGCTCGTATTATTCAGTGAGCACAAATATCATTTCCCGACTACCCGCCTAGTTAATTAATTAGCCTAAAACGCTCTAGGTGATGAGACTAACGTCCTACTATTTGCCTACCCGCACCATTCTTAAAGTCCAAGAGGCGTTGGACATCTATTTTGGATTTTTGGTTCTAAAATCTTAAGGTTGTAAAGAAAACGACAAACAAAACAAATCTTCACAACGAGCATGTAAAGGTTTCAAATAAGCCTCTTTGTTGAAACTTATGAACGTGATCACTAGATGAGAGCAAACCTAGGAACATGATTTCTAAATGAATGCAAACAATGATAGATTAAAGGAAAATATAACAGTATTTTCAACTTAAACTAGATGAACATCGGAATAAGAAATAAGAGAATAATTACTTCACCCTATAGCGATTACTTCCAAGTTGAACAAGAAGAGTTTGTATCTTTATGATTTCTATGATTTATGCTAGGTCCATTATGACAAAAGATTGCAGTAAATTAAACATATGTCATACTTTAACTCAAGGCCTAAAACACGGTATATTTAGAATTTCCAATAACCGACAAAGAACAAACAAAATGAGTTAAGGCTTCTGGTTGAGCAATCAAATTAGGTCTATGATTATGCAAATCGATTCAAAGGATTAAATCCTATATATGCTACTAATGCACATAAATCATATTCAACGGTTGGGTAATATTTAACTAGTTATGCCTCAATAAAAATCCTAAACTTTGATAAGTCAGCCATATTGACAAAATGCACTTCAGATTTAAACATGAAAGAGGCGTTAATTTGGCATAATTTAGTTACAAACAGCGACTTTATACCAGCAAAATTTAAATACAGACATTTCGTGTGAACCCCATTTGTTACACAACGTTCTAAATAATATTTAAGGCAAAAAAAAATAATAATCTTTAATATTAGGTGTTAACTAGTTCAAAACTTCTTAATATGAACAATTATGCTTACATTATAGACACGGTATTCGCAAAAATAGAAATCTTACCAACTTTAGTTAAGCCTATTATTATGAATAACTAAAGTGAATTGAATGAAAGATTATTATCGAACAAACCCACAACGTACATACATATAAATTAAATTCCTACGTGCATAATTCTTAAACGAACAAATGGGCAATATTTTTATAGAGATTACTAAAGTTCAATAGGTTTTGAACTAAATAATTCAAGACCTTATAGGCATGTTTTCTAATATCGCATTTTATTAAAACCTACGATCATGCTTCTCTAGGTGAATTAAGTCATTAAAGGAAAACAGTAACAAAATAAACCCCGCCCCCCAATAAAAACCCGCTTCACTATTATAGCGTTTATTACAAGTACAATTGATAATAATAAAAAATGAATAAAAAATGAAATGTAACGATTTTAACTATCATAAACAGCCAATCCGAAATACTTCATTCTACACCCAAAGCGACTCTTTGATATTTGCTTTCAGATAAACCTGCTGAATAATGTCATAACAATACACACATACACCCTAAAACAAAATCACAGTTTAATCTTGCACCACATAGGAAAAGCCAATAAAATTTAGAAAAATCAAAATTACTCAACAATACGTGATGGATTTTTCTAAAGTACGTTATTAGAAGAAAAATAGCATAGAAGATATACTAACCGGTTGCGAAATAAATCGAAAAGAGGCGTTGAAAGTATATGTTTGTTTTGAATTAATTGATGAAAAGAAGTCTCTTTTCTTTTGAGGAAAACACTATTTCTACACCATATTCGTATCAATAATCTAAATGTTCGACGCCCTTAAAAGAAAGGAGGAAGAACCCTTTTATAGTAGAAAGATCAATAGGGATTAAGGAAGCAATATAACCTAATCGTAATTAAAGGGAAAATTTCCCTTAATTAGCAAAACCAAAACGGCAGATCCTACTTCCCATAATAAACAAACAACAAATCAATGTCAAAGAAGGAAATGATAATCAGTTGCCAATCAAATAAATCCATCATAAATATATTCCTATCAAAAAAGAAAATTTACCTTTAATTAGCAAGTGCTGAAATTATGAAATATTTATTGTAAATAAATGAATAAATAAAGGGCAAATTAGATCACAATTTACACCAGTATAAATAAGGAAAATAACTAGATGAATAAATAAATAAAACTATCTGTCAGAATAAGTCAGGAAAGTACTGCCGCTTAACTAAAATCAGAAATAAAATCTGTCAATTAATCTTTATTCACCATAATTAACAGATTCAAAAGTTAATCATTGAAAAATCTTCTTTAAAATAAGGTTAGTATAACAAAGCTGTCAATGATTATGTTTTTGATAAAAATAAATTAGTTAATTAATTAAATTACAATAATTGATATGCAGTGAAACAAACAAACTTAATCACGAGGAACTCCTTTAACAGAGCAAGTTATACGGTATAAGATTCTACCACGGATTATTCAAACTATTAACTTACCTAAATGGTGCAGATTCTAGAAAGTAAAATTTTAAAGAAATTCTTCAATAAAATCACAGAATATATGATAGTCACAGCATTGTATATGTTGACCAGTCAAAAAATAATAATAATAAAAATAAAATAAAATAAAATAAAATAAAAAATAGAAAATAACTAGCCAAATAAGCTCCTAATACTACCGTATTTATTCCTTAATTAGCGTGTGTCAAGGCAATCAAACGATAACGTTATCAACTGAGATTCTATTCAAACATAGAGACTTAAATTGGCATATAAATATGAATTGCACAATTAATCAAAGAATAATTGCCATCACAATAGCTTGTGGGAACCTTTATATTTTTACCTATTTTGACAAGAAAGAAGTCAAATAAAGCAAAGAAAACATCAGCGCATTAATATTCAAGTCCTAAGCAGTGGAAAACAAAGAATTTATCAAACAAGGATTACATATATAATATATGTCTGTATGCATGCCGGAAAGCATAGAACAAACAACAAACGTTAGTTTAAAGGGTAATAAGAACAAAATTCGTAAACAAGCACATTAGTTTACTGTACTACATGTATAAATGAAATAGAAAGCAGAAGCATAGATTATATATATATACTATTATTATTATTATTATTATTATATATATGCTTATTATATTTATTATATACATATATATATACATAAATAAAACAAAGAGACAAATAAATAATAAACAGTAAATAATAAATAAAATGAATAAATAAAATAATATTTTCGGCCAGATCGCAGATCTGTCCGGATCGGTGGTTAAAGTTTTGATCGTTTTCCGTTCGTAGTTTTCCGGCGACGGTTGTTTCGGAGGTCGCTATGGTGGTTTGGTCTCTCGCCGGAAAAATGAGGCGGCGAGAGGGGAAAGCAGCAGCGGCAGTGAGGAGGAAAATGAAGAGAGAGGTTGCCGGCGCTGAGGGTGTTCCGGCGACGGTGAGGAATATAGAGAGGTCTAGTGTTGGGTTTGGTTTTGGTTTTGGTTTCGTCGCCGGAAAATTGAGGTTGCCGGGCGGACTGTTTTGTAGTGGTGGTGGCGACGAGGCTTCGCCGGTGGAAGGGAAAATAGGGGAGAAATCCGTGGTGTCTGGGGTCTTATTTGGCCAGAGCAGGCCGGCGATGGGAGGGAGAAAGAGGGAAGGAATGGGCGGCGACTGATAAGTGAGGGGGAAAGAATGAAATGTTTTTAGGGTTTGGGGGTGTAGGGGAATATAAAAGGAAATAGATGGGGTTTAATCTGGACCGTAGAATTAAAATATAATGGACGGCTAGGATTGATTCTAGAATAATTGGGTCGGGTTAATTGGGTCACCGGACGGGTCGCGGGTCGGTCAGTGGGTAGGTTTAAATTGAAATTGAACTGGCTAAAATTGAATTTAAATAATAGCCAAATTGATCAAAAGTGGCTAAAATTGAAATAAATTGAATATAAGTGGCCGAAATTGAAATGAAACTGGTTGAAATTGAATAGGAAATGGCTATAATTTAAATAAGTTGAATGAAATTGTGTTTAGCTGCTATTAAATTAATAAATATACTACACTTTTAAATAATTTAATAAATAGATAATAAATAGTTTAAATTATAAGAAAATCATATAAATATTATTATTAATAAATAAATTCTAAATTTAAATATACTTATGTAAATATCATATAATTAAATTATTATATTTACGAATAAATTAATGACTAAAATATAAAGTCAAATCATCAAATATTATAAAAATCACATTATTAATGTAAATAATTTATAAATTCAAGTAATTTTATTATTCAAATAAATTTATAAAATTAGCAAAATTAGGTAAATAATTTATTAAGTAAAGGATATATTTTAAAATAAGGGCGCATACATACGTCGTAATTATTTAATATCAAAACTTAAAATTAATATAGGTCATATATATATATAACTTGAAATGATTTTCGTAATATTATGATAATAAATTATTTTATAAATACAAAAAATAAGCCGAATTTTGCGTTAAATAAATAAATAAATATATACATATATAAGCAGCATATTAAGGCGCAGGTCGGTCAAAATTGGGTGTCAACAAGTTATACGATGAAATCTCGTTATGGTGAAATATTTATCTAAAAAATTTATGGAGGTTGTAGTGGGATGTTGTTATATAGATTTTATATAGCTATTATAAATAAAAATAAGTAAACAAAAATAGTTGAGGTAATATCTCATATGGTAACTCTACTAAGGGTATTTCTCTTAGAAAGTTACTC
Organism: Datura wrightii; assembly: GCA_035772735.1. Classification (NCBI taxonomy): domain Eukaryota; kingdom Viridiplantae; phylum Streptophyta; class Magnoliopsida; order Solanales; family Solanaceae; genus Datura; species Datura wrightii. The sequence continues at coordinate 8,940,517 of JASDFA010000009.1, forward strand.
AACTTTGTTTTATAACCAAAAAGCCACTCAACTAAGGTTACTTCTCTCAGAAAGTCACTCAATTAAGGGTACCTTTCTCAAAAAGTCACCCAACTAAGGGTAATTCTCTCACAAAGTCACTCAACTTTATTAGTGATTCAATTATTGATCTTTCACCTTAAAAGTCATCCAGCCAATTTAAATAATTTTTTCAATTAAATTAATCTGCTAAAATAAAATTTTTATTTTAACCTAAATTTTTTAAGAAATAAAATGATACCCATTTTAATCAATTTATTGACCCCCTCACTTGATACGACCATCTAAAATTATATGGATCATCTTTACTTAATTATACAATATTGAAAAGCACATTACATATTTTTAGTAATATATCAATTTAACACAAAAAAAAAAAAAAAAAACACTCTTCTAAAGCAAATACCACCCAAACAGAACCCCCATCGTTAGCCTAAAACTGCACTCATTAGTAACTTAATTATTATTTTTGTCTCCTAAAATAAATAAAAAATTAAATAAAAGATGCCATTATCGATTTTCTTTTCTTTTTTATTTTGTATAATACAAACTATTTAACATGCACAAATTTAATTATTTATAATTTTTTATTTATGATTTTTTTAATGTTTAAATATTTAAATCTTTAGCAACATTAATATATATTGATGCCCATAATTTGTTTTTAATATTTTCAAATTATGGTATATTTTCCAACATAAATGTTTTATATTTTAAACATATCATTGATTTTGATAATATTTTAAATATAATAAATCACAATCATGCATATTCTAAGAAAATATTACTATACTTTATTTATACTATTAAAATAAAATCAGAATATGCTCTTTGAGAAAACTCGAAGAAGATATTTTAGTATTCAATTCCTAATTTAATGAAAAAAACGAGATATAAAATATTAACAACTAAAATTAATTCATTATCTATGGAGAGATAAGGGGGATATAATTAATAAGAATTAAAGATAAACTAATTCCTGATCTTTTTGGACACTATTCACATTTAAATTATTGGCTATATCCGTTATATAATATGTTTTTATTTTTTTAAAATATTTAAAAAGTTCTTATATTAATGCAATCAACTTTTAAAAAATGAGTTACCACGTAAAATTTTCTTAAATAAAAGGGTATTAATAAATATATATTTGACCTATATAATTTTAGTGGGTTATCTAAAGTGGGGCGGGTCAATATAATTGTTAAAATAGATATTTTTTATTTCTTAAAAATTTAGTTCTAAATAAAAATTTCATGTCAACAAAATCTAATGAAAAAATTATTTAAATTGATTGAATGATTTTTTAAGTGAAATATCAATAATTAAGTAGCTTTCTGAGAGAAATACCCTTAGTTGAGTGACTTTTAGGTTATAAAATAAAGTTGAGTGACTTTCTAAGAGATGTACCCGTAGTTGAGTGACTATATGAAATATTATCTCAAAATAGTTTAATGATTTTGTGTATCAAGAAGAGGAATGTATTTGTTAATCAATCTAATAATGAATAAATATAGGAGTATGAATGTAAAAAAGCAAACAACGGTAGTCTTTTATCGTGAAGTAAAATAAATTTAGAAAAATCACATCTGTTATCTGAAAACTAGCAAAATCATCCAGCTTGACTTTATCTAAAACATACAATCGCATGTGTTATAAACATTAATATTTCATAATAGAAAGCTAAGTCACACAATGTCACATGTTATTAGATTTTATATACAAGCTACTACATATTATTAGAGATACTTTTCACTTTATTTGAAATCCTTGAAGCTGGAGTTATGCGTGATTATAATTATTACAAATAATATTTAGTTGTTTGAACGTATTTTTAAAAAAAATATGAAATAAGAGTATGATTTATACACCCGAATTTCTAAAAACAAGAAAATTTGGTGATACTAATGGCTTCATTTTATAAAAATAATTTATTTTAAAATAATTTACGCAACTTCATAACAATGTATCATTATTATTTTTATTTTAAAATTAATTAATTAATGACTATACGATTACATAACCTGAGCTTAGTCCCTATTAAAGGTGTGTATCTCATTGTACGATTTTAAAGTTCTCTCTGGGACTTTGGACCATCTTACTAGTTACTCCAATCAAATATTTTGGCTTTATTGCATTTTTTTTTAAATTTTATTGTCAGAATGATTTTTCGGGAGTATAAGTGACTTGAAGTTGATAGTTAAATAATTTTAGACAAATTAGTAGTATAGGTAATCCAATTTTATCATATTTTATATGGGTGAGGCCTTTTTCCTTTCTTTTCACGTAATATTTATTACTTTTATTATTACTTATTGTTTTATTTATGTTATTCATCTGAATATTTTGTTATCACTAATTTTTTTAGTTTGTTCCGGAAGGAAGAATATACTTTTACATTCGAAAGGGAAAATTGATAACTACCCCCTCTCAATAATTGAATTTTTAGCTATATATTTTATTTTTATGAGATTTTCTTTATTTTATATAATTTATTTTTTTTATTTTTATATTACACTTTATATACTGACATGGAGTCATAACCCAAATAAATTAGTTGTGTTGATATATACGCACCGCATATGTATATTTTGTTAAAAAAATTATTTTTTGCCTTCTTTCATTGTTCTTTTTCCTATTGTCTTTATTTATTCTTTTTATTTTCTTTGGATTTGATTTCAATTTTAATTCTAATGCTTTGTATTTAAATTATTTTTGAACGGATACTAAATATATTTTAAAAATCAAAATACACTATGTTTACGAGGAAATCTTTTTTAATGAGATATAGCCAAAAATTTCCATCAAGTGAATTATAAAGTATAAAAATAAGTGTTAAAATTTACATCAAGCTTCTTTATAATTGTATTTTGATATATGTTATTGAAATAAAATTAATACAAATTGTATCTGATAATCTTCGAATGAAAAAAAAATGCTATATCATAAATATTATATAATTTCAGAATAGATGCAAGTTAATTAAAAAGTGAAAAGAAAATAAATAAATGAACGAGAAAAAGAAAATAAAAAGTTAAAAGTGAGGAGGAAATAAATATTTAACAAATAAAAAAAGAAAAATAATTAAAAATATATAAGTTTTAATATTAAGAATTATGTGTACTAGTTAATTGTAAAATGTCAAATTAAAAAGGGATATGTGTTCATAATGATCAGATTTTTAATTTAATTTTCGCCTCTCACTTACTTTCAAGAGAGTGAGCACACAGTCTGTGCCATTTCAGAGTTAGAAGGTGTATTTATTATACTTTAAAATAATTTAAAGAAATAATAAGACACTTGTAAAAAAAAATATGTCTTCAAACTTTTCATCATAAAAATATTATTAATATCTTGCTTGGTATATTTTTTTAAACTATGTATAATTAATGCAAACATTAGTTATACACTGTATTTGGTATTAAATTATATATCACTATACATATAAAATCATGGTATAGTAACACAATGGGTTTCAAAGCATGCATTAGCAATTTAGCATAGTTAAAGACATAATTATCTTTCAAAACTTTTTTCACATCCTTTCGATCCTATTTGTGGAGGGTATTTTTATAAATAAATAATTTTTTAAAACTTATCGAATAAATGTTATTTTTAATACACCAAACTAAACAATACATAAAAAAATAATCTCAATATAACTAATACACTCTATTCAATATTATTATTGTACATTCTACAAAACAAATCATTTTTATCACTATTAGCTATCACAATCATCTCTTACAATCAATTGTCACAATTAATCCCTATTATCAGACCACCGTTATTGTTAGCTATAACATATCCACAGTACCAGTCAACACCACCACCACTCCCTACCCCTAGTCAGCATCTATATCCACCACCATTAGTTATTATCATCCTCAACCACTGTAATTTTCTAAGAATTATAGATTTAGATTAATTAGTACTTATATGAATTTTATATTTATTATTTTTAAATAAAAATAAGTTTTATGCGTTTAGATATTAAAAAAAAATTTAATTAAATATTATTTAAATATTTTAATCTTAATATTTAAATTTAAATATTTTAGTCTTAATAATAAACCTTACTGAAATCCACTTGGTATAAAGTTGCAAATTTTTAATTAATAGAGAGAATATTTAATTTTGTGTATAATCAAATACATTCGCATAATATTTGATAGCAGGATGTAATAAACAATGAATAGATGGAAAATAAGAGTATTTTGATTTGTCTTTTGCATTGCGAAAAGCTGAAAACACAGAGAAACATTCAGACTGGATTGTGTATACTGTTGTGAACAACTTCCGTCCTCTGATATCCGTTTCCATTTCAACCATTAAAAATGAAATAAAGTGGAATTAAGTTTTGTTTTAATTAAATATCTTAACGGAGTTTTAATAAAGTGTTTTAATGAAATATTTTTAGTTTAATTTTTTAAAAATTTATATATATACATATATATGAGTTAGTTAAGTTAATCATATAAAATATGTCAGTTCATTTAATTATATGTATTTATTATCTTAATAAGTCATATAACTTCAAATATTTTCTACTTACAATTGATGCGTATAACTAAAAATACGCGTAACTTTTCTTTTTTCCAAAATTTATTTCAAAAGTATCTAATTTATTTCAAAAGTAACTTGGTTTAGGGTTTCACTTAAAACTATGTCGACGCCTGGTGCTTGAGGAACTATGGTGGAGGGTGAAAATTTCATAGCTGGGACCTCTACGGAAAAGGAGTCGCTTCTTGAGAAGAAATTGGAACACGAGGGTGAGGATAGCAAGGATGATTGAAGGTTGAGAATGAAACCGGATCTGATTTGAAGGTTGAGGATGAGACCGGGTCTGATTGGCACTCTTCTACGTGAGAGGAGTCTCCCCTTGAGAAGAAATTGGAACTCGAGGGTGAGGATAGCAAGGATGATTTGAAGGTTGAGGATGAGACCGGGTCTGATTTGAAGGCTGAGGATGGAGGCAAAAATGGGAAGGAAGAGTCGCCCGGGTATGATCCGGATGATTGGCTTACTTGGCCAAATAAGGACGTCTTTATCAAGTACTATCAACAGCTACGCGAGAGCGATGTATGTTCCTTCCTACCATTCTTTTTGCTTACACTATTATTATTCGTTTGGCACTTATGTCGATGGCCATTAGATTAATATGAAAAATTGTATGTAGTAACTTGTGGAAAAAATAAATTTGCTGTATGTTTTGTCCAAGTCAATAGATTGATCTACTACGCCTTAATTTGTGCATATCGTCCTGAACGAATTGTTGACTTGTAAATATACTACACCTTAAATTTTGATACTCTTTTTGAGAATGCCTTAAATTTTGATACTTGTTGTAAATAACTTCTCGTTTATTCTTATATTTGCTTGAAGAATTTAAGTGAAAGGTGAATATTGAAATAGCCCCGGAATTGAATTAAATCGTGTTTTCTAACTAGGAGAGAGTGTTAAATCATGCAATTGAGATTGTTGAAGTTGCAATTTTCCCATAGCTAATGCTCCTGAAAGACCATTAATTTGGTATTAATATGCCCAGATTTCCAATTCTTATACCTGAAAATAGCTGACATGACATAAGAATTGTAACTATGTCTGTGCATCCTTGGTAAGTTCCAAGGAATCCACTTACCAAACAAACCCGAAAATAATAGGAGAGAAGGGGATACAAGTTCCTCAAACATCTTTTATCCAGTTCAAAGTTACTCTGCAAAGCATCCTTGCGTTTTCCCTATAACATAGATGTGTACAACTTGTCTCAATATGTTCTTCTATCTCACTGTTAGTGAAGATTAGCAAAAGAAAGTTGTATAAGTTATTTTATTTGTTGTTTGTTCTGGGATGAGTTTGGTATAATGGTGATAATGTGTGAAAAATAAGAAATAGTGGAACACATCCGACGTAAATATCTAGATGATATGAAGTGGTATCAAGATCTAGAAGACATGAAGTTAGCAGTTTATGTTGAATTCATGTTGCCTTTTCTATTTGAAATAAAGGGTGTAGTAAATAGGAGCCTGATGAACGATGAAAATGAATGTGTAACCTGAGTAGTATATTTAGAAGTCAAACTCCCTCCTTTTGTGGTAGTTAAATTATGACACGTTTTAATGCAAGAAATGAACTCGTGTGCATGTAAGATGTTACGGGTTTTAGCATAGTAAATGTAAGTTTCTTACATGTGATGTTGTACCTTGAAACAAGTTGACTGCATCATATTATGATACATTTGCATCATAGTGCCTTCACTGAATAAGCCATTTATGTGAGGCTGGATCTGCATGTGGATACCAGGTGATGTAGAAATAGGTTTCCTGATATCTCTTTTTCTCCTTTTTCCTTTTAAATTTATTTTTTAAATATGCTTTTATTTTTGTTATCTACTTGTGTAGCTTAGTTAGTGCCTAGACCTCTTGTGTTTTGCATAAATCAGTCCCATTTCTAATATGCATATTTTCTTATATATGGCTCAATAAAGAATGGAATTTTATGTGCAAACAGTTAATTATCGTATTCCTCCATTTTGGGTTATTCAGCATCTCTGTGTGGTAATGCCGGTTCAAGTCCACTATTTTCTCATGGGCTGGGAGAGACATTATAGCCTTTTGATATATGTGGATTTTAGATTGCTTTTCTCCTCTTATCACATTTGTATAACCTGATAATGTGTATAGTATATCCAATAAAAATGTATGTTAGGCATACTTAGTAATGAGACATGGCACTCTATGAAGTAGGATGGTGGCACATCATTAGATTTGAACTAGATTTCATTTCAGTGCTTGCAAGATCACTCCTTGAAAAGGATCTAATTGCATTTGACCTTCTGTTAAATGCAGTGCCCCTTGCTTGGCGGTATGTAATTTTGGTTTCACTTGTTCCTTTAGTTGTTGAGGCATAAAATTGACTGCACTTTCTTGACTTAAGCTTGAAGAAGGGGAAGTTTTATTTTGAAGCTCATGGGAAGTTCAAAGCATGATTTGGGTCTCGAGGTGTACATTTGACCTCCTTTCTCTTGAGTTGAATTCCTGACATTTAGGCCTAATAAAGAAATAAAATTTATGCCTAATTCCTCTTCAGAATCTGGTGGTCTCTTACCCTTCTCTTTGTTTTTCATCCATCACGTCCACCTCTTTACTTTTCTCTTTTCCTTTTTGTTCTCACATCAGTGTGTCTGAGTGAACTTGTACACACCTTTTGACTAGTTTTCTTCTTGTATCTTTTCTTTTCTTGCTTTTTCCATATAGATGGCCCAAAAGTTTATCTTAGAGAAGGAGTTGGTACTCCTTTGTTGGATTTTTGAAGTTCCTTGTGCTTTTCCTATTCTGTAGTAAATTTTTGCCTTATGAATAAAAATCTAAACTAATGGGTAACACAAATACACAAAGCATTAACTTGGAATTTACCTAAATGAATGCGAAAAGGAATCCAATTCTTGCTGGAAGTTGCAAGAGTTGCATGTAATTACAGTTTTTTTTTCGTTGGGCCCCTCATTTCTGCAAGCATGTTTGGGGTTTTGAACCTCGGTAAATGTATTTGTTTTTTTCAAAAAAAGATGTCAATGAGGCTTGAACCCCTCCTACCTTTTGCCAAGTAAGAAACCACTAATCAGTGAATGCAGAATCCATTTGTTACCAATACTGATAACAAATTATTGAATCATTCTAGAACGTGAATATTCAAGCAAACTTAAAAGTAATGTGATCTGCATTCTTAAAATGGGGTCATTATTGTGATTTGATCATTTGTTCAATTCTATAAATATCGACACTGTGTACCAAAAACCCTGCGAACGCCACTATTATCCACTGCAATTAGCCGTGTTATTTTTTGTGTGACAGCTGAAATGTTGGAGATTCATGCATAACTTGTGTATATGATAGAATCTGCTCCTTGGGAAAACATTCCACTGTGGAACAAGTCTTGAACTATCAAATCTGCTCCTTGGGAAAACATTCCACTGTGGCACAAGTCTTCAACTATCAAATCAGTAATTAAATTCGTATTCTCTTTATTTATATCATGCAGATTCAAATGCTGAATTATTCCTAAATTATAGTACCTTTTACTCTGTTGCAATTCTCATCTGTTTATTTGTATGTATCTTAATAGGGTTTTGATTTTGATGAATACCCTGGGTCGTGCTTGTTTGCCCCCATCTTCCCCATTCTAGGATTTGAACGTTATCCTGAGTTTGTGGATAGGATCAAGAGTTATGCTTCAATGGCAATCACGAAGTACTTCCACAAACGCAATCATGTATGATGATTTATTCCTTGTTGTTTTCTCATTTTCTTCTGCCCTGCCATTCCTTCATAAGTGTTGAATTTTCACCTATTGTTAACTGCAGAAGAAAAAACGATATGTTAAGGAGATAGTGAAGATAAATGGAGGTGGTCCTCGTGACTTTAACTTCTACATCACCTTCAAAATTGACAATGATGGGAAGGAAGAAACTTTTCAAGCTAAGGTGACAGACACGATTGAGGGGACAATAGAGATTCCAATATGCAGGCGCAAAAAGGTGTAACTTGTTGCAGAAATATCTGTGGTGACTCATGGCGTTTGTCGCCTCTTGTGAACAAAACTTTACTTTCCTTTTACTAAAATAGAGCTACTTCTTTTGATGCTTGTGACTTGTAATGGCTCTAAATTTATATCCCCCAGACACAATTTGCTACAGATATTTGTTCCCAGTATCTGAATAGGTTGGTCATTAGTTGACTTGGAGACCGCATTAGAGCCACTTGTTATCACAAGATCATTATGGAGTTGTAAGGAATAATTTGAGAGAAAAATAAAACTCTATTACTTAAGAATAGAATTTACAAAGAGATTTTCAAACTCACCAAAAAAAACTCTCAAACTCACTCCACTCACTAGGAACTACTCTCTTAGAGATGTATTCACTCTTTGGTGGATGATTTACAATGAAGATTAGGCCTCCTTTTATAGAGGGTTGAGGTGGTGTGAATGGAGGTATAAAGAGGAAACTTTCTTCTTCAACAATGGTGGCTTGGGTAGGTGTTGAATGAATAATTCAACAATGGTGGGTGGAAAAAATTTTCAGATATGTGCTGGAAATCTTTCAATTCTCCCCCTCTAGTCATATCTGGAACAACCATCCCAACTATGTCTCTGCACAATTCCAATTTTTCTCGAGTAACCACCTTTGTCAACATATCTGCTGGATTCTCCTTCGTATGGATCTTTACTAGTCTCAACAGTTGTCGATCCATCACCTCGCGTATCCAATGATACCGAATATCAATGTGCTTTGTACGGGAATGGTACATGGAATTTTTGCTCAAATCTATAGCACTCTGACTGTCACAGTGTACCTTGTACTCTTTTTGCTTGATTTCAAATTCTTGGAGAAACCGCTTCAGCCACAACATTTCCTTTCCAGCTTCAGCTGCTGCAATATATTCTGCTTTTGTTGTAGATAAAGCAACACACTTCTGTAATCTTGACTGCCATGAAACAGCTCCTCCTGCAAAACTGTAGATGAATCCTGAAGTAGATTTTCTACTATCAAGATCTCCTGCCATATCTGAATCTGTATAGCCTTCCAAGATTGGATAAACTCCCCCGTAACAAAGACATATATTAGTTGTACCCTTAAGGTATATGAGAATCCACTTTACTGCCTCCCAATGCTCCTTCCCGGGATTAGAGAGAAAACGACTCACTGTACCCACTGCATGAGCAATATCTGGTCTCGTACACACCATTGCATACATTAAACTTCCAACTGCTGAAGAGTACGGTACTGATAACATTTCCCTGATCTCTTCCTTAGATGAGGGACATGAACTCTTGCTCAATTTGAAGTGATTGGCTAGTGGAATGCTGACTGGTTTAGCGTTGTTCATATTGAACCTTTCAAGCACACGTTCAATATACCTTTCTTGAGAAATCCATAATCTGCGGTTTTTCCTGTCTCTAGTTATTTGCATTCCCAATATCTGTTGAGCTGGTCCTAAGTCTTTCATGTCAAAAACTTTAGAAAATTCCTTCTTCAGCTGGCAGATCTTTGTTGCATCCTTTCCCACGATTAGAATATCGTCTACGTATAGTAGAAGAGCAACAAAATTCCCGTCTGAAAATTTTTGAATGTAGACGCACTCATCTGTTACAGTTTTCTTGTATCCTTGACTTACCATGCACGAGTCAAACTTCTTGTACCATTGTCTTGGTGCCTGCTTCAGACCATACAAGCTTTTCTTTAGCTTGCATACGAGGTTATCACCTGAAACCTCAAAACCTTTTGGCTGCTCCATATAGATTTCTTCTTTCAAATCTCCATGAAGAAAAGCTGTCTTCACATCCATTTGTTCAAGCTCCAAGTTCATACTTGCGACCAATCCAAGTATAACTCTGATTGAAGTCATCTTGACTACTGGTGAAAAAATCTCATCAAAGTCGATTCCTTTCTTCTGTTGGAATCCTTTGACTACCAACCTTGCTTTGTATTTCACCACTTTTCCGCTACCATCTTTCTTTAGCTTGAACACCCATTTATTTTTCAGTGCCTTCTTCCCTTTTGGAAGTTTTACGATCTCATAAGTGTGATTTTTCTGTAGAGATTCCATTTCATCCTGCATTGCAAGCAGCCATTTTTCTTTTTCCTTATGAGATATAGCTTCATGAAAACTCTCTGGTTTCTCTATCTTCGGTAAGCAGAAGATACTCGGATTCTGTATATCTTCTGGATGGAATCCGACCTCGTTCAGATCTACGAACTTCTGGATTGACAATCTGAGGATATTCACCATTATCTGAGCCTTGTGATGGACCTGAAGCTTCTGGTGGAGGGGTTTGTGGCTCCCCCTGCTCAACACCCTCTTCTTCCTCTTCTTCTGCTTCTGGTACTTCATCGTTATTTCTCACAAATGATTCTATTACTACTTCTGGCATCTGAGCAGCAACATTTGACTTCTGAGACATTGTGGGTTTTTCAATGTCTTCTATTGTCTGGTTTTCATGGAACACCACGTCCCTACTTCTGATCACCTTTTTCTCCTTTGGATCCCATAATCTGTATCCAAATTCTTCATCTCCATAGCCAATGAAAATGCATGGAGTGGTCCTTGCATCGAGCTTTTGTCTGAGCTCCTTGGATACATGTGCATATGCTAAACATCCAAATACTCTCAAGTGTGAGTATGATGGATTCTTCCCAGACCACAGTTTCTCTGGAACTTCAAAATTCAGTGGTACTGATGGTGATCTGTTGATCAGGTAACAGGCGACTCTGACTGCTTCTCCCCAGAATGGCTTTGGCAGCTTAGCCATACTGATCATGCTTCGAACACGTTCCATGATTGTTCGGTTCATTCTTTCGGCTACACCATTGTGTTGAGGGGTGCGTGGGACCGTTTTCTCGTGTTGAATACCATATGTTTTGCAATACACGTCGAAGACCTTGGAAGAGTATTCGCCTCCATTGTCTGACCGTAGACACTTTAATTTCTTTCCTGTTTCACGCTCTACCATGACATGAAACAATTTGAAGTACTCGAACACCTGGTCCTTTGTCTTCAGGAAATACACCCATACCTTTCGAGAAGCATCATCAATGAATGTCAGAAAATATTTGTTTCCGCCGAGTGATTCAATCTCTAAGGGACCGCAAACATCAGAGTGTACTAGACTGAGCAACTCTGATCTTCTCGTTGAATAGGATTTGAACGAGACTCTATGTTGTTTACCAAATAGACAATGATTGCAAGGATCTAGTGCAACATCTTTGTCAACATTGATAAGCTCCTTATTTATTAGGGTAGACAACCCTTTCTTACTCATGTGGCCGAGTCTTTGGTGCCACAAATTCTGTGAAGCCTCTTTTTCTGCTACGTTGAGGCTATTTGTACATATCTTCACATGAGTCTTGTACAACGTGCCACAAATATGACCTCGAGCAACTGTCATAGCGCCTCTAGATAACTTCCATGTGCCTTTGCTTAAGTGATTATCATAGCCCTGTTTGTCAAGAGCTATACCTGAAAGTAAATTCAACCGAAGGTCAGGCACATGGCGGACATCCTTCAGAGTAATTGTACTCCCGGAACTTGTTTTTATTTGTACATCACCAATTCCTACAATCCCAGAGAAACTGAAATTTCCCATTTTCACAGCTCCAAAGTCACCGGCTTTGTATGTTGTGAAGTATTCCTTATGAGGAGTTACGTGGTAAGATGCTGCAGTATCTACCACCCATTTCGTGTCCTCTTTTGACACGTGAAGACATGTCTCATAATGTGTTGAACAGAAAGCTACATCTCCAGGGACAGTAACTAGTGTTTCTCCACCCTTATTCTTCGATTGCGAACTGCTCTGGCCTTGCTCTTCTAGCCATTTATAGCAATTCTTCTTCATATGACCCTCTATTCCACAATAATGGCACTTGACTGCTGGTTTTCTGCCATCTGTGGATCTACCCCTGCTCTTGCTCCTGCCTCTCCATTTGCCTCTACTACTCCTTCGTTGTTTCCCTTGTTGTCTCCCACGATTTTCTGTAATAAGGGCATGGGTCTGATCTGTGCCCATGTCCTTTCTCCTTGCCTCTTCATTGAACAGGGCATCTTTAACCATAGACATGTTAAGTTTTCCATCTGGGGCCGAGTTGCTGAGAGAAACCACCAGCGTTTCCCAACAGTCGGGGAGAGAACTGAGAAGTAGAAGTGCCTGAACTTCATCACCAAGCGGCATCTCTACATATGATAACTGGTTCACCAGGCTCTGTAACTCACTGGTATGCTCGGCAACTGAAGTTCCACTTTTCTGCTTCATGTTGACTAAGCGTCTCATCAACAAAGTCTTATTCCGAGCGGTCTTGGCCTGGTACATATCCTCCAACTTCTTCCAGAGGGCATATGCGTCTGTCTCCTGTGCAACATGGTGGAAGACACTATGGTCAATCCATTGTCGGACTTGACCAATAGTTTTTCGGTTTAATTTCTTCCACTCCGACAACTTGTCGGGATTAGGATTTACACCTTTTATTTCTATAGGGTCGAACAAATCTTTACAACTGAGAAGATCTTCCATTCGAGGTTTCCACAGCGTGTAGTTGGTGGCAGTGAGCATAATCATGGCTCCAGAAGATGATGTTGACTCTTCTATGGTCATTATCACCTTACAGTGATTAATTCACCGAATTTGGGATTAAAATGTAATTTCTGAAAAAAAAATTCTGCAGAAATTACTGCAGTGGAGTACTGTAAATCGTTTTCCTCCTCAACTTCTTTTGGAAGCTCTTACGACTTCATACAACGTCGGATTTTAGTTCCGAAAATATGTATGAACTCGTGTCGACGAGAGGAATGCAATGGTGTAATCAGAATTAAGTTTTGAGCACTTTTGAAAATCTAAAAATTTTCAGCCTTACACAATTCTGATGAGCACTTCCGACGAGGCTCTGATACCACTTGTTATCACAGGATCATTATGGAGTTGTAAGGAATAATTTGAGAGAAAAATAAAACTCTATTACTCAAGAATAGAATTTACAAAGAGATTTTCAAACTCACCAGCACATATCTGGAAATTTTTTCCACCCACCATTGTTGAATTATTCATTCAACAGAGCCTTATTTTGCAATATGCAGGCAAAATACGTGGTGTCTTTTGATTTAGTTGTTTTACTACCTCTATATTTTTGTAGGATTACTTTTTTTATCCTATTTTTCCCGGATTACTCTTCTTATCCTTATTTTGGTTTGTTTTGTACGTCAATATTTTGTAATTTGGTTTGTTTTGTAATTTTTATTGGAACACCCCAAGACTTTTATTCTTATCGTAAAAAAGAGGGAGAAATACATAAAATGTCTCTTGAACTACTTGCCTTTTGTAATTGTCATACTTAAACTATGGGGTATTATTTTTTAAATTTTGAAACTAGCAACTATTTTGGAACAACTATTTTTTATATACCTAGCAAGTAGCAACAAAAAAGGAACGGAGGGAATAGTTTGCCGGTAAAAACATATTTTAGAAAATGCATATTTTTTCTGTATATGGCTCAAGACACTGGAATTTTATGTGCAACCACTTTAATGTCACGTTACTCGCCAGAATTTTCACGAAGGGAATTCAAAATATAAAGAACTAAACGTGCAAATGTATAATAAAGAGATACTACGCTACCTATACATAACAAATAATTTTAACCATGTATATATAGACAATACAGTTGATGAATGAGATTCGGATGATGCCGTTGTGGTACAACCATGGCTAGAAGGGGACGGTAGACATTGTATCCTTTTGATATATGTGGATTTTAGATTCGTTTTTCCTATATCTGATTCTATGGGACTAGTCTTCATCCAGTCATCACATTTGAACTAGATTTCTTTTCCAAGTGGTTGCAAGAGGTCTGCTTGGAAAGACATTAAACATGGCATAATTGCATTTCGACCTCATGTTAAAAGCAATGCACCTTGCTTGGCTGTATGTAATTTTGGTATCACGTGTTCCCTTAGTTCTTGATGCATAAAATTGACTGCATTTTCTTGAGTTAAGCCTAAGAAGAAGAAGGAGAGGATTTATTTTGAAGCTCGTGGAAAGGTCGCCAGATTTGGGTCTTCAGGTGTACATTTGACCTCCTTTCTCTTGAGTTGAATACATGGCTTGTAAGAAATTCTTAGGCCTAAATAGGGAAATAGAAATTTATGCCTAAAATCTCTGCAGAATCTAGCAATCTTCTTTTATTCTGTTTGTTTTTCGTTTATCACTGCCACCTGTCAATCCGGGTCAGCTTTTACGCCCCTTGACTATTTTTCTCGTTGTGCCTTGTTTTTCTTGCTTTTTACATGTAGATGGCCCAAAAAATGATTGTAGAGATGGATTTGAAGTTAATTCTCTGCCGTTGGGTGTTCAAAGTTCCCTGTGCTTTTCCTAGTCTGTTGTACATTTTGCCTTGTTAAAACTCTAAACCTAATGGGTAATACTAATACACAAGCACTAACTTGGGATTTTCCTAATAATGGGAAAAAAGAATTCAATACTTGCTGGGATATAAATTACAGTTTGTCTATACAATCGTTCTTTTACTTTTTGTTTTTTTTTTGTTTTGGGTGCTCTATACAATATGTTTTGTGTTTAAAGGGAAAATGATATATTGTTTTTCTAGACACCTAGTGTTGGTTCTAAATATGTTTTCATATCACCAGCCAACTATCCACTACAATTGGCAGTGTTTTCCTTTTATTGTGTGACAACTAAAATGTTGGAAATTCGTAACAACTTCTCTTTTGCCCTCTTGGCTGCATAACTTGTGTAGATGAAAACACATCTATCATGATACAAGTCTTCAACTATCAAATTTGTGATTAAAATTCTACTCCCTTTGTTTAGATCACTTAGAATTCAAATGCTGAATTATGTCCTGAAATATAGACCTTTTTACTCTGTTGCATTTCTCATCTGTTTATTTTGTCTCTATCTTAATAGGGTTTTGAGTTTGATGAATACCCTGGGTCGTGCATGTTTTCTCCCATCTACCCCATGATAGGATTTGGACGTTTTCCTGAGTTTGTATATAAGATCAAGGGTTACGCTTCAATGGCAATCAAGCTGTACTATGGCGATGATGTATGACCTATTATACCTTGTTATTTGTCCATTGCCTGTTATCCTGCCCTTCCTTCGTATTGAATTTTACCTATCATTAACTGCAGGAGAAGGAACGCAATATTAAGGAGATTGTGAAGATAAATGCAGGTGGTTGTCGCGACTTTTACTACATTACCTTTAAAATTGATAACGATGGGAATGAAGAAATTCTTCAAGCTAAGGTGGTAGACACGATTGAGCGCACAATAGAGATTCCAATATGCAGGCGCAAAAAGGTATAACTCGTTGCTGAAATACCTACAGTGACTCATGGCGTTTGTCGCCTCTTGTGGACAAAACGTTGTATGATTGGTTTGCTTATTTGCCATTGACATCTTATTAGCAAGGTAGACATACTTCTTTTATGCTACAAGTATTTGTTCCCGGTATCTGAATGAGTTGGTAACAATTTCACATTTGGAGACGGCGTTCTAACTTATTTGGCTTGCAGTCAAAAGAATGCAAGTATCAATTGAAATTTTTTTTTCGGTATTTAAATCGTATGTCTCCGTCACTAATAGTTATATTTATCATTAACTCGCTCTGGGGGAATTAGATTCTCTATTCCAGTCATTGTAGCATTTGTGTCGCCTTAACATTAAAAAAGGTTAAATGGATAAATTAGAAGAAAATACTTCTTATTTATGATTCTTTTAAAGGCGTGCGAAAGGGAAATGCCACAGCTAATATTATTTTGAGACTGGTTAAAGATAAGGAGATGCTAATTTTTGCTTTCATAGTTGTTTCTTTAGTTCTTTGTTATCATTTTAAGATGTAAATGTCCATTGCATATACATCAGGGGCATTAGTGGGATAAGAAAATTTAAATTATATACATCTAACAACAATAATAACATACTTAACAAAGCAGATTTAAAAGGAAAAAAATCAAAGTAACGAAGAAATCACAAATAAAAGAGAAAACATTCCAAAACAAAAAATAAATAATAGCGCAACAAAATAAAATGACAATTAAAGCACAATAAACAACGCGCAGTAGCAGATACTGAGAGACCAAAAACTACAAAAATAGTGCCAGAGACGAACAACATCAAAGGTCACAATTTTTCTTTCCCTTCTAACATTGGATACTCCGCTTTCCATTACTACTTTCTTCCTCCCTTATTAGTTGCTTACTTTTTTTTAATGCGCCTTTTAAAAAATTATAAATAAGAAAGATATTTTTACTATTTTATTTTTAACTCTTTTTAATATTGTGTGTCTTATTCATTAATATTAAGATTAAAAATGGAGAGGATTTTTAAAAATTTACAATATTTATATTTTCAAAAAAATTAAATTTAAGAGCAAAATGAGTAATTAATTATATTTTAATTTTATAAATTGACAAATAATTTAGAACAAATACTCCGAGTAAATTAACAAAGAATATGAAACTGAAGGAATATTACTTTGATATGATCACAAAATTAAATAAGAACAAGGGAAATTAAGTGGGGGTAATTTCACATGTGACTCAATTTTATTCATTACTCTCTCCTTTTCAAAATAAGCGATATTTTTATCTTTTAATTTTATTTCAAAATAAGTAGTGTTTTACATAATCAAGAAGACATAATGATGTTCTTCTAATTTTACCCTTATTTAAGTGGAGAGAGTTTTACATAATCAAGAAAATATTAAAGAGTTACATCTTTTTCGAGATATTTATTTGGAGTAAGTGGGTAAAATTGTATTTTAATATTTAAGAATGAATAATTTTCTTAAGGGGTGTGATCAAACTGAAAGCACCACTTATTTTGAAACGGGGAGAGTACGCAAAAGTCATAATCTATTTTAATAACAAGAAAATTGCTCCACTTTGCTTATATATCACAAAAATTACTAAATTATTTTTATAATAAAAATTCAGTCAACTTTATGGAAGTATCACAAAAAGTCGGTAAACAATTTTTTATAATCAAAAAGTCATTTAGTTTTTCCTAAATATCAATAACATTCAGTTTGATTTCCTTCTTGTCTTGAAAAAGAGAAGAATCTGGAGGTTATTGTCATTATTTTAGTTTATATTTAATTTAGAATTTTGCTAGCCTATCATATAAAGATACATAGATGAATTTAAATTTTAATTTTTTTAATATCAAATTTATTATACTATTGAAATAATGATTCAAATTTGATATATATCGAGATTATATATAGTTATATTGAAAGTCATGACTTCAGATAAATTCGTAATTTAAAAGACCACATTCGCCCCCGATAATAAAGGTAATAGGGTAGTACTCTCCTTATTTTTAAATTTTTCTAATTGTAGGATGCCATATGTATGCAAGTTATTACTTTAAACCTCAAAATCAATAATTATATGATGAGGGGGAAAGCTATAGCTAGGCTAGCTAGGTGCAAGATAAGAGCAACTACAACAACTAAAGCACTAGCACCTAATTGGATTAATGGGCTAAAAGTTAAAGTTGTCCTTGCTCCAGCTGATCATATGGGCCAACTAGTGGGCTAGCCCGTACATCTTAATCCACTTTGAGATTCTATGCTTAAACTTCATCCCAATGTATTTTTATTATCTTTTTTCCCTATTTTTTTGCTTTAGACATTCTATCGCGCTAATTCAGATTCGTGTTGAATAAATGTAAGAGTCTGCATTCACGAGTTTAATTTCAAGGAATCTATTAAGGGGGAGTCAATTATTTTACCACACCCTTTGGAGGTATTCGGTTTTTTTTTCCCCACTCTTTTATATATACTAAAATCACGATATTCAAAATCTTATGGCCACAAACATAATGTTGCTTTTGCAGGTATGATATGAAATATCCAGTGGACATATTTGATTGAAACATATCTATAAATCATGGAGGTGAAGCTGGCGTTTTGCAAGTATAATCTACATTGGAACAAAGTTAAAATGGACAAATATCATAGCTAGGCTTAGAGTAGGATTCCCATTTCAATTTTTGGCCTTTAAAGTTGGCTTGGTACTCTTGATTGGAATGGAATCTATACAATTTTCTCATGTTTGGATATGAACTTCACTTAGAAAAAATAAAGTTTGAAAGTTTTGTGAATGAATATTAAAGACGAATTTAGATTTTGAAGTTTATACATTTTTATAATGACTTCACGATAAGTTGATAATATTCAATAATAGCTTATTACATACAAATCATCTGAGCAAAAATTATCAGATTCATATTCACGCGTAACACATAGGCTAGGTTTGCGCGCCCTCAATGTAAACCCATACTTAACTTGATATATTCCTCAAATTTAGTTTTTCAACTCAAAGTTTTTTATTTTAAGTTAAAATAGAAATAATAGACCAAGTAAAACAAACATTGATTCACAAATTAATGAAATAATATCTATGAGCAAACGGAAAAATTATACAACACTTTTGTTTTTTCAAAAATGGTAGTTCTTTTAACTCAAATTGTCAATTGGTTACCTAAAAGATCCACAAATCTAGAACGTAGAACGTAGCCATGCGCTCATTTATCCCTATCAGATTCAAGCGTTAGAACATAGGCACGTGCTATGAAATAACTTTTCCAGTACTTAAGCATGTTATGGTTTCAAATTGAGGCGATAATTCCATTTTTTGGCCTATAAAAGAAGAGTTTTGCAGAGAATAGAAGGCATTAGTTATTATTTTACTAGTGAAATCATCTGCGTTTCGCGCAGATTAATTAAATTTTCGAGTGTTTAAATTTTTTAAAAATTTTCTTTCAGTTTTTAAATATTTTACATTTTAACTAATTATATTATTCGCTCTTAATTTCATACATATATTTTTCTATAAGTTTTTTCCACTTAAGCTTTTATATAATATATTGTACGTGAAACAATAATTTTATTTTTCTAAAAAAGAAGGTAGAGAACTAAAAAAATCTCTCTCTCTCTATATATATATATATATATAAAAGCTAAGCTAATAAGAGGTGGCGTGACATGCCTCTAAAGCTAAGAATGACATTTATCTTTTTCTCAAATTTTTGACATTTTTTTTTCTATTTCTATGATTTATTAGAAAACCTGAAACTTATTTTTTAATTATATTCTCTTAATTATTAATTTCTTTTTCAGTTTGGGAAGACAAATGTCATGGTTATTAATTTAGTGATTTAGTAATCATTTGTTATGGAATAAAACCCATATAAGAAGATTATTTATCGTTTTTTTTACTTTTTTTTTCGTTTCCCCTTTATTCATCTATTTATTTTATTTTAATAGCCTAAAAGGTCTTTAAAATTCACGTAATTAAGTTTGATCTACCACTATAATTGTCTTCTTTAATAGATATCTTAATATTCATTTATGTGTTCTTTCACCTTTTTCACTCTCAACGTTGTTATATTTTTTCCTCGTTCTTTTTGTGACATTTACTTCTCATTAATCTCCTATTAATAAATATATTAGGGAGTTAGAAAAATAATAATATATAAAATTTGATATTTTTAAAGAAATAAGGAAGTAAGAAGGGGATAACAGGAAAGAAAAATATTAAAAAGTAAAAAAACATAAATCAATTTATCAAAAATTCAACATGCTAATAGTTAAGTTAAAAATTATTCCTCTTTTCTATGAGAAATAATATATTTTGATTAATTAATAAATTTTATTTATTTGGACCATATCTTATTTGCAATATATGAAGCTTATTTTGAATTTATTTAATTAAGAAAATATTTAAAAAGCGCTAAAATGTATTAAACTCAACTAAAAATAAATATTACATAAAATCCTATTGAGAGTTGTCTATAGGTTAGAAACTTGTATATGCCATATGTAACTAACTTTAAGGCAATTTAATATCTCTGATTATCATATTTTTGTGGTATAATTTGAGCATTTTTCTCAGAAATGCTACGCAATTTGTTAAGAGTTTATTCTCTGCTCTTAGAGTCGTTTCATCTTGATACAATCTGATCATTCTTCTTAGAGATGCTATACAAATTGTCAAGAGTTTCTTCTCTACTCCTAAAGTTATCTAATTTTATCATCATCTAATCATCTATAATATCAAATTCAGAAGCATGAGATTTGCCTTTAGATTTTATCCGATTAAAATTAATAGTTCATTCAGATTATCAAAGTTGTCAAATGGGCAGGGCATGATGCTCGAATCCTATCCTTCCTAAATAAGTTCACCAAAATATAGTATACATTAAAAAAAAAATCTCAAAATAGAAAAACTTGAAAAGGTAATAAAATATATAAATATTTCGAGAACATGATCTATAATTATTTGCTAACCACCAAAAGGAAATTTAGTAAATGTATTTTATGAAAAGAAACTGCAGTATTGCATAAATTAAACGGATATTTTTACATCCATTTCCATGGAAAAAAACAAAGAATTTGTCTTCGAGTTGTTTAAGGCACATAAATATTCTACACATGGTTGAATAGTTAAAAATAGTTAAACCAACATCATTTAAAGTTATATTATTTTCAGTGGTGTATATTAATATTACTAATATTATTAACGTCTTCCGTACAAAAAATAAAAGACCAAAATATTTATAAAGCAATATCAAAATCTTTTGAATCTCACTCCTTAATTCTCAAGGTTACACTTTCACTTTCTGCTGTCATCTTCTTGAGTCTTGACTCTCTTCTTGTTTATCTGATTTAAAAAGATATTGAAGTATGTTAGAAGAATCTTTTATAATAAAAATAACAAAATTAAATTATAGATAATAAAATAAAATACCAACTTATATATTCAAATTAAAATAATTAACCGTAAGTACATAAAGGATATCTATATGATCCATTATATATGAGTACATTACACAAAGCCTTCATTTTATAACATCTTGATGAAGCTAACAATGAAAATCAAAAAGAAAATCATTACTACGTAAACAAAATTAAAATGAAAAAAGTAGAATGAACATTTAAAATAATTAATATCATATTATTAAAACATACAATTAAAGTTATATATTATAAAATGAAGAAGAGAGAATTCACCTTAATAGTTCTTTAAGCCATCAACAGAAAAAGTGATTCTGTTCTCTAAGAATCTAATCACGAAGCATGAAAGAAAATTTTTGCACCATATATCGTTAGCTGAGATTTAAATAGATAATTTTTGGAATGTAATTGCACCATTATATCCATATATTTATTAACAGGAGATTAATGAGAAGTAAATGTCAAAAAAATGAGGACAAAATTAAGCAATGTTGGGAGTGGAAAGGTGAAAAAACACATAAATGAATATTTAGATGTCTAAGCAATAAAGAAGATGATTATAGTGGGAGGATAAAATTAATTACTTGAATTTAAAGACTTTTTAGGCTATTAAAAAATAAAATAAATAGATAAATGAAGGAAAAAAAAGTGAAAAAGAATCTTATATAGATTTTATTGCATAATAAATAATCACTAAATTAATAACAATGACCTTTGAGCTTTCTAAACTGAAAAAGAAATGAATAATTAAGAGAATTTAATTTAAAAAATAAGTTTTAGATTTTCTAATAAATCATTGAAATAGAAAAAAAATTAAGAAAAATGTCAAAAATTTGAGAAAAAAGATAAATGACATTTTTGACTTTAGAGGCATGTCACATCATCTCTTCTAAACCTTATTATATATATATATATATATAGATTCTTCCTCTTTTTAGCATCTTCCACTAAGAAAGTCCGGGAAACTCTTCCCACTTGAAATATCATCTTCTTTTTTTTAGCAAATCTTGTACTTGTAAGTAGGGGGGGCAATTGGAGTGGGGCGGGGTAGGGCGGGGGCAGGGCAAGTCCTTAATGGGGCAGGGTAGGAAAAATTTTAAATAGGACGGGGTGGGGCAGGGTAAAGAAAAATTTAAATAGGGCGGGACAGAGCAGGTCAGGGAAAAATATTATTTCTAAATTTTTTTAATGGATTAGGGTAGGGCAGAGTAAGACTCAAATTAAAAAAAATTAAAATGGCCGTAACAGTTTATATCAGAAAGGATGTGGCCCTTTCGCGTAATATCATGTCAATATTTTCATCTTTAGACATAATCCTGAGAGAAATGAATTTTTTATTAAAGTATGTTTTTGGTTCTTTTATCATAAAAATTTATAGTCATTATATCATTTTAATTTATTTGTTTTAGTTACTATTTAAATAATTAAAAGAATATTTTTTAACCATAATTTTTTCAAATATTTTCTACATATTTTGAATGGTAAACAATTATGACTTACGGTAGTTTTTATGTAATTTCTAAAAATGTAAATTTTATTTTTTAAAATCTGAAGATTGTATGTTTATATTCACGCCAAACATTAGTTAGTTTAATCTTTGTGTTTCGAATTAAGCCAAATAAATTATAACAAAGAGTAAATTTTACTTATCAAATTAGAATAATTTATTTTTGTAAAGTTGAAGGATGAAAAGTGAGACGTCGCAATAAAGTATTTATCAAATTAACTTTCATTTATAGATGGTAAAAAAGTTAAAAAAAATTCATGTTGCTAAATGAAAAAAAAAAGGAAAGATAACATAAACGAGACGGAGTGGGGCGGGGCAATTTTTAAAAAAAATGCTAAATAGGACAAGACAGAGCGGGTTAAAATCTAAATAAGTCAAAGCTTACCCCGTCTTGTTGTCATCCATACTTGTAAGAAACTATAGCCTTGGGTTTTTAGCCACTAGCCTTTAACAAATTCAGCTGTTAAAAGAAATAACGATTTATTCGAAAAACAATAATTATTTTTCGTCTATCTCTTTCTATTTCTTTTCTATAACTAGACGAAGTGAAGTTAATTGATTGATTTCGTAAAATCTATAAGCTAAATGAGGTAAAAATAAAGAAATACATTTCATTGTGCTAGTAACATAGTGGGGGAATGAATCTTTTTTATATTGCTAGTTATTCTTTTATTTCAATTTATACAACGATGTTTGATGGGACAATGTCATTTATAAAAGAAAAGACTTTTGACATATATTAAAATTACTATTGAAATTTATGGTCGTAAATGACATGACAAAAAATTTGTATGATTATATGAGAATATTGTAAAGATCAAAATATAAAATTTAAAATTAAAGAATTTTTAAAAATAGAAATTGATAATTCATTTCAAAATAAACAAAAGAAAAAAGAAATAGCATAATGATAGCAATAATAACTATGCATCAATCCTAATGTTCTCATTAACCATATCGCCTAATTAAGCTTATTTGATATATTATGATGTGATGATTCATCATAAATTTATTGTGATTGTTACTCTACTATATCCTTTTCCTTTATTTGATCTTGAGCCCGGCATATGAACATACTGATATGCAGGGTTAAAAAGAAAGAGTATTACTTCATCTGTTTCGTTTTATAAAAATATGTTAGTTTGGTTGAAAGTAAAGTTTAAAAATATTTTAAAAATTTTGAATTTTATAATCTAAAACTAAATATTTGTATAATATATCAATTTTTTTTAATCTTGGCATTCCAAATGTTGTCATATCATTTCTATTAGGAAATGTTATTAAAAGTAAAATAAAAATAATGAAAGTATTATTTCTATATGGGAATGTTATCAAGAGCAAAATGAAAAATGAGAACGTTGAAACTAAAAATTAAGGACTAAACATAGAAACTAATGATTATTAAAATAGAAAGAAAAAAAAAAGATACATAAATGGAAAAGTACAAAGTATAAAATAATAATGTACTTATTTCATTTTAAAATAGTTATTATTTTTATTAAATATATAATATCTCAAAATATTTATTATTTAATTTTTTTTAAATAAAATTAATTACTCTTTCTTAATTTATTTTTAGTAATAATAATTTTTTAATACTACAGATATCTTAATTATATAAATAGAGTAAATATTCAATAAAAACAAATCAAATCGTAAAACATAGATAACGATAAAATAATCAAATATTCATATTAAGTAACATTTTCTTAAGAGATGTGTAAATGAAAAACGCAGCAAATATTTGAGAGTTAAGTCAAGAGTACATAACAATGAGTGATGAACACTTCCTCTGTCCTAAACTATTTATCCATATTATTAAAAATATCTTCTCAAATTACTTGTCAATTTAGTAATTAAGATAGAATTAATTATTTTTTTATTTTACTCTTAAATTAATTTTTATCGAAAATATAAATATCATAAAGTCAAAAAGAAAAAATTCATTCTTAATTTTGGTGTTGATGAACAAAACATATAAATAAAGTGTATTAAAAAAAGTTAAATAATAAATTAATAAAAATATTTTTTTATTTATAATATTTTAAGGGACTTGTAAATAAAAATGTGGACAACTAATGGGACGGAACGAGTAGTAATTAACATACATATATCTTATAAGTACGTACTTCAATCACTATCTATCTTATTACTCCTATATCTTCTTCTTCTACCATCCCCTGCTCCCCAGCTACTCTCTCCTCCCCCGCCCACGGCGGCGCCACCATAAACCACCACCATCACTAACATCTACAAAGTGGCTAACCAGCCAAAAATAATGCCAAGAATTCTACAGAAAAAATTCTACCATTGCTTCCCAAACTTCAAATGCCTTCCCACAATTCTCTCTCTCCCATTTGAAGAAACAGAGGAAGAAACAGAGCAAACTATCAACAACTTCAACTCTGTTTTCGACATTCCTTCCGATTCCACCGCTTCTAAATCTCTCACCAATTCCTCCACAGCTACAGAAGAAGATAGCAATAACAACAATTACATTTTCTCTTCTTTCGAAGATTCCGATTACTCCGATTACTATACCGATTCCAATAACATTCCAGATTTCTCAAATGTCTTCGCTTCTCGGCGATTTTTCTTCTCTTCCCCTGGAAACTCCAACTCCATAGTCGATTTTACGCCGGCGACCCAATCGCCGGAGAAGCGTGAAGAAGTTGTAACCGGAGGCGTTGCCGTACAGACGTACTCGCCCGACCCGTATTCGGATTTCCGACGGTCGATGCAAGAAATGGTGGAAGCCCATGAGTTGACGGACGTGAAAAACAATTGGGAGTTCTTGCATGAACTTCTCCTCTGTTATTTGAATCTTAACCCGAAACATACTCACAAGTACATTATTGGTGCCTTTTCGGATCTTGTTGTTTCTCTCATGTCTTTTGAAGATTCCGGAAAAAAGACGGAAGGTACAAGTTAGGTCGTGAACAAAATGTCCTGAAACTTTTTTTTTTCGGAGAAGAAGAGATGATGGTATCTGGAGAATAAGAATTGACCAACAACTACTATTCATGAAAAATAGTCACAAATTCCACGTCCAACGACAACATGGTATCGAAATTCAGCAGCATCTTCAGAATTTTGAATTTATAAGTTTTAAATAAGATTCTCGATAAATATTCATGCACATTAAGTAGATTTCCTTATAAAAATATTAGATTTCTTCCAAAGCTATTAAATTTTGGCAAATCTGTAACTAGAACTCTAGCTCCTGTCCCTGTATCAAATCATCGTAGTCGGTTGGTTTAACTTCTTTTTTTCTTTTTAACTTTTCTAATTAAATAAATATGTTTTGAAAGTTAGATTTTTTGATTAGTGTTTTTATCTTGAATAGGTTTGTCTTTGGTGTGTGACAAAGTTTAACATGGTTTCTTCTAAGAAGACAAAGTTGGAAAAATAAAATAAAAAATCTAAGTAAATCAAGAAAAGCGTGGGACGTTAATATTAGTGCCTCGATGCATGTAATTTTTCTAACGTCTTATATTATGTTGCAGTAAAAGAATGTTTTTTTTCCTCGTTTCAGTGAATGTTTTTGAATCATATTGGGAAATGTTATATGGATTCACGATTTCTTTTTTAGTTTTGTTTGGATTGGTGGGTAATTTAATTAAGCAGACCAAAATAATAATAATAATAATAATTTATCGTGTTTGGAGAAAGTGAATGGACAAAAGAACAGCTTCTTATGTTGTTCTAAATATTGCTTTGTGGTCCATACAACTTTTTGGAATTGTTAAGTTTTTTAGTACACAAAGTCACAAGCAATTTCTGGCTTTCATTTGTCATCTAGAGAAGCTAACAAGTACTGCTAGCAGCTACTGGACTTCTAGTTTGCCAGAACAAAAAAACAATAACTTTTTTGATGATCGATCAGTTAATATATTAGTCTTTAATTAAGCAATAAAACCAATTAAAACACTTCTACGTAATTAATTAAGTCAACTTATATCTTGCTATATGCTGAGGTGAATTCAGAATTTCTGAAAAATGGGTGCACGAGAATACATTAATAGTGCAAACCGAACATATAATGTTAGTGACAGTGTATATAACTTTAAAATTTTTTGAGGAAAAGAAAAAAAGATAAACTGTGCAATTTGTTCGAGATCGTTAGATAAATAGCTAATCAAATTCAGTGTTTAGTCTTTCTCGTTGGTATGTATAAATTATTTACTAATTTTACATAATTATACACATTATATCTGAATTATATATATATATTATATATCTGCCGGCTATTTTGTGTTTATATGATTGCGTGGACTGATATTCAGGTTAATTCTTCATTCTTTTTCTATAAAACATTCCTTCTTCCTTGGTCTTGTAATTATGTTTTTTTTTTCTCTCTGTGACTTTTCTATCATCTTCACCTTTCTAATATTTTTCTAAAGAATCTTGAAAGAAAAAATAAAAAAGAAAAAAGAAATTTAAAAAAAAAAAAGCCAAACAAGTCAACAACAAGCAGACAAACTCAAACAAACAATTTCTTTTTTGGCAATTAACAATTTTGTTACTGTATCATATCATGGTTTAATTATAAAGTGTCAAAAGATAGATAAATTATTAAGGTATCAATAAATTAAATAAATAAGGTGCGTGATTTTGGGCATGAAATGAGTATTGCAGCATTAGAGAATGAACCACCAAACTTTCTATAATATCATGCTAGCTAGTAGTATGCTAGCTAATTAATTAATTTAATTAATTAATCAAGTCTTATCATCTTGAGAAATTAATTAATTATTCCTTCTAGCCAAGTTTAAGGGTAACAATAATCACCGGTATATGTATATATCATAATAATATTTTCATGGTTATAAGATTTTTAAAACTTATAATTTTAAATGTCATAATATTTGTGTTGTTATAAAAACTTTTCATTAATAACAAAATAAAAAAGTGTCCAAATTCAAAATTTATTTTCTTTTTTAACAGACTAAAAAAATAAAATATATCATATTAATTACGAAAAAAGTACTTAAAATAAATATTTCCTTCAGAACGAGGTTAGTTTCATCTGATTTTAGTTATATTCGAAAATTGTCACTATTATTGTCATGCGCAAGTGACTATATAACAAGAATTTTAGTTATATTCAGAAAATAGTTTAAAGATTTTTAAAATTATTAATGTAGTTTTATTCGCGGATAATTATTACCATTTCTATTATGTCATCTACTAATGTTTATTATAGAGATTTAACTATAATAACATAACAAATGACCCGATTATGTGAATATTTTATACACCGTTAATGGGTAGAACTCTCATAATTAAGACGTTAAATTAGCTAGATTATGAGTTTAGCAACGTCAGAGAAAGGGTATCCAAGGAGGATTAAGAACTATCCTTATCAGTAATGAAAATATTAGGACACTTTCCGTCATATAATTACATTTTATTAATATAAAATGGGTTTAGGTAAGTGACTAACTACTTTCGAACAACTTAATTTAGGCATATTAAACATGCATTTATTTTAAATATTTTGTGGGATTTTCATGCCACAAATTAATTAAGTTCCACTAAACAGTTTTATTTTTTTTCGACCTATTTTGAAAAATGAGCTTAAAAGTGGACAAATTTGACTGGGAGCTTTTTGCTAAACTGTTGAGCAATAAGCAAAATTAAATAATTAGAGATTATAAACCAAATTTAAAGAGAGCCAAACACGGCCAAAATTGGATTAAGTTGAAGACAAATTTAAATGCATAGATAATTGGGCACATAACAATATTGACAAGTTGGACCAATTATGTAAACAGTATCAAGGAATCTTGATTTTGTCCTTGACCCCAATTCTTTTTACCTATCATATATATAAAAAAATCCTTTAAAGTTAACAATAAATTTTATTTTCTTAAGAAGAGAAACGCCAAAGGGATGATGGTCACTAAAAATGTTGTGAAAGATTTCAACTCTAATTAAGTAAAATTGTGTTCTTTCTAATAGCATAATCTTTTAAACGAGATAGTTATACGATCAAAATAGGTAAAATATTCTATGATTGAATCTTACTATTACTTATTATCAAAAAAAAACTTCACGTGTTTGGCTTGACCCATAAAAAAAAAGGTCAAATCCGTACGTGACGGAACATTGTGCTCTATCTAACAAAACAATATTTTCGATTAAAGGGTCATACACTTCAATAATATATAATTTAGTTGGCATTAAAGTTTTCAATGAATAGAATCTTTAAGAACTCCGACTATTTTATTTTTGTGATATCAATATGATTTATGTTAGGATGGTTGAAATTTCTTCACTTTTAATTATAGTTCTCGAGTTTGAATCCTCAGGAATAAAACAAACAATCTGTTGAGAGTATCATTCCAAAAATAAGCCTTGTAATACGCGATTTTAAATTTAGTCGAATTTCTAGGAATACTAAATATGAATTATGAACAAATTAAAATGATAACAATGATGAAATATGATTTATAAGTTCATTACTTCACTAAGCATATTAAATATTGACTCTAGCAAACTTTAGTTAAATAGATGCAATGTACCAAAATCTCAAGGAAAATGACACTTGATTTTGAGTGTTTTTATTTCTTTGACTGCTGGAAGTTTTAGGGGAAATAAAGTACATATAATTAACCCATCTTTTCAATCACCTACTCACACGTGAACGTTCCAGATTACGACCGTTTACGATAAATTTTAAAGTGATAAAAAATAAATTATAATGATAAATAAAATATGATAAAATAGAGATTTTATTGATGAATATTTATGAGTATAATTTTATTTTTTTCTTGATTTTTTTTAAAAAAATTCTCCATAATTCGAAGGAGGTTAGTAATATATTTCTGAAAAGTAGGATGATTTGAACCTCCTTATGATATATTTGATCGCTAGAAATGTCGAATGATGATTTTGTCAAAAACAATATTTGATGGCTTATCTCTTTGTAAATATACCTGGAGTTTATGAGATTTTGATATGTCCCTTTAAGAAAATATTGGTATCTTTTATATAGGCATAAATTAGGGTTTAGGATAAAAGATCCTTCAAGAACCCTAACGAAGATTGATTCATCTTGTAGAGTCCCACAAATTTTCGATGTCTACAATGACATGAACGGTGTGTTCCATAGGAATATATGAATTCTTATTTATTTTCTTGTGTTGAGTATATAAGTAAAAAAAATTATTCTAAAAATATTGTATTATTACATAATCTAAACAAATATTATGAGAGATAGAGATATATGAGGTGTATGAGGAGGAGGGGGGGGGGGGGGGGGTTGTAGAGGTGTGTAGAGTAGGATCAACATAATCAATATGAAATGTCACTTATAAAATTTATTTTTCCTCTTATATATATATAAGCAAATTTTCTTTTTCGGGTAAAGGTCTAATTAAGAATTTCAGGTGGTCCAGTAAATGGATTAAGTCATTGATTATATTATAGGCCAAGTACGGAACGAAGAACCAACGGTATATATATATATATATATATATATATATATATATATATATATATATATATATATATATATATAATTACCTTTGAATATAAAAGGACTAATGTAGCGAATAAGTTATGAATTAATTCGAACCTAATAACTTGAGCTCAGTATTTATATATGTGTTAATAATTAACTAAATAATTCAAATAATAAAATAAATATAAACTTTTGAATTCGAATTCCTAATATCTAAATTCTGAAATCATTTCCATCTATTATTATTTACGTATTTATGTTTATAAAAAGTATTGGGTAAACCATCAAAATATATACATCAAATGGGCTTAATATTACAGATCTGCACTGAAAGCCAATTCACTCTTTTTTCTTCATCTTTTGCTAGGGAAAGAAAAACACTATTCTTGAAATACAAGAAATTAAACAAAATCATTTTTTTTATGTTGATCGATATGTATTTTATTGGAGAGACAGATAAGACATTCCAGGATATCAAAATATAAATATTTATTTTTTTGTACAATTACGTGTATTATTTTATATTTATTGTCAATTCTCTTATTTGTTTTTAATGTGGATCTATCGAGACTCATATCGGGTCATTTGCAATTTTATCTTTATTATGTTCGTCTTTAATTTTTGCCTTCAAAATATATATTCATTTTTCTCACGGGTTATAAATTTATATTTTTGCATCATAACTGATAAAGTTTTTGTCATGTGATCAGGAGGTTATAGGTTCAAGCCGTGAAAATAGTCTCTTGCATAAATGTAGGGTAAGGTTGCGTACAATAGACTCTTGTGGTCTGATCCTTCCCTGAATCCCGCGCATAATGGAAGCTTTAGTGCACTGGGCTGCCTTTTTATCCGTAAAGAACTTATGTTCCGCTAGCATAAGTTAGATTTTTAAGCGCAAAAATAATCGGCAAAGTCATGAATTGAAATTTATGAGCTGGGGATTCTAGTTTCTTAAAGTTACTGAGTTTTAAATTAATAGTTTGTACATTATTTAATAAATTTTTCAATACAAACATAAAGTTTGAATCAAAATTACTAAAATCAACCGAATCTATAATCGAAAAACTAGCTCTACTTTTAATAAAATTAAAAATCAACCTATTTAAAAAGTAAACCTTGCAATTACATGATTCATGTCAATCAGAATTACTATTTAAGTATCGACATTTTTCATATTTGACATCTAATAATTGGAGTGGAAAGTGGCCATACAAATTAAAAATTATATTTATTGAAGATTTATTTGCATATTGAGAAGTCATTTCAATCAATTCAACCCTGATTCTTCTTACATGGACTTGCCTATTTCTATCTTTCTTCACAGATGCCTTTCGAATATTTTTACAGTGGATATACACACACACACATATATATATACAAGTTTAAAGTGAAAAAGGGAGTTCCAAATTTGAATATATGTTTATATTTTATATATTTTATTATTAATAAAGGAAAGATGGATGTGATATATTATTATTCAAACTTGTTTGTTGCCTGGACAAATACTGCACCCCTCCATTATTTTTTGGAAAAATTACGTGAAACATCGAACGCGAGATTTGATTTTGCAATCATTTATAAATTTATTTTAAAATTTATATCTTTTTATAAGAGATTTTTATTTTTATACAGAAGATATGTGAAAAAGTTATTCTCTTTTATTTAATTTATAAGTGATCATAAGAAGTTATTTTCTTGCAAAAATTAAAAACATATATATATATTCAAAATAGAGGGAAAAAAAAACATAATATAACGAAAGTTTAATTTGAGGTTCTTATAGCAGATATGCTTGGATACACTTATTATACGCGTGGATATATAGCTAGACAAAGATACTATATACGTGAGGATACACTTATTAAGCGGGGCAGATATAATGTATTTCACTATTGTTACGCGTACAGATATAGTATATTTCACTATAAAAATATTGTATGCGCGCGAATATAGTCTATTTCACTATTATTATACGCGTGAATACATACAGTGTAACTGTTACTACGTTTCATAAATACGCAAACTGTCTATATTTCATAATTAAGGGTGGAATTATCCCTATATACGAAATTTTCTTATTTTTTAGACATTTTTATATAAATAGCCGATTGAATTCACTATTTACTTTTTAAATATATTTTATTGCATTAGTTATACATGATTATCCAAATATGATAAATATACTGACTATTATCAATTTAAGTGATTGAATAAGTGACTATTTAAATTAATTTTTTATATTTTATGAAAAAATAACCAAACATATCTCTTAACTATGTAAAATAGAACAAATATGTCCTTTGTTTAAATTTAGTATATATCAAATATGTTATTATCGTTGTTGGACTAACTCAAATTTTTCATAATTATGACAAATAAAATAAATTTATCTTTTATTTAAATTTAATCTCAAATATGCTCTTATCGTCCCTCAAAAGTAACGGGCCTCCAACATTTTATTTTTACACATAACTTTCCAACATCCATAATTAGCCTTATATGAAAGGAAGAACAATTAACTAAAGCAGTTTAAAAAATTATTTGTATTATCTTTACTATTGTTGTTGTTTTTCTTATCATTAACATTATATTATTTTGCTTTAGTTATTTGTTTTATGTAACATTTAAAAGGTTAAAAAAAAACTGAATATTAATTGGCACAAGATTGTTGAAAGATTTCCTCGGACCGGATGGAAATTGGCCCTCAAATTAAAAAAGCCGGAGGGAGATTAATAACAAGATTCATTCATCGAACAGAGATAAATACTGTTAGAAAATAAAAAATTAATTAGTGATAGATAAATTCTGTAGCTAAACAATAAAAATTTCATAAAAATCACATTTAGATACGGATTATAAGAAAATTCAATTAATTTAAAACTTTTTAGCTGAGAATTATCGATAAATTTCATAGATAATTACATACTTTCTAGTAGTATAAAAGTCGGCCCCCACCCCCACCCCCTTCCCCCTCCTCACACACTAGTTGTCATGCATGGAGTTGTGTCGATATCAATGGCTTAACTAATGCAAAAGACAATATTTTGCAACCGTATTTCTTGTTTGTTTGTTTTTTTTTTCAAATTATATATGGAAGCTTATTTTATTTATTCATTTTTCTTCTAATTTACTGTTTGTTCACTTGAGTTCTTCTGAATAGTCATATAGACCTAAAAGAAAAAAGCTTGCTCCAAAGTCTGATGAATTAATTATTTTGAGTGGCAGGAAGAGTAGTACTTGTATCATGACGAGAAAGCAACCCATCTTAAAAAGCTGTTTGGTGATTCTTTTGCAACTGTGAGTGTGCTATTTATGTAAAAGTTAGTTAATCAATACATACATAAATATTACAAACATCGTATACTCACCGTAATTTTACAAGTGAAGTCTTAAAGAAGATAGTATGTACGTAGATTTTATTCAGATCTTGCGAGGTAAGGAGGTTGTTTTCGATAGATGCATGAATACTACAACGATATATTCACTGTAATCACATAAATAGAGTCTAGATAGGATAGTTTATACGCAGATCTTGAGAGATAGAGATATTGTTTTCCAGTTGCAAAACTAGAAATTTTATTAAGGATATTCAAAACTTTAGTATACATCTCTAAAAAGTTATTTTTGATCTATATACACAATATTATTTTTTATATGCACAATATAATTTTTCGACGAAGATTGTTTTGAGTGACCACTCTTGATTCAATATAACTACATCACTGTTGTTTCCAATTGGTCCTTAGAAAAATAAAGGATGTCTTAAAAGGAAATGTCCCTCATGGATTAAAAATATAATGGGCTCGCACACATGAGAAATAGGTTTGAAGGCAAAAAGAACTAAATTTCTCTTGGAACAGGAGAGATATATGTGGGATATAATCCAATTTTTAATGTAATATTTTGAATACTTTGGTTCCAATGAGATATGAGATAGACACCAATACAGATATATTATGCTACTAAATTATCCTTTCTTGTTTTTTATTTCTATTTTATATTAAAAGAGTTTGTTGAAAATAAATCTATGTCAGGTCACGAAATAATTTTTAAACGATATACCTCAAGCTCGCAAACGACTTTTTGTGATTACATTTCAACAATTATACAACATATTGAACATAATAATCTTATAAAGATATAAATATCTTATGTGAATAAATTTTTTACGATGTAATGAGTGCAAGACGATGACTTTATAACATATTTAACTTCAAATCTTGTACACCTATTAAGCTTCCGGATGCAAGATTGAGACTTGTTCGTTCTTAATATAAGTTTATGGGCCTAATATGAATTAGGCCGAACATTATAGAAAATCAGAACGGTTAATTATATTTTTTTCGGATCACTTTACTTGTCATATTTTTAGTTTTCGTAGTAAGAAATTGTGTGTTATGACTAGCATGCTCTTGTTTATGATCTTAATCATTTAAAACGGTAATCTCTTTTCAATAAATAAAAGAGAGTTGATCTAAGCAATCACAATATTAGAGTATGTGTATGTGCCCTTCACTTAGATTTTCTATTCTACTTAGTCAATGTTACTTCCAAAAATAATTATTACTAAGGGTAAAATGGGAAGAATGTACTCAATTATATCTTGATTTCTAAAATGACAACTATTTTAAACCATCTAACTTTAGTAAAGACTATTAGTTAAGTTGTCTAGAGGAATTAGTTTCTTTAATTATTATGATCTGATCCCTCTATTTTATATTACTTATCCACATTACTAAAAATTTATGTCTTAAATTACTTGTCATTTTATAAAATCAAGATAGAATTAATTAATTTTTTTCAATTTTGTGCTTAAAATTAATTCTCTTGAAAGTATAACTATTATAACAAAAAAAAAAGTTCCTCCATTGTTAATTTAAATATTGATGAATAAGACACATAATAAAGTGTATTATAGAAAAATAAAGGATAAACTAATAAAAATGTCCTTATTTGTAATTTCTTAAAAGTGGACAAGTAATGGAGGGAGGGAGTTGGAGTATTTCTTTGGGAGAGCAAATTGCTCATCAAAAAGCCATCATCGACATCAGTAAAATATAAACGAGGGAGCAAAATTTGAGCAAAATCAAATACAGAAAACCTTAATAACTTAGTTGATTTATTATTTAAATTTTTATCTTTTTAATAAGAATTCGATTCACCATCTTGTAATCTCTTTCTGCCTCAACACCATTCCCCTCCACACACACATTTGCGTGTGTGGTGAAACACAAGCAATGTGCTCTGTGTGTTGTATCCAAACATAATACTAATCTTCTCTTTTTACCATAATAATTGTTGCTCAGAGAAATTTTGATCATTTGAAAGTATCAACCCCCAAGGAATGTCAATAGGGAGGATTAGGGTGAGTTAAGACGGGACAAGTTTTGACCTTCTCAGATTTTGATCCGTCCTATTCTACCCCGTTTTGCATTTTTCCTGTCTTGTCCGGTCCCGTTAAGCCCCGCTTGCCTTGCCCCGCTTATGTTTCCTCATGAATTTGCTTCGTTTAGTTTTGCTTCTTATAAAAAATATAATCTTTTCCATTTTGGTTGCTTGTGAACTTTTAATCAAAACACATAGTCCTCTTGTGACCAAATATACTTGGATTGTAATATTGTAGGCCAAGTCCATCTATTAGTAGGTTTTAGTTGGAGTCTGGTCACATGATATTTTTTTTCTCATAAAATTCCCCTATTAATGAATGACTTCACGTACCAGAAAATATTTATGAAAAAAGTATTTGATTCTCTAATATTCTTTTGTTAGATCTCTGAGCAAATAAACAAAACAAGTGTTCGAAGAGGAAAATAAAATTAGTTGTTCGTGGAAAATTCTATCCAACGCTATTTCAGGGTCCAACCTTTGAACTTTGAAATAGTAACAAATTCTGATGGAAAGTTCAACCCAACGCTACTTGATTAAAAGATTTTTGATAAAATACATTAATTTAGTGTATGATATTAGAAAAGAGGTTATGGTGGACACGAATTTAAAAGAAGGTTAGGTAAATAGCTAAGAGTTGTCTCGTTTTTTTCTTTTATATTAGTAATTGTAGTATTCAATGGCGGATTCAGTACTTTCACCAAGAGAGTTCAAAAAATAAAAATATAATCATTGGAATTTAAACTTGAAATCTCAAGGTGAATTTTAAATTCCCTAAATCACTAAATCAACTTCTAGTATTGTGTCATGGGATTCAAAATCTATATATATACATAAGAAAAATAAAAAATTACATTATATATATAAAGTATAATTTTTTGCTGAGAAGTTCAAGTGAACACTCTCGCGCCCCAGTGGATCCACTGGTGGTAGTACAACGTTGGGAGTTTCTTGTTTCATTTTTGCTTCTATTTAATGTTTCTCCCATTTCAATTATCATAAGCATTATTTTGTTCTAGTGATTGTTTCTTTTTTTAGTATGTTTGATCATGTATTCTTTAGCATTTTGTATCTTGGTTTCTTCACCTAGTTGTATTCATTTTTTGAACTACTTTGTAATGTTTTTACTTGAGTCGACGGTGTATCTAGACGACCTTTGTGCCTCCCAAGATAGGGATATGATATGCATCCACACTAGGTATATTATTATTGTTGTATGTTAATTTAGTGTAAACAACTAATGAGGATAAATATCTATCACTCAAGTTAAAGAATAACTTCAAATTAATCAATTTATATTACAACAATAATAATATATCTAGTATAATCTCACAATGTGGGTCTGAAGAGAATGAGTGTACATAGGTCTTACATCTACCTTAGAGGCAGAGAGGATTTTCTGATAGACCATCGGCTCATGCAGAAATCGTCCAAAGCATTCCATAAAAAAGTATCAAACGTACAATAAATAACATATAGTAACAAAAGCAGTAGATAGGAATAGGGCAGTAATTACAAAAAAATAATATGATAGTCGAAGTACAAGCAACAACAAATAATAACAGAAATCAATGGACAAGAAACTACCGAAGCAATACTACAACAATTATAATGGACGGATAACAAGACAACACACTGCTACCTGCTAACCTTCTATCCTAATTTTTGTTTTCCACAACCTTCTATCTAAGGTTATGTCCTTAGTAAGCTGAAATCACGTTATATCATGTCTAATTATCTCTCCCTAACACTTTCTCGATTTAACTTTACCTCTTCTAAAATCATCCATAGCTAGCCTCTCACATCCCCTCACTAGTGCATCCAGACATCTCTTCTTCATATGTCTAAACCATCTCAATCTCGTTTTTCGTATCTTGTCCTCCAATGAAGCAACTCCCACATTGTCGCAAATATCATTATTGGTAATATTATTTCTCCTAGTACACTTACGCATCTATTGTAGCATCCTCATTCATGCAATTTTCAACTTCTGAATGTGAGAGCTCTTGATTGGTCAGCATTCCCTCCCATACAATATAATTGGTCTAACTACCACTCTGTAGAACTTGCCTTTAAGTTTTGGTAACACCTTCTTATCACATAAGACTCCGGATGCAAGCCTCCATTTCATCTGTCCTGCCCCAATACAATGAGTGACGTCCTCGTCGATCTCCTCACTTCCTTGGATAATAGACCCAAGATACTTGAAACTTCCTCTCTTTTGAATGGGTTGTGTATCAAGTCTAACTTTCTCATCCGTCTCATGCGTTACGTCACTGAACTTATATTCCAAGTATTCTGTCTTGGTCCTGCTCAACCTAAATGCTTTAGGCTCCGGTTCTGTCTCCAAACCTTCACTCTAGCATTAACTTCGTTACGAGTCTCATCAATCAGAATTATATCACCTGCAAACAACATATACCGCGGTACTTCCCTTTAAATTTGATGCGTCAATAAGTCCATCACCAAGACATATAAAAACGGGGTTGATCCCTGGTGCAACCTCATCAAAATTGGAAAGTGCCTGAGTCTCCTCTCACTGTCCTTACCCGAGTCTTGACTCCATCATATGTGTTCTTAATCGCTCTAGTATACTCCACAGATGCACCTCTAGCCTCTAAGCATCTTTATAGAACCTCTCTTGGAACTTTGTAATAAGCCTTTTCTAGGTCAATGAACACCATGTGTAAGTACTTCTTCCTCTCTCTATATTGCTCCATCAGTCTCTTTATTAGATGAATGCTTATGTAGTTAAGTGTCCTGACATAACTACGAACTGGTTCTCAAAAAGAGTCACGCCCTTCTCACCCTCATCTCACCATCTCCCAAACTTTCATAATATGGCTTAGCAGTTTGATACTCCTATATTTGTTGGTATTCTGAATGTAACTCTTGTTCTTATACAACAAAATCATAGTACTCCACCTCCGTTTTTGAGGCATTCTTGTCATATTAAAATGACATTAAAAAACTCAATTAGTTACTCCAAACCTACCCTGTCTGCATCCTTCCAAAATTTTACCGGAATCTCGTCCTGCCTGGTTGCTTTTCCATTACGTATCCTACGAATAATACCCTTTCCTCAATCTTTATACACCCACAATACTCAAAATCATGATGCCTCTCTGAATGCTCCAAATCCCCTAACATGATGATCTGTCTCCCTCTTCGTTTAAAAGTTTATGAAAGCATGTATGTCATCTCCGTCTAATATATGTGTCCTTAATCAGTATTTTTCCGTCATCGTCCTTGATATACTTCACTTGTTCCAGATTATAGGACCTCTTTTCTCTCTCGTTGGTTAGCCTGTACAACTTCTTATCACCGCACTTGTCATCTAATTCCACATATAAAATGTTCAAAATTCATTGATTTATCCATCGTAACTGCTAACTTCGCCTCCTTCTTAGCCACCTTACATATTTCCTTATTCGTGCGATTTTCCTCCTCTTCCTTACTTTCCACAAACTTTGCATATGCCACCTTCTTAACCTCCGCTTTCCCTTGGACTTCTCCATTCCACCACCAGTTGCCTCAATGTTCACCCAATTTTTGACCCTCGAGACCCCAGCACCTCTCTAGCTGCTTTCTTAATGCAACTAGAAGTCCTATCTCATGTACTATTCACATTCCCACCCATTGCTCCCTCAAGCCTCATAACCATCAATTTCTGTCCCATCCTCTGAGCAGTGATCATGGCCAAGCTATCCCATTTGTTCTTAGCCGATCATCCACAATCCTGTTCATTCGCTTTCTCCTAATCTCCAAATTTATAGCCAAGAATTTATGCTAAGTCAAAAAATTCTCACTCTGAATAACCTTACCGTCTTTTAATCAAGTACTATGTAATTTGCAAGAAAATAAAGTGGGACTCCAACATCCTACTTGACAACTTTTAAAGAAGTCTCACACAGTAGTGTGTGTTGTATAACACACGAAATAAAATTTCTCCATCCCTCATCCTTTGGAATAGTTTTCTCAACATACGCTAATAGCAAAGCTCGTAGGCTCTGCAACAATGGCGCATCCACTTTCCTTCTCACAATCCCCAATCTCACTTCCCTCTTCCTCTAAACCATCTTCAAAATTACTTCACCACAACACCACCTTCTCAATCAAACCCACACCCATTTCCACCCATCTCAAAAGATCCACTATTTTCACTTCCATTTCCGAAAAACCCAACTCCTTCACTATCCCAAGAGCCACTCAAGATTCGAACTCTTCATCGGAAACCGAGCAAAACCCACCATCGGAAAACAATAAAATCGACGCCGAACAAGTCGCCGGCGGCGATGAGATGTCGTCGGACGTTGGGTCGGAGATAAAGAAGCTGATGAAGGAGAGAGAACAGAAAGAGCCGGATTTTTGGAGCGGAGTGGCGGAGGAGATAAGGGAAATTGAATGGCCAGCTTTTGGTAAGGTGTTGAGTACTACTGGGGTTGTGATTGGGGTCATTGCTGGGTCCAGTGTCGTTTTGCTAACCGTTAATGCCGTTTTGGCTGAACTTTCCGATAGAGTTTTCGCCGGAAAAGGTGTACAAGATTTCTTTGGTTGATTATGAAGATAAGGGTTCTCTAAAATCTTTTTTCTTTTGTGTTTTTCAGTTCCTTTTACCCCTTTTTTTTCCTGTAATAACTTTCAACAATTTTTTGAGAATACTCCAGTATATGAAAAGCTGAAAGTCAAATTGAAATCATTTTGAGGTCACTTTAGTGTTTCTGAGCTATTGCTTGTTAGTTATGTCCCTCTTTATCTGGATTTTAAATCATACGTTTGTCTGAAGATTTTGAAAAACTTGTTTTTGAAAGAGAAATCAAACTCTTTCCAGGAATACTATTTTCACTCGAACACCAAAAAGACAGTTTCTCCAACTACTTCCTGAGTAAATTCTATCGGTTTTTTAGTTTGGTTGAAAAAACAGTTCTGCAGAAAATTGAAGACATTTGGGTTAAAGCTCCTCTTCAAGTCTTTTAGACATACACCAGAAGGTTAAACCAAGTAATAATATGCAACAAGAAGCGACAACTCTTGAAATTTCTGTAATAAATCCAGACAAGTGTTGTAGAACAGTAAATTACAAAAGCAATAAAATATACTTGAATGCTTTTCCTTACTTTAAAGAACATGGCCGCTAAAAGCAAAGGCCTTATTTTCTAGCAGTTTCAGGAAATCAACAAGGGAAAAGTTCAGACAAGAACATTCCGCTTTTATCGGGAAAAGCACACTTCGAGACTCTGTTATGGTAATCTAAGGACAAAAAGTTCAAGGCTCCACGGTCATGTTCTCTGCTTCCCGTCTAACAGATTCAAAGAGCACAGAGGAAAGATATCGCTCCCCGAAACTTGGGAAAACAACCTGCATACCAGTTTCAATTAGCTGTAAGTAGAGGCAAAAGAAACTTTACTGAGACGGAGAATGTCATTCCATCATGCAAATGAATAAAATTGGTGAAAATATTCTCAATGAAGAGACAATAAGTCAGTTGGTTACTTGTATAGTTCGAGCAAGGAGTGATTATTATGTGCCCCCATATTAAAACAATATAATACCAATGGCAGGAAGCACAAGATGCATCGATAAAGTAGAACTTTATCAATTTAGGGTGTTTTGCCGGACAAGATGAAAATCTATGTCATACACAATCAAAATGAGTGAGGTAACACTTGTCTTAGGAACATCAATAAAACTACTCATTTTTGTAGGATTAGAAGTAGGCGGACAACAATAGAGTAGTGTATTCAGCAGTGGCAGTTGGCACAAATATCTTGAGCTTTATAGCACAATGACAATCAAATTATTGCGTCTTTCTGGTCCCAAGCACTGCCAACGAAGCAACTAACCCCAACCTTCGTCAAATTTCAGACCTTCCAAACTGACATATCAAGTGTCTAACCCCACACATCCAAAAAAACCTAGATGTATTTTGAAAGGGAGGAACTGAGGAACAGAAGTAACATAAAAACTAAAAAGAGGTGAATTTGTTTCACTCTATTGGGCCATCTGTGGTGTTAATGCAGGAAAAAAGAACTTTTTGACAAATATGCAGAAAACAAGTTATTTTGGGACAACAAATACACTTCCTACCTATATAAGATGAACAGGATCAAAAACATTTCACCATAGATATTTCAATTTTTCACATAACATAGCTTATCAGCTTCGGCTGATCAAGATTTATCTAGCATTTCATAGGAAGTGATAGATACTTACAACAATGAGCTTCCCAGCATTTTCAGGGCGCTTAGCAACTTTAATCGCCGCAGCAGCAGCAGCTCCAGATGATATTCCCACCTGTTAAATGCATATTTTCATGATCAAACATGTAGGACGCTAGGAGTGTACAAAACTGGAGCATTACTATTACGATGTTAATAGTCCTGGCACCCCTTTTTTTTTCTTTATTTTCTCATGG
The DNA here is from genome assembly GCA_035772735.1 of Datura wrightii. Classification (NCBI taxonomy): domain Eukaryota; kingdom Viridiplantae; phylum Streptophyta; class Magnoliopsida; order Solanales; family Solanaceae; genus Datura; species Datura wrightii. The sequence goes on from JASDFA010000009.1 coordinate 8,982,619, forward strand.
GAGCCGCAGGGAGGAAGGGGAGAGTGAGGAGCACAGTTTAAACAGTCAAACTTACAAGCAATCCTTCCTTCAATGCCAGAAGCTTAGCCATTTCTATGGATTCTTCACTTGAAACCTGATTTTATCATAATAAATAAATTCTGTCACGTGCCTACCAAGCTCAAGATCAATAAGATAGAACAAAAACTGAGATTCACTGTTTCACATCATTGGATAACTTTGTAGAAAGGATTTTCTGGAAAGTAAATATCTTACTTGAACTACTTCATCAATAAGGTTAACTTCCAAAACACCAGGAACAAAACCAGCACCAATCCCCTGAATTTTATGCGGCCCTAATGCATCAAAGACAAATTATATGTCAAATTGGATAATATAACAATGACATCTTAAATTGTTTGCAGAGCAAAACTTTCAGTATGGTCATAATGACTTCTCTGTTCTATCTTTTCCCGTTTGGTGCCACGGGGGGTTGGTGGTGGTGGTGGAGGATTGGATAACCATTCAGAAATGTGGTGCAATTTTTAGCTCTTTACTGACAAAAAAATTCCCCTATATTTCTGGGTTGACACAAAATGAGTTCAGACGGGGAAGGATTATTATACCAAACTCTTTACACATTCAAGAGTGAATTACTACTACTATTACCCAATTACTACTATTATACGTATAGTCGATCCCTAATAGTTTAGGACTGAAACTTAACTTACCGTATATGGTTAGTGATAAAAACATAAATACTGGGTAAAGATAGGACAGTATAATCTCATTGCCTTTTTGACATAAGAAATTATAAAATCTAAAAAGCATTTCAAGAATAGATTGGCACTAAATTTTAGATACAAATATGATAAATAATTTAAGAGTATATGTATATTGCTCATGCTTTGATCTTTGTAAAGGAAATAAAAAACGAAAAGTGCTGGGAAAATTTTTAAACAGCAGATTAACATTTCTTTGTAGATAGGCTTTTATTTTTTTGCAAGCTAAAACATTACTCCAGTAAAACAACAGAGAGTCTGACATATAGTAAAAGTAAACTGTTAAAAAATAAGCAAAGCATTTTTTTACCTTTCTGCTTTTCCAAACTAACTTTAGCATAACTTAAAGAATCCCATTTTTGGTATCCTGTTGCCTGTAATCTTTATTTCAACTTAAGTTTAACAGTTTAGTTAAAGGGTGAAAATAATGTCCTGAAACATTTACCATATAGCTCTTTTTCTTTTGGTTTTGCAATAGGCATAGGAAGCGTTAATAAGCTTCCTAGGACTAGGAAAAGGTTATGGTTTAAACCAGTATATGGACTATGGACAACAACATACCCAGCGTAATCCCACAAGTGGAGTCCGGGGAGAGTGGACAAGACTTGATTATTGACCTCCATCACACATAACGCAGTCGCAGCTCTCCAGAAAGGTATTAAAAAATAAAAGCTGGTTCCGTGCCAATACATTGGCAAGCAAAGTGACCACTAAGATGCCAAGACATGCTAATCAGCGACCAAGAAGGCCAAATAAATCCTAAACCTTTAACAAGATATGTTTTCGGAGAGGGAAAGGAGCACCAAGATCAATCAATACATGCATGAAATTCCTATATTTTACTGAGATGGATCACGGGAATTTCGCCGTCCAGACACTGCCTACTCTGAATTAATTTTACAAAGTCCCACCTATTCATTTAATTTGAGATCCCATTTTTAAGTCAAGCTTTCAGCTATACCAGCCTCCATGTTTGTTTGAAATGTAACATTAGTTACACAAATAGATACTGTTACAATTCTAAATGACCTTAGGTTCTACAAGAAGAACAATAATACTGGAGACAGACAGTAGCACATGCATTACTGCTCATTCGGCTCAATTAGTTACACCACTGAAACTTCCGGTGATTTTATACCACTTTACAAGAGTGATAGTTAGAAATGGGCTCAAGGTGTTGAAAACCAGAAATAATGTTAACAGCAGTAAAATTAAGATAGTAATGTCAGACCCAATAGCTGATAAAGAAAGCCAGAGATTTGTTATTTATAAGGGTCTCCCTCCCACAAACTTGAGTTCTCTGCAATCTGCACAAAGTAGAAAAAGGGACAGACCAAACATAACGGTTGAGAAAGAAGAAAAAGCTCACCAGGCTTTCCACCAGAAAGGATAGCACTTTCAACTGGTTCCACACCATACAGCTATCATCCAATTGCAAAAAGAAAGAAAGAAACCAATTTTAAAATCATGACAATATCAATTGAAAATTCAGCATATAGACAGAGGTCAATTACTAATCAAAACCGATTCAAATGCTTTGTATTACAAATTATTAGCCCAATTCTTAAACAAGCTTACCTTGATGTTGGGGTTCTGCTCTCTTAAATACTTTCCGGAACCTGTTATTGTGCCACCTGTCCCAATCCCAGATACTAGAGCATCCACTTTCCCGTTTGAGCCTTTCCAGATCTCAGGACCAGTAGTTTCATAGTGTATCTATATTATGGTTATATTTGAGTTAGCCATATCCGCATCAAAGAAAGTAAATTGGCTTGGGAAGAAGAGTACCTTTGGGTTTGCAGGGTTTTCAAATTGCTGAAGAATATATGAGTTGGGTGTTTTGGCCTTTATCTCTTCAGCCTTCAAAATAGCACCTTTCATCCCTTTTGCTGGATCAGTAAGCACCAACTCAGCACCGAAAGCACGCAGAATAATTCTTCTCTCAAGACTCATTGAAGAAGGCATCGTAATGATGAGTTTGTAGCCTTTAGCAGCAGCCATGAATGCCAATCCTACACCAGTGTTTCCACTTGTAGGTTCGATGAGGACACTCTTCACAAAGAATCAAAATACTAAGTCAGATTCTATATGCTAAACAAGTTAATGATCAAATCTTCGAAATAAATGGCTTCATTCCTCCTTGGAGACAATCATCTCATCCACCAAATTGCAGAACCACTTCAACTCACAAACCAAAAAACAAGTGTTGCTAAGTTATTTCTGGAAATAAGCGCAACTAACCTCACCGGGCTTGATTAGTCCTTTCTCCTCAGCATCTGTAATCATACTATAACCAATCCTGGCAGTAGTAATAACAGATAAGCAAAACACTGTCATCCTTAATAAATACATAGCTCCAAAAGATTCACGGGTGATTCTTGTAAAACATGAAAGGTAACTTATAACTCTTCTGAAGGAATATCCAAAAGCAAAGTGAAGTTTTACCTATCCTTAACGCTAGAGCATGGCTCCATGCTTTCCAGCTTGGCAGCAACACGCGCAACACATCCATCCACAACATTATTCAGGTACACCAAAGGAGTGTTACCAATCAACTGTAGGCCAAAGCCGCAAATTAATGTAAATCTAAGCGGTATACAAATTCTGAAGAACAGCAATACCGGAAGGAACCAAATACCACAGGAGGTAGTCAACTTACTTCAGTTACATCCTTGGCAATTCCAATCTTTTCTGCCGCCATCTTATCAGGTTAATTCTGCAATGATTTATGCAAAACTAAGTGAAACTTAATAAAATCAAAACAAAGTTCATAAAATCAGCTACTCATTTAAACTTTTCATTGTCAATCAATTAATCAACTGTGCCTCAGGCACAAACTAGTTTGTATTAACAATTTGAGTACCCTGTAAATCCACTCCACTTTCTACTCGGGTAATTTCGTTCCTTACAACAGTTTCCAATAATCAGGAAGGAAAAAAAAACTGAAAGGAACATCAAAACTTTGTTTACTAACAAATTCAAAGAACATGAGCATCTTTTATCTTATCCTTTTTAAAATTACTACTAATAATTAAAAATTCCATTTTTATTCAAACACCACGAATCCATCCTATCTAGTTCATACAATCTCGAATAACAAAAACACCAATTCTCAAAATCAATTTTAAACTCCAAATTTTAAAAAAAAAATCAAAATTTTACTTTTGTCTTACTCCCTAATACCTTTACAAGTAAAACCCACAAATCTTGAGCAAAAATCTGATCAGATGAAAGAAGAAGAAAAAAAACAGTAATCTTGGCAAATGAACAGAGAACCAATTACCCAATGAAGAGCTAAATAATTAAGGGAAAAGAAAAATTACCTGGGATTTGACGATGACAAGAAAGGACCACCCTCGTTGAATACCTACTGCTAGAGAGCAAATGTACGGTGACTGTCGAGGGGGGCAAGAAATGACCTTATATAGCCACTAGTCACATCGGTTGATTTTTCCAATCAATAATTTAGTACATTTTTAATTTAGGTAACACATTTTTTTAATTAATTTTAAAATATATATTCTTTTATGTATATTTAATAAATACTTTAATATTTTTTATTTTTATCAAAAATAATTTATTATAATCAAAAAATATTTTATATTATAATTTTTTTAAAAATATTTTATATTAAATTAATTATGTAATAAATTAAAACGAAAAAAATATCAATCTAACACAGAGTATCGGTCAAATTGGCTCTTGAAAGTTCTGAAGGGGTCAAAGTTTGCACCATTTACTTTTTTTTCTTTCTTTTTGGTTATCATGGTGAACGAGCAAGACTGGCAAAACAAGTCAACCAACCAAACATTGAAGATATCGTAGTTGTTTGAAATTAGAGTATTTTAATTTTATAAATTTTATATATTAAAAGAATGATTTTGATTATAATAATTTGGATTTTAAATTCAATATGAATATATGTTTAATAGTTTTTTTAATATAAATATATTATTTGAGTAAAAATTATTAAATTTAACTAAATTCATATTTAAATTTTTAAATTTCGCCTGTTTTTGAAAGTCCAAGTCCTTTTTCTAGAATTTTCACTGAAATTTATTTTTTTTAAAGAAATACAGTACTTCTTAATAAAATAATTTATAAAAAATATTTAAAATTTATTTTAAATCTGGAAATTTTAAATTCTTTTTTAAAAAAATTATAGTTGATCAAATTATGCTACATAGATTAAAACGAAGAAAATTATAACGTAAAGGTCTTGTTAGCATTGACTTGGAATATCTCCAACAATATTGAAACCAAAGAAAGAAAGAATAAGTTTTTTTTTTTAATTTGATATTTGAAATTCGCGTTAAAATTTAATTAATTTGTCTACCGAAATAGATAAAAAGAATCACTAATTTTTTTTTCTCTTTTACTGAAATTCAATTTCTAATCCTCCATGAGTTCCATTCTAGGTTTATTGTTCACTGGACCACATTCTAAATTCATGAAAGAAAGTTAATATACTTATGTAATTGCAACAACGTCACTGTCTTTGTGATTGTTGCCTCTTACTTGTTTATACATATAGAATTATTGTCACAAAGAAAATCGCTTCTATCTCTAAGGAAGCTTTACACTCCTCATATTAGTATATATACATTGAAATACGATTAATAAATATGTGTGTATCACTTTTATCTCTAAAAAAGCTTATACACTCCACATATTAATATATGTACGTTAAAATATGGTTAATAAATATGTGCATATCTGTTTATACACTAATTCAAAATTGAAATTAAGCTAGCATTTTGACTGTAATTTTAAATTAGGTTTTAAAATTTATCTTTAAATATTTATTTGATCATGAATTTAATCTTTAAATATTTTATGATCTCAAAAACTGATTAATTTTTTAGAGAAATTTCACTTTCACTCACAATACTATTAAATACATATCCAAATATAACTTTAAAACTTAAATTTTAAAATTTATAATCAAACGAAACTTTAATAATGGAATAAAACTCAACGTTGTTTTAACGTTCTTTAGTGATTAGTCGGCACTTGGCTGCCAGGAAGAATTAATCATTATATTAATTTGAGCATTATTTTATACATTATTTTATACTTATATAAATTATAAGTATGTATATATATAATAACAACAAGCACTAATAATACATGGATCAAACCAACTAAGATGACAAAACGCCCTCATGATTTCTCTAGTAATAATCTGTGCATTATAATTCCTTCGTTAATAATACAATACAAATCAAAAATATCTCTAATAATTTTTTTTTATTTATTGAATTAAATAAAAAAATATTATATATACAAATATAAAATAATATTGAATCTATATACACAGTGTAATTTTCCGACGAAGGGTATTCGGCTGACCACCCTTTCCCATGAGTAGCTCCGCCTCTGGTGTCAAAGCGTGAGGGCTTCTTTTGTGAAGAAAAATTTAGGTTGAAGAAGAAGAAAAAAATAACGGGGGTGTTGATGGTGGTTGTGAGTTGGGGTGGTGGTGAAGAAAGATGGGAGAAATAACAGTTTTATTTAATAAAATAAATAGAAAACTTATTATTATTATTATTATTATTATTATTATTATTATTATTATTATTATTATTATTATCTTTTATTTAACTTATTTAGTTAATCATTAAAATGAGTTTTTAGTTAGGGAAGATAATTATGACATGACATTAATTTGTGACGTGGATGTGACATGTCATTTATGTTTGAGTAAGCCATACACTGCATGAGGGATTTAAGAGTTTTGTTTTGATTAAGTAAAGGAAAAATGGTAAAAAATATCCTTTACTTTTTTTTATTAGTTAATTTTATTTCTCATTATACTATAGGGCTAAATATGCTCTTCTCGTTAACAAAGTATGTAAAAATATCTCAAAATAAATGAAATTCACCAATTTCATTTAAAATGCTTGATTTTTTAAAATAAAACTTGTACCCTGATTTACCCGACCTAAAACTCACCTAACATTAATTTTTCTTTCCCACCTTACTTACCCATTTCACACAACCTATCATCGGGATTCAGTTTTTAGAGAAATGGATAGATCATCAGAATTTTCTTGAGAGAGATCATTGGAGTTTGCTCGAGAGATCTTCTTTCTTGTCTCTTGTAAACGAAGTAAAGGTATCGATTTTAGATTTTTTTTCTTTCATATTATGTATATTTCTATTCGTGTTAGAGTTTCTCATTTCGTATGTTAGGATTTTGTATTTCATAAGTTAGGGTTTTGCATTTCGTAAGTTTTCTTAGTAAATATGATAAATATGTGTTAAAATCTTATATATTTGTGGTTCTCTTCAGTTATTTGTACTGATTTAGGATTTTCATATTTCTTGATAAACTTGACTTAGAAGTTAGAAGTGTGTCTTCCCTTCTTTATTTTTCTAGTAGAAGAAAGTGATTTTAGGTGAGAAATGATTATGATTTTTTTGTTAAGCATTGTATTTCTTGATAAATACGTTATTCTGATCTAGCTGTGTTAATACACATGTATTTTTGTTCTAGTTGATTTAATGTTATAAGGTTATGCTCGTAACAATACACTATTATTCTTTTAGTTCACTGTTCTGTAACTATTTAATGTTCTGTTTCTTCTTAGGTAGTTTAGGATATAAGGTTTGGGTTCTGGTTAGGTAGTTTGGGTTATACTATTATGCTTTTGATTAGGTGGTTTAGAGTATGGTGTGGACTGATTTTCATTTTAAATCGATTAGGTGATTTAGGATATGATATGGGTTGGTCCCAATTTTCTTTTTTATTCTTGTCTCCTAAAAGTTATATAGAAGTGAGACTTTATTATCTTTGAAGTCATATTTTATTAATTGTGGTCCCAACTCATATTTCTTTATTGCAATTCCTTCTTTCTTTAGTTATAAAAGTAGTAGATATAACATATTATTTTTCATTTTTATCCAGATTGTATTGTCTTGAGTGTTTTTTCCCGTTTTAAGTTCTTGTATTTTTTCCTGTTTTAAGTTCTTTCTTCTTTTTGGAAGCTTCTTTCTATTTTGAGAGTTTCATGTCTGAAATATTTATAGCAACCACTGATAGTTTTTATCAAGGCTAATCATTTATTAGTTTATGCTTTTAGTGTTGTTTGTTGATTATTTCTTTCTTATATATTTATTATGGATTCTATCTTAATTATTATGTTTTGTTTGCTGAATTTTATTGGTTGCAAAATATTTAAGATAATATTGATTGACTTGATATTCCACCATGGCGGTGAGTGGATAAGAGATCCCAAAGTGTTGTATTCTTGAAAGCTTATTTACAAATGGGAAGATTATGATTCTGATCTCCTATCTTTTATAGATATTGTTATGAATGTAATGATACATTAGAATATGTGGGTGTTCAACAACTAATTGTAGTTGTCTCTTCCAGAAAATATTATGAAATAGAAGGTGATGATGAGATTAGGACATTATTGCATTTTGCTAATGAGTAGTTTAATGTAATAAACCGATTTGATGTTGAGGATAGTGAATTGTATGTTGATGTTCAGAATATTGTCCAACATAAAGAGACTATGTTGAATGTTGATATTGATAAAACAATTACTAATTCTAGCTCTCATTATAGTGATTGTGATAGTGATTAAGGGTTTTGATTATTCTACTTATGATTCTGAAAAATTGGAGGTTTTTGAAAAAGAAAGTAGGAGGGTAATCAATGATAAGTTGTCTGATTGCAAAGAATTAGACAACTCCATGGCATTCCAAGATATTGTTGAAGCAAGAAGATATATTAACTTGTATTCATTGTGCAATAGCTATAATCTAACTCTTATAAAAAGTAACCCAAAAAGAATTAGGTATATTTGTCAAAAAGAATGTAAGTTTACCTGTCTTATTTCTGGTAAAAGATATTGTGTTGGAGTTAGTGTGAAAATACTTAAATGAGAGTATAAGTGTTAGCCTTCATTTAATAATCATAGAGTTAGTGCAACCACAATTTCTTGTTACTTCAAGAAAAAATTGCAAGATAACCCTAAATATAATATTAAAAAAATGAGAGTTGATCTTAAAGCTTTTTTTTAACATTAATGCTTCTTTTGATAAGTGCAAGAGAGCAAAAAGAATTATCTTAGAGAATTTGGAGGGTAGTTTTACTGATGAATATAAGAAGCTTGTTGGCTATGCAAATGTCTTGAAGGAGAGTAATGTTGGAAGTGATGTGGTTATCAAGGTATCTAAAGATGCACTTGCTAAAGGCAAAATGAATTTTTTGAGGATTTACATTTGCTTTGATGCAATCAAAAAGGGGTTTCGCACAGGTCTAAGATCTTTCATTATCATGGATGAGAAGTTTTCTAAAGGTAAAGCAAAATTTCAACTCTTAAGCGCTTTTGCTCGAGATTCAATGAATCACTTTTATCCCCTTGCTTGAGTTGTTATGGATAAAAAAAACAAAGTTACTTGGATTTGGTTCTTAAAATTGCTTCAAAAGTCTCTAGGCATCAACAATGGAGAAGAGATCACACTTATATCAGACATACAAAAGGTAAATATTTATTTTTTAATTTTTTTTAATTTAAAAATGACTGAACAGTCTACTATTTTGGCCTAACATAGAACTGAAGGGCTAACAGTTCACCGTTTACTTATTCTTTGTTACCTATTTTTTTTTTTTAATGTTCTAAGAAATAATTGAAGCAGTCCAACAAGTTTTACCTCATGCTCAACAGAGATTTATGTTAGACGCATAGAGGCTAATTGGAGAAAAAAAGACAAAAGATTCAAAGAAATGTGTAAGATTTTTTGGTGGTATGCGTGGTCTACCTATAAGGAGAAGTTGAATGACAATTTAAAGACTTTGAGAGAGCTGTCAAATGAAGCCAAAGAGCACTTATTGTAATATCTAATAGAAACTTGGTGTAGGGCTTTTTTTTACACTGTTTGCAAGAACCAGAAGGTGGAAAACAACTTCACTAAGTCATTTAACTCTTGGATATTGAAAGCTAGACATAAACCTATAATTGTGATACTCGAGGACATAAGGATAAAGATGATGGATATGATGAGGAATAATGAAGAAGAGGTGATGAGTTGGACTACTAAATAGAGTCCAAAAGCTTTTGAAATATACAATTCTTACATTCGGATTGCTAACATGTATGCTTTGAATGTCAACGGGATTATGAATTTAAGGTGAGTAAAGCGAATGACAAGCACATTGCTAATTTGAAAAACAAGAAATGCACTTGTAGGGTATGAGACTTTACTAGAATCTCATGTCCCCATGCTATTAAAACACTTCTTTACAAAAAAAAATTGTTCCCTTGACTTAGATCCATTGGTAGCACTCAAAGAAAGCATATCTCTTGACTTATCATAACAAGTTACCACTAGTTTCAGGTCTTACGTTCTTGAAAATAGGTCCATCAAAAGAAAAGGAACCATCTACTTTAATAAATTTAGCTGGCAGACCTAAAGTAAAGAGAAAAAGAGGCAAAGATGAAGCACTTAAAAAGGAAACTGATTGGGTTGCATCGACTAAAGGAAGAGTTCCCGGACATAATGCTATGGGTTGTGAAAATGTTACCTTTTCATTCTAATTAGTAGTAACTTATTTTAATTAATGTTATATAATTGTATCTCAATAACAATATTGTTGTTATTTTATCCGTTGAACAAAATGAGTGGTAAATGAACCTCAAAGAGTGAAAATTTAAAGGGTAAAAATAAAAGCAAGGGCAGAAAATCAACTAAAAGGAAAAGAAGATTAATTAATGAATAAAAGGTAGATGAAGAACCTCCCATATCCCCACTTGCTGCAACAGTAGAAGACTTACCCTTGTCAGCTCCAGGGATGGATCTGCTGGAATCGAAATAATCAGGGCATCATGCAGAAGTTAATAATTGCAAACCTTGATGATAATAAGTCGGATGACAAATAAAATTGTACTAAAAAAGGCATAATAACTACATATTAAAACTAATATAAAAACATGAAAACTATTGAGAGAATAATCTCCCCTAAATAAAATTCTTTAATGACTACATTATAGATGCTATTGTATTTTTTTGTATGATAAGAAAAGATATTCTATTTATAGAAGTCTAAATGTTCTTCTCCAAGAAAGAAAAAGGATAGTTCTAGAAGAGTTTATTTCTAACAAGAAAACCTTTTTGTGCCAAGCAAACCTTTTAAAACTTAAATATAATTGTGGTAGAATCTAAATAAGGTAGGAAATTCAGGACAAATCCTAACAAATTTTCCCTTGGCTTAAATTTTTTGGTAAAATAATCAATGTCTTTTTCTTCACATAATCTTCATATGTAGCACTACTACTTACTGTGTTTAAAATAGGGGTGTACATGGGTCGGTTTGGTTTCGTTTTTCATTAAAAAAATTACTAAACCAATCATGTCGTTTTATTAAATCCATAAACTAAATCAAACCAACATAAATCAGTTCTTTCGGTTTTGATTTTAATCGGTTCTTTTGGTTTTTTCGGTTTTTTAATTTTTTTTAACTAAATCAAATAGTTAAAAAATCAAAAATAACTAATTGGGTCTTTATATTTGTTTTTTTAAAAACTAAATCAAACATATCTAAATTAATCAAAAATAAAAAAACTATAAATGACCTTTGAGAAAATAAAAACATGAAGAAATGGAGGCAGCTTAACGGCTTAACTCATAAGAAAAATAGAAAGAAGATATACTAACAAACATGCGAAAGTAACCAACGCCTGGTGAATGAGAAGAGGAGGAGAAATCGATCTCTGAAAAGTGAAGATGAAGACTGAAGGTTATATTTTATCTTGCTAGGTCCTTAGGTTAATATTATGTCATTATATTTAGATCATTTACTTACTAGTTACTAGTTAGTGCCTACTAAACAAATATTACAATTTACAAGGTTATAACTTATAAGCTCAAATAGGAATATATATCTAATTTCTAAATATTGAAATTAATAAAACCAATTTAAAAAATATCGATAAAATAGATTATAATTAATATTTTTATGTATAAAAGTGTATGTATATCTATATTATGTCAGTTTGGGTTGGGTTCGGTTTGACTTTTTTATGGTTAATACCAAACCAAATCAAGAATGATCGATTTTTTTTCTCGGTTCGACTTGGTTCGTCGTTCGGTTTGACTTGACCATTTGGCTTGTACACCCCTAGTTTAAAATTTTAATGTGTTAAAAATTGGAGTCTTGTGCATTAAAAGTAAGCACGGATTGAGATTGAAGCCCTATGCATTAAAAGTGAGCACGGATTGAAAGTAGAGCTCATGAATTAAAAGTAAGCATGAGTTGAAATTGGAGCCCAAACGTTAAAAGTGAGCAAGGCAGCGACGGAGGCAGGATTTTCACCAAGGGGGTTCGAAATAGATTCTCAAGTTGTGTCAAAGGGATTCAATATGCAATATATACACATAAATATCAAATTTAACCTTACATATACAATGTACTTTTCCGACGAAGGGAGTTCGGATGAACCCCTTTTCGCCACCCTGGCTTCGTCCCTGAGTAAGGGTTAAAATTTGGAGTTCATGCGTCAAAGTAAGCATGGGTTGAAAATTGAATTTTGATTTTTAAAGATGGAGCAGCAAAATTTTTGAAAATATGGTCGAAACTTTATTTCCACATGTAGACTTCATACTCTTTTTTTTTTCTTTGATAAAAATTTTTCATTATCATGAAATTGGTTGCAACTTGATTTGAACCGTCTCAAACATGTCTTTTAACCTGTGTTGTAACTGGCTGAACCATTGGCTTTAATACCACTTATTGAAATCAAAATAATCAGGGCATCATGCGGAAGCTAATAATTGCATACTTTAATGATGATAAGTCAGATGACAAATAAAACTATACTAAAAAAGATATAATAATTTAATATGATTTGATCAATTGATCTACATATTAAAAACTAATATAAAAGCATAAAAACTATTGAGAGAATAATCTCCCTCTTAACAAAAATTTTTAATGACTACGTTGTGGATGCTATTGTATTTTTTTATATGAGAAGAAAAGATCTTCTATTTATAGAAGCCTAAATCTTCTTCTCCAAGAAAGAAAAGGATAGCTCTAGAAGAGTTCTTTTCAACCAAGAAAATCTTTTTGTGCCAGCAAACCTGTTTGAACTAAAACACAGTTGTGGTAGAATCCAAATAAGGTAGAAAATTCAGGACAAATCCTAACAGGATCTACAACAGCGGGTGTGGGATCTCGAAAACTCATATCCGCTATTGCAAATCCTATAAATATATTAAAAAATATTTAAAGTGTATAATTATTTTTAGATGAGAACTCCTAAGCAAAAAGGTGGCTGGTGCAGTGGCAATGATGGGATCGTGAGAGTTTGCTTCGTCCGAGTATGTGGGATCGAATTTCATTGGATGCACTCCCCTTTTCTTTTCTTTTAACTCATTTTTTCATAATTTTTTTTTAAAAAAAAAACATAACAAAATCAACTAAAAAAGAAATAAGCTAATATTGCATATTAATTAATTTTATTAAGAACCCATGAACTTAAAATCGTAGATCTGCCTCTGGTCAGCTCCACATCCCACTCAAAATAGTCCATCAAGTCTACCTACAAAAGGTATGTTTATTCCAAACCCAAGGATTCAAACAAAGTAGTCTATCCAAAGCCAGTGTATATCTGGTCCATCCCCAATGATCTGGATTTTGAGTATTCATCAATTGAAGTTGAAGAAGACCTACCTTTGAGGCCAAGAAGTGTGTTAGAGTTCAAGTCCAAAATCCAACAGAGAATGAAGCAATTCCTACCAACCGGAATAAGACAAATTAACTTAAAGAGTGATGCTAGAGGTTTAAGTAGACCAAGAGATTTATATGCACCAAAAAGGCTATCAGAAAATGGTCAAACTTCTATAACATGAGATAATTGGAGAAATTAAGAGTGGACAAACTTATGACGAGAAAGAATAATGGTAAGACACAAAACAATGATGGTGGCAAGTGATGATGTTTAATAATGGTGGTAAGTCAATGTGTATCATATATTTTTGTGAAAAAAATTTAATTGATGTATTTAATGATGGTGGCTTAAGAATAGTACAAACTTGTGTTGTTGGTTTTAGTAGTTGATGGTAACAGTGGAACGTCATCATGTCACATTTTTGGTGCATCTTTTTGGAGTTATAACATGACATTTGCTATATTAAACTCTCTCCGGAAAAGCTTGATCTTCTCATTCCCAATATCCACAAGAAGCAAACTATCAAAATAAATCATAAATAAATTAGAAAGAATAGAGAAAAAAAGTGCAAATAGAGAAAAAAAATTCAGTGAACAATAAGTTCACACAAACGGTGAAAAAAATAAAAAATCTATAACAAAATAGACTAACATCCGGCGAGGACATATGAAAAATCTTTTTTTCAGATTAGATTGATTGTTGGAAATGAGATTTTTGGTAACCAAACCACATTCGCACATCCTTTGCAACGAACAACTGTCTTGCGATATTTTATAAGCTAATCTACTTGATGAGAGGGAAAATAATTATAAAATCTACTAGAGAAAAGGAAAAGAAAAGTTGCATCCAAACCTAATGGAAAGTGAAGCAAAGAAAGAAGTAAATCCCGATGATAGGTTTGTGTGAAATGGGTAAGTAAAGTGAGCAAGAGGAATTAATGGTAGGTGAATTTTGGATCGGGTAAATAGAGGCACGAGTTTTATTTTAAGAAATCGAGCATTTTAAGTGTAATTGGGGGATTTCGTCCATTTTAAAATATTTTTGCACACTTTGTTAGCGGTAAGGGCATATTTAGCCCTATAGTATAACGAGGTATAAAGTTAACTAATAGACGAAAGTAGAAAAATATTTTTGATGTTTTTTCCTTAAGTAAAAGTGTCTGGATGAATCCCAATGAAGTATAAGGATCGAGATGACAAACTGAAACAAGTATAAAGTCCAGGTTATTTTTATCTTTTTAAAAATATTTCTAGTACCAACTAATTCATTTAGCCTATCTTTTCACTTTTAAAAAATAAAAATAAAAATAAAAATTGGGTATAGAGAAAAGAGAAATAGAAAGGAAATTATAAGGTGGAGAATCGAATTCTTGCCAACAAAATAAAAATTTAGGTAGTCAACCAATTGAGCTACTAAGATTCTCCCTTTTCACTTTTTATTACTTTTTGCGTTCACTTTTTTTTTTTAAAAAAAATTATTTTTGGTACCAACTAATTCATTTGAAATCACTCTTTATCATTTCAGGATATGCTCATTTTATTTTATGACCTTTTACAAAAAAATTTTATTTTTATACATTAGAAATATGAAAAATATCGTTATTTTCTTCTATTCATTTTATAAAAGATCAAAAATTTTATTTTTCCTAATTTATGTATGCAAGTTCATAAAAACTTTCTTGATTACTGCTGTAACACAAGACTCGACATCCAAAACAAAATACTCCCCCTCCCCCCTCTCTCAGTGAAAAGGAAAATTTATTTTTAATATAAAAGTCCAGTAAAATAAAATAAAATTACATTTTTATCTTTTAAATGGGCTGACTTTTAATTTCAAGTATGGGGTATAATTTGTGAAATATTATGATGTGAAAATATAAATTTATATTATGCATAAAATTATTTGCCTCGAAGGGTAAAAATTTAAAAAAATATATAAAATAGAAATATTATGATGTGAAAAAATAAATTTATGTCAAATGCGGCAAAATTATTTATCCGGAAGGATAAAAATTTAAAGAAAAACATAAAATAGAGGCAAAAAGTGTCAATGACCCAAACGAAAGGGAGTTTTTTTTCATTTCTAAGTTCTTCCCCTCGAATTTATACTTTTGCGAAGCCCAAAAAAGCCCTATATGGTATTTTTCAACCCCAACACAATTAGCTTTTTCTCGTCTCTTTTGATTTCCAAATCGAGCCTTTTCCCTCACAATCTCAGATTCTCTCTAAGTTCTCAGGTATTTCTCCAAGTATGAACACTTGCTTTAATTTCTTTTCAATCTATGTTTTCCGGTGAACTTTGTTTCTTAGCTCGGATACTACAAATTTGAATCTCGATTTCATGTCTTGGGGTCAGCTTCTTTTAGGTATTTTTGCATGTGAATTCATCAAGTCTTGCTGCTGATTTTTGGTTGCCTTTTACTGGGTTTTCGGGTTTAACTCAGTTTAGGGTTTTCTTCTGTTCATTTCCTTGAAGTTTAAATTTTCCATTTTGGGAAGTTTCAAATCATCTTTCTTTAAATATTAATTGAGTTGAAATGTTTTTAGCCTTGGAGATTTGGTAATGTTTTAAGTTTAAGAATAAACTTTTCGTGGGTGCGTGATGTTTTAAAATGTTACTTTTCTTATTATTTTACGCCTACTTTCTCTGAAATTGTTGCTTGTGTTGCTAGTTGATTGAAAAGGGGATTTCAGAGGCAGTTTAAAGTTGTGCAGTGCTCTCTGATGTGAGTAAAGTTGATTGATTTTGTTTGGTTGTTGAGTTGGATTGATAATGGAACAAGGTTTGGGTTCTGATGCTAATTCTCCAAGTGGGTCCACCATTGATAAGACTAGGGTTTTGGATGTGAAGCCTTTGAGATGTCTTGAACCTGTATTTCCATCCCCAAATGGAATGTCATCTGTTTCAACTCCACAACCTTCACCTTTTGTGTGTGTTCCTCCCACTGGTCCATTCCCGAATGGGGTTACTCCATTTTACCCTTTTGTGGCTCCCGGTGAGTCGGGAAGACTGGGTGAAAGTGGTCAACAACCTCCAAGGGGGGTGCCAAATCAGGGCCCTTTTGGTTATGGGCAGCCTATATCTCCAGTTCCTTTAAATTCATTCAGAAATCCAACTGCAAATGGAAATAGTGGGAGGTCAACGAGGGTTGGCAGAAGTGATGGAGCGGATGGCTTAGTGATAGATGATGATGGTTATCGTAAGTCACTGAATCAGAATGACCAATTTGCCAGTGGATTTGTTGTGCATGTTAATAATGTGGAAAACTCCAGTACTGGAAGAAAAAGGGGAAGACCTAAAAAGCCTCGAAGAGCTGAGCAGGCCGGGACCCATGTGGAAGTGGATGTTGAATCTCTTTTAAATCAGCTGCTCACTTCTTTTAAAGTAGTTGACTTGGATCAGGCCAAGAAAGCTGATGGTGACAAGGAGCTAGTGGGTAGGATGCTACTTGTTTTTGACTTGTTCAGAAGAAGAATGACCCAAATTGACGAATCAATGGATGGTTCAGGTTCTGGTAAAAGGCCAGACTTAAAAGCTTCTAATATGCTGACGACAAAGGTAGTTCGTACAAACCAAACAAAGAGGATTGGAAATGTACCTGGGATTGAAGTTGGTGACATTTTCTTCTTCAGGATGGAACTATGCCTAGTGGGCTTGCATGCACCATCTATGGCTGGGATAGATTATATGAGTGTCAAACTAACAAAGGATGAAGAACCTCTTGCGGTCAGCATAGTATCTTCTGGAGGATATGATGATGATGGAGGTGATGGAGATATGTTAATTTACACTGGCCAGGGTGGAGTCCAGCGGAAGGATGGGCAAATGTTTGATCAAAAACTTGAGAGGGGAAATCTTGCTTTGGAAAAGAGTCTGCATCGTGCCAATGAGGTAAGAGTAATTAGGGGTGTAAAGGATGTTGCAAATCCAACTGGGAAGATCTATATTTTTGATGGACTTTATAGGATTCAGGAATCATGGGCAGAGAAAAACAAGTTGGGCTGCAATGTCTTCAAGTACAAACTTATCAGAGTACCTGGGCAGCCTGAAGCATTTAAAATATGGAAGTCAATTCAGCAATGGAAGGATGGTGTGGCGTCACGTGTTGGAGTCATCCTACCAGACCTGACATCTGGTGCAGAGAGTCAACCAGTTTGTCTTGTTAATGATGTAGATGACGAGAAAGGACCTGCCTATTTCACTTATGTTCGTAGTCTGAAGTACTCAAAACCTTTTTTAATGCCTAGACCCTCTCCGGGTTGTCACTGCCTTGGTGGGTGCCAGCCAGGTGACTCCAGTTGCCCATGTATCCAGAGGAATGGAGGCTTTCTGCCTTATAGTTCACTTGGAGTTCTTTTGAATTACAAAACCTTGATACATGAGTGTGGTTCAGCCTGTTCGTGCCCTCCTAATTGCCGAAACCGCATGTCTCAAGGAGGTCCCAAAGTTCGTATGGAGGTCTTCAAAACAAAAAATAAAGGTTGGGGACTCAGATCTTGGGATCCTATCCGTGGAGGTGGTTTTATTTGTGAATATGCTGGAGAAGTCACTGACGTCAGTAATGACAATGATGATAATTTCATTTTTGATGCAACCCGTATGTATGAGCCATTGGAACCTGTGCGTGACTATAATGATGAATCTCGGAAAGTCCCTTTTCCCCTTGTAATCAGTGCCAAAAATGGTGGAAATATTGCTCGTTTTATGAACCATAGTTGTTCACCTAATGTATACTGGCAACTTGTTGTACGAGAAAGTAACAATGAAGCATACTACCATATCGCCTTTTTTGCCATTAGACACATTCCTCCCATGCAAGAGTTGACCTATGATTATGGTATGGAAAAAGCAGATCATAGGAGAAAGAAGTGCTTATGTGGCTCATTGAACTGTAGAGGTTATTTTTACTAGTCTACAAGGTCTGATGACACAAAGGGAGTTTCCTAGTCACAAATCCACTGCATCAGGTTAGGTTTCTTCTGTTCAAAAGTCAAAATTCTCATTGTAACTGCTCAGTTTTCCTTTTTAACCCATGGGTAGTGATTATCATGTGAACTTTGTTAGGTAAATTGGTGAATATTTTAAGTCATGTTAATGTACTTTTAAGTAAGTTGGTGAATATTTGAATTCATGTGAACCTTTAAGTAAGTTGTTGAATATTTAAAGCAGCTGTCATCTTTGGTTGTTTTGACTTACACCTGTTTAGTCTGTATAACTGATTTCCAAGTCGACTTGTTTTCCTTTTAATTTATCCATTCGGCCTGTTGTATAAATTTTGTGAAGGGCCTTAATCCTTATGCCATGTTACACGAATCTTCTGTTTTACTGTCGTCTTGTGGTATCAATACAACATGATATTGGAGCACAGGCGTGTGTCTGTGCTGGATTTGACTCAATGCGGGTAAGGTAAAAGGAAGGAGAGAAGAGAGAGAGCATACCGTGAAATCAAGAAGAGATGAGCAGAATATTGCTGGTCTGCCATCGTTGCAATGGACAACTGGATTTTAATCTGAAGACTGATTTCTAACTAGAAGAAAAGATGCACAAGCTAGGGTAGAGGTGCAATCCATTTTTTCCCTTTTTTTCCTCTTAAATTTAGTTTTTAAATTTTCTTAAGCTGTAGATGTGTTAGAACCTAGAAGTGATAGACTGAAAACAAATTTCAATAAGTGTATGATCTAATTTAGGCCACATATCAGTTTGGTTACTTTGTTTTTTCCAAAAAACTAGGTCTTCTTCTAGTTTTGAACAAGCCCAAAAAGAATAAATATGTTGGGCTACTCAAAAGATGCTTATATCATATCTTACCATCTATTTGCACTATTCCGTCACCCCTACTGTTACTTATATCCTTATTGGTGAATCCTAAAGTTCTAGAAATGTCGACTAGGACCTCGAGATCCCTTCTCAAATACTTGCACCTTTATCCGTTTATCATAGGCACCATGTTTCCTTCCCTATTCAGTGTTGCTTTCACCTCTCTTTTTCTTTTGATTTTAATGATTATACTCGTTTCAACACATTTCATGTGACATATTTTCATAGTCTAGTTTAAGAAGTTAGTTGACTTTTATGTGTTCATATAGAGATATACTACTGTATATTATGTTATAGTTCATTCACTTAGTGTCAAAATGATTGATTTGAGTTGGAGCAAACATAAACTCATCCAAATCAGGAAAAGGGAACTTTAACCACTGGAAACTGCAGTAGTTACCATAATGGTTAGGTTGTCAAAGACTCCATGTATTTTACAATGTTTTAGAGAGTTTGACCTCAAAATCAAACTCTGTGGCACAAAATTGTTCAAAGGACATTTATATTCTTTGGTAGAGGAGTGAATAGCCTTACAATAGTTGTTAAAGTGTGATTTTAATTGGATTTCTGGCTTAAATCTGAACTGTTCGATGGATTTGAGTTTTGGAACTTGGATGGAAGTTGTGTGGATATTAATTTGTCACGTGCAAGTTTCCTGCATGTGGCTCGTCCCTTGCGACCTCTTTGGATTTGCATGGAAGGCAAATGGTATTTGGAGGAATAGACAACGCATGATTTTCGTCTTGTTAAGTGTAGAACAGGGTTGTTTTACATGCAGGCTTCTGAAAGGATGTCCTGTTTAACCAGCAGCCAAGGCTCCAAGACCCTTTGTTGACAAATCTGGTCTGGTTACAAGCTTAGCTACTGCTATACCTGTAGTAGGAGATACTATAGTGACTTGGCTCTCGGGTGGTTCTACGTGGACAATGTCATCATAAATCATATTTTAGTCTTTATCTTTTATTCCCCTTTATTTTAGTAGGGGAATAAAATTAAGAAAATAAATGGCCATGTTTGGGCTTTGGTTAGTAATAGCGCAACACGTGATGTGTAGTAAGACGGTTCAAAGTAAGTCGTGGACTGATCATTGTGGTTTTGAGTTGAGTCATTGGAGTTGGACTGGCTTTCACGTTCAATTTTGATAAAGATGATATTTTCCTTTCACATGGATGCTCGATGTAAGCCAAGGATAATCATCCTGACTTGCAACATATTTCCCATGTTTCAAATTCAGATTTACCAAGCATTTAGGTTGAAAAAACAATGTCACCCGGTCATTATCAAATTAAATGCAATTTTTTTCCGTCTGTAAAGATTCCATCAGAGTGCTTTCTATTTCTAATATGTCACGAACTAGATCAGAATCATTTTCAATTAGGCCATAAGTGATTCCAATTTTCTCATTGTGTCTGGATAAAGATTAAAGATCTTGGGCGATCGATCTGGTAGAACAATTCAAAAATAAAAAGAAGTATCGTTGATCTTTTGACGTGCATTTCGAGCTCAAAGTACCATTCGTACAAATAAGTATCCTCTTTGTTACATGATTTTTTTTAAAAAAAAATCGTATATATAGATGTAGACTTTATGAGGCAATTACTTAGAAGTATATTTTGTGCTACAGAATCCCATGATCCCAACCAATTTTAACTGGGGATTTGGTCACTGCCACAGAGACGTAGCAATAAATATCCACACACTAACAAAGTTATTAAGATGGAAATTGATCAAACTAACCAAGTCAGAAATGATCAACCATAAAGTTCACAAACGTCGCAGTTGAGGATTTTGAGGACTCGAAAGACAACTCGCAAATAAATTTAGGAAAAAGAGGGCAATAACAAACCAATCTATCCAGCAAAGAAACTAGGTACTAATCAGGACAAGACCTCAAAACTTTTTGTTATCATCGGACAGCAACTGTCGTGATCAAAAAAATGACGACCAATAGTAAACAACAGAGCTCGTGTTATCTATAAATAACCTTAGGACACAGAACAACTTCAGCATCATCTGCCCTACAGAACCAAAATTCTCAAACAGATTGAAGTCATCTCCGGTAATTCCTTCGAACACCTAATAGTCTTTGTTACGTTAAGCATCTTGATTACTTTTCACAACCCACCTAGTACTACACATTCAATTAATATCATCAGAAATACAACCTGCAGTTTTGCGAAGCAAGAAGCAGGATAAAAGTCAGAATTAGGAATTAACACACACATAAAGCTACCATTAAAGGTTAGTGATTACTGATTACAAGCCATATTAAAAAAAGAAATTTAGATTGGTCATCATATCAGTTGTCACCAGTTTAGAGCATGTTATGTCTATCGGTAGTAAGCTTGCTGGTAAGCTGGGGCCATTCCATTGCAGTAGCCTCCGTATGGAGAGTAGTTCACTGGGGTGCCTGGATATGGGGCAGCTTCTGGAGAGTAAGGATAAGGCGGGCTCCTGCTACCGTAGATGGCTGGTGGTGAGGCATATGCTGGAACTGCTGCAGGGTATTGGGTGTGTGGTGGAGACCTAACAAATGCTGGAGCTACAGGGAAAGACGAAACATAGGCATTTGTTGAACGCCCTGCCTTAGCAGGAGGCATAGGACCACCATTATTGGCTCTCGTTCTTTTGTTTGCTGGTACAGCTGCTGGCCTCTTTTTCTCATTCTTGGGCTTCTCCAACTGCTCAAGCTGCTTCTTAAGGTTGTCTGGTGGGAATTCAGCTTCAAGCTTGTATTCTTCAATGCACTTGAGAACAGAACGAATTGCCGATTGCTCTTTTTTTGCAGCAAAATGCTGTTAAAACATGCAAAAAGCAACAAGTAATTTAGAATAACAAGTAGTGTCTTATCATATCCATAAATAACTCCCATGTTTCTTTGTTGCAACAAACTTAAGGTACTTTAAGGCATACACCACAACAGCATTAAAGCCTCATATGAAACTTTGAGCTTAGAGCTCAACAACAGCAACATAACTAGTGAAATCCCGCAAATTGGATCTGCGGTGAGTAGAGTATACACAGGCCTTATCCTTACCTCGTGGAGGTAGAGAGACTGTTTCAGAAAGACCCTCGGCTCTAGTTAGTTATGAAAAGGAAAAAGGGCAGTAAAAGAAAAATGACAACCAATAAAGAAAGCAGTACAGAGCATCCAGAACTCAATGGCATCAAATGTATGCATATCGGGACAGGCATGGTGCAAGAGAAGCTCAGATCTCTTCCATCATTACGTCAACCAATTATGCAACACTTCACTATGTCTAAACCCTCAAATCTCTACAAGCATAAAGTAATGTATGCAAAACTTAGCAACGCTGAACACCTAATATTTTTCCAAAAAATGTAAAAAAAAAACATGACTAAGCATAATGGCATTTGTTGGCAGGGAGAGTATAGCAGAAAGAGACAGACAATTGAGACTATCTGGAAAATAAATTTAAACAAAATACAGGATAGCTGGATGAGATATATATAACAGGAGAGAAGGCATTGGATGATACCGCAGCTCGACCAGAATTATTGGGATCTTCCAGGATTGCAGCAGCAGCCTTTTTCGCATCTTTCAGGAAGGCTTTCAGAAGGGGAACGGGAGGGAACTTATCTGCAAGTCCAACTTCATAGGTGAAATGTACGGCATCAACTTGCTGTCCCCGGCTGATTAATTCTTCAATCATTTCTGCAGACATAACAGTAAGATTACATACCAAGAATCATTTCTTGGAGTAGCAGACAAAAAAGAAACTGTAAGGATGTATAAGGTACAGCGGCAATCATCAAACCTATTACCTCACCACATACCTACAGCCAAACAAATCCCATTAGGATGGCATATAAATATGAAATCATCTAGATCGGAAAAAAGAGGGATGCTCTGGAGATCCCAAAAACAGGTTTCATGCACATAAGCACAAATTACTTACCCAGAAAGGTTAGACTTAGATCCTGCTGTCAACATGTTCTCACTGTATTCCTTTCAACAATCTAATACAAAATGGAGGACTACAGAATGATATTTCATCCACTATACTTTACATTTCAACTACAAAAAGAACTTTTAGGGCATGAAACTAGTCTAGTGCCTCTTTGCTTCGCTTATTTCATTTTCATCAATTATCCTCTATTCAAAAGACATAATTTGTTTCTAAAAATTCCACAATAAGAAACCAAACCAGTTCAAATAACTAAAAAACACTTCTAATATGGTGGACCAACTAAAGCACTTAATTCAAGTGGCCATCGATACTGTTCTAGGACAAGACAACTGAGCCCATTATCAGAAAAGCAATCAATGTTATAACCAATCTAGATCAACTGGTCCAAAAAAAAACAAATGGTTACTTAACATTTTTGGCTTGTAGTCAGATAATCCTATGATTGTCAAAAGAATAGACATTCTGCTTCCACAGAAGAAGCAAGAGGGATGCATATTTTTATAATGCAATGAAATTGGAGGAGAAGAAGCTGGATACGTAGGCATTGAAGTCTTGATGCTAAACAAGATCCAAACTAAGCATGGCAATAATGTAACTCCCTTCTACAAAATGTCACTTAAGTCAAACCTCAAAGGACTAGCGGACCTTGGTGCTCATGCTTTAGATGTTTATTTTGAAAAAATACAGAATTCGAACTCAACCTGAAACAAAGCAATTGAAGTCACCAGACAAGTATTCCACGAAAAGGAGACAGCCAACCAGGACGGCACAACTAAATACCAAATGAGACTCTCATGGATAGTGAAGATAAGATCTATCTCGTAGAGCTCCTAATCTACTCCACTACACAAGTAAGAATGCTCTCAGATTACAACAGTTTTGCAGAACATATTAGCATAAAATGGAAGGGTGAAAAAACAAATTTAGTATAAATTAAAAGACCGTTCCCATGACTAGCTAGGAGACACCTCAGAGGCTCCCTTGCAAAGACCCACTTCTCTGGTCAATGGCCCTTATAAAGTAAGATTTCCTAACAACAGTAGATACCAGTAGGAAGAAGTCTAATTTAGCTTTGAGAAAACATCCTACAAGGAACCCCAGCTCGGGAAATGGAAAACGAAGAGCAAAATGACAATATTCCACTACATGGTCACTCAATCGAAGCTACTAAGCTAAATTTCCTAATTAACAAAACCTTGTCAACTGCAAACTTACTCACAAGCACACTTAATTCCCCAAAAATCACATAGTTATGAAAAACGTACTTTTTCCATCAGAACAAAAGACCATTGAAACAAAAACTACCGCTAAATCCAAAGCTAGTTCCCCGCGATCCACTTCGCTTAATTTAGACCCATTTCCCCATGGAAGACAAATTACTCCTATTTCTCAAGCCAAAGCAACATATATGAAAAACATGGCATAACATAACAAAAAATTACCAGGCATTTTATCACCAAGCCCAAGAGAGATAGCCAGTTTAGGCATCTGTTTCCTCCATGCAGACCCAACAACAAGTTTTCTGTACAAATCAAAATCCTCATCCTTCACAACTCCAAAAGTCACCAAATGCTGCAAGAAAGTATGCACATCTGGTGTCTTCACATTCTCAATCCCTCCTCTTTCATCCAAGCTCTTCTTCCAAATCTCTGCGATCTCATTAGCCTTATCCTTCACACTTGGAGTCACCAATTTCCTCTCATTCCCCAAAACAGGATCCATCATCACTGGAATCAAAGATTCCAACATCAAAACACAAGCCCAGCCCAAATCATTGTTCCTTTCATTTTTACCTTCCCTTTTATCCTCCGGAAACACCTCCGAAATTGCTTCCAACACAAACCTTGGCGGATCCACGCATTCTCCCAAAGCTTTAGGAATTTCAATCCTTAGTGAATCCAAGTCCTTCTTCATCACCGTCAGAAAATTCCAGAAACTCCTAGAATCCATCTTAACACAAAAGTTCTTCAATTTTAGCAACAATCCAGTAGAGTCATCCACTTCTGGCTGTTCTACACCCTCATCTAGAGCTAAAATGGCAGCTTTCTTGTTCTCAACAACTTTCTGCAAAGCAATTGAAAGTGAAACATTCATTGAATTCTCACGGTGTTCGAGAACTTTGAGAGATGCTTTGGTTTCAGAATCCAGGGTTTGGATTTTCTCTTTCAAAGCTTCAGACTTTTTGAGTATGTCTTGTTCGAGAGAAGTGAAGTGATCAGAGAGTTCCTTCCAGAGAAGTGTACAACTCGTCATTAGAGAAGTTTGTCGCTGGAACTCGTCGAAACTCGGCGGCGGCGCCACCGAGTCGAGTTCGCCGGGATCGGCGAGTGAACCCATGGTTGAATTATTGGAGAGGAAATAGGAAACAGGAAACCCTAGAAAAATTTGAGGGACTTGAGAGGGGGAATTAGGGAAGGGGACAAAGTTTTTGGGGTTTGGTGGTGAATGATAAAGTTAAGGTTAGGGGAAACAGTACGAGATGATGACGTGGACAAAGAGATTGTTGGCACGTGTGTTTGTGTCTGCGGAAATGGGTTTTAGGAAGTTTCTATATTTCAACCAGAGAGGAAATACTTAACCCATAATTAGGAAACTTTCGAGCGTTGCATTTGAAATTTGATAGATAATAATAATTTGAACTCATAATATATATCATACATTTCGTAAAGTCATGAGAATTTAAAAGTAAATATTGAAATAAATTTATGTATTTCTTTTATTATAATTTAATAATAAAAATATGTGTTTAAGCTCTATATTTGTTAGTGTAAATTTTTTTCTTTTAATTACTTCAGATCAATTAGAAAGTATCTACAGATAACTTTTCTTAATACGTGTGCGAGTTCATAATTTTAAAAATAAAATATATTATTTGTTATTTTATAATAATTTTAAAAAAAGATATGATGATATATAAAATTATCTATATTAACGATATGTGACATACTTTTTTGGTTTTATTTTTAGAAATTACTGACATGTGCTTGGGGAATGTTGGGTGGAGTGTTGCTTAAGTTAAGGATTATGATTTATATTTTATGGGGTTTTCAGAAATAACAATCTTGGTCTCCTCCTGCCGTTTTGTTTTGTTTTGTTATTTTATTTGGTAACTAGTCAAATTATTCGTGCTTCGCTCAGTTTAATTAAATTTTTGAGTGTTAAAATTTTTTAAATTTTTTTTTCATTTTTTAAATATTTTATATTTTAACTAATTATATTATTGCTCTTAATTTCACATATATTTTTTTATGAGTTTTTGTCACTTAAATTTTTATATAACATATTATACGTAAAATAATAATTTTATTTTCTAAAAAAGAAGGTAGAGAACTAAGAAAATATCTCTCTATATATATATGTTAAAGCTAAGCTAAGAAGAGGTGGCGTGACATGCCTCTAAAGCCAAGAGTAACATTTATTTTTTTCTCAAATTTGACATTTTTTTTTCTATTTCTATGATTTATTAGAAAATCTAAAACTTATTTTTTAATTACATTCTCTTAATTATTAATTTCTTTTTCCGTTTAGGAAGCCCAAAGGTCATGGTTAAGAAGGGGGAAAACAGGAAAAGAAAAATATTAAAGAGTAAAAAATATAAATCAATTTATCAAAAACTCAACATGCTAATAGTTAAGTTAAAAATTATTTCTCTTTTCTATGATAAATAATATATTTGGATTAATTAATAAATTTTATTTATTTGGATCATATACTTATTTTCAATATATGAAGTTTGTTTTGAACTTATTTAATTAAGAAATATTTAAAAAGCACTAAAATGTATTAAACTCAACTAAAAGTAAATATTACATAAAATTCTATTGAGAGTTATCTATAGGTTAGAAACTTCTATATGCCGTATGTAACTAACTTTAAAACAATTTAATGTCTCTGATTATCATATTTTTCTGATATAAAATTTGAGTATTTTTCTCGGAAATACTACGCAATTTGTTAAGAGTTTATTCTATATTTTTAAAGTTGTTTCATCTTGATACAATCTGATTATTCTTCTTAGAAATGATATACAAATTGCCATTTTTATGAACAAAAACTCTTAATTAAAATCGATTCAATTTTCAAAATTTAAATCTAAAACTTTTATTAGTTATTACATCATCATAATCTTTAGTGATCCATGGATTAGTTTAGATATATTCATTACTGTCGTGCGAAAAAAGGCAGGAAATGAAATGACTAGTGCAGATCAGTCACATAAACAATAACAAAAAATGTGAAAAGGGCAAAAAATGCTGTAGAAGTTGTACTACCCCCTTGACTCAATCGAGCTTTTTTTTTAAAAAAAAATTCATCTAAAGAATAATGTTATATTTTTATAATTTAAAAAATTAATTTCTCTTATATTTAATAAAATTAATTTATAATCATATAAATATCTAAAAATTATTTTAGATTATATATTTTAATAATTTTGTTCGAAAAATAAAATTACATCAAGTCACGTGAAGAGAAGAGGTTTGTATGCTTTAGTGCGATGATAGAAGAAGTTGTGGATGAATGATTTCAGAAGAAGTAGAGACAGATCAAAAAAGAAGTGAAGAGAGGTAAATTAGATAGAATATAATCCTAAATAGAAGTTTTAGAGGAAATATATAAGAACAGAATAATCAATTAGTAGAAAGCAGAGTGTTGTTTATCTAATTTACCCATATTATTGGTCATAGTACCATCATATATGGTGTCTTGTGTTTAGATCTTTGATTGTCTATTATTTCCTATATGTTTTTGCTTTAGGTAATTTTAACATATTTTATTTTTTCTGAATATTGTATGGCGAGGAAAATAAAAGAAGCAAAAAGCTAATAAAGAAGGATAGATATTTATAGGAGTAGTAGTAGTAGTAGTATGAGAGCATGTGAGGAATGAGAATGACGTGAGAGGAGACACCTGTTTAAGGATAGTGGAGGGAAAGCAAGAATTTTCCCAGAAACCGAAGAAAAAAAAAAAAAAGCAAAAGCATAATAAGAAAAGCCTGAGAAAGTGGCAAGTGGGACGGTGGGTGGGGAAAAGTGGGACCCAATTAAATCTGAACCGCCTCACATGGGTAGCAATAGCAATAGGCAATAGGCAATAGGGGCAGTCAGATAAAGTAAAGTCATTTGCCGGCCTTCAAAAATCTACTACTCTTATCCCCCTCTCTCAGAGTTGGGTACATTCTCCGTCTTTCCCACTTTCTTTTAATAGGCGTTTCGATAGGAACGTGAATTCATAGACTTAAAATTATTGAAAAAGTTTTTAATGTGTATGAAAATTAATTTTTTATTTATAGTTTAAAATACTTTCTTAAAACGAATTGGTGGTTGTATTTGTACAGTTCATTCCAGTCGGATTCTAACAATTTATTGCTAAATGTAAAGATAAGGTATTTAAAATACAAACAATCATTTCATGCATAAACGAGTGGTACTATTCCCATTTTTTTTAATAGGAAAAAAAAAGGATAAGAATATTTATGAATTGTTTTCTTTATTTTGGAATATCTTAAAAAATTTGCAAACAGTGGGGCAACATTTTAGTTGAAACTGATAAAAAGGATAAAGGAAGTAAAAATACTTTTATACTTTTTCCGTAGACATTTGTCATTTGAATTTTATTGGCGTTAGCTTGCTGAAATTATCGATTTCAATCTAACAGTTGGCAGGCATTTTTTGTGTTTGTGTTTATATTTATTTTGAAGTTGAATTAGTCTTTTTCTCAGTAAGACATCTATCATTTATTCAACGCCTTAATTTATGTCGAGTAGGGATATTCGTCTCTCAACGTTAAATCAATAGGAAATTTATATTATAAAATATAATTTTCTTACCAATTTTTTACCAAATTAATTCACTGAAAAAACGTAAGGTGGGAAACAGATTCTCACTAAAGTAGTGAGAAACTTTATGATTTTTCCGTGTAAAACAATTATTATTTTTTCTTTTTTCATCGATATTCAGTAGGTATAATCACTTAATATTTTTTGATAAAAAATTTGAGTGAAAAAATAAAGACTTTTTAGTAGTGTCTGTTAGAACAGTCTGGTTTGCAACAACATACGGAGCAACCAGTCCCCTTCAATATCTGTTCTACGCTATTGAAGAGAAATCTTTACGTATTTATCCGAAATAAGTGAAATTTTTGATCCATGTGCCTGGAAGCAGCTCTAACAAAGATGAGAAAACTGACTAGCTCATGATGAGTTTCTATAATACGTGATATGAAGATTCGTATAATCAACCCTAATTTAATTAGATTTGAGACGCTATCAATTAAAAAAATCTGATTGAATTCTCGCAAAACATACTTACTAATTAACGGACATAAAAGCACTTCTTATTAAGAGGTTATTCATTCTTCGACTCAAATCGTTTAATTACTGAATAGAGTTATACGAGTAATAGTTACAAGTAATAATTATACCAATTTCAAACTTTATAGTGTATTAACGTGGAGTGGAATGATATGGAAGGAGCAGAAGATAACAGAATGGAACAGGCATGCGCACTGCCTGCTGTCCTCTCTGTCTTTTTTACTTTGTTTTACTTCAGATTTAATATTTGTATTGATACTCGATTAAATTTAAATTTCATGTATTATAAAATTTATTTCTAAAACCAATATATTTAACATAACTTTTTTTTACTTTCAAAAATTTAAATCTGAAATATCTAATTAAAGAGGAAGAAATTTCAATCATTCCACCACAGTTGACGTTAATATTCTCCTCTCTATCTGCTCTACCTTTAGTTAGGATAACTGAATAAACAGTATAAAGTAGATGGAATCTTAGGATGAAATGAAACCATAATATTCTAATTTGAATATGTGGGTATTATTATTATGAGTGCATGTGATTAACCTTTAATTAATTATGCTTCTTTGCCTCTGACTCTTTGTTGTTATTTGATAATTAATCTCAGACAATAATGAAATCCACTGCTCATCTACATTTAGCCGCCTAACCTATTCCTTAAAATTTCAAAGAAGTGTGCTTTTTCTGCTATTTCTTTATCACCCTATAGTACAAATCAACTTATACATATCCCGATTAATATTATCAGACATCAATACAAATACAAAATAACCCTATATATTAAAACTTGAACAGAAAAAAGTTATCTAATACTTTATCTTTATAAAATTAAATTCGAAATCTCCTGATTCTTAATTTATATACTATTTAATAATTCAAAAACTGTGTTATTCATTTCTCTGTTATAGGCATTTTAATCATATGGTTTGTAAATTTGAACCGTACGACTTTTCGGTCCTCGGCTTTTTATCATACATTTTTTTCTCCTCTCCCTTTTGCTGGCGTTGTTGGGTAAGCTATTAATCTTAGATAATTAAACAATTGTCGCAAAAGTTAAAAGCTGAATTTTAGTGTTACTATTTAAAAAAACTAAATTAAGTAGCTTTTGGGCAGTTTTATGGAAATTCTTCTTTTCTTTGTAACGTTAATGGCGTTATTTTAAGAGAGTAAATAAAAATACTTTTCATTATTATCTTGTGTGTAACAATATAGATGAGGAGACATTTAGCTGACAATTTTATCCCAATTTAAAAAGATAAAATGCAAAATGAATATTGCTATAAATTTTAATCAAAGTGATATATACTGTTTTTATTCCCAAAGTTTATTATTACTTATCTAATTTAAATACCTCATAAGAAGCAATAACTAATATGAAATGTCTTACCACAATATTTATATTCATTAATATTTAATCTTACATCTTTAAAAAATAATTTACAAAATAAGTAATTAATGTTGAAAGTAAAACATAAAAAAACTCTATCCTAATGTGTTGAAAATGACAAGTAAAAATAAAATAATAATTTTAATTATAATACGCGAATACAAGTGAACAGAACAAGTAATCCATTCTTAAATTGTACATCCTACTTTCTTTTTTAGTACATTTTAAAAAATATGTAATATCTTTTTCTTTTTTAACAACTTTTATCAACTTTGGCACAATCAAAATTAAAAAACATCTAAATATATTTTACATACCTTTAATTTAAAATCAAAAAATTAAAAAATCTATCTTACTTTCTTAAAATTCGCATTACATCAAAATCAAACATATTAAAGAAGAAATACTTTTTCTTTTGAGTTTTATTATTAATTATTGACTTGAGAAGCACTAAAAGCAAGTTCATTTTCCCTTGGTGACTAGTAACCGTTTTGACTTAATGACTTATAAGTGAAAAAGCCAATAGTTAAAACTTTTGATTTATTTTTATTATTTTAATTTTAAAACAAATGCTCAAAAATATTTTTTTATTTTACCTAAACACTAGAATAATTAAAAACACAGTTAAAATAAGCTTAATCCAAACAAGTCTAGTCCATACATCTTTTCAAAAACAAAATATAGCTCTGCAAAACGCCACCAGAGAATTGATTCCTTGTTGACCAATAAAGTTGGGAGAGAGATAAGGCAGTCGAGTCTACTTTTTGACTGAAAAAATATTCCCCCTCTCGACAAAATTCCAAAGAGGAAAAGATCACAACTTCAAAATGACATCAAATCTAAGTTACATCACATTTTAGCAATATTTTCAAACAAGAACAATGATATCGAATGCTTAAAGGTGTTATGATTTAATTCAAGGCAGTAATTACTACCATGCTGCTTGTTTCATAGCTTTATATTGGATTTACTTTGCGCGATAACCATATGTATATCGTGAATAGCTGCTAGCTGAACCTGAAGAGCAGACAGCATATACCCTAGCACAGATGTGATACCTTTGTCTAAAACTCCAGGCTCCAGCAGCATTTGATACTTTCTCATATCAATCTAGTGACTTAGAAACAATTAGCCTGCAATAACAAAATCCTCGTTTCCTGGTCGATTTTCCGAGGCATAGGTTCGTACTAATATCTGCAAGGGAACCAAAAGGTAGACATTCATTCTTGTCTTCACAGAAAACGCATCCTAAATTTAACCTTGAAACAAGTTTTTGGCAAAACCATGATCATATATCCACACCCAAATGGTACACCCAGCCACAAACTGAGGAAGCGGGACAAGGACGGGAACAATCAGCAAGTCCATTGGACTTCAAAACTGCTAACCTTGCGCCACAAATGTTCACTACAAGGAGAAGGGAAAAAAGACACGCACGGCGTTTATAACTTAGCTTCTACCATTATCCCAGAGAACCCCAGCCCCAATTCCTAAGGGCAAGAAAAGTAAAGACGAAATCACAATATCTAGAGCAGGGAATTGCGTAAAATTCTCAACTGAAGCACATCTTAATGCAAAGCTATTGAAGTGGTTCTAACCAGATGGCTTGTAATCCAATCGGCTAGCAATGGTTATCTTCTTTCGAAAGTCGAAATCAACCTTCTCTAAGTCGTTAACAGTACCCAGATAACCATAGAAGATTCTCTTCCTCTCTCCAGTCCTATGATCAATCTTGCAAAGGTCAGGATTGCTCTCATCATCCTTGCCTAGAGTCAAGGGCTGCAGGCGAGCCCAACCATTTCTCCCGCGGTTATCTTTCTCAAAATATTCATCTAACTTCATGGCTTCCATCAGACCTGATTGGTCGCTTGCAAATTTAACAAGAGTAACACCTAGATGACCGTCTCTGCTATACAAGGCCTTTGCCTTGCCACCGTGAAATCCAATACCTGAAAGATTGGCAATTGCAGTACAGAAACATCAAGAGATGCAGACGTAGAGCTAAAACCAAGCCTGGAGAAAGCATGACACTGGTGCCCTATGACCAGTTTGACATACCTAAATTGGTGGCAATACACTACTAAAAGCACAACAGGAAAATGAAGCATAGGAGGTGCCAAGAAAGATATAATGCTAAAAGCAACTAGCACTACAGAACAGCACTAACTTATGATCAGTTCTGCACACAAACACTGATGATAACAAATGAACTGGGAGTTTCAATCTGAAGTTATCCTCTAATCTTTTCCTTTCAAAGCGAGAAAGATAACAACATGGAACAAGGGGGACTGATAATGAATCCAAGAATGAAATCATTGGCGAAGGCATTCATGGCATGAATCCTCCAACAGAAAAAACCTTAGCTAGCAATACTCGATGACCAGTAAAAGTGGTATGGTGGTGGTAAAAGCAACAACAACAACAATAATAAACAATAGCAACAATAATAATAATGTAATTCCTACACCAAAAGTTCTCAAGCTTGCAAAGAAATGGGAACATCAAAAAGACAAACTGACTTCTCACTAAAGCATCTACAGAAAATGGATTCAAACTCAAAGTTATTCATTGTAGGTAGAACTCAAGAAACAAGGCAGTGCACCAGTCCTTCGAACAAAGATACCACAGTAGAAACAAGATGCAAACAGTTCCTTATTACTCTTAACTGTACATTGATATTCTTCATGAAATTTGATGGAAAAACCATCAATTCTCTTTAACATCCCCAAAAAAGAGCACATCGATGAGACACGGTTAAGTAACCAAAAAAGGAGCACAAAACTACCTCTCACTGTGTATCCAGGAGAAGATATTCCCCCTGCTGAAGAGATGGTTTATTGAACCCAAACCAGATGCATGTCAACAGTAGTGGTGTATAGAAGAACTTTTCAGGAAGCTGAGGTCCAAACTCTTGAAGAGGGAAAAATCAAGTTGCAATCTCATACATGTTGAACGTGTAGAAACAGACAGATAAAATACAATCATGTTACTGAGTTCCTCAGAAAGAATTCTACAGGTTACTTCTGGGAATTTATCAATTACAGCAATCCTCCAAAGAAGTCCACATCTCAATGAAAGTAGAACCATGCCTAAAGTCGCACTACAGATTCACTATACTGAGTATAAGCAAATATTTCAGCTTTTCATCATTGTGATGCGTGAAGAGCAGACAAACTGGGTACACAAAAATGCATGATGAACAGAATTAGTCTAAGAGAATGCATTTCGTGCTCTAAATACAAATTAGCAACACAAATGGCACAGTGTGCTGGTTCCAATGCAATCCACATTATTTTTCGAAAAATGCATTGGTTTTTAACTAAAGATCCAATATAGTGAAATGAGTCGCAATATACATTTTTTGTCATCAAGATGCACGAGCATATCAGCCTATAGGCAACACTTTTCGCTGATTCTGATTCTAGTTAGCACTACAATTGGCATGCAATCTGCCACATTGAAGTTTTTTCAAAGGTAACAGAACTCTTATACAGAGCAAATTTTAAGAATCACTAAGGGGCTTTTCTAAAACAACAAGTCAACTGTAATATCACTCCAGAAATTATCAACTAAACAATGTTTCAATAAGTAAGACAATTCCTTTTGTCTGAAGGGCACCACAAACGCGCTGGAATATTTACAATGCAAAAACTCAGTGTCCCTCTGTAAATGTTTGCAAACTTAGGAAACCTACGAGGGAATCTATTTCATTTACATTTGAACTTTTACCGCAGAAAGACAAAATCTGAAGATCATTTAAAGCGCTTTTCATAAAATAAGAAGTTAACTGTGATGCCATCCAAAATACTATCCCTAATATCAATTTCCGGATGTGATTTAACACCCTAATAAGAAGTTAACTGTAAGCCTTTCTTGTCAATTTCCTTGACAAATCATCCAATCAACAAAAACACATAAATTCAGGTCTAAACTCCGGTAAGCTAATTGTACAAACCACCAAGTTTGCTTTTACAGTCCACTGCAAGACCTGATTAACAGATTTAAGATTCTAAACTGCCTCAGATCCTATGATTCTTGGTCTAAGAGGCACCCCTCGCAGTTTTTGGGATCTAGTGCTCCATGGTTAGAGGGGTCCAAATGGGTAAATCCCAATTCTCTCCAAACACTATCGGACAGTACACTTAAAGGCAGAATAATAAATCTTCAGCGACCGCTAGTGTGCAAGACAGTGGTGATTAAGCGACCACTGACAATGCCAAAACACAGACGCACAAATGGCATTGTCAATTAATCAAATGGATCAGACAAATTACGCAAGTAGAAGTACTAGTCCTGAAAAAAGGACCATAGATATTGAGTAGAGAACTTTTAGATGTGGCAAGTAGCTATGACTATTATACGCCTGCAAAAAGATAGCACAGAAAGCA
The DNA here is from genome assembly GCA_035772735.1 of Datura wrightii. Lineage (NCBI taxonomy): Eukaryota > Viridiplantae > Streptophyta > Magnoliopsida > Solanales > Solanaceae > Datura > Datura wrightii. Next base: position 9,017,903 of record JASDFA010000009.1, read on the forward strand.
GGAAGATTCCCTTGATGAAACGATGGAAATGATAAGAAACAGAGATGGATGTTTTACCTCTAAGGTAACTATCCATTGCCTTGTTTCCCAAACCCTCCATGCGCCCATCATCACGTTTTCCTGTGATAGTGTTATGGATTATAACCAAAGGCGGCCACAAAATTAGATCATCTCGGTTTGCAGTTGCTTCATCAGCAGATAACATCTGATATGACTTCGAGTGATCAGGAGGTGTCAAATAGTTCCATCCCATCAGAACACATAATGCTTTGTGAAAGGCCAAATGTTCCACAAGTGAATCAGCACTATCTGGGTTGTAGGAATGCATAATAAGAGAGTGCATATCAGGACAATCTTTTGTAGTCCTGTGTTGTTTTCATGCCAAAGTTATGAAGTACTTCAGAATTATTCCTCAAAAAATTCCAAGTTAAGATAAACTCAAGTGTAGACAAAGTAGGGCATTGAGCAATAAAAGGGAAGTTGGGCAGTATTATTTCAAGGTGTGAAACTGAATAAGGTGCAACGATACTATTTTGACAGGTTGCACAGTAAAAATACACCCGAGTATGAGATGTAATTCGGCCATCAACCAATAAATTGTCTTTACACCTACTCCAAAAGGGAAAGAAATCTCTTTAAAGGTTGCAAAAGGAAGTCAAACAAGTCCGTCTCAATTGAATGGAACATTGAGATATTTAACACCTTGAGATTTTCTCCATGGTGTGGTAGGATAAAGAACATGTGGTACAAACTACCATGCACACATTCCACCTATTGCAAGCTTACTATGAACCACATTACAATCTAATGACTAACAAGTAGAACGTAAAGCATAGAGCAGCATATGAACCGTGTACATAGCTATTTCTTCTGTCCCATACCAAGATGGGGAGAAAGCCACCACTGAAGAAATTAAATAAGACAATGACTCCTTTGCTACTTTTCTACAATCAGCATTGTCATACTATAATTTTTTAAATTAAAGGGCAAGTATATTGACTACCAGCAATGAATGCTGGAGAATGTGCAATTAGCATATCACGACAAGTGGGTAAGTATATTGACTACCAGCAGTGAATGCTGGAGAATGTGCAATTAGCATCAGGTCAAGTCGTGTAAAGTGCTCAAAGATTCAATCATGGCTTCAACATCATCAAATGAAGCCATATTGCACCAAAAGGAAGTGTAGAAATACATTTGTATTTGACCATACTAACAGATTCTTTTTTGTTCTCAGAATATCTAATATTACTTGACCACCAAATGGAAAAAGTATCCATTGCCATACAATAACAACCACCACCATGATAATGGAGAAGTTCAGCAATCACACAACAAAAATTCCATTAGTTGGTTGCATGCATTGATGTTGAAACTCAAAAGGGAGACCACACTAAAAAGTGGTAAATGTATTAAAAATTGCTCCGAGTTGCCACACAATCATCTACCATTTTCATCTGTCATGGAATGCAACAATCTGTTCAACCAATTCAGCCACACAGTGATAATACAACATTGTGAAAGTAGAAGCTAATCCTCCTCCAACAAGAACTTTTTTTGTTCAAAATGAGAGAGAATTAGAATTCTTGACAAACTTCAGAATAATGTACAGAAGAAAGCTTTTCTATGGCCTAGTGATCTATGAAAGAAAAATATTCAAATGACAAAAGCTCTGAAAGAGTTACACCTACATAATATGAACACATTGGTGGGTTCTCATTCTACCTAGGTTGACTGCCTTCAAGTCATTTAGCTGATACTTGCACCACATCCACTATAAAGAAAGCAAATGACTAGATTTTCATATGTTAAATAGTCAACTCATGATTGTCAATCTAAATACATCTAAGAAATGATGTGAGAAAGAAAAACATAAGTCAAATACAATTGTATTATTGTGTATAAAGGACCATCTGTCAAGTATTTAAGCAGGTAAGGTGCTAGAATTTACTTGGTGCTCTAACTTAGAGAACCCAAAAAGCAACTCAACTCGTCTCAAACTAATGTGATAAAGCATCTAAGACATCATCACACAGGACAAGCAGGGTAGAGCTATAACACAGGTAACCAATCAATGACGGAGTAGCTTCCAAAGCTTTAAAATTGCCTCACCGCAAAGAAGAAAGAGTCAACAAGCTCTGTATAGCTAAAGCTAATCCCAAGAAACTAATGAACTACATTACATATGCAACCACTAAGCTACAACTGTCTATCAAATATGCAAGTTAAGGAAAGCAAATAAAGACTCCCCTCCTCCTATCTCTCTCTCCCCACACACGTAATTCCCTTGCTTAGTATATCTGTCACTATACTACTAGTATTCTACTTTTAAAAGCAATCAAAAGAATTAAGTAAAATATGTAAACTGGGGCGACGAAACTGGGGCGACGATAGAAGATGAATACAACAATAAATGAGGCAATCACGATAATAACCCCAACAGATACTCATAACTAACAGAATGGGTCTCTTTACAATGCTTTATTTTACTTCACATTTTCAGAACAACATTTTTGGAATTTTGAGAAAATATTGTTGTTGTTACTACTATTATTGTCATAAGTTCTCTGTCAATTCAGAAATAAAATAAGATATGCAAAACCACAATTTCCTGTACACTGAACAACCTTTCACTCCCTCTAAGCTATGTCCCCTGCACCACCAACTACCCCGACCTCTACTCTTTATATGAGTCTTTACTTTAGGTTCTTATTCCACTTAACAACCATTGTTCTTGTGCATTTGTACATTATGATCCTTTATAATAACCTACTAAGCAGATAGTAAACATACTTCAACTTCACTGTCAGTATTTTAATTTAAGTATTTTAGAACAGATTCCTACCTCGACGCAAGCACTTGATCCTATGAACTAAACATGAGATACAGAGTTGTTACAATATGTGTAGTATAACACCCATAAACCCTGTATTGTGACTGCTCCCTGATACAATCCAATATTGATATCAGTTCACATCCTTAGTTGGGAATTGAAGTCGTCATTAGCAGAAAAATCAATGTGTCAGCAGAACACTCTCCACTAAAACCTACAAATTCTAATTTTAACTTAGTCTTACATTTGATGCGATATATCTCAACACTTTAATTTACATACCAAGCATAGAGCATTTGAAGAAATACAGCAGTAGAAGTGCAAATAGAACAAGGGAAAATCTTACATGAATTAAAGAGTTGGGTTGCTATTGATTTGAAGAGGGATTAGGAATGACAACTCAGAATAAGCAATGAGAGCAAGAGATAGCTTAGGACGAATGAACTAGAAACCATGTCTTGGCTAAGACCAATCCATAAAAATAGAAAGAATCCTAATTAGACAACAAACTCTTTGAAGTTTTTTAGGAGAACATGAATGAAGATTTGGGTACATGTTCATCTCAATAGAAAGATAGGAGAAACAAGATTTGGCAAGAGAAAAGAAATCAGAACATAAATTACGATAGCCAAAAAGAAAAGCAAAGTTCAGTAAGTGAACATCAAGAAAGGGAAGCAAAAAGAACAGCACGTGATAGAAGTGAAAAATAAATTATGGTAGTCCGGGAGGTAAAGTATAGCACTATTAAGCCACAATACTAGGTGAATAATTGATTGGTTCATCTGTCGGTTAAGAATATTAGGGGGTTTCAGAACTGTGTCGCTCGAGCCAACTTGAGCACCTCAATTATGTTCCCGGCTACCTCCAGCACAAGTATCTCGTAACTTTGTCCACTAAGTCTTAGGAAAAATAGAAAGAAATCACCTAGCACTTGTCAGCCGTTGTTGGGATTTGATCTCTAGTCTTCCATGGTTTTCATCCCACCTTAAGAACTCAGGTGTTTTTTCCCAGCATACAGGTGCCTTTTAGGCCACTCTACACTTGATTTAAATAGGAAGCATCCTCCCCTACCCAGCATGCTCTACCCTCTCTCAATAAATATGCTTATACAACCCAAAAATGGAAAAAAAATTCAAAAGGAGCAACATTTAAAAAGTAGGCAACAAGTTCACTGGGTCATTAAGACAAATATTACTCGCTCGAGTAAGAAGGTAGGCACAGTCACATGTTATAGAGGATTAAAAGAAAATTAATGTCCCATGTTATTGACATTTGATGTGGAACCAATTAGTGTACAACTTTAAAAATCTCTTCAAGTTAGAATAATTAACTCCTTTAATAGTGGCCACAAATGAAAGAAAAGTTTTTACCCTATTGTGGTCTAATGGTTCTAGACAAGTCCAATTTAATTAGTAGGAAACTTTATGCCTTCCAATTCTCACATTCAAACAAGAAAAAAGCATCAATTGCATAACCAACAATGCAAGAACTGCACCCAACCCAAAGTAACTGCAACTAGAGAACAAGAAAAGGGAGAAATCGTAGCCTAATTAAAACGAACTTGGGAGGAGTCCTAATAATCATTTTAAAAAAAACATCCAGATCTTTTCCTATTTTTTACGCTCTTTATTTTCATCTCTTGAGATTAAATAAGTAATAAAAAGAGATAATTTCTCCCTTGGGTTTCTTTGCATCCTAAGCATGTGCTTCTCTAAATTGCATTGCTTCATCCATCAAAAACAATAAACCCCGACTTCACTTCACCAGGATGGATCGATTGCTTTTTAATAGCATAAGTAGCCATGGAGGCAAACTTACCATGGAGCTAGATCCACTATCATTAGCTTGAGAATTAGATATGATCAGTAAGAAGGTAGCTTACCTAGTAAACAATATGGCTTCAAGATGCCATCTCAGAAACAAGAGACAATGACTCACTATGATACCTACACAAATGAATAATGGACCAACTACATCTCAATCCTCTCAACCCTACCACCTATCCTCCCCAAAACCCACTTATAGGATTTCAATGGGTATGATGTTGTTGTTGTTGTACATCTCAAACCAAAACTAATAGAGAAACAACATTTAGTACATACTAGAGGTAAAACTAATGTCCTTTTAAAGAATAACAAACAGTTAGATATCTTTTTTTATGCAATATTGCAATAATGCAAATATGAAGATTGAAGAGGGAGGAGAGAGAGAGTGTGTGTATGCGTGCAGGTGTGACAGAGAGTTCTAGCACGTTTTCCAGCATTCAAGGGCGAAGACAAACTATATTCGTACAGCCTATCAAAAAAATTTAAAAAAATCAGAGACTGGAAAAGAGGCCATCCAATCTCTGCTCCAAGGGAAGTCTTGAGCAGACCTCAAAGCTCCTAAGGGGCCGTTTGGTTACTGGATAAGACCCAAGTAAATACATGAATAACTTGGCTATTCATGTATTAATTTTATACAATGTTTGGTTGGTAGGTTCCAAATGTTATATAAAAGTTATTCATGTATTAATGTTATTGTTTTAGTAATTCTACATAATTAATACTCACATAACTTATGAGGAAATCTATGTATAATTTTATGCGGGTAGAAGATGGAATAAGTTATGTGGGTATTAATTGTACATGAATTAAAATAATTAAATTACACATTTAATCCTATCAATTTACTTTTTAATTTTTTTTTAATTAGGTACTTCTTTTTAAAATTATCACTTTCTTTTGTGTACCCAGAATTAGTTATCACTTTTTTTTTTACACCTCCACAGTAGAAGCAGTAGTCTTGTTATTCGGTGTACATTTACACCTCTACTTTCTTGTAATATTTTTTTTTAAGAAAAGGTTCAATTATACAATAGAATTTTATACTATTTGTTTACTTATGTATTTGTCAATAATACATATTAATTAACAACAAATTAAATATTCAGTAATCAATAATTCATGTATTGTAATCTCTACATAACTAAACCCTACATAAATAATAACTACATAACCAATACTTGCATAACTAATACCTATATAACTAATACATGAATAACTAAAACCTGCACAATTACTCCCTACATAAAATAATACAAAAACTCCCTCATAACTAATTCACGTATTACTAATACCTGCATAACTCTAGCCCGTAACCAAAAGGCCCTTAAGGGTAACGAGTTACACGACAAAGATTAATTTACAATGCAAAGCGAACTCATTCTTTTTCTCCACCTAGTTATTTGCTGACAAAGTCAAGACACAAGCTCAACCATTATTTGCAACGTGTTTCCAAATTAAACTTGATCATTGCAGCATCTCTAACAACTAGTGTTAGTTATAACAGTGCTCTATAAGAATCAAACACTTTCTCCAATTAACTTGGAGGTAGCTAATTCTTTATCTACCTGCCAAAGACCTTTAACCCCTACCTACTATACCTTCTTCTACAATATTCCAAGTTTGACAGGAATAGTCTGAAAAATGAGCCCTGAAATACACATTACTGACATCCGCAGCTCTACATTGAATAAAAGGTTTTAATTCAAGAGCTTAGATGACATAAACAAATAACAAAGTAGCTAGGGCATGAGTATATTTAAGACAGAGGCAGGTAGAGCCTTAAAAGCATAGAAATTAACTTTTCTTTAGTAGATGCTTCTATTATGTGCATGAAAATCAGCATCTACTGAAGAAAAGCCGAACTGAAGGTCATTTTACTACTTATCCAAAGAGAGTCCTATCTCAAAACTGAATCAACACAAACAAGCATTCAACCTACACATCAACAATCTAGGAACATTAGAAACACAATATAACCCTAGTATATTCCCACACCTGTTACAAGCAAGACACTGCAAACGCCCCTGCTTTCCATCAGCCAGATAACTCCTTTTGAGACTAGCACTGTCATAAATTAACTTCACCATAAGCAAAAAAGACTTCTTTAAAGCACTTTGATCCACCTCATTGTGCTTAATCCTACTAGCACTCCCTTCAAAACCTCCGGTTCTCATATATTTTGCAGGCCTAATCATTTCTTCTCCTCCTCTACCCATATACAAGCTACTTGTCCCCGGCGGAACCGCACCTGCATTTCCATGCTCCAACACCTGTTGCCTTAACCTCTCAAGCCCATCTTTTCCCTCGTCACCAAACTTCCTTTTCATTGCATTATCACCAATACGGCCCCCCTCTAGCCCTATTGAATTCCAATGATCCGGATTCCTATTCCTCATAAACCCATCATCCGGAAACTGCCTTTCAAATCCTAAGCCCGGCCCACGAAACTCCGACCGGGGAAAAGCTGGAAAATCTTGATAATCATGGGGTAATGCGAAGTATGAGCGTACAGAACCATCAGCAAGAACTATGGTTCTACGCTCAAGCATGTGAAACCCATATAAAGGAGGAGGAGGTGGGTCACGGAAAGGGAAAGGGGGTAGGCCAAAGTGGGTATTCGGGTCGGGGTTTGGTGATGGATTGTTAAAGGGTTTCGGATTAGGGGTCGAAGGGTGATTGGGGTTTGTGGGTTTTGGAGAGGGCTTTGATTTGGGTTCGCCGGATCCGGAGGCAGAGGCGCCTGTGGGGGTTTTGGGATCGGAAGAAGGTTTCTTTCCGGTGGATTCCCATCGGGATTTACGCTGTGAAGCAGAGGCGGAAGAAGGAGCTGGCTTACTGGAGGAGGGTTTTGGAGGGTTACCTCCTGCCATCCTCTTGGAGAAACTGGGGCTTTTGATCTCGACGAAATTATCTGGAAGAGTTCAAAGGGAGCAGTTATATGGAGTTAAAATGTGCACCAAAACAGAATAATCAGAGTACAGAGAAACAAGGTAAGAGACATTTGCATTAGACCTAACTGTGGTATTAGGTCAAATGAATATATATGTGTGTGTAATCGTATTATATTATAACTAGAAAGTTCTCAGTCAAAAGTTTGATTATAAAAATAATTTTTTATTAAAAATAAGATTTTTTAGTTAAATAAATAATTTTAATATAAAATTAAATGTATGATAAAGGATTGTAACATTTATCAATACTTATTAAGTTTTAATTATTTTATATATATAATAATAATTAAAAGAGGAAGAAAGAGAAATTTTATATTAGAAGTGGAAAACTCTTAACTTTAAAGTTGAATTACCATTTTATCACTTCACTAAATTAAATAAATAAAAAAATACCTATATTATAATAAAATTGAGAAGCTCCTAACTTTAAAATTGGATTACCATTTTGCATCTCCATTAAATAAAATAAAAAATTAAATAATTATAATATGATATATATATTGGTAACTTCCAGAGAACTATTATTCCTATATAATACTTGTGTACAAAAATATAAACTTATATTATATTAAATAAATAAAAAATAAAGATATTTATAGTAAATAATAACAGTTAATCATTATAACCATTGTGTTTGAATTTCTTCAATTTTTTTAACTTTGTGCCCTTTTACTACTTGACTCAAGAAATTGAGAAACACTACAACTATATTTATTCTCTAATTAAATTATAAATAAATGCATATTTAGTATACATTTTTCAATCTTACGTGTTAATGCAATGTTTCTGGTCTTCCTAAATTCTTTATAATGAAGCATTTCAAAAGTATTAAAAATAATAATGAATAATTAAAGAACAATAAATGATATATCCAAACTTTTTATCTTTTATCCATTTTTCATGTCTTGCAAAAATATATAAAAAACACTCAACATAGAAGGATTTATTTGAGCAGAAAATTAGAAATGTGAGAATTTTGGTCAAAGCTCCAACAGAGAGCCTTCTATCTTTTTCTAATATATAAAGTTTATTTCGTTTTTATCTCTTTCACTTTAAAGAATGAAGGATTTTTGTAATTTGCTTTAAATTACTGTAAATCGTGATTTTTTATCCCTTAGACTTTTTGAATTAATGGGTTTAAGTGATTTGCTTGAAATTTACTTGAATGTAGAGCTTTTTTTTTTTAAATATAGTTGTCTTGACTGTTGCATTTAATATTTGTATGTTGATAATCAAGAATACATGGAGTCATTATACAACTTATGAGGGATTTTAATAGTTTAGTTAATTATTTATAAGAGTATTTATTTTATTGTTGAGAGTTTGATTTTTTACGTTGTAATTTTTTTCCTCTCTCCCAATTATTTTTAAAATAAAACTTACGGGTTTGGCAGAAACCAACAGTTTTCTCCTAAATCATGTGTTTGTACTAAAATATGTACAAAAGAATTTATCTAAAATCAGTGATCTGAAGCAAACTGAAGATAATTTATTAACAAAAATGTTAGATCATAAAAAAATTTATCTTTTTTGCAATTCAGATCTCATAAACTCCAAATTTTAGCCTTTAAAAAAGTTTGCACGAGTAATTTCAATGAACTTATTTAGGTGGTCATATCTAATATCTTCACTTTTTTAAAAAAAAATAATTCTTAAAATTTCAATACATGTAATATAACTGTCAAAATTAGGATCACCTCTCATCAGTTTAAGTTTGTAATTTTTCTTCTTTTATGTAATTTATATCTCGTGAACATATTTTTTTGATATTTTTTAAAAAGTGAAAAAATATTATACTGATTAACATGGGATACACAGGCAACACACGTGATCAGAAATTATATATGTGTGTGTGTGTGTATAAAGACTATAAAGTAAATATACGAGAAAAAGTATACAAAAAGACTGATATATTATTTAATTTTTAAATTGATGTATAAATAAATTGAATTGATTTCCTTTTTATGAAGAACATAATTTGTCGTGTAGTTTGTATGCTTGATTGTAAACTTATCTAATTGTAAGTTTATCCCAATTGCAAGTTTATCTAATTAATATCTGCTTGATTGCAAGTTTATCTAATTGTAAATTTATCCTAATTGCAAGTTTATCTAATTAATCGTATAACACTTTCCCTTAAATGTTCATTAATAAATAGTACATCTCGTATATCTTAATAGAAAAAATTCAGCTACACATATTTAATAATACGTACAACTAGTTGCCTTATTAAAAACCTTACCGATAAAATTAACGAAGAAAATCTTAATTAAGAGAAAAAGAATCTTGGTTAAGAAAAAAAGAATATAACGCATATTTTACTTTCCATGATGAAGATCACGATTTAATTGTCCAAATCTCCGCACTTCGATCTCGTATATCACCTTTTCAAGAGCTGAAGTTGGTAAGAAATTGGTGAAAAAATCTGTTGGATTATTACTTGAACGAATTTGTTGTATATCAATATCATCATATTTATGAAGATATGTTTAAAGAACAATTTTGGTGAAATATGTCTTGTTTTGTCTCCTTTATGAAGCATCTTTTTAATTAGGTTATGCATATAATATTGTCTTCATATAGGACTGTGGGTACTTCGATATCACACTTTTTTCTTTGATGAAATGTATCACTGATCTCAACCATACATATTTTATACTTGTTTCATGAATAGTTATTATCTAAGTTGGTTTGAACTTGTAGCAACAATGGACTGTTTTGTATATCACCATTATGTAAAAGTAGCTCTATATAAATAGATAGTCAGTTTGAGATGTAAATTATTGACATCCGCAAGACAAACAAAATTTGTACTATTATTATTAGTGTAAAACAAACTCATATCAATGGTCCTTTTTAGATATCGCAATATATGGTTAATTCCGTTCCAATATCTCCACTTAGGGAAAGAACTATATCTTGCTAGTAAATTAACACAAAATGTTATGTCAAGTTTTATAATATTAACAAGATATATAAGTGTGTCAATTGTACTGATATATGGTATTTCAGAATCAAGAAACTCTCTATTCTCTTGTTAAGGTTGGAACGAATCTTTACTCACTTCAGGTGGTCAAACAACCATTGAAATACTTAATGGGTGTGTTTTTTGTCCATGTAAAATCGTTTCAAAATTTTCTTGGTATAGACAGATTGATGGATGAAGATCTCATCTACTAAATATTTAATTTGTAGATCGAGATAAAAGTTTACCTTTTTAAGATCTTTCATCTCAAATTTTTTCTATAGATACTTAATTACCTTTTGGACCTCTTTTGAAATTTCAATGGGATTTATGTTATCAACACAAACAACAAGTATAACAAACTCTGATGTTATTTTCTTAATAAAAATACATGAACAAATAACATCATTTATATAACATTCATTTATCAAGTGGTCATTGAGACAATTATAGCACATGCATCTACTTGACTTAAATTGTACAATGATCATTGTAATCTAAGTAAGTACATTTCACCTTTGAACTATATGCTTTAAATATTTTAAATTTTTCTAGAATTTTCATATAAATTTTCATTATCAAGTGAGCCATAGAGATAAGCTGTAACAATATCAATCAGATATATTTCAAGATTTTCATGTAACTAAATTGAAGAGATATCGGAGTATGTTTCTTCATAGTTGATTTCGGGTCTTTGAGAGAATTCTTGTGCAACAAAGCATGCCTTGTATCTTACAATTTCATTTCTTTTATGCACAAAGACTCATTTATGACAAACTGATTTTACAACAACAGGTGTTTGGACTACTAGTCCAAGAATCTCACGTTTAACAAGTGAGTTTAATTCTGATAATCATATCTTCATCGACATTCTTTGACAGATAGAGGTTACTAATCCTCACTATCTTTCATAATGTTCAATGCAACATTATATGCAAAAATATTATCCATTATAATTTATAGTCGATTCAAATTTATCCCATTACAAGTATAACTTATTGATAGTTCTTTACTTATCACTTGAGTCTTGCGTTCACTAATTTCTTCAAAAATATCAGAGTTAGTCAGATTTTGAACATTTCCATGAGATTCTTTTATAGTGTTATCTTGATCATTTTTCATTCTTTTTTTCCCTATGATTTCTATCCTTAGAACCAAGTGGTCTATCATGTTCTAGGGAAGTATATAATTTAGAAGTTATGACATCAGTAGATGGTGTAACATCCCAAAACTTTCCTAGACCAGACTCAGGCATTTCAAGAAAGTTCAGAAGAAAAACCAGAAATTTTACTGCAGAACGACCCAGACAACGGGCCGTGGTAAGCTCGAACGGATCGTTGTCTGAGTCTTTGTTAGCGTAGCAGCTTTCCTTCGGGGGAAACGATGAGGCATAGAAAAATCCGTGGGTTGGACCAACGAGCCATCCTGTCGTCAGTTGAATCCCAAGTTCGGAACCCTATCAGACTCTTCCCTGAGGCAACAAGAGGAACTAACGGCTCGTGGTTCCTACCAACGAGCCGTTGCTACCACCTGTCGCCCAGTCCCAGGCCCTAACAGTGTAGACCATGAGTTGATGCAACGACCCGTTGGTCCTACCAACGAGTTGTTTTATTGATCGTTATCTCTAGGCTCAGTTTTCCCACCAGTACTAACGAGATATACGAAGACCCGTCGGTTACTCCAACGGATCGTGGTATCCTCCCGTGGTTCTTTTCCAGTGAGTAGGGTTTATGAACCCGGAACCAACGGTGGGTTCCAACCGGTCATGGTTTCAACCAACGATCCATTCTGAGGCCCGTTGGTCCGTGTCGCCCAGTTTTCAGTTCCTTCTTCCAGGGGTATGTTGGTAGTTTTTCACCTTTATAATGCTTAAACCCCAAATCATTTTAGGCTCGTTTAGGAAGGAGTTAAAGGGGTAGAATGACCTTTTCCCCTTCATTTCACTCTCTTTCCCTCAAGCCTAAGCGTAGAACAGACAAGAAGTTTAGAGCAGAAGCTAGGGCAGGCGTTATCTTCTAAGAATTTTATCCGGAATTTTCTCTAGAAATTCATAGCCAGGTATGTGGAAATTTAACAAGGAAATAGTTCTTTCCTTGTGCCCCCAAAATTTCTGCTATTTTTCTTTATCAGTTCTAGCCCTGAAACTATCGTAAGTTGAGAAATTATTAGTCAGAATTCGTTTAATTCATGTGAAATATTATTTTCTGATAATTGTAAATATTTTCCACCACTTTGTGATTGTATTGGTACTTGTCCCTGTAAAGTAAATTCTAGCCCTAGCTCTTGAATGCAGAAAACTAGAATCCTGTAATAATGCTTAGATATCGAAATTTTGCTTGAATTCATCAGTGTTGGGGACTCCCATGTTGTTAGTTGTATTAAAACTCAGTCAAATCATTGTCAATTCAGTTTCAGTCAAATGTTAGAATACTCAGTGTCAGTCAGTAATGTCAGCTAATCAAATTGACTACAGAAATTCTCGAGGTGTCAGTAGTACCTCCCAGTTATCAGAATCAGACTCAAAACTTGATTTTAATGGTTCTCTAGGCGGTCATGAAATTTTCAGATAAATAGCTCTAACCAGCCTTAGGACCCCAATTACATATTTCAGTTTGTTCTTTAGACGGCTACGCCACTTCCAGATAAGCCGCTCTGACCTGTCTTAGAACCCAGATATAGAATCCGGTCCGATAAGACTCTCAGGATGCTTCCGATAGGTACTCCTGACTAGTCTTGGGCCCCAATTTCGAGCTATCAGCTTGTTAGACAATCTAGAAATATCCAGTGGGAGTAGGACTTAGCACCGAGCCGGCCGGGGTTCCAGCACACCCAGGTTCCCAGAATTACATTGTCACCATAGGATTTACAGTTTATTTGGCCTCATAGCCCCAGATTTTGTGATTACACAGTTCATGCCTTTATACCCTGACAAGGTATATTGGGTCTTATCGATGGGGTGTATACATCGGACTTTATATCTAGCTCACGTGGTTATATGTCGGTTATAGACTCACTCTCCCACTAGTCAGTTCAGTTTCAAATTTGCTCAGTTCAGTTCAGTCTCAATTTAGCTCAGCTTAGAGTAGTTTCAGTTTACTCCGTTCAGATCAGTTCAGTACAGTTAGTTCAGATCAATATCACAGATTCAAGGCATGTCTATGACCATTAGACAGGATTATTTTAACCATTTCAGTTATATTTCAGTTCATATAGATCTCAGTATTTTCAGTTGGTCATTGCATGTCATTACAACCAGTTATTTATTCTTTGTGTTATGTTTTCTCCCACTTACTCAGTATATTCAAAGTACTGACGCATACCTTTTATGTTGTATCGTCTTATGATACAGCCGCAGGTTCTCAGACTCAGCTCTGTTAATAGATTTTCTGCAGATGATATCAGTTGTACCCGTGGTGAGTCCTCATCTCTAAGTATTGTTGTTGCACGAGCATACTAGAGGTGGGGAGTGGAGAATGTTTTCTCCAACATATCATGATCAGTGATATTTCCTTCACATTATTTTAATTGTGAAAGAATTCTAAACATGAAAGAATTATTCTCACTGATGAATGTAAAGTCTTGTAGCCTCAAATAAATTCAATTTTGTGGAAATACAATCATCTTCAGGTGGTCATATTTATCTTTCAAGTTAGTACACAATATGAGTGGATCTTTCCGGTGAAATATTCCATTTTAAAGCTTTCATCAAGGTGATGGCATAGGAATATTATAGTTTTATCCCGGTCTTGATTTGACATTTAATTTTTATCTTTGATGATGTATGTTAGGCCCATCGCCTCAAGATGAATTTTAGTATCCAGTATTCAATATAAGTAGCTTTTGCTCGATATATCTAGGGCAAAAAATTCAAGTTTAAAAAATTTTTCATTACAAAAATAAGTGTCCAAATTGATGCAGGGTTATAAGTACTATTGTTTACTGAGAAACTAATACTCGTTGGCCCTTTATCTACAAAATGCAAACTACAAATTAAGAGTTCTGGCGTCCAATACTTGCTCTGCTTTTAAGCTTGCAACTTTCTTCTTTATGTTTTATTTTGTCAAAAAAAAAATTTGCTCTCTTAACTTATTCATTTCAAGTTAATTTTAGTTTTAAAATTTCTTTTGGTATCAATCTAGTTCAGATATTGTTTTGAAATCTCAATTTTTTTAAAAAGAAAAAATTATTTATATTGCAATGAATATTTATGATATATTTTTTTGGTTTTAGGTTTTCAAATAGTAATAACTTTATATTATTGTTATTTTTATTTTTTGAATCATTAAGAATTAGAGTATCACATTTATATTCATACGCCTCTATAACAAGTAACAACCTATCATTATAACAATCAAGTTTTTATTTGAATTGATTTTTCATGTGATGTTATATTATATTTCTCTATAATAACACTTCACTGTAGTAACAAAATATTACTCAAACAAATAACTTTATCATTGAGAGGTTGCCTATATTGTTATAATATGACTTTAAGTAGGTGTTTTTGGGAGCCAGATTAGATCTGGTACCAAGGACAAGCAAGCTAGTGTGGCGAATGAAAGCAGAGGTCAGCAACTTAAACTCAAGGATGTAGAGAGGAAAGTTCAACAACTTAAGGCCCAGGAACAGTTGGTCGAAGTAAGGAATGGAACTTCAGTATCTACTTACTAGCAGCGAGAAGAAGTCATGGGCAGATGTGGTTGAAGAAGAGAGCAGGAAAATAAGATAGGCAGAATCCATTTGGAATCAATTTGATATTAACAAAGTTCACAATGCAGGATTTAAGCTATATGTGCCTCCTACAGAGCATGGTGAGTCCGCGATTGCTGAAATTTGTAGAGTGCATCAAGTATGAAATTGAATTTTGGAAAAACGCAGTGGTATGTTGTGAACTAGGGGTTCATCTACCGTTTACTGTGATAAAAAGGTTATATATTCAAAGGCCGTGGGAAAATTATAGTATTACTAAAATTTCAATGTTGAAGAATGGGATAATTATAGTGAGATTTGTCAATGTTGCAGGGAGATGAGGTGATCTAATGAGGTATCTGCCATTTTGATAACAAGCCCTTTATTGGAAAGCATGCACACCAAATATAGAATTCACAATGGAGGAATTATGTACTGTTCCAATTTAGGTTTAAGTTTCTTGGTTTGAAATTTAAATACTGGAGTGCTAGAGATTTGAGTAAGATAGGAAGCTTGGTGGAAAAGCCTTTAATGGTAGACCATAACATGGAGGAGAAGATTGGCCTTAACTTTGCAAGACTGTTGATTGAGGTAGAACTGGATGCTAAACTTTCAGATCGAATTAAATTCAGGAATGAAAAAGGGCAACTGGTTGAGCAATGAGTGCTTTATAATTGGAAACCAATGTTGTGCATTCATTGTAAGAAGTATGGGCATGCAGAGAGGGCATGTAGAAAGAAGACACCTGTGGAGAAGCCTAAGAAAAAACACAATGTAGAAATAGAAGCACACATAGAGGATTCAAGTCCAAAAGAAGTCCAAATAGGGACAACAAGATAGACAACAACACATTATATCACAGAAAATACAGAATACTGAGAAGCCAAGGGCTGATGCAGAAGGATGGATGACACCACCGAAAACAAGCAGAAATCAACAACAACATCAAGTTGCCAATACCAACTCATTTTAAGTATTACATAAGGTTGGAACTAGTACTCCATTGGTACAACATATTGGGAGCAAGGTGGGAGGACATGTCATACCACTATCTGAAAATGGTTAATCTATTATGTTGGAATATGAAGAGGCCTTAATAGGCCTAACAAGCAGAAGGAGGTAAAACTCCTTTTGGAATACTGAAAAAGTAGGCTTGATTGGCTTGTTGGAAACAAAAATAAAAAGGACAAGATAACAGGTATAACTAAGAGAATGTTCAATGGATGGAATTACATAACTAATCTAGAGTATCATTATAATGGTAGAATATGGCTTACGTGAAGACCTGACTTTTACCATGTCGCTATTATAAGTATGAATGCCCAAGTGATAACCTATGAAGTGGTATATATTCCCATGTAGTTGAAGTTCATGTTGTCAGTAGTGTATGTCTTTAATACTAAAGAAGAAAGAAATGGACTCTAAGACTACTTGGTGAATATTTCTCAGAGCTGTCAGTTGCCTTGGATGATTATAGGTGTTGAATACTGAAGACAGGTTAGGGGGAATCCAGTAAGATGATCTGCAGTGGAGTATTTTCCCTCATGTATAGACAATTGTTCCCTTGTTGAAGTACCTCAGCAGGGGAATAGATGTACTTGGAATGACAAAAGTAGTGATCAGAGAATTTTTACTAAGATAGATTGGGTGTTTATAAATGGTAGCTGATTGGATACTGTGCCTTCATGCAAAGTTAGGTACTTACCAGAAGGTGTAAGTGACTATTGTCTTGCACATATCTCACTGTTGGAAGGAAGTAATAGGAGAAGAAAGCCATTCTAGTGATGCAATGGATGACAAACACATCCTCGATTCCTCGACACATTAGATAATGGGTGAAAAGTGGAAATTGAAGGGTGTAAAACGTTGAAAGTGACCAACAGGCTGAAACTATTGAAGAAGGACATTAAAAAGCTAAAATCCCAATACTTTAGAAATATCATTGATGTAGAAAAGGAAGATAGACAGGCAATGCAGGAGGCTCAAAGGCAGTTACAAACAAACCCCATTAATATGGTGTTCTAGGAGACTGAAAGGCAAAAACTGCATAAATTTAGACAATCCTCTTTTGCAGCCGAACTGTTCTTACAACAAAGGAGTAAAGCTAACTGACTGAAACTAGGGGATGATAATACAAGTTATTTTTATTCAATGATCAGACACAGGGGTTTAAAACAGACTGTTGCTCAGTTAAGGGATGAAACTGGTGAATGGTAGATAGATTCAGGAGAAATTGCTAGAATATTTGTGACATATTATGAAGAGTTGTTAGGAAAGAAAGCTGAGTGTAGGGTGAAGGCTTTAAGTAGCCTACTTAAGAATGGACCAATACTGGATGAAGAACAAATCAATAACCTTGGACTGTCCTTTACAAAGAAGGAAGTTCAAAATGCAATATTTCAAATAGACAGCATAAAAAGTCTTGGCCTAGATGGTTATGGAAGTGGATTTTTTAAGGCTGCATGGTCTGTTATTGGAGCAGATGCATCAGCTGTAGTACTTGAATTCTTTGATAATGGTTAGATGCTGAAGCAAATAAACTCCACAAACGTTGCCTTAATCCCCAAGATTAATGTTCCAGAATATGCAGCTCGGTTCAGGCCTATATCATGTCGTAATGTACTTTATAAGTGTATTTCAAAGATGATTTGTAGTAGACTGAAGAGTGTTATTAATCATATAGTGGCTCAGAATCAATCAACATTTGTGCAAGGAAGGTCTATGTTGCATAATGTACTTATTTGTCATGATTCGTTGAGGCATTATAATAGACAAACAAGTCCACGATGCCATATGAAAGTGGACCTCAGGAAGACGTATGATATGGTAAGATGGAAGTTCTTAAAGGAGGCATTAATGTGGTATGGATTCTTAGAGAAGTTCACACTGTTGACACTCAATTTGGCTCTCCACATTTTTGATTAATTATTTTAAGCTTCTGAAATTTTTAAATGAAATAAAAATGTTTAAATTGTTTAAAATATTTTAAAATTATTTCAGATATTATATTAACATTTTTCATCAAATATATGTGTGTGTGTGCACGCGTGTATTATTTCTTACAATTTTTAATATTTAAAAATGTTTATAAAAAAAAAGTAGAAGAAAGAAGGGGTCAATTTATGTGTTATATATATGTATGTGTGTGTGTGTGTATATGTGTTATTATATTTTTTCATATAAAAAAATAAGTACTTTATTTGAGCACGTACTTTAAATTGTCAATTTTAAGTCGGTTATAATTTTAACACTAAATTGATCCATTTTCCCGAGTAAGTATTTTATTTTGTTTAAGTTCGGAAGCTTAATGAAATTAATCGATTAATATTTCATTTTGATTTTTTTTTACAAGAATGAAACGATTTTACAATTTAATGATTTCAAAGTTTTACCATTAATGCAATTTTATCAAGAAATGACTAAAATTGAAATAAAATTGATTTTGTTTTAAACTGCAATTATAGCCACATTGAGCCAAAAATCTACAAGTTTTCCCAATCCATGCCATCTAATTTTAGCCAATCCATGCGTGCCACGTAGGCAAACACATGAATTGTGCTTCTTAGTTTTAATCTCATCCGTTCATTTTTGATCAACGGCCTTGATATATTTATTTACTTTCCTCCTTTATATTATTGTTGTTGTTGTTGTTATTATTATTATTCTATTATTATTATTATTACTATTATTATTATTATTATTATTATTATTATTATTATTATTATTATTATGATGATGATGATGATGATGATGATGATGATGATGATGATGTTTACCTCTCATTTAATTCCAGCCGTCTGATCAAGTGATCAGACGGTTCATAAACGTGACCCGCCCCAAACCCATTGACCCGACCCAAACCACCAAAATATCCTAATCCCTACCCTTCTATCTCATCTATCGTTCCACCCCCCCACCCCCCACCCCCACCCCCCGTGACTCTCTCTCTCTCTCTTTGATCCAGAACACCGGGACGCCCAGACCTCCCTTCGCAGCCGCCAGCTCTCTCCCAACGCCGACCACCACCCTCCCCAACACCGACCCGACACTGACCCGATACCCAGCAATTCCAGTACCGACGCCCTCTTTTCCCCGCAAACCCACAACCCCTTATGACCCCGTCGAACCCCCCTCCCTCTTCCCTGTCAGACCCATTGCTTCCTAACCCGAGAACCTGCTCATAACCTCGTCCTTCTCCTGCTGTTGGCATGGAACAGAGGAGTAGGTACGTTCTTCTCTTTTATTTTTCAAATCTTTCATCATTATCTCTGTATTCTTCTCTGCCTCACGCCTCTATCACATCAAAGACTTGAGGATTCAAATTTGAATTCTTAAGTTCTGAGAATTTATTTTGAAAATTTTCCAATCTTCCTATAAAAGGGAGAGGCATTGAAGAAAAAAAAATAGACTGGGGAAAAACATTCGAACTCACTCCAGAACAGACTGAAAAACAGACTAGAGATTCACTAAAAAATCACTCAAGCGAGACAGGAAAATTCAAACAGCAGCAGCACACGGACACACTATTTTTTTTCGTTTCTCTTTTGCACCTTGGTTTCTCTTCAATTTACTCATTTCCTGCTCTTTTCTGTCCCTTTTTTGCTCGTACTTAGAGTCGGGAAAGTTAGCATAGGACTCGACCTCACAGAGCCTCAATTGCTGCACAACAACAGGTACACTCGGGAGCGCACTTGGAGTTACGATTTGACTCCATCTCTATCCAAATCAGAGGGTGATTAATAGTTGCATCATATGCCATGTGTGGCAATCTTTCCTCCTTTCGCCTAAAAGAGTCCCACACTTTCTTAGCTCTCTCTCTTATGATTCACTTACATTATCGTTATTTTTATTTGCTTACTTTATGTATGTTTGCGTGGCTTTGTGAATAACCTCTTTGGTAGGAATTATTTTCTTTTTATAAGTGCGTGATAAATATATATATATATTATATTGTTGTCTAAAAGTTATAGGTAAAAGGTGTAAAAAATGGGTTTCTCTTTTAAAAGGTTTAATGTTATTTTTACCTCCTTTACATGTAGTGTTAAAAATAAAAAAAAGGAAAATAAGTTTCTCTTTTTAATTTATAAGTTTCTCTTTTCAAGTAAATTAAGAATAAAAGAAGTAATAAATAATAATTTTTTAAAATTAAAATCTGATCATTAAGTCCAACTCTAGCCCCCCCCCCCGCCCCCCCCCCCCAAAAAAAAAAAATTAGAATCTGTCACTCACCGCTAAATGGGCTACAGGCCCAATATATTTTACCAAATATTTTGCAGAAATTTTGGCCCATTTCAGAATTATTTTCAAAAACTCAAGTGTGTGTGTATATATATATTATTTCACAAACATGTTATGCATATATATTATTTTATGAATATACTTTACATATTATTATATTATAATTTCTTGATACACTATTATTTACAGATGCATATTTATTTTTACATACTACCTAGTTATTATTTTACCCATTCATATGTGCATACTTTTAAATTATTTCCTATTCATATATTAACATCTATTTATGCATACTTATTTTTGGCATGTCACATACTATCCATAATTATTTTTATCTACATATCATGGATTGATTTCTCTCACATAACTTATCTCCACATACACATATACTACACACATTATTTTATACATATACATATATATATATTTACAAGTCATTTAATCACTCATATATTCGCTTAGATGTATGTCTTATCTCATATATATTTATTATATACTCTATATATATTACATGTGCACTATTTCACAACTACTTTAATATGTCACTTCCCACATTACATACATCTTATATCTTTGTATATCATTTTTATATATACACGTATATTACTTATAATTTCGACATACCTCATACATTTTTGCTATAAACTAGTTTAGATTATTTTACTACATTTTTCTCACCTTATCCTAACTACTACTTATTAATACATGCATATCCCATGTACCTTATATATCACGCCTGTATATTATGTGTATATCACATGTATATTTTGTATACTTCATACGTCTTTCAATTTTAAATTGTTTTCAAATCACTTTTAACTTGTTTTTATCACTTACTTTGACACTTTTTCTTAGCATGTAACAATTGAATAAATAGTCCCCCAGCATATTCTTAGACTAAATTTAAGGACTCTCTTCGGATAGACTCCGAGGGATGCCTAACACCTTCCCCTTGGAGTAAATAAAACCCTTACCCAGATTTTCAACGGTTTTCGCAGACTAAAATAGAGTTCATTATTTATTTAATTATTTATTTATTTTTTCTTTCAAATGATTTTTCTAATATTTTTTCTTAAAATTAGGTGGCGACTCTATGACCTTTTTAACCAGGTAGAAGAGCCCAAGGTTGTAAATTATTTTGGCCAGTTCAAAATAGGGCGCGCGCTCAACTAATAATGACTTGTATAACTTCTCTCAAGTATTCTGTAAAAGTTAATGGAGAAGGATTTGGTTATTTCAAAGGACAAAGAGGGCTTCGACAAAGGGATCGTATGTCCCCCTTGCTATTTTTTCTAGTCATGGAGTATTTATCCAAAACTCTAGAGGTTATGAGCAGATTGCCGGACTTTAAGTTTCATCCCATGTGTAAGTAAGTCCAACTAGCATATCTAATATTTGTTGAAGACCTCATGATTTTTTGTAAAAGGGATGAAAATTCAGTAGAAAAAGTGGGTGAAGCTTTGGGTACGTTTCAACCAAGGTACATGATTGGTGGCCAACATGGACAGATCAAGTATGTTCATAGCAGGGGTCTTTGAGGAGGTGAAGGAATTGTTGTTAAAGAGGACTGGATATGCTTGTGGATCTTTTCCAATTAGATATTTGGGATTCCCACTTTCTTCAAAGAAATGGACAAAGTTAGAATGTCATCAGCTGGTAGATAAGATAACCAAGAAAATTACTGTCACTTATTTGAAGAAGCTGTCCTATGCAGGGAGATTACAGGTAATCAGTGCAGTATTGTTCTCAATTATACTTTTTGGGGTTCAATCTTCATTTTGCCTCAAAGTGTAGCGAAGGAAGTAGACAAGATTTGTGGAAACTACTTATGGGGGAGTACGAATAACAAGCAGATAATTTCACTGGTTGCTTGGGGAAAGATCTGCCAACCAAAAAAAGTTGAGGGACTCAACATCAAATGATGCAAGAATTGAAATATAGCATCAGCGGAAAGTTACTATGGCAAAGAGCAGAAAAGCAAGACTCTTTTGTGGTGAAATGAGTACATGATATTTATATGAAAACATATCATAATATGTGGTCATATAAAGTTCCTCAGGATTGCAGTTGGTATTAGAGAAAATTAAATGGAATACAGGAGGATATGAGGAAGTGGTATACGCAGGGCAAGTATAACCTAATGGGGCGAGGGGATTACTCAATCACAAGTAGCTATATTGCTCTGCTAGGATCTTAAAGAAGATGCATTATGCTCTACTCATCTGGAGTACTGTGGTTATACCTAGACACAGATTCATCTTGTGGATAGCAAGCCAAGATAGGCTACTTACAAAGAGGAGAATGCAAAGGCTAAACATCAACGGTGACAATGTAGAATGTTGTTTATGTGAGAAGCAAATTGTTGAAACCGCTATACACCTCTTTATTGACTGTGAATGGAGTAAGACTATTAGAGAGGCAATTACATATTGGGCTAAAGTTCAGATACTAGCCACAGATGTTAATGCCATGCTTGGAAGAATTAATAGGAAGCAATGACCGCAAAAAAAAAATAAAAAAAATTGTGACTGCATTATGGGGGGCTATTGTATACCTGATGTGCTGTGAGTTTATAGCACTTTCGATGCTCAAAACTAAGAAAATAGCATGGACTTAGGTATATTTATATGGATATAAGACACTTTTTCTTTGATTACATGATTAATAGGTGTTGGAGCAAGAATGTAAAAAAGATAGCCTAAAAGTGCAGAAAATAAGCCTAAGTCGCAATTCTCCATACGAGCCGTAGGATGGTGCTATGAGTCGTACTGCAAATTGTGAGAAATTTCAAAAGGTTAAGGATGAAGAGTGCATCCTGCAACTCTCAGTACGAGTCGTACAATGCTTATACGGGCCGTAGTGTGAAAGTCGTGGAAAGATTTAGAAGATTTGCACAAGAGGCTGACTCCTGATATGGATAGACAGTATGAGTCGTGGCTTCAAGGTACGACTCATCCCATAGCACTCGTGAAGAACTTCAGAAAAATTCAAAAGTCTCAGAGTCAGACCATGGAAGCACAGTACGACTCGTAGGAAGCATGTACGAGTCGTACCAAGGTCCAACATTTAGCCAAATTTCATCCAGCCAATGACATACAGGAAACAGGTATGACCCGTACATACCTGCTACGGGTCGTAGGAATGGTCGTGACACAGGCGGCTTCAGTTATGGAAATTCACCCTGTTAGTCTAGGAAAATAATTTTTATGTCTGTATAAATACGTTTTATGTTTTATTTTCATAAAAACGGATTAGACAATAGTTAGTTAACATTAGAGGACGTGAGAATTGCGAGATAGAAGATAGAATCGAGTTGATTGGCTTGTGATCAATCTTTTCTTGATTTTCTCTTGATATTCATACTTTGTTCTTGAGGATTTTGCTGATTTATTTAACGAAATTTTTCTCTCATCCATAATTGTAAGTATTGATTTGTGTATTTAATTATGAATGCAAATCACGATCTTGCAACTATGAGAGGCTAAAACCTCCATAGCTAGGGTTGTGTGAACCATGGTGGATTAACAAGCTAGGGTTGCATAAAAGTGATTCAAAACCAATGCAAAACACTTGTATTGTATTCTCTTCATGCTTAAACGTTTCTTAACGGTGTACAACGTTAGGACTTGCCCGAATTCTTTACTTGCTTGAGCCTAGAGAAGTAGAGATTAGGAAAAGAGAATTACAACAAAGCCTTGATCTTGATGATCATTGTATTAACTTGAGTTGTGGTCGCATGATAATTAAATTTGGAACATATTGAATACGGTTAGTTTGCAATCGCTCATGAGACCTGACCCGGTGATTGAGTATAGTAATTCAATTGGGACAAACCAGTCGTTTGGATGAACCTAAGTTATCAGTTCTACAAGTAAGCATTGGTGATGATCACGTATGTATATCCGAAGCAGTTATGAATCCATGGAGAACACAAAACCCTAGTTATCCTTCATTCTTGATTTCTACCAAAGTTTTAACAGTTGTTTTTAATTATTGTTTTCTTTAGAACCCCCAATTTGGAGTAACTACCCAACAAGTTCACTTACTGGCTTTAATCTAGCTCTTCCATATTTCCTGTGGGTTCGACCCCAACCTCTTAGTTGGGTTCTTTATTGACAACGTCCGCTTCATACTTCGGTAGGAGGTATGGTTTGAATGTTATTAATACATACATGAAAAGCGAGAAATATGAAGTTATTCAAAAAAACAAAGATAAACACTTAAGCAATGATATTGCAGATCAAGTAGGACATAATAGACAGATTAGATAGATTTCACACTTCAAAGAAAATATATAGATGTAGGAATCTTATTCAGTTTCTTACTTTACCTATTACCTTAAGTCCATATTCTACTAGAATCCTTCATAGAAGGTGACTATGTAGGATAGACTCTTATTTTTGTTTTGCTCTTGCTTCTGTTTGGACGTTTGTATTATTTTCTTTTGTTATCAATGGTAATATTCACAAGATTACAAAAAAAAGTAGGTATTTGGATATAGATGATTGAAACTTGAAAAAAAAGAGTTACTGAAATTAAAAAAGAATATTTAAAAGTTGAAATAGTTTTTTAAATATCCACTTTACTTGAAAAAACTAAATTTTTCATGAGTGAAAAAAGAAAATTTACCTGAAAAATCCATCCTTAGAAACTAACCAAAAACTCCCCAATGTATAACCAAATATTTTTTTCTTTAAAAAACGGAAAAAGTTTCGTTAAACATTTTAAAAATCTGTAATAGAACTATTGAAGGTATCCAAGTGACCACCAAAGAAGGTGGACTGTCCTCTTTTAATCAGAAGAGAAAAAAGAAAAAAGATAAAGATATAATATACTAAGAACTTCAGCAGTGTTGTTCAATGTAATAATACCTAGACCTTATTATTTAATTCTGTTTTCGAGCCCTGAATATGACATTGTTTTGGTAGGAAGCGCTTCTCCTGAATGGATCTTACAAAATGCTAATCGAGATTAGTCGGACTTTAATACGGGTATCAGACATGTACGAAAAACCAAAAAGAAAAAAAAAAGAAAACCAAAAAACAGAAGGTACCCAAGTGCAACTGAACTGTAATGGGAGGGTATTTACAGTAATTTAGCATAATTTTGCCCCATCAACGGTTCAACCTGTGAACCAAACAGAAAGCTATCTCCTACATTTCACTAACAACTACTGCCAGTGCCACTCTTCTTCTCTGTCAATTTTCATCCAAACTGAAATCAGCTTCTTGAGTGTTCTTTTGTCTATTCTTTGGTGGGTGTTCTATATTTTTGCTTTCTTGGAACTAATTTTCCCAAAGAAAGTTAATTTAAGACTTTTGGGTCTATCTCAATTCCCCTTAAGAAGAATTGTATATGGAAGGGTCATTATAAGTTCTTGATTTTTGGTGGTTCAATTTATATAGGAGCCTATTGATATTCCTGTTAATATATGTGGATTGAGTTTGAGCCCATGAACTCAAAGGGACAGTGTGGTTCAAATCAGTTTGATTAATTAGCTATGTTCTTTCTTGTTGATGAGGTAATTAGCTAATGATTCTGACTTGTTTTCTTATTTTGTGAAGGTTTCTTCTGATGTGTATGGGTTAGCTTGTGTTAGGATGGCTTTCTTCATTCCGATGAATGTATGTCCATTTGCCATTTCCTGCTCCAGTAACAAGATTCAAGGCACTGATGAATGTAAGATTTCATGTTTGATGTCTTTATACAAATAGAAAAGGCATTGTGAAGATGAGACCTTTCAACAACAACACACCCAGTTAATCATACAAGTAGGGTATGGGGAGGGTATGATGTTCGCACACCTTACCTCTCTCTAGACAGAGAAACTGTTTCAGATAAACCCTCAGACTCTCTAGAATGAAGATGATAACTTAGTCTGGAAATTTCTTTAGTTCCAGTTTTCTCTGTTCAACAACACCAACCTCCTCCTCTTCCTGCAACACCCAAGTCCATCGGATTGAAAGTTGAGCACTACAAGCATTCTCTTAGTTCAACAAATTGTTGCTATGTAATCCATATCTTAATTTTGACTACATAACTAGGATCCCACTTACATATTCTTAGTCTCTGATCTTGTTAGTTTATGACCATAATATTGTAGTATAATTTATCACCAAGATGCACAACATTTTCTTCTTCTAGTGCTAAAGAAACTAAGTTTTTATAATATGAATAGAAATGGGCTTTCCCAGTCCCCACTTGGTGGGATTACGCTGGGTTGTTGTTGTTGAATGGAGATGGGCTTACATCGAGCTACATGGATAGTGAAGATTCATATAGACGTATACATTGTTGTTGTTGTATACACGCATTTTCTTGGACTGCAACAGTTCAATTGTTGTTAACCTACAATTGGCTGGAGATAGGTACCTTACCTAGAGGGACAAAGTACTGCAATTGTTTTGCGAGTGAGGCACTGACAAAACAAGTTGACTTTGATAGATATAGGATAAGAAAAACGGAGGAAGAAAACTTTGATAAGACTTCTGTTCTGTGAACATTCTGAGAAGCTTTATATAGATCATCTTGATACAAATGTTGTGAGAAAATGCTTTTTGAAGTGATCGGACTGTTCAAAAATATTAACTATGTTATTGCCTACAGCTTGAAAGTCAAAAGGCAGAACTAACCAGGGGATCTGTCCTCCTTCCTTATTATGATTCATCCAATGGAGAAGACCTAGTTGTGTCTCAGCTTCATATTTAGGTTTACTTGTCCCTTCCGATTTCAATCATCACGAGGCTGTTTCAGTGTCCAGCCTGATCTTTGTTCTTCTTTTTCTTATGTCGTATTGTGTTCTTGACATCTATAAACCTCTCACGAGTACTACATTATCCACACAATATTGTGATTGAATTGTTCTTGATTCTGGAGAGTTCTCTTTCCTGATTGCGATTCTTTTCAACATAACAGATAAACTACACTTAAGGAGTTCTGGAGTATTATCATCTAAAGAAGAAGCAACTCGTCGCCGGCTTCTTGCAGTAGGTTTTTCCAGTCCCTTGGTTTCACTTATAACATACAGCTGCAGTTTAACGGTGCTACCAGCTTGGGCAGAGGATCAAGAGATTCAAGACAAGGATGAAAGTTTGGTTGGGGCTATTAAGTCCCTGTTTGATCCAAATGAGACAACAAAGACAGGAAAAGTCTTACCAAAGGCTTACTTGCAATCTGCAAGAGAGGTGGTGAAGACGTTGCGTGAATCACTCAAGGAAGATCCAAATGACATGTCTAAGTTTAGACGAACGGCTGATGCAGCAAAGGACTCCATCAGGGAATACCTGGGCAGATGGAGAGGACAAAAATCAGTAGCCAATGAGGTAATCCTTTTTCAACAAACAAAAATGTGGATTGTCATTGCATTGTAGCTCATCTTGCACACTATGGTGGATTTGTTGCATCCAAATATGCATAGATAATTTGAAAATTAGTTGGCTAAGAGGCACATGACATACTGGCTTCGTATTTCAATTTTATATAGGACCTCAGATTCTCAGGTGGTTATTATAATTCAATAACATTGTAAAGATCTTTCGTTGTTTCTCGAGCACCTTATAGATGTCAGGGTAGCTCCATATTGTTACCTTGCATAATGTCCTTTCAAAATAAACTTATTTCTTCTCAAACATCTACCTGTATGGTTTTTAAAGTTCTGTTGTTTAGAAAATGGTTCTCGGACTACTTTAGTTAGCAGTGCTATAGAAAGGTTACTAGTGGCTGTTCCCTCATTTTTGAGTCATATTTTAGGCGCCATAAACATTTTTACTATGGGAGCATACTCTGCCAGTTCAATTATGCTAGAGAACAGATTGCAGAAAGAAGACAGAAGAAATGAGGTTGTTAATGCAGCTCTGCAACATTTACTGCTTCCTTTCATCACTGACTCATCGCTTGTAATGGCTTTAGAGTTTGTGCAAATCAACTGTTTGAAAGAGATCTTGTGTGATGTAACTTGATCAATTAGTATAAATCCTTTCCTTTCTGAACCTAAGCCAGTCATTCCGAAGAACACTTGCCCCCTTCTACTTAGGTTGCTGGCACGGAGTTGGACTGGGCTTCTTCCTCGAGTTCTGTCATGATCTACACCTGGTTTATATATAATTATTGACATGCATTTATGCATCAATTTACACTAGCATGCAAAACAAGAGTTATAGTTTAGTGCTCTTTTCTCCGATACGGAAGCAGAAATATTTGACAGTTAAACACATCCATGTCTTCCCGAGTTTGTTTCATCTGGTCATTGTTTTGACATGTGCTCAACTTCCAGGAGTCATATGTTATGCTAGAGAAAGCTATTAGATCTTTGGCCAGCTTTTATTCAAAGGCAGGCCCATCTGCCGCACTTCCGGAGGAGATAAAGTCAGAGATCTTAGATGATCTGAACAAAGCAGAAGGAGGATTGTAACATGGGGTGTAAAGTCACACATACACGGTGGAATAGTCGAGGTGCACACAAGTTGACTCAGACACAAACATGTGAAAAAGAGAATAAAAAACGTGTTTCATGAAATACATACCAACAGAGGCCAATGTAATATGTTATCTTCTGTTGCAGTCTGCTCAATTAGATCCATTCTTTATAAACACACATTTTATCAAACTATCTTTGGTTGCATATTTTTTGTTCATTAGTTTGCCCTGTGTCACAATGATATTTTGATTGATATCGGGTGTCCTAATCTTCTGTTCTGGGCCTGACCTAAATTTTGTGACAAATAGATACGAGACAGAGAAAGGAACTTACCCAAAAATAAAGATATCTCCTCAATTTAAAGGGTGTAACCACGAATGTCAGTTATGCAGCTACTTCCAAAGAACTCTGATATAAAATATATTTTGCAATATGCAACGTTAAAGATGAGTAATCCAGTCGCCCCACATTTTATTGAAGCCAAACTATTTTATCAATAAAATCGATACAATTAAATTTGTAATGAGGGCGAACCCGCAATATAAATTAAATCACAAATTTGATGCTAATAAGATGAGAATAACAATTAAGATGGCTATTGGACGAAATATAAATATTTATATATAATATATTCAATATAACACAAAGTTTTAAAGCAGAAATTAGATGATTAAGTCCTGATTATATATTCGTAGTCTTCAGAATTTGAATTGTCCAGAGTCTGTGTTAGCAACTAGTTTCCCTGAGCAAAGAGAGTAAAAGAAAGCACAAGAGAGCAAAAGATAGTCAGAATGAGCGGGATGCAATTTTTTATCAATCGCCTTTTACAAGTGAAGAATGCGACTATTTATAGTTTTTTGCAACAGTACAACGACCAATCAAATGGCTCCAACTAGGCTTTATAGGACATAATGAAAATCATGACGTTCGTACAAGGCCGTCATGGCAGCTAGCAATTACACCAAAGAGGAGGGGCATAGGGAATCCCGTACCGATGCGACTAGACACCGCCGGAAACTGGCGAGCTCCTAACCAATTAAAAACAAAAATAAATAAAAACATAGTGCCAATAAAAGGAACCCAGGACCCATATTCTTCTCCAATTCGAGTTTTACTCACATCTCGAATGATTCAGAAACATATTCGAAGAAATTCTAACCCTCGGTCAGAATGGTTTGTGGGTTCTGAACAGCTATAGTGGCTGAACCTAATAAGATAACAATCACAACCCAAAAAGTAATAAGTACTTGGCCATGTACTTGGAAACCCCCTATTTGCCAATAGAAATGTTGGCAATTTATCGTTATTGACAGATTCCTTGTACGATCTTGTCTATGTGTCACTACCCTTTTCATCATGCCTTTGAGTCCAAACTACCAATACCGGATCGGAAATCGCCATCCTCTACTTACAATTTCTGCATAGTTATTCTCATTCCCCCTTTCCCTACACCCAGAGGGTGATTCCGGATTCATCCACCGAGACCTTGCTTACTTTCTTCTTAGCTGACTCATCATGTTCTCATCGTAGATATCGTGATAGCACATAGCATTGTTCGTCTTTCGCCACGTGCTCAAAATAACATTTCCCCCATACATCTTCACTAAGCTAGTAAACTATCTTATGGATCTATTATACAGTCTTATCTTGTATTTTTCCAATGGGTTGTTTCCGCGGCTTAGACCTTGACTTCTTTGATGTGACAACTCTTCATATTACACCTAGGCTCTCCTCCATGAAGTCCCTGATCTACTAAACCAAAATCACTATGCTCCAAGCACCCAAGACAACACAACATCATGCATTACTATGCTGACTGTATTTTGTCACACACTGCAAAGACGGTTTAGAAATTGCTATTTTCCCCATTAACAGCATCCACTATGAAGCACTCACTATGAAAGCCAAAAACCAAAATTATGAAAATACAGAACATATGAAGCTCAAAGTTGCATGTAGACATTCCAGAGAGAGATAGAGATAGAGAGAGAGAGTGTGTGTTTTCACTTATTCATGTATTCTCTATAAATATCATCCTCGTAATAGAACATACACTTAAAAGAACAGAGGTCACAGAACATACAAATGACCACTGGTTATTCTATAAAAAGTTTACAACTAAATCAAAAGCCAAATGCCTCCGTCATCAGTAAAACCTCCAACATTTCAAACATAAAAAATGAAACACTAAAAGTAGCTGCCTGCAATTCCATTCATCTTGTAGCTTTCGTGGATATCAAAATAATTTCTTGAAAGAGATAGAGAAATATTTGATGTATTTTGATCCAGCTTCTTCTACTACAGAGCTTCAAGAATCATGCTATACCTTGTCGAATAGCAGTGCATTAAACTACTGCAAGGAACAAATAGAAATAAGCAGAAATCATTCCCCACTGACATTTTCAGAAGGGTTATCCATAAAAATAACTCATTTCTATATGTCGATATACTAAAATACCGACCTTTGCTCAAAGAATCTGAATCTTTGGGTAATAGATATTTCATGATCGAGACAAAACCCCTTTTGAGCTGCACCAATAAAAAGGAGGAAAAATGAGTTTCAGGAACTCTACCTTTTCATATATAAAAAATTTTGAGTTTCAGGAGAAAAGAAAGCAAAGAAAATCTCCATTCTTGCTTACACACGTCAGTTCCTATCATGTTGTGTGTCTGTTCGACATGTATGTCTACTGGGTTCGTGTTTGAATATAAAACCATGTTAGGGTGATGCAGAAATTGCTGGTGTGCTGGTGTAACGAAAGTATTTTCTGGTGAATCTATGCAGTAAAGAAATGTTAACATGAAGAAGGGAAGAAGACATTTACCCAATTCAAGCCCAATGATTTTGCTGGACAAGTAATTTTACAAACTTACAGGGAAGACCAAACCTAGGCACCCCTAAACAATAACCTCCGTGATTCAGACGCATTATAAGATGTGTTAAAAACTTGAAGGAAAGAAAAAATAACCAAACCTGGGGACACTTCCACCACGACGCAAGTCATATTCAGTTGCTTGCCGAAGAGCTCTAGCAAACGCCTTGAAAGTTGCCTCAATGATGTGATGAGAATTTTTTCCAGCGAGCTGTAATCAGACAAACTCAAACATCTTATTATACAAGCACACAAAACCAGAGTAAAGAAGAAAAGAAAAATAGGTAAGTGACCAGAAAAATAAAATGCCCCCTCCCTCTCCACCGCCCCACAGCCCCCTATAAAAGTTTGTACAAGCATTTACCTGTCGAATATGGAGTGTCATTCCAGACGTGTTGACCAAAGACTGAAAGAAGTGTTCCACCAGCTAAACATAAGAATGTGATTCAAATCAGAGGAAGCCAAAGAGTAGATATAGAAATGAGCGGAAACTTAGGCATTGCTTAAACAATTGATATTTTGTGGCCAGAAGAACAAAAAATTTCTTTCTTTTCTTAACTATCATAACAAGTAGTTGTAAAAGCATTCAGCATGTACACCTGATGTCGACACATGTTCTATCTTGAACCTTTTAAATTGTAACACTTTAATAATAGAATTATTAATTCTTATACCATCCCAAAATTCAGCATTCATACATTACATTACCTGAATCCAAACCACAATATGATGGTTCCCATATGAAAACCTAGTACACAAACTAAATTTTGTTATATACATTAATATAGGGATGAAAAGGTTCTGCAACAGATTTGATCAAAATTTAGAAGATAATGTTGAAGATATAAGTAAATAAAAGAATGTTATCTCTAATTGCTTAAACTTTTAGATGAGATGGTCACACTTTATCATGGTATCAAAGGAAGTAGAGCTCCTGGGTTCAAGACTCACTGGCACCCATTATCAAAAAGATTTTTCACGTGCTTGGCTCATAAAAGAGAATCAAATCCGCACATGACCAACTCTACTCCTCTCTTTCGGATCATTCATGCACCTCTCCTCTCTTTCATATCGTTCATGCACCAGTCATTCATTTCTCTGGCGACCAGCGTTGCTACTTTGCACGGGACTGGTGCCATACTCTATACTTTGAATTTCTTGTTAGTGTTCTACCATTATCAAAAAGAATTTTCACATGCTTGACTCATAAAAAAGAATCAAACCGCACGTTATCAACGCCACTCCTCTCTATAGGATCATCCATGCACAACTCATTTATTCCGCGACCAGTGTTGCTACTATGTACATGACTGTCCCCGTCCTCTAAACTTTGAATTTATAGTCGGTGTTATGCCAGTTCAAGTTATGTTGATAATGTTTGGGAGATCCGCACCAACATTTCTCTTTTTGGTTATTGATAATAGATTCCTTTACGTGTGTAATGCAAGAGGCACTTTCCTTAGTTGTGCAGTTACCAACGATTTTCTAGAGGAAAGAATTCCAGCACTGCTTCTTTTGGTGATTCTGCAAAATCCCGTTGAGATTTCAGCATCAACTTTCTATATTTTCAAAATAAACAAACTCAAGTTGGTTTCCCCAATTTGAGTTTGAGAAAATATGTTAAGAATATCAAGAGAATGTGCTGGATCCATACATGTCTAGGCTTATGGTACTTGAATAAGGAAAATCATATAGAATACCTTAGGATATCCTCTGTTTAATTATTGAATATGCAGTTATCTTATTATTGCAGGGATTGATTACAACAACAACAACAACAACAACAAACCCAGAGATTGAGTACCTCTTATATTATACATAGCCCAAGACTCCTATATAAGGAGGACCTATTGAACATTGTTAAATTAGTCAATGAGAAGCTTCTTCTATCTTCAACAACTAATATTTGATTAACCAAATTCAAACAAACGACAATGGGGACGACCTCTCTAATACTGGGGATATAGAAAATCTTCCATCTACCATACAAGAGAAAAATGCTAATTCACAATTGAAGTTACATGATGAAGGAAATTAAACAATCCAGTTACCAAAAAAAAAAACGATGAAGGAACTTAGATATACTGACTGTGTCCATGGTAGAATGAGAATATTAGACAAACCTGAGTGTCATATGTTCCAACTCTCTGAGTAGGTATTTGTAAATCATAATTCAAATGTGGCCTTCCTGATAAATCCTACAATAATTAGATATGACATAGTTAATATAAATGCAGATTAAGATCATAAATAGATAAATATGATTTTATTTAATAAATCATGACTAATATCTCACCAGGTTGGTGCAACTGTTACAAAATGATACAAAAAGATATGCATTTACACCCACAAAATTGTAACCAGCAATTTACACAAACATGAATTTCTTCTTTACACCAAGACAACTAAAACAACATAGAGTATTCAACTTCTGTATAAATTCAAACTCCTGTAATTTCTTTCACTCCAGAAGAACCAAAACACAATGGGACTGTTTCCAACTTCTTTTTCCAAGCGACCAGTCTGCATAAAAAGATCAATATCTAAAACCAAAGAAAATATTTGTTCCCATACAAGAGAAAATATTCATCTTGTCTCATCAGTGAGTAGTCGTATTACAATAAGGAAAATGTAGAAGATTCTATGAGGTAGTTTTGTGGTTTCAAGAAACCACGTTTCAACTGAAATAAAGAAGAAACCATAGACCTTGCTTTATGAAAGTATGTAGAAATTCTGTCATAGTGGTGACTTGAGATGTAATCTTACTTATAGTTGTAATTGTGCAAAAATCTGATAGGGCAATACCCTTCAGACAGAATATCTGACAAAATACATGACTGCGCTGAAACAATTTCAAGTTCCCAAAAGGTTATCCGTTACCAGTGAAACATGAATCAGAGCTTCATCTAATGGAGCTGAGAAGTCACCAAAGCGATTGATTCCCTTTCTATCGCCAAGTGCTTGCAACAATGCCTGGATAGCCAAAAAATAGAAAAATATAAGTCACCCAAAAATAGAAGTCAAGGCTGTAAGGAGAAAAGAAATAAGGAATGCAGCACACAATGAGTGACTAAAGCAAGTAAAAGAGCCTCTCCATCGAAATGGGATGTTGCACCCACTTTTATACATATAATAAAATGAATAGAGACCAACACATGACATTCTGAATATACTTCTGAATTACTGATTTTAAGCTCCCTAAGAACTCACAGTTCCAATGGCAAGTGCAACATCTTCATTTGTGTGGTGATCATCAATGTGAATGTCCCCAGTAGCTTTCACATGCACATCGAACAACCCATGTGAAGCGAGTTGCTAAGAAAACATAAACAAGTTTCAGAACTAGCACAATACCAGAAGCAATGCAGATGTAGTCAGCAACTGAGCTGAGAAGTAGAAACCAAATAGCTACTCATCCGCATCCAGCAATATAAATTAGGTTGTAAGCTTTATAAATAACTATATAATAAAAAGTAGAAAATTTAACATGTAACTTAAGGAGAGAACAAAGATATTCTTTAACTATTGAATTTTATCAGCTTTTCTCTTCTAGAAAATGGAGAAGGAAAAAGATAAGATCTCAACATACAAATGCAATCCTTTTCCTATTGAACTAAAATTTTCTTATTTCTTAATGGTCCATCCGAACAAAAAATCTTGAAACAAAAGGGATAAATGAACCTTTATTCCTTAGAGGTAAGTTTCTAGGATTACTATTTCTAAAGCCTCTAAATACAGAACTGGGTGAACAAGATTTCAACAAAGTTCATATTTTTACCCAAAAGAAAAGGAAATACAGGAGCAGTCCAACAATTATTTATTATTTAGGTTGTTATCCAGGGATATGTTGGAGTATAACACATCAGGATACAGGATGTTCAAGAAATTTAGCATGTTTTATCCTCTAAACGCTTAACATGTTAGATATGAGACATTATTTTTAAGTCTGCAACACGCCCTCAGGTGGAATTTTCCCCTATGTCAAGCTCGTGGAATATTTTCTATGGAAGGTTGGAGACACTTGAACCTGATACCATGTTTAATAGTGTGCCTCACCAGCATGGACCAGTTCTATTGTTTATTTATTAAGTAACAGGTGAAAAAAAGTCTCTTTGCATCACAAGAAATAGCACTTACATCCAACATATGATCAAGAAACGGGATCCCAGTATTATTCTCCGCTAGGCCTGTTCCATCCAAGTTTATCTTCACATTCACATTCGTCTCTTTCGTAGCCCTCTTTACTTCACCAATTCGACCTATCAAAGCCCAATAAATACATCAATCATGTTTGTCCTCACAAACTAATTAGTGTCATCAGCTATATGAACTCCGTTCAGCACATTTCGCTATGATACTATCAAAATCCATTTCAGGAGGAAAAAGAAAACGAAGACCCAATTTCAAATCTCAGAAACCCAACAAAATACATCAATCGATGCGACTCAATCCCAAACTAGTGAGAATTCAACCATATGAATTCTCTGTATAACATCATGTCCATTTCATTATCAAATTCCCATTTTGAGAACTGCAATTTCAAAACCCATTATTGGGTAGGGAAAATGGAATTACCTGTTTCAGAAGAAGTTATCGAAGACCCATTATCAAAAGCATGAGGAATCGTTGTTTGAGCTTCCATTGATGTAGCTAGTTTGTGGTGTAGTCCAGTGAAGAGTTGTAACTTCTGGTGATGAGTGTTTGTGGAGAAGAGAGGGGTATGTGGAACCCTAGTTCTTGAATAGAATAGCGGAGGTAGTGACGAAGAAGAAGAGTTGAAGAGACGATGAGAAAGTGATAGCTCCATATGTGAGAAGAGAGTGAAAAACGATTGTGAGCTATTTGAGAGCTGTTTGACCAAGGAACAGAGGAGAAGGGGTGAGAACCTGGAAACGACATCGTCCGCTTTCTTTTTTTATTTTTTTACACAATTAGATTACTTAAAATATTTCATAATTAAATCATTCAAATTTCACCAAGTCTAGTTGATTTTATATGTGAATATTAATTATTCGGATCTTAATATTTATATGTGTTTGTTTTTATAATTTTATACTTATTTAATTAGAATAGATTTAAATGATTAAGATCTAAAATAAAATTTTAATATTAGAGATATATATTTAAAAATTCTATAAAGATGGTCAAATTTTACAGCTAACCGTCGTTGTCGTCGCCCACAATTATCAACTACAATCTACAATCACCATCATCACCAATCACGTAAGTTAACTATCACCATCATTTATCATCATCACCACCAATCACCAATCACTAATAACAATCACCACAACCAACTACGTATCGTCACTCATCATGATCATTTATCATCACCAGTAGCTACTACCATAAAATTATTAATTGCTTCCATCAACTATCACAATCAACAATCATTGTTAATCAATATTGTCAATCATTTTCACAATTAGCTAATGCTCAGAAGCATCATCATAACCCAGAACATTTCCCAATCGACACCCACAACTAACATGACTAGCCATCATTACCTCTATCTGTTATATAATATTTTTAAAAATATTTTATTAACATAATACTAGGATGATTTAATATTTTATTTATAAATACTTGACAATTATATGTTTATTATTCTTGCAATTGATATTTAAGTATGCAACAAAAATAAGATATATTTTTAGAAAAATTTCTATTTATCGATTGTTAAACAAAGACAAGTTTTATATATTTATATATTGATAAAATAAAATAATCTCAACTATTTAGTATTCAAATTTTAATATAATATTTTAATATTTAAATTGTAATACCATGTCTTAATATTTAAACACATTAATAAAAGAGAAAATGTGAAATTTACCTATCTACTTTAGTTTAATAGCTAATTTTATCCTCCGTCATATTATAGGGCCAAATATACCCCTT
Source organism: Datura wrightii (assembly GCA_035772735.1). NCBI lineage: Eukaryota > Viridiplantae > Streptophyta > Magnoliopsida > Solanales > Solanaceae > Datura > Datura wrightii. The sequence goes on from JASDFA010000009.1 coordinate 9,055,595, forward strand.
CTGTCACCAATGTATTCAAAAATACCCATCATTTGGATGGATGCCCAAATAAGGGGTATTTTAAATGAGATTTGAAATATGACACTTAAAATCGAGTTTGAAGGACTTATATTAATCAAAATGTGTCATATTGACCAATGAGGTTTGGCAAAGCAACGCATGATATATTTGTTAAAAATTTAACTTTTTGAAATTGTGATTTTTTAATATTTAAAATTATATTTAAATATATTATAGAAAAAATATGAAATTTCATGAGTGAAAATTTTAAAAATTCAAAAATTGATTTGATATAATTTTTGAAAATTTAAAATATTTAAAAGTTAAAATTTTATTATTAAATAAATATTTAAAGGTAAATTTTAAAATGTATCTTGGGAAATTGAACTTCAACTTTTAATCATAAAAATTCAATTTTATGAGGTCTATTTTTTAAAGATAATTTTCAAAAATTTACCTTTTATAACAAAAATTTAACTTTTAAATTTTTAAAAATTATATCGAATCCATTTTTGAATTTTAAAATTTTCACTCATAAAATTTCATATTTTTTTCTATAATATATTTAAATATAATTTTATATACTAAAGAAACACAACTTCAATAAGTTAATTTTTTAACAAATATATCATGCGTTGCTTTGCCAAACCGCATTGATCAATATGACACACTTTGATTAATATAAGTCCTTCAAACTCGATTTGAAATTTCATATTTCAAATCTCATTTAAAATACATCTGATTTAGGGATTCCATTCAAATGAGGAGTATTTTTGAATACTTTGGTAACATCAAGAGTATATTTGACCCTATAGTATGACGGATGATAAAATTATCTATTAAACTAAAGTAGAGGAATAAATTTAATTCTTTTCTCTTAATAAAAACAAATAAGATATTAATGACCTCCGAAAATATTTTAAGTAAAAAACTTGAGACAAAGGAGGATGATGTTATAGCTTAACTATCGTAAGATAGTCCAACTAGGACAAATTTCCAAATAATTTTTAAACAGATAGAAATAGATACGAATCTACATAAGCTACCCAATTTTTATTTTGTGCAAGACTTAATAGATTCTTAAATTTATTAGTAAATTTTATTTAGATATTTGAGTTGTAATTTATTTTAATTGAGTATTTGAATATATATAAAGTATTTTTATTAAATACTTTCAATTTAAATTTTAAAAACTTCTGCACGTAACCTTAAATACACATAAATAAATTAATTACTTAAAATATCAAAATATTTGTAATTCCCCCCCTTTTTTTAAACACCCCGTTAACCTATATTACACTAGATGCATGGCTAAAGTAGAAAGAATTTTGAGAATAAACTAATATTCTTCTACCTGATTCAAGGTCAAAGTTGGTAAATTTTCACTTGATCCGCAACCTTTTTTTTTTTTTTTTTTGTTAAAACCAATGATACCTTCCCCACTTACCAAAATTTAGACAAATAAAAAGAACTCATTTAATTTTGTCTTTCATCATATTCATACATTTGTTCTCAAGATCATCACAGAGAAAAAATTGATATAAAACTACAGTTCTCCTTGGTATGCCAATATCACCAGATAAATAAATTTGAAAATTTTGCCTCAAGTGATTAAAAGACAATTAACTTTTGATAAAATTATTAAGGGTTATATTTTTAGTGAACCTCCTATTTAACTATCGAAAATTCAATCATTATTGTATAGTTATATTGGCCCACTCTTCTTGGAGTTGGGTTGGTTCTATTTTAACTAACTTTATGTTCCTTTTCTTTTCCTACATAGACTTTGCTGCTTTTCACTAGAAAACTACACTCTTCCTAGGTAAAATGGTAATCAAATTGAGTTTATGTCTTAGTTTGGAGTTACCTTTCAAAGATGAAACAAATACTAGTAAAATTTATGTTAATCGGGCACAAAATATACAAGAGAGATTTCCCTAAATTGTAAAAGAAACTAGCGACGGATAACTTTTATTACTCAGTTTGATCAATTGTGGAGAGACACATGATTTCAGAGATTCAAAGTAGCCTCAAGATGAAAATTCTGATAAAAACATGTCTTTCTTGTTTCCAAGAATTACTACCATTTCCACAATCCACAACCTGGTGTAACGCTTCGTTGTTTCCTGTTCTTCGTAAGAATCAACTTATTATGTCTCCGTTCTTCGTCGGAAGTACAGAGGATTTTCTCTCTCTTGAGCCTTTGAAATCCTTGGAAATATTTCCTTCTCTTAACTACACCATGGAGATAAGGTATTAAACCTGTGTATGAATCCAACCCAGATCTCTTGTATGCCATGATCTGAATTTGCAGTTTTGACTCCCCTAGACAAGAAATTGTTCATTTATAGAAGGGGGGAGGGGGCAAGAGAACAAAGTAGACATGCCTGCACGTCCTGTGTTTGTTGCCAAATTCTGAGTTTCCAGTAAAAGAATATAGCAAGGAAGTCCAAGTACATGTAGGCGTGTGCATAAAAGATGTCAAAGTTCATCCACATCCATTCTTTACCAGACAAGAATTTGGGTCAGATTCCATCTTACAATTATTTTGTCAGTTGTTGTGACAACATTATACATAAACATAAATTTCCCTTTTCTTTTTTCTGAACTCGGACCAACTGGTTAAGATAATCCCACCTTCAAAGATTCTTGATATCTACCTTAAGAATTTCGACTAGAAATGTATCTAAATCGTTCCATCAAACATGAACAAACGGAAAGAAATACAAAAATTTTGTATATCTGCTGAAACAAACACTGCAAATAGTTGAACTTAAATTAATCATCCAATATGTGAAAAATATATGTACCTCACAAGAATCTGTGTTGCTAGCAAGATCAGGCAGAGTCCTAAGAAGCAAATAAGAGGGATCTCATCGTGAAGAAGTTAAGAATACTTCGGTGCTATTATAATTTCAATTGATGAATTGCTGAGGACCTTCATAGCAGAATACTAGATCTACACAAAACTACATATGTACATTCAAAATCTTCGTGAGTATCTTACAGCAATGGAGTCCACGGAGTTCACAAAATTTGCTGCCTTATCCATGAGGTATAATTCACATATACCCTTTTGATAATGATACTACTAATAGGCTGGGGATTGTACCGCCAAACTACCAGACAGACACTCCATTATGCTTATAAATTCGAAGACACAATTTCCATTACACCAGCTCCTGAAGGGCACCAAGTGTCCCAACTTCCTCGGATGGTATAGGACATTGGTTTCAGCACATCCAATCAAAAGTTGCTATAAATTTCTGAAACCTTCCACATAGATGACAGCACAGAAATTGCACGACTTCTAGACCAATTCTTTTATAGCCTTGCTGGAAAACCGCTTCCTTTTTTCCCTTTACGACATAACACACTGACGAATCAAAATTGGTTCAGGTGGGGAAACAACTTTGCAGGAGGCCCTGTATAAAATCCTACATCAAGCTCACTGTTGATTATGATGATATTTAAGTAGCATATTCAATGTGATTAGCATCAATAGGCCTACACCAGAGACTAAATCTTTTCTTCAGCAGCAAGTTCTGCAGAAACATCAGCAGAAGAATCAACAGTTCCACTGCAACTGCCCACCACAGTTACTTCATGAGTTTCTGCCTGACTAGGCTTAGAGTAAACTATCTTCTCATCAAGAGAAACTTTTGCTTCAGAACAGCCATCAGAAGCGTTCAAGCCACATGCTTGAGATCCAGGAGAGAGAGAAAGTTGACAGTCAGTGTTATTTTCTGGGTCCGCATCCAAAGAAGTCTCAACCGAGGAATCAATTGCAGGTTTAGAAGAAGAAATTTTAGCACCATTATTATCATTAACTCCATCACCAATTAGAGAGGCACCCAAATTACCCTCCTCTAGGGAAACACCTCCATCACCAAGACATTTAATATCAGAAGTTTGCTTTACAGCCACATTTCGCCCATTCTGCACGTCAAGTGTACTTGGTTGAGTAGAGTCTGAGAGGACATTTATGGCAGGCTTTGCACTCGCACAAGTTGCAGATACACATGCTGAAACTTTTGTGTTGTCAGTTTCTTCTACTGCACTTGGTGAGGCAGGTTCTAGAAAACAACTATCTTTGATATCTGCTGATAAACCTTTCCCATTGGCATCAATGGAGGTATTATCTGAAACCTCCTCGTTCTGTTTCTCTACCTCAAGGTTTCTGGCAGAAGCTTCATCCAATGAAATGCACAATTTTTGATGGACTGGCTCAGATGACTGGCCATCAACTTCTGTGGAAGGATCCAATGAAGCATCTCCTGAATCAGCTTTGCCTATACTTGCACCGGAAGGAGAGGAGGGCATCGATTTTGTGGTTGATTCAGGCAGCTTCTTCTCCATATTGGATTGGACAGATGTAGCCTCCTTACTGGAGATTCGAATATCTGATCCACAATCAGCACTATGTGTTCTAACCATAGCACTATCACTTAAATCGACAGGTGTAGATGGAGAATCAGAAGCACCAACACCATCATCAATTTTTTCTACACAGGCTTGATCATGCAAGTTCCGGTCGCACTTAGTATGGGAGTCCTTATCAGCTTTTTCAACCAAAGCAGGCAACCGAGGAACACAATGTTTCAAATCACCAGCATTTGTTCCAGCTACAGAAAAATCCAGAAGTCCAAATCACAAACATGGACAGTAAAGATTAAATATCAATTTGTTTTCCTAAAAGGGCGAGCAAGCAAAAGTAAAAGCAGAAATTTAATTATTATATTACCCTCTAGGGTCTCTCCATTTAGTAACGTCTTTTGCAGCATATCTGTCCCAGGAAACACCAACATATTGATGGACTTCATCTCTAGCCTCTGTGACTCCTCAAGTGGATTAAATCCAAAAACTACAGTCCAAGTATGCATATGCTCAGATATAGCAGGAATAATCAACTTCGGAACTTTTAGAGTGGAGAGGACCTGGAAAGAGGAGACCACAAATTAAACTGTTGGTTTGCACTCCAATATTGAAGATCAAAACACAGAACATAATCTACATGCAATCACATAATGCCTGACTAACTGAAAGAAGATGCATGGAATAACAGGAAAAGGTATGAGATGCATTACCATCCCAAAGAATCACTTATACTGTTAGCAAGCATAAAGAAATTCAAGTCTTAAGATGTCCTACATACTAGAAAGTACAAATATGACTATTACTGGAAAATGAAAGCAGCAACAGGAATGAACAGAATTTCAAAATGGATGAAGCCAGGTTTTGTCTCTTCTTTCACAATGTCACCATTTTCTTTCGGTAAGAAAACAACAGTCCAATGCAACTTATCCTCTTTGGAGACCAACTCTTGGAAACTTAAAGGTATTCTTATGTATTCAAATGTTGATTCAAGTAATAGATAGTATTACTTTTTTTTTCTACAGCATCTGGTATTACAACATTTCCTAACGCATCATACATTTTCACACAACCATTTGATTTGTCATGTTTCTTACATACACATCAAGTGACTGCAGTTGTAGCTCTCACTTTGACAAAGTGCTGAATTAAATTATCTATTTGCTACTTCTGAAGACCAGAACTGCAATGGAAAAGCAATTAGGATGTCCTTTGCTCCAATGAATCCTTTAGTGTAACAAAATGATGACTCTCAGATGCTCATTTTAAATTGCATATCAATAAATGCACCAATAATCTCTTATGTACACAAAACCATTTTCAAAACAATCAGATGAATAAAGTAAGGAGGTAACAAAGACAACCGGCAACAATTATACTCATACCGTCTCAATAGCAGACAGCAGCCGGCGGCACATCCCTTGGCGCCTATATATATTCCTGGTCCCAATGTATGGCATTTCTGCAAGTTCAGTTCCATGGATCCTAAATTACAGCCAAAACATGTTTTATTGATTGGTAAGGCACAATGGAACAAGCACGAGGAAAAGACAACTAATAAGGAAAAAGAGAAACAAGAAATCATCTAACAGAATAATTAAATTGAGAGAACAATGAGTAGAGAAGTTCCTTTACATGAAAGTCATATGCTTCAGAAAGTTCCTTTACATCACAAGAGTGGAAGCTCCCTCCAACCCAGGGAAAAACCTAAAAGGGGTCGTTTGGCTCGAAGACACGTTATACAGGGACTAGAGATTAGTAATGCAGAGATTAGTTTGCAGAGATACAATGCAGGGGTTATTTCTTGTTGGAGGAAGATTTATGAGTTAAAAGATGAGGGTATCTTTGTCATTTTAGTAGCTTTTAGTTCATGTATTAACAATGCATGTATTCCTATTTCACATTCTACCCCATATAAAATAATACAAAGATTCCCGCATAACTTGTGCGGGTATTATTTATAAGAAGAGGCAAAATTAGAACCAAACACAAGTACTCCCTCGTCCCAACACAAAGTTTAAGAATGAAAGGAAGACTTTTGAAACTTGTGGTCCAAAGTAAGCCAAAGATATTATGTGGCTATAAATCACCTCATAAGGGTAAAATGAGAAGTTTAAAGTAAAGTTGTAATTAAATATAGAAAGATAAAATTCTGTTAAGTTGTAACCAAATATGGAAAGATGAAATTCTTTTTTGGACTGACTAAAACGGAAAGAGTGTTACATAAATTGGGATGGAGGGAGTATAAGTTATGCTGAATTTAATTCTCCTTATTCAAGCGACCAAACAGTATACAAGTTATGTAGAACTTAGCGATGAGACTATTCTCCTTATTTGTACAACGAAACGGCTCCAAATAGCTACAAAAAGATTCTTTCAAATGTTTCCTTTAAAAAGCAAGCAGAGTTTGTGTTCAAAAATAAGTAGAATAGTGTCAAAAAGTTAGCAGTCCAAAAAATATATGCCAAAAGATGGAAGATAGAAACATAAAACAAGAGATTGCTTCTGCGAGTAATTTGGAGCATAGCTGACATTGAGATACATTCACTTAAATGCTAGCAAAAAGGATGGTCCAATATTGCAATAAATTCAAAGACTAATTGATTTAGCATAATTACATTTTGTTAAAGATCCTAAATCCCAAAGCAAGGAACACAATTGCAAGTTCTAAGGCAGCATAATCTACATTCATGCACCAGCTATATCATTATCTGAAAAATAAACTTGAATTTACACATGGAAATGACTTGAGCTATCCAGTATACCTTATGGATGCAGCAGATATTATTTCATCGCCCCTTTCCAAGATTGCAGTATAGAAGCCACGAAAATTCAGCCGAGTAAAATTTGAGCTTCAGAGGAAAGAAAAACAGTATCAGATAACTGCTGAATAATACAGCCAAATCCATAGAAAAGGTAAAAGGGAAAGGAACACGAAACACAACAACCGGGTAAGAGATGAATCTAAAAACACGCAAGCACATAGTTCCACAAAACCATAAAGCAAATAGGGAAATATTGTTCTCAGACGTCAAAAAAGAAATCATCTTGCTAAATTGACAATTTGGCTTTCAATTTCCAAACAAGAGATAAGGGTTGATCCAATAAAATCCATACTCAGTTATAGTAGTTCTTTGTGATTCAAAAACCCTATCCACAAAAAGAAAAGTAACTATTTTTCTAACAGGCAATGATACTATAACAAATCACAAATAAATGGAGAAGGAATAGACACATTCTCATGAATATGGCTTTTAACATCACGTGCCGTTTTGGGTTTCCTTGGTGACAAAGGGAAGGCATGGGAATAATCTATTTGTAACTAGGTTTCTAAGAAAATTACAGTATTTCAAGGCAGAGTGTACAAGGAAGACAAAGAGTGATGCATTTTCTAAAGAGAGCCAGAAGTTAAGGAGATAAGAAAAGGGCAACTGTAAAAAGCAAATTCAGCAATTTTCTATGTTTATGCGCATCAGCCCAGGACAAAAGATGTAAAATAATAAGCATTGTACTCCCTCCCCTCTCAAATTGAATGTCCTGCTTCACCTTTAACAATCATTCAGACCAGTTTAAGTTTAAGTAATAATATGTTTGGCCAGGCTTCTGGGATATTAAACAAATGCTTATCTGGGTGTTTGCAGAAATGTTTTTTGTCATGAGAAGAAGTTGAAAAAGTAGCTTCTCCTAGGAAGCAGAAGTAGAAGTTGTTTCTAATTTTTCTGGGACAGATATATCCTTACTAAAGATTTATATTACCAAACTATCCCCAATGAGCAACAACTAACCTATATACTGTCAACATCACATATATGGCCAAAGTCTCATAGAATCTCTTTCTCTCTATATTGTGATTTTAATTGTTAAATTTTAATTAAATGAAATTAAAAAAACTTGATTAAACTCTCTCATAATAAATATTTCAAATCCACTATTTCATTCTCAATTCAACCTTCATTCTAATACTAAGTATTTGGTCTTTTAAAACAAGGAATTTTCAAAAATTATACATTCTAACATCACAAATTTACTGTTATATGGACAGACAAGTCTTTAATAAGAATAAAAGTCCTCCTCACAAGAACCGGATGTAACTTAGCTGTATCAACAACTAAACCTTACTCTCAATTAGCTGGTATTTCCTATATGCTTCCAGTGTGTTGTTTGTTAGCTAAAATCTGTATTGATCCTGAAAAAAATGTTCTTTGATAGTAAAACCATTCCGTATTACCACATTCCATCACCTTATTTTTTGCACCTATGGACCTCTGCATCTAGAGGATATGTCTAGTTTATCTCAAGCGACCTCCTCGCACTTTATCTTCTAATTACTTGCATCCTATATGAGATGTGATCATTTCTAATCATATATGAAATTACATCCATTTACAAATTTGTATTTCTATGACATTTTACGTTATTAGCAAAATGGCTTTATCAAAAAATTATTCAGCCATCTTAATGAAATTTAGCAAATAATGAGGGCTTCAGATATTAAATTGGGTATTTATCACAACATTTACAAAAGTACAACAGGGCATAGAAGGTAAAAAGATTATTACCCGCAGTTATAAAGAACATTATGAATAATATTGATGCCACTTTTCCTATCCACTATCGGCAGAAAACATTCATCCATAACAACCAGTGCAACAGCTAGTTTAGAATTGCACTCCACCCGTTGTGAAAAGGCATGATGAGAACGATCAGAGTCTAAATCCGTTCGTTGAATTAGAGACCATGAGAATCCAGCTTCAATCTCATGTTTGACACCAAGAATCTTTTGCAAACGATCATACAGCTGCAATCCAAAAAAAAAAGGAAAAAAGAGAAGATAAATGAGTTGAACTATTCAAACACATCCTGTGAGATGACACACAGACTATCTCAGATCAATAAACAGTTTCACTACTTTTGAGCTTGAAAACTGTATCGAACTCTCAGAGAAAATTAATAATTTCGGGGCAGAAAATGTTCATCATAAACTGCATGCTTCTCAATACAATAACAAAATTCTAACTGAATTTGCTGCCAAACTGGTAGTTTTGGAGATCATGCATTTGCATAAAGGTAACTTTCTGAGAGAAAAAAACTCCAGTTAAGCCTCTTGAGCAACCAGAAAGAAATCAAGGATAGGAGACAAGGAGAAGGAGGTCTAACTTCCTCCATCTCATTCATGCCTCTCCACAGTATTAATCTGATTGGCTTTTTCACTGTAAAAGCCTCAACAGACCAATTGCATTATTCCCTCTCACTCTGTTTCTAGGTGCCATATTGCAATTTCAGGTTCCTGTTCAACTTCAATTGTACAAATCGCTACCATTACTTTCAGAAATTTATCTTCCAGGTCCAAGTTCAAGACTACAGGCTACAAAAGAGAGGATTTAGCCCCATGTTTGTGGTGGTTGCTGCAACAGATGCAAACCATGTAATACTTGGTATGAGGCATTACATTTGTTTTTTACTGGAGTTTCCACCAGCAGGCCTGGAGCTTGTCGCTGAACCTTCTCTGGGTGCATCGGGCTACACAAAATAAAGTGAAAGGTGTATTGGAAAGCTGGCAAGGGCAAAGGTTAAAGAAGTCTTCGAAATGCTTTTAGAGCACAGTTCCTGCATGCACTCTATGGAACATTTGGATGGAATGCAACCATAGATCTTCTAAATTCTAGACGTCCAACTCTTGGTGTAAAATGGTCAATGTAAATGATATTGCTCTTCTCATGGACTTTCATTAACTCCTTACTTTGTTAAAAAGAGCAATTGTCTTCTGATTTTTGTACATCTCTGCACTTTCTTGGTGCTACAAATGAATTAACATTTTTAATTTTTTGGAGAGAAAAAGGTAACTATATTAAAAGAGCAGCACCAAGAAAGTGCTCAAACATTTACAGGTGAACAAAAAAGCAAAAGAAGAACCCCTTTCCAGTCTTTTACTTTCAAAATAAAAAAAGAGGGGTGAGTGAACTTTCCAATTGAGTCCTTTCTTGAGATTGTTCCTATTGGTACCAAATCATTAAAGTGCCTTATATAGGAGATGATTGGTTAGCTACAGTTTGTCAGTTTGATAATGCCAATAATAGATGGGCTAGGTTCTGTTGATGTATATAGTAGAGAGAGTCCTCTGCAGTCATGTTTAGGATCTTATGAAGGAGAGAATTGGATAGCGATATCATGTTCGTATGACAATGGCAAAAGTAGAGAAGCTAGTTTTGGTTTCTTTAACTAAAATGGAGAAGAGAGAGTAAACCTCAATTCATGTGTAGGATCCAGAGTGTATTCCCCTATGGTATACTATAATCAAAAGAGTGCCCCTCTTTATTCACTGTATAAAACTGTTACTTCGCTCTAAATTGAGTGCCCCTCTTGATTCACTGTATAAAACTGTTACATCCTCTCTAAGTTGAGTGCCCCTCTTGATTCACTTTATAAAACTGTTACATCCTCTCTAAGTTGAGTGCCCCTCTTGATTCACTTTATAAAACTGTTACATCCTCTCTAAGTAATAAATTTACAAGCCTAGTGAAGTTAGGCTCTTCACATGTAGAATTGGTACCATGAGGTATCCTTGTCTCGAGCAAATTAGGAACTCAAGGTTTACATGACGCAGCAATTAAAAGGACTTGAATCACTAAATAGAAGAAGGCTACAGACACGAACTCCCTTAAGAAAGCATCTAGTATTTACAGTCCATAATATCAGACTTCAGAGACACAGATATGCATATTACAGTGCTGAAGACAATTGATTGCAATCGATGTATCATTGCCAGCAAGCTAACACATGAAAAATACCTTGATAGATCTGATGAATTTGATGGCTTAATTTTTAAAGTGGCAGGCATTAACGGAAGGATAGGTGGTTGGTTGAAAACGCTGTTTCAAGAAGAAATAAAAGAAATGATTCAAATAAAACAAACTGGCTCTAGGATTCTCTATATTATTTCAGAGTTGAAGTCCAAACTTTTGCCTTTTTTAGCTTTGTGTTTCTGCATCATATTTGGCGCACAGATCCTTTAAAGACCACAGACTTTCAGTTGGATCAGTTCTTCCAGTTTTTTCAGTCCATTTCTTCCTTTACTCTTGTTTATTGTCCATACAAATAGTTGCAGAGTTTTGATTCTCAACTTCTACACTCTTGCAACAGCATGTCAAGTCATCATGCCACTTATAATAAAGTTCATAGATCCACAAGAAAGCACTTCCAGACTATGCTTCTTAATTTTAAAATCTTCACTGGATTTTGTTTCCTCTTGATTTCCTCCATATGCTCTCAATTTTTCACTTGAAAGGTGCTCTAATATCCAGAGAACTGAAAGATGTCAAAGCCATGTCTAGAGTGGCCAATTTACATGGAGGGGTATGGGTTGCGTGAACCCCTGCACCCCTCCATAGTATAGGTATATCACTGCATTTTTTACTACTAAGTACTTAAATATGTATGTGGGAACCCATGCACAAAGAGCACTTTGGTGCGTTGGTGGAAGGGTGCACCTTTATACATCATGTCTTGGGATCGAATCCCATTGCCATTTTCAAAGTCCGCTTTTCTGTTTCTCTCTTGTTTCTCCTTTTCTTCCTTTTCTTTGGTTCTTTTGCTGTTCTCGTTTTTGTCTTTATTTTTCTTTTTCTTTACAAAGGTAACAGATGTTAAATCATCAGCACAAGTGCTGGAAGCCAAAATATATATCAATGAGCCAACAAAAACAAAAGAGTAAAACCAAAGACTATCTCTAAATTCTATCTCTTCTTATGACATTGTCTTCTTTGCTCTTTTGAGTTTTGATCCATTCTTCAAGTTTCAAGATTCTCTTTTCCTTTGGTTCTCGTTTTGCAGTCTCTTATTTGTTTTATGTTTCTTATTTTTTCAATTTTTTTGGTCATTTCTTTCTTGTTTTTTTAGCTTGTTTTTTGAGTTTCAAAAACTCTTAAAATATTAAAATGTCATATTTCCTCAAGAACTCTCTCCATAAATTTTCAGAAACACTTTTATGAATAATAATCACTCTTTTCCTACTTTCTTTCTTATCTTATTTTTCTTTTCCTTTAATTTGTGACGTGGATTTTCTTCAGATAATGACATCATTATTAATTGTTTTTAAAATATGAAAACTCGTTAATAACAGTTGTAAATCAAATGAAATTTTTTTATCATAGTATTAATTATAGTTTGCTCATTGCAAAATTTTTTGGAATCAAACCAAACGGGAGTAAAATGCACCCATCCTCTTGAAATACTGGATATGCCTCTGCATGCCTATACCATACAGCAGGCACTTAATGCAGAAGAAAAAGTTTTGGCTTTTCAAATCAGCTTCTCTGACAAGAGACTGAAAGCGAGACACGTTGTACCGACAATGACCAATTCAATTCTGAAGGTTCTGAGCTTGGGTGATCATGGTTGCATTTTTCAATACACGGATAAGAGTTTATGCCCAATGTCATTTGTTTGATATGAAGGTAAATGACAGTCTAAAACTCCATTAGGATTTACGAGGGGACAACAATACCAAAATAGTGAACAATGAAGCTTGATAATCTGCTTAATGATTCTTAATATGCTATATATCAGACAAGAGAACTCACAAACAGAATAATAAAAATACCTCTTGGCATTTCTGCCCACAAAATGATACAGATGGATTATTAGAACTAGCGGGTAAAGCATTCATATCCAGACTGCATGATTTGTGATCTGCAAAATGAAAGATTAATGATTCAGCTCAAGTATAGAAGATGTCAAGCAACAAAACCTCCAAAAGCAAAACAGCTTTACATTTTTTCTCACAGAGGCTGCACCAGAGAAGCTCATCTACAGCTCCCTCGCCTTCCTCTGTGATAGCACCAGTGGTCTTACAAAATTTGCATGTGCAATTTGGACAGTGCCAATCGCCTGGAGGAAGCATCTGCAGAAAAGAGAAGCATGTAAACCTGATGTTTACAGAGACTAGACGTCATCTTCTAGGCTTAATTCAAATAAACACGATAAATAATATTATAAAGTAACAGAAAAATTCAACACAAATCCCAGTGTAAATATGTTGCATCTTTTGGAGATGCCTAGGTAGAGTATGATGTTCTAAGAAAGAAAGATCCTAGTTAATGTTCATTTCCAAATTACAGAATCAATTTTAGTGATATTTATGCACTTCTCTTTCTTTGCATTCTTTTAATGATACAAACGACAAACTAAAACAGTCTTGCAGATGGAAGGGAAAAGGATGGAGTTATTTTTGGAATGGTTAACTGATTTGGTTTCACTGAACAGTTACGCTATAAGGATGTCTGTTGAAGCAAGATCAGGGTCATAAAATGGGCTAGATTGCATATTGCGGTTGATTGACTTCTGTCACATGAGATTAGGGGGTCAAGTCTGTGACCAAGATGATGGTAATGGAATCATAGAAGGGCATAACTGCTCCTAGAAACAAGAAGAGAACAGATTCATATAAATACACTGATCTGCTCACAAAGATCAACAAGACAACCAAAAACATAGCTGTTAATTAGTAGAGGACCTTTAAATTGACGGAGGTGTCCCACCCAACTTGCACGCAGCTTGACTGATCCACCGAATACCTGCTACCTCCCACCAGCATAGATATCGGGTAACTCTGACCACCAAGGCTTAGATAGATGAGAAGAAATCACGTAGTGCTTTTTGCCTCTATGGGATTCGAGTCCGAGACCTCATGCTTCTCCTCCTACTTCATTGACCACCAGGTCATACATTTGGGTGCTTAAGTAGCGGACTTTCATCATCACTAAAGTTCTTACAAGTGTCTTTTGTTCTTTTGAAACTTGGAGTAGTGCCATTGTCTTTTATTTTCTTTTTCAACTCACAGGATGGTAGTTTTTTCTCTCCATTTTTAACCAGTTCGTTCTCTTCAGTTATTGTAATATCTTTTACATCAGTTGTATACAGTTGCAAGATGATCTCAAAATACATTGTTTCCTCCATTACTGTAACCTGGTTCTTTCTATAGTTCTATTTACCATAGGACTATGGTGGTTTCTCAAATGAAAATGTTAGTATCAGACTCTATGATTTTGACCTGCCCCACACCCAAGTTCCGTTCTTTACATTTCGTCTTCCATCTCCTCAGTGGTTGTAAAAATCTAAAGAATTTCCTACCACAAGGGGCCACTTTAACATCCTCACACAAAGGAAAACAAGAAATTCATACATTGAAATGTGAACAAAATACCCAAAAACCAAGTAAAGAGGAAAAGAAAAGATGACAAAAAATTTCATATTTATGATTAACAATGCAGGAATGATCAATGCTAATTAAGAGGGGAAACATGCCAACAGTGAGAAAAAAGAGCATATTCTACATACTTGAATACACAGACAGCTCTGATGAAAAGTTGAAGGGCAACCATCACAACAGATGAGGTCCCCGCCATCACCACATATACCACAAGTATCATCATCAGGGTCATCACTGTCGATGTTTACAGTGTGGAAATCTTGGCGATCAGATTCTTCTTGCTGATTCCATGCATCAACCAAGCACTCCAGCAAGGAAACGCCAGACTCCAAGATTATGTTTTGATATGGTTGACGCAACGTACTCCCTGCATGCAGCTCAAATTTCGAAACTGGAAGGATTTTACTACAGCAACCACAGTGGATGCCATCTCGTGTGATCCAACCTTCTAGCTTTACTCTAGTCCTCCTACGATTCATATATTGAACCTTCTGACTTAAATTCACTGTCCCAGAGTCAATCATCCAGGACAATAAGGTTCTTTTTCCAGTATAAGGAACATAGCCATCGCTTTCAGAATCTTGGTCCATATCAGACCTGCGAACCAACAGCGTACATCGCCCAATTATCCTACTTTTTCTTCCCTGTATTGCACTGGAAGCGGCTCCAGTAGATGATTTTCCAGAAATATCTTGCTTAGATCTTCCTCCCTTTGAAGAATCGCTACTTGTATCACCATCGCTCTCCTGATCTGTTGCATGAGACTTGAATTTCAGAAACTTACCTTTCTTCTTTACATAGCTACTTAGCCTCTCCTCATGCTGATCACCATCTGTGTCCTCTGCAGACTCTTGCATAGTAGACTCTTTATAATCTCGGTTCTTGGCATCATCTTTTCTTTTCTTCTTCATTTCTTTCTCAATCTTCTTCCGTGTTTGCCTGGTTAGCTTATTGATTAAATCATCAGCTAATGGAGCAAACGAAGTAGAGCCACCATCAAGTTTACTTTTTCCTGGATCTTCCCCTGACTGTTTTTGCAGTGCGTCATACGCCTTAATTATTGACCAGTACGCTGTTCCACTAGGATTAATATACACTGCATCTAAGTAATCTCTGTTCCTTCTCGGTCTATAATCAATGGTCCATCCAGCTTCAATAAGCATTCCCCTTATTCTCTCTCGCAGTTGCTGCTTCTCAGTACTACCACCTCGTTTCAACTTAACTTCTTTGCTTTTGGCAGGGGTAACATTTTCGGCTGCTATGGACCTGCTTTCTTCCTTAATCACCCTTGCCTTTGAGCTAGCACGCTGAAGCCGCTGCTTCTCCATACTCCCACGTCGTTTCAATTTTCTCTCTTTGCTCTTAGCAGGGGTAAGATCTTCAGCTGCTACGGACCTGCTTTCTTCCTTAATTCCCCTCGTCTTTGAGCTAGCAGGCTGCGAATTAGGTGGTGCCAGCTTAAGTGATGTATCAGTTCCATCGCTTTCAGAGTCTATAGACTTAATGCCTTTTGCCAAGAAAGGTTTTTGTGATTTCAGCTCAGCCTGCTCCGTTTTAATGGACAATGGTAGCTTTTCAGGGTGTTGACCTAGCAAATCCTTCTTGACAACATCTTCAGAACTGGAACCTTTCCTACTTTCAACATCATAATCCTTGTGTGGTAAGTCTATTTTCTTCTTCTTATTCACCATTACCTTCAAGACTCCATTTTTACCTTGCAATCTGATTGGTTCTTGAGACGATTCCTGACACTTCAACTTAAGGAATGAAATTGGCATGTGTGCTTCATCATCATCTAAATCATGCCTTTTCTTAACACCATACTTATCGCCCTTAGTCTTAGTAGCTGACAAGCTACTAGAACTATCAATATTAGAGTGCTTCCTCTTCTCAATCATCATATTCCTACTAGAACCCCTTAGATATTCCTTAGTACTCCCACTTCTTGCAGCATTCCACTTCATTTCCTCATCGAATTCATCGTATTCGTCGAAATCAAACAAATCTAACTTACTTCTCTTGCTCTCACTTTCAATTTTCCCATTTCTACCAAATTCTCTACTCTCCACACCACTTTTTACACTGCCAACTGACCCATTGTGAAATTTCTCTCCACCCCTCCTCCTAATTGGCTCCAATAACTCTTCACTCGACTCTGAATCACTCGCAACCAATCGTGGCCTCTTCTTCACCTTCTGTGAAGCCCTTGAAGAACCCACACCCCCTCCTCCACCCATGTCCATTCTATCATCTTTCTTCTTAATTATCAAACACCCAGATGAACTTTTCTTCTTCACTACACCTCCTGATCTCACACTACCCTCCATATTCAAACCTTAATTCATAGAGAACAAAATTTCAAATTCACCCAAAAGTTCTCGAAAGAGCTTTCGAAAATCAAAATTCTTCGCTCAGTTATCTAACATTACCAGATCTGAAACAGAAAAAGCACAACTTTTTCCGATTACATACAAAAATTGGGGAAATTTCCTCGGTGTACAGTGAGTAAATTGATTTGCATGAGAAGAATCGACGGCAATATTTACCTTGCCGGATAGTTGTGGAACTGAATCGGCAGCAAAATTACCTTGTTGATCCGATCAGTGACGTAATTCTCCGGCGAAGCAAGCGAATCGCACAAGAAAGATAGAGAAAGAAGCAAAGAGAGGAATTGTATTGGTTCTGGGCAATAGTTGTATAAAATATATAAATATGAACAGAGCCCAGCTTTTTCTTTCTCTTTTGCTATATTACATTACAGAACCAATATGTAATACCAAAAACACACAAAGATAAAATAAAAAATAAAAAATTATACAATATTCTTAGTTTTTTTTTTTTTTAATAGCTGGACTAATTAGTACATTAAAATTCTGATTTTGATTCCCAAATAGTTCTAAACTGATATTCTCTCCCTTTTCTTTTAGTTCATCATATATATTAAAAATAGTTATTCTTAAATATTTATTAATTTAAATAAATTAAAGAGAAAATTAATTATTATTTTTTAATTTTATTTTTAATATTAGTTATTCTATAATTAAGAGGCATATAAATAGATAAGCAATAACGAATTAATAAGAGATATATCAGTTAGATTATATTCATAATTAATTTTATTTTAAGTATTGCGTAGAGTCTAGTTTGATATTTAAATAAGAATAAAAGAAAGTTTTTTTTTAATCATCCCTTCTCAAAAGTTCACACATTTTTTACTCGTTGATAAATTTAAAATTGAATATGAAAAATGTTTACCCAAAACAATCAGTTTTCTCATTCTAAACTGATACATTCCGTAAAAGAGAACACAATTAATATGCTAATATTATGATTTTGATTCACAAATTGTTTTCCACAACCCTATATTGCAATTTTTAATTCTTAATTTACCAGACAAAGAAAATTAAGTGTTGATTAGGTAGAATTTTGAGGTAGCAAATCGCAGATGTGGGGCCGGGGTAAAAGATATACCAAGGCTTTGATACGGAGAGAGTGAAATAAATAATATTTCATACAATAATAATTTCACTATTTTAAATAAATAATAAAATTCAAAATTAATTAATTTCTTAAATTAAATATTAAAAAAAATTAATTTTAACTTTTATTTTAAAATTATTATATTTATTTCACGTATCGAACGACTTCGAGATTGGTTGAAAGGTGATTTGATATTAGTAAGTATGGTTTTGGGGTGGGGGAGGGGGATGTCTAGATAGTGGGTGCTGGGTGTCAGTTGAGCAGACCGTTGTTGTATCAGTTGAGCTATTTTCCTGGATTTCAGTCTTTGAGAAGCACTTTTCTTGTGACACTTGTGACAGTTTTTCAGATAAAACTTCTATTAGAACTTTTTTTTTCTAACAATTTTCTTTAATCATTTTCACTCATTAAAGCTTAAATAGATTAATTAAAATTTGAATTTATAAAATTTATGATTTTTGTTTTCCTCACTTCAATGATTTATTAAATCGCGAATTCTGATAACATGAGTACACTATAAAATTAAGAAAAAAAATATATTAAATGAAATTTGATCCTAAATAATCAAGCTAAATAACTTATTCTTCAATCAAGTGCACCATCTAATCTTCTTGTAATATGGATGCCAACATATAATATTATATCAATTTTAAAAAATATATATATAAAATATCAAATTTTACAAAGAGACTATGAGTTTACGTACCTCATTTTTTATTCATATAAACTCCCTTGATCGCCCCCCCCCCCCTCCCAAATGCTCTCTTCTCCTAAAAAGGGATTATTGACAAATTAACGTGCATAAAACTATTTAAAAAATAACTAACAAACATGTTGCAAACCTTTTTTTTTTTAAAGAAAATCATTTTCAAAATTATATATTTATTTTTATTTTTCTGATAAACATGGTCTAATCGCAACATTCTCGCCTTGGTTGCAATAGAAAAAGCAATCATATTTTAATTTGACGGTAAAAAAGTAAAACATTTCTTTTTAACATATATTAGAAAAAAGGATAAGAATAAGTATTTAATTGTAAAGATAAAAAGATTATTTTGAATGAAAACAAAAAAAAAGAAAAAGCTACATACTCCTTCTATCCCAACTCATATGATACATTTTTTTATTTAGTCAGTTTAAAAGTGAATTTGTTCGCATAATTAAAAAAATAATAAAATATTAATAATTTTATTAAATATAATATAAATAGAAGAGATATTCACAACATATATAACCAAAAGAAATTATAAACTCATGATAATCAGAAATTCATATAAATACAAAACAAAGAGAAATCACAGAGAACATAAAAAAATGCAACATCATTCTTATAACCTTAATTATTAAAGTTATGATATGAAATATCATATTGTCGTGACATCAATCTATGTAAAGAATTAAAAATAAATATTAAATAGAGCAGTTTGTTAGAACATAAGTCAAAGGTCATGTTGAAAGATTGTTTCAATCTTATCTGCTACTTCCACTTGAAGAAGTCGTGTCGCTGCCTTCGCATTTCATCACTTCCACCAACATCTCAATGATGGAGATTTCACCCAACACTTTTGTGTCACTTTCTTAAAATTTAGTGCCGGTAAATATACATTGATTAAAAATATGTTTTTACATTTTGGGGAGAGAAGAAGCTAATCAGTTCACTATGTATATATTCATAGAATAAAAATTAACTTTTAACAACATTCATGGACTCATAAATACAAAAAAGTAAATAAGAGGAAGTTGGAAAAAACATTTTGGAGAGTTACGACTTTTCATTTTTCATTGTAGTGAGTAATTATCTTCCTCTAATTGAGTAATTATATAGATATTTAACTTTTAATTAAGATAAACACAAAATAAAAAAGGAGAAAAAATATATATATTTCCTATATTTACTTTGACTTGTTCACTATATTAAAAATAGACTTTCACTTTTACTTTTGTCATTTTTAGCATATTAAGAGAAAAATATATTTTTTTCCATATATATATAGAGAGATAAAACCAATAGAGTGTGGTGGGCTAATAAATGTCATTAGTGAGAGATTAAGAGAAGAAAAAATATAGTGTATTGGACCGGTAAATGTTATTAGTGAGACTTTAAGAGGAAAAATAGTAGAGTATTAATTATTGAGTTATTTAATGTTGTTACAAAGATAATTAAAAAATTAATAGGAAAAATAAAGAAAAATGCTCAAAAAAATTTAAAAAAAATGAGAATGGTAGCTTTAGAAGTATGTCACATCAACATATTCAAAACCTTTCTTTATATATGTATAGTAATTGTCACACCCCACCTTGGGGGGTATGACGGGCACCTGGTGCCTGCTAGACTCTAGACTACTAAATGGTCCAGCCTGAGCACATCTGGTGCTTTGGCTGGCTTTGGCCCTATTTCAAGAAACAAATCGGCTATATAACGGCTGTAAATACAGCCTCCGGCCAACTGGCCTGTAGCCATCTGTACCTGCAACAACAGCTAACCAGAAACAGGCTTATAACAAGGAACCTATGCGGGCCGACAAGGCCACCATGCTGTCTAGTTATCTGTAACTCAACACAAGACTGCTGTAAAACTACGTGACCGGCAAGGTCACCACTACTATCAATTTAAGGCTCACACACGGCCAACATAAACTGAAATACTAAACAGCTACAGCAGACCACACGGCCTCACACGACCGGTTCAACTAACCACAGGGAATATATACAGACTGCAAGCCTCTACGAATACTGTAAGAACTTAATAGAAATGATCGGGACAGGGCCCCGACCTACCCATACTGCACAACAAAAGAAAAGGAGCTACACCTTGGGAATCAGACTCCGGATGACAGGAGCTGATGACTCACTGGCTGGCTGAAATCACGAGGGATCGGCTCCTCGTCCGTGAGTACCTGTAGGCAAGCAATACAGCGCCCCGCTGGGCGTCAGTACCACAGGTACTGAGCATGTAAAGCAAACTGAAATATGCAACTGAAACGAATAGCACAATAACATGACATTTAAGCAAGAAGTAGCTGAGTCTATCTAGTTGAGGATAACTGGGGAGAGTTTATACATTCTGTAACTAACTGAGCGTACCTGAAGACGTGTCGTCCTTCTGTCTATCAGTATCTACTAGCACATATCAATATACATAATAATACACACAATACTTGACCGACCCCCATAAGCCGGAAGGTGCCAACCAAGCAAGCAATCTATTTACCCCTACCCGGGTCTAAACCAACCAAAAACAAGTCACTCCACTCATCTGATAATTGTGAGCTCCTCCTACCGGCCCCCTTGGGTGCGTAGCTCGGGCCTTGGCCTCTGACAATAAACTGTGTCTGAGTCCGAAGACTCCTGCCTCTGGGCACCAGTGTGCACGCAGAGTGGTCTGCCCCTGTAAACAGGGTGTGCTAGCTCTGCGCAGAGTAAACTGAACTACCCCTGCAAGCAGGGTGGTCTGGACCGTATTATCATGGTGGTCGGCCATCATCGTCCTTTAGTCGGACGGCATCGCCCAGCTGGTGGCGGTATCTGAATCTGGTATCGACACAGCTATAACCCAGGGGCGGTGGGGATACTAAAGGGTGCCCACATGCCACAACAAGTCTCAACATACAAAACACATACACAGCAAGCATGCTCAAGTGAAAAATACTAATCATATTCTCTTCTTGTATCTCAAGGCCAGTTTGTAATAAATAACTGAAACTATATTCTGTTTTGCACTATTCCTGATTGCTGGCTAATTGCTGCCTGGCCTTTATCTGTCTATCTGATTATATCTGAGTATAACTCAATAACATAGAACATGCCATCTACTACTGGGTACAATCTCAACAAATGTAATACGTATTACCTGACTATCTATTATTCTGATTATAGCATGATACGTAATGTTATACTAGCATGCTTGTTGGAAATTGTACTAAAATCGTTCCTGTACACTGGGTATCGGTTAATAGCCTTTATTCTATTTACTTTCTAAGCTGTACTTCCTGGCTTGCCGAAAGAATAACTTTACATACCTAGTTTCTGAGTACCCGACTGACCGATGTGATTTCCGTCGGTATTTCTGTTGTTTCTCCCAACTACATTCATATACACGTCAATTAGAACTAAATACATTAATATTCGGGAGAAATTATCACTTGTGATATATATATTTATCCCAACTTCAACCTTTCGGAAAACGATCAAAAACTCGTTATTTCTCGATAGTCCAGAAGGGATAAATGCTCACTGCAACGCTAGGAACACATTGGTACTAATTTAAAGAAATTCTATTGACTTTACCTCGGTAGCACGACGTTTCGACGGCCAAATTTCACGAAACCAACTCCGTAGGATTGCTCCCTGCAGCTTTATACGCCTGTACCTAAGCCGGAACGAAGTTTAGACCGCGTTTCGTCGCGTAATTGGAAGGAAATTATATATGTTTGTCGTGGGTTTTCTTAGTACTTTTTCTCCCCTGTTTCTTTGCTGGAAATGGGTTAATTAGATGAAGAGGCCGACCTTTATTTAAATTTTTCATTTTTCGTTTTTTTTTTTTTTTTTTTTTTTTTTTTTTTTTTTTTTTTTTTGCTTTCTAAATCCCTTAACCAACATGACATTATGCTATTTATTTATTTAAAATTTACGGGGTGTAACATCCTCCCCCTCTTAAGAACATTCGTCCTCGAATGATATTCTGTCTAGAGGACTGCTCAACTTACTCAACTTGTTTCTAGAAAAACTTTGGCAGAGTTTCCCTTGTATTCTGGACTATATCATAATTCCTCTTGTTTGCCTATGCTTGGAATAAGTGGGGATATCTGGCTTTCATGTCCTCCTCAGCTTCCCAGGTCATTTCTTCTCGGTTCCTGTTACGCCACAATACTTTGACAGATGCAATATCTTTAGTTCTCAATCTACGGATCTGTCTGTCTAAGATAGCTACTGGAACCTCTTCATATGCTAACTCTTCGGTGACCTGGACATCCTGAACTGGAACAACTGTGGAAGGGTCTCCTACAAATTTCCTCAACATAGATACATGGAATACTGGGTGAACAGATGCTAACTCCGGAGGCAAGTTCAATTCATATGCAACTCGGCCTATTCTCCGCCGAATCTGATATGGCCCAATGAATCTCGGGCTAAGCTTGCCTTTCTTGCCAAATCTCATTACCCCTTTCATCGGAGACACCTTCAGGTATACCCAGTCATTTACCGCAAATTCTAAATTTCTACGCCGCATATCTGCATATGACTTCTGGCGGCTCTGAGCAGTCAACAGGCGTTCTCTGATAAGCTTTACCTTCTCCTCTGACTGTTGAATGATGTCTGGCCCAATCAACGCTGATTCTCCCACTTCAAACCAGCCCACCGGCGATCTACATTTTCGCCCGTATAATGCCTCAAAGGGCGCCATCTGGATAGCTGAATGATAACTGTTATTATAGGCAAATTCAATCAACGACAGATGTTCATCCCAGCTACCCCCAAAATCTAGTACACACGCTCGTAGCATATCTTCGAGCGTTTGGATGGTCCGCTCAGCCTGTCCATCTGTCTGAGGGTGGAATGCTGTGCTCAAATTAATCTGCGTTCCCAAACCCCTCTGGAACGACTGCCAGAATCTAGCTGTAAACTGTGCTCCCCTATCTGAAATAATGGATACCGGCACTCCATGTAGCCTAACTATTTCTCTGATATATAACTTGGCATAATCCTCGGCTGAGAAGGTAACTCTCACGGGCAGGAAATGAGCTGATTTTGTCAGCCTGTCAACTATTACCCAAATGGAATCATTTCTGCGTCTGGTACGGGGTAAACCTGTTACAAAATCCATATTTATCGCTTCCCATTTCCACATAGGCACAGCTATATCCTGCGTCAGACCTCCCGGTTTCTGGTGCTCCGCTTTCACCTGCTGGCAGTTAGGACATCTAGATACAAATTCAGCTATTTCAGATTTCATACCTGGCCACCAGTAGATGTCTCTGATATCGTGGTACATTTTTGTTGCTCCTGGGTGGAGGGAATAACGAGCGTAATGTACCTCATGCATGATTTGCTGGCGAAGCCCTGAAACATTCGGGACACATAAACGGCCCCCACAACGTAGTACTTCATTTTCAGTCACTTGGAAATCTGACTCTTTACCCTCCTGAATTCTATCCCTGAGCTGGACTAAGTCAGGGTCCTCGTACTGCCTTTCTTTTACCTCTGTAACTAGTGATGACTCGGCAGAATTCTGAATCACCGCTCTGTTATTTTCTGTCTCCACTACTCGAACAGCTAAACCAGCTAGTTGATGAATTTCCTTGGCTAATTCCCGCTTCTCGGGCCGCAAATACGCCAAACTCCCCATTGACTTACGGCTCAGGGCATCTGCCACTACATTAGCTTTTCCTGGGTGATAGAGAATATTTACATCATAGTCTTTCAACAATTCTAGCCAGCGGCGCTGCCGCAGATTTAACTCCCTCTGTGTGAAAATGTATTGCAAACTTTTATGATCTGTGAAAATGTCTACATGGACGCCATACAGATAATGCCTCCAAATTTTCAGAGCGTGGATCACTGCGGCCAGTTCCAGGTCATGAGTCGGATAGTTCTTTTCGTGTTTCCTCAGCTGTCTGGAAGCATAAGCAATCACCTTACCATGCTGCATCAACACACAACCCAATCCCAAACCTGAAGCGTCGCAATACACCGCATACCCATCTGTTCCCTCTGGCAATGCTAGTACTGGGGCGGAGGTCAATCGGTCTTTCAACTCTTGAAAACTCTGCTCACATGCCTCCGTCCACTGAAATTTTGCTGCTTTCTGTGTCAGCTTTGTCAGAGGTGCTGCTATAGTGGAGAATCCTTCAACAAATCTCCGATAATATCCTGCTAAACCCAAGAAACTGCGGACCTCGGTCGGAGTGGTAGGTCTGGGCCATGTCTTGACCGCCTCTATTTTTTGTGTGTCTACCTGTATACCAGCATCCGACACGATGTGCCCCAAAAAGGCAACTGAGTTCAGCCAGAACTCACACTTAGAAAACTTGGCGTACAACTGACGTTCTCTAAGGATCTGGAGTACTGTTCGTAAATGGTTCCGGTGATCTGTCTCTGAACGAGAATATACCAGAATGTCATCGATAAATACTATCACGAACAGATCCAAATACGGTCTAAATATGCTATTCATCAGGTCCATAAACACTGCGGGAGCATTCATCAGTCCAAACGACATAACTAGAAATTCAAAGTGACCATACCTGGTCCTGAAAGCAGTCTTTGGAATGTCCCTCTCCCGAACCCGGACCTGGTGATATCCGGACCTTAGATCTATCTTAGAGAAACATTTGGCCCCCTGCAACTGGTCAAACAAATCATCTATTCTCGGGAGCGGGTATTTGTTTTTAACTGTTACCTTATTCAGCTGCCGGTAGTCCACACACATTCGGAGTGAGCCATCTTTCTTTCTTACAAACAGAACTGGCGCACCCCACGGGGAAGTACTAGGCCTAATAAAACCTTTGTCGAGCAAATCTTTTAACTGCTCTTTCAACTCTCTAAGCTCAGCTGGTGCCATGCGATACGGGGGAATGGATATAGGTTGAGTCCTTGGCAACAAGTCAATCGCAAAATCTATCTCCCTTTCGGGAGGGATACCAGGCAACTCATCTGGAAATACGTCAGGGAATTCATTAACTACTGGAACAGACTGAAGAGTCGGGGGTTCCACCTGAACGTCCTGGACTCTAACTAGGTGGCAAATACATCCCTTTGCTATTAATTTTCTTGCCTTAATGTAGGAAATAAACCTACCTTTCGGCGTAGGTGTACTCCCTTTCCACTCTCGCATTGCTTCCCCCGGAAAGTGAAATCGGACCGTCTTGGTCCAGCATTCTAAGTTGGCATAGCATGGCACTAACCAGTCCATACCCATAATGGCATCGAAGTCGACCATCTCAAGTTCTATTAAGTCTACTGTGGTCTGACGATCAGCAACCTCTACCGTACACCCCCGGTAAACTCTTTTAGCTGTAATCGAGTCACCGACTGGTGTAAGCACTGAAAAGGGCTGCTGAAGCAATTCTGGTTCGATACCCAACTTTCGGGCCACAAATGGTGTGATATATGACAATGTAGACCCTGGATCAATCAATACATAAACAGGATACGAACAGATAATCAATGTACCTGTGACCACGTCGGGAGATGCCTCTGAATCCTGCCTCCCCGGTAATGCATAGGTACGGCTGGGGCCTGCACCTGAGCCAGAGGCTCCTGGTCTACCTCGACCCCTATTCCCTGAACTTGAGGGTCTGCGCCCTGCTGAGGCTGCTGGAACTCGTGGCCCTGCCGACGCTCTATCCAGATCATCCTGACTACCCTGTCCCCTGGCTGGACAATCTCTCATTAAATGCCCTTCCTGGCCGCAGTAATAACACCCTGGGAAGCCCTGCCTGCAGGCTCCAGAATGTAGTCGGTGACATATAGGACAAGGGGTGGATGTAAATCTACTCTGTTCTACCCTCCGCTGCTGAGGTGAGGCTACTGTCCGTGAACTGCTACCGGACTCCGACTGACTCCGGCGAATGAACCTGCCCCTCTGCTGTTGTACCGGTGGTAGAGATCTGGGTGGCCTATCTGAAAACCGTGGTCTCGGCCCCCTAGGAATTTCCCTCTGAATCTCAGCGGGTCTGCTCCTACGGCGCTGCTCTGAAGTCGCCTGTCTGTCACCCCGCTGTCGCTGCCTCAGGCCCTCAATTGTCTGTGCGAAGGCCTGCACCCTGGCTATGTCCATATCCTCTCTCAAAGTAGCTGTCATGCACGTCTCTATGTATTCTGGATTCAGGCCCATAATAAAGCGGTGGACTCTGGACGACATGGTGTCCACAAATGCTGGAGCATAGCGGGCTAAGGAGTCGAATTGTAAGGAATATTCACGAACGCTCCTAGCCCCCTACTCTAAATGTAAGAACTGGTCCATCCGAGCCTGTCTGACCTCCCGGGGTAAATAGTGGTCCAGGAAGGCCTCTGAAAAGCAAGACCAAGTAGGAGGGGCTGCATCTCTTCCCCGAGACCTCTCCCAACTTTCGTACCACAAAACAGCAATATCCCGTAACCGGAACACTGCTAACTCAACTTATTCTGCTGGGGTTACGTGCATGACTCTAAAGATCCTCTGTATCTGGTCCAGAAAGTCCTGAGGGTCCTCCGCTGAATCCGATCCAGTAAATTGAGGGGGTCCCAACGCTAAGAATTCTCTGACCCTGGAACTACCTTGCCCCCCTGGGGATTCTGCTGCTGTAGGTGGTGCTGGCTGACGCTGAGCAGCTAGCATCTGAGTCAACATAACCACCGCACTACGCAGCTCCTGATCAGATGAAGTGGGTGCAGGAGCTGTGGAAGGAGGTGCTGCCTCAAATGGTATCTGGCGAGGCGGAGACTGCTGGGAGGGTCGAGATGACACCTCCGCGTTGCTCTCAGACCGGGCGGAATCTGGCTGTAACTGAGGCATCCTGCTGGTGCCTTCGCCCGCTGCTGTATCTAATCTTCTACCTGTAGCTGGGTGCCACTGGTCTGCCATAATATCTGTAAGCAAAGAGGGTGGTAAGTTTCAAAGACCAACTCTATACTGTACCGTTCTATGGCACGACTGAGTAAGAAAGAAGAGTAACAATCCTAACATGCCTCGCAGCCTCCTGCCTATAGTATGTGGTGCACAACACATCCATAGACAAGACTCTGCTTAGCACGGCTTGCAAACTCCCTGGGACACGAACTGCTCTGATACCAAGTTTGTCACACCCCACCTTGGGGGGTATGACGGGCACCTGGTGCCTGCTAGACTCTAGACTACTAAATGGTCCAGCCTGAGCACATCTGGTGCTTTGGCTGGCTTTGGCCCTATTTCAAGAAACAAATCGGCTATATAACGGCTGTAAATACAGCCTCCGGCCAACTGGCCTGTAGCCATCTGTACCTGCAACAACAGCTAACCAGAAACAGGCTTATAACAAGGAACCTATGCGGGCCGACAAGGCCACCATGCTGTCTAGTTATCTGTAACTCAACACAAGACTGCTGTAAAACTACGTGACCGGCAAGGTCACCACTACTATCAATTTAAGGCTCACACACGGCCAACATAAACTGAAATACTAAACAGCTACAGCAGACCACACGGCCTCACACGACCGGTTCAACTAACCACAGGGAATATATACAGACTGCAAGCCTCTACGAATACTGTAAGAACTTAATAGAAATGATCGGGATAGGGCCCCGACCTACCCATACTGCACAACAAAAGAAAAGGAGCTACACCTTGGGAATCAGACTCCGGATGATAGGAGCTGATGACTCACTGGCTGGCTGAAATCACGAGGGATCGGCTCCTCGTCCGTGAGTACCTGTAGGCAAGCAATACAGCGCCCCGCTGGGCGTCAGTACCACAGGTACTGAGCATGTAAAGCAAACTGAAATATGCAACTGAAACGAATAGCACAATAACATGACATTTAAGCAAGAAGTAGCTGAGTCTATCTAGTTGAGGATAACTGGGGAGAGTTTATACATTCTGTAACTAACTGAGCGTACCTGAAGACGTGTCGTCCTTCTGTCTATCAGTATCTACTAGCACATATCAATATACATAATAATACACACAATACTTGACCGACCCCCATAAGCCGGAAGGTGCCAACCAAGCAAGCAATCTATTTACCCCTACCCGGGTCTAAACCAACCAAAAACAAGTCACTCCACTCATCTGATAATTGTGAGCTCCTCCTACCGGCCCCCTTGGGTGCGTAGCTCGGGCCTTGGCCTCTGACAATAAACTGTGTCTGAGTCCGAAGACTCCTGCCTCTGGGCACCAGTGTGCACGCAGAGTGGTCTGCCCCTGTAAACAGGGTGTGCTAGCTCTGCGCAGAGTAAACTGAACTACCCCTGCAAGCAGGGTGGTCTGGACCGTATTATCATGGTGGTCGGCCATCATCGTCCTTTAGTCGGACGGCATCGCCCAGCTGGTGGCGGTATCTGAATCTGGTATCGACACAGCTATAACCCAGGGGCGGTGGGGATACTAAAGGGTGCCCACATGCCACAACAAGTCTCAACATACAAAACACATACACAGCAAGCATGCTCAAGTGAAAAATACTAATCATATTCTCTTCTTGTATCTCAAGGCCAGTTTGTAATAAATAACTGAAACTATATTCTGTTTTGCACTATTCCTGATTGCTGGCTAATTACTGCCTGGCCTTTATCTGTCTATCTGATTATATCTGAGTATAACTCAATAACATAGAACATGCCATCTACTACTGGGTACAATCTCAACAAATGTAATACGTATTACCTGACTATCTATTATTCTGATTATAGCATGATACGTAATGTTATACTAGCATGCTTGTTGGAAATTGTACTAAAATCGTTCCTGTACACTGGGTATCGGTTAATAGCCTTTATTCTATTTACTTTCTAAGCTGTACTTCCTGGCTTGCCGAAAGAATAACTTTACATACCTAGTTTCTGAGTACCCGACTGACCGATGTGATTTCCGTCGGTATTTCTGTTGTTTCTCCCAACTACATTCATATACACGTCAATTAGAACTAAATACATTAATATTCGGGAGAAATTATCACTTGTGATATATATATTTATCCCAACTTCAACCTTTCGGAAAACGATCAAAAACTCGTTATTTCTCGATAGTCCAGAAGGGATAAATGCTCACTGCAACGCTAGGAACACATTGGTACTAATTTAAAGAAATTCTATTGACTTTACCTCGGTAGCACGACGTTTCGACGGCCAAATTTCACGAAACCAACTCCGTAGGATTGCTCCCTGCAGCTTTATACGCCTGTACCTAAGCCGGAACGAAGTTTAGACCGCGTTTCGTCGCGTAATTGGAAGGAAATTATATATGTTTGTCGTGGGTTTTCTTAGTACTTTTTCTCCCCTGTTTCTTTGCTGGAAATGGGTTAATTAGATGAAGAGGCCGACCTTTATTTAAATTTTTCATTTTTCGTTTTTTTTTTTTTTTTTTTTTTTTTTTTTTGCTTTCTAAATCCCTTAACCAACATGACATTAGGCTATTTATTTATTTAAAATTTACGGGGTGTAACAGTAATAATTTAATATTAAAATAGTTATTTCACTTTTAGTGAGATGATTTATAGTCAGATAAATATCTGTCACTTATTTTAAAAGTCTTCCTATATATCTTAAGCTTCATAATTTAATATTAAAATATTTATTTCACTTTTAGTGAGATGATTTATAGCCAGATAAGTATCTATCACTTATTTTAAAAGTCTTCTCATATATTTTAAGCTTCATAT
The DNA here is from genome assembly GCA_035772735.1 of Datura wrightii. Classification (NCBI taxonomy): domain Eukaryota; kingdom Viridiplantae; phylum Streptophyta; class Magnoliopsida; order Solanales; family Solanaceae; genus Datura; species Datura wrightii. The sequence goes on from JASDFA010000009.1 coordinate 9,085,994, forward strand.
TACATAGATTGAGACGGAGGGAGTAATTTTGTAATGGGAAAATAACATGTTGGTTTAGTGGTTGACAAAACCAAATAGAGGGTGAAAATTGGAACAATGAAAATGATGAAACAAGGAATGTCCGGCAAAGAACAAATGTGTTGTTGCCTTCTGCATGGTTTAACTTTAGTATTTTGGCGACAAAATAATGACACAAGCCAGAGTTCATGGCCCTTGGGAGTTTTCTTTTTTTGTTTTATATTTTTAATTGGAAAAAATTAAAAATATTTTTAAATTATGTGAAATTAAATAAAAATATTCTTCGTTAATAATTTGATCTAGAAATATGCTTGTTGTTAATGATTTGATCTAAAATGCTCCTATTATTACGTAATTAGATCAAAGATATCTTTTTCTTGATAAATCTGTTGTTTCTTTTCATTTTAAAAATGGTATTTTTATTAGAAAAAATGTATTTAGAAATAAAAGAAACAATATTTTTTACTAAGGAAAAAATATTTTGGGTTCAATTAAGTAACAATATGAGCTTTTTTTGGGTCAAATTATTTTGTCAGTCTCTCTTTGTTTTTTGTCATTTTCTCATCTCATTTTCCATTGTTAAGGTACTCAACATTAATAAAACATCAATTCAGAAAGTGTCATCCAATAACCTAAAAAGCATGACAGATATTGAAGAAAGTATGACAACACCTTAAGATATATGATCATTTAGATATTTGTAAACGGAAAGAAGAAATCCAAAATTTGTTAGAAATTCTTGAAGATTTTTGTCTCATGCCTTAGCCTTAAAAATCAGACTCAAATAAGTAGTTATATGAGAATAACTAATTAGGAAAGCGACGATTGAAATCAGAAAGGGGTTAATGAACTATAAGGGCCTAGATCGAGGCACGTTAATTGAGTGCCAAATCAACATTCTTATTGTTATAACCAACAAACAGGAGAGAGAAGAGCATAATTGAAAATTGGTATCCTTCTTCTCGATTCTTCTCTCTTCTTCTTCTCCTAGATCTCTCTCTCTTCTCCCTTCTGCTCCTAACCTCACTCTTCTCTCTTCTTTGCAGATTATGAATCTATCTATGGAGTATTACTAGCATAGTTTCCAGCTTTTTGTGTTACTTTTTCAATTGTAATTTTGTTATTTCTTCATTAGTCAAAAATATAGAAAATATATCCTAGAAAAATAATGTGTTCTGTGTCGATTGCTAATGAAAACCTAACTTAGAAGTCAGATCCTGACATTTGGTATTAGATCAACATTTCGTGTGACCTGCGAGGCAGAATGGTTGACAAAACTCGATCAAAATTAATGGAGGACCGAGTGGCCTGACATGATGAAATGCTGACAGAGTTGCTTGACAATCAACAAGAGCTATATAATCATCAAATAGGATCCAGGAAACTCTAGAGCTAATTCTCGATCGTTTAACAACTTTGGAGAGAATACCAAATCAAACAAATGGGGACCAACTACAAGGAGATGGCTTGCTTCGCTTTCCTATTTAGGAGAATAAGTAGAACAAGCTTCAACAGGTTTCAATACCCCCTCCAGAGTAAGAGTTATTGTGGCTGATAATAATTATATTATTTACACTTCTAATTGCAAAGGGTTTCTGTGGAAAATGCAAGGCAAACCATTCTAAAAAGATCTACTCATTATTCCACTGGGTGGTTGTGATGTTGTTTTAAAAACTGTCTGGATGAAGAAGTATAATCCAATCAAGTTTGACCATTAAAAAAAGTGTGTCACAATTAGAAGGAAGGACAATAAATTAGTACTTTACGGTATCTTGGTAAAGGCAAATTGAGTATAATTTGTAGCAGATCAATGAGAAGGGTACTCAAGAAGGGTCAAGCTATCATTGCTCACTTATTCATGGTGAACACAAGAACAAATAGTGATCAGAAATCAGAAGATAAGGCCATACAAGAAGTGTTGCGCCATATGAAGACATATTTATAGAATCAAAGTCCTTACCACCTGTTAGGTCACTGGATCATGCCATAGCCCTAAAACCTGGATTTATGCCTGTGAGTTTGAGGTATTACAGGTACAATTACTACCAGAAGGATGAATTTGAGAGATAGGTCAAAGAAATGCTCAATCATAGCATCATTCAACAAAGTCAATCTCTATTTTCTTCCCCAACTTTACTTGTCGGGAAGAAAGATGGCACCTGGAGGTTTTGTGGATTAGAGGGGCTTGAATAAGATTTGAAGGATAAGTAGCCCATCACTATTCTAGATGACTTGTTAGATGATTTATATAGTTTTGTGATGTTTATCAAGGTGGATCTAAGAGTAGGTTATCATCAAATTAGGAGGAAGATGGAAGATGTGCATAAAACTACATTCAAAACTTATATAGGTCACTATGAATTCAAGGTAATTCCATGTGGACAGACCAATGCACTCATTCCAAGCATTGATGAATCAAGTTTTTCAACTTCTTATTAGAAATTTTATTCTAATTTTCTTTGATGACATACTTGTGTACCATTTATCCCTTGATGACAACATTCAATATCTTATTATGGTGTTTACTACATTAAAATAACACTCTTTATTTGTTAAGAGATCCAAATATTCATTGGAAAAGCTTAAGTTAGAATATTTAAGGCATGTCATCACTAAATATGGAGCCTCCATTGACCCATCAAGGTTCAAGCTATGGTGGACTGGCCAAGACCCAAATCAGTTAAAGCTCTTAGGGAATTCTTGGGCTTAACAGGATAGTAAAGGAAGTATATGGCCAACTATGGTACTATCTGTAGACCTCTAACATACTTTTGAAGGACTCATTTAAGTGGCATGATGAAGTAGACTTAGCCATTGTGACACTCAAAACAACCATGAATTTCACCCCAATATTATCCTTACCTAACTAGTCCAAGAAATTCATTATTGACTGATGTCAATAACTATGGATTAGGGGTTGTCTTAGTGCAGGAACGAAGGCCTATTTCTTATTTTAACAAGGTGATAATATAGAAACACAAGAGTAGGTTCATATATAAGAAGAAATATATGGCCCTATAATTGCAGTTGACAAATGAGAGACACCACTTATAGTTTAAGCACTTTATGGTGAAAATAGACCACCATAGTTAGAAATCTCCTAGAGCAGAAGGTGACTTCAGTTATCTAATAGAAAGGGCTTATTAAACTACTTGGGTTGGACTATGAGGTCCAATACAAAAAGGTGTTGAGAATAGAGTAGCTAATGCACTCTCCAGACAATAATATATATATATATATATATAAAGACTACTGGGCAGTTTTTAGTTGTTACTGTAACAATTCCTAGGTGGATACATGAGGTGAAGATGTAACACCCCGGGTAATCCGTACTCTTGAGGTAGGAATAACTGTACATAATAGGCTATGGAGGAAGCATTATAAGTTATTTGAGTCACTATATAATCTTATCTAATATTGAACATCGATCAAGTTGTAGAACGAAATTCGGAAAAAGTGATCGCAAAATTTTCTTCTTGAGATTTTCTAAGATTTAGGTCAAATGTCTCGAAGCTTTTATTTCAATTTATAAGGCTTTAGGGGTGTACAACCTATCAAATTAAAGGTATACGAGTCTAGTTTTCAGTACATTAAACCATTCATCAATCCGACTTCGGAGTATAGAGATATTCACATTTTTGCAAGACCGCGCAAACAAACACATCACATGGGTCTAAGGCGGTGGAGGACTATTTAAGTCCCTTTGGTCGGTTGTTCTTCATCCAAATTCATTTCCAGCAAGTCTATTCGTGATAAACCTCTCTCAAACTTATCCTTAAGTGTTCTAGGTGTTCTTAAGGTAGGAATCCATGGTTTAACATGATTTTGATGTCGGAAAGTTGGGAATCGCGTGTAGCTTGTGTTTATTGTCTTTTCCGGGGTTTTGGTGGTTGTTTCATGGTGAAGCTATTGGTAAGACTTCTTCCTTTGGTTTTCTTAGTAGTTAAGGTTGAATATAGGTGTGTTAACTCCATTACGTTATTGTCTCGAAGTTTCTATCATCGAATTTGTATGAATCTTGTCGGATAAGCTTCGTTTGTCTTGTTTCATTGTTGAGTTGTGTTGGCTGCATTTTGACAGTACCCTGGGATGCTCTTAGGCAGTAACTTGAAGCTCATAAGAGTGGAGGTTGGCTTAGCTCGGGTTCGCTGAAAATGTTCAAGGTATGTTAGTCTTGTCCTTCCCTTTGTTGGCATAGATTCCGTAGTTGTTATCGTTCGTGTTGATGTGTGTGTTGGTTATTTTATGAAGGTTTGTATTATGTTATCATTGAACTCTTGTGCTGCTGTTTTATGGAGATAAATGTGTGTATGAGTTACTGGTTTGGTTGGTGGCTCGGGCTTGAGCACCGAGAATCGTTGTCATGGCAAATTATTAGGTTCGTGTCGAGAGGCTGAGTGTGAGGCATGTGGTTCTTGTAGAGATTTATGGGCTTCTTGTGTAAATAATATTAGGTGATGATATTTACAATTTAATGAGTGTTTAGAGTAGTTAATATCAATGATTGTGATGATCTTTTATTTATTATATTAGAGTCGGCGACCGTGTCGATGGCACGTTGGCGACCTTTATGACGCTTGGGTTGGCTTGGTCGGGTCCCTTGTTGTTAGTGGTGAGTAGAGTGGATTGTGGGATGCTTGTAATGCTTGGGGATAGATTGGCTGGGATGGTGATCCTTAGCTCGATTAGCGGCTCATCGATGGACGAATAAACATGAAAGAATAGTATTCTGTTGTGATAATCGGTTGGTGGGGTTCAAGAGCCGGTTATGGGTTATTTGAGCATGTATTATTATTGTTGTTGATTGTGAATGTTGTGATTGTGTATGTGTTGTGTTTGAGGCCTTGTGGCATATGGATACCCGATGCACGAGAGTTGTTCCGGCTAGGGATCGAGCCAAAAGTGGCTTATGGCTTGTGGATACCCGATGCATGAGAGTGTTTCCGATGAGGGGTTGAGTCCAAGGAGTGAAATGACCTATGAGGTTGAGAATGACATCCTCCATAGTGTCGAGTTGAGACATGATTCGAGAGTGGTCCGACATGTCTGAGCCTTTTCGGGATCGCGATTGGTTCTCCCGAATGGATTGATGCTAACTGTGTGTAGCCGAGAAAGGGTATGGCAGTGCTTGTTTAATGATGTTGATTGACTGGTGTTTATTTTTTATATGTTTGGCATTATATTATGATTGCTGCTTGTGTTATCTGTTATCTGATAGCAGAGGATGCTAGATGTTGGGTGGTATTAGCTAAGGTTGTTGAGAGCTCTAGAGGCGATGACAGGTGAGCTGCATGGGCTAGGTGCTGCTTGTTGTTATTTACTTTTGGGTTTGTCGGGCTTATGGGGATCAGGTAGGTTCTATTTGTATGCTTTCTTGTACTTGCCAAGCTTATGGGGCCAGGTAGGTTCTATATGTTTACTTAAATTGAGTTTCTCCTCCTGGGATATTCAGTATATCTGTTGATCTCTAATATGAATCTTGTAGTTGTTTCTGTCTTTCATACTCAGTATATTATTGTATTGATGCCCTAGCCGGGGTGTTGTATTCATGCCTGCAGGTGATGATAGGCTGGTAGATCGAGTTCTTGAGTGAGTGGAGTTCCAGCTGAGTCTGTGCGCTCCAAGTCTTTCGGAGTCACCAGATGTTCAAGTTAAGGGTAGTTTAGGCCCCTATCCTGATCATTTGATTACTATTGTATTCATAGAGGCTCGTAGACATCGCTGTGGTGTTAGTATGTTGTTGAAGGCCAATTTGGCCTGAATGTATAGTTGTTTTCCATTCCGTGACTTTGACGACCTATTGTATTTATCTTTGATTAGTTAGGTGAGCCAGCTTCCATTTCAGTATGTCGTTTACTCTGATTTAACTTGTGTTGTAATGCCAAACCTCATCGATTCTGGCATTTATTTTATATTTGGGCACCATATATGTTCATTCAGGAGTGGCACCAGGTATAAATCATGCTTCCCCGGGTTTGGGGTGTAACAAAAGACCAGTTAGAGGAGTAATGTACTTGCTCAGGAGTTGATTATATAGCTCATAATGGACTTCACTGGGCCTATAATTTAGCATTACTTTTCTGGAATCCTGAGAAGGAAGAAAATATTATATAGGGGCCATTAGTGAGTTAAGACAATAATTAATATCAACTTTCCATGACTCAACCATGGGAGGGCACTCTAACCCATGGGAACCTTAAAAAGATTGGCTTTACTATTCTATTGCCCAGGTATGAAACTAATGGTAGTACAACATCTATAGAGTTGTGAGGTATGCCACAGAAACAAAGATGAAAATGTAGCCTACCCTGGATTGTTATAACCTTTGCCAATTCCTAATCAAACTTGAAGCCACAAAAGCAAGGACTTTATAAAAGGTCTCCCAAGTCCAAGAGCAAGGAGTCATATTTATGGTGGTGGACATGATGTCAAATATGCCCATTTCATAGCCCTTTATGTTGGAAATCTGCACGACTTAATAACACAAGAGGGGGATGAATCGGGTTATACTAGATTTTCACCTATATGACCGGTCAGGTTACTTTATCTATTTCTTATGAGTTTTTTTGCAGAATAAAGAAAGAAAAATAATAACAACATAATATTTTTACATGGAAAGCACACGACTCACAAGGGTGAAAAATCACAATCCATACTTCTACAGAATTTGCCCCAAACTTCACTAAAACATTGAGCCTCAACAAAATTCAGATTACAAATGCTTGTAACCTAAGAGGCTAACTCTAATCTCTTGCCCCTACAATCACTAAATAATAGCTAAATTCAGATTACAAAATAATAACAACCTAGGAACTAACTCTAATCCTTCTTACAACAATCAAGAAGAAAGTTGCTATGCCTCCAAGTTACCCCTGACTTGAAGCTAATTTTTCCTCAGAAAAGTACCTAAACAATGATTAGGAAACCCTTCAGATTTTTTTGTTGTTGCTTTGAGTTTAATCCGGGGTCTGTCCGAATAACATTTTGTAGTAGCGGGCCTGGTTTTTTGGGCTAATTATTAATAAAATGAGCTAGACCCATATTTGTTTAAAAAAAAACAAAGATGAAAATAGGTACAACTCAATAACAATCCTAATACAAAAATCTAGAATTGAAGACACTATGAAACATATCCATGAAACGGCTTCTTCAATTTGGTTCTTTGTATCAACCTCTGCACTTGAATGATTAGACAGAAACTTCAGAATAATTTTTGTTATGTGCTTTGATCTCTACTATTTCTTTTAATATAGGTGTGTGAGTCTCTTTAATAAAAAGCCTGCATATTTACAATAACAAGGGAAAGCAAGTTGGTTAAATACAAACACTTTTAGAATAGTGACTCCTTGATGTGATAGTGTTTGAGATGGAGACAAACTCCTTGCTTCACACAACTAAACTTATGCAGCGATTAGGAGTTCAATTTCGTGCAAAGATCATCCAAGAAGACTCCTATATTTATCTGATCTTTTATTCTTATCCGAGACTCCTTTTATTCAAAGAATTTTACTCGCATCGAAACTCTTGAATGAAACACGTAACTGTTGTATCTGGTTCATTTAGTTTAGCACTTATTCCATATTATTTATTTAATCCAACCCAAGTCCTCTTTGACTCAAATAATTTTTTCAATCATCAAAACATACTAAATCCTAACAAATTTCCCCATTTTGATGATAACAAACTCATTTCCTTTGTATCCTCTTTCAATCTGCCAAAAGAACCACTCAGATGAATCATGTCAAAATATCAAAATACTGGGTTATAAATATTACAAGTGTATACATCTTTCTCCTTTTGGCATCATCGAAAAAATTATTTCATTATTCATAAAGATCAATTAAATGATAGCAATGTAATACTTATGGTCGTTGGAGCTATCACAAATATAATCATCAAAGTTTTTAAAATTTCTCAAATATTCATCTAAGGATATTAGCCATCCAAGAAAAACACATCAATGTAAAGAGAAATAGATTGGTATAAACAAGTGTGAAGACCACCACACCCTGTGCAATTTCATTACAATCAAAGTCATGACAACCGAAAAAATAACAAAGAGATAATTGCAAAGGAATTCCTAAACTAGTGACAACCTAAGGAAAAAAAGACACATAGAAGGACTAAATTTATGGAAATCACGAGAATGGATTTTTGTTTTTCAGCAGCTGACACAGCTGCGAAATATGTAGCATCCTCCTCTCTGTCACCTTGCGATGCCAGGTTGCAGAACCTATTTCATGCCTTCACTAATGCTTTTTCAACTGAAATCTTTTTATTTTCTTAGAACAAATCCTCCTTTTCAGATATTTGTCATTTATCTCAAAAATTGTACCCAAAGGGTGAACTAGGTTCAACCATGGAATCACCCAAACTTTCCCCCGCACTTGTTGCATCTTCCTTCAACACTTTCATGTTCAAGAGCATCCTCAGAGATCTTCCCCATGATACCAACATCTCTTTTTTTTCAGTTTGACATAAGAACTGAGTCGAGCCACTTGATGTTCTTGAGAACTACTATTTCTTTTCCCCCCCATCATCATAAACTTTCAAGATCCGTTCAATAAATGAAATAAAATTTTATAGGGAGTTACCTTTATGTCAAACATACTTTGATGAAGTGAGATTCTGAGTCATTGGAGTTTCAACATATTCAAGCTTTGTGAAATTTTATGGAACCTCACTGATCTTCATAATTATATTTTTTGTGAGTGAACCATTCTCAGATTTCAAGAAAATTGAGTTCAAGTAAGAAAAATTCTTATTAAAGTGGGATTATGGTGATTGAAGTGCGATTTTTCAAACCAAATATAATTTGCACCTTGAAGAATTTTGGTAGTTTAAAGTTCTTTTTCAATTATAAGGATGGGGTGACTTCCTTTCAGATTTATCTGATAAGAAACTGACTTATGAAACACGTCACTAGATTTGATACGTAGCTTAAACACAATTAATTATAAGAGATGGAGCTTATACATGAATTGACTAATGTATCGTGTTCATCATCTGAAATTTCCTCAATATAAGATAGTTTAACTTAGACAATAAGGGTAATTAACTTAGACAATAAGGGTAATATCATTAGACTAAGTGAGACGATGTAACTATCATGGTATAAGGACATACATATAATTGCACAAGATTGAGTAGAATATTTCAACCAAGACATATTTCATGTTGAACATATTAATTCTAGCCAATCATTGAGGGATACTCATGCAATCTTAATCATTTTCAATTTATTTTATTGAGATTCATGTGTTGAACCCGGTCCATTTACGGTTTCCCTTATTACAAAATTGTCAATCCTTTCAAAGTCACATATCCTTCTTTTAAAATCATTTTCAAAGGCAACACTGCCTCTCTTTATATCTGTGAGTGAAAGAAACTTTAGTTTATCTCCAATCATATGCCTCGAGAAAGCACTATTCATGTACCATTTTTGCTTTCTTCCTTTCACTCAATTCGGCAAAACAATCAGAGGTTAGCTTTAGGAACACGGACTAGCTTTGGTCCTTTTCTTTGAACAAAAGGATAAATTAAATCTCTTTTTGTCCAGCTTGACAACATATAGGGCAACATGTTCCTTTCATGCTTTCCTCTAAGATTGGTATTTCTTTCCTTAATAATATTCAGGTTTCTTTCTCTTTGCATTAAGTCCATTGAACACTTATATCTAAGATGTCCTATATTACCGCAATGAAAACACAATTCTTCTTTCTCAAATCAAGTTTTAGGTATTTCCTTTTTAAATCCTAAGCTAGTTGTTACACTATGTGTTCTACTACTAAGCTTAGAGAGAATTTGTGATGATTGAGTCCAGCGACTGACTCTCTCAAGATCTTTTTTCACTTTGGACAATTCCAGACTAATTCTTCTAAATCTTTCTATTTCAAAATTGAGCTCCTCCTTAGTATTTTCAGGTCAAATTCACTCTTAAGCTGTTGGTTACTAATTGTTGTATTATCTTTTCTAGTGACAGTTAGTTTCATAACTTCATACTTGAGTGCTAAAACAAATAAACCAAGTTGTTTCACCTGTGCCTTTAGGGAGCAGTTTTCTTTTTCAGCTTTTTTCTTGCTAGCTTCAGTATCAATGAATTCATACTTTAAACAAGTGAAGGCACTAAGTAACTGGTCCCATGTTGCAGTAATCTCATTGAAGTTATCAATCAAAGCAAATATTAAGGAAGTTAATTTTTTCTTAGAGAGCAAATTAAGCTTATCTTTTAGGTCAAGAATACTTATCTTGGTGTTATCATCATCTTCTGAATCTGAGTCACCTACATCCATCAAAGCTATTTCATCAACACTATCATTGTCAGATTCCTCAAAGCTTGATCCCCATGCAGCCATCATGGCTTTTGATGAGGATTTCTTTTTCTTATCTTTAACCTTTTCCTTCTTCTGTTCCTTTTCAGCTTTCTTCTTCCTCCATTCAATTTCTCATATGGGATAATTTTTAATGTGATGATCAGGTTTATCACACTTGTAGCACCCATTTGTTTGTGACATTTCTGAGTTCTTGCCCTTTTTAGTAATATTTCTCTTTCCATTACTCTTACCTCTTTTGAGTAATCTCTTGAATTTTATTGTCATTTAAGTCATCTTCTAATCATCAAAGTCAGATCCTTCACTGTATCCAATTGGTGGTGTAGCATTCATCTTGATCTTTTCTTAAGGTGTTAACCTTTTAAAAATAACCCGCTCTGATACCAATAGTTGAAAATCTGCATGACCTAATAACACAAAAGGGGTATGAACCGAGTTATACTAGATTTTCGCCTATATGATGGACCAGGTTACCTTATCTGTTTCTTATGAGTTATTTGCAAAATAAAAAAAGCAGAATAGTAACAACACAATATTTTTATGTGAGAAGCACCCAACTCACAAGGGTGAAAAACCACGACCTATACCTTTCCAAGATTTGCCCAAAACATCACTAAAATTGTGAGCCTCAACAAAATTTAGATTACAAATACTTGTAACCTAAGAGACTAACTCTAATCCCTTGCCCCTACAATCACTAAATTGTAGTTAAATTCAAATTACAAAATAATTGCAACCTAAGAACTAACTCTAATCCCTCTTACAATAATCTAGACGAAAGTTGTGACACCTCCAAATTACCCCTAACTTGAAGCTAATTTTTTATCAAAAAAATACCTAAATAATGCTTCTAAGAAATCTGGAAATAGTAAAACTCAATAACAATCTTAATAGAAAAACTTATAATTGAAGACACTGTGAAATATATTCATGAAACGACTTCTTCAATCTGGTCCTTTGTATCAGTCTCCACACTTGAATGGTTAGACAGAAACTTTAGAATAATTTTCGTTATGTGCTTTGATTTCTGCTATTTCTTTCAGTATAGGTGCATTAGTCTCTTTAATAAAAGGCCTGCATATTTACAATAACAAGAGAAAGCAAGTTGGTTAAACAAAGACACTTTTAGATAAGGACTCCTTGATGTGATAGTGTTTGAGATAGAGACAAACTTCTTGCTTCATACAACTGAACTTATGCAGCGATTAGGAGTTCTATTTCGCCCAAAGATCATCCAAAAAGACTCTTGAATGGAATACGTAATTGTTGCATTTGGTTCATTTAGTTTAGCACTTGTTTCATGTTATTTATTTAATCCAACCCAACTCCTTTTTGACTCAAATAATTTTATCGATCATCAAAACATACTAAATCCCAACACTTTCTCATCTATTTACTGCAGCAACAGTGGCTGACAAATTCTGAAAAAAGATACACAACCTCCAAAACACCCCAAAATCCATTGTCACTGGATAGAATTTCTCTGAGTAACTTCTAGCAATCCCTGTTCAAATTTTTGGATACTCAGTTGCATTATAACACTGTTTATCACCTTCAGAGTGATGGTCAAATTGAGAGATGAATAGGTGCATTGAAGATTATCTAAGATATATAACTACTAGTAGATCTACCGAGTGGAGACAGTGGCTCACTTTTGCAGAATGGTGGTACAATACCAATTTCTATACAGGATTATAGTACCCTTTGAGGCCTTGTAAGGTACTCCTCCCAAACTGTTTATGACCCAGTTGGAAACTATAGTTCCAGCTGGAAACTATAGTTCCAGCTGCTGAGAATGCTATTATGAATAGGCAATAGATGTTGCAACTGCTTAAGAAATATCTCAGTAACGCATAGGAGTGGATGAAGTTGTATGCCGAGAAAAGAAGGACTGACAAGGAATTCCAGATTGGTGATATGGTCTACCTTAAACTTCAAACCTACAGGCAGACCTCTGTCGCTCTAAGGAGGAAAATGAAGTTAAGCTCTAAGTATTATGGTCCTTATAAAGTCCTAGTCAGAATTGGCAATATAGCTTATAAATTGGAACTACCACCTGCTTCTAAGGTGCACCCTGTGTTCCATGTTTCCCTCATCAAGAAAAAGATAGGAAACAAGTTTGTGGCTCAAACTACTCTACCACTGACTCGTGATGATGGCCAGTTCTTGGTGAAGCCAGTTACTGTTCTTTAGATACAAATGGTGAAGCAAAAGAATGCAGACTGTCAAGGTGCTGGTTCAATGGTCTAATTTACCCCCAGACAAAGCAACATGAGAGGACTACAAGTTCCTCAAGGCAAAAGTTTCCTGATTTTTTCCTCAATCCTTAAGGTCAAGGATTCTTTCAAGGGGAAGGTAGTGTCATGACTTAGCCTTAAAAGTCGAATTCAAATAAGTAGCTATATGAGAATAACTAATTGCGGAAATAACGATTGAGAATAGAAAGGGGTTAACGAGCTACAGGGCCTATATTTAGACATGTCAACCGGGTGTCAAATCATCATTCTTGTTGTTATATCCACCAAACAGGACAAAGAAAAGCATAACTGAAAATTGACATCTTTCTTCTCGATTCTTCACTCTTCTTTTTCTCTCAAGTCTCTCTCTTTTCTTCTCCCTTTTGCTCCTAAACTCACCATCTTCTCTTTGTTGTAGATTATGGATCTAGAGTATCTATGGAATATTACTTGCATAGTTTTCGGCTTTTCATATTATTTTTTTAATTATAATTTTGCTATTTCTTCATTAATCGAAAATACAGAAAATCTATCCCAAAAAAATATTTGTGTTCATTTCGAATTGCCAGGGGAAACCTAGTTTAGCCGTCAGATCGTGACAATTTGTTGTTAAACAAAAAGAAGCTCTCATAAGGTTCACAATACATAAGGCTTTTGAAGAATTACTTGTTACAAAATTCACAATGTTTGAGGAGTTAAAAAATTACTTCAATAATAATCTTGAGAAAAATCATCAAAAACTCGAAACTGTAAACAACATTAGAGAAGAAAATAATTTCGTTAACTACCAGCAAGACAAAGAAGATAATTTCAGTAGTTAGAGTACAAGTAGGATTTTCAATTTTCCGTTAATGTTATTTACTCTTCTACAAATTACATTTATATTAAAATATGTAAACACTTAATATTACTTAAGCAAGTATTATATTTTCCTTTAAAATTACTTGATGGTGTAAAAAAAAATGATACCTTAATGGTGCACCAAACTTAAATTCTTTATAAAGTAAAAAAGAGTAAAATAGAAGTAATTGAATTTAAATACAGAAATGTGTAACTTTGATATTTCTTTCAATTTTACCAAATAAATTAGAATTAGATCTTCATATTTCATCTTAGTGAAGTGAATATTACTTCCGGGCTCTCTGATTCTGAGTATGTGTCTTTTTATACATACACTTTTTTTTTTCTTTTCTTTCAGAAAATACAAAATACTCTAAGAGAACAACTCTAATTAGTTAAATAACTAAAAGGGTTGATGAATTAATAAAAATTATCACAAAATTATTACTTTCAACGCATTGATAATTAGTATCGGTAACTATTAAATATATAATAACGATTTTATATCTAATAACAATAATAGTTCTTTTTTAAAATTTAAATTAGGTTGAGTAGATCTCCTTTTAAATAGGCTTGTATTTATAAGATTAAAAATTTTAAAAATTAAAGTATAAAGTAATAATGATCACTCATGGGAATTTTGGGTTTCTTTTTTTTTTTTTTTTTTTTTTTTTACAATTGTGACTTTTGTGTTAGTAGGTGAAATTATATTACTTTATCATTACAAAACATAATTATGTAATTTTGAATGTAATATTGTGAGAAAAACCATAATTATATAATTATTTATGAAATTTACCCCCCATTTTTCCTGCACTCTTCATTTCTTAAAACTTAACATATGGAAAAAAGTGAATTATAATACTATTTAACGTAACGTTATAAAAGTAATTTAAGGGTAGAAAGTGATCTATATATCTTGCGTATGTGGTGTTAAAATTAAAGTTAAACTAATTTAAAAAGTGTTTTTTTTTTGTATTCTCATTAACATCTCTTACTAAATTTCTTTATTATTTTTATGTGATATATTCGCTTATCATGACAACTCTTTACATATATAATCTTTTTAAAATGTGTTTAATACACACCACTTGCTTAGAATCAAAATTCTGAGCTAAAATCAGTTCTGAAAATGTCCCTATAACGAAAGTATATCATGTACGTATATCATACATATCACACACATTTTAACTGATCATATATTAAAATATTCATGAGATACATACATATACAGGAAAAATATCCACAGATTCAAAAGTTCACTTTTTCCATATTATCCTCTGCCACACCACCACCACAAAAATGATATCAGAATTCAGAAAGTGTTACACATGGCAGAAGAGGTTAGTCAAATTAGATTAGTTTGAGTTATATATGCTGACAGTAAAATAAATGAGTGCTATACCATCATTTTAGTTTTATATGCTTAAATTATAATGTCATTTACCTTATTTTGTAGCTTATAATCATGTTGTTAGTATAAAAAAATGGTGAGTTGCTAGATAATCGACCTTATGACAAAGAATGGAATTTGTGATCTTTTTAATAAAGTGATCTTCATAATATGGTAGTTTGTCCAGAAATTCATATTAATGAAAATTTATTAAACTAATTTTACTATCAAATTTTCTCAAAAAAAAAAAAAAAGACTAAGTAGATATTTCCTCTGTTCCATTTTAATTGCTAGGATAAGATTTACACACCCATTAAGAAAAAATTAATAGGGCTGGTAATTTAACTAATATAACCTTATTAATTTTTTAGAAACATACAATAATAAGTTTTTTTCATATTTTAGAATGACTTTAAGTATTTAAGGGTAGAATTGAGAAAACATGGTCAATTATCTCTTGAATTTTGAAACTAGCAAGTATTTTGAAATAGTTATTTTTAGTATACATAACAATTAAAATGGAACGGAGGGAGTTGTTGTTTCGGAGAAAATTCAGCTTGTTGATTTCACATATTATGCATATATATAATGTTTATTTTTCTCTTCAATGTGTATGGAGAACTGTGTTTATATGAGATTGGAGTTGTTAACTTTAACACTTCAATAGGTGTGTTTGGACAATCACTAATGAGATATTTCATGATTGATCAACTAAAAGCTTATGCATAATTTAGATGTTACAGGTTCTAAGTTAAGAAAATGAATTCTCAAATAAATATATAATTTTATCTGAAAACAAATGTAGGCTTGAACATACGATTTCAGCAGAACTCGCTAACTTTGGGTCAGATATCATATATATCAGTATGTGTGTTAATAAATTCACTAAATAAGTAAAAGATTAAATTAAGAACTTAATTACTAATATTTGGGTTGTTGTCCCATAGTCAAGAACACCTAAAGTTCAAATTCTAGATCTCCTCTGACTAGACTAGGAAATCTTGTAAGGGGATTCAAATGATATCATACTTGGAATTTGAACCTATAATCTGAAGCAATTTTTCCGCTCTTTGTCTTTGATATTACACTAGAATCTTTCCTTATGTCAACAGATTTCAATAAAATTACTTTGTTTTGAAGAATCAGAACTCCTGCACAACAATATGTTTTCATCACAAAACTGTTGTCAAAATCTGTGTGATATACAGCTTGTACTTTGGCATATGTTTTCTGTTCTCATGGTCATTTTTGGAAAACCAAATTGGTCTTTTTATCTGGTAGTTGGCACATGTAGCAATCTGATAAACCAAAACATGACAGGAAGGTCGAAATCATGAGCTTGAAGCAGGTCAAAAAAAAAAAAAAAAGGAAACATAAAGCAAAAGAATGTGTACGCGTGTGCTCATTTGTGTCACTTTTTACATAACCTAGTTCAGGTGCCATGTTAGAAAAGGAAGAAGCACTTTTTTTTTCTTTCACATTATCTACGTGAGTTGAGACTCCAAGATATGACACAACATTGTTTTTTTACTTAATCTCGAGGAGCAGTTATTTTGAGGAACATAGGCCTTCAATCACCGTCAAAGATTGTGGTGGGGTGGTAAGTGTTCATTTTCTTAGTCAGATGTTTAGAGTTCGAGGCCTCAGAATGAAGTCGTCTTTGGTAAGAAGCGTTTTACCCCCAAGTAGAACCTTCTGACACAAATCTAGATTAGTCGAATCCCAAAATAGGTACTGCACATAGGATGAGAAACCAAAAATAGGCCCTCAACCCCCTCACCAAATAAAAATAAATGTAGAAATGAAGTACAAAGAAGAAAAGAACCCTTTATTTGAAGTCTTGCAATGAATAAACTCCAGAAAGTTTGCAACTGTTGCATAATAGTTTAGATCATTTTCCATTTCTTTCTCTAATAGAATTTAGCAATGCCAATATAATGAATTGATCTGAGAGTGCTTTGTTCTTCACCTTATCTCTAACGAAATGAAAATTGATCTTCATGTGCTTGGTTCAAGAATGAAAAACTGGATTAAGAGTTAAATATGTAATACTAAGATTATTACACCACAACACAGGAGTAGAGGAAGAGAAACAACAAGTAAAAACTCCAACTATGTGAGTTCTGAGGCTGCATTGGCCAGGGCATGATACTGTGCCTTGGTTCTCAAATGAGATACCACATGTTGCTTCTTTGATGCCTATAAGATTAAATGTGAGCCAATGCAACTTTCATCTTGTGGTTGAGGGTTTGATTCCCCATCCTGTAATCTACTCCCTCATTTCCCCTTCTCCTACTCCCAATTTAAGATTTAAAAAAAAAAGAGCAATGCCATGAGTTCCCACAGGGTAAACCTCACAATGGATATGTAGAAGTTGAACAACGTCTTGGAATGTGAGAAGAATATGGACATTGGGCTTGACTCAACCCGAGATGAAAGATTGCTTATACCAATATTTAATATGGAAGAATCGAACAGTTTAAAGGAATGGAAGAGAAAGCTGTTCATATCAAACAAGTCTTTGATTCTTGAGTGCTCTTAAATTTCTTGGTTAAGCACCCAAATATTTTTCTAAAAAAATATAACATCTATAGTATATTCCCTTGTCCATACAAGATTGTTGCATATAATTTCTGTTTGAGATATAAGTCCCCTGTTGGATTGCAAGAAAGTTTATTTGGTGAGACCAGGATTTCTCTACCAATGTTATTTACATTCAATCGTTCCAAAAGTTCATTTTCTCTTGGAGCTAAGCGTCTACAAGTTGAAAAAACTATTTATGGGGAAATTACATGAATCATGCAGAAGAACTGCCAGTCAGTGTTGCTTTGAGGTCCCGGATGAATGTCGGATTGAGTGACTCATGTAAAGGGATGAGCTTTAAAAATCTATGGCATCAACTGGAAGAGAAGTGGCCCTGTGAAGTGAGTGGGGGAGCAATGCCCCTGTATAGAAACTCCGTGCGGTGACCATGTGCTCTGGGCTGCAAGATCCATATGCAAGTGGATATCTTCTGGCCTTCGAATTAGAACATTCATTCTCGATTTCTATGGGGATGTCTGATGAAAAATGCTTGCCTGATGCAAATGATTGTAGTAGAAGCTGCTCCTTTTCTATTGATGGAGATGATCCTGATGATACCTTGTCATTTCTTGGGATTTTGTTGCTGGACCTTTGACTCGAATATTTTGGAACAACTCCTAATTGCTGATCTTTAAGCCCCCTTAGTTGCATTTGGTACTTGGCCTTAAGCCACCTCAACTCACGCCGTATGTCATTCTCATGATCTTCTACTGGAGTTCTAGCTCCTGAAGATTTTGAAGAGGGGGAGTCTTGTGGGCTTGGATGAGACTTGTCATCCTTGTCGAAACTTATAGGTTTCTCCTCATCACCATATGTGGATTCATCCACTGATTTGTCTTTAACATCAGAGTGATTGTCACCAGAGCCTTGCGGACGTGATTTTGTTTTGTCAACTTGTGCCCAAATATCAGTATAGTGTACACCATCGGATTCCAATGAGCTGTCAGGAGCACGGTCAGTGAGACATTGTTCAGACCCATCAAAATGGTATGTTATCTCCTCAAAGCGGCCATGCATAGCACCACATCCATGCTTGGAACAATGGAGTACTTGCAAGTTCCTAGCCGACGCTGGACTATTGGATGATAGGTAGTTCATAAGAGAACCATTAGAAGCACATTTGTGGCAGCAGCCACGGTTCATGTAGTCAGGGCTTTCCTCTATCCCAAACCCCCTCTTCCACTCAGGCACTAAGGAAGCAATCTCACCATCTATCATATCTGCTATCTTGGTAACATCTTGTTCTGTAATATCCAATTCGGCCACCATTTCAGTAGCGACAGTTAGTGCTGTGTCATTCTCAATGTCAAAAGGAAAATAAATGTTGCGGACACGACCTGTAAATGTAAATGTACAGCAATTTAGTTTACAGCAAGATTACTTAAATCTACTTGATATGAAGCAATAATAAAGCAAAACCTTCTTTATCTGCTATCCTGAGTCGTAAAAAGATGCCATCATCTTCTCTCCTCCTTCCCTTGATGCTGATATCAACATTTTCCATATCATCCTCTTCGTTATCTGTGAATAGATCAATTTCATTTCCCTCATACTCAAGTTGATGGTAGTACGAATCATCATCTGGTTCATATCCAAGATAACTAAGACAACCATTTACTGGAGAGTTGTTATCACACATGCTCGAGAGTCGATGCCCTAAGGTAGGGTCTAATTCATCAGAGTCTTGCAAATAATTTGGTGTCTCTGAGTCTGATACGTAATCATCAACTTGGAGAAAAGGGTCATCAAGAAGCTCCCTTGCAGATAGTCTGTGAGATACTGTTGCCAAGCATTTCTCAACAAATCGACGAACCTCAGGATCTGTGACTTTGTAAAGGGAATCTGGCTTTTTCCCCTACACGACAAATCTGTGTTGATGCCTTGATGGATATGCATTAAAGAGAAAAATCTAAAGCAAGTTTCAAGATGTTTGGTTCTTACAGATGTCACTTTTTTGTAGATCTGAGCAGGATGAGTGCACTCGCTGTATGGATATTCAAAAGTCACCATTTCTAAAATACACATTCCAAATGAATAGATGTCCACTAATTCATTGTACTCCTCGGCATACACCTCTGGAGCCATGAACTCTGGTGTTCCTGGTGGGACAAACAATTTTTCAGAAGAATTTAAGCTGGATACTGAATGAATTCACACTACTAATAGATCTCGAATCACATCATTAATTTCAATTATTCTTCAAGATTTTTGCCTAGCATGATACTGGTAGCATTTTACCATTTTCCAGGAGTATGAATATGCACCAACAGATTTCTATCACAAGATCAGTTCCAATTATTCTTCAAGATTTCCATCAAGCATGATAGCATTAGAATTACCTACACAACGTGCAGCATGGGATTTGCGGAGAATGGCAGCAAGGCCAAGATCACCAATTTTGACTTCACCCTGGTTCCCATTGATGAAAATGTTATCACATTTGAGGTCTCTATGTATAACAGGAGGATCATGGCTATGCAGGTAATGAAGCCCTTTCAGGATCTGTCTACACCAACGCTTTACCGCTCGAATGTTAACCTTTTTATGTTTTAGCCTGTACCTATCCAAGATTAACAAATAGTTCCACATCACAACAGACAACTACTTATAGATATACCATGATCAGATAATCTCAAAATGTTTCTAAAGAATGACCCTCATTTCTACTTGGTTAATGGCTACACTACTAAAATTAAACAGAAGAATAAGACTAAGGACCATCATTTCTACTTACTGTCTAAGAGTGCCAGAAGTGAACATCTCTGTGACAAAGTTAATGTTCCTATTGGCAACATCAACCCAAGAAGTGTAGAACTTCATGATGTTTTTGTGCTTCAATGTCTTGAGCAGATGAATTTCACAATACAACCTCTCAAGATCTTCAGGACTTTGCATAAAGTCATAAAGCTTCACCTGATTCCATGCTACTTCAATCCCTTCATACTCATCAAAAGCTTTGTATCTGCAGCAAAAATTAGCCCAAAATGAAAAAGAAATTATCAGAAAAGGAAAATTTTAAACATTAGATAAATGCAATGCCTGATTCTGAATTACCCATATGCAAAAATGGAAAAAGATTCAATTTTTGCATAAATAATCTAAGAAATAGAGGCACATACACTGTCTTTGAAGCCCCTTTACCAAGAATTTCATTGTACTGGACTCAAAAAAACAAAAGGAAGCAAATGAGAACTCAATATGATGAGAAAAAAATGAACGGAAAAAGCAAAAATAAAACCAAAAAAGGGGCTCAACTCCTCCAATTGGAACAGAAACAAGAACATACCCTTCCATATCTTCCAGTAGGATCAACTTCAACAAACTCAGAATCATCTGATTCAAAGTCAATGACAACATTCATTCCTTGTAAATCTTTTTCTTTTTTCAGCTGCAAGTTTGTATTAGGATAATCTGCTCCACTCTATCTTGTTTTCTTTTTTTCCCTATGATTTATGGAGAGAACATAGAGAGATAAAGGGAGATGATTTGGCACTCAACCAAGATTAATAGAAGAAAATCTGGGGACTATGTTGTTTGTGAAAAAGTTATCTTAATTGATTTTTTTTTTTTTTAAAAAAAGGGCCTCGGTTAGTTCATTGAAAAGAAAAAGGCTTTTTATTTTATTTTCTCTAACAACTCACAGACAGCCAACATGGCAAAGATTTCTAAAGGCTGTGAAAGAAAAACACACACAAAAAAAAAAAAACAGGCATATCATGACATAGCACCTTTATTTTCGCCTGCTTTTTTTTTCTTCTATCTCATCACGAGCTGTAAATCCCAAAAACTATGCACCCCGCGTTGTCCCCTCGGATGTTCTCCGTACACATATATATGTATTTTAAAAAATTATTTATATTGTGTTTTATTTTTAATTTGATTCAAAATGGATGATATTTGAAATTTTTAAAATTTTAAATTTTTTATTTATTCGTAATGACATGCTCTTATTGTAAATTGATCTTCATAATCATATTTAAAAAGCTAATATTGTTAGAATTACAACATGGTTAAGATCCTTTATATTATTTTCTAAGTAATTTTTATTTTTGTAAAGGCATCATAATATATTTAAGATTATAAATTCTCACTTCTTAATATTTGCAAAGTCTTTTTATTCTTTTTAATTTTTCTACCTAATAAAAAGCCCAATTATATAAAATGAAATGGATAAGTATCCATTTCCTGTGTAGATATGTCCAAGGGCAATTGGGCAATTTGCGCCTACAGGCACTGACAATCTAGCAACAGCTTGCAGAACAGGGACCAAATAGGAACTAGTATATTAGTATACTATTTGAGCTTGTTTGATACTAAGGATAAAAAATAAATAATTTTGATATTAATTTTAGATAAGTTTATTTTATATTTGATTGAATTAAAATTTTAAAATAATTTATCTCTTGATTATAGTGGTATTCACATTGAAGGTGAGATAACAATCTCCTGATAACTAATTTTGGATAATTTATTTCAAGATAACTTATTTCCCAACCAAATAATATCTTAATGTGTTATTTTTGCGATAGATTGATAAAGATCCCTCGCCTCGTAATAAGAGGTTCGGGTGTTATTTATTTGTGTTCCAAACATTAATTTAATGATCAGCTTCTGTTCATAATTAGGAAACATAAAAAAATACTCGATCGGGAATATAGAAGAATCAGAGAATTATTTTGAGCTCACAAATTACTTGTTTTTCCTTAAGAAATTATACCCTCCTTATTATTGTTAAGGGTTTGGGTTATTTTCTCTCATGATTAAACAAAAAAAATATTTTTATAATAACGTCAAATACAAGTTACAGAACTCTGATGAACTTAAATAGCGGAGTGAATCACACTTGACACTTACGTATTTTTCTCTTGAAAAATACTAATTGGGAATTCGAAAAAATCTCTGGATTTTCAATTAAACTTTTGTGCATAAAAATATTAGAAATTGAAAAATAAATAACAAACATTAAAAATAAATTTGATCCAAAAATTATATCAATTAAACTCAAAATCGAGCCGAGCGATAATGACGGCGCCAAGGAAAACTTTTTTCTCAAACTCTTTAAGAGTTAGAAAATCGAAGTGCTTCTATATATAAGTACAAAAAATCTTCTTCTTCCTGTCCAATGAGAGACAAATGAACTTTGTTAAAATTTCATTTTTCAATTCACATTGCACCTTAATCTAAAACCTAACATTGAGTTTGAGCTTCTACAAACGAAATTTTTTTTATTAGGAGGCGCTGCTTCAGAAATAGGTTCGACAGTATATGAATTTGAATTTAATCAAATCACAATATGAATATCGGAAAAAATCAAAAAAAATAAAATAAAGTGCTACTCTTACTTTATTATAGTAGGTTTTTCTTATTTATTTGGGAATTGTTAGAAGGGTGTGTGTGTCTGGTATAAGTACACCTTGTAGTCCTATAAGAAAAAATTAGGTAAAGTGTGTCATGAATATTTCTTGATTGGATAACATGGTTCTGGAGCATTGACGACTCAAGTCACTTGTGAGTCGCATATTTTATTTTTTTTTATTATTATTATTATTAATTTTTTTTTTTTTGGTCTCCAACTGGATAAAGAGCAGCAGTAGTAAGTAGTAGACAATATTATCTAAAAGATATGGAATATTAATAAATATTTAATATGATCATATTAAAAAGTATGATTTTTTATGAAGAGTTTCAAATATGTTTAAGTAAAATATTGCAACTTACACTATATTTAATGGAAGTAATACAAGTTTACAAGGACAACGTAAACCATCTATTTTACTATTAGCACGATGTTAGATTATTTCACATAATTTTAATTTATTTTTTAATATAAAAAAATTCATATAATGAAAAGATTCTACTGTTAGTGGATAAAAGCATTTTTGGACTAATATTATAATGACATGGGTATATTTAATCCAAACTACTAATTAAGGATAAAATTAGTGATTCTCCTTAATTAAATGCACATTATAAGCAAAATAAAACTATCAGTTTGAGAGGAATGTAGCACCAATAAAGAATCTTTTTCTTTTAAGAAAATTGTTATTATATTGAGGAAAAAAACTACAAGGTACGAAATCAAATCCAATTATAACTAAAAAGATTTTATTGCTTCAATACTGGAATTGAATGTTAAATTTTATTTCTTCTTATGATTTTCTATTCGATATTTGATTAAATTTAAATTTTCACATTGCAGACTCATTTATGAAGGCGATACTCTCAATAAGACTTTTTTTTATTTTTAAAAACTTAAATCAATAAACTCTGATTGAGTATATAGGGGTCTCAACCGTCCGTCACAATCTATGATAGTAATTTTGTTTCCTCTTGGAAAGTCTTTATGTATATGCATTAGGAATGGGTGTCCACTAAGTGATGTTCAAATATATATCTAATAGGTCCAAAAGGTCATTCAATTGTGCATAGCTTATATTATTAATCAATTGGAAGCTTCTAATATGTGGTTGTGTTCAAAAGGAAAAGCAAACTAAAATGTAGTCAAAAGGGGAAATTGCATTTTATATATATAAGAAGAATAAAATATATAGCTATACCAACCATGTAATAAATTCTTTGAAATAGTGATAATGCTTGCTGACTTCAATTTGTAACCCACAGACACACTGTTTGATTGCTAAATTTCCTTTTACCTACTACAAGGGGAACCCAAGGGAGAAGCAAGAGGGAAAATGGCAATAAATGATGACTAAGTTTGATTTCTTAAAAATATTGTATAATAGTTTTCTTTAAAAGAAGGGAGTTGAGAAAATTAGAAGTTCATTATTCTTTTTAAAAAAATATTTTTAATTGAAGAATAAGTTTCTTAAAAATTTAAAAAAATATATTTTTTTTTAGAGGAAGTAAGGAAAATAAGTTCAACAAGTAGCATTTCATATTTATTGTATTCTTCTCATCTTTTAATACACCTCATCTTCATCTTCACCCCCTATGTAGTCTTCATCCCCACCTCCTATAGTATTTTTCTATATTATATATAATTTTCTTAAAGATAAATATTATGTTTTGCTGATCTATCGAACACAAAAAAATAAGTAAGAAAAATATTTTTCTCCCTGCTGAATACACCCCATAAAAAAAAATGCGAGAGTAATTTCCCTGGATGTTCACTCACGTTTTAGGAATTACCTATAAAAATAATTTTTGTTTCCTTTAAATATCACTTAACTATTACTATTTTTCTCAAAGAATTATTAAATATCTCAAAAATCTCCTTCTCTCCTAATTGGCATGCCATGTCATTTACTCCCCCTCTCACCCCCCCACCCACCCAACCTTCCTCTTTTTTTTTTTCTTCTAATAATAGACCCATTTAACTTATCAAACTCATTTAATCAAATTCATGTCATATAACTACAAGAAAAATGTAAATTACATAGGAATTTATTTGGGAATTATACAAAAAAATTGCAGGTAACTCTAATTTCATGTGAATTTTTCTATCATATAAAATCCAATGAAAAAAACTTCGTAGATAATTATTACTTAGAGATTTCAAAATTTTTTATATAAGTTATATGAAAATAAATTTATTTATACTTTCAATATATATATATATATATATATATATATATATATATATATATATATATATATATATATATATAATTTTCATGATTGAGATGTTCGTTTTTATTATTTTTATGTATGTGTTAATTACTTGGAAGATCATGCACAATCAACATTACGTGCATAATTTCTTTGAAAGTTCTTCTATCTTTTTTTCTCATCCCATTTAAGAATTCTTTGAAAGTTCTTCTATATTTTTTTTTCTCACAGATTCTTTTTGTTTGACTAATTTCTTCCTAAATTATTTTTTTTCTTCTTTAATTATTTTTTTTGTCAAAAGAGAATTTAAATTGTAAGAATCGAACAAAACTTCAACAAGTGCATTATTAAACAAGAAATTTACAACATATTCATTAGTAAACAAATTACTATTTCTCATTTTTCTCTTTATTTCTCATTTTTCTCTTCTCATGGGAATCTCTAAATCACTAATTGAAAAATAAAATTAAAAAAAAAAGTTCTCCCACGTGATAATTTAATTGTATCATATTTAGGATGTGTTTGGGATGGAGGAAATATTTTCTCAATTTTTTCTAATCTATTTTCTCGTATCCAATTATATTGGTTAAAAATTTTTTAAAAATATTGTCATCAGAAAAATAAGCTTTTTAAAATTAAGAAAAATGACTTCCCTAATAAAAAGTGGGGAAAAAAGTTTTACTTACACGCCGAACACAAGAAAATAAGTAAGAAACAACTTATTTTTCAAAAAAATATTTTCTTGAAATAGTTTTACTTCCGTTTGATTGTTGGTTAGAGTTATGCATGCATGCATTAGTTACGTGGATATTAGTTATATATAAATTAATTATGTGGGTGTTAATTATATAGGTATTAGTTATGTATGAATTAGTTAGGCAAGGATTACAATACATTGATTATTTCTTATTGAATGTTTGATTTGTTGTATTGAAAATTAATATACATTGTTTAGCTTTTACAAGTTAAATATTATTTATAGTTATAACTTTAATCTTTTTAAGTTAAATTTGTATTTTAGCTTGTCTTAGACCATTGCATCTATCTAGATTAAACAAAATTACTAGGAAGAAACCAAATTTAATTATCACTTAAATGAATTAATAGGGGTAAATGTGTCATTTTTTATTTTAATCCATGTATAACTAATCCTTGCATAATTTATTTCACCTTCTACCCCTTATAAAATTATACATAAATTTTCTCATAAGTTATGAGGGTATTAGTTATGTAGAATTGCTAAAACACAACCAAACGTTGTAATAGTTATGCAAAATTTTGTATCTAATAACCAAACGATGTATATATTTAATACATCAACAACTTTATCCTAACTTAAAACCAAACAATGTTTAAAATTAATACATGACTAATCAAATTAATACATGAATAATTTTATCCCTAACCAACAATAAAACGACCCCTTAGTCTCTTTCTTTTTGGTTATTTCGAAGTATACTAGACTAGATCATACTTTAAGGGGTCGTTTGGTACCTGGTTAGAGTTATGCAGGTAGTAGTAATACATGAATTAGTTATGAGAGAATTTTATGTATTATTTTATATAGGGATTAGTTATGCGGAATTTAATTATTCATGTATAAGTCATTTCACCTTCTATCCTACATAAGATAGTACATAAATTTCTTCTTAATTTATGCATGTATTAGTTATGCAAGTTTATAAATTGCAAACTAAATACCATATTAAGTTTATACATGAAAAACTTACCGTCTGACTAGTTACCAAACGTGATAATATTACTTTTATAAAATTTAATACATACATAATTCACCTTCAAACTAGCTATCAAACGACCCCTAAGTTGTTAATTTGTCATATATATATATGCACAGTAATTCTCGTAGCCGGCTTCTTGACGGGGTTGACCTTGAAAATTGTCGCTAACAAATAATAATTAGATTTTGGGACGATGGGCTGGGTGCTAAGTGTAATTAATGAGAAATATTAATTAGTATTAGCCTATTAGGGGACGATGGACTGGGTGATAAATAACACTCCCTCCTTTTCAATTTATTTCAATTTCCACAATTTGTGTTCTTCAATATATACTTCAAATTCGATTAATATCGTGTTGGATAATTATTTCCTTGTTAGTATAATAAGTATGACCAGATAATTAGTTACGGGTCACAGAGGCAGATGTATAGTTGTTGGTGTGGATTTAATTGAATTCATAACTTTCGATGTGGAGTATAAATCTATGTGTAAAAATTAACTAAAATTGCATTAATTAGTAAACATGAACCTATAATTTTAAAACAGAATGAGTTTAATATTAAAAATCTAAAGAGATTGAATTCACAAAAATTTAAATCTTAAATTCGCCTGAGACGGATCGTGACACTTTAAATCGAAAAAATGAGCATTAGGCAACAAGATGGTAGGATCCTCTATATATGTGTATATATAGAGAGAGAGAAATATAACATATTATATTTAATTTGGTTTGACCTATAAATTACATGTTTGATCCATGGAAATAATTTATAATGTTTGTATTTAAAATAAATTGTCTATATCACATTTTTTAAATTACAATTTTTCTTTGAATTCTGCTGATGGGAGATATTTTATAGACCAGACAGTTGTCATTATTTATACTAGTGGTTTTTTTGGTTTTTGTTTTTGTATTAAATGTTTTGTGATTGGAGCAACAATATTGCCCTAAACACGACCAAAGAAGTTTCAGGAGACAGTACGATGTGTGTGTGGGTGACTGTGTTGTATCAAAACTTTGGTCTTGTTCCAAATCCTTTACGTACAAGTGACGGTGATAGTGATTTTTATTTTGTTTGTTTTAATATTTTTAATGGAGAAATAATTGTATTATCGAATTTCTTTTATTTTAAAGGTTTTTTCTTTGAATAATTTGAGAACTTGTTTTGTTTTGAATAATTAAATTTTAATAAATTTATTTAGTTTAATGGGTCAGGTTTGGATTTAAAGGTAAAATGAGTAATTTAATCGAAATTGGGTATTTTAAGTCAATTTGGGGGATTCCATCCAATTGAGGGGCAATTTTATTTACTTTGTTAACGGCGGAGGTATATATGACCCTCTAGTATAACCAGGGGCAAAATTAACTAATATACTAAAATAGTTTTGACCCTTTTTCCTTTAAAAAAATAAATATTTAAAAAAAAATATTTTTTATCTCTCAGAAACTTTGGCAAATAAGCTATTAGGATTGAATTAGCTAGTGAGTAATATCCTAACATATTTATAAAATTAATAGGCGATAATTATATGCATTCTTAACAAAGTTATCTAACTTGAATATATTTGTATGAATGATTAAAAAAAAGTTATAATTCAAATCACAGTATTATGAATTTGAATAAAATCGATACTATTAAATTAAACCTTATTTTTTAAAAATAAATAAATAAATAAATAAATAAATAAATATCAGTTTAATATGTGAAGGAAAAAATATCCATTTGAGTGATTTGACTAGTTATGTCCCTTGTGTAGTTTCTAGTGGTTTTAATGTGAAATTGCAGCTAGCCACACATAAGTCTTGTACCAAGAAATTGACTACCAATTTTTTCTTTTTTTAAAAGTCATGTAAATATAGTCAGTATAATTTTCTCTTTTATACTATCAGATAACATAAAGAATATTTATAGGTAAGTGAACTTAAAATACTAGACTTATAATTTTAAAAATAAAACAGATTGCATATTATAATAAAAATAAAATAACTTAAATTCATTTTTTTTTCAAGTAGAAAAGAACTGCCATGCATCATTTGACTCACATGTGAATAGTTAACATTTTAGTAGGTTTACTGCAAATTGTCTCTGTAAAAACAGTTTTCCAGTGCTTTTCTTTGACTGTAAAATTCAAAGAAAAGTTTATATGTGGGGTGCAAATGTCTAAAAAAATCAATAGAAAAGGGTCCACTTTTTTCCAGTACTTGTTTAAATTATCTTTTATTTATTGATAAAAAATAAAAAGCCATAGTGCATCTCAATACGGACAAGTACTTTTTGCAATGGGATACCAATAAATTTATTGTTATAATTAATACATAATAAATATTAATCACATAAACCACCATACATCTGTCAAATGGAAAGAAAAAAAAAATTAGAAAACAAATAGAAAGTGATACTTTTGGTTACTCATTGATCCTCATCCTAATTCCCATCTCAAATTGTGGGGTGGTTTGGGAGGTAGGATACATTGAACCCCATGTAACACCAATTTTGTTTTCTTGTTCTTTTTTTATTTTTTCCCTTTTTCTCTCATATATACATATATATAATATTATTTGACAAAACAATAAGTTTGTGACTTTTTTTTCTTTTCTTGAAGAGTTTGAATCCACATCTTGGAAGTGAAGTGACATGATATAGGTAGACGTTAGTGCATGTGTCCTAATTCATGGGTGGGGGAAATCCCACTTAATTTAATTTGAAAATACAATCATGCTGAATAATTTTTATTTTTTATTTTTAAATTTTAATTGTGTATTTTATTCATCTTTAAAATGTCAATTACAAAGAATTTGAGAGAGTTTTACAAGGAAGCAAACTCCCTTAGACAAAAGGGAGGAAGTCCTATCACTTGGAATTACTAAGATGAAGCAAATGCGCTATAATAAAAGAACACATTCCTGATACGAAAAATGTAAGATGAATATTCTATAAAAGAGGTACTTACCTCCAAGCCTTAAGAGCTCTATAAAAGAGAAAGAAAAGTCACGACAAGCTTCACGGAAGTTGAAAGGTAATGTCAAAGTTTTTCTTCTTTGACACCCTAATAGATGGTGTGTTCCATCTATTCATAGTCATCAAGCCTTTAACAAGGCCTAATAGATCAATAAAAGTGTTAAAGCTTCAATTTATATCCTTTTCATGACTTAAAAAAATAATTTTATTTGTAACTTGATTGACTTCCCTAAGATATTGCTTCAAGAAAAAAACAATCTACAATATGATCTTCTTCGGATCTTCAACATCACTCCATATTCCCCAAAGGGCCTTGTTGTTTCCATTAGTTGTATCGACGAGTAATTTCGAATCGTTTTCAGCTTGAAAAAGGTGAAAACCACCAACTATGCATCATTTTATACCCCGTAAGCAAAGTTGTTGCCCCATCAGTATTGTTAGTGCCCTCCCAAAGCTTCACAGTATAGGCATAAATAAAATATTCATTATTATATCCGATAACACCTCCTCATCCACATATTTTATCTCTAACTGCCTTCCAAATATTAGAACACATTTTAAAAGGTTGTGTTTTTGCCAAGTCACCTTATCAACCCAATTAACCTTAAGTGAGACCAGACAGAGGCCACGCTAAAGGACCTTTTCTCATTTGGCTTCCAGAAAGGTTTATCAGGGACATTAGAGTTGAACAGAGTGTTGAAATCGAAAACAGTTTTAGTGATATGCTCCAATAGAAGTTTATCCCAACCTTCAAGGTGTTAGGAATTAAGTGTTGGATATGAATTGGGAAATGGAGAGAAATAAATTAGAGGGAAAAGAAAGTTGAAAAGTTTGTTTCCCAATGGTAGTCATTCCAAACAGACACCATCTAAACAGGTGTCTTCACACCTCTTGACTTCAGATCTTTGGCTATAAATAAAGGTCTTTTGCCTTCATTTTTTAAGTACTTTTTTCGAGACTTTTGCTAGCAAATTTAAAGATCATTCTGCATATTTTGAAAAATCAAAAATCGAGTCTATTGTGTGATTCGTTACTGTTCTTCGAGTTCGACGAAGTTATTGGTGTTTGAGGTACTGCTACACCATTAACAGGTTAATCCGTTTTATCCTGGGATGAAGTAATCCAAAACCTCGAATACAGTGAGGGAATTAAATTTCTTAAGGACACACAGTGAATTCTGTGAACTCGGATATTATTCTTTTCTTTGCTTTACATATTTTGAACACAGGCCTCCAACAATCTTGAGGAATTTATTTTTTGGTTAATATTTTCTGTGTTCATCTATTTTCTAGTTTTGGAGACTAAAACCTTTTTGGTTTTCTACTCCACTATTGGAGATTAAAATCTTCGGATTTTCTACTCCCGTTGAGATTAAAATCCTTGTGATTTTTTACTCACCGTGATTGCTGGTTTGAAGATTTAAAAACTTCTCCAAGTAAATCTGATTGTTGATAATTCGGTTTGAAGATATAGAAACTTCACCGATTACGCAGTTTAGTTCTGTCAAAAGTTTTTCGATTTGAAGAAATAAAATCTTCATTAATTGCTAACTTTTGTAGTTATTGTTCAACAGATATGACAGAAACAACTGACCCCATGCTTGCCTATACAAGCAATGGAATCTCCTCCACCCGTGCTGTGCAAGCATCGGCTCCGACAGAAAATCTCGAAAAGTTTTCTGGTATTGACTTCAAACACTGGTAGTAGAAGATGTTCTTCTATCTGACCACATTATGTCTGCAAAAGTTCATTAAGGAGGATAAACCGGTTTTGTCGGAATCAACTCCCAAAAATGAACAGTTCTTGGTGATTGAGGCCTGGAAGCACTCAGATTTTTTGTGTAAGAACTATATCCTGAGCGTATTGGAGGATGATCTGTATAACGTATATAGCAATATGGAGACTTCTAAAGAACTCTAGGACGCGCTAGAGAAGAAGTACAAAATCAAAGATGCCGGTTTAAGGAAATTTGTTGCTGCCAAATTTTTGGACTACAAAATGATAGACAACAAGCCTGTTATCATACAAGTCCAAGAGTTGCAAGTGATAATTCACGATCTCTTTGCTGAAGGTATAATTCATACTAATGCTTTTGTCAAAAATATTAATTATGGTGCTAATAATGAGTTGTTCATTGAAGGTTTGACCATTAATGAAGCTTTTCAAGTTGCAGCGGTGATTGAAAAACTACCTCGTTCATGGAGGGACTTTAAGAATTATTTGAAGCACAAGCGCAAGGAGATGAAGCTTGAAGATCTTATTGTTCGATTGAGAATTAAAGAAGATAACAAAGATGCTAAAAGGAAGGTAAGGGAAAACTCAACAATTATGGGGGCAAATATTGTTGAGACCACTCCATCTAATCCCAAAAAGAGGAAGAAGCCTTCTGGACCAAAGAATTTTCCTAGTAAGAAGAAATTCAAAGGGAACTACCACAACTATGAAAAGATTGGACACAAGGCTGCTGAATTTCGTGCTCCAAAGAAAGAAAAGCAAAAGGGACAAGCTAACATGGTTGAAAAAACCATGGAGATTGATGACTTGTACGCTATGGTGTCTGAATACAACCTAGTGGGAAGCCCCACAGATTGGTAGCTTGACTTTGAAGCCAGTCGACATGTTTGTGCTGTCAGAGAAGCATTTACTTCCTATGCCCCTGCTGGACCCAATGAGACCATGTATATGGGAAACTCTTCAATAACCAAGATTGAAGGCTATGAAAAATATTTCTAAAAATGATATCCGGCAAGGTGGTGACTCTCAATAATGTCTATCATGTTCCAGAAATGAGGAAGAACTTAATCCTCAGGTCTTCTTATCAAGATCGGATTTAAGTGTGTTCTTGGTTCAAATCATATTGTAATAAGTAAGAATGATGTCTATGTAGGAAAAGGTTACCTGACTGAGGGCTTTTTCAAATTGAATGTGATTGTTGTTGAAAGCAATAAAATTACTGCTTCTTCTTACTTGATTGAGTCAAATGATTTATGGCATTCCCCTTTGGGACATGTCAATTATAAAACCTTGTGTAAAATGATCAATTTGGAATTATTGCCAAAGTTTGAATGCAATCAATCAAAATGTCAAATTTGTGTTGAATCTAAGTATGTTAAACATCCTTATAAGTTAGTTGAAAGGAATTCAAGTCCCTTAGACTTAATTCACACAGACATTTGTGACATGAAGTCAATACCATCTCATGGTGGAAAGAAGTATTTCATAACATTTATTGACGATGATACGCGGTACTACTATGTTTACTTACTCAAAAGTAAAGACGAAGCAATTGAAGCATTCAGGCAATATAAAAGTGAAGTTGAAACACAACTTAACAAAAAGATCAAAATGTTAAGGAGTGATAGGAGCGGCGAATATGAATCTCCTTTTGAAGAAATATGTTTGGAATATGACATTATTCATCAAACAACTAACCCTTATTCACCACAATCTAATGGAATTGCGGAAACAAAAAATAGAACATTAAAAGAGATGATGAATGCTCTGTTGATAAGTTCTGGTTTACCCCAAAACTTGTGGGGGGAAACTATCTTTACGGCTAGCAGAATACTCAATCAAGTACCCCTTAGCAAAACACAATCAATTTCATATGAAAATGAAAAGGAAGAAAGCCTAACTTTGAATACATGAAAGTGTGGGGTGTTTGGCTAAGGTACAAGTTCCTAAACCCAAAAGGGTTAAGATAAGATCTAAAATTATTGATTGTGTTTTCATAGGATATGCTACAAATAGTAAAGCATATCGATTTATGGTTCATAAACCAGAAAATCCTGAAATTCATGTTGATACGGTAATGGAATCAGATAATGTTGAATTCTTTAAAAATATATATCCTTATAAACAGAATTATGAGTCATCTAGCAAAGGATCTAAACGACCTCGGGAAGAGACAAAGGAAAGTATTCCTAATGAGGAGAATCCAAGACGTAGCAAATGTCAAAGGACTTCTACTTCCTTTGGACCAGATTTTCTAGCATTTTTGTTGGAAAACGAGCCTCGAACTTTTCAAGAAGCTATGACTTTTTCGGAGGCTCAATATTGAAAAGAGGCAGTCAATAGTGAAATTGAATTCATAATGAATAATCATACATAGGAATTGGTTGACCTTCCTCCAGGTGACAAACCATTAGGTTGTAAATGGATTTTCAAAAGAAAAGTTAAAGATGATAACACTATTGACAAATACAAAGCAAGACTTGTAGTCAAAGGGTTTAGACAAAAGAAGGTCTTGATTACTTTGATATGTACTCCCGATAACCAGAATTACATCCATTCGGGTATTAATAGCATTAGCCGTCGTATACGGTCTTGAAATTCATCAAATGAATGTGAAAATAGCCTTCTTAAATAGATATTTAGAGGAAGAAATTTACGTGGAATAACCTGAAGGGTTTGTAGTTCCTGGAAATGAAAAGAAGGTGTGCCGACTTGTAAAGTCCTTGTACGGACTAAAACAAGCGCCCAAACAATGGCATGCAAAATTCGACCAGACTATGTTGTCAAATGGTTTCAAGATAAATGATTGTGATAAATGTGTTTACATTAAGAATACTTAAAATCAAGTCATCATTGTTTGCCTATACTGCGAAGTCTGATGTACATTATGAACTGTACACGACCAGATATAGCTTGTGCGATAAGTAAACTTAGTCGATACACAAGTAATCCTAATCAGAGTCATTGGATGGCTATGAAATGCGTTTTGGGGTATTTAAAACATACTCAAAACTTTGCTTTACGTTACAACAAGTATCCAACGATTGTTGAAGGATGTTGTGATGCAAATTGAATCATCGAATAAACTGAAACAAAATCCACAAATGGGTATGTGTTTACCATTGATGGAGGAGTAGTGTCTTGGGAGTCATCCAAACAAACATGTATTGCTCGCTCTACAATGGAATCTAAATTCATAGCTTTAGACAAGGTTGGTGAAGAAGATGAATGGCTCAGGAATTTCGTATAAGAAATTCTATTCTGGCCTAAATCGTTGGCACCAATATGTATACATAGCGATAGCCAAGCGGCATTCGGAAGGGCTGAAAGTGTAATGTATAAAGGAAAGTCTCGTCACATAAGATAGAGACATAACACCGTTAGACAACTACCCTCTAGTGAAATTATCACAATTGACTATGTAAAGTCAAGAGATAATGTGTCGGATCCACTTACAAAAGGCCTAACTAGAGAGGCAGTTGAAACATCATTGAAGGGAATGAGACTATGGACGAGGACAAGTCATCGTGGCGGTAACTCTACCTAGAAGACTGGAGATCCCAAGATTTAGGTTTAAGGAGATCAAACAAAGTCATTGATGATGGTTCAACATTGTCAAAATAATTTTTGGTCCATTCTCGTGATAAGACAATGTTCAGTAACAAGGATAAAGCATTAAATACTTTTTAATAATTTCTAAGTTCGGCACGAGGTATGTCAAATAGTGTATCTACGAGATAACACATTTAGGAATCACCTATATAAGTATGAAATGTAAGTCGCTTCAAGGAGAATTTTATAAGACCAATTCTCTACTCACTTACGAAACCAGGTTGTGTTCATGGCTGAAACAAACAAAACAATGAGAACCTAAAATGGTTAAAGGATTAATTGTATGACTTATGTTGTCCAGGTATACATCAAAGCTCGATGGTTCAAAGATATCAAATCTACCGATTGACCGAGTATATCCGATATATGTTCACTATAGAAAGTTCAAGGGGAAACCCACTTATCCAGATGCAATTAGTTCTTGCTTACGAATCACACAGTTTTTCATACCTATAAATTCTTTTTATATAGACATTCTCCATTCATTTGGGGGATTGTTGCAACTAAGTGTTGAGTGTGAATTGGGAAATGGAGAGAAATAAATTGGAGGGAAAAGAAAGTTGAAAAGTTTCTTTCCCAATGGTAGTCATTCCTGTTATACCCCGTAAAATTTCCGGCACCTAGATGGCCTATTCGCTCGTTGGTTAAGCATATTTAAAAGTCATACATGCTAGAGAAAGGCCCGGGAAAATATCGGACAAGCGCCAAATCGGCGCGTCGCAAAGCAAAATGCGACTGATAAATCACATTTCAGGAGTGCAACTTATAAATCGCATTCTAGGAATGCAACTTATAAGTCGGATTCCAGGAATGCGACTTTTAGGTCCCAATTATATATAAGCCTCCAACTTCGGTTTTTGCTCCATTTCACTTGTAATTTCCAGTAAACACCAGAAAACAGAGAGGGCGAAGTGATTTGAGGGATTTCCTTCCGATTACGCCGTCAAATGCGGTCCAAACTCAAATTAACCTCAGGTACCGAGGTATTTAGCAGTAGGGAGCATTCCTACGGATTTTGTTTCGCGAAATACGGCCGACGAATCGTCGAGCTATCGGGATAAGGTAAGTGGAATTGCTCCAAACTAGTGTCTATGTGCTCCTAGCTGTAAAGTGAATACTTCTCCCTTCTGGACCTTTGAAAAATAGCAAGTTTTCGACCGTCTTTCGATAAGCCTATGTTTAGGCTATAATTATATCGAAAGTGATGTTTTCTTTCAGAATAGTGTTGTATTTAGTACTAATTGACATATATATGAATGCAGTTGGGAGAAATAGCTGGAGTACTGGCCGAGCCTCGTCCGACAGTTGAATAACTCGAGGTTGGGGTATGTGAAGTTGTTCTTCGGCAAGTTAGTAAGCCTTAGCTTGGTAAGTCATAGTAAACTCCGTATTTGAAACTCTCGGAGTTGAATGTTGAGAATTAAGTAAGTCTAATAGATTCTGAGTTGTGTTGCCATATCGTATTCAGTTCTAAAGTTAGTAAAACATGCGCCAAAGGGAGAGTTAGCATTCCAGATTCAGTATAGCTTATTGTATGATTGGCAAGCATGTTGTAGAATAAAAAGATACAAATTTTCAAAATAAAGCCAGTAAAGTAAAATCAGATAGACAGACAGTTTTATGGCTATAGAGTAGCCATTCAGACAGATAGTATCCCGGCTACAGATTAGCCAAACAGTTAAATAAAGATTTCAGAATCAGTATAATCAGTAAAGAATCAGTATAATACAGAAAGAGATCAGAATAAGAAATCAGATTTCAGATAGTCATTTTTCAGCTATACATGCTTGCTATTTATATGTGCTATTTGTTTGTTGAGACTTGATGTAGCGTGAGGGCACCTTATTGAGCGTCCTCGCCGCCCCTGGGTTGGTAATCGTGTCGCCCACTGAGCGGGTGGGTTTACGTCACTCCAAGGAGTGGCATGCCGTCCCTAGCTTGGACGAAGATGGGATGAAGCTTTCCCCATAGCAGTCTGATCAGCATTACAGGTGCAGCTCCGGTTTCAGATAGCCCTGTTGAGTTTCGTGTCCAGGGATCCAGACCCTATCTGTTACTGTCTGTACATTCAGTTATTATAGGTGTAGCTCCGGTTTCAGATAGCCCCGTTGAGTTTGTGTCCGGGGATCCAGACCCTATCTGTTACTGTCTACACAGGAGTCCTCCGGACCCAGACACGGTTGCTTATATCGGAGGCTATGGCCCGAGCCGGAGACCTAGGGGGCCGGTAGA
Organism: Datura wrightii; assembly: GCA_035772735.1. Classification (NCBI taxonomy): domain Eukaryota; kingdom Viridiplantae; phylum Streptophyta; class Magnoliopsida; order Solanales; family Solanaceae; genus Datura; species Datura wrightii. The sequence goes on from JASDFA010000009.1 coordinate 9,123,242, forward strand.
GGAGCTCCGTAGTGAGCAGATGAGTGGAGTGACTTATTTTTGGTTGGTTTTGACCCGGGTAGGGGTATATAGATTGTTTGCTTGTTTGGCGCCGTCCGGCTTATGGGGGTTGGTATCGGCTCTTGTTTGCTAAATATATATGTATTTATGTGTTTTATATATATACTAGATTATAGACAGCAGGCCGTCGTGGCTACAGACACGCTCCTGCCTATCAGTGCAGAAAGGTGTGATCTAGTTCCTATCAGCTCTTCAGATTCAGTTATCTTCTGCTCACAAACTTGTTAGTTATGATATCTGTATTCAGTTGTATTGTTTCAGTCGCTTTGCATACTCGGTACCAGTGGTACTAACGCCCGGTGGGGCGCTGCGTTACTTGCCTGCAGGTACTCATAGACGAGGAGGCGATCCCTCGTGATCCTAGCCAGCGCAGAGTCATCAGCTCCTGTCATCCGGAGCTTGATACTTCAGAGGTTTATATCATTTCCTTTTGTTGTACAGTATGGGTAGGCCGGGGCCCTATCCCGACCATCTTATCAGTATTCTTAGAGGCTTGCAGTCTGTATATATTTCCCTGTGGTCAGTTGAGCCGGTCGCGTGAGGCCGTGCAGTTTGTTATAGCTGTTTAGCATTTCAGTTTATGTTGGCCGTGTGAGGCCTTAGTTTGACAGTAGTGGTGACCTTGTCGGTCACGTAGTCTTACAGTAGTCTTGTGTTGAAGTTTCAGATAACTAGACAGCATGGTGGCCTTGTCGGCCGGCATAGGTTCCTTGTTTGAGTATGTTTCTGGTTAGCTGTTATTACAGGTACAGGTGGTTATAGGCCCGTTGGCCGGAGGCTGTGTTTACAGCCGTTATATAGCCCTTTGTTTCCAGAAATCTGAGGTAAAGCTAGCCAGGCACCAGACGTGCCTAGGCTCACCAGTTAGCAGTCCAGGTCCTACTAGGGCACCAGGTGCCAGTCATACCCTCCATGGCGGGGTGTGACAATTCCGAACAGACACTATCTGAACAGGTGTCTTCACACCCTTTCACTTCATATCTTTGGCTATAAATAAAGGTCTTTTGCCTTCATTTTTGAAATACTTTTTTCGAGACTTTTGCTAGCAAATTTAAAGATCATTCTACATATTTTGAAAAATCAAAATTTGAGTCTATTGTGTGATTCATTATCGTTCTTCGAGTTTGACGAAGTTATTGGTGTTTGAGGTATTGCTTCACCATTAACAGGTTAATCCGTTTTATCCTGAGAGGAAGTAATCCCAAAACCTCGAATATAGTGAGGGGATTAAATTCTTTAAGGACACACAGTGAATTCTGTGAACTCAGATATTATTCTTTTCTTTACTTTACATATTTTGAACACAGGCCTCCAACACAAGGTTCCGGTGGTCACCTTGGATCATATCTATAAGTTTGGTATTTTTTGTTCTAGATCCTTCAAGTAATTAAAAACTTGTACAGTGGATCAAAATCAGTCTAGTTGTCATACTAGAAATGCAATGTGACCTTTGCCAACTTTTTACAAGATTTAATTGTTAATTCTATCTTTAATGTTACACATGACATGCCATGGTTGAGATTGGACAAAGTACCATAGTTTGATAATTGGGTGCACTCTCTGGCAATATTTGACCAAGCAGAAGTTTCTCCATAGAGAATCATATATCCTCAAATTCCATCATTGTTTGGAGGTGAAAGCATTAAAAATATTCTTGAAATTAGCACCTCTTTCATCAAAAGGTAGATAAAAACTCTCCCAGGAGGCCTAGTGATATTTTTTTCCTATCATTAGAGCCACTTCTAAAAAATCTAGCCAACATTCTCTCAATTCGAGTGAGAACTCATTTAGGAGGACGAACAACAACTAAGAGATGAGTGGGAAGCACCATCAATATATATTTGATAAGCATTGCTTTCCTACCTATAGATAGGAATTTATTTTGTCATCTTGAGATTCTCTTAAGAACACTATTGTCATTTCGGCGAATATAGCTATCCTGTTTCTCCCTAGATAAAGGGAGCAGCCAAGATAATTGATAGATGGTTGTTTGTGTTTGATACTTGTAATTTTCACCATTCTATTGATGTCCTCAAGCTAAGTATTGGGGTCCATTACTAGGCAAGATTTGATTTTATTGATATGTCCACACACATCTTCATAATCTGTTAAGTGAAAATAAGTATGTGCATCCACCAGAGAAAAAGATAATGTCATCAGCGAATACAAGATAATTAATAATAGGGCCATTTTTATGCATAAAGAAGCCACTAAAATTATCTAATGTTATCTAGATCATTAAGTTTTATAGAGAGTAATTCTGCACATAAAATAAAAAGAGAAGCTAAGGTGAAATAGAGTCTCTCAGTCTTAATCTCTTTCTGCTTTGAAGAAAGCTTTGACTAGTCCTATGGCTAATATAAATTTGTACCTTGTATCCATTCCAAAAGTTTAACCCCAAACTTCTAATTAAGGGTGAAAAAATTCCATTCATCTCATTACATCGCTTAATAGTGCAAGGTTAAAGTTACTGCTCATGATTATTGAGTTAACCTTCCGTTGAGCTTATATTTCATCATCCCTTCCTCCGAGCTACTCATTAATTTGGAGTGGCTCAAATTTAGGAGGCCTGTATGTTTTTTCCATTTTAATTTATCTAAAAGTGTTTGACTGAGTACAAAATTTAAGAAAGAAAGGAAGACTTTGAAACTTGTGACTAAAACACTCTCTCCTTTCTAAAATAAGTGTCGCTTTAGCCAAAAAAAAAATTGTCAGAACATAAATATCGCTTTAAGAAATTCAAACAATAATTAATAGTTATTTCCAACTATACCTTATAATAAAGAACTAGTTCTTCTTAATAGTGCTCAATTCTCAAGAAATATCTAATAAATAGGGGGTAACTTAGCAAATGATAGCTTATATATATTATTTTTCATAATGGGAGTGAAAAGAGCCAAAATATCACTTATTTTGTGATAGAGGAAGTAAGTCATAGATAATTGTATTACTATAAATCATCTCATTAAGAACAAAATGGACATTTTAAAATTAAATCATTGCTGTTTAATCAGAATTATATCATTCTTCTGGACACTAACTAAAAAAAAGTGTCACATAGATTGAGACACGGAGAGTAGTATAATTAACAACTGTCACGACTTTTAATTTTTATAGGAAATAAGATCTCTTGAGTGTAAAAATTTCTTATGTGTAAAAATTAATATCTCGCGTAAAAAAATTATAAAACTAAAAAGAATCGGCGAATGGTTAAAAAATTATTTTTCTCTTTACAATATTTATATTTAAGGATGTTTGAAGAAAAACAAAAAAACTACGACCATAGAAATTATTTCACTTTCTCAAATAAAAATAATATCATATCAACTAAGATATTTGTAAAAGATTGTCGGTTACATAAGACCATCATGCCTATAAATTGGTAGAGCATGGACAACCCTAATTCATTAGGTATTAAAACGGACCTAAAAAAGTAAAAATCCTTCAATAAATCATATGTACCTAATTTTAGGTTGAGCTTAATATAATTTATTTAATTCTTCACCAAAGTCTCAGTATGTACTTATAAATGCTTTATTTATGGAAGCAATACACATGGGATTTGGCCTGTAGATATGGAGCATGTAACAAACTTGACCCCATGTTTTTACATGCCAACACAATCAACCTAAAATATTTGAAAAAGAAATTTCGATAGTGAATAATCTTTTTTAATGAGAATAGAAAAAATAAATTTTATATGTGATATTTTACGTTAACGGTCTCCTCTCATCGCCAAATAGACCTCACCCTATATTGTTTGGTCTAGATTGTATATAAATAATAATTATTCAAAGACCCTCCCTCAAATTTCGTTTCGTAATATTAAGTTTCTTATGGTTTACGATATAATGTTTGCCTCTCTTAATTTTTATTCTTTTGTAACAATTATTTTAACTTATTTATTTTAAGATAAGAAAATTACAATTTGACTAATTTTAACTTATTAATTTTAAACTTTTTTAATTACTTAATTGTATGAATATTATTTTTTGAATAATATTTTATGCCTATTTACCCAACAATAGTAAATAAATAGAAAAAAAATCATCTATTGTTCAACAAAATCATTTTGGAAAAATAAAAATTCTTCATCCTAAACACAAGCTCTGAAATTGTTGTAACCATTTTGAAAGGTTAGCAATACCGTTAATAATTATATGACGTCAAAACTATTTTAATTGAGTGAATTTTTTGCGGTAAAGTGAGGAAAAAAGACATAGGGAAATTAACTTATTTGTTAAACATATTTTGAGATTTTTATGTCTTTTTTCAAATATCACTTCCTCTAATTACTTGAAAAATATTGCATTTTAAATTAGTTTCTAAATTATAACTAACAGTAATAAAAGTTTTAGAATAATTTATAACCTATACAGAAGTCTTAAGAGGAAAAGTCCGACATAGCATTTTATAATTTGAATTGAAGATCCTCTTTTACGTGTAAAAATAAAAAAAATTTAAAAAATTTAATATTATAATACTAAAATGAATTTGTAATAAGGGGCCACAAATTAAAAGTCTATAAAGAGGGTTAATTATAATTTAAATAAAGATATTATTTGAATATGTCAACATTTGAAGGTGGGTTGAAAGGTAGTTGTAATAGTTTTAACATAATTCCTACCTAAAACTATATAATAAAATATTTTTATATATATCCCATCAATTTCGTGACTCATCAAAGGAGTCTATTGGAAGCATAAGATTTTGACTTGTGAACATAACTAGGTGAAGAAAATGTAATTATGTTCATTAATTGATTATTTTATGAACTAATTAAACATATGACTTCTATTTGAACTTGAAGTTAAGCGCACGCTCAATATATATATATATATATATATATATATATATATATATATATATATATATATATATTAAGATTTGCTAATTGGTCTATAAATCAACATTTTAAAATATTAAGAAACATAAAGGAGACCAAGAAAAGACTCAAAGACCTTACGGAAATAACACAAGAACTATTAGACGAAAGTTTAGTTAGGGACGATACACAAGAAAGTTTGCACGATACCTTGTCAGCAATACGGTGGGAATTACCTTGTTTAAAGACACCCTTAAACAAAGGATAGAATACCCTGTAATTCCCACCGTATTGCTGACAAGGTATCGTGCAAACTTTCTTGTGTATCGTCGCTAACTAAACTTTCGTCTAATAGTTCTTGTGTTATTTTCGTAAGGTCTTTGAGTCTTTTCTTGGTCTCATTTATGTTTCTTAATATTTTAAAATGTTGATTTATAAACCAATTAGCAAATCTTATTTTATAAAATGCTGGGTGTTTTTTCATTACCATAAAGGAATCTTTCTTAGCTTATATTTTATCTTTTTAACTTCTGCCTGATTTCTACTTAGATAAAATTTACATACCCTAATATTATGTCTTAATTCTTGCTTATGTTCTACTATATCTTCTATCCTTTGTTTAAGGGTGTCTTTATATTTCTTTTTAAATTGGGATAATCTTCTGCTAAAAACTTCTCTTAATTCTTTCCAATGTTTTATGGCCTTATAGTACTGTCGTTTATAAGTTATTTGTTTTTGAATAAATCTAAATATTGGTAATTGTCTCATACGATTGACCTAAGATCTTCCAGCTCTGATACCAGAATAATAGAGGTTATATTTCGATGTTAAAGGTTATATTTAGATATTAAAGGTTATATTTTAGAATGTTGTTTACTTAGTAATAATAGAGGTTATATTTCGTTGTTAAAGGTTATATTTAGATATTAAAGGTTATATTTTAGAATGTTGTTTACTTAGTATGAATCTGCTTTAGTTGTTAACTGTTTGGTTGTGAGTCCTACTCAGTACTACCTGCTTTAGCTTTGATCATGTAATATATATATATATATATTTGAAATAAATTTTGTAAGAATTATGATAATTATTTTACTAAAATGAATGCAAGCTGAACAATTTGCGTAGAAAGATACATTTTTCTTGTAAAATTTGCATTATATGTTGTATTATATGTCCTATTGACCATTCTGCATTCGGGTTTTGTATTACACCTTCTCTTTTATACCATCGTTCTTCTATTTCTCTTCCTAAAGCTCCTGGTAGTTTATTTAATAGCTTCTTACCAAGAAATCGATCAAAAGCATTACCACTAATGGTGCAATAATAAATTTTGATGGCAAGTTTGAAAGTGAACTTTGGAACCCATTAAATTTTAGAAAACGACAGACAAGCTATATATATATTTATTTATTTATTTATTTATTTATTTTTGTTCTCTGTTGACTATGAGTTCTGTACACTTCATTTTAAATAGTAAAAAGTATAATCCATGAGATATTTGACTTTTAAATTAATGTTGAAATTATCTGTATTTAGTAGATGTTTTAGGGTTGCAACTATATATATATATATATATATATATATATATATATATAGAAACATCATTTTATAATTTCAATAAAGGACTAAAAAGCATAGGAAATATCAAAGGGCCTAAAGACTTAGATAATATAGTAAAATCCTTAGACGAATTAGAAATAATAGGGGAAAAACCTTTACTCCATTGGGAAGCCAATAAGATAATGTGTAGGTTAGATATAATAAACCCAGAATATACAATAAAAACAGCAGCAATAGAAGCAACAAATTTAGACATAGAAGATTTTCAAGTTCAAATAAAAGAACTTTTATCCCTAGGTCAAATCCTACTCAGTACTCCCTCACTCGGTCTGTCTTTAACATGCAGATTATATATATTTTCCCCTAATTTTAACTTCTTTTTTTTTTTTTTTTTTAACACAAATCAACCAGTTCAAACTCTTGCTCCTTAGTTTTAATTCTTAACAACAAGTTCTTTAACCCCACCCAGTATATGGTGATAACAACGTCCTACTCACGGACTACAATTCACCTATCAAGTTTCTAGGAATTTACAGGTTAATCCATCGTTGTTATTAAGAAACTAAGAGCCTAACATTTTACTTAGGATGATTCATATTAAACTATTTTTTATCTATTAAACTATTTTTTATCATATAAACAATCATATAAATAACTCAAACATTTTTAACATAAAAACATAAAATAAACACACATAATTTACATATGGGGAAAACATGAATAATAGACTTACATGTTATAAGACGCGAGCGAGGTTTCCCTTTCGGGAACCCCCGGTGACTCTTAAGAAACTTTTAAAAATATTTAAACTTGTTCTTAGGGATGATTTGGGTGTTTTTAAAGTTGGATTTGGTTTTTGGAGTAGTTAGGCATCTGAGAGTAGATGGAAAACTTGGGAGTGTTTTTTCTTTCTGTGGTTTTTTCGTATATTTTTCTTTGGTTTGAAGAAGGGTATATATAGATGAGGAGGATAAGAGTCGTAGAAAATAAATGGCTAAGATCTGACCGACACTTTGTAAAGGACGATCAAGATTTTGCCGACACTTAATGCTTATCTTTATCAAATAATTCATGCCGGGTGCTCTTTGGGCCCCATCGTCACATGCATTATTGATTCAGATTGTGCATTATTATTCTGACCTATTAAAACTAAGACACGTGCTTATCAGTTTTTCTTCCCTTTTGGAAAGTAGTGATAAAGTAAGCACTCACAGGACACTTAGTGGGCATCCCCACTAGACTTATTCACAGACCTAATATTATGGACTTTATAGACTGACTTGGTCTGACTTAGGATTTTAAACTTTCTTAGGTATCTAGGTTATGAAGGGCAATTGAGTCAAAACTCATTCCCGAATCATATCCTGTATATATATATATATATATATATATATATATATATATATATATTAATTTTAGTGTATGTATTTCACGCATGTCTCTCACGTTAATAAAAGTAACATTTTAAAAATTAATTATATTATAATTTTTAATGATCAAAAAGCATATATATATAAAAATATAAAATATAATAAAATAGATAGAAACTCAAACATATATGTAAAAACATATAATATAAGTATATAATATAACATAAAAAATAATTATTTTTTTATTATTTAATTAGAATCATATCGTCTTAAGCTGTTAAGTAGCATAATTTTATCCAAGATTTTTTTTTAAATTTTATTATATATTATCTAAAAATTATGCACATTAATAATAATTATATTAATTTATAATTTTATTAAAAAAATTTATTTTATACGATAAAAGAAAGTAATAAAAAATCTAAATATGATAAGTTAAAAAGGTGATAACATTTTACTATTACCTGGTCAATTATGATGGCCACATACACGTGACTTCTTGATGGAAGAAAACAAAGTTGTTTCCTCCTTTGGCGAATTTTTATTAGATATTTAATGTTTATTAAATTTAATTAAATTAAAATTTTAAATTGCAGAATCTATTTTTAAAGATGGTGCTTATAAAAAAATTTCCATTCTCAAAAACTTGACTTAATTCACGACTTGTCTCTTATTTTTTATGAAATTTCGCTGTAAAAATTCCTTGTATTTATCTATTGATGTTTTGAACTTTATTTGTTATTATTACGGTTCTGATTTTTCGTGCTAATTTATTTATTTTTGATTTGAACTACTTTATTTTAAGTGTTAATATGTTAATATATAATATAGTAATATAAATTTTGTAACAACTAATACAAAATATACATATATTTATTTATTTAAGTGCTCATGTAAAAGCGAGCACTTTTCTTTACCTTTCAATGAAATACTATTTCTACGATATTTTTATTCAATGGAGCAAATATTAGAACAAACTGAAGAAAAAATTATTGAATTAGATGAAACTTTTAAACATAATCATTTGTTAATTTAAAATTTTATATTTTTCTTTCTAAATTATCATATTATTCAATAAACACATCTTTTAAATATTATCTATGCTATATTTAAAATTCTTATATTATTATCCAAACACATCTTTTTCATACATACTAGAATATAGCATATTTTCCTTAAAATTTCTTTAAATTTTTTAAATTAAAATTACTTTATATATAAAATTATGTATTTGAAATATAATGTTTATTGTCACAGAAATGGTTGAATGGATTAAAGAATAATCCAAATGCATCCAAATATTGTCTGCAAAGTTGAATATATTTTCAAGAAAAGATTAGGAAAATTCATATCATCAAACGGTACCATATATTAATTAATAACAATTAGTATAGATCTGGTCGATTATATACTTAGCATAATAATAAGTTAATAAGTATAAAATTAATGTAATTTGTTTTATTTCGGTGAAGGGTAATTTTCAATTAGCGACAAATAAAGTAATTTTGAAATCTGGCAGTAATGGTAACATACAAGGAAACATGGATCCGTGACATATGCTGCCCTTAATTATGACTCTTTGTGTGTTATCTAGAACTTATCAAAAAAAGTGTTTTGTCGGCTAATTAAGGTCAAATCCGTACTTAGTGTTCATCCGTACGACATCATTATCTGTTTAATTATTTATTATAATACTGGTAACTTGATAAATCACATGCTAAGACAATATTAGCTTACAACTTCGAGAAATTTTAACTTCTACTACTACTTAATCCGGTGTGAGAATTTTTATTTTATGTCTCATATAGATATGACTTGTGATATGAGATGTGCTCTATGATTGACAAATATACCAATTTCAGGGCATTTAGTTCGTAAGAAAAATGTTTTTTCAAAAATATTTTCTAATTAAATAAGTAATTTTTATTTTTATTTTTATTTTTTTGGTACATAAATAAAAATTATTTTTATAAAGTTTGTCCATATTGAAATTTTATTGAATTTAAAATAGGACTCTACAAGATGAGGTGTATCGAATTTAAAATAGAACTCTATAAGATGAGTTTTACTGGATTTAAAACAGCAGTCTATAAAACGAGTCTAATCCATCTTCAAATTCTAAGAATAGGAATCTTCAAGACGAGTTCAATCTATCTTCAAACTCAAAGGTCAGTATAAAGTTTAATCCATCTTCAAACTCAAAGATTTAGTTAGGATTTCTTGGAGTTTTTTTAATCCTAAACACTCACGGATGGAACACATATTCCCTGAATATTTACACAGAGATAAAGACATAAAATATTGTTTTTTACTATTCTTCCTCCTTTAACTTCTTTACTGTTATTTCATCTGGTTCTCTCTTTTCTTTTTTTTTCTACCAGTGATCCTGCTATATTAAAAAATAATATTGTTTTTAAGAATTTAACTCTTAGATCTATTTTGACAGATGTATACAAGTGAATTATTATTATTATTATTATTTGGGGGTATTTGATCGGGTTTTTTCAAGTAATTGTTGCCTTTCTTGTTTTTCTTTTTGTTGGATTGGAAATGGTTGACCTGTGGTGGGTCTATAATTAGATTTAAGAAATAATGAACTGTTCTTTGGATTGTATGTGGAAATTAAGCGCAAATTCAACTCTAATTTAATTATGTTTTTTTATTATTTACGATATTTTGTATTTGACTTATCAACACCAAACTTTGAAATAATTGCGTTCTCATGAAAAATCTTTTAGTTAGAAAACTTTAACATTATGATTTTCATGTAAATGAGAGACGTAAAATAGCTTGGTGAAAAATTTTAGACATTGATCTAAACAATAAAATCATAAAAATTAATTTAAATTCTATGCATGATGTATTGATTTTTTTATAAAAATACCAGCAAGTTAAATTGGTCTGCTACAACTAATAATTTTGTATAACGAGTTTCATATGATGACATGAAATTAAATTAAAGTAAAATAACAATTTTGTTGTATTTAAATATAATTTGTACTATAATTTTTTTTAAATGTTGTTAATGTATATGAGAAAGTAAAAAAGAACCTTTTTCGTTGAAGATTAGTTCGTTGAAAATATATGAATTTCTAAATTGACCTCTATTTGTTAAATCCAAGATTACTATGGTCATTTCTTTTTCTTTTTCTTTTTTATTTCTTTTTTCCTTTTTAATAAATGCCATAATTTCATAATTTATATAGTTGAGTTAAAACCTTATCATATACAGCAAATTGTTTTTATTATAATTGTTGGCAATTGTACACATTTTAATATTACAAAATGATATATTTACGTAATGTTTATTTCTCGCATTCATTATAAAAAATGTGATTATTACTTTTTTCATAACTTCTACTCATTATTTACTCATTATTCTATCTCATTGTATCTTTGCCTTGTAACTTATGTAACCTCTACGGCATAATTCTTCCATAACTTACCCACATTCTTTCAATTCATTATTAGGAAGAATTCTTCACCTATAAATTGTGATAGTCTTATCTTGTATTGTAGTAGAAAAAAAACACAGAGTGCATAAAAATGAGTAGAAAAGAGAAGTTTCATTTATCTGAAAGCTAAGGGAGCGAATGAGATTAGATAACCCGGTAGTCCTAGCTATAAACGATGGATACTAGGCATTATGCATATCGACTCGTGCGGTGTTGTAGCTAACGCGTTAAGTATCCCGCCTGAGGAGTACGTTCGGAAGAATGAAACTCAAAGGAATTGACGGGGGCAGGCACAAGTGGTGGAGCATGTGGTTTAATTCGATGCAAAGCGAAGAACCTTACCAGGGCTTGACATGCCGCGAATCCTCTTGAAAGAGAGGGGTGCCTTCGGGAACATGGACACAGGTGGTGCATGGTTGTCGTCAGCTCGTGCCGTAAGGTGTTGGGTTAATGTCACACCCCGCCTTGGGGGGTATGACTGGCACCTAGTGCCCTACTGGGACCTGGACTGCTGGACTGCTAAGCCTGGGCACATCTGGTGCCTGGCTGGCTCTATCTCATATTTCTGGAAACAAAGGGCTATCTGACGGCTGTAAACATAGCCCCCGGCCCATTGGCCTATAGCCTCCTGTACCTGTACTAACAGCTGACCAGAAACATGTCAACTCAGGGAAACCTATGCGGGCCGACAAGGCCACCATGCTGTCTAGTTATCTGCAACTCAGCAATAAAATACTAGAAGGCTACGTGACCGGCAAGGTCACCACTACTGTCAAACTTATGGCCCCACACGGCCAACATGAAAGAAGCAAAAGTACTAATAGCTAATAACTGCACGGCCTCACATGACCGGCTCATCTGACCACAGGGAAATATACAGACTGCAAGCCTCTAGGAATAGCAATAGAAATGATCGGGACAGGGCCCCGACCTACCTGTACTACACAACAAAAGAAACTGAAATACACCTCTGGAATTCAGTCTCCGGGTGACAGGAGCTGAATGCTCGATCACTGACAGGAATCACGTGGTATTGCCTGCTCGTCTACGAGTACCTGCAGGCAAGTAATGCAGCGCCCCACCGGGCGTCAGTACCGCTGGTACTGAGTATGTAAAGCATAAACTGAAAGAAATATCTGAAAACAATAATATAACTGATGAGACTGAAATAGAGGGAATAGATTAACTGTCCGGTAATGTAAATCATACCTTCTCTCAATCTTTACCGGAAGGGATAGGAGTCATACCTGGAGATGTATCGTGCTACAGCTGATCTACTCGTATCTAACATAACATGGCACAACATAACATAGCACACACAAACCTTACCCGGCCCCCATAAACCGGGAGGTACAACCAACACAGAATCTACACCCCTACCTCGGTCATCCCATCTCCTATAATGGCTGTAAGCATCCCGCCGGTCCCCTGGGTATGCACTTGGGCTCGCTGAGCCCCTGACTATAACTGTACCTGAGTCCGAAGGACTCCTGAATCAACACCCCGGGCGTACCCGCTCGACGGGGGTGTATAAGGGCCGACCAAGGCACAATATGGGGAAAAGTGGCATCCCATCTTCGTCCCCTTGTGGGATGGCATGCCACTCCGTAGAGCGACGTATCCTCATCCTCTGGCGGACGAGTCGATACAGCTATTAACCCTGGGCGGTTATGGATGCTAGGTAGTCCAACCCCAAACAACACAACAGTCTCAACTAGTAATATTGTCTGCATATCTCACATGCTGAGGCTAATAGGGGTAAAGTATCATATATATTACATGCTAAACTAATGATAGTAATATGTACGTATTCAATACGTGCTGAGACTGATAAATATATATATATGAATATAGTCTGCTGCCAAACTGTACTGGGACAAATGCTATACAAGATAGTGTTTCTGCTGAAAACTATGTTGTTTACTGAGTTCCTGTATTAACATGATTTACTATTCCTAACATGCGTTCTAAACTTTATTTTAGCCTGCCATTCTATTTCTGAAGTGCTTTACGGATATTGCATCACTTTACGGGGTTTCAACTAAATACAAGGATATCTTAACATGTCATATTACCTCACATACTGAGCATACTGGGCAATCTCTAACACTTGTGTTAGAATCTATGTCGTACTAGTAAGTTTCATGCAAATTACAACTCGATGCTTCTCATATCGTATCAACATTCACAATAAACGTAACACTCGACTTCTGAACATTCTACTGGTCTGTAAATTGCTACACTGTACCGATATTACTTAACTTGCCGAGGGAACTTAACTTTACATACCTTATCCTTGAACTATTCGTCTGTCGGACGAGGCTTGACCGGTACTTCAATTGTTTTCTCCCAACTGCATTCATAAATATGTCAATCAATACTAAATACAACTTTATTTCAAAAGGCAATGTCACTTTCGATATAGTTTATAGCCTAAACTTAGGCTTATCGAAAGACGGTCAGAAACTCGCTATTTTTCAGAGGTCCAGAAGGGAGAAATATTCACTTCACAGCTAGCAACACATAGACACTAGTTTAGAGCAATTCCACTTACCTTAGCTCGGTGGCTCGACGATTCGTCGGCCGTATTTTACGAAACTGAATCCGTAGGAATGCTCTCTGCTGCTAAATACCTCAGTATCTGGAGTTAATTTGAGTTTGGGCAACGTTTGACAGCGTAATCGGACGATAATATATTACCTTCCTTCGTCCCTCTCTGCCCTCTGCGTTTTCTGGAAATTTTCATAAGTTTTTATCATTTAAAATCGAAGTGGGGCTTTATATACTTGGGCCTAGACAAGGCCAACGTGTCACGGAGCCAACGCGGAGGCTCCTCCTCCGTGACACGCTGCCATCACGGAGGGGTTCTGCCTCGGCTCCTTCCGCGATGGTTCGACAGGTTTCTCGTCCGATCTTTTTCCGGGCCTTTCCCTAGCACGTATGGCCTTCAAATATGCTCAACCAACGTGCGAATAGGTCATCTAGGTGCCGTAAATTCTATGGGGTATAACATTCTCCCCCCCTTAAGAACATTCATCCTCGAATGTACACTGTTATCTAGAGGACTACTTACTTTACTTCCTAGAGAAATTTCGGCAGAGTTTCCCCTGTAATATGGACTATCACAAAAACCTGAAATGCAGAAAAATCCAATACAGGTACTGTACACAATATTTTAAGATCCACTGAATGGCTAGGTATCAATCTTTCTCACTTATACATACACAACCATAAGATACTACATAGCAATAATACGGACATACCTGTCGCCTAACTGGGCCTGAAATAGGTGAGGATATCTGGCTTTCATATCCTCTTCAGTTTCCCACGTCATTTCTTCACGATTCCTGTTACACCACAATACTTTGACAGATGCAACATCTTTAGTTCTCAACCTGCGAATCTGTCTATCTAAGATAGCTACGGGAACCTCTTCATATGCTAACTCCTCTATGACCTGGACATCCTGAACTGGAACTACTGTAGAAGGGTCCTCTATGAACTTCCTTAACGTAGAGACATGAAATACTGTGTGAACAGATGCTAACTCTGGAGGCAAGTTCAATTCGTATGCAACTCGGCCTATTGTTCGCCGAATCTTGTTACCCCTTTCATCGAAGGTACTTTCAGATATACCCAGTCATTTACCGCAAATTCTAGATTTCTGCGCCGCATATGTGCATAGGACTTCTGGCGGCTCTGAGCAGTTAGTAGACATTCTCGGATAAGCTTTATCTTTTTCCTCTGACTGCCGAACAATGTCTGGGCCAACCAACACTGATTCTCCGATTTCAAACACCGTTCGGCGATCTGCATTTTCACTCGTATAATGCCTCAAAAGGCGCCATCTGGATGGTTGAATGATAGCTATTATTGTAGGAAAATTCAATTAACGGTAAATACTCACTTTGGCTACTACCGAAATCTAGCACACACGCTCGCAACATGTCTTCGAGCGTCTGAATTGTGCACTCAGCCTACTCATCTATCTAAGGGTGGGAAGCTGTGCTTAGATTAATCTACGTTTCCAGACCTCTGCCAAAATCTAGCTGTAAACTGTGCTCCCCTATCTGAAATAATGGATACCGGCATTTCACGCAATCTAACTATTTCTCTGATATACAATTCGACATAATCCTCAGCCGAGAAGGTAGCCCTTGTCGCACCCCATTTTTTCCTCGCGGAAAAGCGGGATTCAACATATGACAACTCTTAGGGGTGAAAATGAAGAGTCGCCACCTAACGGATTATGGTGCGTTAGGGCACCGTTCTAAGCTTATTTTATTACCTAGGTCACCAGAGTTCGGGTAAGGACTTTAATTACCTCGAAAGGAAGGTGTTAGGCACCTTTCGAGGTCCACAAATGTGGTTCCCGGTCGTACTCATTAAATGGGATATTAACTAAGTGGCCAATTAAAACTGATTTTAGCTTATTGTTTATACTAAGTGATATAGTCAAAAATAGCAACGTTTGGACAAGCAAGAAAGAAAATTTGAGCGGAATGAAAGTTAAAACAAATTTATAATATTCTAAGCTCTTAAATAAAATACAAAAGCTTTGGCAATCAATCATTTATTGAAAAACAAATAAACCCTTTTTTAATTATGGGGCCGAGCCTCGGTAGGCGCCTACGTATCCCTTAAGGGAATCAGGCCAAACGTAGTTCTAACTAGAAATGTTTGACCTAATGGGATCACTTGTGCAACATAAATAATACTTCGCAATCTTTTGAATTGCTCGTATTATTCAGCGAGCACAAATATCATTTCCCGACTACCCACCTAGCTGATTAATTAACCTAAAACGCACTAGGTGATGAAACTAAACGTCCTACTATTTGCCTACCCGCACCAATCTTAAGGTCCAAGAGGCTTTGGACAATCTACTTTGGCTTTTGGATCTAAAAATCCTATGGCTTTAAAAGAAAACGACAGAACAATAATTCACATATGCATGTAAGGTTTCAAATAGACCTCTTCGTGTGAACATGATTTCTAAAGGGATGTTTAATAAACCCTATGATTTCTAACCAAATATCAATTTTTATTTGCTATCTCTTACGTTGTGATTTGAAAAGGAGAGTGACTAAGAATTCAAACTACGTGATCAAATAAGCAATGATTATCAGGTAAATCAGATCACCGTTAGCGCAGATTATTATATTTTATTAGCCCATAATTATACAAAAACCTTCAAACAGTAATCATTTTATATACAATGATTAGACAATATTTTATCCGGAGTCTTTAAAATTATTAACCAATCTGTTTAAAAGTCATTTGAAAGCAAGGTTCCCGATTAAATAAAATTCTCAATATTCAGATTGTGCAGATCAAATATACAATTAAGTCCTATGTTATAACGCATTAAATGACATAGATATAACATATGAATTTAGCTCAAACACGCGGGATATCTAGATATATTTTAACCTTTAATCATCCTCATAGCCTTTTATTAATGTATAACAATTAGTCAGGCAAAAGTAATATTCAAACGAATAGATGGCATTGACAATGATTTAACAAAATTTATTTGCACACAAGTTCAATTAAAGTCTAAGAGATGTGAATCCTAATTATGATAGTTAAAGAATTCTTTCACGGCATGACTTAATAATATTCTAAAAAAAACCGTAAACACAGTTGGTTCGAATTTATTATCACACAGATTAAGTAAATTTAAACCAAGACCCATTAAATATTTTGTAGATATGATTTTTCAAGTCGCACATAATTAGTTAATTTAACGAGCTTGATTTGCATGGGTTATAAGAATCCTATAGGCATGCTTTTCTAGGTGGATTTGGAGATTGGAAGGAAAATAATGAAGAAACATAATCCCCGCCCCCTATAAAACCCCATTTCACTATTTATCATCGTCTCTTACAATTATTACAAGAAGAATAAAAATAAAATAAAATAAGATAACAACTAAATAAAACCAATGAAACGAAATTGATAACTAGATCCTCGGTCCTTTATATCTCGGACGACTCTTCAATACTTGTCTTCCTAAGAAATCTGTTACATAATGAAATAGAACGAAACAACATATATGGACATCCTAAATCTAAGAGACAATCATGTTCAAACCTGAATCACGAAGTATCATAAATTTGAAACCTAAGACTACTATCACAACATACATATGGCACGTTAAAGCATGTTATAACGGAAATATAATATCGAAAGTATACTAACCGATTGAAGAAGCTTAAAGAGAAATCTTGAAAAATGATTCTTTATACTAAAGATATCGTCGAAACAGGATAGCTTTTCTTGTTTAAAAGAAGAGTTTGCTAGCAGAAAATTTTTCTCTCTGTCTCTATTCTAAGGGATGAGGGTCATTTTATATAGTTAGAGGGTAAAGGGAAAGGAGAGAGTTCAGCAATCAATTAGATAAAATTTCCTTAACTGAATAGCATCAAAAGATATGACTAAATAAAACTTTATTTATTTATTTTTTTTTTCCAAAAATAAACCCCTATTAGATCATTCAGATAATTAAATGGAGAGGAAATCAATCATTGATTAATTAGCATAGTCAATCAAGGAAATAAATGAGGAAAATAATCAGACAAAACCAATCAAAAGGCATAATTTAATGAAATTGTATCAATATCTGGAGGGATATCCTATTTTACTAATACACATGGATTCAGTTAATTAAAGAAAGCAGGAATTAAATTGTTTAAAATTTTTTTAAAAATAAGTTGGGAAATTGAATATTGAATCACAATAATCCATTCTAAAAGGAAGGTGATTCAAATCATATAAGTAAATTCACAATTATCTTCTACAGTGATTCATAAAAATTATCTACCATATTAAGGAAATAAAAGAATTACTAAAAATCAAAATTAAAACAGTTAAATAAAGTATAAGCTTTAATTTTATTTTATTTTCTTAAAGATATCTAACAAACATTAAATTGAATAGGGAAAGAATTATTGACGGCAATTTTATCGTAGATTTTAAAAAAAAATAAACAAACTGTCAATTCAAATGAACAAATAAACAAATAACTTAACCTGTCACCATGATACGGAAGTAATCACAGTAATTATAGTTAAACATAGTAATTGTAATCACAACTCAAATCTAAAAACGATATGATCGAACTGGGAAACAGCAAGTCAAATAATCGTACTCACTACTATTGTGAGTTCTGAAAACGGATTCAAATTTACTATATTTAGCATGCTAAAAAAAAACATTACCAAGCCACTCATATAAGAATTATTAACTATATCATCAACTTAAATCAACGAGGTTTAAACAAAGAGTCTTGAAATAAGACTAAATATGCATCATTCCTTAATCATGGGTTACTTATTAGCACTTTATAAAGGCATTTAAATTTTAACCAATTTTCCAAAAGATCAAGTGAACAGAGAGAAAACAAATACGTTCAAGAAATTACAATGAACTCCTTACTAATAATGAAGGGCAAAATAAAGTAGGAACATCATAAGACTAACAGAGAGTAATAATAAAACAGTGGATATGCATAAATGTTCGTTCTAAAAATACAGAACAAGTAACAAGCAATTCTCAAATAGTATTAAACAAGAATAATTGCATAAACTAAAAAAAAGAACAGATATAACGCATTAAATCAGATCAGTATGGCAGAATTAAACAACAATTAATTTATTTCCGATCTAGCAGAGCAAGAACAAAATAAGAGGAGAAGACTAAGGTTTTCCGAAAATCATACGCTTATGTTACAGTAAAATTTATAACAGATTCATCAACAACTAGGCCCTTAACGCATGATTTGCATCAATAAAAGGAGCAACATATATTAATTGTGTATATTATATTTATATATATAGATGAGACAGGGAGGGAAACAATATATATACATATATTATATATACTTATTATATAAATGGACAGAAAGAGAACAAAGAAACAGTAATTATGCATGTATTGTATATATATATATATTAATTATATAAGAAACGAAACGGCATATCATATATATTAGATATATATTACTATATTTTTATACTATTTATATATATATATTATTCATACATATATATTATACATAGATATATGTTATTATATACATATATAATATATATAACAATAAACAGCAAAACAAAAATTAAAAATAAAATAAATAAATAATTTACGGACAGATCACAGATCTGTCCGATCGGACCGTAACCGGAGCGACGGGTGTTTTCCGGCGAGAAGAAGGAAAGAAGGAGGCCGGCCGGAGAGGAGAAAGAAGGACGTGGTGGTTTTGGTCGGCAATGATTGTGTTCAGATTGTAGGTGTTTGGTTTCATCGCCGGAAAATTGGGGTTGCCGGGCGAGAGGAGCAGCGGGGGTCTGGTGAGGGGGAAGAGAAGAGGGAGAGAAAGAAGAGGGCTGCCGCGGTGGGGTGGCTGGTCTGTTGGTGCTGGTTGTAGAAGGGAGAAGAGCGGGGGGTCTGAGGTTTTCCGGCCAAACAGTGGCCGGATTTGTGGTCGGCGAGGAGACGAGTCAGGCGACGACGGAGGGAAGGAGTTACGGTCGCCGGCAGTGTGCGGCGTGGTGTTGTTTTTGTAGTGGTGGTGGCGACGGCGGGAGGTGGCCGGCGAGGAGAAGAGGGAAGAGGGAGAGGGCGGCGGCTAAGGTAAGTGGAAAGGGGAAGAATGAAAAAATATTTTTGGGTTAGGGGTGATAAGTGATTTAAATATGGAAATAGGCTAGGGTAAATCTTAGCCGTAGGATTAGATTAGATGAACGGTTAGGATTAAAAGGGTGTAATCTGAGTCAGTTATGGGTCAAACGGGTCGCGGGTCGGCCAATGGATTAGGATTTAATTTAGGCTAGAATTGAATTTAAATTGTAGCCACAATTGATCAAAAATGGCTAAAATTGACATAAATTGAATAGAAAGTGGCCAGAATTGAAATAAATTGAATGAAATTGAATAGCCAATGGCTATAATTTAAATAAATTGAAGAAAAATGAATTTTGCTGCTATTAAATTAATAACTATACTACACTTTTAAATAAAATAGATAATAAAGTAGTTTAAATTATAAGAAAACATATAAATATTATTATTAATAAATAAATTCTAAATTAAATATACTTATGTAAATATTATATAATTAAATTATTATATTTATGAATAAATTAATGACTAGAATATAAAGTCAAGTCATCAAATATTATAAAAAATCATATTATTAACGTAAATAATTTATAAATTCAAGTAATTTTATTATTCAAATAAATTTATAAAATTAGCAAAACTAGGTAAATAATTTATTAAGTAAAGGATATATTTTAGAATAAGGGCGCATATTGATACGAAATATATTGTATATATCGTAATTATTTAATATCAAAACTTAAAATTAAAATAGGTCATATATATATAACTTGAAATGATTTTTGCAATATTATGATGATAAATTATTTTATAAATACAAAAATAAGCCGAATTTTGCGTTAAATAAATAAATAAATATATACATATATAAGCAGCATATTAAAAGCGCAGGTCGGTCAAAATTGGGTGTCAACAGCCCTTACTGGTAGGAAATGAGCGGATTTGTCAGCCTGTCAACTATTACCCAAATGGAATCATATCCATGTTCAGTACGGGGTGATTCTGCCACAAAATCCATATTTACTGCTTCCCATTTTCAGAGAGGTACAGTTATGTCCTGAATTACCGCCTGGTTTCTGATATTCTGCTTTTACCCGCTGGCAGTTAGGATGCTGGGCTACAAACTCAGCAATTTCCCTTTTCATACTTGGCCACCAGTAGTTTTCTGTGATATCATGGCACATTTTCGTCGCGCCTGGGTAAAGAGAATAGCGGGCGTAATGCGCCTCGCTCATAAGCTGCTGGCGATGCCCCAAAATATCTGGAACACAAATGCGGCCTTTATATCGTAACACTTCATCCCTGGTTATCTGAAAATATGTCACCTTTCCTTACTGAACCTTGTGTTCAAGTTGGACCTGGCTAGGGTCTCCATACCGCCATTCCTTTACTTCCACCACTAATGACAACACTGCGACATTCTGTATTATCGCTCCTTAAGGCATAAACTACTGCGGCTAACTCCAGGTCATAGGTAAAATAATTCTTTTCACGTTTCTTCAACTGCCTGAAAGCATAAGCTATCACTTTACCATGTTGTATCAACCCTCTGTACCTCCTGGCGATACTAACACTGGAGCTGATGTTAACCTGGATTTTAACTCTTGGAAGTTCTGCTCACACGCCTCAGTCTACTGGAACTTTGCTGCCTCCTGTATCAATTTAGTCAGAGGTGCTGTTAAAGTGGAAAATCCTTCCACAAACCCTCCGCAGTACTCGGCTAACCACAGGGATTGCGTACTTCGATCGAAGTGGTAGGTCTAAGCTATGTCTTCACTACTTCGATTTTCTGTGTATCTATCTGTACACCCGCCTCCGACACAATGTGACCAAAAAGGCTACTAAACCCAACCAAAATTCACATTTGCAAAATTTGACATATAACTGACGGTCATACTGGTTTATTATACCGGAGAATCTGACAAGTAATCTACCGGTATAGCTAAAGCTTTATCTGGCCTTCTGACCGCATGCTAAGGTTACTTGTTGCTAAGGTAACCTTGAAAGACTATCTGCACACTATGTGCCCGTATCTGATCAGGGGGTCCTGATATTGATTATGACCTCTAATGATCTGGCTGCATAACCTTAAATAACTGAATAGTCGGGTTGAATGACCCGAATGTGGCAGTAGTCTAACAATGCTCTAATCGTTCTACTTGAGTGCTTATAGTTCGTGCATAACCGCAGACTTGTGGGCATCTAATTGCTCTGTTATTTTACTTAAACCACTGTAAGGCTGGGCTTAATCAAACTTGCTCCCAGGTGATTGATCTCTGGATCTTCACGGGGAGTCTACTGATCCCCTAGTCTTAATAAACACTGTGCTAGCAGGGTACTACCAATTTCTTACGCCTTGTGTATATCCACTTGGATTTATACTGCTATTCTGGGGAATTCTCGGTCTTATGGGCAATTCTGTAAATACTGGCCTTCTGCTAGGGCTCTGTATCTGAATATCTTACGAAAACCAGCTGAAGTACTAGTCTGTCGCTGACTACTGATGTGGACCCTTCCTTGGGGTACCCACGGGTATTCTGACTGGGACGGCCGGCTGACTTATGGGGTGTTCCACATAATAACTGCTAGGTTGGTTAAGGCCGACTCTCACCTACAAGGCTGGGAAAATGACATACGACCACTTAACATACTAGAACAATTTTGGTATTGCTAATCTCTGAAATTTGCCTATTCGGCCTCTAATCCTGGTTCTAGCACATGCACTACTGTTATCGATCTTCAGGGACGCCTCCCTGCTAATGCA
Source organism: Datura wrightii (assembly GCA_035772735.1). Lineage (NCBI taxonomy): Eukaryota > Viridiplantae > Streptophyta > Magnoliopsida > Solanales > Solanaceae > Datura > Datura wrightii. The sequence continues at coordinate 9,145,898 of JASDFA010000009.1, forward strand.
GGCGCCAGCTGGTCGGTAGACCGTCTAACTGCGCCCTTATCATCTAGCCATCTGTTTTAGGCCAATAACTCTGGTAAGCTCCTAGAGCCTAGATCTGACAACAACACATAAGTCTGTTAACCTAATAACTGAGAACTGAGATAGTTTCTATGACTTCATACGTAATTCACACTTAATCCGCCCTTTCTCTTCTTCTTTTCTTTCTTTCTTTTCCCTCTTTTTTTTTTTGGAAAGAGGGGGTGTCCTGCAATGCAATTTGTATTTGCTTCCTATTACTAATCAGCATATGTGATTGTAGCCCTTATAGGCAGCCACTCACAGCATATCTATTATCTGTGTGTATATATATATATCGATAGCTACGTACAATATGTACTGAGTTCTACGGTAATACATAATCTCTGACATGCTCTGCTGAATCTCATATCGTACATGATACATTGCTCCTACGGCCTAATAATATCTCCTGCCCTGACTTATCATTTCATTGCATTGTCACCCCATTCTGAAAGTAACAAACATAAACACTTTAGTTATCGTCTGCTGTTTGAAATTCCGCCACTCTTGCGATGTGGGGTCGATGTTCGAATCTTGTAGCCTTACTAGGCATATATTGAGAGCCCATGACTATCTGCTGGGCCTTATCTCTAGGCTACACTAGATTAAAATTGTTGTATCGGTAACTTCTTAACTTTTCCATAGCGGACATACTGCGGTATTCTGAACCGCAATCCTACTGTCAGCCCGAAGCTTAATCCTTAATACGATACTTTATCAATCCGGGGTAGTTCTAATTTCCCCACAAGATCTGACATTCCTGCTTCTTTCCTTCATCCTACTTAAGCTGAACTCTGGAGTTCAAAGTACCTGCTCTTCATCGTTAACAAGATTGTTGGTCTTGTATCAGTTCATACTTCCCCTGACTTGCAGTCAGACCTATCTGATTCACATGATCCCTCACCCTGTTGATATCACAACTGGATCATAACCACAATCTTACAGGTATGTCTTGCTATCTGTTAGCATATATGGCGGACTTAGCCTTTTTCTGACTCGAAATTGATTATTACTAAGAATTTATTACTAACAGATCTTTTACCCCTACTTCGGGTAAGCTAAATAATCTTACTTTCTTTACTGGCTTGTTATCATAAGGGTCTGCACAACTTACGTAATCATAAGAGCTCTTTATATTTTCTAATACTTACTAGGATCAATCAACCCATCTTTACTTACTGCATGATTTGGCAACCCCATCTCAAGTCTTATGCTCCTTTACTATACTGGCATCAGAATCAAGAGGTAGGAATAGCCCTTTTCTTGTTGCAACAGATAGAAACATATAACTGTACCACATCTGAAAAGATGTATTTGGGATTCCTGCATTTCCCTCTCTTTCTTATACTTACCTGGTGGTCTGACCTTGTCTGTAATCTTAATCAGATCTTATATAGCTAATAAATAAATCAACTCATATGCACATTATATTCCTGACTTCCTATTCTGACGTTATTGACATATACTGGGGGTGATACCAATAAAAGAGATAACATTGGGAGGTCCCTGTTACCTCCTCCTGCTGCTGTAGTTACCTTGTAACTGGCTAATACCCTCTTCTGTTGTTATATCTAACCTTCTGCCTGTAGTAGGGTAATGTTGATCTGCTTTTATATCTGTAATCAAAGAATACGGTAAGTTCTTAGGGACTCAACCCTATACTGTACCGCTCTAAAGCACGACTGACTGAGAAGGAAGGGTAACCATCATATCATGCCTTGCAGCCTCCTGCCTATAGTATGTGGTGCACAACACATCCATAGACAAGACTCTACTTAGCACGGCTTGCAGACTCCCTGGGACACGACCTGCTCTGATACCAAGTTTGTCACACCCCGCCTTTTGGGGGTATGACTGGCACCTGGTGCCCTACTGGGACCTGGACTGCTGGACTGCTAAGCCTGGGCACATCTGGTGCCTGGCTGGCTCTATCTCATATTTCTGGAAACAAAGGGCTATATGACGGCTGTAAACACAGCCCCCGGCCCATTGGCCTATAGCCTCCTGTACCTGTACTAACAGCTGACCAGAAACATGTCAATTCAGGGAAACCTATGCGGGCCGACAAGGCCACCATGCTGTCTAGTTATCTGCAACTCAGCAATAAAATACTTGAAGGCTACGTGACCGGCAAGGTCACCACTACTATCAAACTTATGGCCCCACACGACCAACATGAAAGAAGCAAAAGTACTAATAGCTAACAACTGCACGGCTTCACACGACCGGCTCATCTGACCACAGGAAAATATACAGACTGCAAGCCTCTAGGAATAACAATAGAAATGATCGGGACAGGGCTCCGACCTACCCGTACTACACAACAAAAGAAACTGAAATACACCTCTGGAATTCAGTCTCCGGGTGACAGGAGCTGAATGCTCGATCACTGACAGGAATCACGTGGTATTGCCTGCTCGTCTACGAGTACCTGCAAGCAAGTAATGCAGCGCCCCACCGGGCGTCAGTACCGCTGGTACTGAGTATGTAAAGGATAAACTGAAAGAAATATCTGAAAACAATAATATAACTGATGAGACTGAAATAGAGGGAATAGATTAACTGTCCGGTAATGTAAATCATACCTTCTCTCAATCTTTACTGGAAGGGATAGGAGTCATACCTGGAGACGTATCGTGCTACAGCTGATCTACTCGTATCTAACATAACATGGCACAACATAACATAGCACACACAAACCTTACCCGGCCCCCATAAGCCGGGAGGTACAACCAACACAGAATCTACACCCCTACCCCGGTCATCCCATCTCCTATAATGGCTGTAAGCATCCCGCCGGTCCCCTGGGTATGCACTTGGGCTCGCTGAGCCCCTGACTATAACTGTACCTGAGTCCGAAGGACTCCTGAATCAACACCCCGGGCGTACCCGCTCGACGGGGGTGTATAAGGGCCGACCAAGGCACAATATGGGGAAAAGTGGCATCCCATCTTCGTCCCCTTGCGGGATGGCATGCCACTCCGTAGAGCGACGTATCCTCATCCTCTGGCGGACGAGTCGATACAGCTATTAACCCTGGGCGGTTATGGATGCTAGGTAGTCCAACCCCAAACAACACAACAGTCTCAACTAGTAATACTGTCTGCATATCTCACATGCTGAGGCTAATAGGGGTAAAGTATCATATATATTACATGCTAAACTAATGATAGTAATCTGTACGTATTCAATACGTGCTGAGACTGGTAAATATATATATATGAATATAGTCTGCTGCCAAACTGTACTGGGACAAATGCTATACAAGATAGTGTTTCTGCTGAAAACTATGTTGTTTACTGAGTTCCTGTATTAACATGATTTACTATTCCTAACATGCGTTCTAAACTTTATTTTAGCCTGCCATTCTATTTCTGAAGTGCTTTACGGATATTGCATCACTTTACGGGGTTTCAACTAAATACAAGGATATCTTAACATGTCATATTACCTCACATACTGAGCATACTGGGCAATCTCTAACACTTGTGTTAGAATCTATGTCGTACTAGTAAGTTTCATGCAAATTACAACTCGATGCTTCTCATATCGTATCAACATTCACAATAAACGTAACACTCGACTTCTGAACATTCTACTGGTCTGTAAATTGCTACACTGTACCGATATTACTTAACTTGCCGAGGGAACTTAACTTTACATACCTTATCCTTGAACTATTCGTCTGTCGGACGAGGCTCGACCGGTACTTCAACTGTTTTCTCCCAACTGCATTCATAAATATGTCAATCAATACTAAACACAACTTTATTTCAAAAGGCAACGTCACTTTCGATATAGTTTATAGCCTAAACTTAGGCTTATCGAAAGACGGCCAGAAACTCGCTATTTTTCAGAGGTCCAGAAGGGAGAAATATTCACTTCACAGCTAGCAACACATAGACACTAGTTTAGAGCAATTCCACTTACCTTAGCTCGGTGGCTCGACGATTCGTCGGCCGTATTTTACGAAACTGAATCCGTAGGAATGCTCTCTGCTGCTAAATACCTCAGTATCTGGAGTTAATTTGAGTTTGGGCAACGTTTGGCAGCGTAATCGGACGATAATATATTACCTTCCTTCGTCCCTCTTTGCCCTCTGCGTTTTCTGGAAATTTTCATAAGTTTTAATCATTTAAAACCGAAGTGGGGCTTTATATACTTGGGCCTGGACAAGGCCAACGTGTCACGGAGCCAACGCGGAGGCTCCTCCTCCGTGACACGCTGCCATCGCGGAGGGGTTCTGCCTCGGCTCCTTCCGCGATGGTTCGACAAGTTTCTCGTCCGATCTTTTCCCGGGCCTTTCCCTAGCACGTATGGCCTTCAAATATGCTCAACCAACGTGCGAATAGGTCATCTAGGTGCCGGAAATTCTACAGGGTATAACAGTTAAGTCCCCCAATGAGCGAAACCCTCGTGTTTAATTGCCATCATTGAGTTTGGAACCTTAAATAGACTGTCGGTGATAAGCCGAAGGAAGGTAAGGATAACGTCAAGTCATCATGCCCCTTATGCCTTGGGCGACACATGTGCTACCCTTTTGGTGGAATTGTGGACTCAATTCTTGTCCATAGTTTGTTGAGTCATACAATATTGCTAATCTATTGTATCATAGAGGGAGACAAGTCAAGAAGATTACTGTTGTACCGGTGAAATTTTACTGCATCAGGCCTGAATCTCCTTAAAAAAGAGTGAGATATCCGCGTCTCAACCTAAAAATATTTTATTTGCTTCATTTTTTTTTCAATTGTAATTATAATTTATAATTAAATTTAAAAATTATTAAAATATAATTGGGCTTAATAATTTGTTTTTTTATTTTATTTTTCAGTTATAATTGTAATTTATAATTTTAGTTTCTTCATTTGACATTAAACTTTGTGAATGATCTAACTTTGCCTTTTAGTTATTGTCGCTAGCCTATAAAGGCAAAATCAAATTAGAGAGTAATGATAATAGAAACGAGATACATTTTTAAAGGAGGATGAAATTTATTTCATTTCACGTAGCTCGAGCAATTTTAAGTCTTTGTTTCTTTTCTGCGTGACACATTTTTTTTAATGCTATAAAATGTATCAAGTTTCAGTAATTCATTTGGCAATTGAAAATTTTGAATTTTGTTGTTATCTTTTCTGTAATTAACTAATTTTTCAACCATTAACTTTACATTTCTTCCATTATCACTATTGTAGTATATAAGTTATATTACTTTTCTCAGTCTTAAAATAAGTGTCGCGTTAGTAAATAAAATTTATTCCGATATAAGTATTGATTTAAGAGTTCAGGACAAAAAATTATTACTAGTTGTTTTCAATTGATAATGTTTAATTTTCAAGAAATATTTAAATAAATAAGAATAACTCAGTAAACTATATTTTATATCTATTATTTATTTGATGAATGTGAAATGAACTAAATCAATATTTATTTTGAAATGAAAGAACCTAAAAAAAGTTTAAAATAAATTGTACACATATGAAAGTAAAGAAAGATGAGAAAAGATTGAAAAGAACAAATTAGAAAAGCCAAATTTCATTTTTGGGCCTTACTTTCATTCCGAATGTAGATTGACATCAGCTAGCCACTTTTAGGGATAATGTGTAAAACATAGCCTCCATTTGTAAAGCATTTAAAATTTAGTCACTTCAGATTTTGCCAGCATCCATTTTTATTTTTTGCATATGTTATAAGATGGTAGAGTTGTTGCCATGACTGATACAAAATATGCTATCCTTGATTCTTGGAACATCTTCACATTGTATAATCCTTTAAAATCAAGAAAAACGACATAAAGGAAAAAGAAGAAGATGAGAATTATTAAAAATGATGATTTTTATGGATTTAATAATAATCAAATAAATTTTAAAGGTATTTTTTAGAGACCGAATGAATTTAGGGGAGGAGCTAAAAGCCTAAATATAAGTTTGATCGAATTTAATAATTTTATTAAAATAATATATTTGCGTTAAAAAATTTATTTTATATATATATATATATATTAAATTTAGAACTTAATTATTATTATTTAAAACTGTTATTTTAAAATTTAAAATTAATACAAAAAAAAGTAATTGGATACACTAAACTTCTTGCTACAGGTGAAATTGGAAAAAGAGCCCGACCACAGGATCTATTTTCATTCTCCCAATTGTATCGCATGATTATACTTGCAAAATTTTTTGGAAAGGGGATAAAATATAATCAATGTCCACAAAGGGCGCTAGAAGAGAAAAATAATTGCATCCCCACTGAACTGAAAACTTGGGGAAGCGAAATGGAGGGTGACTTCGTCGCCGGCGATCGGCCGACGGTGATGGTGACGAACGACGATGGAATCGATGCGCCGGGATTGAGAGCTCTAGTTAGTGTGCTTGTTTCCACCAATCACTTTCATGTCCTCGTTTGTGCTCCTGACTCGTATGATCTCTCTCTCTGCACACACACACACACACACACACTCACAGTTCTCCTGCATCTAATTGCACCCATTGATACGTTTTAAAATTAAATTTCTTTAACTATATAAATGTGACAACTTCTGAGGCTTGGATATTGTGTTGAGCCTAGTTTTACTTGCTTAATTCGGTTGCCTCCATATTCCGGCTTAACACTGTTGTTGAGTAATGCTTGAGGTTAACCTGTGCAAATTTGTGTCCATGATCAAGTCCTTTTTTTGGGGCGATATGTGCAGGTAAACTAGGTAATTCTCAAATTTGCAGTGAAAATTTTGAATTTCCTCTTCTATTAGGGAATTCAAACTTTTATTAGTGTGTAGGGAGTTCTACCAGTCCATCCCAAATTTAGTGTTTTAGCATGATGTAGCATGATATTAGAGGTACATAGAAGTAGGTGTGCAAATATTGATCTAAAATGTACGGCTGTGACACTTTCTTTTTATGGTTAAAGAGCAGACTGCAAACAATGCTGAGTTTCTGATAGTCTGAAAATTGCTCCATGTGAAATTGTGCTGTATAATGGTTTAATTGAATGTAGTTTTGGAACATTCCTGAATTGAAAGGAGGATTTTATGAGATTGGCGGGTAACTAATTTGCATGATTGACGATCTTTCTTGGTAATTTGTGTTTCATTGTTTGACTGATCTCTGTTGTTTCTTTGGTCCTATCTTCTTTAGGAAATTAGTGATTTTCAATTGCCATGTTAAAATAATGCAAAACCTATGGTAGTGAAGAAGGCTCAATGCTTTGGCTCTCATGTAGGAGTTGTCAAATTTCTCATGGTGCTGTTAATTTTTTTGTTTGAACATGTTACATTACATCAACCCTTTATAGCGTTGAGACTAATAAGATAATGAGTACATTTGATTTTATGTATCGGAGTCTAGCATAATTTGAATCTTTTATGATTTTGCCAAGGAAAATTGGAGTTGAGCATGTATTGTTTTGCTTCAACAGTATGATGAACCTAAAGCTGCGAATTAGCTAATAAATCTTCTTTCTGACAACTAAAAGTTTGGAGTGAGATGTGCTGGTTGTTCTTTACAAAGTTGACTCATTCTGGATATCTATTTGTTTCCTTGGAATTTGGTTATAAGCATCTTCTTCTTCTTTATCTTTTGAAAAGGTAGGCCAATCCTTCGTTACTTAAATCTAGCACTTAGTAGCTATAAACATTTCATTTTCCTTTCTTCTTCCTGTGCTTCACAAGCAATATGGAGTATTTGCTTTTCCTTGTCTCTCTATTTTGAGGATCTTCTATTCTTATGAATTAAAAGAGGAGGGGGGAGAGGGGGGGGGGGGGGGGGTTAGGGAGAAGTGAGCTAAGTCTAAGTCTATTGAATGATTTTACCTTTGACTTTTTACCAGCCACTTGTGCAAAAGGCACTCTCTGTATCATTGCTTAATGAAGCAAGTCACGAACCCAAGATATGTGTTATCATGTCAATAATGTTTGTCTTATGCATGCAATCTTTCTAGTTGTCCCAATTTTTGTTAGAATTGAGGATTGTTTGATATTGAAGTTATTATACTGTTAAGTTACAGAGATGAGGCATGCTATTCTTTATGTCCAGCTGCACTGTTGGATAATCTTAAAGTTAGAGTTAACTGATTTTAAGTTGATTACCTATGCTTATATATTGTAATTTGTCGCCAATCTTTTGTTTGCACAAATAAAATTTGATTAAGTAATTAAGATTTGTGCTATTTCTTACGTGCTTATTACTACTTCCAGTGAAAAGTCAGCTGTTAGTCATAGCATTACTTGGCGTAATGCCCTTTCTGTTAAGCAAGTTGACATCAGTGGAGTGACAGCGTTTGCAGTTTCAGGTCGGTTGTTATCTTCAACAAAGTACTAATTTAGATTTCTGGACTGACCTAGAGTACTTGACTTTTATGTTTATTGGATTACTAACTCTAATATTCAAGTTCCACAGCCCTCTGTTTTATTAACTGTTATGGCATGTTAGTCCACAGGATTGAACAAACCAAGTCAATCAACTATACCTCTATAGCAAAAAATTATGGAAATTGAAGTTACAAATATATGAAGAGATCTTACCGGTTTTATATATATGAAGAAATCTTTCTTTCTAGAACACTTGAGGTTTTAAGAGATTATGCCACATAACTTGGCATTCTATTTATTTTCTATTAGAATAGATGATTACTGATGAATGTAATCTTTTGACTTTAAACAGAGCAATTTAATTCAAGGAAAGTTATAATTTAGACTGTAGAACTTTCTTTGGCAAGTCCTCTTAGAACCTTAATTCAGCAGGCATATGTCAGGGGATACTGGACCAGAAATGGTCAATCAAATTCAATTGAGACCTCAAGATCCCAGATTTGAAGTAATAGAAGAAGATGAGAATGTTGATCTCCCTTTTCTTTTCCTTTTTCTTTTCTTTCTTACAGGAACTCCAGCAGACTGTACTTCCCTGGGAATCTCTAAAGCTCTTTTCCCTTCAGTACCTGATCTGGTAGTTAAAGTTTTCTAAACCAAGATAATCCTTCTACTCACAAGTCTTCTGATTATACTTCTCTTTGAAAAAGAAAAGAACATTACAACATCAGTAAATATGCATCCAGACATAAAACTCTCTTTCCCCAAGCTTGTATCTTTAAAATGCCTTTTTAAGTTATTGCTTCCCCTTTCCTCATCATGACATCTTAGAGTTCGGTTATGGCACCCTACAGGGAGATTTTCCAAATTCCTGATACTTAGTTTCTATCTCCTTTATATCTTGATTACTAATTTATCCATGCCATGCTCTAGGTGTCAATTCCTTGGGATGTTGCATAATTAGAAGTTATTGGTTAGAACAGTCTAGCAATAATTTTATTTTATGGTTTCAGGTTATCAGTGGTGTTAATATGGGTGACAACTGCGGCTATCACATGTTAGTAGATTTCCTTCACTAGTATTCACTTTTTCTGTGGTGATATAGTGAAGTATATCATTGCTTTATAAGTGTCTCATATTGGTTTTAGAAATGGAGTGTTGTCTCCTTATATAGTCTTGGACAATCTTCAACTCATAAACTAACCTTAGGGTAGAATTAGGCCCAAGGTCTATCTTTCTTCACATGGTATCTGATCTAGACGCATCCCTATTAGTGTGTTTTCAGTATTCGGCACCCATCTTATGTTTACTCGTTCCAATTGTCCATGTCTGGGCGTGGGGTGAGGGTGTTAAGTGTTCACTTTGGTTTAAGAAATTACTTGTCTTTTTATATAAGCTTGAGCAATCCTCACCTCATGAGCTAACTTTGGGGTTTAATTAGGCCCAAATCCTATCTTTTTTCATATATACCATTGTTTTTAATTCCACAACCTTGGTACATTGGGCTATTTATATTATAATATGTAGTTACTACAACATCAAACCACTTATATGTTTTACTATTCATTTCAGTTTATCTTCCGAGCCAGTTAAATACTGGCCACTACTATCTAATGAAAATATAAAGAACATGTCCTCAACATTGTGTAATGTGTGTTGAAATCTCGTATGAGGTCCTTATGCTTTGAGTCCTTGATCCATGTTGGCTTTTTTATGATAGTGGTGTTCTAGCCAGTTTGCGCAATCTTGACTTTTCGACCGAGTACTATTACCTCATATTAGATAACTCTGTCCACCCAGATTTAGATAGATGGAAAAATTTCACCTAATGTGTTTTTGCCTCCACTAGGATTTTAACTTGATAGCTCCAGGTTCTCCCACTTTTTGACTACCAGATCACATTCTTGGATGCCGATCCGTGTCAGTTTTATTGCAAATGATTGTTGGTACTTGAAAATGTGCAACAACTCAGTTTAGTTTTCTGGATGCAGCTAATGAATAGCAAGCAGTCTTGGACATGCCATTTATGCTAATAAACCGGAAATACAGCCCTTTTTAAGTCCATCTGTTATAGAAAAATTTCTTTAGTCTTCTAAAAAAAATAATCTTTATTGTCAAAGTTTCTTTAACCAAAGTTTCAGTGTAGTTTTATGGTTTATTGGGTGTTGCAGTTATCCCTTAAACTATAACATTTCTATCTAAAACCCCCTTGCAGTGCCAAGTGGCATGGAGAGTGGCGTCACTCTCTTTCTAGTGTGTGAGATCTCTTCTAGAAATAGACCAAAAAGAGCATCTATGTAACATTTACATTTTTCTAAAACTTTTTTTTAATTATTTTTTTCTTTCTGCTAGTAGACCGCCTATTTAAAAAGACATAACCCATAACACACACAACATTTGTTTTAGTTATGTTTTAATATTTAAAATTTTCAATTAGGTTTATTATTATTGAGTAAATTTTGAAAACTCAGATTTCTTTTTGGCCACGAATGCAATACGTTTACTTGATAAATTTTTTTAAAATTATTATTGAATAAATTTTGTTTCAACCTGCAATTAAGTTCTCGGTTATTGATTTTTTTAATTTTACTGTTATTTTAGAAATTTTAGTTTTCAACTGAATTTACTATTATAAATTTTTTATTGGATTTTGAAGAAGAAAAAGAAAAAGAAATCAATAAACTTAGATAAGTCAAGAAGAAAGAATAAATGAAAAAAATTGCTTACGCTTTAACGTACAGTTTTTGGGGTTAATTTTTTTGTGTTGCTGTTATTTAGTGTTATCTTTTTTAATTGAGTTTACTGGTATGATAAATTTCAAGTTGTGATTTTTCACTAGAATTTTTTTAAAAATAATTTTTATGTTACTATTACTTTAAGGTTATGAGTTTCCATTGGTTTACTGGTATTAGCAAAAGACGTAGAGATAAGAAGTAGAGAAAATAACAAATAGGAAATAAAAACTAATGTAAAATGCCACATGGATGCTCTCTTTGACTTATTTTGTAGCTCTCACACACTACAAAGAGAGTCGACCACTCTCCATGCCACTTGACATTGTAGGGGTTTTTTTAGATAGAAAATGTTATTGTTGGGGAGGTAATAATACCATCCCATAATTTAAGTATTAAACTAACAAAATGTGGATATTTCAGCAGTTTTTTTGAGGTATTAACTCTTAATAATATGACTCTCCTTATCCTATGTTCTCCAAGTTTGCTTTTTTCACCTTTGGTCAAATAGCTACTCATCCCTAAATTATCCGCAAGAACTTTAACTTTTGTTGAACCAACCAACAATATTTATTTTGAAAATTGAGCACATTGTATGTTTGGGTCAAATGGAATTCACAGTCAACCTGCATTATCGCTTTTTAGATGATTTCTAAATGTAAAACTGAATAATAATGTTTTTTTCAAGTTAATTTAGTTTGCGATGATTGAAACTCAAGCAAAGTCAAAATGTTAAATGTAAAGGAATTTTATAAATAATTTATTGATTGTCCTAGGTGGCGAGGCTCCATCAGCTGAGTGAATTCGGTTTGATTACTTAAATGGCTCGTAGGAAATAGTGTCATTCTCTTTCTTTTGCTCTTTTGGAGTCATAGACCTGACTTCGGGACAGGAAGTTTAATACCTGAGGTGGAGCAGTGACTGGTCCAAAAATATAAATGCTGAATAAATTAGGGTATCTTAATCTATTAGTCACAGTGAAATATAGCTTCTTAAACTTCATCGTAATTTTACAATCTGTCTTAAGTCTTAACATGAAAATGTCAAAACTTTGCCTTGGATAAATAGAGACAGAGACATTTCCAATACTGAAGGTCCAAAAGCAACCTCGGATTACATAGAAATGAAAGGAGCCATTATCATCAGAAGCAACTCTGAACAAACAAGGACATATATGGGGATTCCCCAAGAATGGCAGAAAATATGGCTACTTTCCTAATACTTTCAACCACGTAATTTTATAGTTGCTTATGTGAGAATTAATTTGTGTCCTTTGATGAAATTTTCAGAGTATACTCGGGTACAGTGGCTGGCGCTAGGGAGGCTTTCTTCAATGGTATTCCTGCTGTGTCTGTATCATATAATTGGTATGCATTGGTGAACTTTCTGAGCTATTGTTTTCATGCAGAGAGAAGCTCTGTTTTACCTTGTGTTTTAGGTTTTAGGGCCCTCATGCACTTTTTGAAGTTAATGTTGTTAGACAAATTTTTATTTTTTATGAATTCTAGAGCAATAATTTGTCTGATAGTGCTGAAACTTGCATCAATAGTATTTATATAATGAACGGAGTAAAGAATAGTTTATTTATTTATTTGATAAATAAGAAACGTTCTATTGTAACATCAAAGCTGTTGAAAGTCTTATATGGATGAAGAAACTTACTATGTAAAGGAGGGGTGGCAGAAACTTTCTTCGAGACAGAAGAAAGGTTATTGTGCTTAACATAGATAGACGCAAGGTAAGTAGGGGTAAGGTCTGCATATATCCTACCCTTCCCAGACCCCACTTGTGGGGCTACACTAGGTATGTTGTTGTTTGTTGGATAGACGCAAGGATTTACTATCATGGATTCAAGTAAAATGAAAGGTTGGGGAAAAAGGTCATTGGATCTACCTTTCCTGGTTGCAGCAGGGTAATGGTTGAAGTTTTCAATGATCAGAGGGAGGGAATCAATATCTTTACATCGCATATACATGTCTTTCTTGCACAACACATCTGATGCAGAGTAGTACTAGGATGGATGACCCCGGGAAGTTCACGTGTTGCATCCTTCATTACTTGTTAAAAAAAACTGTATCACATACAGTAATTATCCTCTTCAATTGGGAGAGATGGAAACTTGCATTCTTGGGGATTCATCAGTTATCAAAGAAAATGGGAACTTGAGTAAGGAGGATACCTTTTTATTTTGGGATCATGTAGAGTTTGAAAATGAATACCTTTCCTCATTTGGTGTACCAACTTGAGCCGGATGAAAGGAAACTGTCACGCTTGATTTGAAAGGGAGGTGTGTGTGTGCGCGCGCGGGGGGAGATCTTGTAGGATCCTATCTCAAATCTTTTTTGCAAGGCCCATAACTAAGGAGGCACAGTGCATATTGTATTTCCTTCTTTTCTCTTTTTTCTTCCCTGCAATGTTGCAGGATGAGACTGAATGGACTAATACCTCTCATTGACATCCTTATACCTTTGACCCATCTTGGTTACTTATTTTCTTCCTCTTTTTGCAATTGTCCACTATGTAAATTCTACGGTTTATCATATTTCCTCTGGCATGAAAAGGCTAACTTTGTAACCCTCATCCTTTTATTTTGGGATAATTTTAGAAACCTCTCCTTTGGCTTGGCTTCGTAACACCAGCCTCCCTTGTGGTTTACTATATTATGCTTACCTCCTTTATTTTGATTTTTTTTTGTAAAAATTTTTTAACATATTTTTTCTAAATATAAAAAATTACAATTTGACAAATTTATCCTTACTAATATACTCTTTTATTTAACAAATTCTTTAAAATAAAAACTTAAAGCTAATGGGTTTAGGTTTTCATACTTAAAGAATTTGATAAATAAAAGATTATATTAGTAAGAATAAATCTGTTAAATTATAATTTTTTAAATTTAGGATAAATATGTTAAAAGAATTGTTACAGAAAAAATAAGAGAGGTAAGCGTAATATTGTAAACCACAAGGGAGTTTTGTGTTATGAAGCCAAACCTGAAGGGAGGTTTCTAAAATTTTTCCTATTTATTTATTTATTATTTCTTTTGGTGGAGAAAAGAACTAAATACAGTTAGTGCAAAAAGTGAAGACATCTGAGCCAAGCGTTTCGATTACCTTGTAGTGTTATGAGTGCCACATTCTGAAAGAGTACATGTACATAAAGAAACATAAAGTACCACGTTGTTCCAAAAAGATAAGTAGTCTTGCATTTCTTTCTAGCCAAATGTATGAAGTCATTACTAGATGAGCAGTCTGTCACAAATTGCGCTTTCTTTCACAGTGTCCCTTGGCAACTATGATGTGCTTGAAACAGACTGCTTTAGATGCACTAATTACTGTAATTGTATGAGTGCTAAAGTAGTTATTACTGGTGGTGCCATATACAAGTTATTTAGGCTTTTATTGACAATTTTTTAGCTAGTAACACCAAATAATAGAATGAAATATAAACAATTTAAGTTAATAGGGTGCAGCTTGTGTTAAGTCAGATAACAACTGGTACATACTTTAGACACCGACTGGGTGTTCAGTAGCAAAAATTCTGACTTATAAAATATTTATCTAAAAAAGAAAGAAATAGAATGGGACATATTAACTTTTTCTGCTGAATTGCTAACAATGACAACTAAGCATATGGAATTTCTTCCGCTTAAAATTGCTATGACTCTAGGCATTGAGGTCACACTCCAGAAATTCTACAATTGTTAGGTGCATCATTGATTTTATTCTTCAAAAGTTCCTTGTTCCTTATCCTTGGGATTGCTAAATTCAGGGTTCGTGGAAAAAGCAGTGTTAATGACTTCACACTGGCCGCTAAAGCTTGCTTACCCATCATCAGTGCTATATTGGCTGAAATCAAGATAAAACACTATCCCCAGAATTGCTTTCTCAATATTGATGTCCCAACAGATGTTGTCAATCACAAGGTAAATTTTATGCCAGCTTGTTTTTGTTGTTTAGGATAGAGACCTAGAGAAGGAAACTCTAATGTAAATGTAAATGTTTGGATTTACTCCGGTCTTCATAATTGGAAAAAGTATCATGTAAAAGTTGGTCTTCACCTTAATGTACTTTTCATGTATGTGATCTCTTCTTGGCCTTGTCAGCAGTCAGATATGATTTACTTTATTCACTCACTCTCGGACTTTTATTTTATTTGGATTTCTATTGACAGCTGAAGTTTGGCTAGATGAGTCATTTCAAGCCAACTGTAGCGTGTCTCTGTATGAATGTAGTAGTTAAGGATGGACAAGGTGGTTTTGAACAAACTGCACCAAATGTCTCCTCTGTATAAACAAAGTGGAATAGTAGTCTGTTCATCGTTGTCTTTATATGCTATACATTTCTATTAAATTGTACTTACATATAAATGGAATAAAGCTTCCCAAGGATTGTGGTTTTCTTTCTTCGATGTACTAGTTATAAGACAATCTTTGTCAAGCCGTCATAATGTGCCTGGCTCAACTTACTTTTGAACGCTTATTATTTCAACTTGAGTTTCCCTTGATGAAAGGTGGATCTTCAAACTTGAATTCTTTGTTTTACAAATTGTTATCAGTGACCCTTAAATATTTCATCAAAAGGTTTATCTTGGTTTTCACAGGGATACCGTCTAACCAGACAAGGAAAAAGTTTTGTGAAAATGGGATGGAGGCAAGTTACTTCTGAAAGGGAAGGAGGAAACATTTTGTCCACAATGACTATGGAGACAAATTCATCGGAAAGTAGAGACGCTAGAGCTTTAAAAAATGCACCATCAGATCATCTACTGTTTAAAAGACAAGTATGATCCCTTTCACTATAGGTGCTTGCTCAATTGCTGTATCCTCATCTCACAGCTCTCCCCCTTCTCCCCACTCCCTCATGGGGCCCCTTACAACAAATACAGGACTAGCATTTACTAAAACCAGGCAACAGTTCCTTATTAAAAATAACCAGACAACCTTTATAAATAGTAACTTCTCTAAAATATCCCTTTGAAAAATGGTACTATTTTTTTGTATGACACACCAAATTTTTGTTTGTTCCTGATTCCTTCGAGAGTTAAAGAAGAAAAAAAGAAAAGTAATTTATACAGGTTTTAAATTTTAATGGAGTAATTTATTGGTATTACTCTTCCTTTTCTAGGTTAAAAGAATTCTAGCGGAGAATGGTGATACAGACTACTGTGCTCTCCAAGAAGGATACGTATGTACTATTGTTTTATGTGGTTGTTAGTTCTTCGATGAGAAATACCTATGATTGTTATTGTCACTGTCATTTATCACAGATAACTGTCACACCCCTTGGCGGCTTGTCTCCAGCAGAGCTAGATGCTGTTTCATTCTTTCAGAATTGGCTGCCCAGTGTTGTTGATCATTACCCTTCTTCTGCTTTGTAGTGCGGTAAGTTGGTCCTCCAAGTCAAACCCAATTCTGATGTGACCCTAAGGCTAGTTGTTACATCATCTGCTTTTATCTTAACTATAATATTCAATTGGCCACTGAAGCTGGTGTTTGTGTTTGACATTGATTTTGCATCTATGCTGCTGAAGTGCTTTACTTTTGTTTGGGTATATAATGGTCTTGAACTATCTTTTTGCCGTAAAGTTTGACTAAGTGGGACAAAGTTCTGATCATTGTGGATCATCTAGATGGAACTCAAGAATATCTGAAAGCAGGAAGAAATAAGTAATTAGCATAAAGTATAGATGCATTTCTCTTTTGTTTTTTGGTGTAACTTGGCAATTGCAAATGACAGTCATGATTGATTTTTTGAGCTTGATACATATTTTGTAATGTGGCTATCCTCCTCTGTATATACTTGCAGCACTTTGCTGCACATCAATATAAAATACCTTTTACTAATCAAAAAGGTTATGATCATTGTACTTGTAAGCTTACCTTTATATTCCTTTGAAATAAAAAGAATCTGCTTTTCATAATTTTGATGATTTTTCGTCTTCATTTCTGATGATTATATTCTTCATTGCGGTTAATCTGTGTCTGAACTTGCTCTAATATCATGTAGGTTATCAATGATCAATTTACCAGATGAAAAGTTTTAGAAATGAGACGTTTCCTCAGCAACATAAAAGAAGTTTGTAGAGATGAGATAAATGGACCTAAATGAGTCTGCACGGAATGGAATTGTGCATTTGCATGTCATTTCAGATGTGGGCGTCCTCTCCCTGGTTAGAATTCAGATGTATCTTTGTTTCATTTTCTGGTAGATATCCTCTATGATATTTCATAGACATTTACTAAGATCATAAAATTTGTATTGTTACAGATTTGCTTTATGTCCAAGCTTAATGTTTTCCTACTACCTGTTTCTTCTGCTACCGTACTCCTAGCCATGCTTTAAACGGAAACCAAGTTCATTTCCAGAAAAGGGGTCAATTTTACACACTGCTATGTTCTATAATGGGGATTTGCAAATATGCAATATGGACAGTCTAAAAGACCCATATATTTATCTCATTATTTATGATATGCAGGATTTATGGACAGTTAAAACGGTTTTACTTTCTCTGTCCCCAGGGCTTAGTTCAAATGGTGAAAGTTCACAGGTACGAGCCCTGCGTCATACGAACTAAATGATAAAAATGTTGCCATGTTTTTAAGTTTCACACGTAAGGGAGAAGTAACTATAAGTTGCCTGTTTTCAAGGAGATCAAATCTCGAATAAAAAAATAAATGGTTTGAGGTTTAGCATATGTTCATTGTTAAATGATAAAAGTGTTTGGTGGTTACAGACGTGTCCTTAGTTAATAGAGTATAGTTGTTACGTCAAAAGTAGAAGTATGTAGAAATGGCAATCACATTTCAATCTAACGTCCTTAGTCCTTACTTTTAGCCCTTAAGTCAACTTTATTTTAATAATAAGTTTTGAAGACCTTATCAATGACTCATCAACTGTTGAAACTGACAAGACAACAAATTGAAAATAAAATAGTGATAGTTTACTTTAAAATAACTTGTATATCCTCTTGGAATAGATACTTTTGATCCTCTTAAAATTGTCATCAATTTACCACAGTAGTATGTATCAGTTCATCTTCTTCTTCTTCCTTCTTATCAGTCCACTATTGACGAGCTCAACCCCCATAACAAGTTACTTGTAAATATTTACCAGATTTTGAAGAATGTACAACTTAAAACAAGAGAAAGACATAAGTTTCAATAATTTAAAGACTTTTCAGGTGGACCTCACTCACAAAAGATTGAAAGCTTAAAACAAAGAAAGAAAGGAAAAGAAAAAGAAAAAGAAAACCTATGTTGGGACAAAAGTGGTGTGATATATTTACATGTGACTGTAATTTTTTTTTTTTTTTTTTGAGGTGGGTTGGGGGAGAGGGGGGTGTGCTTATGTAAAGATCCTCATTTTGGTGGTGGCATAGAATGTGGATGAGACTCCACTAGTATGGACCAAAGCACTTGCACATCTTCACAAGGGCAAGACTTTACATCCTCGTAGAGTATATATATCCCTCTTCCTGAAAAATCAAGAATAAGTAAGTTTACTTCAAGCAAAAAGTTACATTTTTGTTGATCAATAGATGAAAATACAAATGGAAGTTTACAATTTTCTTGAGCAAGACTAGAGTTTTGTAAAAGAAAATACACATGCAGAGTTGTTTCTATATAGAATAAGCATATGTATATAGGGATGCAAAGGAATAAACTCATTTTTAATTCTCAGGCGTGAGGTGAATGCAATTAGATACATAAATCAGTTAATAAAAGAATAGAAAAAGCTTCGATTGAAGAAGACTGATTCCCCTAAGCAATTAAAGGGCTAAGTTCTTCCCCAAGCACTATACCAAATTCAAGAACAATTGAATTTCAGCTATCAAGATAGGTTTTTTCTTGATTCAAGAAGGAAATGGTGATTCTACAGATGTGAGCTTTTGCTATTGAAGGAGCAGTGGCTGATCAAACAATGAGGTCCTGAAGTCGACAGAATTTAATGTTTCTGGGCTGAACCCTATATGTACTTGCAAAAAGTAAGTATAGATGGAGCTAACACATCCCAGAATTCACATCGTCGAGATTCTCGATCCGCCGTTGATTGTGAGTGTTAGTTATCTTAGTGTACATACAAAATATTTGATAAAGAAAACTTTACTACATAAAAGTGAAGACAGTTTAGCTAGAAGTAATGGAGGACATACTCTTCTTGGGAGCAGAGTGAAGACGAAACCAAAGCTTCTTCAATGGAGAGAAGAGGGATTGAAGCCACCCCATGAGGAAAAGAGGGTGTAGATGAAGTTCATGGTAGGTAAAAATGAATGGGGGGTGGGAAATAAGAGAGACACACAGTAAGAGAAGGGGTCTGAGTTTGCTTAGATAAAGGGTGAAGTTTGGGTCACTATCCTTATAAACATTTGCATTTGCCTTGTAGACAAATCATGCATTTATTTCATTACTTCCACAATTTTTCACTTGGTGTTATGTCTCTATCATACCTCTCTCCTTGTAGCAGAAGCTGCCACTCTACCAATCACTTGTACTTTTCACACTTCCTATGAACCCTCTTCTTTATTTTACCTTTTCTTTCCCTTCAGTGTCATCCCTTATTCTTCAAGCTACTTATGTATTCTCCTTATTTGGGTTTAACTTACATACACCATCAATATAAGAAATTTTTACGCTATCAGGTCAATCAAACGGATATTTATACGCAAATCTCTTTAAAATGTGGGATTTGTAATGTAAAAAATTAGACAAGATGCCTATTACAACAAGTAAAGATGATCTGATGGTGTAAAAATTTCTTCCACTACAATAAATAATAATAACATACCTAGTGTAATTTCACAATTGGTGTCTGGGGAGGGTAAAGTATATGCAGACTTTATCCCAACCTCGTAGAGATAGAGAGACTGTATCCGATAGACCTTCGACTCAAGTAACGCATCTCGAAGCAATTTGAAAAAAGGAATATGAAAAAAAAAGCAGTAATAACACAAAATAAAGCGCTATGGAAAGCAGTACATAGCATACCGAAAAAGAATAGTAACAATATCGAACTAGTGCGATGACCGAAATACAAAAAACACAATTGGTAACAATAATTGACGAACAAGAAACTACCAAAAAAACGTTCGATGATCAATTCACATTCTACTCTAATCCGCGATCTCCAGATCTTCCCAACTAAAATCATAAAAATTTCTTATATACCAACCATATATATAAAACTTCGAACTCATTTTTTATACCTCTCCCCTGGTATCCTATTAGAATAGATCAACACCTCCGATGGTTCAGAAATTACATTTGAAGTCGCGAGTTATTGCTGTCCGGTTGAATTTTCTCTCATTTGCCTTTTAACCATGTTAATATTTCCTCCGTTTACTTTTATCTGTTTAATATTTTATTTTTATTTATCACTTAAATATATCAAGAAAAAGATAATCTTTTTTTTAATTTTATCTTTAACATTAATTATTTATTTTTCAGGTAAAATTATATATCAATTAATATAGATATTATTATGATAAAATGTTCATATTAATTATTATTTTTTAAGAAACGTATAAAATTCAAAAATGAACAAGTACAAACAAATGAATGGAGTATAAAAAAGAAGCAAATACTTGGAAGCACATCTTGATATTGGAATATAATTTTCCTGAAGTAGCATATTTGTTACAAATAGGATATATATAATAATGATGAAATAATATGTTTTTCAGTTTAGAGAACTTTATTTTAGAGAGGGGCCCCCTCTTGTATTACAAGGAAATATTTCTTTTCAAGAGTCTAGTTCAAGTTTTGAGCTTCTATTGGTCCACTTGCTCCATTTTAGAGTATATAGTTTTTGTCACAACAACAAGCTACTAATAGTAGTATTAGTTTTGATGACTCGAAAAGTTTTGTTTCATTAAATTAAAAGACTTGTCAATGGCTTAATCAAAGAATCATTAAAAGGAACAGAAAAGAATTAATTAGCAAAATATACTGTTTTGTTGTTTATATTTCACATGGCAAACTGGGAAATGGTGCGTGTATCTGACATAAGTAATTAATGATAAACAAACAAAAGCTTAGGCTGTGTTTACTAATTAGAAGGGAAATGAAATGAAAGGAAAAAGGGCAAGTAAAATGCACCTTTCTTCTCCTTCTTTGGTTAGACAAGAAATTAAAGAAAGGAAAGGAAATGGAAATTTTTCTGCATCTAACGGCCGGTTTGACATGATTGATTTGAGATATTTGAAGTTAGGAAATTTTATTTGGATATGCGGTTTAAAATTTAGATATTATAAATTGTATATATATTTTATAAATATAAAATTGTCATAATTTATGAAAATTGTTAAAAAAAATTCAATTGTTACAATAATCTTATTAAGTTAACAAACTATAGTTAGGTATCAAAATATCTTAAGATGTTGCATTAACAAACTGCATATCTCCATAGTTTTTTAATAAATAAATAGTTGAGATTACATGTTATTATAAACTTAAAATACACATAATTGTATTCACATTTGTTGGTTCAATAAATCAATCATAGTAGTAACTAGATATTCTTTAATATAATTCTTCCACATGCTATAAACAATCTCTTCATGTCATGCATGAGTTTTTTTTAATAAAATTTAAAACTTTTTCTTTTTTTTCCTTATAAAATATAAATTTATGGATCAAATTTTAATTTTTTAAAAATTAAAACAGTAAATTTGGAATTTAAATTCTACTTTTTTTGCAAGATTTGGATTTCGACATTAAAATTTTAAGTTAAAAGTGAAGTTTTATTTAAATATTATAAATAAATACTGATTTCAAATTAAAAAAACTTAAACTCCAAATTGCAGTTGTGCCTACTAGGCCAAACATTACAATAATGAGAAATTTATATAAATGGCACAATTTTGATTGAAACTGGATGTTTATTACTATAATTTTATTAATTACAAAATTTATGGATAATATATTCATTTTAAAAGTAAAGTATTTTATATTTGGATTCAAATACACTACTTAATTTTGAGTTAAATATGGAATATTATCTTTTTAAAATGGTAAATTACAAAAATCATGCTATAATTAATACATGATCTTTCATATCTCTCTTTCTCTCTCTCCTCTTTGACCCCTCTCTCTCTCTCTCTCTCTCTTCGTATACTGTTTCTTCACCTTCTATATTCTTTGAGGTATTAGACAACTGTATTTGTTGTATTTATACACGCATTTAGGTTGTATACTTGTATCCTCTATCTCTCTGTATGCTATATTTTCACCTCTCTTTATTTTTATTTTTTAAAAATATTTTTTGAGATGTTAGACGACTGTATTTTTTTTTTATAAATATGGATTCTTATTACCAGTATGGGAATTATGTACAAAGTATGACACAGATCTGGATAGAAGATCCCAGATTCAGTGTCTGCAACTTGTCTCTATGTCAATTTACTATACTTATCTATAGATAATAGTTCAATTTACTCATCATTTCTCCCATTCTTGGGTATATTCTTCCTCTACATTGAACTTTCTGCACGATCAGTCGCGTAACAGCCTCCATACTCCTGCTGTGATGTAGAAATACTCTTTTGTTGCGTTCCATCCAAATGTGATATACTGTTGTTGCCATAGTCATTCTATACACTGAATCACATACACCTTTCCCTCGTGCATTTGCGATTGCCCAATCCATCTCTGTTGTCCATCCTAACACTCTTCGATTTATACACTGCCATTACAAGATTTTCAACCTGATATTATCTGAAAATTAACATCTGAAAAATAAGTGTTGGCGATCCTCTTTCTCTATGCCACATAATGGGCATATGATACTCGTCTGAATGCCCCACTTTGCCAGTCTATCTCGGGTATACAAGCGTTGATGTAGAGCTAGATACAATATGAAAATCCATTTCACGCATCCTTGGTTTATTAAACACTATCCTTCTCCAACTAACCTTTGAGAAATTACCTCTAGTCATCATGTACATATCTTTTATAGAGTAGCTCTCGTCTTGTAGACTACTCTCCATATTTAGCTCAGCCTCTCTGATATACTTACCAGCCTGCATGATCTTTTGCAATACCCATGAAGCTTGTTTTGCCATGGTATTCCATGGTTCTCTTCCTTTGATATAGTATATATGCACCTATTTGATCCACAATTTGTCCTTCTTCTTGTTTAAATTCCATAGATGTTTGATAATAGCAGCTTTATTCCACACATACATGTCTATGATATTGAGTCCCCCAGCCGATCTTAGCTTGTATAAAGTATCCCAAGCTACTAATGCTTTTCTCTTGGCCTGTACCTCTTCAGTCCATAGGAATTTCCTGGAAATTGTCTCTATTCTTTGAAGAATTTTCTTAGGCAGAGGGAAAATCTGTGTCCAGAAAGCTTGCATAGCAATGAGTACACTCTTGATCAGTTGCAATCTCCTAGCATAACTCAAGAATCTTACCGGCCAATAGGTGATCCTCCCTAGCATTCTATCAACTAAAGGCTGACATTGAGTTATAGATAACCTCTTTGAGATCAAGGGAACTCTCAGGTATCGAAATGGTAGCACACCTTTGCTAAAACTAAGTGTAAGCAAAATTTCTTTATGTATCTCGCTTGTTACTCCACCAAAATATACACAGCTTTTGCTTTGGTTGGCTACTAATCCAGACACCAACGAGAACTGTTGGAAGCACTTGAACACTTTCTTTGCAGATATCGTATCTCCTCGACAAAACAATAAAAAGTCATCTGCAAAACTTAATTGAATCAGTTTTACTTTTTGGCACCGTGGATGGAAATTAAAATCTGGGTCATCATGTAGGTTCTTGAACAGCCTTATCAAATATTCCAGTGCTAGAACAAACAACTAGGGGATATGTGGTCCCCTTGTCTAACCCCTCTTTTGGCCTCAAAAGTAGTCCTTGGGCATCCATTAATGACGATAGAATAAGAAACTGTCTTAACACATTGCATCAGCCACCCTATAAATCCAACAGGGAAGTTCAGTCCTATTAGTACTTGCTCAACAAAAGTCCACTCCAAGGAATCATATGCTTTTTGCATATCTACCTTGATCATGCACCTTGATGAAATGCCTTTTCTCTCATAACCTTTCACAAGCTCATGGCTTAGCAATACATTGTCAGTGAGCATTCGCGCAGGCACAAATGCAGTTTGATACATATCAACAAGGAAACTCATGATATTTTTTAGGAGAAATGTGAGCATTTTGGATATAATTTTGTACAAAATTGTGCAGCATGAAATTGGTTTGTCCTCTTTTATGTAGGATGGATTTTTAACATTTGGAATCAGTGTAACCGAGGTGGTGTTTATAGGCTTAAACTTTTCACTATTGTTGAAGAACTGAATGATAGCTTGATATACCTCCTCTCCAACTATTGCCCAAGCTTTTTTGAAAAATGGGAATTAAAACCATCTCCATCCAGAGCTTTCAAATCATCAATACTATGCAGAGCTTGCACAACATCTTCTTTGGTAAATGGTTGAATTAGTTGAAATTGTTGTGATCTTGTCAATATGGGCCCACTCTTGATTACTGTTGAATTAATGGCTGGTAAACCATGATTAGCTTCACCTAGCGGCTTCTTGTAGAACCCTATAACTTCATCTTTAATGTCTTCACTTTTTCGAAGTATACTGCCTGACTCATTTTTTAGCAGATTTATTTGGTTTTGAGCTTTCCTTTCCTTCATGTTGGCAAAGAAAAATGTAGTATTGTCATCACCTAATTGGAGCCACTGTATCATGGACTTCTATCGATAAATGCTTTCTTCAATTTTTATCCATTTCTCTAATTATGCTCTAATGCATTTTTCCTCCTCAAATTGCTCAGTTGTAACATATGCATCTCTCAATTGCCTTTGCTTATGTTGAAGGGTTTCTCTAATCTTCTCACCTTCTCATGGGTTCCTGCAAATTCCCTCTTATTCATATCTTTCATTTCTACCTTGGTTGGTTTGAGATTCTGCCATACCCCTCGCATACCTCTCCTGTATATCAACCAGCTCTTCTTGACTCTATCCGGAAAATTAGGTTGTTGTGATAGATAGTTATAGAACCTGAAAGGCTTGGCTCTATAATCAGGGTACTCCCTCACACTAGTGCTAAGTGGAGAATGATCCTAGAAAACAGGCTCCATCACTAAAACTTTTAAAGGTGACATTGTAATTATTCAGATAGCATTGACTATAACACGATCAATGTTACTAAATATGTGACTATTTTTCAAGTAAATGTCCTCCTCACCTTTGATAACTCTAATAAATTGCAGTCCTGCACAAACTGCTTGAAATCTACGGTTTCAGACTCTTGAACCATATTGTCATGAGTTCTATCCTCCATATCCATAACAACATTAAAATCTCCCATTATTAGCCACGGGCTATCAATTTGCTCTTCCCAAACTCTCAGCTTTGTCCATAATTCCCTTCTAGCAACAACAGTATGCAGTCCGTACACTGTAGAAAATAGGAAACTTCGACCACTTCTATGATAAGTCACTGTACCATGAATAACTTGTATATGTTTCTCCTCGACTTGAAACTGTACCTTCATTGGGTCCCATACCACCCAAATCCTACTCCTGCTGGTAGCACTGGCATTAGAGCACCAGTTCCATCCAGGAGCAATTTTATTGATTACTCGATGTGCCTTATTCTCCCTTACTCTATGTTCACTAATAGCTAAATATTGACTCTATTTATTCTTATGAACTCCTTCATCTCTCTATGCTTCATCCCTTTATTCAAACCTCTCACGTTCCAGGTCACAAACATTCAGAAAATTGTATTGGCCCCACACTGCCTTGCGCTCCCTCACCTTGCCCTCCTGGCATTAAATTACATCCTAACAGTTCTTGTAGATTCTCCTCCTGCAGTGGGCTAAATTCATTATTGTCATTTACTTACTTTTGCTTCTCCGATATGTTGACCTTCTTTGCTGCTGATTTGCCCTTTACTGATTCCCAACCCTGTGGTTTCAGCTGTGCAGTTGACTCTTGAGCTGTTGTCTGCCCCCCTCCCCCCCCCCCCCCCTCTCCCCCTCCTCTACTTCTACTATTCCTTTATCCATAGGCTTCCATTCCTGCTTATGTGGTTGTCTTTTATTTTGTATAGGTTATTGAAGCTGCTCCTTTACTGGGAAACTATGTCCTACTTGAAGACACGTTTGGTAGTACATATGCTTCCAATCATACCATATCACCTTATCAAACAATCTCCCTTTGGGGTCCTGCACCTTAATGCTTTTAGGCAGAGGTCTAGTAACATCAATCTCTACCAAAATTCTTGAAAAATAAATTCGACTAATTTGCGTGGTGTACTCATCCGCATATATAGGCTGACCAAGGTTGCTCCCTATTTAGCTTAGTACTGTAGCACTCCAGCAGTCTAGTAGGAGATTTGGCAGCTTAATCCACAACGGCATCATTGTTAGTATCTCTGCATTGAAATCAAATTCTGGAGTCAATGGCTTGATAACGATGGGTCGATTGTTTAGTGTATGTGGTCCAGAACACATAACTAGATCCCTCTCCTCAGTTGGAAATCGCACAATAAAATACTTATCAGTATGCAAGAATATTTGGGGCATTGCCGAGCACATGCCGCCAGCGTTCATCCTGAGTTAGGATCGAACTCTCCATGAGATTTATAGTTGCATTACTTATAGCTTCCTTGTTCGTAGACAAAGCGGAGAAATCACTCAATGGTCCCAATAGAAGGAGTCGTTCCCGCCACATATAGAAAAATTACAGCTTTCCATTTCTCATTCTCCTCTCTTACATCCTCATCCACTATCTCTACTACCTTCTTTCCATCCACATTTTTTGGCGGAATGAATGTGAGTGGCATACCTCTTTTTGCCAGCTGATTAGTTGCAAAATGATTAGCCCATTGCTCCACTAGTTTCTCAACTGAAACTGCTTCGTCCATTGTACTACAGTCTGAGGAGTCACTTCCCCACTCATCACCTGAGATATGACATTACCTACCGGAGATTTACTCAGATCTCGTCTGGGTAGTAGAGATGGCCATCGTACGATAGTCGTTGTTGTCTTCTCCTTACCAATGCTCCGACCGGGCATCAAGGACGTCATCCCCGATGGGGTTTTAGGAATGCCTCCCGAATTCCCTAATGAGTGCCCTTTCCCCGAGATTACCCCGTTAGTATAATGTCATCATTCATCTAATTATGATTTGATAAAAGATCATTTAGTATAATGTCATCATTCATCCCACATTTTTTGTTATTTTCTTAAAATTATTTTAATTAGATAATTCTCAAAACCCTTGATTTGGAATATCAAATCATGAGATGAACTTTTTCAAATATAAATTTGACCCATAAGTTTATATTTTATAAAAAATAATCCACCATTTTATATATACCAATTATATTTGTCAATCATTTATTTCAGATGTAAATAAAATTTATTGTTGGTATTATTACTCTTACCAACCTTTGTCAATCGTGTAGGGGGATTATATTAAAGAGTAGTACACTACAACTCGTGTTCAATTTTACTTTTTATTGAATTAAACTTTGATCAATAAATGTTGTAATTTTTTTTTTTTGAATGACTTTGTGATAGTGTATTATATTTTGCTATGAACTTTTAACTTATTTGGTAAGATTGAATAAGAATTGAAGAAATTTTGATAGTTTACACAACTTATGAGGTTTTTATGTTAATGAAAAAAATACAACTTAAGAATTTCAAATTGTATGTCCAAACAAAACTTCAACTTCATCTTATATGATTTCATATCATGATTTCAAATCACCATTTCATCTTGCATGACCAAACGTAACACCAATAATAAATTTTATTTACATCAGAAATAAATGGTTGGTAAATATAATTTTTTTGAATAAGATATAAATTTGTGGGTCAAATTTTATATTTGAAAAAGTCTATCTCATGATTTGGGATTTCAAATCATGATTTTTTGAGAATTTGGAATTTCATCTCATGATTTGAAATCATGAGATGAAATCGCATGTCCAAACGCTTATTTCATGTCATGATTTTAAATTATGAGATGAAAGTGCATGTCCGAGTGCCTGCTAAGTCATTGCTAAATAAGTATGACTGATAAGTACTAATTACATGACAAATATTTAAAAAATATATAAAATTGAGTTATGTATAAACCAATGCAAAACTAAAAACTAAATATTCAACTTTATTGTCATTTTTAGTATCAGTATAAAATTTCTTTTATTAATACAAGTATTATTTTAATGTTGATTTGAACTTTATTTGAGTTACTAATATCTATGGCTACTAAACTTATTAGACTATTCAAAATTTTAAGTTCAAAATTAAAATAATATGTTAAAAGATTAAAAAAATTTAAGCAATATTTATAAATTATATTACAAATAATTTTTTTTAATTTTATTATATACATGTAATATCATATTGATTTGGTTCAATTTGACTTTTCATTTAAAATTAAAATCAAATTAAATTAGTTGTGGCCCTATTTTTTTCTTAATACTAAATCAAGTCAAATTAAACTTACTAGTCGAATTTTTCTCACAATTTAACTTGAATTATTAATTCAATGTGATTTTATCGATTTTCATTATACATCCCTAATCTAATGTAATGACTCGTTTGATCATTATAGAACCTTGACGACATAGACGTGAGAAATTTAAAATTATTGCAGGTATGGGCTATATTCTCGGAATAAATGTTCATTGTATTGATGGATTTAAAATGAGATGGATTAAAATCAGGTGGGCCAAGGCATAGGACGCTGCAACGGACAGATCTTCGCTGTAGCGGGATCATCACGGCGATAAAAGCACCCGCTGCAGCGCGCGATGCGGACCAGAACTCCTTGCCCAGGGTAATTTTAAAACTCAGTTCTTATTTGAATAGGGATTAGTCATTAAAATGACCTAGATTGAAAAACTGAATTTTCTAAGAGAGAAAAGGACGGGTAGAGAAGAGCAAGGATCCCATCATCCTCCCCGGTGATTTTCTGCAAGAACACTAATATGGGAGGCGCGGATGAAATTCCGTCTTTATGAAAGCAGCTTAGCACCCAGGTAGGTTATGACTTGTGTTTATGTTAAACTATGGTTAATGAATTGAATATGTGTGTACCATTAATATACAACTGATTGTAAAGATAATATTTGATTAAGTCTTTGATATTGTTACAATTCTGAATAACGTGATTTTGAAATTGAGAAAGATAATTCCAAGCCTAGAATGTGAGAGAAAGAGGAATCTAGTTGGTAAATAATTATGATATGTGTGATGTGGTAATGAGTAGGATTTTATGAGATAATGAGTTTCTTGATGGGGCTTGATAATGTATTTCTAAGGTTATACATTGATTGTAAATTCTTGAAAATACGTTTTTGATGTATAGCCATAATGTTATCTAGATGGAATATTCTTGGTAACAAGCGAATATTGGATGTTCTTGATAGGATAAGTGTAGTATTATGTTTTTGATGAAATATTGTTGATGTGGAAGTACTAAGGACACATTCATGAAGTGATGCTTTCCCATTGATGGTGTATTTGATGTTATAAATTGTGAGTACATCTTTGTGCATGTGTCGTGTAGAAGGAGAGGAATAGGAATGAAGCGAGGTGAATAAACCTAGTGGGGTTATGTGAACTTGTTGGTGCCTTTTTATATATCATGGATGAGAATGTGAACCGGTGATATTAATTAACTGGGCTAGAACAAATCTGAGGTAAGAAAAAAATGAGTAATTGTAAGAACTCGTGGTTAACCAAGTTGAGTGGTTTAGACTCGATTTTACCTAATTAATCTTATGTGTTGATGAATTGACTTAGAAGAAAATTAGAAATAATAAATGATGGGTCCCAAAGTGATAAGAGGGCTAGTAAACTTGGCCTGAGGAATTGTGCATAGTATCTTTATGATGGTTTGATTGTGAATTTTAATTGAAGCGAGACTACATATTTAATAATTGATAACTAATAAATTAATGAGTAACGGTATAGGAAGAATCACTCCTTAACTAAATAACTGGTATATATGGTGATTTGTGAGTATAGTTAATGGATCTTCGTGCCTTGATCATGTAGAATAGTGTTGATTTACGATATGGTTGTCGATGAAGTTTCAGAAGCTCAATGCGATAATTGTCATGTCGGAAAAAAAATAGATATTATAGATTATAGAGCAGCAATAAGATATTAGAAGGTGAGCGGGTCCGGATGTGCTTCTACGATTCCACCGCAGAAGATGTCTTTTGATTTGACATTAGCTTATTGATTTTCTTAATTTACTTGTCTTTAGACTATGTTAGGTAGATGTCCTCGTATACAATGACTTTCAGATTCTGGGATGTAATATACAAATTTGGCGTTTATTTTCCTTTCATTTATTTAGGGCTTCCGCTATTTATCGTTTTAATGTGATTTATCCATATTACTGTGGAGATTGGGTAATTAATTGCAGATTTGTTGGTTTGCCCACCGAAGGAGATAGCGTGGGTGCCAGTTGGATCGTGACACAATTTCACACAAAGAGATTGTAATGTTACAAAAGGGTAAAATTCATAATATGTTGAACCTATCATTTAAGAGAAGTTTGGTTACAAGAAAATTAAAATAGAAGAGAAAAGTGAAATATCTCAAATTACATAGGAACTAAGTGTTACAAAAACAATTTTGGAGGAAGCTCTTATAGATTATCCCTATTTTTAATGTCAATGTACAATCATAGTCAATATTCTCGTTATACATAATATTTAGTATTTTATGAAGATCGAAGGTGATTTGAAGTCAAAATACAAAATTGAAATCAATTTGAAAAAAAAATCATTATGATTATATATATCACGCGTGTACATTGTGTATATCACACATTAATTTTCATTGATATGCATCGATATATATATGATGCACATGAGATATACGGATATTGAGTGAATGTAGACACATATATAAGGTCCATATACCAATATAAAGAGAAATATATGTGGATATACTCGTTTGAACATTGAGTTTTGAATCAAAATATCAGCTCAAATTGTCTCCAAACAACTCGAAAATTAATATTTAAGCTCTTTAATATGTTTTCAATAAAATTTAATATCACTTGAATGAAACAAATCACAATTACACAAATCGAAAAATTTGAACTTAAACTTTACTGGTCTTTGATGATGTTTTCAGGCCATTCTTCAAATTTCTTCTTTCCAAATTAGTAGAAAACTTCATTACTTCTTCTGTTTCAACATAAGTGGTGTTTTTAGCTCATGCACACCCTTTAAGAAAATTATTCATTTCTAGAAAGAAAAATATATTTTTACCCACTTATCCCTAATAAATATCTTGAAAAAGATGTAACTCTTTAGTATTTTCTTGATTATGTAAAATTCTCTTCATTTAAGTAAGGGTAAAATTGAAATAATATTATTAATGTCTTCTTGATTATGTAAAATAACACTTATTTTGAAATAAAATTAAAAAATTAAAATATCATTTATTTTAAAAAGAACGGAGCATAAAACATCGAAATAGTACTTCCTGGTAATTTTAATAACAAATAGTAAGATTCAACTTGAACTTTTAAGAAGTCTCCAAAAAATTATTAACCTGGACCAATAAGGAAATGTTAGGCTATTTCATGTCATTACGTGGGCCAACCGGTACTTATGTAACAATTTCACTTATAACTTATATGCGTAAAGATTTCGTGAGATATCCTATTTGTACCCAACTATTTAATGTGTAGCCAGTATTTAAATTATTGTTCACAAATAGCTGATATAGGGCTAATATTGAGTTCAAAAGACCTTTTACATTAGGCTTTAAAACTCATTTCTTGGAGTATTTTGGTCCAACTATTAGTTAGTTACTAGAAACTTACTATAGGTTTAAAAAAAATAGTTATAGGTTAAATAACGCTACTAAGTACAAACATATTGGCTATCTGTGCACTTTCCCCCCTTTAAGCGTAGTTCTTCAATTTCATTTGAACAATGGAGCCCAACTAGTCTTTTGTGGTCACCTAGGGGCTAGTGCATAAATATTAATTATCACACAGAGGAGTTGAACCATGGAACACCACTACAAAACAGGCTTCACGGATAGTCCATAAAATTCTACAGGATTCAAAGTATATTATTGAAGTTCTATTTTCAGAGTCGATCAGTCCATGAGATCATAATTTGCCTAATTTATTTAAGTTTGAGCTGATAATTGACCCACTCATTTATTAGCTTAGCCAATTTTAGCACAACTCATTTCAATTCATCAGTTTTGGCCTGACATCTAGCCCAAATTGATTAATGAGAAATTTTGTCAAAATATTTTAAACATATCTTATCTTATTTAATATGTTATATTTAGTCATAATAAAGAAAAATATTAATTTTGTAAGTTTTCAAAAGATTATAAGATAACAATTAAATCTTAATCAGAGTTGGCGAGGTTAGGTTATGACCCGCATTTAGCCTATTTCAGCTTAAACCCGTCTCAGCCCAGTAACTTTTCGGCGGGTCAACACTGGCTCATTTATTAACTCAACTCATTTGACCCCCCCAAATTCAGCCCAACCTGCTCATTTGCAAGCTATACCTGTAGTAGGTAAAATTCTACGGGAAGTATATTATTGAAGCAGGGCTGAATGTGGAGGAAATCATGCAAGAAGAAAGCTACTCAATAAAGGGGATGTATAACCAACTGAGAGGTATATTTCCAAAGGTGAACTGGAGAAGAATTATGTGTAATAACCAAGGCTAGGAGGTGGAATGACAAAGCTAAATTTTTACATTTTATTTAGGTTGCTTTGAGATGCTGGAATCATTGCCTAAATTCTGTACATTTTTCCCACTGATAAGTAAGATCCCTTAATTATCAAAAAAAAAAAAAAAAAAAAATTGTTACAAAGTCCTTCAACATTTAAAAATAAGTTCTTGTTCTATTATTCTCTACAAGACTAGGAGATTTTAGAGACTTTCTTAAGATTTTATATGAATTTAGAGTTTTCCAAGTTTTGAGTTTTCCTTTTTATTTAAGAGGATGTGATTGAAATTGATTGAACACACATAGATGAGATTGTATACAAAACTTGAAAAACATTAGAGGTAATTTGAAATTAAAATTCAGACTTTGGAAAATGTTACTGCAATTATAGGTGGCAAATGGGTGGGTTGCGCTGAATTTTGGCGGGTTAAAATCGGTTGAGTTAATAATAGACGAGTTATTGACCCGCTCAAAAGTTACTTTGGCTGAAATGGGCTAAAATGCAGGTCATAACCCATCCACCCCCAACTTTAATTAAGTTTTAATTATTTTATTTGTTATAACTTGTAAAATTAATATTTTTCTTTATCATGAATAAATATAACATATTAAATGAAATAAAATATCTTTTAAAAATATTTTGACAAGATTTTTCATTAATCGATTTGGATTAGATATCAACCCAAAACTTTGATGAATTAAAATAAGTTGGGCTGAAATGAGCTGAGCTAATAAATGAGCGGATCAATTATCAGTCCAAACTTAAACAAATTGGACAAGCTATAATCTCATGATTTGATTTTGCCAGCACTTTAACTGCAACAAACAAATTTTCCTTAATATACATGCTATACAAGATTAAAGGATATGCTGAGGGATATACAGTGATATATAGAGAAAGATATACAAATGTGAGAGATTCACACTTCACTATTAGAAAATGAATTTAGGATTAGTTTTTTTGCACTCGGCTATATGTTGCCTTTTTTTCTTTTTTTTTTGGTCAAATTGGGTTGGAGTTTGCTAATAACAACAAAATGAATAATTTTCTGCTAATTGTACCTCCCGTTGGTATATTTATGCCATTTTTCCATTTTAAACTTTGTCAATATTAGATTATAAGCCCAATAAACCCATGGAGTTTACGGGGCCAATGGCATGAATACCTGATTTTGATTCCGCTATTTAATTTGTGCCCCTTTTTATAATTTCTGTTTATCGGATAATTTTTGACATATGATGCTTAAAGTTAGTTTTGGTAATGTCTAACTTCAGACATTCATACGACTGAAGTTCAATCATTTTTGGGTGACTTTCAACCTTTTATGTCCAAAGTCATGTACATATTACTGAAGTTCAAACAAAAATGACTAAAATCTAACTATTTTTTGCCTGAAATTCAAGCAGAAACACATGAACTTCACCCATATGTAATTTCAGACATTGTGTCTGAAGTTTGATTTTGTTGAACATAATTTCAAACATCGAAGGTCCAAAGTAGATATAAATGTAAAAAGAAATTGAAAATGTGGGTATGTAATAAATAATATTGTTAAAATGGGCTGCCCTATGAAATTTTATGACCTTACATAGGGTTAATTAGCTAAATATTAGGCCCAATTCCACCCCATTTAAATTTACAAAGTTTATTTTACCACACATGTTTCCAATTAATATCCTATTTAAACCTACAAATTAGGCTTTGATAATAAATTAGACTTTGTGAATTTTTCATATTTAGGGTCAATCGTTATGAGTAGTATTCATACATTTACACTACTGAAGAAATGTTAGAAATATATAAGATACATCATATATTGAATAACCAGATGGATTAACAAAGTCTTCGATCTTTCGATTTAGTTCTTCTAATCACAAACTAACCTAGAAACATTCTATAATATGTTAACATAATATTCTCCACCTTAATTAGTGGAATAATATTTTAATTCTAAGTGATTTAAAGTTTGATTTGAAATAAAATGATTTTGGTGTCAAAATTAAACGATTCTTTCATTACGTTAAAATACACAATTTGTTATTCTTATATAGTTAATATGAAATATACGTATAACATATAACATAAGATTCAAACCAACATGTCAAATCTAATTTCTTTTGATAGAAAAAGAAACCAAACATCACATGATGTGCACTATGATTGTAAAAACGACACAACAAAATCACAAGTCATAAACTGTCTAATTCCCAGCAAAATATTTCAGTTAATTCATTGCACCGTCTGCATAAATGTGGTGGTGTCTAATCGCACCC
Source organism: Datura wrightii (assembly GCA_035772735.1). Classification (NCBI taxonomy): domain Eukaryota; kingdom Viridiplantae; phylum Streptophyta; class Magnoliopsida; order Solanales; family Solanaceae; genus Datura; species Datura wrightii. The sequence goes on from JASDFA010000009.1 coordinate 9,180,995, forward strand.
CAAAAAGACTCTCCATTATCTAATGTTTGTTGAAAAGGGGATTCTTAATTAATTTGCTTGACTAATAAGTACTTAAGATTTAACATCAACACCTTTGTTTTTATTTGGAACTTAATCAAAGACAATTAACTGTTTGTCTTTCTTTAAATTGTCTATAGCTTTATGAGCTAACACTCACTTTTTTTTTTCTTTAATTATTCGAGACAACTAATTAGGATTGTCTCTTTCAACTTCTCCTTTCGCGGCAACGGCCAAATGTCTCTGGTAAGATTGTCTACTTTAAACAAATATATATATATATATATATATATATAATTACGTTAGCTAGTGAGCTTTTTTTGCTAATTAACAAAATAAATTGAAAATAATTGATAGATATATAATATATGTGTAACTTATGTTAGTGGAAAATATATTATAAAAGAAGTATGTTTTTTTTTTAAGTCGATGAACATCATATATGAGTCCCTTTTTATATTTCTACAACGCTCTAATTATCTCCTTAAAAGATGAATAACTTTTGTAGTCGATCTACCCTGCATGGATCTGAATTGGCTCTCGAAAATAGACACATTCCTCCTCATTCTCTCTCTATCACCCTCTCCCAAATTTTTATAGCGTGGGTTAGAAGTTTGATACCCTTATAGTTATTGCAATTTTGAATATCAACTTTGTTGTTGTACTTGGGGATTATTGTACTTCACCTTCATTCTCCAAGCATTTTAGTTAGTCCTAAAATGACATTAAACAACCCAATTAGCCATTTTAAACCTACTTTACAAATTGACCTCTTAACCTCCTTAAACTTATACACGTACAATACCTGAAATATCAACGGCTCTTGGAGTGCTCTAGATAACCCTCCCCCTCTACTATTAAGAGTTTATGAAAGTATGTTTGTCATCTTCGTGTAACATGTGCCTCTTCCATCAATATTTTGCTATCCTCGCGAACCCTTCTTTCTCTCATCTTGACAAGCCTATACAACTTTTTTTCCCCATATTTTTCCTCTAGTTCTTTATACAAGCGTTTGAATTTTTTTTTAATCCACCGTAACTGCTAACCTAACTTCTTCTTCGCAATCTTGTACATCTCCCTGATCGTTCTTTTTTCTTTTGTATTTTTGCTCTCCACTAACTTCATGTAAGCAACCTTATTGGCTTTTGCTCTTTCTTGGACCTCTCAATTACACCTCGTATTCCCTCTATGTCCACCAAAGTTATCCTTCGAGAACCCTAACCTCTCTAACTCTGCTTTCCTAATACAATTAGTTGTCCTAATTAACATACTATTTTCGTCCCTACAAATTTTTCAAACCCTCATAGCCATCAATTTCTCCTCCAACTCCTGAATTTTATCAGTAGTCAACCTCCTATTTAATCCTTGATTGGTCATACGAAATAGTCTTTTCCTAGTCTTTTAATCTCTAGATTCATTAACAATGAGCTTATGTTGAATTGTAAGATTATCACTCTGAGAGAATCTTACCGTCCTTACATAGGCCTCTATTACTCTTTCTAGGGAGTAGGTACACTAAAAAAGCAAGTCGAAAAATGAGGATCTAAAATGGAGGGACAGGGTCGGTCAAATTAATCACAGGGAAATCGACTATGTCCCTCAATTTTTTTAATTTTTAATTCTTTTATAATTATTTTAATGTGACACCCAAACTGCCCTCGGTTATTACCTCAATTTTTTTATGTTTTTTTTTTTGCGAATTATTTTTATCATGATTTAATTGAGGTAACCAACGGACAGGATTGGTTAATTTAGACGAAGATGTGGTGGCAAACACCCCTTGACTTATATTAGATACTTGTTTAGACTAATTGTTAAATACTTTCACCGTTTCAATATGTTTGTCTTAGTTTGACTAGGCACAGAGTTTAAGAAAATAAATAAGACTTTTGAATCTTATGGTCTTAAACTAAAGATATGTATAATGTACCAAAATCTCATTTAATCTTGTGATATTAAATATGTCATGTGGGATCTTAAAATTAAACAGTTGCCGAATTAAAAAAGAGACATTTTTTTAAGACAAACTAAAAAGACAAACAAGATAAGTGAATTGAAATTGGGAGAATACTTATTTAAGTTTTTTTGTGACTTGTACATTTGTTGAATGCCTTATATAATTTTTCTAACTTTTTTACGACTTTGTGATGAATTTTGATTAATAATTGATGGAGTTTTGGGTTGGATCTGATATAGTTTGGAATAGGAAATCTCATATATAGTTGTTTAATGTTATTTGGCGTGATTAATGGGCTGCACACAATGCTGAAACCAGTTGTGAATTGTAATTTGGCTTTTAATTGACAGGTGATAGATATCCATACTTAATATTTATATCAAATCATATAAATTTATTATAATTGAATAATTTATTAGTAAAGTATAAATATATGTTAATTAACCTTAGTTATATGCTAAAAATCTATATATACATAAACACCTTCCATACATTTATTACTTCCTTCATTTCAAAATAAGTGGTGCTTCCAGTTTGAGTACGCCCCTTAAGAAAACTACTCATTCTTAGATAGAAAAATATGATTTTATCCACTTACCCCTAATGAATATCTTGAAAAAAATGTAACTCTTTAATATTTCCTTTATTATGTAAAGCTCTCTCCACTTAAATAAGGGTAAAATTAAAAGAACATCATTAATGTCTTCTTGATTATGTAAAACATCACTTACTCCCTCCGTTTCAAAATAAGTGGTGCTTTTAGCTTGAGCGCACCTCTTAAGAAAACTCCTCATTTCTAGACAGAAAAATGTAATTCTACCCACTTACCTCTAATAAATATCTTTATAAAGATGCAACTCTTTAATATTTTCTTGACTATGTAAAACTCTCTCCACTTAAATAAGGGCAAAATTGGAAGAACATCATTAATATCTTCTTGATTATGTAAAACACCACTTATTTTGAAACAAAATCAAAAGGCCAAAACACCACTTATTTTGAAACAGAGTGAGCATTTTGAAACAAAATCAGAAGGGCAAAACACCACTTATTTTGAAATGAGGGAGTAACTTAATACTCCCTCTATTTCAAAATAAGTGGTGCATGTTTTAGCCTTTTCATTTTGTTTCAAAATAAATGGTGTTTCACATTATCAAGAAGGCATTAACAATGTTCTTTTAAATTTACCCCTATTTATATGAAGAAAGATTTATAAACTACTAAATAACTATATTTTTTTCAAGGTATTTATTAAGGGTAAGTTAGTAAAAAACATTTTACTTTTTAGAAGTGATGAGTAGTTTCTTAAGAGGTGTGTCAAGCTAAAAACACCACTTATTTTGAAACAGAGAAAGTATAAATATCGCGTACAACTAAATTTTTAACATCAGCTCTCTCCCACCGACACTAGATCATTACATATTCTAAAGGGATAAACATGAAATTGGATTAGGATTTTGAATTCTATCAAGTCTTAAAAGAACACAAACTTTCATCAAGTATTAAGAGACAGTAGTACAGTACAAAAGATATGAAGGACATCATAGCATAGAAAAAAACTTGATGGCAGAAAAAATAAATTAAAAGATTTTTATCCTTTGTGAAGAAAATGGACCCATTATTGGTGGAACCATAGGTGACAGAGAATTTGGGTCCTATACATTGTACAACATGTGAGCTATGAAAGCCCAAACAAGAGAGGCTATTTTTCTAGTATAGGGTCAACCCCTTCACCCAAAATAATATTCAGATGTAGGGACATATAAGTGGAAAAATACTTTTATGCATAAATTATTACTACATATTATATCATAACTTTAGTATATTATGATCTTTCAATATGATAATTTCACAAAAATATCATAAGAATGTATATCTATACGGAAGGGCTATTTATAATATGAATTATATATAGAGCACAATTGAATTCTCCTTTAATTAACTTCACGGAATAATCTAGATAGATTGTGATGGGATGGTTGAAATTTTAAATTTTTTTATTAAAAATCTCGAATTCGAGCATCTGAGAATGAAAAAAAATATGTTGAGAGTGTCGCTCCTAAAGATGAACTCTGCAATGCACGAATTCAAATTTAATCTGTAATCACAGGAAAAAAAAAATCCATAAAGTAAAATGAACAAATTTACACTTTTCAACCCCAACAATTGAGAAATAGTTATTATTCATCACCATGAATTTTCAAATTCTGCATATGAAACCTCAAGATATTGTCATGAGTTTCACATGAATTAGCAATTCAGCCAAATGACATTGACAATAAACTTTTTTCAAGGAGATTAAAAAATGACGATTAACGCTATTTTCATACTTTTATATTATCGTGTGCGTCATTACGAAAGAAAACTTTACTTGAATGTAATCCTAAACCTCTAGGAAAGTAATTAATTTATCAATATTTTAACTTTAATCTACTATGCTTATCAAATAATCGAGTGAACAGACAAAATTTACTCATTACCATATGTTTCAATATATTTAATACTATTTTGTTATAAGTCAATTTTAAAAATTTTGATATCTTAATTAATTTAAAATTTTCATTGTATGCTTTGATTACAAAATCTTACAAACATATTATAATAAGATTTAAGATCAAACTCTTCAAACAAAAATTCAACCTCGTATCCGTTCAAATTAATGTTTTATAAATTAAAGCGAACCCGCGAAAAAGAAAGGGGGCCTTTCGTACTCAACGAGGAAAGGACAATTATTCAGCGCACTAAAATCTAGTGGATGGGTAGAGTTCGGTATTCCTTTGTCGATGGCTGACCCAGCTCTTTCCTTTCACCGGTCGGTAAGTGCATCCTATTCCTATTAAGCGGGGCGGCAGTTGCTAAATAAAAAGGTGGCGCCATTCCCGAAAATAATAAATTTAGCAAATAAATTAAATCAATATCAACGTGGTCTAAAGTTGGCATGCGTTTAAAACTTTAATCCCTTTTTTTTTTCTTTTTTATTTCCAACGGTTGTGTTAGCTAGTTTGTTCATCTTCAAAACATAAAAGTTATGTTTCTCAGTTTTGTCAACAAAAGTTTAATCCAAAACAATTGCAAAAATGGTCCTTAGGACACGTTTGATGTTACTTTATCCAACGTTAACAGATCATGTCACTTCAACTTTTTTTTTTCTTTTTTCTGTTTTTCCTAATAATGCATGACAGTCAACACAATCCTAACTAATTAAAATCAAACTCAAATTCAAAAAAACTGCTGAATTATTGAACTATTTGACTTTTGAGGATACATTAGTTCATAAATATCAAAGCATAATGTATTTTATACTGAAGAATATGTTTGAATTAAATAATACTTCCTCCGTTCATACTCATTTGTTCATATTTGATTCGGCGCAATCCCGAAATAGCAAAAATAAAAAAATAATTTTACTATTATATGGTGAAAAATAATTATAACACTTAATAATAAAAATAAAATAGGTATAATATGTAAAATTATTTTTAAATTTTTCAAATTATATAATTTAAAATTGATATTTATTTTTAGTATAACTAAAAAATAAAAATGTACAGATGAAATGGAATATATTTTCACGTTAAGGTGTCCAAAGTCTTGATTTCGTTCACCAAAGTTCTTCTGAAGAAATAATTTCTTTGTTTTTATGTAAAATTGTGTGTAAATACTCTTCATCATAAAATTATAAAATCATAATATGTTGTTGAATAAGTTAATCATGTGTGTAAATTAATTCGAACATTATATTTGTCGATATAATAAAGAAATATAAAAAAAAGCCAATTCATTTTACTATGAAAAATGATTTCAAATTTCAAAAATGCTAATGGGTCGTTATTTGTTACCGGTAACTTTCTCCGTCTCAAATTATCTGTCAGAAAAAAAATAGATATCATAAATTATTTCTCATTTTAAAATTTTAAGATAAAATTAATTTTTATTATTTTATTCTTAATAGTAATTATTTTTGAAGACTGCATAGAAATTGAGTAAATATTTAGTGAAGAGAGATTATATCTTAAAATATAAATAATGATAAAATAGTAAAAAAGAAACTCTTAATTAATATTTTCTTAAGTGAGTGTAAAAGAGAAAGACGGCAAATAATTTGAGATAAAGGGAGTAACGAGGGTAAGAGAACTTCTAAAAAATTCTCATTAATATTTTTAAAAAATATGTAAAAAAATATGACAGATAATTGGAGACAGCGAAAATATCTGATTAGAAGGATTGAGCTAATGTAATAATATTTGAAAGCAAGAAATACTTTTTCAGATACAACTCACGGAATTTGTTGGACCACTTTATCAGAAGATTATTTATAAAAAATTTAAAAAAAAATCATATTCTTATAGATTCCTCGATCGTTTGAAAAAGCTATATATATTCCAGAAAAGAAACTTCAAACTAGTTTATTTTTGCTAATATATTCAACCAAGAATATTTTTTTTGCTTTTGGATATTAATGATTAAGTCTTTACTTTTTTACTTTTAAAAAGAGAGGAGCAAATCGAATTAAGCAGAATACTTTTGATTATTTTTACTCTCCATCTATTTCCCAATTTGCTATCAAAAAGATAGTGGTCTGAAATTTTATGTAACTTTTTTCTCTTACTTCCAATATTTTATTCTACTGGATTATCTTTACCCAACTAATAAAGTTAACAAATTATTAAATTAAAACACATAAAGTTTCGTTTACTGATAAGTTTTCACAAAAAAAGGGGGGTTTACTATATGTACCACAGAGAAAAAAACTAGATTAATCTTCACTAAACTTATTATTATTTTTTTATATTGTTTAAGTGGAAATTATAGTGAATTCAATTGGATAACACTTCTAAATTCAAACTCGTAACACTATGATTCAAATTGAGATTTTTTGATCGCTGAACAATCTTTGCAATGTCACCAAAAATACTATGACAGCAAATATTTACTAAATTAGTTTGTAAGATTTGGGAGTCTTTAATTAAATAAAAATATATATCTTTAAAGTTTTTTAAATATAAGAATATTTCTGAAGTAGTGTCTTAGATGCTTTGATTTATTTATCGTTGAGTTGAGGGTTTATCAGAAACAGTCTCTCTATTTTATTTTTAAGGTGAAGGTAAGATCTGCGTACCCTCTATTCTCCTCAAATCCTCATATGAGATTATACTGAATATATTATTATTATTATTTTCATTTCTCTTTTCTTTTTTTTTGAAATCACAGATTCTGCATGAAGATTGGGGCATTGTCATGCATGAATGATCAGTGAGACTATTTAAGTATGTTCATGTTAGGAGTAAAAACAGTGGATCAAAGGTTTTAAAACAGTAGCACTGACAGTTATGTAATACAGTAATGTAAACTGTAAAGTGAGTGTTTTGGATTTATTCAGTACTGCCCTTATTAATTCTGTATATCTTTTGTTGGATTCATCAGAATTGTACTCTCCCTCCGTATATTTTTATTTGGTCAATATTAATTTGGCACATTCCTCAAAAAGCAATAAATAAAATAATAATTTTACTATTATATCCTAGTTTTGAATAATAATAAAATTAATATTGTTTTGCGAAATGACTACATTTAATAATAAGAGTAAATTAGAAATTATTTATTTTTTAAACTGAATAAATACAAGCAGACATCTATTTTTATTATAGTGAACAAATAAAAATAAATGGAGGGGTACCTTACAACAGAGAAGCAATATTACTTACTACTTTCTCTATCACAATTTATATGACACACTTTTTCTTTTTAGTCCGTCTAAAAAAATATGACACATTGTCTTAGTTGACAAAAATTTAATGATACTATTAATGTTTTATCTATGATTGGTTCCATATATTTGGCAAAAAAATCTATAATTTTTTTTTTATATTTTTTAAATTCTGTACCCAATTAAATTACATCATAAATTAAAATGAAATAAGTAGTATATATTGGCTATTTTCCTGATTATCCACTTCCTTTGTTTCTTTTTCTTTTTAGGGAGGAGGATAGCTAGTGTGTGTGGGAGTTGGCACATTACAAGCACACACCAAGATAAGCATAAGTTGGTTTAACTTTAAATTTAAAAAATGCAATGATTCAAACCATATGATATGATAGTAAGAATTTGTAGTGAGAGTTGGTGGGTTGTGGGGTGAGACCATATTATTATTATTATTATTATTACTATTAGGTTATAATGGAGGGGTAAATTGAGCAGAAAATAATTAGTATATTTGAAGATTGAAAGGGGGGAATGTTCAAATTTTGAAACTATATGTTTGTGCAAATTAGGGCAGGTGAAAAAAATAGGAAAATTCCAAAACTTGAGTACATTTTGGCACGTGAAAGGGAGATTCATGTGAACAAAAGATTGAATCTAAGACATTTGTTAAATCATGAAAATTCATCTCAGTGCTATTATCCTCATTCCCCACATACAGTGGGCTTAGCTAATATCAAAACTGGAAATTCAATTTTTTCTTTTTTAATTCAAAGTCAATCCTTTATTTCAAATTATATGCTCACCTTCATTTCAGTCTGTCACTAAGAAAATTTTACTATTTTTCTTTTTAATTTATGTAAAGATATTTGATTTACTGTTAAAAATTACGTTAAAATTGAGAGTCAAAATTGACGGATTAAGTTAATTTTTATTTTTTAAAATCGATATCAAACAGACGAATTGTACATTGTCAATTTGGCTTGGGTCAATTTCACAAAAGTTACAGATAGGATCAATTTTTTCTTCATTTTTTGAATTGACTCAGTCCGTCGCTTTTTCTCTTTCGATTTTTACACTGTTTTTAATAATGATTAGGCACAAAATTTAAGAACAAAATGGCAACTTTTGTAATTATAAATCATTGCATTGAATTAATGATAAAATGAGTATTTAAAAAATTAAATTATTATTAAATATAAAAAAATATCATTCTTTTTTATACTATATATATATTAAGACACAGAGGAAATATATTCTTATACTTAACATTTTGATCTTATTATTAGTAATAAATGTTTTTATAAAAATCTAGTCAATCTAGTCTAATTGTATATAAATGAATTTTCAATTAGAGAAAACGGTTTGAAATGAGACCAAAAAATTAGATAATTTGACTGTAATGCTCTGAATTCTATTTTTCTCCTTAGGATGAAAGAAAATAAAATTGGGAAAAGCTATAATAATACATAGTCTCTTTAATTTATCTATAAATAAATTTAATAATTTTTAAATTTTAATTTTTCATATTATATATTTAAGATTATGTAATTAAAAAATACTTTAATATTTTTATATTTTAATTTAAAATTATAAAATATAATTTTTTTTATTTTCAATAATTAGGTATTAAATTAAAATGAAGCGAATAAATTAAGACTGAGGAAAAATTTTAACGAACGGAAGAGGGAATCTAATACATATTTGAATGAGGACAAACAAAAGAAATATTCACTAACAACTGCTTAAATAATATTAATTTAATTAATACGATAAAGCTAACATAATTTCCGTCTTTGGTCAACTTTTACTGACCCATTCACTTTATTCCCACTTTGATCTTTTTTCTCATGCGACGATTTTTTACTTTTAATTAAAAATTACCGAATATTCCTTCCTTTCTTTTTTGTTTTACTCTGCATGAGGTAAATTAAATTATGAGATTAATTTTGACTTTGGCATTTCGAAATCGGACGAGTGGCTGTTTACTTCGAGATGAAAAAGCTCTATATTCCACGAGCATTGTAATTATTAATTCACCCAAATTGACAATTAATATAACTTTGGGGATGTAAATTTAAAAAAAAGAAAATAAAAGGATATAGAAGGAACAGAATTTATTAAAAATTACACGTGGAGAATGTTGGACGACTCTGCATTCCTAATAAAAAAAAATTGGTCTTCGACGTAACGAGGACGGAGTTGGAATATATTTTTAGTGTGGAATTCACATACATTGATCAAAGCTTTTGACTTATGGCCTTATGGGTTTATGTGACTATTAATTTTTCTAGGTATTTACGTGGTTATTTTAGTTTATATTTTTTTTTCTTTACATAATTAACGTAAATGAATAAAAAAATTCCATCGGGTAAAAGAAGACAAGAAATTATCAAATTTGAACTTGTAACATTTATTAATATATATCAAATTTGATATTAATCTATTTAAAAAAAAAAAATCTTCTCATCAAGACTGGGGAGTTAATGATTTTGTGCATACTTGATTACTAATTTTTATGAAGTCCTCTTCGAGCTAGTTTTATTCCTTGGGTGATTTTTTACTTTTATGTTCGAGGGTTGGCTCGTTGTTTGAATTCTTGAGTAGGTTTTTCGATTCTAAAAATTTACATGTTATGCTTTTTCTTATCCCGTTTAAAAGAAGACATAATTTAAACTTTCTTATAAATTTTGTGACTGCGTTAACTTTCAACAATATCACTTACTAAATTTGATGATCTATTCACGGAATTGTATTTCTACTCACCTCGTTTATGCATATTGTTCTTTTTGAGGTTTGAAAGAACTTGCATGAAAGACATATGATGTGAACCTTTAAGTGTGGCAGAAATATTTATATTGATAAATTTAAATTGTTGCTTGATATATAAAATAAACGATAAATTAATAAATATTGCTTCAATCAGGTCACGATCAATATAATATACACACATATATGTTTGGGTAATATATATTTGTTATTCAAATAGTCAATCAACTAAACTACTAAAAACGTGAATCGAAATAGGTGGTAATATAGTTAACACGAATTTTTTTTTCTCTTTTATGCCAAGAAGAACAAAATGAGTATATCATAAAATGGATAAAGTTACAATTTTTGCAGAACGTAACAAACATTAATATGGTTTGCACTTTATAAATCCCAAAATATCCCTTCACGGGTTCTTTCATATTGTTTCATGTTTTGGTCCCATTGCTATGATACCATTTTGGGCGCAAAGGGACCAAACTACATTATTATTATTATTATTATTATTATTATTATTATTATTGTTGTTACTATTATTACTATTACTGTTGAAGAATAAAGTTATACAGTTAGACATATATAGCAGCAAGTCAGATTGTTTGCCATACTCTTTTTTCTATTTGATGAGGTCCATTTAACAATCTACTTTTGACCTTTCAATAGGGATGATTCTCTTTTACTACTATTGTTTTTTAGCTTGTTGTAACTGTTTTTTTTTTCATGTGAGATTTAATTGAGTATTTGAACATACTTATGTTTTCGAGTGTTTATTAAGCAGTTAAATTAATTATATAAAAAATTACATTATCTCCTTTAATATAGAAACATGCTTGAAAGTTTATGGCTTATTGAAGCTAGCTAATGCATATAATTAAAGGAGCTGATATATTTTAATTGGTTAATTTATCTATGTAGTGACACTTGAGAACACGCAAAAAAGATTTTTCAAAATTTGAATTGAAAGTGTCTAATAAAAATAATTTATCATGTATTCATATGATTAATTGAAACAAACCGTAATTCAAATATCTAAACGTATTATACTGACACATTAATAAATTATTGATGTATTAAACCTATATAGAGATTATCTAGGACAAATACAAGGAATTATTGAAGATGATTGACAAAGAGTTAATAAATTGAATTACTCACATTATATAGTAAATAATGTAGTATATACACTACAATAGCCCAACAAAGCTCAAAACAATATGTAGTATATAATCATAATCACTGTATAATTTGTGTATAATTAATCGGTGTATACACTAAGTATATTTTAATTGTTCACTTGTTATATACTGAGTGTACACTAGTGACAAATACAAACCATTATGGCTAAGCCAAATTAAAATTTTAGCCGACTAACTAAAAATATTTAAATCCTATTTTTGTGCATATTCAGTATTTGCCACTTTTAAAAAATCTAAAAGAAAACTCTAATTGATTATAAGGCGGAAGAAATTAGATTAATAAACAGCTTAGCTTTCACTTTTCATATATAAAACTAGCATTCCGAGCAACCTATATATTATTTCATTTATCCCAAATTAATCATCATTTTAGCTCAAAAAATCTTTCAAAATAATTATTACTTTAGAAATTCAAAACTAAAATTAATAATTATTGGCATAATATTTAAGAAGAACAAACCAATATATATTTATTAAATAAAAAATAATTTAATACATTGTATTAATTATTTTACTTAATAAACATGGAAAGAGTTAAAACAATAATTAGAACGGGACTGAATAATTATAGTTTCAACAAAGGCCCACAAAATTTATAAATACATAAAAAAAAATGTCAAAGGAAGTACAGAAATTAGAAGATATTATTATGGACGTTAATTAAATGAAGCTAAATTTAGAAAATGAAAAAGAATGTTCATGAAAGCTACTCCACAACTTAAATTTAACTGTAGTTTTCTTATTATTAGGCCGTCGTATATTAATATTCATATTTATATCCACGATAAAGAATTTATTTGCCAACAAATGTGGATATTTAATGTTGTTAGGCTCTTCAATTAATATCAGTTGCCAAAATTGATATTTTCGCAATAAATAAGATCTTGACGCTATTTAAATGTTATTAATTGTCTGTTGGCTAAATTTTGGGAGATAAGAAGTGTTTATTGTTTTAAAAATAATTACTTATTTTAAATAAAAATAAAGTGTTTCGCCAAGTTTTTGATAGAAAATAAGTATTTTTAGGGAGCAGCAAAAACTTTTTTTCAGAAGTTAAAAAAAATAGTTTCTTCCCAGAAACACTTATTTGAAAAGTACTTTTGAAAAAAATACACTTGGAAATACTTTTCAAAAGCTTGGCCAAACACTAATTGCTGCTCAAAATTATTTTTTAAATTTATTGGTCAAATACAAACCGTTTCTCACTAAAAACACTTTTTTTACAAGTACTTTTTTGCAAAGCACTTTTTAAAATAGGCTGATTTTATAATTTTGGCCGAATAGACTATAAGTATGGATAAGCTTTAAAAGAGGATGAGTATATGCAGAATTTTTGACCAAAATAAGTCATTATTTTAATCAATTTACATGAATAATACATTTTTAAAAAAAGTTTCAAAACTAGAATAAAAGTATTTCACAGTAACGAATTAGGTATTATTTCATTCAAAAAAATCAACGGAAGAAAAAGTTGGTGGTTGACGATGTTAACTAGAAATATGTTACTGTTAGTAACGTTTTATGCTTAATATGTTACTCATAGTAACGACTCTCTGTCAAACTCTATCCATATACGAAATCTGACTGAGCATTTTATGTAGTCATAACCCGAAATTACGACTTCAGACTAAAACATTACTGACATTAGTCACTTTAATGAACCCCATCACGGACAGTATATATTTATAAATATAAGTATTTTTAGCGGTCGTAAATGTTTTGCGTAAAGTTTCAAGTTTAAACTATGAAAATTCAAACTTATCAAGTTCTTGACAAATTTAAGTTTAAAAAGTCATTCTAACAACTGGAAGTTGCAAAATAATTTGTATAGTTTGTCCTTCTAAATAATAAGATTATTTGCACATCATCTGATTTTAATTCTTTTATTGATATTCATCATCTTCGAAGGCTTGAAAAACAAATAAATCAGTAATGGTTCTTTATGTGTTGAGTGAGTTGTCATGTGAATATTAGTGATGTAATAAATGAAAATAGATACTTATCTTTAAAATATAAAAATGTGGAACACTAATCAATTGAATCAAGATAAAAATAATTTTTTTTTAAAGTCATAATATGGGTATTTCAATCAAATTTCATATATGGGCAGAGTTTGACAGAGAGTCGTTACTGTGAGTAATGTATTAAGCATAAACGTTACTCACAATAACGTATTTCTATTCAATACCGTCAACCATCAACTTTTTCTCCCGTTGATTTTTTTAAATAAAATAATACCTAATACGTTACTGTGAAATACGTTTATTCTAGTTATGATTTATTTTTAAAAATAATGACCTACTTAGGTCAAAAATTCGTATATGCAGGAGTATATATCCATTCATACCGATCACGTGAACTCTTATTTTCCTTTTGGCATTAGTGTATAAAACTTTAATCCGAACGTAATTAGAATATTTCTCTCGTGTTCTTTACTCATAAACTTTAATTCGAACATAATTATGATTTTTATTCTCTCATGACATTCTTTACTCGTAAACATTAATCCGAACAAAAAACTAACATATTCTTAAATATTATTTGGTTATAATTTGGTTACTCCACACATGAACCAATTCAATCCTTAATACACTACATAAAAAGAAACACAGAAATTGTGTATAAGAAGTGCAGAAATTATGCAAAAATTGAGCAAATATGTGCATAAAATGTGTAGAAAAACGTGAAGTACCAAAGGGGTTCAAAGGTAAAAGGTCATTTAATAATATTATCTCGGGATAATTAGAACTGATATTAATTATATCACACCTACGAGATGAAATACTTTAATCAGACTGTGGTATAATATATACTGGGTTTAATTAATACCCCAAATTAATCATGAAATAAATTTAATCCCAAATTCTAATATTGAGATATCTCACCTTATCTCGCGCATCAAATAACCCCTTATAGATTAATGATAATAACTTATAAAGGACAAATTTAGATCATCCGTATGTTCAAGGGCAAATTCAGTTTTTTATTTCCATTCTTAAATTCTCTTACAAATAAGTCATTTAAATCTTATCGAAGATAATTAAATGCCATTAAGTATGAATAAACCGTAAAAAAAGATGAATACATGCTGAATTTTATTTATTCATATATAACACTCTTTCTTATCTTTTTATGCATCCGCGGCTATAATTTTAATCCGAATATAATTATAATATTTGTTCTCTCAGCGTTCTTTACTCATAAACTTTATATATACACTAAATCAAACATATACTCTTATTCTTAAATATTTAGGTAAACGGTTATTTCACACATAAATTAATTTAATCCTTAATAAACTATGGGGAAAAAAACAGGGATTATGCATAAAAAGTATAAAAATTATGCAAAAAATTGTGCAAAAATTGTTTAGAAAAATGCAAAAATGAGTGTAGAAATTGTGCGGAAAAATGCAAATTTTCAAAAGGATTCAAGGGTGAGATGCTCATTTAATAATATTATCTCGTGATAATTAATTATGGTGTTAGTTATCTCATTTAGAAGATGAAATAATTTAATCAAGTATTGTGATATAATTTTATACTGAGTTTAATAATGTTCAAACTAAATATGAAATAAATTTAATTTTAAATTCTAATTCCGGGATATTCCATCTTATCCCCACATTATAATTTAACGATAACAACTTATAAAAGACAAATTTAGACTACTTGTAAAGTTTAAAGACAAATTGGATCTTTTTATTTCGTTCATAAGTTTATCATATCATCATATCATATTATTATATAAGTGGAAATCCCCTAAGTTGAAAGTTAAATTATCATTTTATCCCTTTACTAAATTTAATTTAATTAATACATAATTGAATATTAATATTTTATCATATCATGTCATATTTATATATTTATTATGATATAAGTGGAAAGCCAAAAAATGAAAAGTTAAAATAAGTAAATAATAATAAATATATTTAAATAATAATAATGATAATAAATAAAAATAAATAAATATAAATGATGATGATAAATAAATAAATAAATAAAGACAAATAATAAATATAATAAATAAATATAAATATAAATAATAATAATTAATAACTTACTAACTAACTAAATAAATAATAATAATAATAATAATAATAATAATAATAATTATTATTATTATTATTATTATTATTATTATTATTATTATTATTATATATTATACTAATTAAAAGTGGAAAGCCTCTATCTTAAAAGTTCGATTATCATTTTTCCCTTGTAAATAATAAAATATCTAATTAAATAGTAATATTTTACCATCAAATATCTAATGTGTGTGTGTGTATATATAAATATGAATAAAATCATTCATTGAAGTGAGTAAATGAGGAGGATTGTTTCAATTGCCAATAATTATTATAGGTTAAACTTTTATATTTTTTTAATTATTATTTCATATACTACCTTTTCACCTCCAATTATTTAATCTTCTAAGCTTTTACCAGTTACAGTAGTATTTATACATAATCTTCTAATAAAAATATGTACCATTAAGAGACTCAATATTAAAAATATATGTTTTTGTGTTATGATCATACTCTACAACTTTTAATAGCTAATATAAAGTTGTTGTATTCTTTCTTCTTCTTTTTTTTTTTTTATAGTTTTTCAAATATTTTCTGATTTACCTTCTTGTTGTTATTGGCATTTTGGGTTTGTATGAAATGTTCATAAACTTGATAGAAGCAGCCTCAAACCTGCAGATTAAATTTACTCTTGGCTCGTGGCTTATATTTATGCCCATCATGGTAACTTGTATTTTATGTTATTATTGTACATTTCTGCATAAGTGTTGAAATTTTTTTTGTTTTCATTTTATTTAGTTGATCTTGTCACGCTTAATACTTCATCAAAACATGATTAGTAAACTAAGGTAACCAAAATGTTAGTTCAATCATTTTGAATTTACACTTATCGCAACTCTATAGTTAATTATTTAATGTGGATAATACGTGCAAAGTATGTGTCCAGAAACTAGTTATTATATAAGCGGGAAGCCCTCAAGTTAAAAGTTGAATCACCATTTTGCCCTTCAATATAAAACTATTTCAATAATATTTTATACACTAAAAAGTAAATATACATTACAATAAATATTATAAGACTATTAAATTAAATAAAAAATCTATATTTGTCATAATAAAGAATTAATGTTTTCATTTAATTTATGATATTTCACTTTATTCAAATAAAATTGTAATTGTTTATCATCATCTTCATCATAATGTAAAAAAACTCAAAGCCATAGTATCATGGTTGTTTCTTTCATGTAATATTTTTTTTCATTTTTTTTAAAGATTTATATCTATGTCTTCTACTAAGATATTTTGAAATACTATTTGTTTGAAGGATAAAAATATCGTTTAATATTTGATGAATATTTTAGTCATTTATTTCTTATTTCGTGATTTTTCACTTTTATAATTTAATATTTGTATTGAAATATGAATATTATAATTCATTATTTAACTTCAAATATCTTTTAATTTAGTGATTTATTATTCACTTTTCAATATTATATATATACATACATACATACATACATATAATGAGATTTTTTTACTGTTTGGTACAAAAAATATTATAAGAGTATTGTTTAAATGAAGGGCAAAATAATCGTTCAATACTTGATGTACTGGTATGTGGGACTTCCCTCCTTTAGTTTAATATGACATAATGTGATTCAAATATTATTATTTAATTAGATATTTAATTTAGTTTCTATTCAATAAATAATAAAATATTATTATTTAATTAAATATTTAAATATGATATGATATGACATGATTTAAATATTACTATGTTAATAGATATTTAATTTAGTTTATATTCAATGAATGATAAAATATTATCATTTTATTAGATATTTAATTTGCTTTTGAGTCAATAAATGGTCAAATAGTATTATTTAATTAGATATTTTATTATATTTTAATTTATTGTACGGGCAAAATGGCAATCCCACTTTTAAGATAGGTGCTTCCCACTTTTAGTATAATATGATGATATATAGCTTCAACAAGAATTAAAGAGAATATTATTTTTCTCATTTCTATAATAAATTTATATTAATAATCATTTGATAAAATATTTCAGATAAATGATAATTATATAAGCAACTAATATAATTTGTTTGGGTGCATATCAGAAAGTAATACCTTGAATTTTTGTCAATTTTGTTTGATTATAAATTATATTTATCATCTGTCAGCAACAATATATCATTTTACACATATCATCTAATGAATCTGCACAAGCTAACATGAGAGACACGTGCAATGCACGAGTCCAGTACTAGTTATAAATAAATCATTTAAATCTAATTTGAAGATAATTAAATGTCATAAGTATGAATAAGCTTTAAAAATGGTGAATATAACCTTTTTATTGACGAGCTACGTCAATTACACCTATTAAAACAATTAAAAAAATTATTGAAATAAATTTAAATAGAGGAAAAGATCAGCTGATTAATGAATTTTAATATATTGACTATTACTTAAAAAATCTTCCTCTATAATTTAATTTGATTTTATAGTCCAAATAATTCTTTCATAACGTACCTAAAATAGTAGTAAATGAAACAAAAAGACTTAGTAGTAAATGAAACAAAAAGACTTATACTTCTATTTTTGTTTTCGTTTGAGCATATGCTTGTTCCCTGAATACAGCTAATACAATTAATAAAGGGTTGGAATAATTTGAAAGCATGAAGGTGTTTTAAAATATTAATTAAATTTTTTGTTACTTTTTTTTAATAATAAATTAAATTATTATTTAATAATTCTTTAAAATATTTAAGATGTTTTATATCTACTAATGCAAAAAATAACTATAAAATCACATCCAAAAATTTAAAAAGAAAAAAATATCACTAACAGAATTTTTGCCTTTTCCGACTACATATTCCAACTACAAAAAGCAATTGCAACATTCGACTACAGTAGTTAAAAGATTGAATTTTTAGTTTTATGTTTTAAAAATATTTTGCTGACAGCACTTTCGATAACTTTAACCGTAATATTTAGCGAAAAAATTTTGAGAATGAAATATTTTGACTACAACAGTCGGACAAGTCATATAATTAAAAACTGTAAACTAAATTTTGACCAAATACCTTGATAAATTTAATCGAAATATTTTAAAAATTAATTTATTATATTATAATTATAATTATCCGACTATCGTAATTGAATTATTTAAAAATAATCAATTGTACACTAAAAAGCATACAACCAAAAAATATTCTTTTATTAATTCAACCAACCATGATAGTTTTAATTAAGTTTTCGATTATAGCAGTCGGATAATTTTCTCAGGTATTGATATTTATTCATTAGAACTTTTTATTTTAACTCTTTCCTTTTTTCTCCATATTCTCTTTCTTGGCGATTTTTTCATTTAATCGAGTAATCTATCTCTCTTTCTCGGCGATTTCTTCATCTTAATCAAGTAATCTCTTTCTCTCTCTCTTTCTCGGTGATTTCTTCATTTAATCAAGTAATCTCTCTCTCTGATATCAATATTTATTCATTAGGGTTTTTTATTTTAACTCCTCCCTCTTCTCTCCATATTCTCTTTCTCGCTTGTTTCTTCGTTTAATCAAGTAATCTCTCTCTCTCTGTGTCTCTAGTATCAATATTTATTCATTAGGACTTTTTATTTTAACTCTTCCCTTTTTTCTCCATATTCTCTTTCTTGGCGATTTCTTCATTTAATCGAGTAATCTATCTCTCTTTCTCGGTGATTTCTTCATCTTAATCAAGTAATCTCTTTCTCTCTCTCTTTCTCGGTGATTTCTTCATTTAATCAAGTAATCTCTCTCTCTGATATCAATATTTATTCATTAGGGCTTTTTATTTTAACTCCTCCCTCTTCTCTCCATATGCTCTTTCTCGCATATTTCTTCATTTAATCAAGTAATCTCTCTCTCTCTCTCTCTCTGTCTCTCTCTCTCTCTCTCTGTCTCTCTCTCTCTCTCTGTGTGTGTGTGTGTGTGTGATCATTTTCTTGTGAATTTATTTTTCCTAAGCAGGTACGACGCATCAACAAGGTGATGACACGATTTCGACAACTTGATCGAGATTGGTGACTATGGCGCCGACTAAATCAGGTTCGATTTTAACCGAAAACCTAATAAATTCTTACCTTCCTTAATCAATTTAGAGCATACCATATTTTTTGTTTATTATAATTCTGAAATACATTTTCTGAGAATACGTGGATCTTTATGTTGATTTCTGGTTAGAGATGGAAATAAGGCGGGGCAGGTGCGGTGTTGGTTTAAGGTTGCATGGTGCAGGTGTGGGTGCGAGTGCGGTGCAAGTTGAAGTAATAATTTAGAAAAATAATGCGGGCGGACCGGATATGAATCTTTGCGGAGTTAAATAAATCTTTACCTATTTTGTGTTAATGATTTATTATAGCTCAATTCATTTAAATTTAACTCATAAGAAATTAAGCTAAATATAGTTCAATTAACTCATAATTTTTTTAAAAAAATATTTAATATTTTATACTACAAAGGGTCAATACTACTTCTAAACTATGCAATAGAATAATTTTGTTCTTCGTTAAAAGATGTCACAACTCATATTTCTACCTTACTCTTATAGATTAATGACAACAACTTATAATAGAAAAATTTAGAGCATTCCTAAAATTCAAAGGCAAACTCGATCTTTTATTTTCATTCTTAAATTCTTTTATAAATAAGTCACTTAAATCTTATCGAAAATAATTAAATGTCATTAACTATGGATATGCTTTAAAAGAGAATGAGTATATGCCGGAGTATATCTCTATTCATATCGAACACGTGAACTTTTTTTTTTTTTGCACTAGTGCATAAAATTTTAATCCGAACGTAATTAAAATTTTTATTCTCTCATAATGTGTCACGCCCCGCCCTGGGGGGCATGACTGGCACCTGGTGCCCTAGTAGGACCTAGACTGCTATCTGGTGAGCCTAGGCACTTCTGGTGCCTGGCTGGCTCTATCTCAAATTCTTGGAAACGAAGGGCTATATAACGGCTGTAAACACAGCCTCCGGCCAACAGGCCTATAGCCACATGTACCTGAAAATCAGCTAACCAGAAACATACTACTGTCAAGGGAACCTATGCGGGCCGGCAAGGCCACCATGCTGTCTAGTTCACTGTAGCTTAACAATAGCACGCTAAATAATTACGTGACCGACAAGGTCACCACTACTGACTGGTTATGGCCACACACGGCCAACAGGAACAGAAATAACAAATAACTATAATAAGCTGCACGGCCTCACACGACCGGCTCGACTGACCACAGGGAAATATATACAGACTGCAAGCCTCTAGGAATAACAATAGAAATGATCGGGACAGGGCCCCGACCTACCCGTACTGTACATCAAAAGAAAACGAAATACACCTCTGGAATTCAGACTCCGGATGACAGGAGCTGAATACTCAATAGCTGACTGGAATCACGAGGGATTGCCTCCTCGTCTATGAGTACCTGCAGGCAAGTAATGCAGCGCCCCACTGGGCGTCAGTACCACTGGTACTGAGTATGCAAAGCAACTGAAATAATATAACTGAAAACAACTGAATATAGATAACATAGATAGCATTTCTGTACAACAGGAGATAGCTGAATCTGAAGAAGCTGAAATGAACTGGATCAAGCTTTCTGTACTGATAAGGCAGAGGCGTGCCTGTAGACGCGTCGGTCTGCTGTCTAGTAGCTAGTATATAGCACATAAATAGATATACATATAAATACACACAATACCTGACCGACCCCCATAAGCCGGAAGGTGCCAACCAACACACAATCTATTTACCCCTACCCGGGTCTAAACCAACCAAAAATAAGTCACTCCACTCATCTGATAACTGTGAGCTCCTCCTATCGGTCCCCTTGGGTACGTAGCTCAGGCCTTGGCCTCTGACAATAAACTGTGTCTGAGTCCGAAGACTCCTGCCTCTGGGCGCAAGTGCACACGGGGTGTGTAATTAAAACTGCCCCTGGGTGCAAGCACACAACAGGGTAATTTTATAAAAATCTGTATTTGAAACTGCCCCCGGCCACAAGTGCACACAGAGTGTTCTGCCCCTGTAAACAGGGTGGACTGGCTCTGCGCAGAGTAAACTGAACTACCCCTGCAAGCAGGGTGGTCTGGACCGTATTATCATGGTGGTCGGCCATCATCGTCCTCTAGGTGGACGGTATCGCCCAGCTGGTGGCGGTATCTGAATCTGGTATCGACACAGCTATAACCCAGGGGCGGTGGGGATGCTAAAAGGGTGCCCACATGCCACAACAAGTCTCAACAAACAAATAGCACATAGAAATAGCAAGCATGTACAACTGGAAAGACTATCTGAAATCTAACTTCTTATTCTGATCTGTTTCTATACTGAACTGATTCTTACTAATTATACTGATTCTGCAATCTCTGTTTAACTATACGGCTAATCTGTAGCCATGATACTATCTGTCTGAATGGCTAATCTGTAGCCATAACTGTCTGTCTATCAGATCTTTCTTTACTGACTGTTATTATGAAAATCTGTTCCTTTTTATTCTACAACATGCTTGCTATTCACATAATAGGTTGTACTGAATCTGAACTACTAACTTGCCCTTGGGCACATGCTTTTCTAACTTTCAGACTGAATACGATATAACAACGCAAACTAGGTTTACTGAACTTTGCACAATACTTAACATTCAACTCCGGGAATTCTACTACGGAGTTTATTGTACTATACGAGGCTAAAGCTACTAACTTGCCGAAGGAACTAGCTTTACATACCTTAACCTCGAGTTATCCGACTGTCGGACGAGGCTCGGTCAATACTCCCGCTGTTTCTCCCAACTGCATTCATAAATATATCAATTAATACTAAATATAGCTTTATCCTGAAGAACAACGTCACTTTCGATATAATTATAGCCTAAACTTAGGCTTATCGAAAGACGGTCAAAAACTCGCTATTTTCCAGAAGTCCAGAAGGGAGAAGTATTCACTTCACAGCTAGGAGCACATAGACACTAGTTTGGAGCAATTCTACTTACCTTAGCTCGGTAGCTCGACGATTCGTCGGCCGTATTTCGCGAAACAAAATCCGTAGGAATGCTCCCTGCTGCTAAATACCTCGGTACCTGAGGTTAATTCAAGTTTGGACCGCGTTTGACAGCGTAATCGGAAGGAAATTATCAAATAATCCTCGTTCCTCTTTCTCTCTGCTTACCCTCTGTTTTTCACTGGAAATTATAAGAAACTTTAATGAAAAGTCGAAGTTGGAGGCTATATATAATTTGGACTTATAAGTCGCATTCAGGGAATGCGATTTATAAGTCGCATTCAGGGAATGCGATTTATAAGTCGCATTTTGCCTTGTGACGCGCCGACTTGGCGCTTGTCCGATCTTTCCCCGAGCCTTTTTCTAGCATGTATGGTTTTTAAATACTTTTAACCAACACGCGAATAGGCCATCTATATGCCGGAAATTTACGGGGTGTAACATTCTCCCCCCCTTAAGAACATTCGTCCTCGAATGTAAACTGCTATATAGAGGACTACTCAATTAGCTTAACTTGTTCTTAGGAAAATTTCGGCAGAGTTTCCTCTGTAATATGGACTATAGCAAAAACCTGAAATGCAGAAAAGTCCAATACAGGTACTGCACGCAATACTTTAAGATTTACTGGATAGCTAAACATCAATCTTTCTCATTTATACATATACAACCATCAGGTACTACATAAGTAATAATACGGACGTACCTGTCGCCTGACTAGGCCTGGAATAGGTGAGGATATCTAGCTTTCATATCTTCTTCAGCCTCCCACGTCATCTCCTCTCGGTTCCTGTTACGCCACAATACCTTGACAAACGCGATATCCTTAGTTCTCAATCTACGAATCTGTCTGTCTAAGATAGCTACCGGAACCTCTTCGTAGGCCAGCTCTTCTGTAACTTGGATATCCTGGACTGAGACTGCTCTGGATGGGTCTCCTATGCATTTCCTCAGCATAGACACGTGAAAGACGGGATGAACGGATTCTAGCTCTGGAGGCAAATTCAACCCATATGCTACTCGGCCTATCCTTCGACAAATCTGATAAGGCCCAACAAATCTTGGATTGAGCTTATCTTTCTTGCCGAATCTCATCACCCCTTTCATTAGTGATGCTTTTAAAAATACCCAGTCGTTCACCTCGAATTCTAGGTTTCTGCGCCGCACATCTGCATATGACTTCTGGCGGCTCTGTGTAGTCAGTAGGCGTTCTCTGATAGGTTTTACCTCCTCCTCTGACTGCTGAACAATGTCTGGCCCAATCAACGCTGATTTTCCTATTTCGAACCAGCCAACCGGCGATCTGCACTTTCGCCCGTATAAAGCCTTGAAAGGTGCCATCTGAATAGCCGAGTGATAGCTATTATTATAAGCAAACTCTATCAACGGCAATTGCTTGTCCCAGCTACCGCCAAAGTCTAGCACACACGCTCGCAGCATATCCTCGAGCGTCTGAATAGTGTGCTCAGCCTGTCCGTTTGTCTGAGGGTGGAAAGCAGTGCTCAAATTAATCTGCGTTCCCAGACCCTTTTGGAAAAATTGCCAAAATCTGGCCGTGAACTGCGCTCCTTTGTCTGAAATAATGGATACTGGCACTCCGTGCAATCTGACCATCTCGCGGATATACAACTCCGCGTCATCTTCGGCCGAGAAAGTAGTTCTTACTGGCAGGAAATGAGC
Organism: Datura wrightii; assembly: GCA_035772735.1. Lineage (NCBI taxonomy): Eukaryota > Viridiplantae > Streptophyta > Magnoliopsida > Solanales > Solanaceae > Datura > Datura wrightii. The sequence continues at coordinate 9,205,387 of JASDFA010000009.1, forward strand.
TGATTTAGTCAACCTGTCAATTATCACCCATATAGAGTCATGTCTGTGTCTGATACGGGGTAATCCTGCCACAAAATTCATATTCACTGCTTCCCATTTCCAGAGAGGCACAACTATGTCCTGAATCAAACCGCCTGGTTTCTAATGTTCTGCTTTCACCTGCTGGCAGTTAGGACACCGGGCTACAAATTCAGCAATTTCTCCTTCTTCTTTTTTTTCCTATCTAGCCACCAGTAGTTTTCTTTGATATCATGGTACTTTTTTTTTGTGTCGCGTCAGGGTGGAGAAAATAGTTGCTGGCGCAGTGTACCTCGTTCATGATCTGATGGCGGAGGCCTGAAACATCTGGAACACATAGACGACCTTTACAACGTAGCACTCCACCCTCTATTATTTTTCGAATCTGGCGCTTCCCTTGCAGGATTCTGTCCTTAAGCTAGACCATGTCAGGATCTGCATATTGCCGTTCTCTTACCCCCACAACTAAGGATGACACGGCGGTGTTCTGGATTACCGCTCTGTTGTCCTTCATTTCTATCACACGAACGGCTAAATTGACCAATTGATGTATCTCGCTGACCAACTCCCGTTGCTCGGGTTGCACATACGCCACACTCCTAATAGATCTATAGCTAAGAGCATTTGTTGCTTCATTACCTCTTCTTGACTGATATAACATTTTCATACTTAGAGAGCTCGGCATATAATTGACGGTCATACTGGCTTGTCTTGCCGAAGAGATCAACAGGTAGTTTACCGGCGTAACTAGAGCTTATCTGGCCTTCTGGCCACATGCTAAGGCTACTTGTTGCTGGGATAACCTGAACGACCGTCTGTGCACCTTGTGCCTTTATCTAATCAGAGGATCCTGATATTGATCATAACCTCTAATGATCTAGCTGCATAACCTTAAACAACTGAATAGTCGGGTTGAATGACCCGAATGTAGCAGTAGTCTAACAATGCTCTAACTGTTCTACTTGAGTACTTATAGTTCATGCATACTGCAGACTTGTGGGCATCTAATTGCTTTGTTATTTTGATTGAATCACTATAAGGCTGGGCTTAATCAAACTTACTCCCAGGCGATCAATCTCTGGATCTTCACGGGGAGTCTACTGATCTCCTGGTCTTAATAAACACTGTGCTAGCAGGGTACTATCAATTCTTACGCCTTGTGTGTATCCACTTGGATTTATACTGATATTCTGGGGAATTCTCGGTCTTATGAGCTATTCTGTAAATACTGGCCTTCTGCTAGGGCTCTGTATCTGAATATCTTACGAGAACCAGCTGAAGTACTAGTCTGTCACTGACTACTGATGTGGACCCCTTTCTTGGGGTGCCCACAGGCTTGTCTGACTTGTGGGGTATTCCTTGTAATAACTGCTAGGTTGACTAAGGTCAACTCTCACCTACAAGGCTGGGAAAACGATGTATGGCCACTTAACATACTGGAACAATTCTAGTATTGCTAATCTCTGAAGTATACCTATTCAGTCTCTAATTCTGGTTCTGGCACATGCGCTAGTGTTATTGATCTTTAGAGATGCTTCCCTGCTAATACAGGCGCCAGCTGGTCGGTAGACCGTCTAACTGCGCCCTTATCATCTAATTACCTGATTCAGGTTACTAACTCTTATAAGCTTCTAAAACCTAGATCTGGAAACAACATATAAGTCTATTAACTTAATAACTAAGAGCTGAGACAATTTCTATGGATTCATACATAAATCACACTTAACTTGCCCCTTCTTTTCGCTTTTCTCTTTTTCTTCTCTCTCTTTTCTCTTTTTATTTTTGGCAAGGGGTCCTGCAATGCAATTTGTACATGCTTTCTGGTACTAATCAGCATCTGTAATTGTAACCCCTATAGGCAGCTACTCACAGCACATCTATTATCTGTATATATATATATATATATATATATATATATATATCAGTAGCTACGTACAATACGTACCGAATTCTGGGGTGATACATAATCTCTGACATGCTCTGCTGAGTCTCATACTGTACATGATACACCGCTTCTACGGCCTAATAATATCTCCTGCCCTGACTTATCATTTCCTTAGACTTCCATCCCATTCTAGATGTAACAAACATAAACACTTTGGTTATTGTCTGCTGTTTGAAATTCCGCCACTCTTGCGATGTGGGGTCAACACTCGAATCTTGTGGCCTTACTTGGCATATATTGAGAGCCCATGACTGTCTGCTGGGCCTTATCTCTAGGTCACACTAAATTAGAATTGTTGTATCAGTAATTTCTTAACTTCTCCATAAGCGGACATACTGCGGTATTCTGAACCGCAATCTTACTGTCAACCCGAGGCTTAATCCTTAATACGATATTCTATCAATCCGGGGGTAATTTTAATTTCCCCACAAGATCTGACATTCCTGCTTCTTCCCCTCATCTTGCTTAAGCTGAACTCTGGGGTTCAAGGTACCTGCTCTTCATTGTTAACAAGATTACTGGTCAAGTATCAGTTCATACTTCCCCTGACTTGCAGTCAGACCTATCTAATTCACATGACCCCTCCCCCTTTCGATGTCACAACCGGATCATAACTATAATCTTATAGGTATATCTTGCTATCTGTTAGCATATATGGCGGACTTGGCCTTTTTCTGACTCAAACTTGACTATTACCCGGCATTCATCACTAACAGGTCTTTTACCCCTACTTCGGATAAGCTAACAGTCTTACTTTCTCTACTGGCTTATTATCATAAGGGTCTGCACAACTTACGTAATCATAGGGGCTCTTTATACTTTCTAATACTTACTAGGATCAATCAGCCCATCTTTACTTACTGCTTGATTTGGCAACCTCATCTCAAGTCTTATGCCCCTTTACTATACTGAAATCAAAATCAAGAGGTAGGAATAGCCCTTTTCTTATTGCAACAAATAGAAACATCTAACTGTATCATATCCGAAAGGATGTATTTGGGATTCCTGCATTTCCCTCTCTTTCTCATACTTACCTGGTGGTCTGACCTTGTCTGTAATCTTAAGCAGATCTTATATAGCTAATAAATAAATCAACTCGTATGTACATTATACTTCTGACTTCCTATTCTGACGTTACCAACGTATACTGGAAATAGTACCGATAAAGGTATCACGCTGGGAGGTCTCTGGTACCTCCTCCTGCTGCTGTAAGTATCTTGTAACTGGCTGATGCCCTCTTCTGTTGCTATATCTGATCTTTTGCCTGTAATAGGATAATGCTGATCTACCTTTGTATCTGTAATCAAAGAATACGGTAAGTTTTTAGGGACTCAACCCTATACTGTACCGCTCTAAAGCACGACTGACTGAGAAGGAAGGGTAACCATCCTATCATGCCTCGCAGCCTCCTGCCTATAGTATGTGGTGCACAACACATCCATAGACAAGACTCTACTTAGCACGGCTTGCAGACTCCCTGGGACACGACCTGCTCTGATACCAAGTTTGTCACGCCCCGCCCTGGGGGGCATGACTGGCACCTGGTGCCCTAGTAGGACCTAGACTGCTATCTGGTGAGCCTAGGCACTTCTGGTGCCTGGCTGGCTCTATCTCAAATTCTTGGAAACGAAGGGCTATATAACGGCTGTAAACACAGCCTCCGGCCAACAGGCCTATAGCCACATGTACCTGAAAATCAGCTAACCAGAAACATACTACTGTCAAGGGAACCTATGCGGGCCGGCAAGGCCACCATGCTGTCTAGTTCACTGTAGCTTAACAATAGCACGCTAAATAATTACGTGACCGACAAGGTCACCACTACTGACTGGTTATGGCCACACACGGCCAACAGGAACAGAAATAACAAATAACTATAATAAGCTGCACGGCCTCACACGACCGGCTCGACTGACCACAGGGAAATATATACAGACTGCAAGCCTCTAGGAATAACAATAGAAATGATCGGGACAGGGCCCCGACCTACCCGTACTGTACATCAAAAGAAAACGAAATACACCTCTGGAATTCAGACTCCGGATGACAGGAGCTGAATACTCAATAGCTGACTGGAATCACGAGGGATTGCCTCCTCGTCTATGAGTACCTGCAGGCAAGTAATGCAGCGCCCCACTGGGCGTCAGTACCACTGGTACTGAGTATGCAAAGCAACTGAAATAATATAACTGAAAACAACTGAATATAGATAACATAGATAGCATTTCTGTACAACAGGAGATAGCTGAATCTGAAGAAGCTGAAATGAACTGGATCAAGCTTTCTGTACTGATAAGGCAGAGGCGTGCCTGTAGACGCGTCGGTCTGCTGTCTAGTAGCTAGTATATAGCACATAAATAGATATACATATAAATACACACAATACCTGACCGACCCCCATAAGCCGGAAGGTGCCAACCAACACACAATCTATTTACCCCTACCCGGGTCTAAACCAACCAAAAATAAGTCACTCCACTCATCTGATAACTATGAGCTCCTCCTATCGGTCCCCTTGGGTACGTAGCTCAGGCCTTGGCCTCTGACAATAAACTGTGTCTGAGTCCGAAGACTCCTGCCTCTGGGCGCAAGTGCACACGGGGTGTGTAATTAAAACTGCCCCTGGGTGCAAGCACACAACAGGGTAATTTTATAAAAATCTGTATTTGAAACTGCCCCCGGCCACAAGTGCACACAGAGTGTTCTGCCCCTGTAAACAGGGTGGACTGGCTCTGCGCAGAGTAAACTGAACTACCCCTGCAAGCAGGGTGGTCTGGACCGTATTATCATGGTGGTCGGCCATCATCGTCCTCTAGGTGGACGGTATCGCCCAGCTGGTGGCGGTATCTGAATCTGGTATCGACACAGCTATAACCCAGGGGCGGTGGGGATGCTAAAAGGGTGCCCACATGCCACAACAAGTCTCAACAAACAAATAGCACATAGAAATAGCAAGCATGTACAACTGGAAAGACTATCTGAAATCTAACTTCTTATTCTGATCTGTTTCTATACTGAACTGATTCTTACTAATTATACTGATTCTGCAATCTCTGTTTAACTATACGGCTAATCTGTAGCCATGATAATCTGTCTGAATGGCTAATCTGTAGCCATAACTGTCTGTCTATCAGATCTTTCTTTACTGACTGTTATTATGAAAATCTGTTCCTTTTTATTCTACAACATGCTTGCTATTCACATAATAGGTTGTACTGAATCTGAACTACTAACTTGCCCTTGGGCACATGCTTTTCTAACTTTCAGACTGAATACGATATAACAACGCAAACTAGGTTTACTGAACTTTGCACAATACTTAACATTCAACTCCGGGAATTCTACTACGGAGTTTATTGTACTATACGAGGCTAAAGCTACTAACTTGCCGAAGGAACTAGCTTTACATACCTTAACCTCGAGTTATCCGACTGTCGGACGAGGCTCGGTCAATACTCCCGCTATTTCTCCCAACTGCATTCATAAATATATCAATTAATACTAAATATAGCTTTATCCTGAAGAACAACGTCACTTTCGATATAATTATAGCCTAAACTTAGGCTTATCGAAAGACGGTCAAAAACTCGCTATTTTCCAGAAGTCCAGAAGGGAGAAGTATTCACTTCACAGCTAGGAGCACATAGACACTAGTTTGGAGCAATTCTACTTACCTTAGCTCGGTAGCTCGACGATTCGTCGGCCGTATTTCGCGAAACAAAATCCGTAGGAATGCTCCCTGCTGCTAAATACCTCGGTACCTGAGGTTAATTCAAGTTTGGACCGCGTTTGACAGCGTAATCGGAAGGAAATTATCAAATAATCCTCGTTCCTCTTTCTCTCTGCTTACCCTCTGTTTTTCACTGGAAATTATAAGAAACTTTAATGAAAAGTCGAAGTTGGAGGCTTTATATAATTTGGACTTATAAGTCGCATTCAGGGAATGCGATTTATAAGTCGCATTCAGGGAATGCGATTTATAAGTTGCATTCCTGGAATGCAACTTATAAGTCGCATTTTGCCTTGTGACGCGCCGACTTGGCGCTTGTCCGATCTTTCCCCGAGCCTTTTTCTAGCATGTATGGTTTTCAAATACTCTTAACCAACACGCGAATAGGCCATCTATATGCCGGAAATTTACGGGGTGTAACATAATGTTAATTACTCGTTAACTTTAATTCAGTAATAATTATGATTTTTATTCTCTCATGATATTCTTTACTCGTAAACTTTAATTCAAATAAAAAATTCAACATATTCTTAAATATTATTTAGCCTAATGATTACTCCACATATGAATCAATTCAATCCTCAATAAACTACGCAAAAAGAAATGCAAAAATTATGTATAAGAAGTGCAAACATTGTGCAAAGGTGCAAAAATATGTGCATAAAATGTGTAGAAAAACGTGAAGTTTCACAGGGGTTCAAGGGTATTTTTTCAGTTAATCAAATAATCTCTCTCTTTCTCCACGATTACTTCATTTAATCAAGTAATTTTTCTCTCTTTCTCGGTGATTTCTTCATGTAATCAAGTAATCTCTCTCTTCTCATAGATTTCTTAATTTAATCAAGTAATCTCTCTCTCTTTATCTTTCTTGGTGATTTCTTCCTTTTATCAGGTAATCTCTCTCTCTCTGGTATGGATATTTATTTATTACAACTTGTTATTTTAACTCCTCCCTCTTTTCTCCATATTCTCTTTCTCGACGATTTCTTCGTTTAGTCAAGTAAGCGCTCTCTCTTTCTCGGCGATTTCTTCATTTAATCAAGTAATCTCTCTCTCTTTCTCTTTCTTGGTGATTTCTTCATTTTATCAGGTAATCTCTCTCTCGCTGGTATGGATATTTATTCATTACAACTTGTTATTTTAACTCCTCCCTCTTTTCTCCATATTCTCTTTCTCGGCGATTTCTTCATTTAATCAAGTAAGCGCTCTCTCTTTCTCGGCGATTTCTTCATTTAATCAAGTAAGTGCTCTCTCTTTCTCAGCGATTTCTTCATTTAATCAAGTAATTTCTCTCTCCCCCACACCCCCACCCCACCCCCTCTCTGATATCATATTATTCATTAGGATTTTTTATTTTAACTCCTCCCTCTTCTCTCCGTATTCTCTTTTTCGGTGGTTTCATTATTTAATCAGGTAATTTCTTTTTCTCTCTCTGCTCATATTTTTGTGAATTTATTTCCCTAAATAGGGCCAGCGCAGCAACAAGGTGGGTCACACGATTTCAACGACTTGGGGGAGATTGGTGACTGCGGCACTGATTAAACGAGTTTCAATTTTACCTTAAAACCTAATAAATTTCTACCTTCCTTAATCAATCTAGGCCATACCATATTTTTTTTATTATTATAATTCTGAAATACCTTGTCTGAGAACATGGGGATCTTCTAGTTGATTTCTAGTTGAGGTAAAGAAGATAACTTAATATTTTTTGGCAAGTTTAAAAAAAAATTTATTAATATTAGGAAAATTATTATTGCAACAAAAGAAAAAGGTATACATTGATTGGTTTCTTAGGTTCTGATTTTCTGTTTGTAAATTGACAACAGAAAAAGCTAATAAGTAATAGTTCTCTGTCAAAATATTCGTGAAATTTCTAATTATAGTGTCGGGATAGTCAATATTTTTTTTTTGGCAGAAAATAAATACATCCGACTATATTAGTCTGGGGCCTACATAAAAAAAAATTAAAATATCAATGTACCAAGTATAGTAGTCCAAATACTAATTAATAAATAACTACTCTATTTTTATCTATATTATATTAAAAGTGTGAAGGTTTTTAGAATGTTGATTGAATTTTTTGCCCTTTATTAAAAGATATTATAATAGACAAAATCGTCATTTACTATTTTTATAAAATAATTATTTAAATTTATTATTTTTAATTATTTTCATCATCATATTAAGTTTTCTATTTATAAAATAACTCTATTTGTGGTGTAAATCTAAAAGCAAATAAAAAAATTTCATCAAATTTTTTTTTTTAATAGTCACAAATTTTCTTACCTTATTTTATTATATTAAATTTTTTACTTATGGCATAACTATAACTCTATTTAGAGTGTAAATCTTAAAATAAATAAATAAATAAATAAAAACCAAACAAAACACACACACTTGCACGATAGTTTTTTTTTCCTTTTTATTTGAATTTTTTTTTCTTTTTTGATTTTAGGACATTTTTAAAAAAGTTTTTTTTTTCTTTTCATAGTGACAATTTTTTTTTCTCTTTGAAGAATCTTTTTCTCTTTTTAATAGTAATGTCCTAATATTCTTATACTTTCAAATTCTTTTTGATTATAAATCTTTCCACTTCTATAGAAGGATTTATAGTTGCATAATTTAATTCATTAACTTTTTACCATCAACACCTCTAATTCAATCTCCAACTTTGTATGTTATCGTATTAATCTATCTTTTTCTTTTTTCATGTTATGATTTTTTTTAATGTTATTGATTTGAAAAACATAATAATAATTGTTATGCAGCTCAGGTTGTTTGTGTTCAAAAATAATTTAACATAGATTATCTCATTTAATTGAGTCTAATATTAATACTATATTAACCGACATTCTTCATTTACTCATACATTTTCACAAGTTTCATATACTTAGGTAAAGTAATTTCTTCATCTCATAAAATAATTTCTTTATAAAATTATAAATTATTATAATTATAACTGTTATACACAATTTATTTTAGATAATATTGCAATAAAATCTGAAAAGAATTTCTTGAACAAAATTGTGCCTATTAATAAAGTCGATATGCTTCTTATTATATAATAAAAGTCTTATTAATTGAAACTGTATTAGTAAAGAGTATAAAAAGGGAACAAAGGAAGACAAACGAACAGGTGTACCATTACTTTTTCAATTTTTTTTTTTTTGAAGATGTAATACAATCTTCAAATATTTTACAATATATAAAATTGTCATTTACTATTTTTCTCAATTAATTGTTATTTAATTATTATAGATCTTTACTAATTTTTAAAAAGTAAAACTCCTAATATTTAGTATTTTAATATTGATTAAAATTTTGCTTCTTAAATCTTTCCTTATTTGAACTATATTAAAAGTCCTAACATTTAAGACTTTCAATTACAATTCTGTTAACTTATATCTCAATCCATTATTTATTAAACTAACTAATTACCCATCACAATATTTCAATACGAAAAAATAAATAAATTAAAGAGTATAATTTTATTATATATTAATACGTGAATTCCTCCTTCTCCTCCTTTAACTTCTTCTTCTTTTAAAAAAAATTGTATAATCAATTATTTTTATAGAAACATAATATACTTTAAGTTGTTTCAATTAATCGAGTACTAATTGAATTGAAATCATCTCACAAAAGGTAAAGTGAAAATTTTAAAATTAATTTATTATTAAATATTTAAAGTACGAAGCCTTTTAGCAAAATCATTCACCTTTTTATCCTTTTAAAAATAGAGTTCACACTTGATAAAATAGTTATTTAATTATTTTTTTAATATTTAGGATTTTAAAATTAACTAAATTTTATGTATTAAATTCTTCATTATTTAAATTATATAGAAAATGTTTAATATTTATATATAAATATAATGCATGTATTCAGTGCTCATTTAAACCTTTCAATCAAATGCTATTTCTATGATGTTTTTGTTCATTAAAATAAATATTAGAATAAACCGAAGAAAGAACAATTAGATTGGATCAAACTCTTAAACATAATCATTTATCAATTTGAAATTCATAATTTTCTTTCTAAAATTCTTATATTATTACACAAACATATCTTTTAAATACTATTTATGCTATTTTTATAAATTTATTCTTATTAATATGAGGTATACACGCGAAGCGCGTATATTTAGACTAATAATTTAAATACCCCCAACTAGTTTAGTCGGGATATTGATAAAATAAACATTTAATAATTTAAGTATGCTTATTACTGGTGTTGGAATATTTATATTTATCAAATAAAATTATATTTATATTTAGATTACTTTAGTCGGAACATTTATATTGACTGAATATTATTTTATTTGTATTTAGACTACTTTAATCGGAATGGTTAAATTTCTTTAATTTTTTTTATTTTACATTGTCTGATTACTATTATCGTAAATGTTCGACTACAGCAGTCGGAAAATATTTTTAGTTTCTGACCCTGAACTAATTGTGATAGGGGAGCCTTGTTGGCTTGATGCATTTAAGTGTTGCTATATGTTAAATACACATATCTCATACCAAATTTTATTTGGGAGTTTTGTTCTCATAACCAATGGTTTATCTATAATTGGAGGCATACAATTTTTGCTAAACCAACTTAGATATGAACTAGCATTATTAACATGATTTTATAATTTTGAACTGTGCTCTTAATTTAACAATTCGAGCAAATGACCTTGCAAGAACCAATTGCAAGTTGATATCAAAGTACATATGATCATACCATAGATGCATCTATTAAATTTATATAATAGCGAACGGTTCACATGACGGGTGAACAGGCCCATATTCACCCTTTTATAAGTTTCAAAATTTCAGGGAATATAATTCCAATCTTAGCTGATCAAAATCATTCTATCACGAGAACAAGCAACACAAGAGAATTCTTAAAGAATCTTTTATTTCTTCAACATATAGCCACGTGAATTCTCAATTATTTTTGTATCACATTTAAACCGGGATGACCAACCAGTTATGCCAACTTAGCTTTATTTAAGTAAACTTCTAGTTTACTTTCGTATGTGATTTTGTCATCATACTCATATATATGTACTACAAACAAAAGAAAACGGCGGGAATCTTTTATATAAATATTTACAATTCGCTTCAATTGTAGTAATATGAATAATTTATAGTCTCAATTTTTTTTTAAAATATCTTTGAAACTTATAAGTTTCCTTTTGAGACTTAGTAGTAACACATTAGCTCTTCCAGAGCTCTCAATTAATTTTGTGTACTACCACATATTCCATCATATCAACATCATTAATTGTCTCTCCACATAGTTTCAACTGAGAAACAATTCTAAACATTGCAAAGTTGTACTCATGAACAGACTTATAGTCTTGAATGATCCAATCATATCGTGTCTTTGGGTGGATGACCATTTTCAGGTGGTCATACCTTTTTTTAGGTTATTCCACAAAACAAGTGGATTCTTAATCGTGAGATATTCAATTTCTGAATTTCGTCGATATGGTGACGCAAGAATATCATAGCCTTAGCACGATCTTGGTTTGATGCTTTATTTTCACTTTGAATGGTGTATCCAAGACCCATTGCATCCATATGGATTTCAGTATCCAACACCCATGAAAGATAGTTGTTACCCGAACTTTGAAGGGCAACGAAATCAAGTTTAGTAAAGTTAGTCATATTAAAAGAAAGAGAAAAATAATACCTTGACCTTCAAATTTTGAGACGGTAGAGTCGTAGAGCAACAATATCACCAAAGGAATATCATTCCTGTGGTTAAGTAATACATCTTTCGAAAACGAAAGTTTAATTTTTCTTACCTCAGATCTTTCAAAGTGAATGATCAAGGCAGAGACTCGTGTTGAAAACGTGTTATGAAATAATAAAGCAAGAGGAAGAATATTGTAGAGAAAGGGAGAAGAGAGAATAATTCTTATTTCTCTTGATGGAATGAAAAACAATGAAGGAGAACCCTTCTATTTGTAGGGATAATTTCTCCTAACTTTTCTCCAAAAGATAGACTTTCACTATAATATAAACACATGTATAACCAACAATACAAATACTTTTATAGACATTCATTATAATATAAATACATTTATAACAATCATTTGAAAATTTTAATATTAAGGAATTTAAATTTAATTAAGATTTTATCTTTAATAATTTTTTTATATGTACATAATAATAAGCATTCATGTAACTTTTTGTAACAAAATTATATAAATTTTTTTAAAAAAAGTGTTTCAAATTCAACATAGGATATGTGTGGAAAATTATGAGAACAACATATATTTTCTAACTCAAATTCATATTCTTGTGCATACACTAATCTAAAATAGTACTAAATCAAAGAAAAATAGTACAACAATTTCAAATATCTAAATTTAATATATTAACGCGAAATTTACGTGCGATGCACGTACATTGCACTAAACTAAGTAGTAATAATAATAATAACAACAACATTAATAGGAAATTAATAAAAGTAAATGAAGTGGGCCGACGTTTTTCCGTTAGGCCTCACTTTCAAGCCGTCATTGGCACTGTTGACCTTTGTTAGCCTTTCATTTAACGGCTTCCGTCACGCCTATATATACGGGCTCTCTCTTTCCCCTTAATGGAGTATTTCTCACTAGTACTACAATAACTCTTCACTATTTAAAATATAGCCAAACATTGCTTTTCTCCATTTTTATTATTCACACACTCTTTCTTTCTTTCCTCTTCTTTTTGTTTTGGTTTCAAATGGTTGCGTAAAGAAGAAGTGTAGTATCTCTGTCTCTATATTCTTCCTTCTTTTTTTGATAGATTCATCTTTCTCTTGACGAACCAATAGCTACACAAAATAATAATAATAATAACAGATTGAGAAATGGGGAAAAAAGAGCAGATCAACAACGACCACAAAGACAAAGAAAGAGTTCAAGCTGTTCTTCAACTTCTCAGAAAACAAGCTCCTCTTACTGTTAAACAGGTATCCAATTTTTTTTCGCTTTTTTTTTTCCCGGTTGATTTCTCATATGATCCTCGACTAATAGTTACTATCCCCAGAAAGTCGCCCTTCTTGTTGATTCTAATTTTTTTGAGTCACCCTTTGAGAAATCAATTCATTTTTTTAGACTAAAAAAATAAAGATTTTTTTTCCAGATTGATTTCTGAAATGATCCTTGACTAATAGTTATTATCACGAAAAGTCATTTTTTTTTTATCTATTCTAATTTTTATGGGTCACCATTTGATAAATCAATTCGTCTTTTTGAGTCTAAAATACTAGGAATTATAACAGAAGATTGTTTTTGTTGTTGTGGAACAGGAGAAGTTGTGTAATAGTGCATGTGTAGAGAGATTTCTGAAAGCGAAAGGTGAAAATGTGAAGAAAGCAGCTAAGCATTTGAGGAATTGTCTTAACTGGAGAGACTCTTTAGGCATTGGTAATATTATTTTTTATTTTAATTGAAGAAATTGAATTTGTCTTCTCTTTTTGTTTGTTCTAAAGAAGAAAAGAATCAGAGAATCTCTCTCATTTTCATGTGCTTTTTTCTTTGTTTAGTTTTGAATGATTTGAGTTTCACAAAATCTAAGTCATTATTAAAGTAAATTGATCCTAATTAAAAGATTTAAAAAGCCTTTATCTCACTTTATTTTATTTTAATTAAATGTTGCAGATCATCTTATTGCTGATGAATTTTCCGCTGAGTTAGCTGAAGGAGTAGCTTTTGTATCTGGTCATGATGATGAATCTAGACCTGTTGTGGTAATTTTCACTTTTTTTTAAAAAAAATTTGTGTTATTTCCTTATTCAAATTTAACCTTATAAAATATTTTCGAGTAAATAATTGTTACTTTTTTTTTTTTGGACCAAATTGTAGATTTTCCGGATCAAGCAAGATTATCAGAAATTTCACTCACAGAAACTGTAAGTATTTTAATCTTATCTATACGAATATGATAAAGTATTATAACGGTATTGTTATGAAGTAATTATCTTAATTTTATCTGTACGAAAATAAAGTATTATAACGGTATTGTTATGAAGTAATTATCTTAATTTTATCTGTACGAAAATAAAGTATTGTAATGGTAATATTATGAAATAATTACTTTAAGCTTATCTGTATAACGGTACTATTATGAAGTATTTACCTAAAATTTATCGATATGAATACGACGAAGTATTGTAACGGTAATTTTATAAAGTAATTACTTTAAGCTTATCTGTATAACGGTACTATTATGAAGTAATTACCTCAAGCTTATCAATATGAATACAACAAAGTATTGTAACGATAATTTTATAAAGCAATTACTTTAAGTTTATCTATATAACGGTACTATTTTGAAGTAATTACCTCAAGTTTATCAATATGAAAACGATAAAGTATCGTAACAATAATGTTATAAAGGCCTATCTGTATAACAGTACTATTACGAAGTAATTATCTCAAGCTTATCGATATGAATATGACAAAGTGTTGTAACGATAATGTTATGAAGTAATTACTTTAAGCTTATTTGTATAACAATACTATTATGAAGTAATTATCTCAAGCTTACCGGTATGAATACGGCAAAGTATTGTAACAGTAATGTTATGATGTAATTATCTTAATTTTATCTGTACAAATACGATAAAGTATTGTAACGTTACTGTTATGATGTAATTACCTTAATCTTATCTGCACGAATACGGCACAATATTGTAACGTTACTGTTACTATACCTAAATCTTATATGCACGAATATAACACTATATTATAATGTTATTTTTATGATGTAAATACCTTAATCTTATCTGCACGAATACGACACAGTATTATAATATTATTATTACAATATAAATAGTTTAATTTTGTTTACACGAATACGGTATAGTATTGTAATGTAATTATTGCGATCTATTGAGATTTAATTTTTAAAAGATAAATTCAATATTTTTGAAAAAAAGTACTAGTATGATCTTCTTACATTCTTTATAGAAATGGAACTGAAAATTTGGGGTTAAAAAAAAAAAACCTGTAGGTTTACTCGGTTGCTGGTGTTTACATTGGAGGTGGCAATTCAAACCATGGCCAAAAGTGTTGAACAATTTGTTGTTCTATTTGATGCCAGTAAGTCTTTTCTTATTTTCTTGTAATGACAATATTACCCTTGTTTAACTCATCATGAATTTGAAAATAGAGGGTAGTTTGGTAATTTGACAAAGTATCTACTTGCATAGCTAATCACAACTCAGCTTTCTCTCAGTTAGGGAACTTCATTTAATGTACATTCTATTCTATATTCTGAGGCGTTTCCAAGAATTTTCAGTCTGAAAATATTTCTTATAGACACCTTTTTATAAAATTTATATAAAAATTGGTTCTCATAAAATAGTTAGCATTCCTCAATCTTTAATTAGAAATTTTAAATTTTGAGTTATGAAAATAAAAATTATGTTGAGATTATATTGGGAGAACTGTCTCTAAAATTTTTTGAAAAATCATAATAGTTCAGTTAAGTAACTATCTGAACTTTTACTTTGTTGATGATAGTTCAATTCCCCACTTTATAATCCTCTTCCCGAACTCTCCCTCCCCTGTTCCCATTTTTTTTCAATATATATATACAAAACCCCATTTCAGAACTTTTTAATTTCCAATGTCACGCCTAATCACTTAATTAAAGAGCAATTAATTAACTAATCAATTTTTGCCTGCTACCCTCTAAATTAGGCAGGCAAGATTCTGAAAAAAAATTCATGCTTTGCCTGGAGTGCCCTTGAGGTGTTGCTTTCAAGTTAGAGAATGTAGGGGTATAAATTGTAAATTCTCTTATAGGAAAACTCAATAATGTCATGCAAAAGTGACCATAATTCTACTTTTTCTTACCCTGTCAGAATCCAGAACTCAAAGCACAAAAAGAGAAAAAAGGGAAAAAAAAAATAAATCGAACATGGCCTGTAGTTGAATTTGAATTTTGTGTTTGCTTTTTTTTTTTTCCACTTTATTGTTACATTTAATATTTTGGGGGGTACGTTTGACTAAATCAAATCATTGGGGACTGCTGTGCAAAAATGCAGGCTTTTTCAGGTCCGCATCAGCTTTTATGAACATCTTGTTGGCTTCACTGAAAATAATTGCGGATTATTATCCAGGCCGACTTCACAAAGCTTTTGTCATTGATCCTCCTTCACTTTTCTCTTATCTTTGGAAGGTATTTATTTTTTTCCAATTAATTCTATCCATTTTTCTATGTAATATTTTGTTATATGCTACTAAATTTTATAAGTTGTAGTAAATATGTATTTGTAATACTTTTATAGTTTCATATTAATTATCGTATTTCGCTTTTTAAAAATTAAATTATTTAAATTTTGACTAGCAATTTAAAAATTCCTCGTTCTGCTGAATCTGCCTCTTGAAAAAAATGCCACGAAATAAGAAGAATTGATGGATTGGTCCTTATCTATGATGAATTTTAACTTTTATATACTAATTATGTGAATAGTAACCTTTTACATACTATTTTTAACCTGTTGCAACACAAATAGAACGTCTTACTTTTTTAAGATAAGGATGAAAAATATATCTAAACTATTTAGGTTTATTGAGTTTTCTATCTGAATTATTAAGTGATTATTTTTTTCTACCTGAACTATCACCAAATATTCATCAAAACGTAACTTAAAAATCAGTTGCTCACTCTTCCCAGTTGATATTTCAGATGGAAAAAGTGAGCAACTGATAGTTTAGGTGTGTTTGAATAAATATTTCGTGATAGTTCAGATAAAAAACTCACACATACACCTGATAGATCTTTGTTTTAATTTTTTTTATTTTTGTTGCAGGGTGTTAAGACATTTGTTGATCTAGCACCATTGACAATGATGGTATCATCACTCGACTTTGAAGAGTCTTTAGAGTTCAATGACTTCACTGCTTATCCAAGAGCAGCATCCCTTAGATTCAATCCTTCTTCAATACCCTCAAGTGGTGGCAATAAGATTGGATCATGCTCCTCATCAAGATTCTCCTTCACTGTCTCACATCATTTTGACTCTGTGAAGCCATGGTACTTGTCCTTAACTGACACCTCATCAGCTAAAGTGGGACCCACCACAACCCCAGTACTGGGCCCAGCCATCTCACCCCTCAATGCTAGGTCCTACTCATTCGCATCACCCATTGACAGGACCCCACGTGGCAACCATATGGGCCCCACTAGCAAGAAAGGCTTTTTCCCATCTACACCTTTGCCCCAAAAGACTCAAGAGATGATGGACCGTTCAGAAATTCGCCATCCTAGGGCTGTGAGGCCGTCGTTTTTTCAATCTCCGGCTATGTTCTTCAAGAAAGACGGTAACAATTGCCATATCAGTCGAGCCGATAAGTCTCGGGAATTGTTCCAACCCTTCTTGAAGTTCTATCGGAGGCCGTACGATGAGATGACTTATAGGTCAAAGATGAGACCCCCTCTAGGCGGACTTATCTCAATCGTCTCACCGCACATCAGACGCAGACATATGTCCGTCTCTCAACGGTTTTGACTGATACTAGAACGAAGGTCTAAGCACGACAGATGCCGTATAATTGAGTGACAATGAAATTAATTAGCGAGACTTTACTTTTTCTTTTTTAAATCAGGGCTGTTCTGATTTATCTAAGTACATAAATATATTTTGTTACTATGATCATTGACCAAGGAGTTTGCTTGGTCCTCAACAAATAATAGATTAATTGTTTAATTATCAATTCTCCCAATGTTTCGCAATTCAATATTGTTTGTGGCTCTAATTTAGGAGTAACACATTAGTCATGCTACATTAATTTTGTGTTTGGTAAAATTGAAATTTTTTAATTGTTTCTCTATGGTAAGAAAATAGACAACGTACAATGTGGGATGTGAAATATTGTGCAAAAATGTCTCATTTAGGGCTATGTGGTCTTTACTATAATTACTACTCTTACCACCTTTGGGTAATGCAAAAACAATGTGTGGAAACAAGACATCGTGGTCGTAACGATGAACATCACATTGTAAAAACATTTATGAGCTAATCAAATTTTCAAGAAGACCAACTAAGGTCATTTCCAAAAATAATCATTTTTTAAATATTGTCACAAGGACTTCATTTTATTTTTTAAGTTTTTATATTAGAAGTGGGGGTACGGAGGATGAAGAGACACTTGTGTTTGAACTTTGAACTTTGTTATTCTTGATAATATTTATAATAAAATAAAGGACCAAAATTTGAAAAATCCTAATCTTGTAAGTTAGTCTTTGTATTAGTTAGTCAGTCAATTTTTATCTTATTCTACTTTTAAAAATATTATATTTGAATCTTCAAAGTTGGCAGAGCTCTGAGTAGGAATATGTGTCGTGGTGCTGTTGTATTCAAAAGTCAAATGGGAGCTTTAATATAGCTGACCATATTCTTAATTCTTAATAAACAAATAATTATAATTAGTACTTCTTCTCAATTCTTATATTTGTTTTGTTTATTAATATCCACGGACTTGTGGTATTTTATGGGAAACTGAAACAGATCACGAACGCATATACGCATCTACGTGAAAAAAGAAATAATTAATTGTAATATGTAGTGTAAAGTATACAAGATTTACATATATTTTGTCTTTGTATTTATTTGTCAAGAAGTAATCAAGGTTTCTCCAAGTTCTTATTTTATTTAATATAATTATATAATTTTATATTATTATTTTTTTAGAAATTTATAATTGCTATTCTTTGATTGCTTACAAGGTAAATCTGCTTTTGTGCAATACCTCGCAAACTACACGAGAAATGTGAACTACGTTAGACTTGCCCAGTGAGACGAGCTCGGTTGAGGAAAAACTAGACGAGGGGAATCCGATCCCTTGAGCTGACTAAGAAAGAAATAGATGGAACTCGATTCATGATCTCTCCGCTGCACCAACTCAGCCATTCTTGTAAAGGGGTGGGGGTGGGGGTGGGGGTGGAAGGATGACGTTTTTGATGCTATGTTGTTTGTTTGAACTCACTGAATCAAGATTTTTGGGTTGGAATTTAGTGGATTGGTGATTTATGAAATGTACAAAAAGGTGTGTTTGTACCGTACTGGCCATTGATTTATTGCTTGGATGTTCTTGCTTTGTCAGGTTGTATTTTAGTGTGTATAATATATTATAATAATTAATATCTCTCACTTACTTTTCTTTATGATTTTTCGAGAGTTACATATCAAAGAGGAAGTGATAGATGAATCAGTATTTGTCATACTTCCATATATTACTTACTGAGATATAGTTCGTACTCATTTTTTCTTGATTAGATAGAAGCCCTATTCAATCCAAAAATAATTGAAGGAGTGAACATTTTGGTCCCTTTCCCTTTCCTTCAATGGTTAGGACATTATATTTTTATATCCAAATATATGAATTTAATTAGTGTAACAAGTATTCATTCCATGTGATTATATAGTGTTCATTGTTGAGTTCGTCTAGATAAAATTTAGCAATAACATATAATTAGCTATATGAATTAAATCTTTGCTTATTAACTTTTTTTCCACTTCTCTTATTAAATATATTGTTATATGTAAATTCATCCACTTAATATATGGTCAATAAGTCACACTCAACTACTCAACAAAGTATATGGTAGAATAATTATTCAAAATAGATGTCGTTTCAATCTTTTCTTTAATAACTCCAAGAACAATTACACATCAATAATGAGGTGTGCAAGTAGAGATGATCTAAAATTTAAACTTGATTATTTTGACTTTTGAGATATTAAAACTGAATTAATTATACTTTTAAAATCATAGCTCAAATTAATAATTTGCTGAAACTTACAAATGTGAATAAGGTAAAGGATTTTTTGATACATTTGGAAAAGTCAAATTCAGAACTTAATTTTTTTTTTTTGTGGGAGAAGGGTTTAAAAATACTCCTCTACTTTAGTATATTTAGCTAATTTTGTCCTAGTTATACTATAGGGTCAAATATACTCCGCCGTTAATAAAGTAAACAAAATTGTCCCTTAATTGGATGGAATAATCTAAATTGACTTAAAATACCCAATTTCAA
The DNA here is from genome assembly GCA_035772735.1 of Datura wrightii. Lineage (NCBI taxonomy): Eukaryota > Viridiplantae > Streptophyta > Magnoliopsida > Solanales > Solanaceae > Datura > Datura wrightii. The sequence continues at coordinate 9,225,118 of JASDFA010000009.1, forward strand.
TTAAATTATCCATTTTTTCTTTAAATTCGAATCCGCCCCCACTAAACTAAATAAACTCATTAGGATTTAATTATTCAAAAAGCAAACCAAGTTCTCAAAAATTATTCAAAGAAAAAGCCTTAAAAATAAAAGGAGTTCGATCACACAGTTATTTCTCCTCCGAAAATATTGGAACAAATAAAATAGTAATCAAATATTTACCAAATCAGGTTTCATCGTTCTTAATATGAAGAAATTTGAAAAATATTTAATTTCTATTTTGTTTGTTCCAATATTTTTGGAGGAGAAATTACTGTATGATCGAACTCCTTTTATTTCTATGTTTTTTCCTTTGAATAATTTGAAAGCTTGTTTTGTTTTGAATAATTAAATCCTAATGAGTTTATTTAGTTTAGTGGATCGGGTTCGGATTTAAAGAAAAAATGGGGTAATTTAATTGAAATTGTGTATTTTAAGTCAATTTGGGGGATTCAATCCAGTTGAGGGGCAATTTTATTTACTTTATTAACGGTGGAGATATATTTGGCCCTATCCTTTTTTTTTTTATCAAACATGCTAAGGGGAGGAATGGTTGTTAAGCATAAGTTTCGTAACGGACTACTTCATCCGTTTTTATTTTACTTGATTCTTATATATATTAAATTTTTTAAAATAAATTTATTATTTCCTTTCAATATTATTTTTATTATTAAATAACTATATAAAATAATAATAATTAAATTTAAAAATTTAAAATATAATTAATAAAATTAGTTTAGGAAAATAAACCTTTAATAAATATATATTTAATAAGGGTGTCAAATAAAATAAAACGGAGGGAGTATTTTCAAACTTTGTAAGTATACTCTTTTGGCACTTAATTGGCAAATGTGGAAGAGAATGTAAAAGAAAGTTCAAGTTCAACAACTGTATAGAAAAACACCCATTTCCTCAGTCATCGTTTCCTTTGATTCTATTCACATTATTTCCTATTGATAACCTAGTTAAATTTGAATTTGAGTTAATTTAAAGACTTGAGGAGAAAATTGATCCCTTATTTTTACGTTACTTATATTTTTTTTATTATTTAATTTATAATACTTTAATAAAAAAATTATTTTTAGGCTGAGTAGGAACTCTCAATTGCGATATGGTTCGGCCCAACTCGTGGCCCTCGTCGCGACTTCAGTATCACGATCGTGATTAATTATATTTTGATTTAAATAAATAATTGTCCTAATTAATTATTTTAGTTGATTATGATAGCTATAAAGAATTTGGAGGGAATAGTAAATTTTACTCTTTTAAGGAAGTTTCATTTTCGTAGGAATTAATTTTGTAATTCTTTATAAATTTATTTTTAAATATAAAAAATTTAGAAATAACATAAAAGATATGAAAATTCATTCTTTTTTATTTAAACTAATCTCCATTTAAGCGTATTACACGTAGCCATCATATTAATAAGATTAGATTTTTGAAAATAACATAAATAATATTTAAAAGATATGTTTGTGTAACAATATAAGAATTTTAAAAAAAAATTATAAACTTTAAATTGATAAATGATCATATTTAAGAGTTTGATCTAATCCAGTTGTTCTTTCTTCAGTTTATTCTAATACTTGTTCATTGAACAAAAGTGTTATAGAATCAACGTTTGATTGAATAATAAAAAAGTCGTTCATATTTACATGATCACTCAAATGCATACATTATATGTATATTTCACGTATTGTTATTACAAATTTTTTATTATTAAATTAACAGATTAATATTTCATATAAATATTATTATTATAAAGATGCATTGAATACAAAATTGTATAATATATTAGAACATATAGTATAAGTTATTTATTTAAACAATTAGCACTTAGAAATGGTATTATACTTAATTACTAGCTTGTTTTGGCACTAATAAATTAATATCATATCACAAAAACAGTATTTATTTGTAATTGATTGCTAAGTAATTATTATGCCACCCAACTAAGAAAGACTTGTCAAAATTACTGAAAACAACCACTAATGCTTCCAATTAGGGTAAGCTGTCTATATATCACACTCTTTGGGGTTCTTTCCCCTATCCTGTTAATCAAAATGTGCACCGGGCTATCCTTTCTTCAACTTGTATTTTCAAAAGTCCTAAACATAAGATTGCTTTGCATTATAAGTTTGATTTTATTCAATGTGTAATTATTTATTAAAAAGGTAAACTCTTAATCACATTTAAATTTTTAAATATTAAAACTTTTCTATATATTTTAAATAAGGAAGGATTTAATATATAACATTTAATTAATCTTAAATTATTAGAAAAATAATTAAATAACTATTTTATCAATTGTGAATTCTATTTTAAAAGGATAAAAAAGTGAATGATATTTGCTACAGGGCTTTGTACTTTAAATATTTAGTAATAACTTAGTTTTAAACTTTTTATTTTATCTTTTGTTAGATGATTTCAGCTAAAAAAATTCTTTTTCTCTAAATCCATGTGTATAATAAAATACCTTCACATAAATTGAAACGGAAACATAGTGTAGATTTAACTAAATAGAGTGAATAACAAGAACATTCGATTAATTGAAACAACTTAAAATATATTGTTTCTATATTTTTTTTTTCGATTATACAACCTTAAGAAGAAGGAGGAGGAGGAGGAATTAACGTATTAATTCAAAATAAAATTACACTCTTTGATTTATTTTCTCGTGTCGTGAGTTAAAAATTATAATAAATAATTAGTTAATTTAATTAGATAAATTGTAATTGATTTAAAGTCTTAAACATAAATCACATTCGGCAAACATGATTTATAAATTGCATTTGGCAGACACATTTTTTAAATCGCATTTGGAAAACACGATTTATAACTCGCATTCTACAACCACTATTGATAAAATGCATGCGCAGTCACAAACACTATTTATAATCGCATTCTACAAATACAATTTTACAAAGTGCATCTACAAACACAAATTATAAATCACAATTTACAAACACGATTTTATAAAGTGCATTGTATAGACACGATTTACAAAGTGCATTTTACAAAACGATTATAAATTTGTTAATTGTGACTTTAAGAGTGAATTTCGGAAGGAAAGACCTCATTTAGTTACTGCAAATTGCTTTGAAAGATTTTAAAAACAAAATTGTAGTCAATTCTAAAGTACTAAATATTAAGAGTTTTTACATTTTACAAATAAGTAAAGATTTAATAGTTACAATTTAAATTAATTTTGAAGTCTTAAATATTAAGATAATAATTAATTAATTAATTAATAAAAAATTAAATAATAATTTTATCTATTGTAAAATCTTTTAATAAAGGACAAAAATTTTAATTAAAATTTCTACAAATTTTCATACTTTTAATATAATACAAATTATACCCGGTCATCAAAAACCCATTTCCTCAATTTTTTCATTGATGGCACGTTGATAATCGATCTTAATGAATTGATGATCAATGTATTTTATTTTCTATTACTATAGTTTCTAACCTTTGGGTAATGCAAAAACAATGTGTGGAAACAAGACATCGTGGTCGTAACGATGAACATCACATTGCAAAAACATTTATGAGCTAATCAAACTTCCAAGAACACCAACTCACTTCATTTCCAAAAATGATCTTTCTTAAAAATATTATTGTCACAAACAGTATTCATTGGTTTTTTTCTTTTAGAAAAATAATAATAATTTAAGTTTGTGTTTGAGAAGTGGGGGCACGTGGAATTTACAAAATGTAAGACATGACTTGCGTTTGAATTTTACTAATCTCTCTGTTCCGATCTTTCTCCAAAAAAATATTATTTTCTATAATTAGAAAAAATTTAATTTTAAATTTTTTTTTTAGATTTCTATCCTTAATGAAATAATTTTATTACCACACAAATATCTAAGGTTTGTTTTAAACTACAAAACTTAAAAGTCTGTCTTTCTTTCGTAGGCCGAAAAAATATCGGCAAGAGGTTATTAGACGAAACATGATGAAGTTTCAGTTTATCGAGAACATGACCTTAGATAGGAGGTTAATAAAGACATGAATTAGGCTAGAAGGTTAGCAGATATTTGAGCGTTACATCGATTACCTTTTCATATATACTAGTAGTCACAGTAGTACTCATATGATTTCTATTTATTGTTTCTTGTACTTAGTTTATCATATTATTTTTTTATAATTATTGTTCAAAATGATTTGTCATGCTTTTTATTACATTTTATCATGGTTCTTCATTGTCGTTATTTCTTTATCTGTATTGCTTCAAACTGGTTTTTTTTGAGTCAAAGGTCTATTGCAAACAACCTCTGTAGCTAGTTCCAAAATAGGGCCATAGGGGCAAGATATTTTCATAAATCCCTTTTTATGAGATTATATTGAGTATGTTAAAAATCGTCATTATTATTATTATTATTTAAAAAAATTATGTTTAATTAAATTGTGTAACGTAAATTGGGACGGAAGAAATATGATGCTTGATAATATATATAAATATAGTATAATAATGGACCAAAAAGTCTGAAAATCTGTCTTGTTGTAAGTTAGTTCCTTGTTGTATTAGTTAGACAGTCAATTTCTTCTTGATTTTCATTTTTTCCCCAAAGTACTTTGCTTTCTTCCACATTGCCAGAGCTTTGGGTCGTATTTTTATGTCGTGGCGCTGTTGTATTCAAAAGTCAAATGAGAGCTTTCTATATATACTGACTCCATTTTTTCATAAATAATATTTACTTTTTATTATATATATATAACATTTCGTTGACAAAATAAATTTATTTTAAAATATTTTAAAAAATACTTTTTTTTAAATTCAAATTCACCCTTATTGCTCCGATTAGTGGTATATTTAAGAGAAAAGATACTTTATTATTTGAAAAAGATATTTTTATAATTAAGATTATTAAATGTATATCTGACTTTAAAAGACCTATAATATATGAATCAGAAGTAGTAGATATAAACTTATAAAATTAGTACTTTCTCGCTACCACTTTATGTGACACATTTACTATTTAGAAAGTTAAAAAAGAAAAGATTTAATGTTATTTTATATGTTTTTTAAAATATTTTAAATTTATTGTAACTTGTAGTATCTTTTTATATAATTTCTAAATATATAAAAAATTTATTCTCAAAAATGTAAAGATAGATTTTATATCCAATTAACGTCAAAGATTGCATAGTTTATTTTCGTACCCGCATCATATCACATAAAATGAAACAAAAGAATAATAGTACTTATTTATTAATTATGTATCTGTCAAAACCTAGTGGTATTTTATGGGAAATTGAACCAATGCACGAACACATACGCATCTAAGTTTTAAAAAGCAATGAAAATGTAGCTTACAAGTATACATAATTTACGTATACTTTGTCTTCTTAATTGTCAAGAAGTAATCAAGGTTTCTGAACTGAGGGTATCTAATTTTTTAAAATATTAATTTAGGAACGTACGTTTTGATGCTATTATTTTTTCTTGTTTTATTCACTGAAAAATAATTATTTTAGTGTTGGAATTTAGTTCTTGGTGTATTTTGAAATGGACAAAGTGTGATTTTGTTTCCTACTAGAGTTTAATTTATTGTTTGGAATTATATGTTTTGTCTGCTTCTATTAAAAGTCTAATTTTCACTTGAGTTTCTTTGAGACATGAGAAAGTAACATGTCAAATTACAACTGATGAAATAAAAGTGTTTTGTCATAGTTATATAAATATATATATATATATATATATATATATATATATATATATATTGATGAGTTATAGTTCGTACCTTTTTTTTTTTTTTTAAACACAAAAAAAAAATATATAAGTCCTATTCAATCATGACTAGCTTGAAAAAAACTGAACAAGTTTCTGACAATATATGTAACTATATTTAACATTTTTATGTTAAAAACGTAGGACATGATATTCTTATAGGTATTCTTTTGGTGAATAAAATGGATTGTCACATGAAATTCATTAAATTTGGTAAAGAGAAAAAAAAAAACATTTGGGTCATTTCTCGACTTCATACTAGTACAACTTTAAAAAGTGGACTCCCACTATTTAGATTTTATTATAACTCCTGACTCATAATTTATTTGGCCAAGATTTTGAAAGTTAAAAAATATGTATTTCTTTTAAAAAGTATTTATTTTTTTTCATAAAAATTAGGTGTTTGATTTAATTTATGGGAGAGAATAAGTGTTTTTGGAGTAGCAGAAGTTTAAAAAAGTAGTTTTTTTCTCAAAGTATTTTTTTTTAAAAATATTTTTGAGAAAAAAATATTTAGAAATATTTTAAAAATATTTGATCAAACATTAATTATTGCTCAAAAATAATTTTTAAATTTAATAGCCAAACAAAAACTATTCTTTCATATAAAAATTATTTTTTGAAATAAGCTAATTTTACAATTTTGATCAAATAAACTATTAGTTGAAGGACTAATTTTTCTGCTAAAAGGAAAATTCATTCAATTGCTTTCAAAGGCAAAATTAAAATGTTGAACTTAACGTATACAGAATTTAAAGAGTGGCCTAAAAGAAAGACCAAAGTAGAAGAGATTTACATAGTCACATAATTCAGTAGAACTTACTAATGCAATACAATAAGTGGAATCTAAGGAAAATAGGATATAAATAAATTTATATAAATCTTACTCTTATCTTTATAGAATAGAGAGGTTATTTCAGATAAATTTTTTGCTCAACGAGCTAATTCAATTTATAGTCCATTACAATAATCTTATTAAAGTACTTGATAATTTAGGCGCAGGTATATACGTTAATGTTTGTGACGATATTTTTTGTTATATTATAAAAATGATAGCATTAAAATTACATAAAAGAAAAAAAAAAGGCATAGTTAATTAACAGATTGATGTTTAGGTAATACCATATTGCAGTATTTGCTATGTGAGGTTTTATAAGCCAAATATCGTCTAAGAATTACATTACAGTCAAGTAGTGTTAGAGAAAAATTGCCTTTTGAGTTTTGACATACTATGTAACAAGAAACCTAACATTATACGAGTTTTGGGATTTTGATGTACAGGAAATTATGCGTGGTGTTTTTTAAAGTATTCGATCTTAATTTTTTGTCCCCGATTAATAAGTTGAAAAAGTTTGTTAGGAAGAACATTCATTGCCTATCAGACATAAATTTTAACTTTTGTCTATAAGTCAGAACTTGTGATCAATTGAGCAAATTAACTATCTTAAACTATGATGATCTTTTGCCATATAAGTTATAGGTAAAAACTGGAATTATGTCTTATGTGCAATAAAAGATACAAAATATAATTTTTAAAAACTTTGTCTACTAATGATATATACATAGCATATGTTTCTATTATTCCACGTAATTTTCTCATAAAAAGTTCGCCCTTTGATGTATACAAAGAAAACTAAAGTTGGGGCTGCTCTTACCTCATGAAGCAAACTGGGCTTTCGTCATTCTTTCAACAAAATCTCAAAGAGGCCCAAACGAATACCCAAATCAATCTCAGCTTGTTCAATACTTGATGGACTGTTGGGGGGAGAACAGATTGGGCTGGCCTGCAAAGATGTTACATATCCATTGGGCCTCTGGCCATTGGATTACATCCCTTCTGGACTTCTTTCAAGATAAATAGAGCAACTTTCTGCCTAGCAATCAATGGATCTCATATTTGGACCCTGTTTCACTTTCAATTTAGATAGGAAAATTTTATAAATGTGTTAATTAGCATATATTTTTGGATATAGCGAGACTTTGCTTTTTTTCATAAAGTGGTAGTGTTTTAATTTCAAAAAATTGCAAAATATATTGTATCCGCGCGAATACAATATTTCGGCGGAGATACAATATCTTATTATAACTGTATGTGTATGTATGGGTGACCAATTGTGTGTATATATATATATACTAGTTTTCGAACAGGTGCGATGCACGTGTATCTGTGCCAATTAGAACAAATGTTTTACAATAACTATATCATGAATTGCATAGAAATTGAAGGGGAAAAAATGCTAGATCAAACTAATGAAGATGAACTTATTCGATCAATATTATTGTCATTGCAAAAATATAATTGTATTGTAAAATTGCTATCAAATGACTATAAAAACTAATATTCGACCTACTTTATTATGTAATTCTTATAATATAGCAAGTATTCAACTTGACAATAATTTCTTATTTTATAAGTCATTTTTGGAACATTTTTTTTAGAAAATCTTGAAAAATTAATTTCTAAGATCTTTTTGATATGCAAATTTTATGCCTGTATGAGAACGCAAGTGCATTTTAGTTAGTTATGCACAGAAGTTCCATTAATATTGATGATATCCTAATAATAATCTTTGTTGATGTATTAATGATCATTATACTAATTTAATAGATGATTAATTCTGGAATTATTTATTTATTTATTCAATGTGAATTCCAAGTTGGGTCAATTTTGTAACGGTAGATAGGGGTGGGCATGGTATGATATTATCGAATATAATATCGATAAAATTTTTAATATTGCGGTATAGATATTATGGTATTTGGAATGAATTTTTATGGTATTTGGAATGAATTTTAATTTTTTTTAATATTTGGTACGATATTTGATAGTTACTTTATAAATATCAAAATACTGAATACCGCACCGAAGTTTTATCGTAATATATACAATTCATATATATTAAATTTAATATTATTAAATATATAAACTAGTTTAGTAGTACAAATTACAGCACATTTAATTTAAGGCTTATTTGTATTTAATAGGGATTTTACTATCTAAACTAATTATTTATCCAAAAGTACTAAATTTTCTTGAACAATTTTGGTCCTTTAGATCTACTCCAAATAGAGGTTTAAGAGAAATAACTACTCTACCGTGATTGAAATATTTTTTTTGTATAATTGATCAACGAAGGTAATTATTAATCTAATATAATTAATGCATTTTTTTAAAAATTAAAGTTATAGTTATTTATTATATGATTATATATAAGTCGAAATTAAATAAAATATGGTTATCAATTTATCGTTACCAAAAAATACCGATATCGAAGCTGAAATTATCAAAATATACTGAACTAATTTAATATGATACTGATATAAAATTTATAGATACCAAATATCAAAATTTATCGAATTAAAATTTTCAATACGATATCACGCTCAACTCTAACAGCAAGTAATGTATTGGATCGACGTTAATAGTGATCCAGTTCAGTTCGGTGAAGGGGTCGCATTCGTAGCCCATTCAAAGTTTCGTTGTTTGAACTGGCCCAATGAGCTTGTATTACATGTTATTTATAGGGGAAAAAACAATAAATATACAATTATAGAAAAATATCAATAGTTTTATATTTTCAATATAACAAAAAAAATATTTATCTAACGAATTAGATTTGATTTTTTAAAAAAAAGCATGATTATAAAAAAAGTTATTACTCCTAATTTGTAGATAGCTATACTAAGAAAAAGAAAAAAATAATCATTATATTTATTTGTTATTATTTCTTTTTGAAAGATGTATATCTAAACTACACCATAATTGATTCCTAATTAAACTTGACAACTTCTTTTCCTTTTCAACAAGAAAATAAAAAATTATATTTTTTATAATGCGCGATTTTAATTTTTTTCTATGCGGTCGTGCAAAGGCTTCTTTACTGTTGATACTTACTGCTATAACTCCGCGTTTTCAGTTTATTCTGCGAGATCGCTCAGTTCATTAAAATGAGCCAAATATTTTTTTTGTCCTCTTTTATAAATATTTAATTATAACCAATATGTATACAACTTAGCTACCAATAAATCAACAAATCAAAAAATAAATAACTTATCACATAAACCATCGTTATATAAACCCAAAAAATATACCAACATATCAACATAAAATAAAAAAATAATTAAAAAAACGTATATAAAAGCACGAAAACATATTTCTAAACATATATAAATCTAACTGTAAATCAAATAAACAAAAATGGCAATTAACAACTTAAAAGTCAAAATGTTAACGACTATCTATACCACCAATATGTAAACAACTTGTCAACTAATAAACCAACAAACAAAATACGGCTTCATAAAAATAGAAATTAATTCCAAAAAGATAATATATTATCAATTTCTAACCATTTTGTAAATATTTGAAAGATGTTAGTTGTTAAATAAAAAAGACCAGTTTATAAAAATATTTAATACCAACTTCTAAATAAATTATAAATTCAAACTATAATAAGTTATCACGTATGACAATAAACAACTCAAAAATAAATTTTTTACAAATAAGATATATCAATATGTAAACAAATTATCAACCATTAAACCAACAAGAAAATACGAATTAATAAATACGGAATAAAATAAATGATTTTTGAGGAGAAAAATATTTTAGATTTTTAACTGGCAGTTAACTTAAAAATTAAAGTTTTAACCATAATCTAAGAGCTTCGATTATATTGAGATGAGTATTGTGGAAGAAAATAAATTAGTTTAGGAGAGAGAAGAATCATATGTTTAAATTTAAAAATATATATATATGAAAAATTATTACTCCTAACTTGTAGATATGTGGCTATATGGTAGTTACACTATTATCCATGTAATTCTTAATTATCTCTTATCTGTAGCAGAGATAATTATAGAAATTATTTAGGAGAGAAAAAAATCACACAGTTAAATTTAAAAAATGGATATGAAAAATTATTACTCATAATTTGTAGATATCTATACTAAGAAAAAGAATTTTTTTTTAATTCAATAAATAGTTTGTATAATTATCTGTGCTACAAATAAAGGATAATTAAGAATTCAATGAATAATAGTTATAACTACCATATACCCGATATTTTTGTAATCATGCGAAAACATTCTTTTTCCTTAACTATCTGTGCTACAAATAAGGGACAATTAATTATTTAGTTGGATAAAAGTAATAACTATCATCTATATTAATGTTGGTATTTTTGTAATTTATTTGGTATTTAAGTAAATAAGGTAAAATTATTAATAGAACTTGTAATTAAAATCCTAATATTAATATTCTATGTAATTTTCTCTTATTTATATGAGAAAATTACGCGACTTAACTAACTCCATTTTCTAATTATCTTTTAAAGTGGTAGTTTAAAAAAATTCACATAATATAGCAATAGTTTGAGGTTCTATAGCAAATACTCGTGGATACAGTTAGGTAGAAATATTGTACATGCATAGATATACTTATTAAACGCGTGAATACAATATATTTCACTATTATTTTGCGCACAAATATAATTAGGCAGAAATGTTGTTTATGCACATATATACTTATTAAACGCGTGGATAATATATTTCACTATTATTCTGTGCGCGAATACAATATATTTTGATACAAAGATATAGTATACGTGCATATACATTTATTATAAGCGCAAATATAATATTTTTCACTATTATTATACGCGCAAATACAATTTATTCTGCTATGTTTTGAAATCAAAATAATGCTACATTTCGTAGTTAAGTAAAATTTTTGCTATTTTTCGCAAATTTAAGTTCATAAAGCGCTATTTATAAACTTTTCCCTATTTATATTTAGATAGAAATGAGTGCGAAAATAGCGATTTGAGAACTGTTATTTAAGACATCGTCAAAATTCAGAATTGTTTGTAAGTTTAACTGCTTTAAAAATAATTTGAGACTTACGAATATAAAATTTCAAAAAAAAATTTGAAATAAGAGTTTAAAATTAAAAAGACATAAAAATGTATGAAGTTATGGTTGGTAGCCGTCCCCGACATCAGACATATATTTGTTATTCTCTGATATTGATGTTTACGTGATGTCTAACCTGATCAATCAAATCGACGACAATCAAAATATATTTAAATTTTCACCTATAAAGAAGTTGTTACTGTAAGATAACCAAACAAGAGAATAACTGAATAAAATTACGGAAGACACTTATACAGTAATATTATCACTAATTTCAATTTATAGTTATATTTTATGTTATGCGTGGTATTTGTTTGGATATTCTTGTAGATAAATACGAATACATTATTAATTAGTTGAGATATTTAAGAGATATTATAATTTTAAAACGACAAATTAATCATTAATCACGTTGTATAAGTGTCTCCACCCCTCTCTCTTTTACTTTCTCTCTCTCTCTTTCCCCCCCTCTCTCCCTCCTTGTATATTGTATTTTACCCTCTCTATATTTATATTTCCACCGTTCTCTATTTGTATTTCTTTATTTTTGAGGTATTAGACAACTGTATTTGTTGTATTCATACATGTATTAAGGTTTGTATCCTCTATCTCTCTATATGTTATATTTCCACCTTTCTTTGTATTGTATATTTTTTGAGATGTCAGGCGACATTATTTGTCGTATTAACACGTGCATGATACAATCGATACAAGAACGAATAAATACACGTGATGCAAGAGTGAACGAATACAAACTAAATTAGTGCAAATAGACACAACCTAAAATACACGTATTTAATACAACAAATACAAAAAAATAACACAAAAATAGAGAGGAGATAGAGAGAGGAAAAAAAGAGGATTTCTGCAAATTTGAAAATCTTGAGAGAAAGGATTTTAAAAAGGAATAATGATACATACCATAAAATACAACTGCTTTTACGGACCGTATAAAAACACATAATAAATATAAAATTAAAATCAATAAATAACTATGAAGTTGAAATATAATTAATTATTATAATTATTTAAAATTATAACCATAGTATATAAATATTACCTTCTTCTTGCTAAATTATGTAAGTTTTCCAATATTAAATAGTCAAAGATAGGCACTTGAGCCTTGAGTCAATTTAGGTAGCCGGATATTAATAATATTTTTAGTCACCTATCAGATTTTTTATTTATTTAATTTAAAATATTTTTCTAGAGGTTTTAAAAAATTGAAATAGGTGACTATTAATTTTATTAAAAGGTGCCTATATCCTGAAAGAATTCTGCCACCGTCTCCGCAATGCAACAATTAAGTGAGAGACTAAAATTTCTTAAAAACAATGATTATATTATTAAAGTCGGTTTATTTATTTCTAGTTTCTGCAATCTATTTTCTAACACTAGCGTGCAGAACACAGAATTTCAACAAAACTACTTTTACCATGCTACTGACCTAACGACTTGATTAGCGCGATAAAATTTTAGATTAAGATCATAATATGACTATGAAGAGTCCCACATCATATATATGGAATAAGTAACTGATCTTCTTATATAAACTTGGACGTTTCTTATTTTATGAACTAGTTTTTGGAGTGTAATTTAGATTCAAAGTTTAATTTGACATAGTATCAGAGTCAAATTCATATGTAAACCCCCGGGGGATTGATTGAGGGGTGAAAATACATCCGGTCAATGAATGTGCATAGACCGGGTAAGACAGTGGAACAGACCTGAATAAAGAATGTCCGCATCTAGATGTGAGGGGCGATGAATAGAAAGAATCTCACATTGGTGAGGAATGAGATCCCTGTTCTTATAAAGCTTGGAAAATCCTCTCCCTTTGAACTTGCTTTTGGGGTTGAGTTAGACTCATACCAAGATTCATTTCTTTATTATGGTACCAGAGTCAGGCTAATATCAATTCTTTGTTCATCGATATTAAACCCTCATATTATATTATCCACACTCCCATTAATTAACGAGGTTTGAATGTGTGGGAGAGTATGACCGATCTCTTTATATAAATTTGGACAATCTTTACTCTATAAATTAACTTTGAATTTGAATTAGACCCAAGATTTTTATTTTTTGTTTTACCAATGACAGTAAACAATTTAAGGCATGGACCAGACATGTTCCAGTTTAATTACATAACTAACTAACCATACATCAGAGGAACAACATTTATAAATTCATATGCATATATATATGGTTAAGAAGTGATCTGTACATTAAATTCTTACTCATTGACATATTCATTACCTGCCAACATAAATAAGTTAGATATGGTTTTATTGCTGTCAAATGTAAAGGGCATTTCTCATTATGAATTAGAATTTTATAAACTTTAAGACATGACAAGCAGATACTGAATTGCATTTGATGCCTCCTCAGCACGTTGTTTTTTTTTTTTCTCTGTTATCCTTTACCGCCATCGGATTCAAAATAAGTATTGTTTAAGATTTTCACAGACTTAAAAAAAAACCGTTTAATACCATTAATGATAATGATTATTTGACCAAATTAGGATTCATATCTACTCGAGTTGCCGTATCTCTCATAAGACTCTTTAGATCATCTATTGAAGTATGAGTACAACAACAATTACAGCGCCTTAATCCTTAATAAGTTAGGATCGATTATGTGAATATTTGCCAATCATATCGTTCCATACAAGTTGATTTCAAACTAATGTAAAAGTTAATTGGAGCAAAGGTATATTTGAAAAACGAATAAAAAATATCTTAGCTTCTTGATTTCATAAAATAGTATTCATTTTAAACCGAATTGATTTGATAAAATGACATATTATTCTACTTTGTTACAAATATCCCTCGTAAGTTTGCACTCAAAGGCCAGTATAAAAATTAAAAATAAAGTTGGTACTTTATATTATGCCAGATGTAATTATATTCTTGTGTTTGAACTTTGAAGGTCTAAATAGGACCAATTACCTAAGACTAATTTGTGTCAAATTAAATACAAACTGGCCATTCAACTGATCTAGCTATTTAAAATTTTCAAAAGTTTGATTAGACTATAATCAGACGTCAAATGAATGATCTTGACCCAAACAAACTTTAGACGAGCTAGTAATCACTTGTTTATTAGCTCAAATCCAATGTAATTTAACTGGTACAATTCACGATACTTATGTAATAACGCAAAAATTGTAATTATTTTTTAAGAAAAAAATTTTAAAAAATTAAAACCAATATGTAAATATGTTTAAAAGCAATGACAGGACTGAAGAGTCATGACATGAAAACATTAATTCAATTTCGTTGAGAAAATGATGGTTCAACTAAATAGCATTCCTTGTAGGTTATATGGCAAGTGGAGCTTTAAAATGGTGGGTCATTTTATGTGTGCCAATTTCAATAACTACTGAAGTTGACATTATATATGGGGAAGCACTTTTAAAAGTGATTTTTTTTTTAATTTTTAATTTGAGGTTTTAAATTCGCTTTGAATATAAAGTATTTATCACTTTATTTTTAAAGTAAAATTTTTTAGACATAAATTTGAATTAGTTGAATCTTAAAGAAGATATCGAGCACCACGTTAAAAAATAAAAGTCTTAAAAGCAATTAGAGTGTTTAACTAGAACTTTGAAAAGTTCATGTCTTTGTGGATTTTACTATGAATAATTATGAATACTCCACACTCCATATGTTTCATTATGACATGAATTTTTAATTTGTTTTACAACATTGTTAACACCTAGCTCATTTAACTACTTTATACGAATTGTTATTCAGCTTAAAACAAGTGAATCAATGAAACTAATTAATTCATTTCTTTGAAAATTCATAAATTAACTCTTTGTTTCTATATATATATATATTGTGAAATTTACGACAATGCACCATGGAAATAGCTAGAATACAACTAGTATTAGAAGAAGAAACAATGTTTAACAATGGAGAAGAAAATTGAGCCCAAAATAGGCTGAGAAAAACTAACTCTACTCCTTTGTTTACTGTGTGTTTATATAACACACAGTAGTTTCCTAACTAACTGGGCAATTTTACTATGCTGCCCCTCTAACTAATTTCAACTAACCCTCAACTAACTTATAACTAACTTCCCTAACTAATCAACTTTAACTAACTTTAGCATTACATTTTTAATCTCAACACCCCCCCTCAAGTTGGAGGGGGTAATTCCAATGACAACTTGCTAAAAATACTCGAATGCTTTGGGCCAGTTAGAGCTTTTGTTATAATATCTGCTAGCTGTCCGGCAGTGGGAACATGATGAAGTGCGATAAAACCTTCTTGAAGCTTATCATGAACAAAGTGACAATCTACCTCGATATGTTTAGTGCGCTCGTGAAACACTGGATTCTTTGCGATGTGCATAGCTGCTTGACTATCGCAAAATACATTTACAGGCAGTGAATACTTCCCTGTTAGCTCAGTTAACAACCTGTGCATCCAAACCAACTCCCCTACCACAACTCTTATAGCTCTATATTCTGCTTCTGCCGAGGATAGGGAAACAGTAGGTTGTTTCTTAGATTTCCATCCAACAGGGCTATCTCTTAAGAACACCACATAGCCACCCACAGATCTTCTGGTCTCTGAACATGATGCCCAATCTGAGTCGCAATAAGCTGTGATTGTACAGTCATCTTGATGTGATAAAAATGTCCCATGAAGTAGACTCCCTTTGATATATCTGAGCACATGTATGGCTGCTTGCAAGTGAGTGTCCCTAGGTGCTTGTAGGAATTGGCTTAAGTGTTGTACACTATAAGCAATGTCAATCCTTGTGTTTGTAAGAAAGTTCAGCTTTCCTATAGTTTCCTGTAGTATGTGGGATCATCAAGTAATTGGCCTTCATCAGATCTCAACTTTATAGCAGGATCAAGTGGTGAAGAAGTTGCAGTATAGATGAGGCAGTCAAATTCCTTGAGTAGATTAGCAGCAAACTTTTTCTGTGAAATGAGGACTCCAGTTGGCTTGTAGATGATCTCCATTCCTAAAAAATAGTGTAGTCTGCCTAGATCCTTTATTTTAAACTGTCCATGTAAGAAAGATCTCAAAGCTTCTATTTCCTCCAAATCAGTTCGAGTAACTATAATGTCATCAACATATACTGCCTCAAAAATCACTGAACTATCAATCTTTCTGTAAAAAAGGGAATGATCACCTGTAGAATGGGAATAACCTCTGGAAAAAAATGAGGTTGCTAGTTTCTCATACCACTGTCTGCTAGCTTGCTTTAAACCATATAAAGATTTATTTAGTTGGCAAACTAACCTGTTGTCCTTCACAAGCAGTCCCTGAGGTAAATCCATATACACTTCTTCATGTAAATCTCCATGGAGGAAGGCATTGTTCACATCCAGCTGATACAGATTCCATCCCTTCTTAACTGTCAGCCCTATCAAAACTCTTATGGTAGTCATCTTGACAACTGGTGAGAAGGTCTCATTGTAGTCAATCCCAGCCTGTTGTGTATATCCTTTTACCACAAGTCTAGCCTTGTTTCTTTCAACACTTCCATCTGCCTTATGTTTTACCTTATACACCCACTTACATCCTATAGTTTTCTTGCCAGGTGGAAGCAGTACTAAATCCTAAGTATTATTTGCATAAAGTGCCTCAAACTCAAGGTCCATTGTAGCCCGCCAGGTATGATGTACAGCTGCTTCTTCATATGATGAAGGTTCCTTATCATGAACATGTTCCTGTTTCTGACTAATAGAATCTAAAGGGGCAAGTGAAGTGTGAAGTGTAATTGGTGCTGTAGGTGATGCAAATGGTTGTAAAGTAGGCAGTAAGTATGTATAATCTTTCAAATAGGCTGGAACAATGTGTGTTCTGTTAGACCTTCTACGTTCATGGTTCACATTTCGAGTTGTAGTATTGCTGGGAGAACTTGAAATATCTGGTAAATGAGTAGGAATAACAGATATAGTGGCATGTGTGTCATTCTGTGCAATGTGACTAGGTGGCAGTGTGTTACATGTGGGAGTAGTGACTGAATTCTCAGCATTTTCATCCAGATTATAACTTTTCTTGAAAGTATCATTAGTAATGTTCAATATTGTAGAATGAGGATTGAGTTTTTGCATGATAGAACTGAAATCAGAGGCAGGAAATGACAATGCAAAAGGAAATATATGCTCATAAAATAAGACATCTCTGCAAATATGAATCTTCTTAGTGTTCAAGTCTAAGACTTTATAACCTTTTGTATTAAAGGTATAACCTACAAATACATGAGGTGTGGATCTTGGATCAAACTTGTCTTTGTGGCGCTTGACATTGGTGGGAAAACAAAGGCATCCAAAAGATCTTAAGTGTGAATAGGTAGGCTGTCTATGATAGAGTTTTTCAAAAGGGGTGTTGTCATGTATTGTGGTTGAAGGTTGTCTGTTTGTGAGGTAAGTTGCAGTCAGTATGCATTCACCCCAGTATTTCACTGGTATTTTTGAATGATACAGCAGTGACCTAGCTACCTCAAGAAGGTGTTTGTGCTTCCTTTCCACTACACCATCTTGCTGTGGTGTATAGGGGAAAGTCCTTTGGTGCAAAATTCCCTTGCTTTACAGGAAGGCAGAAGTTTCTGCATTGATGAACTCCAAACCATTATCAGTTCTAACTGTTTTGATTTTGGCATCAAACTGATTTTCTATCAAGTATATCAGTCCCTTAATGGCTTCCAAAGCATTGCTTTTGCAACTGAGAAGCAGTGTCCATGTTGATCTGCTATAATCATCAACTATAGTCAAGAAGTACTTCTGGTTATCATGAGTTGGTGTGTGGTATGGCCCCCATACATCAATGTGTAGTAAGTCAAGGATTCTGGATGATTTGGAAGAAGATTTTTGAGGGAATGGTAACCTTGTTTGTCTAGCCCTTGGACAAATCATACAAGAAAAAGGCTGTTTGGTAGCAAAAGTGGTTGGTATTGCAGTCATGCCCTTCATTTTAACAAAAGGTATATGTCCTAGTCTTGTATGCCATAAGTAGTTTTCATCATTTCCATAACATGAACTTATTGTATGAGAAGCAGCAGTATATTTGGAATCAGAACCAGAAATAGATGAACAACAACTCTTATTATCTCTTGAATTACTGTATTTTACAGATGACAAAGAAGATGGAATGTAGGATTGCTTATTTACAATAGGAAAGCTAGAACTACCAGTAGAAATGGGAAAAAAAGAACAACCAGTCAATGAATGAGACTGTAAACCAACACAACTAGATGAAGTACTGTGAAAAGCTAAACTGTTATGACACTTTGGACATATGAAATACGTTCCATTTCTTGCTCTACCAATCTTCAGAGGGCTCTTCAGTGAAGGGCCCTGCATAAGACAAGAAGAGTTATTAAAACTCACAATACCTTCAAGTTGTGAGGCCAAGCAACAAACTGAGATTAGATTGAACTTGAAACTAGGTACAAATAATACTTTCTGTAAGGTTAAAATTGGATTTAAATTTGCTTCACCAATTTCAGTCACCTTGACTTTATAGCCATTTGGTAATGTTACTAAGAAAGGATAAGGCAATGTCCTAATTTTGGTTAATAGTGCTTTGTTGAATGTCATGTGGTTTGTAGCTCCTGAATCAATGATCCATGAGTCAGCAGATATGTTTACACAATTACATGATAACTCACCTACTTCAATTATGGAAGAATGACAAGCTAGTATACCCGCAAGACTTGCAACTCCTTGTCCATTGAGAATGTCTACTGCCTGAGTTTTGATATCCCCTAGTGTGTTGTCTCCTCTCACTTGTATGCTTCCTAAAAGGCTCATCAGTTTGTCATATTGATCCTTTGTTAAACTATGATCATACCTGTTGTTGTTATTCACTGCACCTCCAACATTACTCAGCACATTAGCAGCTGTGCCTGAATTCCTTCCCTTTGTAAACCTGTAATCCCGAGGAAAGCCATAAATCCTATAGCACTTGTCTTCAGTATGTCTAGTTCTCTTGCAGTAGTCACAAAATAGGAGATACCTATTGTTATTTCCATGTGAATTCCCAGATATGTAGACTTGTTTTCCTCCATTTCTCTGTGAATAATTGGTCCTGAAGTTACTGTTTGAGCTTGATCTAGTTACTTGCTCTGATCTGTAGTTGCTGCTACTCCCTGATCCTGAGTTTCTATCAACTACATTGTTTCCTGCACTGGCATTTAGAGAAGTAGAATCTAGATGAATTCTACTGTGAGGTTTAAGTTCCCTCTACTTTTCTTCTTGTACTAGAATAAAGAATGTTTGAGCCATAGTTGGCAAAGGGTTCATCATCAAAATATTGCCCCTCACTACTGTATATATCTCATTTAAGCCCATCAAAAATTGAATAAGTCTCCTATCTTGCTCAACCTTATGCATCCTGTTTTTACCACCACACATACACAAGCATGTGCACTGCACATTTGCATCTAAAACACTTAGTTCCTCCCACAATTTTATGATATTATTGTAGTAGCTAGTGACATCCAAGTTTTCCTGTGTTTGATCATTTATTTCCTGATGGAGCTGATATAATTGTGCTCCATTTGCTTGATCATATCTTGCCTCTAACTCATCCCACAACTCCTTAGCATTGTTTACAAACTGCAAACTATCACTAAGATCCTTCGATAATGAGTTTAAGATTCAGGAAGTTACCATGTCATCACAGCGTTCCCATTGAGTAAAAGTAGGTGAATTCGTGGTTTTTCAATTTTTGCATTGATAAAACCAGTCTTATTCTTCACTGATAAAGCACGAAGGATTCCCCTCTTCCACGATCTGTATCCAGATCCATCAAAAACAGCAGAAACCAGAGAGGAATTGGCATTTTCTGACGGATGCATATACAATGCATTATTTGCATCTTGCGGTTGGATACGAATGTCCTTTGGATTTTGTTCCATTATCAGGCAGCAAAACTAATAGACAAGCAATAGCAGAAAACAAATCAAGAAGAAAAAAACTTGCAGATGCAGATTTGCAATCACAGATCGAGAGAAAATGAAACAGGCAACCTTTTCATTCTGCAATATTCAATCGCAGCCAGATCAGTCTTCCTCGCTCTGATACCATGTGAAATTTACGACAATGCACCATGGAAATAGCTAGAATACAACTAGCATTAGAAGAAGAAACAATTTAACAATGGAGAAGAAAATTGAGCCCAAAGTAGGCTGAGAAAAACTAACTCTACTCCTCTGTTTACTGTGTGTTTATATAACACACAGTAGTTTCCTAACTAACTGGGCAATTTTACTATGCTGCCCCTCTAACTAATTTCAACTAACCCTCAACTAACTTATAACTAACTTCCCTAACTAATCAGCTTTAACTAACTAACTTCAGCATTACATTTTTAATCTCAACATATGTATATAGGTATATAACCTGGCTTAACAGGACCTCGAATGAAACAGTACATCAATCACTTTTTGTGCTATGTAGTACTGGACTGGGCATAATAGCTTAATGGTACGAGGTTTGTAAAAAAAATCTTGCATCTTAGCCCAGAAGTGGACAGTATCGCACATGTTAAAGAGTATTTTTAAGTTGATTTAGCCCGATAACAAATATAAGAGCATAAATAGCTCTCTGAGATAAGTATGAAGATGACGAAATGATATGACTTTGCCGTTTCCGAACCAGTTTCTTACTACGTCTACCCCCGTAACTTTGGAGAAGTATACACAAAACTTTGATAGCCACAATTACTCAGTTGATATGGGTTGAACATAGTAATCTCCAGATCAACTCATGACATGATGGATCATGTAGAACTTAATTTCAAAAATAACATTATTGAATATGCACACGGTCTCCCATTGATAGCTAAAAAAGAAAGTACATATAAACTATTTTTTTTAGATCAAGAAACATTACGTGCGAAGAGAGCGATTAATTAGACTATTTAGTAAAAATAATGTTCAAATTTATTCATGAATTATGCGATGTCTAAATTTGCTCTCCGTTAATAATTTAAGTCACATCTATCCTTATCGTTACAAAATGAGTTAGATTTGTTCATGTCAACTAACCGTCAATTATTAAGAATAATTTTTATCAATAATGCATAATTCAGGTCTGGAAGAGCAAATTTGAACTATTATAATTTAAAGATAAGTTTAAATCAGTCAAACGAGTTAATGCTTTTACTATTAACAAAAAGTTATTATTAATATTAATTTAAATTTATTCCCGAACTATAAGAAACGCTTCAAAATTTGATAGTTGAATCAGATCTACTATTGCCGTTATAAAGATTTGCTCTTTACATATGACAAGTCAGTAGCAGTGGAGGAAAAAAGAACATAATGATAGAAATACAGAAAATATATTCTCTGAAAATTAAAAAAACAAAAAAAAAAGAAGAAGAGTGGATACAAAGGGGGGAAAAGGGTTTATAAAGGTGGTTGCTTTAAATGCAAAACAGCTTTGATTTTGAACTTTTTCTGTTGGCAGTAGCATAATATATAAAAACAAAATAAAATAAAAAGGAGATGGATAATGATGAGACTTTGAGAGGTGTTATAATAATCCAAGGAAAATTCCATTCTTCTTGGCATGTTTTGTCTCATACAATATCAACTTTTTTGACCTTTGTGTTAAAAAAAAATAAAAAAATTCTAGTTGAATTTTGTGCTCTGTGTAATTGAGGAATTACAGTATTCATCATCACAGAAAATATAATTCAACACGGAAAATTCTTGAGTTAATTAAACTTCTAAAAAAAAATTATATAGGAGGAAAAAGGTTTTTACGGACGTTTGATCATGAATTTTAAGTATTTTTTATATTATTTTGAATTTATAAAGTTAAAATTATATTTATTGTAAAGAAAAGAAGAGAACGCTTTACTTGAAATTACGAAGATAGAGTCCAATTTTTAAATTTAAAATTCAACTCAAATATTAATTTTAAAATAAAATAAAATAATATTTAAGAAAATATATAAATAATATTCATAGACAAACAAGTTCTTTAATTTTTAAAAATATTTTCACATGTCCAAGCGAAATGAATAATGATTATTTTTTGTATGATTGTAATATATTTTGACTTACTGCCGCATGAATATATTTTTCAGAATGTGCCAGAAATAGGGACGTTTTATTTCTAATAAATTTTAATTTGTCAGTGATGCTCATGCGTAAGTGATAAAGATTTTCATATTGGTCAATTTTTTCATGATGAAGTATGCCACAAAGTGATTCATGGCCACTGAATATAAAGAAAGGGTAAATAGAGATTTCCCTTTTCTTTCTTTTTCTATTTACCTTTTCTCACTATACTTCACTCTTAGCTATTGTTTGAACATATATTTAATTGACATTTTAGAAGAAAGAAAAACTAAAAATGACTAGAAGATAAGCTTTGAAAATTTAAAATTTTGTTTAAATATGTATTTTTCATCATTGAAGTTTTGTGGGTAGAAAACTTGAAGAATACGCTATGATATACCTGATCCATGCATAATATCAGAAAAAATGAATATAAATTTTTGACTGCTACTTAGTATTCGATATAGAGGTGTGGGGGGGGTGGGGTGTGGGGTGTGTGTGTGTATGTGTGTTTGAGGTTGTGTGGATAAAAATATATATATATATATATATATATTTGTATTCTTAATTATTTTCAATATATGGACCATCAGAGGAGCGAATTAGAGTATCATTCACGGTTCACATGAATTTAGTAATTTTACTAAATTCGGGTCTCGAATCAAGGTCAAAAGTCGAATTACTGATCGGGGTTGGGGTTGAGTCTCGAGTCAGGATTAGAGTGGGATCCCAAATCATGGTGGGGGTTGGGAGTTGGGCCTCGAGTCAAGGTAGGGAGTCGGATCCCGGATTGGGGTCGGGTTCGGTATCAAGTCCTGGATCAGGGGTAGAGTCGTGTCCAAAATTGGGGTCCAAATTCGAGTACCAGGCCAGGGTCGAATTTCAGGTCCCGAGTTTGTATCAGGAGTTAGGTCCTGGGTCTGGGTAAAAAATCGAGAGTTGGGTCTTGAGCCGAGTTATGGGTTGGGGTAGAAAGTCGGGTCTAGGGTCAAGAGTGGGAGTTGGCTCCTAGGTCGGGGTCTAGACTCGAATTCTAAGTGGGAGTCAAAAGTCTATTCTCAAGTCTTGATTAGGAGTCGGGTCCGTAATCGGGGTTAGGAGTAGTATCTCACGTCGGGGTCGGGAGTTAGGAATCGTGTCGGGTTCAGGGTCATGTCCTAAGTTGTAGTAAGCTTTCGGGTCTGGATTGAGGTCGGGTCCCGAGTCGAGTTCAAAAATTTAGAGTCGAGTCTAGGGTCAGAGGTTTAGAAATCTAGAGTCCGATCCAGGGTCAGAGACGAGTTCTGGGTCGAGGTCAAGAGTCAAGTCCTTAATTCGGATCAAGAGCAGGGTCCCAATTGGGCATCGAGGTCGGGACCTAGTTCGAGGTCGGGAGTCGAACCCCTGGTCTTGATTATTATCGGTGTTGGGAGTTTGTTCTCGATTTGGAGTTGGAAATTAGGGTTCGGTTCATGGTAATGGTTGTGGTCGAGTCTCGTATCCATGATGGAGTTGAGTCTCAGGTCCCCAGTGGGGTCGAGATTAGTGTTAGGAGTCTAGTCCCTAGTCGGCATCAATATCGGTGTGGGGAGTTAGGTCCCGGGTCAAGGTCAGGGTCTAGTCCTATGTCGGGGTCAAGGTCGGGCCTCAAGTTTGCAGGTTGGGGTCCTGGGTCAGGATCGATGTCATGAGTTGGTCCTAGGTCGGGATCGGGAGTTGAATATAGGGACGGGGTCGGGAGTTGGATCTTGGGTCAGGAGTTTGGTTCTGTCGAATGGTGAGGTTGAAAGAAAGTTTTGAAAAATATTTTTTATTATTTTATGTTTTTTAATTTTTTTTACGCCTCCCCGAGAGCTTTCACCCTTTTTACTCTTTTTAGAAAATTACTGAACCCACAACCTCAAAATTAGAGATAGAAGGTGCTTACTTTCTTAAATTGAAAAAAAGAATATATTTAAAAAATATTTTCTTTCGTGCCAATCACATCCTGAAGTTATAATTGACTGCAACTCAGATATTGAGGTCTTGAAAAAGAAAAAAAAGGAAGCAATGAATTAAAGTAATGAAACCTTAGACTTGTTTTTGCTTATTTTCTCTCTCTCTTCTGTTCTTTAAAAATAATCACATTCTCTATCAGAGTCCATTTTCAATATTTCTATTTTAGTTTTTATTTTTCCAATGGATTGATTGGTGAAGCAAAAGAAGTTTCTGCTTTTCTTTATTTTGTGTATGGAAAAGCAAAACAAACTTCTTTATCAATCTTTTGTCTATTGAAACCTTCTTGAATAATGTTCGACAACTAATTATGGACCTTACTTGAAATATAAGCTACTTCAATAATAGATTATAAGCTGTCTCCAATGATTAAAACTCTATGTTTTTATAGGCCCTTTTTCATCAAACTATATTCTAACATATACAATTATTCAGTTAACTGAAGTGCAGACATGATTTTTAGAAGCAATTTAAAGGCCAACAATAGATAGGGTCACATTACAACACCTCAGCCACTAATACTTCCTTATATCAACAATATATAACAAATTCAATATAATTTCACAAGTAAAATATAAAAAAAATATTATGTATTTAAATTTTATCCTTATTTTTATAAAAGTAGAAATGTTATTTCAAATATACTCTCGACTCAAATAAAAAATATATATTCAAAGTAATTTTGAACACAAAAAAATACGAAAGTGAAGAAACCATAGCAAATAAAAAGGAAAACATTACTCCCTCGGTTTCAAAATAAGTGGTGTGTTTATCTTGGGCACACCCCCTAAGAAAACTACTCATTCCTAGATAGAAAAATGTAACTTTTACCCACTTACCCCTAATAAATATTTTTTAAAAAATGTAACTCTTTAATTTTTTTTTGATTATGTAAAACTCTCTCCATTTAAATAAGGGTAAAATTGGAAGAACATCATTAATGTCTTCTTGATTATGTAAAACACCACTTATTTTGAAACAAAATCAAAAGGTTAAAACACCACTTATTTTGAAATGGAGGGAGTACATAATATGCTGAAAGAAAGGAACATTAACAACAACTAAATTTTACTATAATCGAGGTACAAGAAACAACAAATAGTAACAGAAATCGAAGACCAAGAAACTAGGAGAATCCGACTAGCTAGTACTACTAGTGCATATGAAAGGAGAAGCAGATACGGTGCTCCAAATTAAACTACCACCAAGTCTGTCCCGTCGTAAAACGAGATAAAGCTCAACTATCGATTACCCGTCTAGCCACATTTTCGACCTTCATATCTCTTTATCTAAGGTCAAGTCCTAGGTAAGCGAAAGATATGCCATGCCCTATCTAATTACCTTTCTCTAATACTTCTTCGGCCTCCTTTCTACCTCTTCTTAAATTCACTATCGCCAACCTCTCACACTTTTTCACTGAGACATCTATGTCTTCCCTCTTCACGTATCTGAACTATCTCAATCTCACTTCCCCTTTCTTATTCACCACTGGGCTATACTCCCACCTTGTTCCCCATTAGATACTTCATTATTGTCTCAAATATTATTCGATCTTATATATATTACCATCAATGTACAATATTATTAATATGCATGTTGTATACGTTGATATTATGTCATCTAATTAAATTTTCTATCATCACCAGCGAGAACACATTTATTTATTTATTTTAGGTCACACTCTCCCACGTTAAAGGTTGTATATTTTTTTTTAATCAAATACGTGAAAATATTTTTGTAATAAACCTATTAATGACACGTATATATTTTACTTGTAATAGAGGAAAATTCAAAAATTTTAAAATAATAATTAATGCACATTATATACATTAAAATTTTCTCCTTCATTAAACTCTTCCTTATATGTACTTAAATTAAATTGACTGCGGAGATAATTCATATATATTCTTACAACCTCATTGCATAAATGCTTAATGATACTCAAAATTCTTTGTTTTGTGTTGTTTAACCACAATTATTAGAATTTTACTTAACTCAATTAATCTAAATTCGCGTCAAATAAGCTAAATCTTACCAAGAAGCTTTCTATTTCTGAATTCGGGACCTCTGAATTCCACTGTTCATTAGTGAGGATGTATATCATGAAAATTTTCTATAGACTTATTAATTTCCACAAAGATAGAAAACAAGAATGTAAAGGGGGCATGCATAGTCTGTCCATGTATATATGATATGTCTAGCTGTTACGTAGGGCTTCACCCAATTTTGATTACTCTTTTAGGCTATGAACTAATAAAACAGAAAACAAGAAAAAGTGATTTTGACATCATTTGAGTAGAATTATAGAAAAGAGGGCTTGATGATGCACTAGACTTTTAGTAAGAATCAATCTTCTTTGATTCAGTTTCTTTTATCAGCGGGATAAATTAGTTCAAAAATTATAATTTCAGGACTATAATTTTAAAATAATTTAATCTGCGAATCAAAAGACCCCTTTTAATTATATTTTTTTATGTTTAATTTTTTTTTAAAAAAAAAGATAGTATCAATATGTAGTAACGAAGCCAAAATTTTCACTAAGAAAATTTAAAATATGAAAAAGCCAAAAAAATAAAAAATAATTTTAACCATATATAAATGATATAATTTTTTATCAAAATTCGGATGAACGCCTCAATTGTACCTGACTCCACCCATGCAATATGGAATGGGCAAATATTGCACATAATTTTGTTGCCTGCACGCATTGCCTTCTTCTTCCTTGAATGCATGCTAGTGTTACCCTTACGCTTCTCTATTTATATCATCAACGATTCAACATCTCTCTTTCTTTAATTTCTATTTTCTGATATCTCTATTTTTAGGAAAAAAAATTGATTTATCTCATTTATCTATTTGGTTATTTGTTCACATGTTTAAATTTTATACATTGACAATCTTAAGAAGGAAAATTTAAAATTTGTCTATCGCTACTTGAAATTGCTCAATTTCGCACTTTTGTTAAAATTATAATCTGTTTATATTTTTATTGTTAGCAAATTATTTCATATTTATTTTTATCATTAACGTAATGAAGCTTCAGTGGATGATGATGTGTACTCTAGGATCTAAATTCTTCGAGAAAAAGGTTCATATATATCCATCAACTTTTAATTACGAGTTAAAATTTACCTCAAGTTAAAACTCCACTATAAAAATCAAAGACAAAAATAATTTTTTTTATCCGATGATAAAGTGAGACTGGACAAAAAATTTAACGAAGGGCGAAATTACTCAATTACAGATGATACTGCGACAATTTGACTCTTTTTTTTTTTTAAAAGAATTTTACTCTATCAAGTTATTTAAAAACCAACTATATGTTAATCTTTTCTATTTTATAGATGGGCTTCTTAATAAGAGAAAATTGGTAAATATTTATAGTGTATGAGTTGCTAACTTGGATAATAATATAGACAACCAATTACAACAAGAAAAAATGCAGTAACAATGTAAAAGGTTCCTTAACATTGTTTAATATGAATATTATATAACTTAAATTATTCTATATATATGTATGTATGTATTTAAATAATACTTTATTGGGGTCCTTTGCTTACTCATGATTCTATGACGATCACGTGAACGAATAGCAAAGGTTTTAACATCATCTTCGAAAGTTTCTTTGTTTCTTTCTTACGTTAGTTTGTGTCCGGTCTACCACAGAAAAGCAAAACAAACCTAAAACAAAAGAAAAATAATAGACTCTTTTTTTTTCTCTGAGTATGTATTTTGACACTTAAAATTATTTTTTTTAAAAAAAGAAATTGTCAAATACAAATTACTTTTATAATACTAATAAAATTATTTTATAAAAAGTTTAAATAGATATAAACCGATAATATTATGCAACCACTAAATATATTTAAAAATTTGGATTCAAGGACGTGGCTTAGTGGTCAATAAAGTGGGTGAAAATCACGAGATCTCAAGTTTAAATTCGAGTAGAAATAATAATACTAGGTGATTTTTTCTTATTTACCTTAGCCTTGATAAATAAAGTTAGTGATTTTTTCTCATTTACCTTAGTCTTGATAAATAAAGTTATTTAATATCTGTTATTAATAAAAAATAACAAATATCTTATGAAATTAATTAAGATACACGTAAATTAATCAGAATACGGTTATTATAATTTTTTTTTTGAAAAAACTTGGCAAAATAAAAGATTCATAATATATAAATGCAGGTTACATTCGTGGAAACAAGAGGGGTCACATATTTTATTTTTTGTTGGGCTACTCCTACTAGTTATCATTAAAAATAAAAATTAAAAAAAATAATTAAGTTTTATGTCTTGAATTACATGTTTTCTTTTCTTAGGTGATATACAAATCAATTCCCAATAAAGTTTTCCAACCACGTACACTAAGTAGTGTGAAGAACAATTCACTTAGGGTTGGTTTGATTTGGTTATCGGATGAGAAATAATAATTTAGAAAATAAATTTGAATTATTTTATTTTGTATTTAGTTTAATTTTTGAATTTGAGATTAGTAATTTTAAAATTAATTAATATTATAATTATGATATTATTTTATTTTATATTGAGGGTGAGATAACAATTTTGAGATTATTTAATTTTAGAATGAAATACTATTTTTTCGTTTCAAAATAAGTGTCGTTTTAGCGAAAAAAGAATTATCCTAAAATAATTATTGCTTTATAAACTTAAGACAATAATTAGTAATTATTTTTAACTATATCCTTATAGAGTACTAAAGAACTATATTTTCTTAATACTGCTCAATTCTCAAAAAACATATAATAAATCGATCCAACTTAATAAATAATACATTGCGCTTATTGTTTCTACTAGTTTCTGAACACGTGCTTCACACGTGTATATTTATATTAAATAATTAAATATAGAGTTAAGATAAGTATAAATTCAAAATGATTGAACTGGCGTTTTGGTTATCTTAGTTTACTAATTATGCTTTGATGATGATTAAGTATAAAGCGTAACAAGATCACCTAAATAAAATAAAAATAATTTTTTGCAATATTTATGCAGAAAAGTGCAAGAATTACATAAAATACAGTTACTATGATGGGCATAGATATAAGCCACGCGCCAAGAGTAAATTTAATCTGCAGGTTTGAGACTGCTTCTATCAAGTTTATGGATATTTAATACAAATCCAAAATGCCAACAACAGCCAAACAAGAAGGTAAATTAGAAAATATATGAAAAAATATTAAAAAGAAGAAGAAAAATGCAACAACGTCATATTACCTATTAAAAAGTGTAGAGTATGATCATGATACAAAGACATATATTTTTCATATTGAGTTGCTTAATAGTTTAGATATTCATTAGAGGATTGTGTATAAATATTATTGTAACCGATAGAAGTTTAGAATATGAAATAATTGGAAGGTGCCAAGGTAGTATATGAAATAATAATTAAAAAAGTATAACCTACAATAATTACTGGTAGGTGAAACAATTCTCCTCATTTATTCGGTTCAATATATATATATATATTCAATGGTAAAATATTAATATTTAATCAGATATTTTATTATATTTTAATATACTACAGGAGCAAAGTGGTAATCGAGCTTTTAAGATAAGGGTTTTCCACTTTTACTAAATATATGATTATTATTATTATTGTTGTTGTTGTTGTTGTTGTTGTTGTTATTTATTATTTATTATTTCTATTTATTAATTATTTATATTTATATTTATATTTATTATTATTCTTATTTATTATTTTATATTTATTTATTATCATTGTTATTACTTTTATATTTATTTATTATTATTTATTTTAATTTTTTCACTTATGGGCTTCCCACTTATATAATAATAAACGTGACAACAACAACAATCATACCCAACATAATCCCATTGAATGAGGTTTGAGGAGGATAGGGTGCACGCAGACCTTACCCTCACCTCAGATAGAGAGTCTGTATTCGATAAACGCTTAACTCAATCGATTGTCTAGAGCAGTCCGGATAAAATCAATAGACGTACAAGAAATAAGCAGTTGGTAACAAAAATAGCAAACATTCATATGAAAGTTCCACCTTGTCCTAGATATCCTCATTTCTAATCTTATCTCTTAGTATGTCCACACATTCATCGCATCATCCTCATTTCTGCAACTTTTAACTTTTGAATATGAAAGTTCTTGACTGGCCAACACTCCCCTTATTATCATAGTTGGCCTAGCTACCACTCTGTAAAACTTGCCTTTAAGTTTTGATTGCACCTTTTTATTACACAAGACTCCGGATGCAAGCCTCCTTTTTATCTATCCTACACCAATACAGTCAGTGACATTTTCGTTAATCTCCTCATTTTCTTAAATATTAATCCTAAGATACTTGAGATTTTCTCTCTTTTAAATGACCTGTATATCACACATATTTTGGGATTGACGGAGTACAGTGTCAAATGTATCATTTTTCAAGGCTCTCCCGCAAAAGTCCTTTAAAAAAATCTAAAGGCTAAAATTGAACGGGAAGATTTATTTTATTGTATTTAATATAATACCAAACACGTATTTTGTATTGTATCCTGATTATCTTATTTTTAATTCAATAAATCAAACATCCCTCAGTAAAAATATATCCATTAAATAATCTCATTACTATTTAGTTCCTATGTTATAACCTGGTTATTATTATTTTAGAATAACTTATTTTTCATTCAAACAATCCCTCGCAGTGTAATTATTTTTTTAATTTTTATTTTTATTTATTTACTATATTAAAAATATATTTCACATTTTTTTTGTCAATTTTAGTATATCAAAAGAAAAATATAATTTTTTTATGTTTATCCTTAATATTAATTACCTATTTCTTAAATTATTTTTTAAAAATCTAAAATCAAATATTAATTTATATAAATATTATGATAAAATACTCATATGAGTCTTTATTTTTTAAAAAATATATAAAATTTAAATTGGATAAGTAGAAATGAACTAAGGAAAGTAATTATTTTATCCACAATAAACATATGCACCAATTAAATACCAAGTCCCCTGTCTGTTCCAGTTATATCTTCTTCTTTTTTCTTTTGCTGCACATGGACTTCACTTTCATATTCCAAAATTCTAGCTGGACTGAATTTAATTTTTCCGTTTTTTCCCAATAAGCTACAATTCCATTTTTAGCTGCTTAAAGATTTTGATGGACCATTATTTTCCATCCATCTTTAATTCCTCCCTTGATATTTTGTCACAAAAATCTGGGATTTCATCCAAGCAGAAAACAATTTTTTTTAAATTGACAATTCAATATTTATGCAAAATTGGGTTGAGATTTGATTTAATCAGCCTTCTCCAAGATGGATGAGCCAAGCACAGCTTATAAAACATATAAAAGTCGTAATATCCTTTGGTGAGAAAATAACAAAATTGACCTCTTATATTTGAGAATATAGATTTAGAATAATTTTTTAAATATATCTTTCAGTAATTTTAATTTTTTAAATTTGTCAAAAAATAAGTTTTTTTTTTTTTTTTTTGGGGTGAGTGGGGGATTTGGGAAATTATGGAAAAGATATACATTTTTTATTGTTTATATTATTTTTTCCAAGTCTGATATAATTTTTGCTAACTTTTATGTTTAATATAGCTTTTTGTCTTGTATTTTTTAGGATTTGCTGATGCTGATGCTTTTGGAATATTTGAAGGAAGCCAAAAATGCTCATATTTGATGAACTCAAGAGCCAAAGCCATTCAAGAACATATCTAAAAAGACTATTTTAAATCTCCATTTTTGTTATTTTCTTTCCTTCGATAGCCACTTGTGTTTTTCTTGTTTCACTAGGAAGGAGAATGTACATAAAATTCGGGCGTGTTCAGTATATTTCGGTGTGTTCAGTATAGAGAAAAATATTTTTTAAAAATATTTTTAAATTTTTTTCGTATTCGGGTGTTTTCAGTACAGCGAAAAATATTTGTAAAAAATACGTCTTTATTTTTTTTTCATATTGGATTGATTGAAAATTTAAAAAAATATTTTCTTATAAAAACAAACTCTTTAAAAATAAGTAAAATGATACCTCTAGTGAAAGTAGGGAAAACAAGTCAAATTATCTCTTTCCCACCCTTATAACCAACCACGTCACCCAATTCCCACATCCCAATCCCCACCAACCACGCACACCCGCTAGCCCACAACCCCCTGCCCTCCCCCTCCCCAATCCCTCCGTCTCTTACAACACCCATCGTCCTACGACCTACCTTTATCCTCATAATTTTATTTTACATATATATAAATAATTTTAAAATAATATTTTTTATATATATATTTTTAAAATAATATTTTTCTTCGACGTACCAAACAAACCATTAAATTAAAGACAAATATGAGAATTATTTCAAACATAGTTAGCCAAAAAGTAAGAAAGGTCCAACTTACGTAAACATTTGCGATTTTGAATTTGTAACTTTGTGACCCCCTACAACAGAATACTAATATTTTGGAATTAAACTAAAATTAACCACTCCTTATCCTAAAAAATATGGACATATTTAGTGAATGTTTGAACGTGAAAATTAAATATTATTTAAAAATTTTAAAGTTAGAGTTACAGTTGTATTTAGTTTTATTTTTTTTATAAAGAATGTTATTTAAAATTTGAATATAATTTTTAAAATAATAATCTGTATTTTCAATTTTTAAAAATTAGTAAAATCACTATTTAATCAATTTATTTAAAACATACAATTAAATTTTTTATAAAAAGTAATATCTTAAAATAAAAAATCACATAATGTTAAAGATTAGATCCTACGTATTATAAATATTTTTTGACTTTATTTTAAATTTTTGAAGTTAAAATTGAAGATAGAGCTATTTTGGTTATGATTTTTAAATTATTTGAATTTTCTCTTTTTAGAAAACTATGAAATATAGTATAAATGTGATCATTTTTATAAAATACAAACAATTAAAATAAAAAATTATATATAATGAAAGTGAAGAAAAAAAATAATTTAGGTGTGTGTATTAAAATTTTTATGATTAAATATCAGTTTTTAAATAATAAAAAACATTTTAAAAAAGAGAGAGAGAGAATAATTTTGGTGGTCAAATACGTACAATTTGCACGTGGATAGGCATAGGCTCTCTAGTTACTTTTTTAAGATTCATATTTAAAAGGTTGAAAAAGAAATTTGCCTTGTGAGGTTATTTCCCAATTGCAGCAAAATGACCAAAAAATTAAAAATAAATAAAAAATAAATAAATAATCTCTTTCTCTCCTTATTTCTGAAATGAATTGTCAAAAATATATTTGCTTTTTGAAAAGGACTTCTAACATATCTAATTGCTAGACTAAAATAATTATAAGTGTTAGTTAAATATATAAAAATACTAGTATATATTCATTATATTATACAGAAAATATATTTTTATAATTACTAGTTTTGATGGAGCAAGAGGGACTATATAGTAGTATAAAAAAAAATTAAATTATAGATACACTATTAAAGAAAAATGAAAAAAATATATTACGAAGGAATTGACCTAGATCTCAAAATAAATAACTTAATATTTAATTAAGTGCATCATTTAGTCCTCCTATAATTTGGATATCGACAAATAATATTATGTTAATTTTTAAAAATATATATAAATAGTATCTAATTTTACAAAAAAAAACACGAATTCACGTGCTTCACATTTTTCATGTAAATTCGCCTGCTCACAAACCTATGATCAAATTACGATATTTTATTAATCAAAAATTTCAAAACATGTGATATCTTTTTTTTTTAATTATTTAATTAATATCCAATATCTATATTAGAATTTAATTAATCTAAATTCACACATGCAAAATTCATTTAGGAAAAATAGTTCTCATCAAAGATTTTTTCATTCGAATTTCAAAAATACATGTGATGTCACCAGAATGGTAAAGTTTATTTAAAAATACTCATGCAGTCATGCTGCCATTATGATTTCTTATATTTTATTTCCCATACTTATTCATTCTTATTTTTTTGTTTAAGAAATATCTTCATAAACTACTAATAGTAGCTTTGTATATTTATATTGACCATCTTTTAGCTTTATCTTAAACTAAAAAACACCTATAGCTAAAAAAAATTAATCTTAATTTAGCATACCATAAATTATCAAAAAAGGTTCAATTTAACTAAGTTGATATTCTTGATACTCCATTATCCGCGATATTCTTTTCTTTTCAGTCAGCCTAAAAAATAATAACTTTTTATATTTAATATTAATAACAAGATTTTAAATTTTCTATTTTAATCTTAATAAGTTGATTTATAATCACACAGATATTTTTAGCTTGTTTTAGATTATTAATTCCAGAAAAATCCTTCATTCTTAAATTTTATATTTAGTTAAATATTATTATATCTGTAAGTCGAGGGTCTATCGAAAATATACTTTCTAACTCAGAGGTAAAGGTAAAGTCTGTGTATATTCTACCCTCATCATACTTTACTTTATGAAATTATACTGAATTGTTATTGTTGTTAAATATTATCATATAAATTAAAATAGAAAAAATATTATATTTATATATATACATAAATCTGTCTATTATCTTTTTTCATTAATAGAACACAAACGATATAAAGGTCAATGCTTGCTTCATTTGCCCAGAAAAACTTTATAGGCTAATGTTGCTATAATATCAAAAAATTTGATGACGTTTTTTTTTTTCCTTTTTATTTACTCAATATTCTTTTCAAACTTTTGCCCCCACAAATCCTAATCTTTTTCACTTTTTACCACCGCAAAATTTGGCTCTAATCTAAAGCATATCTTGTCCTTCCTTTAAACAGTGGATTCCTTGTACTTTATAAACAATGCACCCATTTCCCTTTCAATTCTTAAAGCATACCCCACTTTTAAACGACTCCATAGTATCCCTCTTCCTCCTCCTCCTCCTCCTCTTTGCTTCAACCTCTGAACAACATACACAAAGTTCAGAGCTTTTTAAGATACAGAGTTCATGCTGGTATGCTTCACTTACCCTTTTTGATTTCAGTTATTTTAGTACAACAAAGTGGAATCTTGAAGGGGGGAAAATGTGTGCTTTTTTTTTTTTGACTAAGGGTGTGTAAAGAAACAATCTTGTGTGATTTTTCTTGATTGTGGTGAGAAAATGAGGGATTTCCCATCTTGTTTTGGTGAAAATGGGGTTCAAGTTGCTGATGCCTCTTGTTCAAGTGTTGGTGTGACTAAAGCCCCACAGAATTTAGTAACCTGTGTTTATCAGTGTAAATTACTGGGGAAATCTTGTCTGATTACAGTTGCTTGGACCAAAAGTTTGATGGGTCAATGCCTTAGTGTTGAAATTGATGATATGTCTCATCAATGTCTCTGTAAAGTTGATGTAAAGCCTTCTCTGTTCTCAAAAAGAAAAGGGTCAAGGTCTTTAGAAGTTAATTCTTGTAAAATTGACATCCATTGGGACTTCTCTCTCGCTAAGTTTGGATCTGGGCCAGAGCCTGTTGAAGGGTACTATTTAGCAGTAGTGTGCAAAGGACAGATGGTTTTGGCCATTGGGGATCTGAGAAAAGAAGCATTCAAGAAGAGTAATGCAACTCCCCCTCTTTCAAATGCAATGTTCATTTCCAAGAAGGAGCACATATTTGGTAAGAGGGTGTTTGGTACAAAGGCTCAATTTTGTTATACAGGTCCAGTTCATGACATTACAATTGAGTGCGACTCCAATGTCATTGATGATCCTTGCCTTTTGGTACGTATTGATTCCAAAACTGTAATGCAAGTGAAGCATTTGCGCTGGAAGTTTCGCGGTAACTATACTGTTTTAATAGATGGACTCCCAGTTGAAGTCTTTTGGGATGTTCATAATTGGTTGTTCGGTAGCAATTTTGGGAATGCAGTGTTCATGTTTCAAACTTGTTTATCAGCTGAGAAGTTGTGGACTACACAAGCCTTATCCGATCTCTCTGTGATGCCTTGGCATTACACAGAGAGTTTGAGAAATTCCAAATCATCTGGTTTGGGTTTTTCTTTGGTTTTGTATGTTTGGAAGAACGAGTAGTTGAGTGTTCTTCCAGTATTTCCCAAAAAGATTAATTTTTTAAGATCTTGTTTGTGAACTTGATTTGAGTTATTTCTAATGAATATACTTTTTTTTTTCTTTTTTAACTTCCTTTTTCATATCTTCATGTGCTATGATTATTACTTGAATCTGAAGTTTCATTTTATTCCTCCAAAGAGTCAATTTCTTTTGATTACTGGTTGTTATCTACTATTATGAATAATAATTGTGTCCACAAAAATAGAACTTTCCTTTAAGTATATGCAAACAAATCTACATCATTAGAGACTAATCAGTAATTTTTGTCAATCAAGCTCATCATGATGATAGTGTCTAACATCATAACTTTGTATAAGCCAAAATTACTGAGTAACCTAACCAAAAGAATTTGTAGTTGCTATTGGCACCTTGATTATGTTCTAGTTTCTTGTTGAGGTAGAGAAGGGATTGCTGACTTGCTTGCTGTGGCAAAGTTTCAGGTAGTTAACCTAGAAGTGTTTCAGCTTTTTAATATTTCTGGGAAACCATACTATTTCTTGGCGCGCGTGTGTGGGTGTGTTTTTTCCTCTTTGTAAAGAAAATTCTGTGGATTTGTGTTTATGTCGATTGCACCTTTTTAGGTTGTTGTCTTGGATGATAGTGTCTAACATCATAACTTTGTATAAGCCAAAATTACTGAGTAACCTAACCAAAAGAATTTGTAGTTGCTATTGGCACCTTGATTATGTTCTAGTTTCTTGTTGAGGTAGAGAAGGGATTGCTGACTTGCTTGCTGTGGCAAAGTTTCAGGTACTTAACCTAGAAGTGTTTCAGCTTTTTAATATTTCTGGGAAACCATACTATTTCTTGGCGCGCGTGTGTGGGTGTGTTTTTTTCTCTTCTTTGTAAAGAAAATTCTGTGGATTTGTGTTTATATCGATTGCACCTTTCTAGGTTGTTGTCTTGGACTTCTGTTAAGAGGCTTAGTAAATCATGAAGGGGAAGAACATAGGGACTTCAAAATTATTAAGCAGCTTCTATGTAAAAATGGAAAATAAAATAAACCGAGATTGAAGAAGCATATTGGATGCAATTATTATCTTATAACCTGCTCAAGTTATTAGTAAAGGCTACAAACTTTGCATGGTAAACGTGAAATGAAATAGTAAAGCTACAAACTTTGCATGGTAAGATGTGAAATGACTCTGCATAACTGGTCAAAACACTGGTAAGCAAGTCCGGTTGGAGCCCCGAACTTGAAAAGCTTGTGATATGGATTGGATTATCCCCATGGAAGCTGATAACTTTAATGATAAATAACTTGATCACTGACTTTGAACTTCTTCTGTAACTTGTTGTGAGATTAAGAACATGAAAACTAGGGATTTTACATACTTCAACACGTTGGGTACCTGTTGGTCTGCTATTAGATCTACAGATAGAAGAAATGATATCTGCTTTTGTCTGCTAAATTCAGATATTTGAAGGTGTGGAATGGAATGATATCAATAAACATAAATTCGACGATTGTGTAAATGAAAGCTGGTGATTTCCACTGAAGTACATGCTTGAATAGTTGCATACACTTGTTGAAGGATATGTTGGACACTTGCAGTTACAATGTAATCTTGTGTTGGCGAACATATTCACCATTCATTTGTTAGTTTTAAGTGTGTATTACCCGTATTTAGTGTGAGAAACGTAATGGTGAATAGTCTTGAATCTTTGATCATTTCTACCCCCAAACATTCAGCCATCAAGTATATGTAATTGTATATGCTGTCTCATTAACTTCTCTAGTATGCGAATTCATACAATTTGAGAATCTGGTTTGGTGGATATCTTGTCTCTTTTAACTGGTTTGCTTGTTTAGGCCTTCAAGGATTTTCGATGGCCTCAGCAGCAACTTCAGTTCTGAACATTTAAGTAGCTGCATTTGATTTTCTCAATCTTCCCTTTCTTTTATTGCTTTTAGGTTTCTTTTACTCATAAGGTGTCTTTGGAATTATGGAAAGCATTTTTCTGATGAAATCAGCACTTGGTTACCAATGTGTATCCCTATGAAGAGAGAAAAGTTGTGAAATTTTCAGGTGAGAGCAAGAATTCCTAAAAGAAGTCGGCCCCAAAAGAGAAATGAGGTTAACAGAGAGAAGGGATTTTCTCCTAAGGGTGATTGCCCCTCTCTATTGTACCTATGATTTTTTGTAGCTACTAAACCAATAGCCCTTGTTAATGAAATACTCAGAAGTAGAAAATGAATCCTTATATCTCAGTGATGATAATAATGTCACTCTCTGGGTTAACAAAATGGGCCATTGAAGACGATCCAACCCGTATCTCGGCCTGCCAAATCCCAGGATGGCCTGCAATTGAGGCTCTCTCTTTTGCATGCAATCGGTGATTTTGCAGCCATGACATGGTTGCCTTCTCTTTTATTGATTGAGTCGAGAGTCTATCGGAAATAGTCTCTCTATCTCTATAAGGGTAGGAATAAAGTCTGCGTATGCTCCATCTTTTCCCGATTCTGTATATGGGATCACACCGCGTGGTTGTTGTTGCTGCTCTCTGTTGGGGTTAGCACTGTAATCCAATAATACCAGGATGATCACTTTTCTGAACTTTTTATTAAATCTTTGTGCCTCCACTTATTAAAAGTTACACATGTTTGTCTTGTCTCATTAGAAGTGCTGTGGTTGGTTCTAGCCAGCTAACTTTACATGAAAGATTTCTGCATTTTCACTTTACGATTTATTTATTTATTAATCTTTTTAAAAATATGATAGCTTTGAGCATTTGATTCAGGAGATATGCTCATGTGTTCCATCTTTGATCAATCAAATACGTTCAATTCCAAGCTAATTACGTTCAATCTTCGATCATTTGATTCAAAAAAAATCGAACCAGTGTTTCAAAAGGCGAGCCACAGGGTGAGGCGCAGTAAAAACGTATCGGGGCGATTTCTGAGGCAAAAGTAACGTGAGACTTGAACCTTATTAGTCTGGGCATACACTTAGACATTGGAGGAGTTTTTGTTTTGGGGCATAAGTCCAGAAAATCTCTCCTAATTAAAATTAAAATTGCTAAACAGATTCTTAAGTTAATATAAAATTCAACATGTCATTGAATCTTAAAAAATAAAAAAACTTTAAGATTTATAGATTTTTTATTTTTAGCTCAAAGTTTTATTCTTTCGCTTCTTCATTCACCAGGTAAAGGTAAAAAATGATCAATGTGTAAACTATAAAGAAAAATGCATCATCCTTCAATGCTTGCTCTGGTTTGATACTTTTAATTGTAGGTTCCTTCTTCATGTTCGCTTTACAAATTAATTTATAAATTTGTACTCATTTTTTTTAAAAAAATTAATTAGTCTTTTGAAACGAACAGTTCTGTTTATTTATTAAGTCAATTGTATAAGTTATCATGCTTGCATATTCATTATTTGAGTCTCCAACAATTATTCGAATAATTACATATCTGATTTGGCTATGGACGAATATGCAAGCACTCATTGAATGATAAGAAAGCTATTTCCACTTAGACAATTTCAGATATTCAAGGATTGCGCGTTCTGTTCTAGATTAAACAGGTCTAATTTAGGGAATTATTGATAGGCTAACAAAAAAAGTTACTTCATGCATGCTCCACTTGGCTCTGGGGGATATAGCTTAGTTGGTAGAGCTCCGCTCTTGCAATTGGGTAGTTGCGGTTACGAGTTGGATGTCTAATTGTCCAGGCGGTAATGATAGATGACCTGATCAATTCGATCAGGCACTCGCCATCTATTTTCATTGTTCAAATCTTTGACAACACGAAAAAAATCATTGTTCAATTCTTTGACAACATGAAATTGATTAGCATTTTGAGATGAAGTAGTTCTATGTATATTTTCACTTCTTTTTTTAATTTTTTTGGGATTTTCTATAATTTCTATGCAATTTCATTTTTTGATTTATTTTTATTATATTAATTTATAAAATATTAAAAATTAAATATCCAAGCATTTTACGCTTGCACCTCACCTCGTATTACATAAAAACCTTACCTCACGCTCGTACCTTTTAAAATACTGAAAATTATATATGTTAACTAGAAATTAAAGAATTTAAGGAAACATAAAACCTTTTAGAAAGAAAAAAAAATCAAGCTCAAAGTAAATGGACTTATACAAACAATAACCTAAATATGGAATAAATTAAAAATCAAAACTTTAAAAACTTGAAACTAAATTAAATAATCAATAAAATCTTTAGGAATTTGGAAATGAGAAAAAAATCAGAAAAACAAAAAGAATACTTTTCATTTCAATTTGTTTGTTTGATTTTAACTTGATACAAAATTTAAAAAAGTAAAGAAAACTTTTGAAACTTATAATTAACTAAAGATATGTAAAATGTAGTAATTGTTATTTAATCCTATAATTTTAAATATGTCATGTCTTAACTTGTGATCTTAAATATATCATGTGAAGAGTTAAAATTAAAAAGTTAATAAAATAAAAAAAAGATATTTTCTCCAAACGAATTAAAAAAAAAAGTAACACAAATAAATTGAAATGGACGCCTTTACGCACACAAATTTCAACACTAACTACTAGCCATTTTCTCTGAATATATAATAGTTTAAATGAGTAGCAGCACACAAAAAATCACCGAGCAGCATCTCTAAACACCACAATAGCACCACTTTTACTTTGAATACCTATTGATGCATCATCTATATTACATTCAATCCATTGTAAAGAAGGGCTCGTCGGCCATGCGAGATGAAATCATATGTGATAAAGTTTGAAGTTTTGTTTGGATATACAATTTAGAATTTTTAAGTTGTATTTTTTCTTCATGAACATAAGAACCCCATAAGTTGTAAAAACTATCCGAATTGCCCAAATTCTTATACAATCTTACCAAATAAGGAAAAATTCATAATAAAATATAATATACTATCACAAAGTCATTCTAAAAAAATTACAACTTAAAAATCGAACTTTAGTTCAATAAAACGTAAAAGAGAAAATACATAAAATCCCTCCTGAAGTTGTCCACAAAACTCACTTTAGCACTTTAACTTTGCTAGTATTTGTTTACCCCCCTAATCTCATTTGAAGTCTATTAAATACCACCCAAAAGGTTGACGTGGAAAATTTTATTTTAAAAAAATTAAAACGACGCGTAATTGAAAAAAAAAAGTGGGTCCATTGATATTTATATTATTTAGTAGAATAAAAAATAAATAAAACCCTCCCACCCCCCTTCTTCTTCTTCTTCAAACCCCCCCCCCCCCCCCCCACCCCCCTTCTCCTACTTCAATTTTGCCATTCTTCTCTCCTTCTTCAACCCACCCTGCCACCCCTTTTCTCCTTCTTCAACCCCCCTTCCCCCAGACCTATCTTCTTCTTCGAACCACCTCGTAATTTATCTTTCTTACTACTTTTCAGTTTCTTTCTTTGACCATAATCTGCTGTTTTTCAGTTTACAAAAATCCATGAAAAATACCCACCAAAATACTATAAATAATCAATCATTTGCTGAGAGTTCTGATTTTGCCGTGTGAGTGTGAATCTTTTCTTCACACATATATATATATGTATGTGTGTGTGTGGAAAGCCAGCCATTTACAGTGAAGAAAAAAAGGAATTCAAAGAAGGCAAAGTTGCAGAGGACACGAAAATCAAGAATGGTTTTCGAAGAAGAAGTTGGTTCAGGCCATGAACGGTTACATGAGCTGACGTGGAGCTGACGTGGCAGTGATGTGGCGCGAGTGTGAAACAATTCACATTGTGAGAGTGGTATTATTCTCTTAGGATGGTGTTTAATAGACTTCAAATGAGATTAGGGGTAAACAAATACTAGTAAAGTTAAAGTGCTAAAGTGAGTTTTGTGGACAACTTCAGGAGAGATTTTATGTATTTACTCAAACGTAAAATTAAACATGAGTTGTAGTTTACTACTCTTTAATATAATCCTCCAACATAGTACAGACAAAGATTTGCAAACTATTTATATCCAAATATAATAGTTGACAAAAGGTTGTTACATTTATTAAAGGTAAAAAACTCAGATATGCCATCGAACTTTAGGAAAAAACTCATTCATATCATCCATTAAAAATTGGGTTTATTTATGCCACCGTCATTGCTTAAAGGGGTCATCTATGCCATTATTTTTTAACAGACCCAATACTTAATTTTTCAATAACAGATTATACACGTGACAATATTTAAGTAGGCCAAATCACTTAAAAATTCACCTTTTAAACCGCTTATCCAATCTAACTTTAACCGATCCGTGATCATTAAAACCTATCAACTTTTTAATCTGACCCATTTTTACCTGATAAAATCCTTTCCCTATCTAATTTCACTGCCCGTTAAAGACAAATCAATCATATTATCCAAACTTAAATATGCTGAGCAGTAGAAATATCAAAGATAAAGGATTAAAGGATATTGAAATGCAATATCACTGGAACTGCTCCCTCCCTCCACCAAAGAAATTGGAAAAAGAACTCGAATAGAAAAATGAGCTTCAAACAAATTTAAACCAACGTCTTTGATAGCAGCTTTCCTAAAGAAAACAAGAAAGAAATAGAGATGTGATTCAACTTGGAATAAATAAAATTAACTTAGCAAGCATTGTTCGGGTAGAGGACTGAAAAGGAAAGAAGAAGATGGATGGGGATTACGTCTTTCGGGAGTTTTAACGGGCAGTGAAATTAAATAGGAAGGGGTCTTATCAGATAATAATGGATCAGATTAAAAATTAATAGGTTTTAATTATCGTGGGTTTGATAGATTTAAGTTGGATGGATAGTTTAATAAGTGAATTTGATCTACTTAAATATTGTCACTTGTACAATTTGATATTAAAAAATCAGATCTGTTAAAAAATAATTGCATAGATGATTTCTTTGAGTAACAACACTGACATAAATGAGTTTAATTTTTAATGAATAACATGGATGAGCCTTTTTTCTAAAATTCAATGGCATATTTAAATTTTTTCCTTTATTAAATAAATAATTGGTTAATATAATTAATTTATATAAAATGTGGATTTTTTTTTTACAAAATATAATCTTGTGGATTGAATTTTACATTTGAAAAATTCCATCCCATAATTTGAATTCTCAAATTAAGTTTTTTGAAAAATTTAAAATTTTATTTCATAATTTAAAGTCATGAGATGAAACCGCATATTCAAACATTTATTTCAAATTATAATTTTAAATCGCGATATAAAATTGCAAATCCAACCAAGATTACACCTTTTGGAAAAACAAATATATATCCGGCTGGTTATATGTTGTAGTTCTATTTTATTCCATCCCATTGCTAACTATTTATTCTTTAAATCTAAAGGAACAAACTGAAACAACGTAAATTCAATTGACAAAAGAAACCAGTAAACAGATGGTTTAACTCAATCCACTCATACTGAAAATACTTTTTATCACACGATTAGATTATTTAAAAGCTAACAAATAACTGATCGATGATTCTTAGGAAAATATGAAATTCTCAACTTCTCTGAGAAAAAGTTAACAGCAGTACATACAACTATTATTCTCAAGACTCACAACCAAGATTATTCTCCAGCAGACGTAAAACTCAGACACATATTTACAAGAAACAGTCGCCACATTTTTCATTACTAACCACACCTCGTATGACTCTTTACTGTATCATCTATTCAACAATCTCAATGCTGTGTCTTCTTCTGCACTGTTACCAAATCTA
Source organism: Datura wrightii (assembly GCA_035772735.1). NCBI lineage: Eukaryota > Viridiplantae > Streptophyta > Magnoliopsida > Solanales > Solanaceae > Datura > Datura wrightii. The sequence continues at coordinate 9,269,545 of JASDFA010000009.1, forward strand.
AAGTAGAGCCATAGGTTTTATGCAGAGCTTGAGTAGACCAGCCATGTCCATCATCAACCGTAGGCATCCTAACTTCCATGAAAGGTGTAGGAGGATGCTGAGTCCCACGCACCATTACGCCAGCAAAGACCCTAAGGACATTGGAAGCATCGATGTCCATGCACACATTAATCTCTGGAACACCTTTTGGTGCTGGAGGTATTCCTGTGATCTTAAAATAGCCTAAGAGATGGTTCTCTTCCTCAGTTTTCTCGTCGCCTTCATAAACGATGATCAATGCTTCAGCTTGGTTATCATGGACAGTAGTGAAAATCTGTTCTTTCCTTACTGGTGTTGTGGTGTTCTGATGAATAATTGGTACAAAGTTGCTTCCATCAGCTTGTATGCCAATGCTTAAAGGAGTTGCTTGAATGGTTAACAGGTCCAAATTCCCAAAAGGATCACTAATTCCTGAAGCTACTGCTCCTTCCAGTGCTGCACCACGTACAGCTGCCTCCAGCGGGTTCATTCCTGAATAAAGCTCTTCTCTTTTGCATATACTCGTTACAATCTTCCGAACTTTTGGAATGTAGGAACAGCCACCAACAATTATGACATCATGTACATCTTCTGCTTCTAGTTTAGCAGCTTGCAAGCAACGCTTTATTAAAGCCTCACATTTCTCGAAGATTTCTTTGTTCACCTCTTCAAACTCTGTCCTCTTGAGAACCTTAGATATTTTTGTTCCATTTCCCAAGTCGACATCAATTGGGACACTTATATCAGATGAGAGTTTGTGGATGGCATCCTGGGTGGCAACTCGAAGCAGACCCATTCTCTTTATTTGTTCGATTCCATGGCTTGAGAATAGATCATCCATGTTTGGAAAGAGGTGATGCATCAGATTTTGAAGTAGGTCCTCACCTCCAACTGTGCTTCCAGCCAAGGCCTTGATCTGTGAAACACCACCTGCTGTAGCTGTTATAGCTACGTCACAATACCCAGCACCCATATTGAATATAAGTGCTATCTTTTCACTCCCGCTGCCCATATTTTCATGTGCAGACTGCTGTTGCTGCTGAGCATATAACAGAGCAACTGCAGTTGGTTCAGGCATCAATCTTAGAACATGAAGCCCTGCCATGGCACAGGCTCGTTCAATTCGGGTCAACTGGAATCGGCTAAATGATACTGGAATTGTCAAAACCACATTCCTCACAGGACGTTTCAGTTTAACTTCAGCCATAGCTCTTAGTTCAACCAGAAAGATAGCAAGAACTTCTTCAGGGGTAGTGGACCTCCACATATTGTTCACTAAGGCAGCAATAAATGGCCTGACACCGATGTCTAAAGTTTGAACCAAAAAGGGGAGGCTCTTGCTGGCATGAACCACAGGATCTGTATCGACTCTACCAATCAGACGTTTCATGTTGAAGATTGCAGCCCCAGACAACATATCATATTCGTGAGCCAGCTCATCACTAACACCACCAGCAGGGGCCTCATCTTTAAAGGTAACATATGATCTCATCAATTTCCGATTTCTCGTGTTTCTGAGGAGCTCCACCTGAGATCCATTCCAAACTGCCACACTGCATTGGGATGTACCAATGTCAATCCCAATTGCTATCTCAGGGTAAGCGGATGAAGTTTTTTCCTCACCAGTTGTTTCACTGTCGGATGCCACAGTGTATGCTTGTTGTTCAGCCATGAACACAGATTAAAGAACTCCTGCATTAGAAATATAGACACATTTTTTTTATTCAATCGATTGAAAAGAAATATCACATTTCATCAACTTCATATTCCTTATGGGAAGATAGTCACGCAAACATCTATCACGTTAGTCCGAGGTCCCTCACGCACAAACAGATACAAAAAGAGCAAAGGATAACTTAATTTCTCTCATGTGGTCTACAGATATCTTAAGTCCCACGAGTCCACCCTTTTTCATGCTTGATTAAGAACTTGTACATCAACATTAGCCAATTAACTTAATTGCTCCCAGTTTCTCATGCTTGATTAAGAACTTTTGACATAGATTTGCAGTATAACATAAAGACATTTTCTTGATAGTATACTCTTACTTGTAAATTTAGAAAAAATATGCACAAATTAATCGACTGATGTTGATGTACATTCAAGAATTGGACAACTTTATATCCAGAACCAGAACGATCAATTACTTCTATTTTGACATGACAAAATTCCAATATTAGTACTTCCCATCCACGGATACACCATCTTTTTTTTCTGCACTCCGTATTCCGACCACCATATATGTAAATGTTCTTATTTAATTTCTATTTTTTTAAAAGGAAAACTTATCAGTAAATAAGGGATAGGAAATTAATCAAATACAGAAACTCAAGAAACATCCAGTGTCCTCCAAAGTCGAAGCAACCAATTTTAATTTGTGATAAGTAGATTAAGGAGATGAAATAATAATAAAAATACTATAATCAACCCCAAACGAGAAAAAAAAAAACTGAAACTTGCATTTAGACGAATCAACATTGATCAATCAAGCAACCAAACAAAGGAAACTACATATGCATAACGAAATAGAATTCTTTCGTTCGTCAGTTGTGATGAGTTTTAAGATAAAGGGTATTTATTAAAATCAAAGAAAGTTCAAGAAAATGCAGCATGAAATCACAGTTTTATCACACGAACAAGAAGAGTTCACTGTTAAGCAGAGAGAGAGAGAGAGAGAGAGAGAGAGGATACTTACTTAGAGTGAGCAGAATAATTGGTGTCGAGAGGTGAAGAGTGAAGTGTGGAGAAAAAGAGAAGATTATAGAGAAGTGCTGGGCAAATGAGAGAGAGAGAGAGAGCCCAGAAAGTTCTATTAGGTGCTACAAGAAGAACACCGAATGAAACGCCCAAGTGCCAACATGTTCTAGACCTTCCCGAGAGACACAGAAGGGTCGTGAAGGCGGTACCTGTATTTCGGGTCGGATACCCGTAGTTAAATGGCATGTGGGTTTGGGCCAAATGAAAGGAATTGCCCGAAGGCTGAAGTTTTTGGATTCGGAGCCAACAATACAGGCTAAGTTACAAAAATAACCTTAAAATTGGGTGGCCTTGATTTTTTTTTATCCCGTTTGCCTCATGGTTACAATTTTATGTTTAGCAAGTTTGTCTTATGCTCAAAATCTTTAACTTCTCATCTTAAAGGTTTACTCACAAAAGCAAGTGGAGTCAAAAGTTCAATATTTATTTATTTTTAAGGTTACAAGATGCAATTTCTTACAATATAGGAGGAAGTGCATAGATAGTTGGTTTACACAAATTTTTTTTTTAGTTCATTATTTAAATTTTGTTCCTATTTTAAATAATTGTGTAAATATAGCCCTTAAAAACTACCATTTAAATAGCATTAAATTCGAGTTTAATGTGTGCTCTTATATTATTCAACTTTAAAAATAAAATATTAGACTAACTTATAAAATTTTAAATCAGAATCTAATGTTTGCTTATAAGATTTTCAGTTTGTTCAAATTAATTTTTTTTCTTAAATTTATGAACTAAAAGGATCACAAGTTATAAGAAAAATAAAAGGGAATCATTTATTAAATAATTGTCACAAAAAGAGATAACTAGTGAAAATTTCACATGCATGGATAGTCGATTCCACGCCCCATTTAAGTTATACTAGAAATTTCTAAATTCTTATAAATTTACCTGCTTTAAATTAACCTTTAGACACATAATATTTAATTATTAAAAAAATAAATCAACTTTAGACACGTGATGGTAAAAACTCTCAACACATAACCAACTCCTTCTCCTCTTTCTCTCATCCTCTTATTCCTCCTCCTCCTTCACGACGTAATCTATTTTAAGTGAGAATTTGTTATGCATCTTTACGATCTCAGTTTCTCATTTCCTCGGTCTATCTTCTCCTAGTTCTCTATCTCTTTTTTATTGTTAATTAATTTACTAAGTCAGGTAAAAAGAAGAGCGAATCAATTTAACTTGTGAAAACGTTTCATTCTTCCACCTGATGACTCGTTTGTAAAAGTTATGGCCCTTTAAGGTAAATTTTGCAAAAATTTCTTAAATATGGACAAATTTTAAAATGGAACTAAATGAACTTATTTTTGCAAATCTCCCCAAAAAATACATATAATAAATTATCACCAATTTTTATTTATTTCTTTTGTTCTAAAGGGATGATGAAGTTTGAGGAACGAGCTATCAAATCATTTTTTATCTCATTTTGGACTTTAATTTCTAATTTTTTTTTAATAAAATGTTTGTATATTGAAAATTGTAAGTAACACTTCTATGATTTGATTTTTTTTTTTAAAATTATTTATTATGCTCTTGCGCGTAAATAAAAAATCCCAACAAATATTTTATATGCTTTAATATTTAATACATTTGTCTCTGCATGTAGCAACTATGGACTTACCTAACTTGTTCAATTCTCGCATACACGCTTAAATTTACCAAAGTAAATATTGTAGTTTATTGTCTGACACTGGTTCAGATTTAAAGTCTATAAATTTTTATAACAATTTTAAATTTAATATATATAAATAATTGATTTATAATAAAATATTTATAAATATTTTAATATATAAATATAAAATTTAAACAAAAGTTATTAAATTCTGATGACTCTACACGCAACATGCTGGCGACCTGATGCCTTGAAATATCAATTACACTATTATTTGTAGGAACCTTGAGATTAACAAGTGCTGCAGGATGTCCACAATATCATTCCCCACATGCTTATTTTATTGCTGATTTTATGCATTTTTCAGGTTTAAATTGACGATCAAGGGTAATGTTGTAAGTTTACATTTAAGTCATAAATATTTCAAGAATATGTATTAAAATTTAAGAATTGATATTCTTTCATTAAAAAAAAAATAAAAATATTAGCATATTTCATTTCTCTTAATTTTTTCTTCTCTTTCTCTATTAAATTTTTTTTTATCTTAACTTTGTTGTATATTTTATTCTCCATCCATCTTTATTTTTTCATTAATAGTGGCTAGATATTTTTTTCAGCTTTATTTTATTTTCTCATTAATAGTCTCTAAACACATGTAATATATATGAGACTAATTGCATTTTTGATGAGCTCATTCTTTTTATATCATCTAATTATAGTAGCTTAGTATTTTTTTTTTTTACATAGATTTATTCAGCCTCATAAAATTTAAAATGTATAACCGTTTCATTCATATTATATTTTTTAATATTTTTAATTTTTTTCATTTCACTCATTATTTACTATTAGTAGAATGGTGCATTCAATAAAAATACAACACTTTTAAATATTAAACTGTACTTCTAAATTTATATTTTAAAAATTCAAAGCTTTTAAAATCCAAAAATTATTGTCATGAACTTCTACTAACAAACATATAAAATTCATCGAAATTAATTTATAGAGCATATATAAAAATTATATAAAATAAAAGTAATTTCTTAATTTAAATTTACTCCACTATATAAAATATGGTTATTGATGAGTTAAATTTTAAACATTAAGATATGATTTTGAATTGGAATTGTATTTAATTTAAAAATTATAATAAGATAAATAATTATGATGGAATTGAATTTTCTATTCTATTATTTATTTATATAGAAAGATGAAGTGGGAATGGCCAAGGGCAGCTTTGACATTTTACTAAGATCATGCTAACATATGCTATACACTTTTGAAATGAGAATTGAATATTTTAGCCAAATAACATAAAAATCAGAATCTTCTCTTTTAATCCAGGACTATTTCTTTTACCTAATTTTAGAAGCTCCATCATGTATTTAGGTTTCTTATTCAAGTTATATTTCGGTAAATAAAATTATTTTTTATCCTTATTTTGTAATGCTGTTATATCACGAACTTAAGTTTTCTATTTTTACTTGATAAAAATTAATATTAATATAAGAACAAATATTTAAATTAATATTTACATTTACACACACACACACACACACACACACATATATATATATATATATATATATATATATATATATATATATATATATATATATATATATTAATAAAAGAAAATATATGTTATTTGCTATGATATTAAAATTCTCATGTAAATAGAATTGTGTAAAATATTTAATAAAATAAAAATAATTTTTTAAAATTATTTTAATGATATAAAATTGATAAAATGTTATTATGATGGAGTGTTGGTCAGAGTTAAAATGTATCACGCTAGATGCTTAAACTAAATCATATTAGTTTATCATGTTAGATCATATATTAATGAGAAAACGTACATTGATTAATTGTGATTTAGTGATAAAAGTATATATGAAAATAGATTTCACATGTTCATTAGTTTGACATAAATATTGAATGCAAATAATTTCAACCGGGATCGATTACGACTGTGAGTATAAAAATGAATATATTATATATTAATGAACACTATACAGAGTCATACAATATTTAAAAAAAAATGTATATTAGATATGTGTGAGATAGTTTTCAAACAATATAAAATTAATAAAATATACCATAAATTGAAAATGATGTTGAACAATGATGCTTAAGTATAAACAAAACATATTATTCATATCAAAATAAGATATAAAAATAGAGAGAGTTATAATGAGAATAATTTACGTAATTTTTTAAAAAAAATAAGTATAGACTAATTTTTTTTTAAAAAGAAAAATGTTTCTAAAGTTTTAAATACCATAAGTAGTTCTATTTAGGAGAAATGACATTTTAGTTAACGTAACTTTTTTCTAGTCATATTATTTTAAAATAATATATTGTAGAATTTCAGTAATTAAACATCCACATTTAAAAGTCTCTTTTACTTCAATTTAAAAGAGATATTCTATATGATTGTCTCACATACTTTTTCATAATAATAAAAGTCAATTATTTATTCAACATTAAAATACATAATAAGATTTAATTTTCTAACATATTTTTTCTATTATAAGATGTTGAATATTTTTATATAAGAGCAAAAAAAAAAATGATAATTAAAGTTTTACTAAAGTTATGAAATGGTAAATTTGTTTAGATTACATTTGAAATATGAAGAAAAGATAATTAAAATTTACATTCAATTAAAATAAAAAATAAATAAATTAATGTTAAACTGAGATTAAAAAATTAGGAGAACAAAACCTTTCTATCAAAGAAAAGGAAATTTTTTAAGCTTTGCTTGAGTGTAGAAAATTATTTAATTTTTTAGAATTTAAATTGAAAAAGCTCATAAAAAATTTATGCCTAATTAAAAAAATTTTAAAAATTGATTAAGAGTTAGATTTTAAAATTTTTCATGTGTTGCGCTGCAGGCCTATACTTCTTATGTAGTAGTTTCCTAAGTTGTCTATGAGTACTTGTGGTTGTGCTGAATTTTCAGTTGGTGTTCATTTCTGATTTTGACCTCAAAGAAATCATCAGAACACTCATAAACTATGTCAACTTTAGAAATCATGTGATTCTGAGATTCATAGATTCTCAAAGTTACAATTTTTCTGACAGCAAGAACAATGCCTTTGTTCTCCAGGATCTCTCTTTTACTGTTGTTCTTCTTTGTTAGTACATCATCATCATCATCATCCCCCTTTGATTACAACCACCCGTTGGATTCTCTCACTCTATCTGAACTAACTCAAGTAAAAACCATAGTCAAATAGTCCTATGTTTTTCTCAATGTAACCTTTCATTATGTTGGTCTAAATGAACCAGAGAAACCATTAGTCCTTTCATGGCTATCAACCAAGAATCTACCTCGCCAAGCTATTGTTATGGCTAGAATTGATTTAAAACACAGATGAAATTATAGTAGACTTATCGAGCGATTTGATTTTATCGGATGAAATCTATGATGGACATGGCTATCACATGCTTACCTTTCAAGAAGAGAAAGCTGCCGTTAAGTTACCATTTGCATATCCTCCATTAGAAAGAGGGGCCTAAAACGAAAAGAAGTGGTATGCCAAAGCTGCGCTGTTGGATGGCATGGAGAGAAAAGGAAGAGTAACAGAATGGTTAAAGTCATATGCTATTACTTAGATGACACAGTTAATCTTTATATGAGACCTATTGAGGGAATTACAATAATTGTTGTTCTTGATCAAATGAGAATCGTGAGGTACATTGATCATTTGATGGTTCCGGTCCCCAAAGCTAATGGGACAGATTACATGGAGCCAATGCAGAGGACTCACTCCAATTTGCAACTAGATGGAATAAAAATAGTGCAGCCTGATGGACCAAGGTTTTACTCTAGATGGAAACACAGTGAGGTAAAGATTAGATTCATCAGAAGAAACACCTTAATGTCTTCTGTTTTTAAAGAAAAAGGTGCTCAAAAGCCAAAGTATAGTTCATTGTTGAAGAATGACCTGTTTTTTTTTTCTTTTTTCCTGTATATATTTAGGTGGTCTGACTGGAAGTTCCATGTAGATTACGATAAGAGAGCAGGAATAATCATATCACTCGCATCAATCTTTGATGTTGATAAGGAGAATTTAGGAGTGTCTTGTACAGAGGCTTTGTATCAGAAGTTTTTGGTCTTTGTTCTGTTGAGTTTCAGGCATTGAAGGATTGTCCAGAAAATGCAAAGTTTCTTGATGGCTACTTCATCTATCAAGATGGTACTCCAGGAAAAATGCCTAATGTAATTTGTATATTTGAACGTTATGCTGGAGATGTCATGTGGCGCCATACAGAGCTTGCAATTCCTGGAAATGTGGTAAGTTAGTATAGTATGTACTATTCTTGCTTAAAGTGCTTTTGGGAGTACTTTTCTTTAATTTCAAAATTTTGAGCTGCAGATAAGAAAAGTGAGCTTGGTGGTGAGAATGGTGTCAACTGTAGGGAACCATGATTACATTATTGACTATGAAGTCAAGCAAAGTGGGAGCATCAAAGTCCCTGTAAGTGAACCAAAATCATTTGAGTAGGAGTAACTGTGATTTGTGAAACAACAAATATTTATTAGTAGCTTACAGTAATGAAAAGAAATAATGTGAAAAGTTCATCCAAATTCACTGTCACAGGTTGGGTTAACTGGTCTACTTGAAGCGAGGGGATCGATATATACTCACAACGACCAGATAAAGGAAGAAGCCTATGGTACACTAATAGCAGAAAACACTTCAACAGCATATCATGATCATTTCTTTACCTTTCACCTTGATCTAGATGTCGATGGTCACCAAGAAAGAGTTATTGGCAGTTGTTAGTGAAACAACTAAATGGAGTCGGATGCAAGGATTCAGCTAGGTTCAGGAGTCCTTGAAATGGTAGTAGACTAGTAGTGAACTCCAATAAGAAGACTAAGTTAGGGAATAAAATAGGCTACTGTCTGATACCAGGATCTGCAACAGGTCCCTTGTTAAGTGACGATGATTATCCACAAATCCGTGGAGGTTTTACCAAGTACAATATGTGGGTGACACCTTATAACAAGTCTGACAAATGGGCAGGAGGATTATATGTGAAAAAGTTAAAGTTAGATTTTTTGAAATATCATAAATTTTTCTTATTAGGTTTCTAGAATAGCCTAGTATTTAGGATAATTATCTTGAAGAAATATCTAGATAGTTTAGAATAGAAGATAAAGTCACTAGATTTTTCTTGTAGATGTATATAGAGAATATCTAGAACCATCTATAGACAAGTATAAATAGGAGTGGTCATGTACATTTGTAATCAACCCAAATCAAGACAATTCAAGAGAAGCCTTCTTTCATAACAAAGTTTCCCTATCCAAATTATTCCTTCTCTTTTTATAGCTTCCTCTTCTTTAGTTGAATTTTTTGATCTTAGTTAACAATCTTGGGCTAGCAGAGGGTTTCCTTGATTCTACTTTTCTTCTGCTGTTCTCTACATGGTATCAGAGCCATAGCCATACATTGGCTTGTGGATTTTATTTCAAAATCGGGTCAGTGGTAGGTTCAACTGGTTTCTCTATATGGATTTCAGCGATCGTGCTAATGGGTTGGGGATGGAGTTGTTGAACCAGTCTAATTATAAGGTATGGAAGACATGTATGGAATCATACCTTATGGGTGAGGATTTGTGGGATGTTGTTAATAGGAGTAACACAAGTCCTCCTGCTGGCGGACCGAAAAATAGCAGTGTATGCAAGAAATGGAAGCAGATTAATGCAAAGACGGAGTTCATCCTGAAGAGGTCCATCTCCTCCAATTTATTTGACCATATTATAAGGTGTAAATCCGCTCATGAAATATGGAGGACCCTGGACCAGTTATTCAACAAAAAGAATGAAGCTCGACTACAGATATTGGAGAATGAATTGGCTAACATTACTCAAGGTAATCTTTCTATTACCGAGTATTTTTTGAAGATTAAGAACTTATGTTCTGAGATCTCGTTATTAAATTCAGACGAGGCTATTCTGAAGCACGAATAAAAAGAATTATCATTCGTGGATTGAAGCCAGTATATATTTCATTTGTTACATTTATCCAAGGATAGGCTCAACAACCATCCTTGGAGGAGTTTGAGAATTTATTATCATCGCAGGAGCTACTAGCCAAACAGATGGCTGGTGTATCAATCTAATTAAAGAAGGGGAAGGAAATGCTCTTGTAGCTGATAAGAGGAACTTTAAACAGAACAAGAAATAGGCCACACTCTCGATGCCAAAGTGGTTCAAGCTCGCCAAAAAAAGAGGGAGAATCTACTAATTACTACAAAAAGACTCTCAAATGCTACTAGTGCGGCAAAACAGGACACATAAAAAGATATTGTCGAGTCAAAGAGAGTAATTGACTCAAACTCAGAAAGCTGCAAAAGAAGAAGAAGACTGGGGAAGCTGCTTAGTAGCTGAGACTAGAGCAGTAAATGCCATGACTTCCATCAATTATAAAAGAAACTGGATCATGAATTCAAGATCAGATAATACAGTTCATCACATGGAGAAGGAAGTCAATTTATTCATCAACAAGAACCAAGAAGATGATGGTAGCGTTTAGACTGGTGATGTGGTAGCTGCTCTTTAGGAAATCAAAGAAGTAAATCTTGAAATTGATAATATAAGTCTGGATGTGGAGGATATCAAAATAGAACCCGAGGAGACAATGTATGAAACTATATATACTAATGGTAACCATTTCGGAGAAAACATTGAGGGAGATGTAGTAGAAGTTGAAGTCTCTGATCAGTCATATGCCATATCAAAAGCAATCCCTAACTCAGAGAAAATATTGGAAGTAGATGGAGAATCGAAAGATCAAATATATAAAGAAGTTGACCAAGAAGACTTAATTTCAGGTGAAGATACAATATGATCTTCGAAAGCTTTGAAGCTGTCAAACAGCCTATCGAGGAGCTGAAAAGAGAATCTGGTGGTAGATCAAAGGCTTCACAGAAAATTGATGGTTAGATCGTCACCGACATAAATGAGAAAACTAATATTAGTATTTCTCCAGATATAATTATCGAGGAACTAAGAGAAAGGGGGAGCCTGAAAACTCAAGAACATGAAACTCAACTTCAAGATGATTCGCGTGATTTGCAAAGGCCAAAGAGGACTATTGACAAGGTCCGCTACATAGATGAAAATTTTATCAATACGTATTCTTCTTTCTTTCTAGGGCCAATCAATGACGGAAAATTTTCATCATTTGAAGAAGCAAGAGGAGTCAGGCAAAAACTACTGAGATATTTACCAAGACACGACATAAAGCTTCATTTGAGTTCTTCCGTGACAAGTGTGGGATAGTTTCCAAAAAATCACTTTAAGGGGAAGTGTGAAAAAGTTAAAGTTGATTTTTTGGAATATCATAGATTTTTCTTATTAAATTTCTAGAATAGCGGGTAGTATCTAGGATAATTATCTTGAAGAAATATCTAGATATTTTAGAATAGAAGATAAAGTCACTAGATTTTTCTTGTAAATGTATCTAGAAAAATATCTAAAATCATCTATGGACAAGTATAAATAGGGGTGGTCATGTACATATTTAATCAATCTATAGACAAGTATAAATAGGGGTGGTCATGTACATATTTAATCAACCCAAATCAAGACAATTCAAGAGAAGCCTTCTTCCATAACAAAGTTCCCATATCCAAATTCTTCCTTCTCTTTTTATAGCTTCCTTTTCCTTAGTTGAATCTTCTGATCTTAATTAACGATCTTGGGCTAGCAGAAGGTTTTCTGATTCTACTTTTCTTCTGCTATTTTCTACATTATATACTGATCAAAGCCAAGGGGATGATATATTGGCCATGTGGAGCCTCAGGTAATGCAATAGATGTGCAGCATTAAAGAAGTAACAATTTTCTTTTATGATGCAGGGATAGGGAAATTGAGAACAAGGACATTGTGTTATGGTACACATTGGGTGTTCATCATGTACCTAAGCAGGAAGATTTTCCAGTTATGCCAACATTAATTAAGCACTGGTTTTGAGCTGAGGCCTGCTAATTTCTTTCAGCATAATCCGGTGTTTTTATTAAGTCTACCAAAGTCAAGTGGCCAAATTGGTATCATGTGGATAATAAATATTCTACTATTATAATTGTGTTGAACGCTTGTAGCAATATTATTTGTTTATTCCGTTAGGACTGGAACTTATTCTTCTGCTCCCGGCGGCTGATGGACAACGTTAGTCTTTAAGAAATTTATTTAATATGTACAAATTATTAATTAGAATTCAGTAACTGAAATTTTGAACTCATGAACTTCAAATCTCCACTTCACCTCTAGTTGCGGAGAATTCTTTTCCCAAGCGTATTAAGTTAAGAAAGTCGGCCCTAGTTATAGTTGAATTCTGCAGCAATAGTATTTGTTTAATGCAAGTTAAAGAATTTACTATCCAATAAAGGGTTTTTATGTATTTACTGCATAATCTCTAGTTTTATGAATGGTAGACAACACATATGATCTTGATATAGAAGGGTGTTCTCTTCTTATCTGACCAATCAATCAATCAATTAATAGTAGAGTCAGAGTCAGGATTTGAAGCTTATGGGTTCAGAATTCTAACCCTTTTTAAGTTATTGAGTTCTAAATTAACAATTTATATATACTAAATGAATTTGTTAAGATAAATATAAAGTTTGAATTAAAATTACTGGTTCGACCAAACCTGTATCTCGAAAGCTAGATCTGCCCTGTTTATTAGTCGGGTGTGTTATATGAATCTTAATTCTACTACGCTATATGAACTTTGAATAGCTGATCTCAAGTCAGGATAAAGGAAAAAGATTTGTCATTGATTGAAGAAGATTAAAAATCCATATTATGATTTTCTCTTTACCACTTGTAATCAATCATTAGCTCTCAATGCAAACAACAAGATGAAGCACTTATCCACCACATTGTACTAAATGTAATAGATTATTTGTTGAATTTTCTAAAAAATATTGTCAAGAGGGTGTCTTAATAATTTGTTAAACGCATTTCAAGTGAACTTGCAAAGCTTATATTAATAACCACAACAACTTGAAAAGAGAAGAAAAAAAAATAGATGTCAAATAATATATAGGTGGATACATCATGTGAATTGAGAGCATACCACTTCTTCATGGAACTGATAAAAGTATTACCCATTTCTGTTGCATTTTCTTCTTGTTCTTTTGTATCAATTGCAAATGTCATCCTTTAGACCCTCTTAGCCCTGATGAAATCAACCAAATTAGAGTCATTATCCAAAAGTCTCACCTTGGTTCCCTCTCCAATGTAACATTTCATTTTGTTGACCTTGAAGAACCAGAAAAGAATGATGTCTTTCATTGGCTTTCCTTTCATAAATCAAACAGTGCCCCTTTTCCTTATCGTCGAGCCAGGGTAGTAGTTCGCGCTAGTGGCGAGTCACATGAACTCACATTAGACTTGGCTACTAGCTCTATCATATCACAAAAGTTGTACTCTGGCCATGGCTTTCCTCCTTTTACTCTCAATGAAATTATACAGTCCAGCAGCCTGCCATTGAGTAGTCCTAAATTTCAAGATTCAATATCAACAAGGGGCTTGAATATATGTGAAGCCAGCTGCATTGCTCTATCAATTGGATGGTTTGGTCAGCTAAAGACCAGAAGAGTTCTTAGTGTTCCATGTTTTTACCGCGGAGGGACTACTAACTTTTGGGCAAGGCCTATTGAATCATGAAGATCATTAAGTATGTGGATAGATTCAGAGTCCCTTTGCCTGAAGCAAAAGATGCTGATTTCAATTCGTCGAGCCAGGGATCAGTCACTAGCAAGGAGACAGAACCCTCTAGGATAAACATCCGAGGCCATGAAGTCAGATGGACTAATTGGAAATTTCATGTTGGATTCAACACTAGAGCAGGGATGATCATATCTACAGCTTCTATATTCGATGCTGCAAGAAATGAATATCGACGTGTGCTCTATAGAGGTCATGTCTCTGAGATATTCGTGCCTTACATGGATCCTACGTTTGAATGGTACTGCAGGACATTCATGGATGCTGGCTAATTTGGTTTTGGGAGATCTGCTAGCACCCTTGTCCTGTTGCTGGACTATCCAAACAATGCAGTGTATATGGATGGTTACGTGGCTGATTCAGAAGGACAAGTAGTGCAAGTCCCTCGAGCTATTTGCATTTTTGAACGATATGCTGGCGATGCTGCATGGAGGCATACAGAAATCGGAGTACCTGGCACTTTAGTAAGCCGCTAAATTGAAGATTTCTCTACTAAATTGTGATCACTCTATTAACACAATCAACTCTCTGGCTTTGTAGAACACCAAGGGACAGAAAGAAGTTAATTTGGTGATCCGAATGGTAGCAACAGTTGGAAATTATGACTATATACTTGATTGGGAGTTCAAACAAAGTGGATCCATTAAAGTTGGAGTAAGAATTAAGATACTAGTCAATCATTTTCACCTTAATCTTTGTCTTACCTCTTTCCTTTTCGTTGGCGAAGGCAAGTCTAACAGGGATTATGGAGATGAAGGATGTGAAATACACAAACGACGATCAAATAAATCAGGATGCTTACGGGACCCTTGTGGCAGAAAACACAATTGCAGTGAACCATGATCATTTCCTTACCTACCACATTGATCTTGATGTTGATGGTAGTAAAAATTCATTCTTGAAAGACAAACTGAAAACTACAAGAGTGAAGGATCAGAAAATGTCACCAAGGAAGAGTTATTGGACTGTTGTTAAAGAAACTATGAAAACAGAATCTGAGGCCAGGACTCAACTTGGGATTGAAGTACCAGCTGAACTGTGGTTTGTTAATGCTGAAAAAAAGACTAAGGTTGGAAATGATGTAGCTTATAAGCTAATTCCTGGTAGACCATCCATGTCTTTACTATCAGATGATGATTACCCTCAAATTAGAGCAGCTTATACCAAGTATTAACTGTGGGTGACTCCTTACAACGAATCAGAAAGATGGGCTGCAGGATTTTATGCTGATAGAAGCCATGGTGATGATGGCCTCACAGTCTGGACTGGGAGCTAAATTCATCTTGTCACTCTATTTTAAGCATCTCCTGCAATGTCTCAACCATTCCTTTGATATGTCATATGAAATAACTACCCGTAACCGTTCATAAAAAATAACATAAGCTACATGCTATATAACAGGTTAAGATAAAAAATATTTTTGTGCTATCAAGTCACCTAAAAATAACTATAAATACCATTGTAAAACACGAGATTACAAATTTAAAAAATTAGATAAAATTATCTGTTACAACATGTTAAAGTACACTAAGGAGTGAGTTCGGTACGGAGAAAGACATTTTTTATTCTTCTAGAAAATATTTTCCGATTTTCTCATATTCGATTGGTCAAATTTTTTTAAAAATATTTTCTTTAGAAAAATATATTTCTTAGGATTGGAAAAAATGAATTTTCTAGTGGAAGTAGGAATAACAAGTCCACAAGTGGCATTCTGCATGGATGGTGTGTCCTTCCTATCCTCCAATACACTTTTATCTTCACCCCACCTATATATACCCCATCCCCACTACACCATACCTCCTAATCCCCCACCTATATCTCCCATTGAATTTGTCTTAGATTATATACAAATAGTTTAGGATAATTTATTTGATTTATATACCCGAACACAAAAATATAAGGAAGAAATTCACCTATTTTTTTGAAAATCATTTTCCTTCATACCAAACACACCCTAATAGTATAAAATTTTTATCCACTGTAAATGTATATTAATTCAGATTCATTTACTTCATATATATATTTGATGAATGTTTTTAGTACTGTTTCTTGTTGTAAAGATATGGCACCTAAGTATAACTCAACCCCAAAAGTTAGCTTACGAAGAAAATATTGCCCAAGTCCATAAAAGCAAATTATCTAATCTATTTTTCAATCAACATGGGACTTTAACCCACGCTAACACTTGTATTATAATATGCAGGAATAGATCAATTGAAAACAAGGATATTGTGCTTTGATATACACTTGGATTCCATCATATACCTTGCCAAGAAGATTATCCTATAATGCCAACAATCTATGATGCTTTCGAGCTCCGGCCAACAAATTTCTCTGAAAGAAATCCATTGCTGGAATAATGATTTGTTTTTGTGTAAGTGCTCGATTAATTTAATGCTTTATTCTCTCTCATATTACTTTTCGTGCTTTTTAAAAATAGTCGTCTCAAATTATTTGTCGTTTTAAAAATTCAAGATAAAATTAATTCTTTTTTTTTTTATTATACCCTTAGTAATAGCAATTCTTGAAGACTACAAACACCTCCATTAAGAATTGAACATAAATAGAGTAAATATTCAGCGACAAGAGATTATATTCTAAGATAAAAATAAGGGTGAAATAGTCAATAAAAAAGGGAGGGTAAAATAATCAAAACTCCTTTTACTTAATGTATTCTTAGGAAGCATGTAAAAGAGAAACACGACAGATAATTTGATTTGAAGAGAGTACTTTATTTTACTAAATTAACCTTACTAATTATGTTTTGAAAATCTAAATCTGACTACTAGTACTTTATGTAGTTATTAAGTGATAAAAGTAATATTGAAAAAAATAATAGATTTCTCTTAATTTGCTAGAATATATATATATATATATATATATATATATATATATATATTAAGATGAAATAAAATGAAACGAAAAGAATAATTAACCGTATTTTGATGATTATTGATTATTGCTTTCTTTGAATATGTTCTGCTTCAATTACTAATATGTATTCCCTTTTATATTTTTAGAGATGATTAATCCTGCCAAACATTCTATATACATATTAAAGTTAAGCTTAAAAGAGGTGACGTGACATGTCTTTAAAGTCAAGAATAATATTTATTTATTTATTTTTATTAAATTCTTGATATTTTTTTATGTGTAAAAATCTAAAAATTATTTTTTTATTATATTTTTTTATTTATCCATCACTTTTTTGATTTAGAAAGGCCAAAAGTATTTTCATTAACTTAGTAAGTATTATATATATATATATATATATATATATATATATATATATATATATATATAATTTATTATATAAATATTAAATTACCTTAGTCAATTAATTTTTTTAATATTTAACTAAGTGTAAGTACGTATATGTTCTTTGATATGAATTATGTATATATTAGTATATCTTTTTTTTTTTTTGGTAATTAGTGGGATTTTATTGATTACCAAAGTTGAGAAATACAAAACAAGGCCAGACGAAACTCAGCCAACTCTTCTTTCTAGTATCTACATCATACCAATAATCTAAAACACTAAATTTTATACTCTATCTCTCGGCCTTGTAGGAGTACCAATGCACACTATGTAGGCAGTTTCACTCGCCACAATTATTGTATCTCTGCTTTTCTTTTCAAAAAGTCGTTGGTTCCTTTCTCTCCATAGAGCATAAACAGTTTTTGATTACAACAGCTTGAACAATTGAGTCCTAGGCGATTTGCTTTTGGAGTTGGTAAGGAGCCAAGTGAGGTGATTGTCCCATGTACCTGGTGTATCAGATTTGCAAAAAAACCATTGTAATAGCTTATCCCATAGAAGTTTAGCATAATCACATTGCACAAACAAATGCTCCTTAGATTCTGCATGCAGATGACATAAAGGGTTCTGGGTCCAGCTGCATGCCCCATTTCCGTAATCTATCAATAGTTGACAATCGTCCAAAGCATCAGCAACCATGAAATGAATTTTTCTTTATGCCTCGCTGCATTATTATACACAAGTTCCACCATGGAACAATAGCACATTGTGGTAGACTCTGGTAGTATAGTTGCTTGGTGATGTTCTTTCCCTTTCTCCTCTCTAGATGCTAGACTGCATCTTTGAATTCAAACAGTTTCCTAATCATCCAACAAGCTTGCTTTGGCACTTGGACACTTTTCGATTGTTGCCCTTTGATGTAACAAGAATGGATCCACTTGATCCATAGCTTATCCTCCTTATGTATAATATCCTCAAATGATTTAGCCCAAGATGCCCTATTCTATAATGAGATATTAGTTAGATTTAGACCACCAACACATATAGGAGTGCATACTCTCTCCCATGTCACCAATACCTTTCTAGTTATAGATCTACTCCCTGACCAAAGATAGCTCCTACAGTGAGCATCTATCTGCTGCAGAACCTTGACAAGAATAACAAAGAGTTGAGCGCAATATGCTTGAATACCAAAGATGACTGACTGAGTAAGGTGAGCTCTACCAGCATAAGACAAGTTCTTGGCTATCCAAGATGTAATTCTTGATGTGATTTTCTTCATCAAAGGCTGCTATTGAATGAGATTTATCTTCTTGGTAGCTAGAGGTACTCCCAGGTACTTAAATGGTAGTGAGCCAATCATGTAGCTTAGGAGTTGTAGGATCCTTGCTTGATCAACCTCTGATACACCGCCAAAATACACCGCACTCTTTTCTTAGTTAGCTTGCAAACCAGAAGCCCTAGAAAATATGGAAACAAACACTAATTGCCTGTACTGAGGATACATCACCTCTAGTAAATAACAAGAGGTCATCAGCAAAATATAATTGGGTCAAGTTTAATTTAGCACGCCTAAGGTGATAGTGAAAGCTCTTATCCTCTTTCAAGCCAAGTAGTAGTCGACTTAGATACTCCATCCCAATAGCAAAGAGAAAATGGGACGTAGGATCATCTTGTTTCAATCCTTTTGCTGCTGGAAAAGGCTTAGTAGGCTCACCACTAATAAGGATGTTGTAGCTCACAGTTTGGACACAAGTCATAATCCACTGGATATATTGGTCAGGAAAGCCAATTACCTCCAATATCTGCTGCAAGTATGACATTCCAGAGAGTCATATGCCTTTTGTAGATCAATCTTGATCATGCATCCAAGAGATGTAGCCTTCCTCTTGTATCCCTTACTCAGATCATGTGCCAGGATGATGTTATCCCCTATTTTTCTACCAAGAATAAAACTAGCCTGGAATTCATTAATAATACTTGGCATCACCATGTGGATCATTATGTACTTATACAACTTTTTCACATTTTTAAAAGTTAAATCTCTCTCTATATTATTAAATAAATAAAAGTTCAACGTTGTTATTTTTCCCCTAATTAATCTATCAACAACCGTTTTTTCAATTTGCTTCCCCTTATTCCTTACTAAGTTATTAATAATAATAATAGCCGTTTATTTTCGTTTAGCTTTCCCTAATAAACTCATTGATAATATTTGATTTTCTTAATCAATAAAGCAAATTAATCCTTCTTCTATACAAACCGGAAAGAAGAAAATTGTGGTGATCTCCTACTTCATT
Organism: Datura wrightii; assembly: GCA_035772735.1. Taxonomy (NCBI): domain Eukaryota; kingdom Viridiplantae; phylum Streptophyta; class Magnoliopsida; order Solanales; family Solanaceae; genus Datura; species Datura wrightii. The sequence goes on from JASDFA010000009.1 coordinate 9,289,250, forward strand.
TTTTTAACCCAATTAAATTTTGCATATTAAGTAGTACTATGTTCCTTTGTTCGTCCAGTGATTTGAGTGAGTGATATTATTTACTTTTTGTTGGGAATTGTTATTTTCCTCCAATGTTACTTCAGTTATAATATTACTCTGATTTGATTTATTATAGGTCATTCAGTAGAACTTTTGTATGATTGCAATTTTAAATTGTTGTGCTTTTCTCTTTCCTTCTCGGATAAATATGAAGGACTTGAAAGAGAAGAAGATGACGTAATATACTATCGCGAAAACAAATATCTTAAATGAATTAGAGGTTGTATCTGAAGATTTATTATTATCATTCTATGTGATTTTTTCATTTAATTTTTCTTTGAGTTCTTTATAAAGAATATTTATAAACCAAAATCTAACTACCTCATGACGAAAAAATAATAAATATAAATATAAAATAATAAACTACCTATTCACAAAAATAAGAAAAATGATGTTTCTCTTCTTTCTATAGAAATCAAAGAAATTATAAAAATGTAATTCCATGTATAAAAGTTAATAAAATATTTAACTAAGTTTCGAATTTTCAATGAGAAAAAAGAAATTAATAAATTTGAATCAAATTTATCAGAATTTGAATCAAATTTATCTGAATTTGAAGATTTGGAATCTCTTTTTAAAATATCTAATTTTAACATTTAAAGAGTGATATTACGCAGGCTTTAAGATTACCTTCAAATCCTCGATTATATATAAATCATATCATGCATGTAATTCAAGAATAGGAAAAGAAGTGATCCTTTTAAAAAAAATTTAAGAACTCAAATGATGAATTAATTCGGATATATAAATTAACTCAAATATACATTATTATGAGTTTTTTCTTTCTTATAAAAAAGATAAATAATATATAAATTAATAATTATGTTGTCGATCATTTGATAGATTCAATAATATTTTTATTATCGTGCGAAGCAAGAACATATTCATTAGTTTCATAATCAATTTTATTTTTGTTTAATACTTACATCAGTATAAAATTTTAAAATAATTAATTATGTATATATATTGTTCGAAAAGAAAAATAAATTGCATTGATGTATATCAATGGAACTTAATAATCTAAAAAATAGCAATAATTTCTTTTTCTTGTCACTCGTTAACAGTTGGACATACATATGTCATCGACATTATTATTTTGGCCAAATGTCGGAAAATAGCAACTCATGGGATATTTAGATTTTTTTAGATATGAATCTTTGTGCGGAAACCCCACACTTAGTTCTAACCATCTCGCTCACTTTGTATCCTTCAAATTCTTTCGCTTCCCATGCTCCTACAAAGTCAAAAATAATACTACAAAAAAATAATGAAAAATAAATTAATAAATAAAAACTAAAAAAATAATAAAAGAAAATAGTAAAGTTGGGTTACATCCCAACAAGCGACCCCTAATTTAACATTTCGACACGACATGAATCACTCTTTGGCTCCACCTCGAGTTTATGATTAAATGCCCAATTTTGCTTCAAGTTTTCGGCAATGCTCCAATGATGGAGGTACAAATCCGTTCAAGCCAAGAAATAAATATTTCATTTTGTTTTATCTGACTTTCAAGTGAGGAGTGTCGTTTTTCCTACATGGCCTAAAGATTTTCAGAATATAAGACACATCTACCTCTTCCCTTGACTCCTTACGTTCATAAGGATCAATTCTCACTCACAGTCCGTACACAGTTTAGAAAAATATTTAGAATGAGGTCCAGTGTGCTCATATACATGAATTTCAGAACTTTCAATATCCTCAACATCAATCACACTAGAGTCAGCTAAATGTATATCCTCAATGTCCTTGATTGACTCTAGTATTACTTCTTCAACATCGGCATCCTCAAATTCTAGTTGGTTAGGTTGTTGGTGTTCCACTCTGAACTCATTGTGTTAGCACCTCAAGTTCTTTCTCAAATTCACGCTTGTCTTGACTACTATCCATAATATTAATTTGTTGTGCAGTTAAAGCTTAAACCAGTTGGCTCAATTGAACCTCCAGGTTGCGGATAGTCGCCCCTTGCATTTCTAACTGTAGTTGTTTCTCATCATATTTCTCCACAAGACACTTTAATATATCCTTGATCTCCTTCATGTCCACTATCACTTGGTTCATTGTTCCTATTAACTTTATAAGAAAAAATAGAACCATCATAAAAAAGGGTAGGGAGTAGACGCGAAGCATGAGCACAACCATAAAAGTGATCATCTTGACCACCACACATACCACACATACTCCATACATAGGATTGAGTTAGTGCACACAACTCGCTCCCCGAAATATTTTGATTATTTTTTTCACATGCGATTTTCTCCACAATATGTATAAGGATGATCAAAAGTAGAATTACCAACACGAGAACTCCCATAATTTCAAGATGCATGTTTCTCAAATCAACAACTACAATAAAAAACAAAACAATTTTAAATTTTTTTTTTCAAACTTAAAATCTAGAAATATTTACAACTACAACTAAATAGCTAATTCCCCTTCAACGGCGTCAAAATTTGATGACGCTCAAAAGTCCTAAAAAGAATAAGCGGTCGCTGCAAATATAATCCGATCTAAAAGTCCGGAGTCGAATCCCACAGAGAACTAACGTTAGTTATAATTGTTCAATATCACTAAGAAAATTAAATAAGTTTGAATAATTATTTAATTTTAAAGATTAAATTTTTTTATCTATAACTAATTAACTAACAAATATTAAAGTAGTAAAAATTATCAATTAAAAGAGAACGAAGTTAGAAATAAGATTAAGGAGGCCTAGAGTTATGATTTTTTTCAATTATCGAATTCTTCTCACTACGTTATATATAATCTCGTCGATTTATTCTCTATGTATGGTGAGCACTCTATTTACCACAATTCTCTCTCGAACAATCAATTTACTAGACATATTTTCTCGAACTACTCTAGTTAGCAATTTCTCACCGCTCACTATGATCACGTCAAAGTTTCATTATCTCTAAACCTTTTTTTAAACCTGCAGTATTGATCTCTCATATACCTAAGGAGTGATATTGTTCAACAATAACCTAAACATGCATTCTTTCTCAAGCAAAATATAATGAATAGGCATATTCAACTGGCCATGCAATTAATTGAAATAAACATGAGTTGAACAAGTAGAAAAATGCAAAGAGCTAAATTATATTACAACATAACAAGAAATCATCCTACAAAAGGTTTCATCAAAATCGTAGATAGAATCTAGCTACTTGTAATATTGTTTAAGAATATAGCATAAAATTTCATAACGAACAAGTAAAAGAAGGAAATAAAGTGAAATTCTAATATGAATTTTCGTTGATTCCACTCCCTGCATGTTCTTGCCTCCAAAATAATATGTTCCTTCTGTGTTTCTCCTCAAAGAGTTCTGTGTGTTTTCTTAATATATTTTCTAGGTATTTATATGATCTAGGATGTGTAAGGAACCACATATCTAAATACAGTACGCTGGATAATTTTTTCTTAGCTCGTCTACCCTCTCGCTTCGTGATAACCATAGACGAGCCCGGCCAGCTCCAAACATTCTTTTGTTTCTTGGCTCGTCTGTCTATCCCGCAAAGCGAGAGGACCTTAGAAAAGCCCACCATCCTTCAATTTTTATTCTTTCATTTCAAATCAAGCAAAAATGTTCTTATTTTGATCATGTTTATCCAACACATTTTCTACACACGTAAAATTCATAATGAGTTTCAAACACCCAAGATAATAATATAACAACACAATTATGCATAAAATATGATACAACAATATAATATAAGTATATACATTTAGCCGAATATCAACTATGCAAAAATTTATCGAATTTTGAAGCCACATTTATTGAGTTCTGAAGATAAGATACACCTACTGCAGTTGCTGTTGAGAGTCTTCCAAATTTATCATCCGCAGTATTATTTTTAAATCACAAAATGATGCAAATTATCGCTATAACACATGTTTGTGAAAACAAAGAATTAATATAAATACATATATAGTTGGACGCAAAATAACTATAACTTGATGAAAATGAAAGTTGAAATCTAAGGGTGTCAAATGGGCAGGTTGAGCTGAAATTGAGCAAGTTAAAATGAGTTGAGTTAATAAATTAGTTGGGCTAAAATCATCCCAAAAGCTACTTGGGCTGGAATGAATTGGGTTGAAACAGGCTAAAAATGGGTTGGGTCATGACCTGCGCAATTTGACTCAATTTTTTTGAAAGATCCACCTTTACCCTACCCCACCCTTTTCTCAAGTCCATACCTTCCCTACCTCCGACTCTAACGTGAGATTCTATCTTGATTCAAGACTCGAGTCCCGATCCTCGTCCTCAACCCTAGTGTTAATACCTAAACTTGACCTAATCCTGACCTGATACTTGAGAACCAAGCCTCAATTCAGAACTCGGGACATGAAACTAAAGACCCGACCTGAGATCCAATCTGGAAATCATGACCCAACCCCAATCCAACACTACTAGAAAATGGAAAAAACTATCCTTAGGAGGTTGATCTTTATTCTCTTTAAATTTATATTTTCATGAAAAAAATACACCTCTCGAGGTCTGTTTTTATATATAGAAAAAGCTACCTCCCGAGGTCGATTTTTACAAAATAAAAAAGTTAAAAATAATTAAACCAACCCTTGGAAGAAATTGACCTCAGGAGGCCAATTTGCATTTTTCTTTTTTTTTTTTCACTAAGAAAAAGTTACCATATAAAAAAATAAATATATGTTTTTTAAAAAATCAACCTCTCAAGATTTGTTTGCATTTCCTCAATTTCTGAAAATTTTGTAGTAATGCGAGACACAACCCTGACCTAGAACTTGAGATAAAGTGGGTTTCCCCACAATTGCCTTGCGCCCACGGCCGCCCCCGCCCGTTTGTCATTCCTACATCATGTAACTCATTAATTTCTATTGTATAGAAAGATGAAGAGGGCACGACCAAGGACATATTTATCTTTTTATTTTATATCTATATTCAAAGGTAAAATTATCTTTTTATCTATTATATATTATATTATTTTATAAAGTTGGCCTCTAATTTTTTGACACTTGGTTAAATATCCATCACAAACTTTTTTCTACCTTTTTTTAGAAATCTCTCTCTCTCTCTCTCTCTCTCTCTCTCTCTCTCTCTCTCTCTCTCTCTCTCTCTCTCTCTCTCTCATTTCTAGAAAATTTCAAATCTATCTCCTATTCAACTCTTTAGATAAATATCCCTGACAAATATTATTTCACTTTTATTATTTCTATTCTATAGAATATCCATAGAAGAACTACCATGTTTATAAAGAGTTGTACGAAGAACAATACAAATTGTACTATATACTTAGCCTTTATCTTATTTTCTTACCAATTGTCTCTAAACATCTGTAAGTCTATTCTCTTTTACGTATCATGTAGCTATAGTAATTGAGTATTTTTTTTATATAAAATCTTTCAATCGCATAAAATTAAGAACTTTTATTTCACTCATTATTTATTATTAATAAAATGATGCATTCAATAAAAATACAATACTTTTGAACATCAAACTATGCTTCTAAATTTGTCTATATGTATTTTTAAAATTGAAAGCTTTAAAAATTATATTTTAGCACAAAAAACATTATCATAGAACTTCTACTAACAAACATATACAATTTTTATTGAAATTAGGTTATAACCATATATGAAAATTATATTATTCGAAAGGCAATTCCTTATTTGAAATTTAGTGCACTATATAAGACATGGTTGTTGATGAGTTAAGTATTATACTTTAAAGTATGAATTGTGATTATATTTAATTTAAAAATTATAATAAAATAAGAATCTATTATATTTCATTACATATTACATAGAAGAGTGAAAAGTTAGGACGACCAAGGGCAATTTTATCAATTAATCAAATATTCAGCTTAAAATAAATGTACATCATGTAAAAAGAGTATTGAATTTTTTTAAAAAAATATTAAGTTTTAGAAAATTCTAATATCTTTCATATGTTAGGAAGAATAAAAAGAATCATGTATCTTCTATTATATATTTTTATTTCTATTATATAAAAAACTCAAGTTAGGACGATCAAGGGTAATATTGAAATTTCACATTTAACTCATAAATGTTTTATAAGAAAATATATGTTAAAACTTAAAAACTGATACTCTTCCATCAGAAAAATATAAAGACACTAAAATATTTCAATACCCTCAATTTTTTCTTCTCTAAACACTCTATCCACGTTACTATTTTGGCCAATACATGTCATTGTACACCAACGGAACCTGTCTGCTATCAGATTTTGTCACTGTAACATTATCTAAACCTTTCATTACTAAAACTGAATTAATTTTGCGTGTAGAAACCCCTTACAGTAATTCAACAAGATGAGCTGCAGGATTTTCATACGAATGGTGGTGATAACTAAACAATCGGAGCCGCAGGTAAAATTTAGTCTACATTTCCGCCACACATTTCATGTGTATTTCCAAAGTGCAACGTAATTGTATTGGTTTTGGCTTTGATCAATGTCTTTTTACGCTGTCCAAATTGACTCAGTCTTCTATAATACTCTTATTTGGTGAACATCACTTCATAAATTTAAGGCACGTCTAAAGTCATCATCACAAAAATTTTCGAGAAAATTAAGTACTCAAGGACTTGCAGTTTCCAAGAAAAGATATGGAAGCCAGCCATTGCTAAAAAAAAAATCATTTGATGTTCTATACAGAAAACAGACAATTTTGTTTTAAAGGCAATTTTATCAGTATATGTGTTTGACTGCCAGAGCAAACTTTCACATATGTTATTTTAAGCCTTCCTAAGCAAAACTTAATTAGTTGTTTAGCTTAATTTGTTTATGCTTTCATTCACTGGTTTTCTTGTTTCTCATTCTTTGGTGTGGAAGTAATTGAATCCCAAATTGTTCATGTTTATAGCAATTATTTTTAGAAAAAAAAGAAAAAGAAAAAGAAAAAGAACAGCAGAAGGAAAAAAAATAAAAATAAAGGAAGCCTGGTCAGGTGCATGCATATAAAGCTATACGAAAAAGACTTCACAAGCTATATTAGTTTAATGTTTCAGTCATGAATCTTTTACCAAGTATTCATTTTTGACTAACTCCTAATTAAAATGGTGCATAGAAATCTTCCTGTCGTTTTCTTGACTTTACTGTTTCTAGATGAAGTAATAAGAATGTGGAATTATATTGCAAGCAAGATAACTGAAAAGAATTCCACAGATTATAAACATGGCCTTAATTTCTGCATTATAAAGTCTGCACCACCATTTCCATCCCTTTTAACTGAATGATTTTTATTCTCCAATTGTATCTAAGTTTAGCAATGGTATTTTGTTGTGTAACAATGGTTTCTTGGAAAATCCTGTTATGGTCTGTCTTAATTTATCTTACATTTACTAGCTCTTTCTCTCAAGAAACAACAAATATTGTCCCTCTTGGTTCCAATATCACAGCTGGAAGTGAATCTTCATACTGGCTTTCATCCTCTGGAGATTTTGCTTTTGGGTTCTACCGTCTTAGCACTGGACTCTTCCTTGTTGGCATTTGGTTTGATAAAATCCCTGAGAAAACTCTCGTATGGTCAGCCAATCGCGATGATCCAGTTCATGCTGGATCAAAGGTTAGTCTAACACTGAGTGGACACCTTGTGTTGACAGAATCTGATGGGAGAGAGTTTGTTTTGTACAATGGTACAGGAACAAGTTATGCTGCTGTGCAAGATGATGGAAATTTTGTCCTGGCAAATTCATCCTCAGGATTCCTATGGGAAAGCTTTGATTTCCCAACAGATACTATTTTGCCTGGTCAATTTCTTGATATGGGGCAGAAGCTATTTTCCACTGCCAATGGGACAGTAGATTACTCGACCGGAAAGTACAGATTAGAGATGCAGATGGATGGGAACGTGGTCTTGTCTGCATATAGAACTGCTGATTTTGGCTACTGGGATGCTCAAACTATAAACAATAATAATGTAAGACTAGTCTTCGAAAACACCAGTGATAATTTGTTCATTACGAATGGAAGCTCAATCATATACAACATGACAGCCAACTTGCCTGCTTCAGTTCGAGATTATTACCACAGAGCTATGATCACTGACAAGGGAGATTTCCAACAGCTCTTCCGCAGCAAAGTAAATGGGAGCAGTTGGGATATTGCATGGCAAGCTATCACGAAACCTTGTATTGTGAATAACATTTGTGGTGTATATGGCTTTTGCCAGTCACCTGATAATAAGGAAATCAATTGTAGTTGCTTGCCAGGCTATTCTCCGAGGGATCTCTATAATCCATCTAAAGGATGTTATCCAAGTGTAGTGAAAGATTTTTGTGATCCAAGTTCTTCACATTCGGATGTCTATGTTGAAAGGATCTCTAATGCTGATTTCCCTAATAGGGATTATGCTGAACTGGAAAGGGTATTTCAAGCTACGGAGGAGCTTTGCCAGCAGGAAGTGTTGAATGATTGTCTTTGTGAGGCAGCTGTGTTGAAAGATTCAACATGTTACAAGAAGAGGATGCCTATACAGAATGCCAGAAGGGTTATTCCTGATACAGAGAACATGGTTGCATTCCTTAAAATTAGCAATTATACAACCTCTGGAAACAAAAACCACCCTGTCTCCAAGGGTGTTCTGCTAGCAGGTGTGATAGTATGTTCAGTACTCGCTCCACTTTTTGCAGCAATTGCAATATATTATCACCCTTTTGTGCAGAAATATAGACTTGCCAAAAACCCTCCAAAAAGAAAGCCAATTGAGCTGAATTTAAGGGCATTTTCGTTCCAGGAGTTGCGCGAAGCCACCAATGGTTTCAAGAATAAGTTAGGCGAAGGAGCTTCTGGTGCTGTTTATAGCGGAACTCTCAAGTTAGAGAATGAAGAAGTTGAAGTTGCTGTGAAGCAATTAGGAAATGGCATTGAACAAGGTGGTGATAAAGATTTTTTGGCAGAAGTGAGGGTGATAGGATTAACACATCACAAAAATCTGGTTCATTTGTTAGGCTTCTGCAATGAAAAAAGCAATAGACTTCTTGTTTATGAATTAATGAAAAATGGGGCTGTATCAAATTTGATCTTTCGGCATGGACAAAGACCAAGCTGGAAGCTAAGAAGTGACATAGTACTTGGCATTGCTAGAGGCCTATTATACTTGCATGAAGAGTGTGAGAACCAAATCATTCATTGTGACATTAAGCCACAGAATGTCCTTCTTGACGAGAACTACACTGCCAAAATTGCTGATTTTGGCATTGCAAAGCTTCTTATGAAAGATCAGACACGAACAAGCACGAATTTTAGAGGAACCATGGGTTATATGGCACCAGAATGGCTAAAAAACGTGCCTGTGACAACCAAAGTTGACATTTACAGCTTTGGTGTTTTGCTGCTTGAGATTATTTTCTGCAAAAGGCACATGGACTTGAACCCAATTGGCGAAGCAAATGAAAGGCTCGAGTTGATCTTAGTGGATTGGGTTCTTTATTGTGTGAGAAAAGAGATGTTGAGAGCTGTTGCTAGTCTTGATGAAGAAATTATGTTTCATTTTGACAATTTTGAGAGGATGACTATGGTTGGACTATGGTGCTTGTGTCCTGAGCCGAATCTTCGACCATCTGCAGCAAAGCTTGTTCAGATGTTAGAAGGAACTATAGAACTAGGCATTCCTCCTATGGTTGATACAACTATATAAAGTAATTTACTGTATTATCTTGTGATTTGTCCAACAATTAAGTGTCATTCTGTTTCATTAGTCATTAGACCTCGTTAAATTTTAGTGTTTTTCTCATAGTTCTCTGGTGTAAAAAGTTTGTGATTTTTTACTTGCACCCTTAATGTGTGCATTATACTTTGATATGTGCAACTGTGGCTGAAGTGCTTCAGTGTTTCCTTTATTCTCTCAAGTGAGCTACACTTTTCCTTCCGAAGAGTTTTCTTTAATGGCACTAATGCTTATGTTAAAGTCCGCGAGAATAAGCAATCTCTATATTTTCAAGCAGAAAATGGATCATTGGCTTGTCAGTGTCCTTTCTCCTAATGCATAGGGAAGGAGGGAGACAAAGTTGCTTTATTAAGCTTTTGTTGCACCAGAGATGCATTGCATTATCCAAAAGTACCAGTAAATACTAGAGAAGCATTAGTATAAATTTTTATAACGAATCATGATGAATTATTTTAGTCATGAAACCCTTTCAAAGTTACAGTTTTTACTAGTATGAAGCATGAGAAAGTTATCGAAAATCCAATTACTGTGATTTTGGTAACATGTCAACATCAGTCAGCAGCTGAACTCCTTCCTCACATATTCAGAGAGGAAAAAATTGTCCGGATATGTCTATGTATCTTGAGTTGAATTGTCAACTCCATCTTTATGTATAAACTTAAGTCATCAAAATCAAATTCTAAACTCCTATGTTGTTTTCCATCATTCTTTCCAACATTAATAATAGATAGACTGCAAAAGCTGTTACTATGACCAATTCTCCAGTCCATTACTAGCCAATAAGTCAAAGAAAGTTAAAAAAGAAAAGATCAAAGTTCAAGTGTCAAAAATGATGGCTTTGATAGTGCAATTTCTGGTTAGAAATTGATAGTTGAGTTATAGGTTCCTTATTAAACAGTGAAAATTTAATGAACCATTGTGTATATGAAATCATTCGTTGCTTCCTCTAGTCTGAAAATAAGCCTCCTGAGTTCATACAAGATGAGAATATCACTTAATATTCTTGCATTCCTCCTCCTAATCCTTCATCAGTCAAATGGCCAAATCGCGCCAAATCTTAGCATAGGCTCTACTTTCACTGCTGGAAACAATGTTTCTTTGTTATCCTCATCCGAAGACTTTGCATTCGGATTTTATCCTCTCTCTGCTAGTCTTTACCTTGTTGGGATTTGGTTCAACAAAATCCAGGAAAGAACACTCATCTGGTCAGCAAATCGTGACAGTCCAGCAGAAACTGGATCCACAATTAGTCTAACAAGTGGTGGCCAGTTCGTGCTCAACTATGCTAATGGCTCTATTCAACCGATTTACAATGGGGCTGCAAGGTGGGGATTCATACAGGATGATGGAAATTTTGTCCTGAGTGACTCCAGCTTAAGAAAAGTTTGGGAGAGCTTTAATTCTCCCACTGATACGCTGTTACCAGGACAAATTATGTTACCAACAGGAAAGCTCTATTCTAATTCTATTTCAGGTGGGAATTCCAAGTACTCTAGAGGGAAATTCATGCTAGAAATGCAAGCTGATGGAAAATTGGTGTTATCTGCTTATCATTTTGCGGACACAGGATATTGGCTTTCTAGTGAAAATCCTCAAGGAAACAGTGAAGTGAATTTGGTTTTCAACCAGAGGAATGCATCTTTGTACCTGGTGAAAGGTACTAACAATAACACATTTTTTTCTTTTCCATGGAATGTCCCAACCCCAGTTGAAGACTACTACCACCGTGCAACTCTAGACAGTTTTGGAAACTTCCAGCAGTATGCTTATCATAAGACTAATGGTAGCAATTGGATTAGAGTTGGGAAGATCCCTTCAGAGCCATGTATGGTGAATGCTGTTTGTGGGGCTTGTGGATTATGCAGCTCAAATGACAATGAAACAGTAAATTGCGACTGTCTACCGAGCTATGTCTTCTTGGATCCAAGTAATCCTACCAATGGTTGTCATCCAGAGACGATGATCAACTTCTGTGCAGATCTATCTATAGGAAATTTCACAATAGCAGCTATTAAGGATAGTGACATGCCTTACAAGGAGGTTGGGGATTATGAAATTTATCCTGATGTCGACGAGGAAGGATGCAAGAAGGTTGTCATGGAAGATTGTTATGCCATGGCTGCTTCTCTAGTCAATAGGACATGTTACAAGAAGCGGACTCCTATACTCAACGCCCGTAAAACTTCTATGACCAAAGGTAGCATTTCCTTCATCAAGGTGCCCATTAATTCAGCTACAGATGGCATATCAACAAAAAAGAAATCCAACACCAGAGCCCATCTCACTGCTGGCCTTATAACTAGCAGTTCACTTGCTGTCCTATTTGGAGCGTTGGCCTTTTACTATCATCCTGCTCCTCGGAGACTAGTACGACCAGAGTGGAATCCGAATTCATCAAGAATAGGGATCAATTTCCGTGAGTTCACATACAAAGAATTGTATGAAATAACAAATGGCTTCAGCAAGCAACTTGGAAAAGGAGCTTCTGCGAAAGTTTACTTTGGGAATCTCAAAGTAAAGGATGTTCAAGTAGAGATTGCGGTGAAGTGGATGGCAGACGTTGCAGAGCCGAGAGAGAAGGTATTTATGACAGAGCTAAAAATCATAGGCAGAACTCATCACAAGAATTTGGTAAAGCTATTGGGATTTTGCATTGAGGACAATCACTTTCTTTTGGTTTACGAGCTAATGAAGAATGGAGCATTATCAGATTTTTTATTTAAGGAAGAAATGCTGCCTATTTGGAGTCACAGAACGGAAATGGCACTAGGAATTGCAAGAGGACTGCTTTACTTACATGAAGAATGTGATTCTCCAATCATCCACTGTGACATAAAGCCTCAAAATGTACTTCTTGACAGTAAATACAATGCCAAGATTTCAGATTTTGGGCTATCGAAACTCTTGAAGAAGGATCAAACACGAACAGATACTTGCGCGAGAGGGACAGTGGGATATTTAGCACCAGAATGGCTAAAAAATGCACCAATAACACCAAAAGTAGACATTTTTAGTTTTGGTGTAATGTTACTGGAGATTACATGTGGTAGACGGCATATTGAGCTTAGCAGGGTAGAGGAAGAGAGCGAAGACGATGAAGGTGATGATTTACTGCTTGTAAATTGGGTTACAGGCTGTGTGAGAAGTGGTAGAATCGACAAACTTGCAAGGAGTGATCCTGAAGTATTGAATGATATTAAAAGACTTGAAAGATTTGTCAAGGTGGGATTGTGGTGTGTCCACCCTGATCCAACTCTTAGACCTTCGATGAAAATGGTGATGCAAATGCTTGAAGGTACAATAGAGGTTGGAGTTCCTCCAATGCGTGATCAGTAAATGATTGTTTAAATCATCAACAGGGAGGAGCATAGGAACAAGAAGAAAAAGTGAAAGAAAAGAAGGCCTCTTGGCATTGCAAACTGCAAGTGAATAATGAAAACTATCATACTGTTAATAGTTAGTATTGAAGAACCTTAAGGGACCTCCTTGAGTACTTATGATCCTGTAAAACTAGTCTCAAGTCTCATAATTTGGTCATTATGTGTTTTTTTTCCAGGTGTTTGAAGTCATGAATTTGAATTGTTACTTTTGCTAGTTTATAATCTGTGCTTCAATTCTATTTCTGTTTTATGGACTGTGTGGCAATATGTTTTCCTCGAGAATGTTTTCCTAAAAGAAGATGTTTTTAAGTGTTGATTACCTTAAAATCTGGAATCCATCTGTTTATTTCCACCAATGCATTAGACTGAACAAATCAGAAGGCAAGATTCTTGTTTATTAGAGAAGGAACTGAATTAAGCTAACAAGGCTTTTGATGATTGCTCTTTTCCCTTCTATTCCTCAATATCTATCTCTCCATTTTTATTTTCCCCATTTTCTATGAGAAGGTCAACTTGCCAAACAGTAATCTAGATGATGTACTGATGGCCGTATTTTTAGAGTCATACCTCCTTTTCTTTTTTTTTTTTGGTCTCCAATTATCCCTTTGGTGCAGAATCTCAAGCTTAAGTTTAAAGAATGGCCATATTCAGAGTTGAATATTTCAAGAATTCATATACTAATAATCTAATATGATATTCAAGGGATTAGTAAGTTTTTTGGATTAAGGTTTAATTATGCTTTTTCCAAGCTTAAAAATTTAGAAAATGATTTCATTCACTTATGGGCTTTGATTAACTTCATCTGTTTATTTCCACCAATGTATAGGAGTGAACAAATGCAAAAGGCTTGATGATTGCTTTCTTTCCTTTTATCTCTCAATACTTCATCTCTCTCTTTCTTAATTTTTATTTTCACATATTTCTTGTTTCAGTTTACTAATTTTGTTCCCCTTTTATACTTTTGGAGATTATCAAATCTGTCAAACTTTTAAAATTACTTAAATGTGTCAATATGTTTTTTGAAAAGAAAAAAAATACACTAATGTATGTTTGTGGAACTTAATAACATAAAATCATTAACAATAACTAACGTCTTTTCTTTTTAATTATGTACATTTTACTACAAGATTTTCTTCACATTGCTATTTGAATTATTGATGTTAGCTGTTTTAAGGGTATAGTATTAAAAAACATAGTATTTTTCCAGTGTTTTCAATTTAAGATTGTGAATGTAAGCAGGATTTAATAAAGAAAAATGAAAAGGAAAAGTAGTAAAGTTGAATGTTTGAATAATTAACATATTCAGATGCTATTCAACATTCTCCAGTATTTGTTTAACTGTGGAAAATGGAAGTCAACTACTCAGAGAGAAACTATTGAATACATCATGCAGACTTGAAACAATAAAGAAGCCTATTTTATGTGGCCATTCAATGATTTAGAAGGATGGTCACACACTAATTCAGTTTTCACAAGGCAACTGACTCTTACATTGGAGAATATGTTATCCAAAACTACATAAAAATCCTTTCTTTTTTGTGCCAAATTGAGTGGAAAATAGTATTTTTAGCTTTCAGTGCAGGAGAAGATGTCAAGCTTTGCACTTTGACTTTGAACAAAATGTAATAGGTTACTTTCATGATTCTTGGAAACTTGTTCAACCAATAAAACATAAAAAATGAGGGGAATTAAAGGAAAAGGATAAACTCTGCAAAATGATCAATATATATGTATGTTGTGTATGTGTGTGTCAAACAGTTTCTGCATTCTCAAGCACCACTGTTGTTCAATGGAACTGATAAAGTTAGTATCCATGTATATTCCTATCAAAGTTACTGCTATAGCCTTCTTGTTCTTTCTTTCTAGCAGTCAATCTCATCCTTTAGACCCTCTTAATCCAGATGAAATCAACCGGTCTAGGGATATCATTCAGAAGTCTCACCTTGGTTCCCTCTCGAATTTAACATTTCACTATCTTGATCTTGAAGAACCAGAAAAGGAGGATGTGCTCCATTGGTTGTCCTTGCATAAACCAAGAAATGTTTCTTTTCCTTATCGCCGAGCCAAAGTGGTGGTTCGCGCAAATGGTGAGACTCGTGAAGTCGTCTTAGACCTGATCAGTAGCTCTATCATATCAGAAAAACTATACACTGGTCATGGTTTCCCTTCATTTACTCGTGATGAAATTATACAGTCTGTCGTGCTGACAATAAGGAATCCTAAATTTCAAGAATCAATAATGAGTAGGGGTTTGAATATATCGGAGGTCAGTTGTATACCACTGTCAGTTGGATGGTTTGGTGAGCTGAAGACCAAAAGAGTTCTTAGTGTAACATGTTTTTATAGGGGAGGGACGACAAATTTTTATGCAAGGCCTATTGAAGGAATTGTTACACATATAGATGTTGAATCAAGAAAGGTTATCAAGTATATCGATAGATCCAGAGTCCCCCTGCCTAAAGCAGAAGGTGCGGATTTCCACTCATCAAGCCAGGGATCAATCACTTGCAATGTGTCTAACTCCAGCAAGATTACCATAGAAGGTAATGAGGTCAAATGGGCTAATTGGGTTTTTCATGTTGGATTTAATGCTAGAGCAGGGACCATTATATCTACAGCTTCTGTATTTGATGCTGCAATAAATGAATATCGACGTGTGCTCTATAGAGGACATATCTCTGAGACATTTGTTCCTTACATGGATCCTACATTTGAATGGTACTATAAGACTTTCATGGATAATGGTGAATTTGGTTTTGGAGGAGCCACTACTGGCCTTGTTCCATTGCTAGATTGTCCAAGCAATGCAGTGTATATGGATGGATACCTAGCTGATGCAGAAGGACAAGTAGTGCAAGTCCCTCGAGCCATTTGCATTTTTGAGCGCTATGCTGGTGATGCTGCTTGGAGGCATTTAGAAATTACACAGGGCAATTTCGTAAGCCGCTAAATTACTGCTTCTTAGTTATTATCTCACATAGAGATGATAGAATTATTTTAGACTTCAGTCATAATAGAATTAACCGTGTTGTCTTGCAGAATACTAAAGGAGAGCAAGAAGTTACTTTGGTGGTCAGAATGGTAGCTACAGTTGGAAATTATGACTATGGGATTGATTGGGAGTTCAAAAAAAGTGGATCGATCAAAGTTGGCGTAAGATACAAGAAATTATATTTAATCAATCCTTTTAACTAGACATTTCGATTCTTAGATGCTTTTAAGAATGTGGATCTCACAAGCGCCTTTCTTGATTTGCCAACTCTTTTTCCTATTTGTTGATGTAGGCAAGTCTAAATGGAGTTGTGAATATGAAGGCTGTGAGATATAAACACAACAATGGTATTACTGAGGATGTTTATGGTACGCTAGTGGCGGAAAACACAGTTGCAGTAAACCATGATCACTTCCTTACTTGCTACCTAGATATTGATATTGATGGTAGTGCTAACTCATTCTTGAAAACCAAACTGAAAACTACAAGGGTGAAGGACCCCAAAATTTCACCAAGGAAGAGTTATTGGACAGTGGTCCAAAGAACTATGAAAACAGAAGTTGAGGCTAAAACTCAACTGGGATTAGAGACAGCTGATTTCTTGTTCATTAATCCTAACAAGAAAACAAAGATTGGAAATGATGTAGCTTATCGACTTATTCCAAGCCGTGCTGCCATATCCTTTCTATCAGACGATGACTATCCTCAAATTCGCGCAGCCTATACCAAGTACCAGTTGTGGGTTACCCCTTACAATAAGTCAGAAAGATGGGCTGCAGGATTCTATGCTGATAGGAGCCGTGGTGATGACAACTTAGCAATCTGGAGCCGCAGGTAAAATCTACTCCAGGTTTCCACTAGACATTTCAACTGTGCCCTTGCAAAGTGTCAACGTGTGCATTTCTGAGAGTAATCAAGATCAATTAGTCATTGGGTTTGGCTCCGATCAGTGTTTTCTTCTCTTATTTTACACTGTCCAATCTAATTATATGAAGTGATTCTGTGTTGTCTACAGGAATAGGACCATTGAAAACAAGGACATTGTGCTTTGGTACACTCTTGGATTTCATCATGTTCCTTGCCAGGAAGATTTTCCTATAATGCCAAGCATTTATGATAGTTTTGAGCTCCGGCCAGCAAACTTCTTCGAAAGAAACCCATTGCTGAAACAATGATATTCATGTAATACAACTTAAAGATGTTAACCAAATGCAAAATCCAGGTATCCTGTAGGCCTGGCCTGATAATAATATGTAAGAGGAGCTTGATAGTTCAAGTGTTTCTCTTAATTTCTTTGTACTTCAGAATAAACTACATCATATGAATAACTCATCTCCAAATGCTACACTAGCAAGATTGACTCAGTCTTCTGCAGTACTCCGTCTGTGCACATCATAAGACATGACTAAAGTAACCATCAGTAGAAAGATATAAAGATATTACATCCAATCAGTGGCACTTAAAACTGACCTGTAATTTGAAGCTTCAGCAGAACTTTCAACAACTTCATGGAAATTGTACAACAGCAACAACATAATACCCAGTACAATCCAACGAGTAAGGTCTTGTTGGGGGGTGGGGGGGGCTGGGGGGGGGGGGGGGACAGACCTTTCTACCTTTGTGGGGTAGAGAGGTTGTTTCTGATAGACCCGCGGTTCATGAAAGTTGTTTTCACAATAGTTTTGAAAGAAATGTCAGAGTAGAAAGCTATGCTGAAATAATGAAGAAAGAAAAGTAAGACAGTAAAAATAGTAAAATAACCAAGGTAAAGAAACAACAGCGCGCAGTAATAAAATTGAAGAATAGGATTTTGCTAGCATAATAATAATTTCTCTACACTGGAAAGAGAAAATATGTTCCAACTATCTACTAACTGTCTATCATAATCCTCGACCTTCATGCTCTCCTATCCAGAGAATTGTACTACACAGGAAGCAAATATAGATTACAGAGAACCATGAAAGTTTGTTATAAAGACGATCATTAGTAAATGTTCACCTTATATAGAAGATGTCTGTGGACACTAAAGTTGGACAGTGATTTGCTTCCTTTCTTAGTCTTATTGTAAGTTTATAAGAAGATTATCTCTTTTTTTGTTCTGTTTCAAGGAAAAAAAAAAGGGGGGGGGGGGGGGGGAGGGAGGAAGAACTATGGTCCCTGAGAGCTTCCACAGCTTCTTGTTCCAACATAACTGCATCAAATAGAAAAAGCCAGAATACATGTAGGCAAAGTGACTGAAAAACAATCCTGAAAGCTCCTTATTATATAATTAGACATGAATTATCTAAAACAGACTTAATTTGGAAATACATGTTAGGCCTAATTAAGTATATTCTGTCTGTTTATTATCTTTCCTAACTGTTAACCAGAAGAGAGCTCTCTTGAAAAGAAGGAGTTGTTCGGATGCTAAGCACCCCTCACCTCCAATCCTAAGATTGTGGGTTTGAGTAACCAAGGGAGAGAAAAGGGTGGAAACTCCCATGTAGGGTTAAAAGAAAAAGAAGAGAGGTGTTCTTTTTTTTCATTTGCAGTTTGCAAAGAGGCAAAGAGGTGTTCTTTTTTCTCTCTTTCACTTTTTCTTCATGTTACTTTGCAGCCTCTTCCTTGTCAATGATTTGATACGAGAAAACATTCACTGATCCATAATTGGAGGAAATGCAACCTTAGTTGTGCCCTCAAGCATTTGCATTACCATCTTCATTGAAGGTCTAAGAATTGGATCAGGATGGATACACCACAATCCCACCATGATAAATCTCTCAAATCTTGTAATATCATTCAAAACTTCAGGATCACCTCTTGCAAGTATGTCAATTCTACCACTTCTCATGCATCTTGCAGCCCAATTTATAAGCAGTAAATCGTCTCCTCCTTGGTCTTCGTCCTCCTCCTCTATCCTGCTCAGCTCAATATGCCTTCTACCACATGTAATCTCCAATAACATTACACCAAAGCTAAAAATGTCCACTTTGGGTGTTATTGGCACATTCTTTAGCCATTCCGGTGCTAAATATCCCACTGTCCCTCTCGCGCAAGTATCTGTTCTTGTCTGATCCTTCTTCAAGAGTTTTGATAGCCCAAAATCTGAAATCTTGGCATTGTATTTGCTGTCAAGAAGTACATTTTGAGGCTTTATGTCACAGTGGATTATTGGAGTATCACATTCTTCATGTAAATATAGAAGTCCTCTTGCAATTCCTGATGCCATTTCTGATCTGTGACTCCAAGTAGGCAGCATTCCTTCCTTGAACAAAAAATCTGATAATGCTCCATTCTTCATCAGCTCGTAAACCAAAAGAAAGTGATTATCTTCAATGCAAAATCCCAATAGCTTTACCAAATTCTTGTGATGAGTTTTACCTATGATTTTTAGCTCTGTCATGAATGTTTTCTCACTTTGCTTTGCAACTTTCTCCATTCGTTTCACTGCAATCTCTACTTGAACATCCTTTAAGTTCAGAATTCCAAAGAAAACTTTCCCAGAAGCTCCTTTTCCAAGTTGCTTGCTGAAGCCATTTGTTGCTTCATGCAATTCTTTGTATTTGAACTCACGGAAATTGATCCCTATCCTTGACGAATCAGGCTGCCACTTTGTTAGAATTATAGTTCAGCTTTGATTGAAGAAGCTAGTGGCAGTTAACAAGTTAGTTAAAGTCAGTTAGAATTAGTTAGGGCCACTAGCTAGTTAGTTAAAGTTAGTTAGTTAGTTGAGAGTTAGTTATAACTAACTTTTTCCTTCTGATTTTCCCCTTCTTTTCCTTAGCATCAGATCATGTACAAGTATATATATCTCAAAGTAATCTACAATCAATCAAGTTTTCATTTCCAAATTTACATCACTATGTGTTAACTTTGCAAATCTGTTTTCTCTTCAGTTTTCTGCTTCCTGCTCTCTTCTTCCTTTTCTTCTTCTTCTTCTTCTCTGTTTCTCTGCTTGTCTGCTGCTCACAGGTTCCATTTCAACATGGTATCAGAGCAAGGTTACTAGATTCATCTCAAACTCAACTGAAGATCAATTAGTTTTACTTTCTTCATTTCTGTTTCTCTGGTCACTGATTTCCAGATTGTTTTGTGCAAAGTTGCTTGTGTTTTCTTTCATCTCACTCACAAATCCTAGCCATTCAACATAGTTTGATAATGGCAGACTCACAGGGAGTTTCAGATTCACATGGAGCTTCAAATTCAAGCTCTGGAAGTCAAGGTTTTCTGGACATGATGAATCCAATGTACATACACCCATCGGAAAGTGCAGGGTCTGCATTGATTCCGGTAAAATTTGATGACACAGGCTACAGATCATGGAGGAGAGGCATTCTCAGGGCATTATCAGTGAAGAACAAGCTAGGATTTATCGATGGAAAATGCAAGAAGCCTGACCCTAACTCAGATAGCTGCGCAATGTGGGAAAGGTGTGATGACATGGTTACTTCATGGATGTTGAATTCACTATCACCAGAATTAATGGACAGTTTGCAGTATGTGAATAATGCAAAGGAGCTTTGGGATGAGCTTGAGGAAAGGTATGACCAAACTAATGGAGCTAAGCTTTACCAGTTGCAAAGAGACATCAATGAGTTTGTTCAAGGTAATCTGGACATCACTGCCTATTACACAAAATTGAGGAAGCTTTGGGAAGAACTAAGTGCACTTGATCTGAATATGCATTGCACATGTTTGTGTGTTTGTGGAGGCAAAGCTGCTCTACAGAAAACTGAACAAGACAGGAGACTGATTCAGTTCTTAATGGGCCTAAATGAAGTTTATACTGTGGTCAGAGGCAACATCCTAATGATGAATCCACTACCTAGCATGGCTCAAGCATTTGCTATCTTGACACAGGAAGAAAAACAAAGGGCAGTTAAGCCTCAAGGTAGTCGACTTGGTTTTGAATCTACTTCACTTAATGTAGGTAGATTTGGAGACACACACTCTGGGACAAACTATAGGCAGTATAGTCAGCTGAAACATACCAGTGGAAGTAGTGCAGGTGGATCTGGACAGTCATTTAATAAGTCTGGTTTTTTTTGTGAACACTGCAAGAAGTCTGGCCACACTAAAGATAAATGCTATAGGTTACATGGTTTTCCACCAAATTTTAGATTCACAAAAGGAAGGAATGCAGGTGGAAGTGCATCACATGTTCATGGAAACTGTGTGACTGATAGTCAAGCAGGATCAACACAAACCAGTCCCAACTTGTCCAAGGATCAATATGAACATTTGGTAAGTCTTTTAACAAGGATGCAACATGGTCAGCCAGAAGATAGTGTGCACAACAATGCTTGTGGAGCTGTAAACCTTGCAGGTATCTTAGCTTGCTACTCCTCTATAACTGAAATAGGTAACTTGTCATGTAAATGTTTGAAGTTGCCTGCTGATTCCTGGATAATTGACTCTGGTGCTACACATCACATGACCTTCAATAGAACACTCTTGTCACAGATTAGACTACTACCTTATCCCTTCCTAGTAAGCCTACCTAATGGATATAAAGTTAAAGTAACTGAAGTTGGTAATGCAGTTGTTGGACCAGATTTAATCCTCCATAGAGTCTTGTTTGTTCCTAGTTTCAAATTCAATCTGATTTCAGTCCATAGCCTGGCTTCACATCTTAAAGGTATTGTTAGTTTCAATGATGCTTTATGTATAATGCAGGGCCCTTCAATGAAGAGGCCACTGGAGATTGGTAAAGCTAGAGATGGACTCTACTTTCTTTGTTCAAAATGCCACACTGGACATTCTGCCTCATTCAAAACCTGCAATTCAGCTTCTGGTTTATTTTCTCCTACTTTGAAAGGATGTAATCCAAGCTCTGTAAACATTCATAGTTTGTCTTGTGAAGAGTTGAACACTAAATCTTCTGTATTGCCTGGAAATTCCTCTGTAATGACTCCTCATTCAATAAGAAATGTACCTTCTTTACTGTCTAGTAATTCATCTGTAGTGAATTCTCATTCAATGGAAAATGTTGATTCTTTGAATTCTATGTTTTGTGGAAACAGTGTTGATTACTTATGGCATAATAGACTAGGACATGTACCCTTCGTTAAAATGAGGTGTATTCCAACTATACCTGTCCAATTTGCACCTAAACAGCCTTTCCTATGCTCAGTCTGCCCCATGGCTAGACAAACAAGAATGCCTTTCACACAAAGCACCATTAAATCCACCAAAATATTTGATGTTCTTCATGTGGATATTTGGGGACCATATCATACACCAACACATGATAATCACAAGTATTTCCTTACTCTGGTAGATGATTACAGCAGAGCTACTTGGATACAAATGCTGCAATGTAAAAGTGGTGCCATTCAGAGCATCAAAACCTTTGTATCTCTCATTGAAAATCAGTTCCAAAGTACACTTAAAACCATTAGAACAGACAATGGATCAGAATTCACCAGCAATGAAGCTCTATCTTTCTTTCAGTCTAAAGGAATCATACATCAAAAGACTTGCCCTTACACACCCCAGCAGAATGGAGTAGTTGAAAGAAAACACAAGCACCTTTTAGAGACTGCAAGAGCTTTGCTTTACCAATCCAAATTACCTTTGAAATATTGGGGAGAATGCCTTAAAACAGCAGTGTATATCATAAACAGGCTGCCTTCCACAATCCTCAACAACAAAACTCCTTTTGAACTCCTCTACCACAAGAAACCTACTTATTCTCACCTGAAAGCATTTGGATGCTTGTGCTTTCCAACTACACTCAAAACACACAAAGATAAGTTTGAGCCAAGAACAACACCACATATATTTGTTGGATATCCTTATGACACAAAAGGGTACAAGGTACTAGATCTAGCCACTAAGAAAATACATGTTTCTAGAGATGTAGTATTTCATGAATCTGTTTTTCCTTTTGCTGTAACTGCTGCTGGTTCTAATTTTGAATCTGTGTCAAAGTTTTTCTCACAAGGTTCCTCTGTTACATTTCCTAGAGTCATCACTTATGGTTGTCATGTTAATGATAATGATCATTTCTCCAAACACTACATACCTACTGTAGTTGCTGATGAACTTCCATCTGAACAACATTGCACACCAACTGTGGTTACTGATGACTTTATACCTAGACATCCTTCACCTTCAACAACATCAGAAACTAACCAACATCTGTCACAGCCAAACACAAGTCAAGATACTACCCAAAACCTTCCTACTTCTCCTAATATTCACCCAGACTCACTACCTGCAAACCACTCCACTTCTCAAACTACAACACCACCACAAGTAATACCACCTGTTAGAAGATCCTCCAGACATCATAATGTACCAGGATACTTGCAAGATTATGCCTATACTTTGCCTAACCTACACACTACTTCTTTGCTGACCATGCCATCCAATCACCTGACCATGCCATCCAATCACCAAAAGGCCTTAACCATCTCATATCCAAACATTGAGCAGGCAACTCAACTTACACAGCATGATAGGGAACCTACTTCTTATGAGGAAGCATCTTTGAGCCCTGCTTGGCAGAAAGCTATGCAGCAGGAATTTGATGCTTTGTATGCCAATGATACATGGGATCTAGTACAGATTCCAATAGGAAAGAAGGCCATAGGATGCAAATGGGTGTATAAGATTAAGTATAAAGCTGATGGAAGTGTGGAAAGGTTCAAAGCTAGGCTTGTAGTAAAGGGATATACTCAAAAGGCTGGCATTGATTATACAGAAACCTTCTCACCAGTTGTCAAGATGACCACTGTAAGGGTTTTAGTGAGCCTGGCAGTGAAAAGAGGCTGGAACTTATACCAACTAGATGTTAACAATGCTTTTCTTCATGGTGAACTTTATGAAGAGGTGTATATGGAGGTTCCACAGGGACTGTTAGTTGAAGGCAGTAACATGGCTTGCAAGCTTAAAAAGTCCTTGTATGGTTTAAAACAAGCAAGTAGACAGTGGTATGACAAGCTATCCACCTCTCTTTGTTCAAGAGGATATGTTCATTCAGCAAGTGATTATTCTCTTTTTTATAAAAAATCTGGCAGTTCATGTGTGTTTGTTGCAGTGTATGTAGATGATGTAATCCTCACAGGGACAGATTCTAGTGAAATTCAGTCACTCAAATCATTCCTTCATGACAGATTCAAGATAAAAGACTTGGGCAGATTACACTATTTTTTAGGCTTGGAGTTCAAGTATAATGACAGTGGTGTGATGATTACTCAACAGAAATTTACTACTGATTTACTTCAGGAGTTTGACTGCTCAGGTTGTATAGCAGTTACTTCTCCCCTTGATTGCACTTTGAAACTCCAACTAGATGATGATTCTCCCACTATTGATGCTACTCAATACAGAAGACTGGTTGGTAAACTGAATTTTCTCACACATACCAGGTTGGACATTGCATATAGTGTGCAACACCTTAGTCAATTTCTGCAATCACCTAAGGAGTCTCATTTCAAGGCAGCACTGCATGTTCTGCAGTATCTCAAAGGTGATCCTGCACTTGGGATTTCACTGTCTAGCAAGCCAGATTACAACTTGTATGCATATTGTGATTCAGATTGGGCAACTTGTTCAATCACAAGGAAGTCAGTTAGTGGATACATTGTATTTTTGGGTGATAGTCCAATAAGTTGGAAATCCAAGAAACAGAATACAGTTTCATTATCTTCAGCTGAGGCAGAGTATAGAGCAATCAGAAAAACTGTGGGAGAGTTAGTCTGGTTGGAAAGGTTGCTTGGTGAATTGAATGTCCCAATCGACTTGCCCATACCTATATTTTGCGATAGTCAAGCTGCTATTCACATAGCAAAGAACCCTGTGTTTCATGAGCGAACCAAACACATTGAGGTGGATTGTCATTTTGTTAGAGAAAAACTACATGGAGGACTCATTGGCTTGCATCATGTTTCAACAAGTGATCAGCTTGCAGATCTTCTCACCAAGGCACTGCCTGGCAGCAAGCATTCACAGATTTTAAGCAAGTTGGCAGTGAGTTACTCACTTCCAACTTGAGGGGGGGTGTTAGAATTATAGTTCAGCTTTGATTGAAGAGGCTAGTGGCAGTTAACAAGTTAGTTAAAGTCAGTTAGAATTAGTTAGGGCCACTAGCTAGTTAGTTAAAGTTAGTTAGTTAGTTGAGAGTTAGTTATAACTAACTTTTTCCTTCTGATTTTCCCCTTCTTTTCCTTAGCATCAGATCATGTACAAGTATATATATCTCAAAGTAATCTACAATCAATCAAGTTTTCATTTCCAAATTTACATCACTATGTGTTAACTTTGCAAATCTGTTTTCTCTTCAGTTTTCTGCTTCCTGCTCTCTTCTTCCTTTTCTTCTTCTTCTTCTTCTCTGTTTCTCTGCTTGTCTGCTGCTCACAGGTTCCATTTCAACACACTTACGTCGTATGAGTCTCCAAGGAACAGGGTGATAGTAAAGAGCCAAGGCTCCAAATAGGGCAGCAAGTGAACTGCTGGTTATAAGGCCAGCAGTGATATGAGCTCTGGTGTTGGATTTCTTCTTTATTAATATGCCATCTTTAGCCAACTTTGTTGGCACCTTGATGAAGGAAATGCTACCTTTGCTCACAGAAGTTTTACGGGCGTTCAGTACAGGAGTCCTCTTCTTGTAACATGTCCTATTGACTAGAGTAGCTACCATGGCATAGCAATCTTCCATGACAAGCTTCTTGCATCCCTCCTCATCCGTATCAGGATAATGTTCATAATCACCAACATCCTGGTAAGGTATGTCACTATCTTTAATAATCTCCACTTTGAAATTTGCTGCAGATAGATTAGCACAGAAGTTGATCATTGCTTGGGGATGACATCCTTTGTTGGGATTACTGGGATCGAAGAAGATATAGCCCGGAAGACAGTCACAGTTTACTGTTTCGTTGTCATTTGAGCTGCATAATCCATAAGCCCCACAAACAGCATTCACCATACATGGCTCTGAAGGGATCTTCCAAACTTTAATCCAATTTCTACCATTAGTCTTATGATAAGCATACTGCTGGAAGTTTCCAATGCTGTCTAAAGTTGCACGGTGGTAGTAGTCTTCAACCGGGGTTGGTACATTTGAAGGAAAAGAATAAATAGTGTTATTATTAGTACCCTTCACAAGGTACAAAGATGCATTCCTCTGGTTGAAAACTAAGTTCACTTCACCGTTTCCTTCATCATCTTGGCTACTCAGCCAATACCCTGGCTCCGCGAAATGATAGGCAGATAGGACCAACTTACCATCATACTGCATTTCCAGCATGAATTTCCCTGTCGAGTACTTCAAATTCCCACTTGAATTTGAATTGGAATAGAGTTTTCCTGCTGATAATAAAGTTTGACCTGGCAGAAGTGTATCAGTGGGAAATTTAAAGCTTTCCCAAACATTATTTGAACTGGAGTCTGTCAAGACAAGATTTCCATCATCTTGCATGATTCCCAACCTTGCAGCCCCACTGTAAATCTGTTGAACTGTGCCATTTGCATAATTGAGCACAAGCTGGCCACCATTTGTTAGACTAATTGTTGATCCTGTTTCAGCTGGACTGTCACGATTTGCTGACCAGACGAGTGTTCTTTCCTGGATTTTGTTGAACCAAATTCCAACTAGGAAAAGAGTATCTGAAACAGGATAAAATCCGAACGCAAAGTCCCCGGATGAGGATAACAAAGAACTACTATCTCCAGCAGTGAAAATAGAGCCTATGCTAATATTTGGACTATTTTGGCCATTAGTGTGATGAAGCACTAAAAGGAAGAAAAAAAGAAGACTAATCAATATTCTCATATTGTATAAAGTATAAACTCAATGAGGCTTAGATTCATACAAGAAGTTAGTATTTCATATACACAACAGTTTGCTTAATCTTCATCTGTCAATTTTCTGACCAGTAATTTCACTGTGCTTAAAGCCATCATCTTTGAAAATTGTTTCTTGTTAGTTGTTTCATTCAGTTAGTATTGTTTTTTCAATCTACACTTGTTAGATGTTGGGTGGGTAAAGAGTTTTTTATAGATTACGGGTCATACAAATAAGTTTTCTGGCCTATCTTAGTACTATAATTGGGAAGTATGGTGAAAAACAACTTTTATTTTGATGACTTTAGTCATACATAAATAGAAAAATAGAATTGATGATTCAGTGTAAGACAGGTGGATCTATCAGTTGATGTTGGTACCTTGGCACCTTACCAGTATCAAATTCATTGGACTTTGTCAAATTTCTCTTTCTTAATGCCATTGAAACTGCCGTTTGAAGTGGGCAAATGTTTATTTTCTTGATTGGTTGCAGCAGTAAAAATTGACAAAAGGAAAACATTGATATGAACATATTTAATACAAAAAAATGTGCAAAAAGAGAGTTGTGGGAAAGAGAAATGTCTTTAAGTGCCCAACATATTTAATACAAAAAAAGAAAGTATTATTTGTTGAAGAAAGGTGTTCTTTGTGGTGGAGTTTTGAACTCTAACAACTAGTTCAGAGTTTCGTTTGAATCGCACGATGTTGCTGAGTTGTTCCATTCAGGAGGGGATAGATAAAGATTACTTGTATTATTGTTAGAACAATGAAAATTCTATTGCAATGGGCTTGAATCTCAGCTAACATAGCTAGATGTCCGCGCTTCAGCCTAAACTATTTGTAATTTTTCTTCATTCTTTTCAAGTTTTTCACCAACGTGAGAGTTAAGGAGGAAAAGATCTTCAATATCTTTTATATCTTATATGCAGAATAGCACTTAATTGTTTGACTAATACAAGAAATGTAAAACAATACAATAAGAACTTCAATACATGTTTGAATCAATCATAGGAGGATCACCTACTTCTATAGTTCCTTCCAACATCTGAACAAGCTTTGCTGCAGATGGTCCAAGATTTGGCTCAGGACACAAGCACCATAGTCCAACCATAGTCATCCTCTCAAAATTGTGAAAATCACACATAATTTCTTCATCATGACTAACAACATTTCTCAGCATCTCGTTTCTCACACAATGAAGAACCCAATCCACTAAGATCAACTCAACCTCTCCGTTTGCTTCGCCAATTGGATTCAACTCCATGTGTCTTTGGCAGAAAATAATCTCAAGCAGCAAAACACCAAAGCTGTAGATGTCAACTTTGGTTGTTACGGGCACATTTTTTAGCCATTCTGGTGCCATATAACCCGTGGTTCCTCTAAAATTCGTGCTTGTTCGCGTCTGATCTTTCATAAGAAGCTTTGCAAGACCAAAATCTGCAATTTTGGCAGTGTAGTTCTTGTCAAGAAGGACATTTTGTGGCTTAATGTCACAATGAATGATCTGGTTCTCACACTCTTCATGCAAATATAACAGGCCTCTAGCAATGCCAAGTACTATATCACTTCTTAGCACCCAGCTTGGTCTTTGTCCATCGCGAAAAATGAAATTTGATACAGCCCCATTTGTCATTAATTCATAAACAAGAAGCCGGTGATTATTTTCATTGCAGAATCCTAACAATTGAACCAGATTCTTGTGATGTGTTATGCCTATCATCCTCACTTCTGCCAAAAATTCTTTATCATCACCTTGTTCAATTCCATTTCCCAATTGCTTCACAGCAACTTCAACTTCTTCATCTTCTGATTTGAACAGCACCAGAAGCTCCTTGGCCTAATTTATTCTTGAACCTGCTCGTGGCTTCGTGCAGCTGCTGGAACGAAAATGCCCTTAAATTCAGCTCTATTGGCTTTCTCTTTGGAGGGTTTTTGGCATATCTATATTTCTTTACAGAAGGGTGATAATATATAGCAATTGCTGCAAAAAGTGGAGCAAGTACTGCAAATACTGTCACACCTGCTACCAAAACACCCTTTGAGACAGAGTGCTTTTTGTTTTGAGTTGCCAAAGAGTTGCTAATTTTAAGAAATGCAACCATGTTATTTGTATCAGGAACAACACTTCTAGCGTTCTGTATAGGCATCCTCTTCTTGTAACATGTTGTACCAATCAAGACAGCTGCCTCACAAAGACAATCATTCAACAATTCTTGCCTGCAAATCTCCTCATTAACTCGAAACACCCTTTCCAGTTCTGAAAATTCTCTATTAGGGAAATCAGCATTAGCTATTCTTTCAATAGAAACATCCGAAGGTGAAGAATTCGGATCACAGAAATCTTTCAGCTCATTCGGATAACATCCTTTAGATGGATCATATTGATCCATAGGAGAATAACCTGGCAAGCAACTGCAATTGATTTCCTTATTATCAGGTGATTGGCAAAAGCCATATACACCACAAATGTTATTCACAGTACAAGGCTGCGTGACAGCTTGCCACGCAACAGACCAACCGTTCCCATTTTCTTTGCTTCGGAAGAGCTGTTGGAAATCTCCCTTATCAGTGATCATCGCGCGGTGGTAATAATCTTGAACTGAAGAAGACAAGCCTGCTGTCATGCTGTAGATGATTGAGCTTCCATTCAAAACGAACATATTAGAAGTGGTCTTATTGAAGACTAGCCTTACACTAGTATTGTCTTTAGTCCAAGTATTCCAGTAGCCCAAATCAGGAGTTCTATATGCAGACAAGACCACATTCCCATCCATCTGCATCTCTAATCTGTACTTTCCTGTCGAGTAATCCGCTGTTCCATTAGCATTAGAAAATAGCTTCTGCCCCATAACAAGAACTTGACCAGGCAAAATAGTATCTGTAGGGAAATCAAAGCTTTCCCAGAGGACCCCTGAGGATGAATTTCTCAGGACAAAATTTCCATCATCTTGCATAGCAGCATGACTTGTGCCTGTGCCATTGTACAAAACAAACTCTGTCCCATTAGTATCTGTCAACACAAGGGGTCCACTCAGTGTTAGATTAACCTTTGATCCAGCACGAACTGGATCATCGCGATTGGCTGACCATACGAGAGTTTTCTCGGGGATTTTATCAAACCATATGCCAAGAAGGAAGAGTCCAGTACTGCTAAGAGGGTAGAAACCAAAAGCAAACTCTCTAGAGGGTGAAAGCCAGTGTGAAGAATTATTTCCAGCTATGATGTTGGAACCAAGAGGGACAATATTTTCATTTTCTTGAGAAAGAGAGCAAATAAAGATAAATTTTATTAAGACACACCATAAAAGTATTTTCCAAGAAACCATTGTCACACAAGAAAATACAAAGAATCAGCAAAATTGAGATACAGATGAAATTTAAACAAAAATGTTTTATATAATGCTCTCATGGTAAGTCAAGTCACGGAAACGACCATAGACTTTTACACATGAGTTATTTAGGATTTGGTCTCAAAAGACTTGATTGGAAAAAGTTACATGACTGCCGTCTAAAAAATCAAAATACTAAAGCTTGAAAAGTCTTTGACTACTGTAGTTGATTAATTCTATGTTGTTCGGACTCTTCAAAAATAATGTCACATTTGTATTGAATCTTTAAAAAATATACTTTTTTTTAGAAGACGATACATCCTTCAATAATTTTGAACTGAACAACACAAAATAAATGTAAAGGAAACTATACATCAGACTATCTAGGCTTCTTTTTTATTACTCCCGTTGTTTCATTTTAATTGTTAGGATAAGATTTGCACACTCATTAAGAAAAAATTAATAAGGATAGTAATTTATTTGACTAATATAACCCTATTAATTTTTTGAAAACATACAATAATAATTTTTTTCACATTTTAAAATGATTTTAAGTACTAAGGGTAGAACTGAAAAAATATGGTCAATTATCTCTTAAATTTTAAAACTAACAAATATTTTGAGACAATTATTTTTATTATACCTAGTAATTAAAATTAAAGGAGTATTATCTTTTCCTGTGCGGCAGACAGAAAAATCTAGGATTCAGTTAATTTCACCAACATATTAAAATATGATATTAGAGAATGAATCATAGACAAACTACATAAGGTGGGTATATTGTAATATATTTTAGCCAGTAATTTAAAATTTTGAACCTTATTTCACGATCCAATTTAGGGGACTATCAACTGCATCCCATGATATTTTCCCAACCAAACGAATCCTTAACTATTAATCTTTGATACAGTTCTATATGTGTATGTATGTGGTATCAATGATGCAGACATTTATAAGATAATCATGTACAGAGATCTCATATACTTACGGGACAAGTAACATATTTAGTCGATTAAACTAAAATAATTATATTTGTTAGTCAAATATATAAATTATATATGATTTATGTATATTATACGTATGTTATATATTTATTGGTTATTATTTTAGATGATAACTATAAATATAAACATCTCTATAAATATATAAATTATCCCACCGAGTGATCGAGTCAAGAATTATCTCAAAAGCAACTTAACATAGTACCCTAAGAAACAATATATTATACCGCATGGTCATTTAGGAGACTAGTTACATTTTCAATTAGGGGTGCCAACGTGGCGGGGGCGGAGGTGGGTTTAAGACTATTGGGGGCAAGGCAGGGTGGAGCAGATACAAGGCGGGGGCGGAGGTGGGTTTAAGACTATATGGCGCAAGGCGGGGTGGGTGTAGATTTATGTGGGTTTAAGTGGATTTAAACAAAATAAAGTTAATTTTCTTTTGACTCGAATATTGGGAAAGCTAAAAAAAAAAATTGACTCAAATTCAATATATATTGGGGTCCCTGCTCTAGATGGACTGTTCAAACCCAATTTCCCGAAGATATATGGTCTGTTTGGCCAAGTTTTTGGGAGGTCAAAGTGCTTTTTTTTTTTTAATTTAAAAAAAGTGCTTATTTGTAAAAAATGAAGTGTTTGGCCAAACTTATAGGAGAAAATAAGTGTTTTTAGGGATTAACAAAACCTGTTTTTCAGAAGCTAAAAGAAGTAGTTTCTCCCAGTAAGCACTTTTGAAAAAAATATACAAGGCCTCATTTGTTTGCACTTAATGGAGATCTGAATCTGAATGGTTTAGACCTTATTTGTTTTTATTAGGATTTAAGCACTTATTTGGTCTGAATAGGTCTTAATCATTAAGATCTAGAACATAGTCTTAATACCATTAAGAGGTATGTTTGCGTCGATAATTTTCACCATCGTTACGTCCAAAATGACCAACCATCACCACTAACTATTTATGTCATCACAACCACCACCAACACCCCACCACCATTACTGTCACCGACCACCAGCCGCTGCCACCAACCATCTCTGCCACCATTGTCAATCATCATTATCATCATCAACCACAACTACTGTCAATCGTTACCACACACACCACCTCCATCATTATAGTTATATCCATTGTTGTCGCTGCTGTCGCCGCCATCATCACCGTTGCCGCCACCAATGCCGTCATCGCTGCTGCCACCACCTCTGCTACACCTATCTGTCACTACCGCCACTGATCAATCCCTACTACCAACCACCTCCATCATCACAACTAGCATTGTCGCCAACTATACCATCAGCACATCGTCAATCACCACGCATTCTTCAGCCGCCACCATCATATATTCTTAATCTTAATGAAAATAAATGAGGCCTAGAAACACTTTTAAAAGCTTGACCTAACACTAATAGCTTATTTGGCTAAACTTTTGGGAGCCAAAAGTGTTTATTTTTTTAAAAAAAGTGCTTATTTTAATAAAGTGAGGCGTTTGACCAAGTTCTTGGGAGAAAATAAATACTTCTGAGGAGCAGCAAAAGCTAAAAAAAGTAGTTTTTCTCCAAAAACACTTTTTTGAAAAGTACTTTTGAGAAAAATACACTTAGAACTTAGAACCAGTTTTAAAATGTTTAGTCAAATACTAATTGCTGCTAAAAGTATTTTTTAAATTTTTTGGTCAAACACAAACTGTTTTTCACCAAAAGTACTTATTTGATAAGCACTTATAGCCTATTTGGCCAAGCTTCTGAAAGGCCAAAAGTGCTTATTTTTCCTAAAAAAACACTTATTTGGAAAAAAAAATGAGGTGTCTGGCCAAGCTTCTGGAAGAAAATAAGCGTTTTTAGGGAGTAGCGGAAGCTGTTTTTCAGAAGTTAAAAAAAGTAGCTTCTCCCCAAAAACACTTATTTAAAAAGCACTTTTGTGAAAAATACACTTAGAAGCACTTTTCAAAAGTTTGGCCAAACACTAATTGCTGTTCAAAAGTGCTTTTAAATTTATTGGCCAAACACAAACTGTTTCTCGCCAAAAGTCTTTTTTGATAAGGACTTTTGGAAAAAGCACTTCTCAAAATAAGTTGATTTGAGAAATTTGGCCAAACAGCCTATTAATACTCTCAAAGATTGGCTAAACAAGCTATTAATTTTTCATGACAAAATCCTTGAATCAAAGGTATCTAGCTAGATTAATAGCCTGTTTGGCCAAGCTTATGTCTTATGCCATGACTTGTGCCTTTGAGGGCATAATTTTTTTTTTTCCATTCAATAAACTTCCTGAACTTATGCATTACGTCATGACTTGTGTCTTTGGGGCATAATTTTATTTTTTTTTTCCCATGCAATAAACTCTCTACATTTATAACTTATGTCTTATGCCATGACTTGTGTGTTTGGGGCATGATTTTTTTTTTCATCCAATAAACTTCCTGCACTTATGCCTTATGTCATGACTTGTGTCTTTAAGGGATAATTTCATTTTTTTTCCTCATGCAATAATTAAACTCCCTACATTTATAACTTTTGCCTTATTTCATGGCTTGTGCCTTTGGGGCATAATTTTATTTTATTTTTTCCATGCAATAAACTCCCTACTTTTATAACTTATGTCTTATGCCATGACTTGTCCCTTTAGGGCATAATTTCATTTTTTTCCTCCATGCAATAAACTCCCTACATTTATAACTTATGTCTTATGCCATGACTTGTGTATTTGGGGTATAATTTTTTTTTCATGCAATAAACTCTCTATATTTATAACTTATGACTTGTGCCTTTGGAGCATGATTTTATTTTTTTTCCATCCAATAAACTTCCTGCACTTATGCCTTATGCCATGACTTTTTAGGGAATAATTTTATTTTTTTCCTCATGTTATAAACTCCTTGCATGTATAACTTAATGTCTTCTGGTATGACTTGTACCTTTGGGCATGATTTTATTTTTTTTTCGATTCAATAAACTTCTTGCATTTATAACTTATGCCTTTTGTCATGACTTGTGCATTTGGGGCATAATTTTATTTTTTTTCAATGCAATATTTAAACTCTCTCTATATCTATAATTAACTTATGCCTTCTATCATGATTTGTACCTTTGGGGCATAAGTTATTTTTAGAGAGGGCGAAGCAGCCGCCATCAATAAGGAGATATTGGACTGCATCGGCGCCGCAATGGCGGGCGATTTCAACGCCTGTGGCGTGCTAGGCAACGAGGAGCTTGGAGGCAATAGCAGTGGGATCGGGCATGCGACGTTGGTCGCTTCAAAGCTTCCCGAAGATAAAAATAAGGAGGCAAGTCAAAGCTCCAATGGCGGAGATATTGAGCAAGTACTGGATGTTACTATACCAAGCAATGTCGTAATTGAAGTCTCCATCACCGGTGGACGGCGGAGGAGAGAAAGTGGAATTGGTGGCCATGGAAGGTAGGTCTGAAGAGAAATCGGATGGGATTATAGTGAACTGAGATTGAGAGAGTTTATAATTTATGCCTTATGTTACGAGTTAATATATTTTCAATCATAAAATTTCATTAAATGTATTCTATAGGTAAAAGTTAAAGACCGTATGTATGAGGGGTAAAAATTAAAGATCAATCACTTTTAAGGACAAACCGTGCAAAAAATTGCTTAAAACATGACTAATGTATATTCTAATTTGGTATTAATACATTGTACCAATTACTCCGATATAAAGCTACAAGTTTGAACAAATTTATGAATTATGTAATATAAAAATAATAGCCAAAAATATGAATTTGAATTATTCTGTGCCAAGATTTCAAAGAGTTGTTATTTGATGCCAATAATAATTTTTGAAAAATTTATCTTTTATACTTACTTAAAATCTTATATTACTAAATATAGGAATAATTTTTCTTATTTACAAAATATAATAAGTATACTATAAAACATAACAGATCTAGAAAAAAACTATTTTTTCATTGTCAGCCCCCTTTCCCTTCTCCTTCAATGTCAATCTCCTTCGTTTTTATTTCTTTAATTTATCAAATATTTTTTCATCCTAATTGATAAGTATGAATATGACAGAATTCAAGTTCATAAAGTTTCTTTGTAATATCTCCAACAATTAATTTGAAGCCCAAAGACTTAGTTATTTCAGTTGAAAAGCAAAATAATGTATTTGAATTACCCTCGACAACAGATTTTGGACAAGTCTCACCAGATTTCTGTCTCAATCCTTCACAAAGAAATTCCTTTATACATTAAAATATCGAATTCTACCATTGATGAAGTTTTGAAGCTTCAAAATTAATATTTGGGTTTGAAAAATTAAATAATTTCGAACTCGATGTGGTTTCAAAAGCTGGAGAACATCTTGAGGAGTTTATATCTCAAATTTAGGATGATTTGGTGTAGATTTAATGTGGTTCTGAATAAAATTTTCTATTCAATCTCGAATTCCACCGTGGATGAAGCTTGATGTTTTAAAGTTGAAACTGGGGTTAAAAAATCGAAATAATTTCAAAATGAGCATGATTCCATAAATTAGAGAACACCTTGGGGACCTTATATCTCAAATTTAGGACGATTTAATGTAGATTTGATGTGGTTTTGAATGAAATTATATTAAAGTTTTATGACTTTAAATTTATTTTATATTGTTGTAATCCTATTAAATTTGTATGAATATTGTACGAAAGTTGTATACAATGTTGTTTGTTGTTGTATTGAATTTTTCAAAAACCTAAGAGAAACTTTATACAAATTTTATATAGTTATATACAGAGTCGAAACCAATATTTAAAGATGACGGGGGCACCACCAAAGAGGGAATCATGTTAGTCGAAGTGATGTCATGTGGCACTGACATTGCTTCATCAGAAAATGTTGTTAAACACACATAAAACCCAATGTGCTATGAATAAATATGATATTAAATAAATTAAATAATATAATGTGATGTATAGTTTGATGATCATGGAACTCAATTTATTCCCTGAGGTTCCTGATTTGAAACTTGCTTCATGCGTGTTTTATCTATATTTTTTGTGAAAAAATAAGAAAAATGTAGTTGTGGGGATTCAAACACAAGCTGCTGAACTCTAGCAAATGAATTATGGACACATGCCAAATCAATGCACCAAGCTGGCTTTTATGTTTAAGAGTACACAAAATAATATATAATCCTTCTGTAGGTGTGTGTGTGTGTATGTGTGTGTACTAGTCCTTGCGAACGTGTGTTGCACGTTTGTCCTCTATTACAATGTAAAATTTTTATAGGCTTAATCTCATATTGTTAATATTTATCGCATAATATTTTTGTACGGTTATCTTTGTTACACCGCATAGGTTCTTGACACTTAGTTGGTTAAGAGTTTTAGAATGTCATACGTGCGAGAAAAGGGCCCAGGGAGAGACCGGACAAGCGCCAAGTCGGAGCGTCGCAAGGCAAATGCGACTTATAAATCGCATTCGACAAATGCGACTTATAAATCGCATTCGACAAATGCGACTTAAAGGGGGTTCAGGTCCAAGTATATAAAGCCCCACTTCGGTTTATGTTTGGTCATTTTCATTCTTCATTTCCAGAGAACGAACAAAAACAGGAGAGGGACGAAGGTTCAACATAAATTTTTTTCCGTTTACACCGTCAAACGTAGTCCAAACTCAAATTAACTTTGGGTAGCGAAGTGTTGAGTTATATGGGTCGACCACCTTACTCAGGACCAGGTCCCTCTATCAGGTTACACAGAGGCAGAGACACATGTACACGAAAATACAACAGTAAGAAGAAGACACACGAAGTTTACGTGGAAAACTTCCTTGCTCACTGGAAGTAAAAAACCACGACCTACCTCGTAGGATTTCTCAAACTCCACTACTAGATCTGAGCAACAAAAGTTACAAAACCTAGTACACAACTAAGAGGTTAACCTCCTAACCTCCCACTTGTAATACCTCTATTACAAGACTTCAATATTCTCTACTTCAGCTAAAACTCAACTGAAATACAAGGCTAACTCTAGCCAAAATGTCTACTAGCTCTAGCAGACCAGAACGAGAAAAACAACTCATGAAAAACAAGAAAATAAAACTTGTACGAAATACAAGGTTTCTGTTTTGCAGTGCACTTCTTCTCCTTCAATGGCAGCCTCAAAACTTGAGTTATTTTTCTTTGATTCTTGTTGTGAAACAAGGAAACAATGGCTGCCTTTTGAGAGAAGAATAAGCTTATTTTTTAGATCAATTTTTCTGAATGATTTCTCTTGATGGAAAGAGTTGTTGGGTTCTATCCTTTATATCTTTTCAGCTTCCTTTCATCCACATGGGTAGAAGGAGAGTGTATTGATGATACCCACTAGCCACATGGATAAAAGGAGAGAGTAGTAATGATACCCACTAGAAAGCTCTCTTTTTGGTCAAGCACATGTGACCAACTTGGCCTAGGTGCTGCTATGATTCCATGCTGCTCTGTTGCACACTATTGTCTTCACCAACTGACAGCCAAAAAGCAAACTTTCCAACTGTAAAGTCTTTTCCCTTCCAGCTCAAAATTGAGTCACACCAGCACAAGGGATCAGGTCCCTGTATGAGGTTGACAGCATCAAAACCAGTAATCTAACAATTTCCCCCTTTTTGATGATGACAACCTTGACAACCTTCTTTGCACATTTTATCTAACACACTTCACAGTCTTCCCCCTGTCAGCATAATTCCCCACGTCTTAGTATCCGCGTCTTCCCCCTGTCTTAGTATCCCCTGTCTTAGTATCTTCCCCCTTTGGCATCATAAAAAAGAAGAGAACAGTAAACCAAGACAAGAATGCATAGATGAGTTAACTCATGGCCACTGGGGCAACACTGACACTAATGGAAATAAGAAAGGCAGAAAAACAAATAGACAATAAGAACAATGCAACAGCCAACCCCTGCAATCAGAAAAGTATTACATTATCACTTAGCATAACAAAAGAGAATCATACAAGAACTGTCCATAATCGTGGGAAAGAGAGTAAAGCAGGAAGGAGATAAGAGAGCAGGAAAATCATTTAGAGTCGGGTAGTCTGGGTAAGAGGGCTGAGAGGCGATCATTGAAGGTTTCATGGGTAAGCAATTTCTTAGTCAAGTCCTTGACCTCAACCTTCAGGGCTTCATTTTCTGCTTTGAGAGGATCACTGACAGTAAGCAGTTTTTGGTTTAAATCTTTAACCTCAGCCTTTAAAGCTTCATTCTCTTCCTTGAGGGAGGAGATGGTGCCAGGGTCCTCTACTGGGTGCGCCTTCAGACAAACTATTTCAGCCTCATTGGACTTCTCTTGCGAGGCAATCAAGTCCTCTTCTCTGCCCTTGGTAGAAGTACTTTATTTACAAACTCAAACAGCAGTTGATACACACCCTTCATTTGTTTCTTGAGAACTCTCTCCCCTGTGACTCTGTCAAGCTTGGCAATCATGGAAATAAAACGCCTTTGCGCACATTCTCCATCGACAGACCTGATCCCTCTATTAGGAACCTTAAGGATGGAACTTAGAACCTGCTCATTTATCATGAAGGTGACTCCACTCACCTTACTGTAGATCTTGGTACCATTATCAGCAAATTCCAGCTCATGATAAAATTTCCTGACCTCATTCTCATGTAAAACAGGAACTGGAGGAACAAATAAGTGTCGCCAACTTTGGTAATTGACCATTTCCACCAGCTCAGCCATGCCTTCCATGTCACAAATTTCAGGATCAAATACCCTGCCCCGTAACACCTTTTGGTTCTGCAAGATAAGCTGCCTGGCTTCCTTGGACAGCTCAGTAGACTCATTGGTCCTATATCTGGAAGAAATCTGGTGAGTAAGAGATGGAGGAATAGGAAGTTTGAAGAGGTTATTTGCAGAGAGCAGTTTAAAGAGATGAGAGGAAAGATGGAAGGTGGAAAGGGTTTTAAGAGGGGTTATGACACGTCTAATCAGAGAGACTTTTGAACTGGATGTAGATACAACACTTACTTTATGACCGGATACCGGAAGAAACAAGCGGTAAGGGCAGTTCTTACAATATTCTCAAGTTATGTTTATAAGTGACAAAGTAATACTGACCTGATAGGACCTGGTCCCCTTATGAGGTTGAACAGGCAGTCCAAAGTCCCTGACTTGTCTAAGTCCAGCCTTCCTTACATCCACCATGCGTGTATACCTAGGGAGGTATAGAACTGAGTTAGACGCATCCACAGCAAACTAGCAAGGATACCTGCATTCAGATCATAGCCAAAAACGAGAGTCAACACTTAGATAGAGAAGATGGAGAATTTAATTCATTTTGATTAAGCCCAGCCTTAATCTGTTTTTATCAAACTGGTCCCTATTCAAGGCTTTGGTAAAGATATCTGCAATCTGATCTTCTGTCCTGCAAAATTCCACACGAATATTTCCCTTCTCAACATGGTCTCTAAGAAAATGATGTCTGATGTCAATATGCTTAGTCCGCTTGTGTTGTACTGGATTCTTAGCCATATTCAGAGCACTGGTGTTGTCACACATCAAAGGGACACACTCGGTCAGGACTCCAAAGTCTTCCAGTTGCTGCTTAATCCATAGTAATTGAGCACAACATGAAGCAGCAGCCACATATTCTGCTTCAGCTGTTGAGAGTGCCACTGAATTTTGTTTTCTTGATCCCCAAGAGACCAGTGAAGAACCCAGAAAATGAGCCATGCCTGAGGTACTTTTCCTATCAACCAGGTACCCAGCATAGTCAGCATCAGAATAGCCAATAAGTTCAAAGGAACCTCCAAATGGATAGAAAAGGACTAAATCAGAGGTCCCCTTAAGATATCTGAGAATTCTCTTAGCAGCCTTCAGATGAGATTCCTTAGGACAAGCTTGGAATCGAGCACACATACCCACACTAAACACAATATCTGGCCTGCTGGCTGTTAAGTAAAGCAGGGAGCCAATAATGCCTCTGTACATAGTTTCATTTACTGGAGGACCGGGTTCATCATTATCCAGTTTTGAAGCAGTCCCAATGGGAGTGTCAATTGGTTTGGCACTTTCCATATGAAATTTTGTGAGCAGGTCCTTGATATACTTCTGCTGACTGATGGCTGTTTCAGCTTTGTCCTGCTTGACCTGTAACCCCAGAAAGAACATAAGTTCTCCCATCATACTCATCTCGAATTCACTTCCCATGAGCGTTGCAAAATCCTCGCAGAGTGAATCAAGAGTGGCTCCAAATATAATGTCATCAACATAGACTTGAACAATAAGCAGATTTCTTCCTCTTGTTTTGAGAAAAAGAGTGTTGTCAATTCTTCCTCTCTTAAAACCATTATCAAGAAGAAATTTTGATAGTCTTTCATACCAAGCCCTTGGAGCCTGTTTCAGTCCATACAGTGCCTTGTCCAGCTTGTATACATGATGAGGTCTATCAATATCCTCAAAACCAGGGGGTTGTTTCACATACACTTCTTCCTTCAAGTACCCATTTAGGAAGGCACTTTTGACGTCCATTTGAAACAATTTAAATTCCATGAAAGAGGCAAAGGCAATCAGCATGCGAATGGCTTCCATTCTGGCTACTGGAGCGAATGTTTCATCATAATCAATCCCTTCCTCCTGGTTGTACCCTTGAACAACCAGTCGAGCCTTGTTTTTGACGGTGACCCCTTGCTCATTTAGTTTGTTCCTGAAGACCCACCTGGTTCCTATAACAGTTCTATCAGATGGTTTTGGAACCAGGTGCCAGACTTTGCTTCTTTCAAATTGATGCAGCTCCTCCTGCATAGCATTCACCCATTCCACATCCTTCAGTGCCTCCTTGATGTTCTTGGGCTCAATCTGTGATATGAAGGCTGATGAGGCAAATGTGTTTCGAGTTTTGGATCGGGTCTGCATTCCTGAGTCCAATGGAGACATTAAGTTGTCAAGAGGATGAGAAGATTTGTGTTTCCAGTTAGATCCCTTTACAACAGATTCTCCAAAATTAGAACCAGTTCCAGCAGATTCTCCAGAATTGGAACCAGGTCCCTCTTCTGGGTTGCCTTCTGCATCATCTTCCTTCTCTGCCTCCTCTTCTCTGATGTGTTCTGTTGCTTCATCATGAGTGGTCTGATCTCCATTCTGTAGGGAGTTCTTTGTGATGTCAGGTTTTTCAGATGAATCATGATTGACATCATCTCTTTGGAACAGCCACAGTTCCTCAAATTCATCCGTACCCAGTGCTTCTGTGCTCTTCAGCTTCCCATTTTCATCAAATATGACATGGATGCTTTCTTCAACACACTGAGTCCGTTTATTATAGACTCGGTATGCTTTGCTATTTAATGAGTATCCTAGAAAAATTCCCTCATCACTTTTGGGATCAAATTTCCCTAGATGGTCCTTGCCGTTGTTTAGCACAA
The DNA here is from genome assembly GCA_035772735.1 of Datura wrightii. Lineage (NCBI taxonomy): Eukaryota > Viridiplantae > Streptophyta > Magnoliopsida > Solanales > Solanaceae > Datura > Datura wrightii. Next base: position 9,330,802 of record JASDFA010000009.1, read on the forward strand.
AACACTTGCATCCAAAGACTCTGAGGTAGTTCAGCATCGGCTTCCTTTTATTCAGCAGCTCATAGGGAGTTTTTCCAAGTAATGGCCGAATTAGACACCGATTGACCACATAGCAGGCCGTGTTGACAGCTTCTGCCCAGAATGACATTGCCACACCTCCATCTATGAGCAATGTTCTAGCAATATCTGCAAGAGTTCGATTCTTCCTTTCAACTACTCCATTCTGTTGTGGAGTCCTGGGAGCAGAAAAGTTGTGACTGATTCCTTTGGCAGCACAGAAAGCTTCAAATTTGGCATTTTCAAATTCAGTTCCATGATCGGACCTGATCCCTGCAATGTTGCAGTTCAGCTTTACCTGAATTTGGTTTGCAAATGACTCAAAGGTGGGGAATGTTTCATCTTTAGTGCGAAGAAACATCACCCAGGTATATCTTGAATAGTCATCAACAATTACAAGGATCAGCTTCTTTCCTCCACGACTTGCAACCTTTACAGGTCCACACAGATCCATGTGTAGTAGCTCCAGGGGTCTGGAGGTGCTCACTTCCTTTTTGTTCTTGAATGAAGACCTGGTGTGTTTCCCTTGAACACAAGCATCACAGATCTGACTCTGAGCAAATTTCACCTTTGGGAGTCCTCGAACCAGGTCCTTGGATACTAGCTTGTTGAGAAGAACAGAACTTACATGTCCCAACCTTCTGTGCCACAAGGTAGCTTCATCCTCCACCACGCTTAAGCAGTTAAGCCCATTTCTAGCAGCTGAATCAAGATCAGCAACATACATGCTCTTGCATCTGTTTGCGGTCAAAACAACTCTTCCTGATTGAAGATCTGTCACTGTACACTGGTCTGAAACGAATTTGACTTCATTTCCTTTGTCGCAGATTTGTGAGACACTCAGGAGGCTGTACTTCAGTCCATTTACATAGAAGACATTTTCTATGGCATGGGCAAGTGTCTTTCCAATCTTCCCAACACCAAGAATGTGTCCCTTTTTGCCATCCCCAAAAGATACTGAGCCTCCCTGATATGCCTTGAGTGAGAGAAAATTATCAACATTTCCAGTCATGTGCTTTGAGCAGCCGCTATCCATATACCATTTCCGACTGCTTTCTCTCACTCCTTCCTGCATATATAGATTATAGATTAGACTTGGGAACCCATTTCAGCTTGAGTTTCCAGTACCGAGACAGAGGATAAATCAATTTTCTTTTGGACCACTCAGGCAGCCAGATCTGAGACATTTTGGAACCAGATCCCCTTATGGTCCCTAATTCTCCTTTACTAATCACCGTCTTTCTTAAGGCTGCTTGCCTCGATACACAGTTAGACTTAAGGTGCCCATTCCTACCACAGTGTGTGCACAACAAATTATCAGGATTAGATCCATATTTACTGTGAGGATTATAAGGAGGACTACTTTTCTTATAACCTAACCCTTCACCGGAGTTAGATCTTTGTCCGGTTAATTTTTGTAAGATCTGTGAAGAAGCATTCCATTTAAGCGATCTCTCAAGCTCAGCATTCAGTTGGATCACATTTTTCTCAAGCTCAGTGTTTCTTTTCATTATTACAGTGAGCTCATCTTGTGACCTTTTCAGTTCAGCTTCGAATTCTTTTTGAGCATTTTTCATGTCATTAGTCCCTCCCTTTTTAATAAAGGCATTTTGCTCATTGACTAGCTCTTGACATTTCTCTTCTAGTTCTGCCAAACTTGAGATCAAGTTCACCTTTTCTAGCTCAAGTTTATCTATATATTGATTCAGACTTTCCTTTTCTTTGGTAAGATCATAAAAAGAGTCAATTAACACACAAGCTAGCGACCTCAATTCTTTCCCATTATAGTCTTTTAGATTCTTTTTAATGTCAAGGAAAGTTACCTCTTCATCTTCATCTCCATCCGAATTTGCCATGAAGGCAAACATTGAGTCAAAGGGTGAGTCATCATCCTCCACAGCCATCATAGAAGCATCTTTCACAGCATCCTCCTTATCAGATTCATCTGAGGAGTTCCCCCAAGCAGCTAGAGCTTGCTTGACTATATTGTCGGCTGCAGCTCTTCTTCTGAACTTGTCAGGGACTCGGTCCTTCTTCTGGGCCTTTTCAGCAGTGGTTCTCAGATACTCCTTGTAATCCATCTTATGCATCGGACAGTCCTTGATAAAGTGACCTGGTTTGCCGCATTTGTGACACAGATCATTGTAACCAGGTCCCTTGTTCGAGCTTGTCCTCCTAGGAAGGCTGCCACTTCGCCTAATCATTTTCTGAAACCTTCTTGTTAGGTAGGCCATATCTTCATCTTCTTCGCTGGAGCTTGCTTGAGCTCCTTTAAGAGCTAATCCTTTGTCCTTCTTCAGCTCACTCCTGCTCTGGTCCTGCTGCCTCTTGAGCTCATAGGTTTTTAAATTGCCTATGAGTTCATCCATCGTGAGGACTTCCAGATTTCTAGCTTCAGTGATCGCATCAACTTTACTCTCCCAAGACTTAGGGAGGACACTGAGTACCTTCCTGACCAGCCTGCTTGGCTTGATCACTTCTCCCAAACAATAGAGCTCGTTAGTGATGGACGTGAGTCTGGTATGCATCTCTTGAATAGATTCACCTTCCCTCATGGAGAACATTTCGTATTGAGTGGTAAGCATATCCACTTTGGACTGCTTGACCTGACTGGTCCCTTCATGAGCGGTTCTGAGACAGTCCCATATTTCCTTTGCAGTTTCACAAGCAGAGATTCGATTATATTCATCCGGACCAATACCGCAAACAAGAAGCTTCTTAGATTTGTAATTCTTTTCTATGAGTTTTCTGTCATGATCATCAAACTCCTTTCGGGTTTTGGGAATAGAGATGGTTGTCTCTCCTTCCTTTACGGTTTTCATTGGCACATAAGGTCCATCCAGTACCACATCCCACAGCTCACAATCTTCAGCCATGATGAAATCATGCATTCTTGTTTTCCACCATCCGTAATATTGGCCATTAAACCTGGGAGGTCTGGTAGTAGACTGTCCTTCTTCTAAATTTGGTGGTGCTGCCATATTTTACAGGAGTCTTTCTAGGTGTTAACCTTTTAGAAAGCACCCGCTCTGATACCAATTGTTGAGTTATATGGGTCGACCACCTTACTCAGGACCAGGTCCCTCTATCAGGTTACACAGAGGCAGAGACACATGTACACGAAAATACAACAGTAAGAAGAAGACACACGAAGTTTACGTGGAAAACTTCCTTGCTCACTGGAAGTAAAAAACCACGACCTACCTCGTAGGATTTCTCAAACTCCACTACTAGATCTGAGCAACAAAAGTTACAAAACCTAGTACACAACTAAGAGGTTAACCTCCTAACCTCCCACTTGTAATACCTCTATTACAAGACTTCAATATTCTCTACTTCAGCTAAAACTCAACTGAAATACAAGGCTAACTCTAGCCAAAATGTCTACTAGCTCTAGCAGACCAGAACGAGAAAAACAACTCATGAAAAACAAGAAAATAAAACTTGTACGAAATACAAGGTTTCTGTTTTGCAGTGCACTTCTTCTCCTTCAATGGCAGCCTCAAAACTTGAGTTATTTTTCTTTGATTCTTGCTGTGAAACAAGGAAACAATGGCTGCCTTTTGAGAGAAGAATAAGCTTATTTTTTAGATCAATTTTTCTGAATGATTTCTCTTGATGGAAAGAGTTGTTGGGTTCTATCCTTTATATCTTTTCAGCTTCCTTTCATCCACATGGGTAGAAGGAGAGTGTATTGATGATACCCACTAGCCACATGGATAAAAGGAGAGAGTAGTAATGATACCCACTAGAAAGCTCTCTTTTTGGTCAAGCACATGTGACCAACTTGGCCTAGGTGCTGCTATGATTCCATGCTGCTCTGTTGCACACTATTGTCTTCACCAACTGACAGCCAAAAAGCAAACTTTCCAACTGTAAAGTCTTTTCCCTTCCAGCTCAAAATTGAGTCACACCAGCACAAGGGATCAGGTCCCTGTATGAGGTTGACAGCATCAAAACCAGTAATCTAACACGAAGTATAAAGCTGCAGGGAGCATTCCTACGGAGTTAGTTTCGTGAAATTCGGCCGATGAATCGTCGTCTCACCGAGCCAAGGTAAGTGAAATTGCTCCAAACTAGTGTTAATATACTCCCAGTATTAAAGTGAGTATTTCTCCCTTCTAGACTTTCGAGAAATTACAAGTTTTCGGCCGTTCTTCGATAAGTCGAAGAATAGGCAGTAGGTATATCCATGAGTATGGTTTATTTCCGAAATAATAGTAGAATTAATTCTATTCTTTCGTGAATATGAATACATTTGGGAGAAATAGTTGAACATTAGCTGAGCTGCGGCATTTAATCAGAAAGTCGCCAGGCGAAGTATGTAAAGTCAGTTTCTTTTGGCAAGTTAGTAGTTCCAGTACAACAAAATAGTACAAATTTCAGTAGAATGTTTCAGAAGCCGTATATTATATTTAGTATGAGTTCAGTAAGCATGTTAGAATTATTATATAGTGTTGAAACTCAGTAAAACAGTATAATTTTCAGTAGAATATTCCAGAAATATTATTTCAGACTCAGTATATCTCAGTATTAGATTTAGTATATTTCAGTATCAGATTCAACATATTTCAGTATCGATTCAGTATATTTCAGTATGAAATTCAGAACAGAATACCAGAATATAAATATTATTATCAGATTCAGTATATATATATATATATATATATATTACATGCGGTTATTGCTATCTGTAGAGACATGATTGTTCTGTGTTGGGCACCTTTAGAGCTTCCTTGACCGCCCCAGGGTTAATAGCTGTGTCGACTCTCCCGCCAGAGGGTGAGGATACATCGCTCTACGGAGTGGCATGCCATCCGCCAGCGGACGAAGATGGGATGCAGATTCCCCGTAGCAGGCTGATCAGCACTATACCACACCCTCTGTCGAGCGCTTGCGCCCGGGGTGCAGGTTACAGTTTTCATATTACAGATTTCAGATTTCAGATTTTAGGAGTCCTCCGGACTCAGATCCAGCTATAGTAAGGGGCCCAGCGGGCCCAAGTTGCATACCCAGGGGGCCGGCGGGATGGTCATAGTTAGGGGTGGACATTCGATTTTTCGGTTTGATTTTTTTCGATTTTTGGTTTTTCATGTAGTGTACCGAACACCGAACCAAACCAATTCGGTTCGGTTCGATTTTTTTTAAATTCGGTTTGGTTTTTCTAATTCAATTTTTTCGGTTATGAGCCTAATTGATGGGCTATTTTTTAACTTACAAAATGAGCTACTTTTTTAATTAAAAATGAGTTGTTTTATCTTTTTAAATTCAAAATAAATTATTTTAAGTTTGAATTCTAAAGTTTAATTCAACTAAGCTTAATTTTAATTTTTTAAATAAAGAAAATAGCGGGATCAATTGATTTACATTTAGTAGTACATACATAACATTTGAATATTTGATAATAAATTTTCTCATATGTTTATTATCCTTATAACAAAGCCAATAAAAAGTGAAGGGTCTTTTAAGATTTCAATAATCTATGGTCCCTAATTTCTTGTTAAATAAATATTATATATTTCATTTTTCTTTCAAAGCATATTAATAATAGTAAGAATTTTCTTAACATGCTAAAACTATTATAAAACTTGTTATTTGTACAAAAAACTTAAGCAATTGTATCAATTATATAAATAATTCTCTAAATGGGCTTTGAGATTTGGGTTGGGTATAGTATTTTTATTTTTTTGAAATTAAGTTATAACTTTTTTAAAAAAAAGAATATGTAAAATTTCGGTTAAACCAAAAAACTGAAAAACTAAAATTTTAAAATCGAAAACCGAACCGAAAAACTGAAATTTAAAAAAAAACAAAACCGAACTGAAAAGCCGAATTAGTTCGGTTCGATTCGGTTTTTCGGTTTTTCAATTTTTATGCCCACCCCTACTCATAGTTACTAGGTGGATGGTATGACCTGGGTAGGGGTATATAGATTGTGTGTTGGTTGGTACCTTACGTCTTATGGGGGTTGGTAAGGTTCTTGTATGTTATGTTGTGTTAGTTATTAATAGATAGAAAGTAGACCGCCATGTTATCAGATATGCCTCTTACTCTCTTCAGTAAAGTTACGTTCTTTTCAGTCAGTCTCAGCCCGTCTCCTATTACTTCAGTATCTATCAGTATTATTGTTTACTTTCAGTTATTTTCAGTTATTGCTTTGCATACTCAGTACCAGTGGTACTGACGCCCGTTTTGCAGCGCTGCATTACTTGCCTGCAAGTACTCATAGACGAGGAGCAGATCCCTCGTAGTTCCAGCCAGCGTACAGAGCCTTCAGCTCCTGTCATCCGGAGCTTGACAGCTAAAGGTTTACTTCCCTTTTTGTTTGTACAGTATGGGTAGGCCGGAGCCCTGTCCCGACCCTCTTATTATTCTTAGAGGCTTGCGGATTGTATATTCCCTGTAGTTAGTTGTACCGGTCGTGTGGGGCCGTGTGTATGTTTTAGTTTGTATGTGATGGCCGTGTGGGACCTTGTTCAGTTGTTAGTTGGTAACCTTGTCGGTCACAGATCAGTTCAACACTTGATTCTACTTTTCAGTAATAACTAGTTAGCATGATGGCCTTGTCGGCCCGCATAGGTTCCCTTATGCTCAGTTGTTCTGGTTGGTTGTTATATTCCTACAGGTGGCTATAGGCCTAGTCGGCCGGAGGCTGTATTTACAGTCGTTATATAGCCCGTTGTTTTCATGAATCCAGAATTAGAGCCAGCCTGACACCAGAAGTGCTTAGGCTCAGTTAGTCCAGCAGTCCAGGTCTTAGTAGGGCACCAGGTGCCACTCATGCCTCCCAAGGCGGGACGTGACAATCTTATATTAATTAATATTTTTATATATAGATCATATTTTGCATCCCAAAATAAAATGAAAAGAATGATTTAAATATAATTTTGTACATTAAAATATATTCTACTAAATATATGTTTCTCTATACAAGTACAACCGTTGTCTTTAAGAAATTATAGTCTCCTTTTTATAACTACATACATATAAAAAGTTATAGTAGAATGAAAGTAACATTTTATATAAGTTGTATAGAGATTTGATCGACATATGTCTTACTTATGATGGTTAGTAAATCATTATGAATTTTAGGGCATACATAAACAAAGAAGTACATAATAGTTATCTGCGATAAAAATATTTAAAATAGTCCATAATCCATGTGAAAGATCCATAGCACCACTTAATTTTGTTTTTAAAAAAAGAAGTAAAAAGAAAAAAAGAAAATAATTGTATAACCATTAAATTTAACAATGTCATGGTTAGTTCACTCGTACTAAAATTACTTTGTAAGCAAATATGAATAATATCATATTCGTGTTTCATATTATATAAATTTAGCTATAAATAGTGAAAAGACAATTAAAAAAAGTTATAAGATTTTAAAATGAACACTAATACATTTATATCTTACTGTGTCCACAAGTTCATCCCTCGAGTTCATGTAGTTAAGGAATTTGCATGAATGAAATATAGTAAACAACTTTAAAAAACCAGATCTATTTATAAGCGGGAAATTCCATTACACGTTTATTGCAAAAGTATATGGCTCAGAATATTGAAGGCCAAACGTGAAAAATAAAAATAAAATGAGAAGATAAAAAGGTTAAGGAGTAATAAAATACTACAAATATTATCTTTAGAAGATAAAAAGAATGCATGAGAATTTAAAGATATCATCTTAAAACGTTATTCCAATAAATTGCGTACAATTAAAGACTAATAAAATGAAATTTAATATTTCAAGATAAACTTTCTAATATATAAAATTAATATGGAGTAATATTTAAGAGTAAAATAATTGTTTGATTTTTAATGAATATTTTGGTAAATTCAAGTTTGAACTCAAGACTTTCCTAGTTTTTGCAAGAGGCCAGTAGATTGGTCTCATAAAAAATTGCATATTTTTATTGAAAGTAATTAAAATGTTTCAATTAATTCAAGTCTATTTATAAAAGCAAATATTTGATCAAAAATAATTTGAATATCTAATGGGGTTTTACAACAGATGAGTTAATTTCATAATTCATTAACATTTTAATTGTGTATGTGTTGGTTTCCCTTTGACTGAAGGGATAATTCGTTATTACATGCATGTTCATCGTTTAGTTTGAATACTATATGCTTTAATTATTACAACTTTTAAAGTTATAATTCTGGATGTAGTAAAGCTTAACCATCATTATTCATTACTCAAGAAATAAATTGCTCTAGAGCTTAGATTATTCTCGAAAAAATCAAAAGCCTCCTTAAAGTTGATCATCTTAATGTTTCACATTTAATTTTTCTTAATAATTTAATTAAAATTAGAGTTACATTTGTGTTTGATTGAAGGAGAAAAATGTCATTCAACTTTGTTAAGATTAGAAGAATAATTTAGATTGAAGGGTAAAATCGTGTTTAATTAATTAGAATTACATTTGTGTTTGATTGAATGAGAAAAATGTCATTCAACTTTGTTGTAATTATAAGAATAGTCTAGATTGAAGGGTAAAATTACCGTTCAATATTTAATGGGCAACTGAGTCTTTTAATTTTCAACTATAGGCCTACTTTTAGAATAGTATAGATATATGATATTTTAATAATTAAATATTTAATAAGAGATTATTACTAATGAATATTTAATTAATTAGATATTTATAACTATTTAATTTATAGTAGGGGTAAAATTGTAATTCAACTTTTTACTATTAATTAAATATTTAATAAGAGGCTATTACTAATTAATTAGATATTTATAATATTTTAATTTATAACAGGGGTAAAATCGTAATTCAACTTTTCACTTTTATCTTCCCACTTATATAATAATATAATATAATATATATATATATATATATATATATATATATATATATATATATATATATATAAATTTTTGAAGTTAACATGTGCACGTGCACCCCCACCCATCTATGTGGGTCCTCCTATGACTATATATATATTTCATACTGATTTTATATAATTTTTATATACAAAATTAGAATTGAAATTCTAAATCTTAAATGAAGTATGCATATTTCGTATCAATTTCATACATAAAATAGCAAATTTTTTCAAATCTTGAACAAATTTTTTGATTTATTTTATCAATTGAAAATTCTAATTATTTTCTTATAAAAATATATTTATTAATATTATGTATATATAGGTGATTTTCCCATTTCTTTTATTGATACACCGTGCCATCTTCTCAAAAATATATTCCTTTCGGCCCAATAGAAAATTGGATAAAAAAGAGAGAGCAATCATGCTGACGCCACAGTGGCGTCAAAGTTTTAAATAATTTAAAAGGGTCCCTTAAGTTCCATAAAATGGTGACAAAAGAGGTTAGATGAGGAATTTTGATGTTTCACCAAAATATTACAACTCTAAACATATATAATTGAAACAAGTGAAAATTATATAGTCGTGTATATGTTTCCTTTGATAGTAATTAGAATACTCAAAAGACATTTCTTTTTACTCATATCTTTAATTAACTTCAAATATTCCAACCATCTTAATAAATTAATTATACCAAATTAAATTAAATTGGCATGTATTAATTAGCTATAAAAATGTTTGAATAAATATTTATATTGATCATGTAAAGAATTGTTGGCTTTTATTCATGATCATGAAATTTGATTCAATTTTAAAAAATTATCTTTAAAATATTTTGAAGTTCCTCAAAACTGGCTCAAGTTAGTTTTTGAGAGAAATTTTATTTTCACTCATAAAATTTTAAAATTTTCAAGTAAACTGTATTTTTAAACATAAATTTAATTAGTTTCAAAAGTTACATATTTTGAAAAATTTAAATTTGCAAGTTTTAACTTCAAAATTTATGACGGAACGGGAGCTTAAAACATTGGAAAAAGTTGAGAGCTAAAGTTGACTAACCAATTAATCTTTTTCTTTTTCTTCTTCTTTTTTCCTTTTATTGAATTAGGTAATTCTTCGTTCTTTAGATGATAGAAAATATCTATTTCTATCTGATTAGTGAAATGTAAATGCTTCATAAATATGAGTTAGGATGGAATGATTAAAATTTCTCCATCTTTTAATTATAAATTTTGGATTTGAGCCTTTGAAAATAGAAAAAATTCTATTAGGAGTATCCCCTCCAGAAATAAATCCTGCAATATGCGTCCAATATAAATATCAAATATTGAGTTAAAAAAAAAATGTAAATGCATGATGGCGTATCTAAAACCTTCTCGCATGCATATTTTAGTACTAGATATAGTAACTTTTCCATTGAATCACATATTTGAAATATTCTTTCTTCTCTTTTTTATTTTCTCTGGTTTAACGTTATATATATTAATAGTGTAAATATTTTTATTATATTAATTTATTTACAATTTTAATTTTGTTAAGAATTGCTTATCATAAGAGATAAATAATTTTATAAGTGATTTGATTGTACATAAATATTTCTTATATTTTTATTATATTAATTTATTGCGTATAACTTAAATTATTTATAATTTTTATTTGTTGGAACAGGGGAGTTTGGGATTATTAGGTTTTGGTGAAGGAGTGATAGTGATGATGAGTGCGTCTGGCTTAGCACGCCATTTATCATCTTTTGAGCAAAGTCATGAATAACTATGAATGATGTTTCTCACTGCACGCCAAGATTTTCTCAAAGTAATTTAGTTTCACTTCCAATTTTTTTTTTTAAAGAAAATATAATAACAAACCCTAATTTTGGGTATTTGTCACCACTACTACATACACCTATGTGTTCAATCATCTTCATTTATCCTTTTTTTTTAACAAAAAATAAAAAAATTCTCTCTCTTTCCCAAAGAAATTAATAAATATCTCTTTCACTTACATATGATGGCCTTCTTCTCTAGTTGTTTTATTTGTTGCTTCTTAGTGCTTTTGACATCATCATGTCTTCTTCTTCCCCAAAAAATTAATGTTACTACAATTATTTTACTAATTGCGCGCATTATATATTAGGGAAAAATTATAAAAGAATTAACTTGAATAGTGGTTAATTTAATCACATAAATTTAAAATAGTAATATATATAGAATTCATATATAATATGTATATAACTATATATAATTAATGTATAATATGTATATATTGGTTAAAAAAAGTAAATAGTAAATTCGGTCGGCTATTTATATAAAAATCTCAATATTATACTCTATGTCTATTGGGAGCAATATTTACACATTTTAGCCCAGATTTTGAATTTTTTATTAGGTTTAGCTAGTACTTGTGTATAGACATCTTTTATACGTATTACACTTTTATATAAGGTTGATAACATTATGTATAACATCCCCTATTTCTCCCTTTTTCTAAATATAATATTATATAAATTAAAAATATAACTATGTAATGTAATATTTTATATTGAACGATATATTTTGAAAATTTCACTTTTATGGGAAAGTTTTATTATTGATTTGTGTATTCTTCTAATGAAAGTGATACCATAAGATATGTAACGTACGTACAAATTAATCGTTCAATTACTCTCTTATGGTGAGCAAATATAATAATTTTCTACACATCATGTTTTATATCTTGTCGTTGCATTACTAATCCAACATCATTATTACACATCTTTTGTTAAGTCGATAGTGTTATACTTTTTATATTATGTCTAGACATATAATTTTCATGCACACAATATGAAATATGTTATGCAGTGACAGACATAGAATTTTCATTAATAATTTATTATCTATTATTTGTAACAAACTTCTTTTTATTTTTACTCCAGCTCTGCCTACTGTTAAAAATAGTATAAAAATCGAGGGAGAAAAATTGATGGACTGAGATATTCTAAAAAATCAAGAGAAAATTGATCCAGTTTGTTGGTTCTTTTTTTAAAAAAAATTAATTATTTTTATTAAAAAAAATCAATAGATTGAGTCAATTTTTTTCCACGCAGAAATGTGCAAAAATAATTAATATTTTTTTAAAAAATCGACACAGTCCCTCGATTTTTTTATTATTTTTTATGAAAATCAAGGGACTGAGTCATTTTTTGAAGTGCAAAATTGCAGTTGAAGAATATAAATAAAAGTCATGAAAATATTTTATTAAAGAGCATGGGTAGTCGAGTGGTAGAATTTACCAATTTGACCCTTTTTTTTAAGTGATGATATCAATTTTTAATTTATTAAAATCGATAGATTGAGCTAATTCTCCCTATATTTAACCGATTCAATCGGTTGGTTTCGTGAAATCAATAATATATAATTCATCGATTTGACATCAATTTTTCTTTAAAAAAAAACTGATCCAGTCTTGTGGCCCTTGATCTCACGTATGTTTTAATTATGGTTATTTGTGCTTCACTCATGATCTTTTAGTTTCACATTAGTTACTAGAGCCCCATTACATTGGCTAAAAAGGAAAAAGGAGTAGTACTATTTTATTCCAAATATATACAACACATACATACTGTACTCCATTTGGCAAACTAGACCAACGCACGCGAGGAAATCAACCTCAGAATTCTCAAACTTACAATGTTCTTTTATTTCATTTTGTCCCATAATATTCCATTACATTTTATTTATTTATTTATTTTGTTTTTGGAATGTGTGTCTCGAAAATCCAAGAGGATTTTATGTTGTTACTTTTTCACCTTGCTCCAATAGTTATCCCAACTCAACCTAAATGATTACCCATGATACTCTTTGTCCTCTCTCTTTTTCCTCCTTTATATTCTCCTCTTACCCTTCCATTTCTTTTCATCCTTAAAACTTGTTTCTCACTTGTCTCCTTCTTTGACCTCTCATTCTTCTCTTCTATAATCCTTTCTTCCAAAAAAAGAAGAAATGGGTGAAATATCAGCATTGAGCAATGGGAATAATAATGAAAACGGTCACGTCGTAGTTGGAGGTCTAAGAAAGAGTTGTTGGTATGAAGAAGAAATTGATAATGACTTGAGATGGTGTTTTGCTCTCAATAGGTATACATAAACATTATTTAAGTTATATCGCGTTCCATACTAACTAGTTATAGTAAGTTATTATCTCATTTTTAAGGCTACTGTATTAATTAAGTTTATTAATTCTTTTTTTGTTTTAATTTATGTAATTATACTTTTTTATTGTGTCGTGGATAATTAACGGCTGAATGTATGCATATTATTCTTCCTTTTTTCGAAAAAGCTCCTCTCTTTTGTGGAAGATTCGTGAATGGGACCATCTCGAGGCTTAGGAAAAAGATACACCTTTTACTAGGTCGGGGCAGTGTATAATCCGTAGTCTGCTGAACTAAGATATTACTTCTTGGTCATCGAGTTGTTAATTAGTGAGCTAAGCGCGTGAAAAATATATTTAAAATATTATGATTTTTTGAGTTTTTTATTAGATATTAGAGTTTTGTTTTTTTACCTCAATTATAATTATTATTATTTTTTACAAATTATATAACTATTATGATCGGTTATTTTTTTTTAGTTGAACAATCGTGATATTTCATAAAAAATTATACTATCCATTCGATATGGACTTTTCACCCATCACTCTTAACTAAATAAAAAATAAAAAATTATTATTTGAAATATGCTTTAAACATTTATGTAGTTATTTATATAGTTATATATATATATATATATCATCTCATTCCGAATAAATCAAAAATTTATAAATTAATTTTCTTAAAAAATATCATATAAATTGAGTCAGAATGCATACAAATAGATATACAAGGTCGAAATGCAAGATTTTTTTAAAAAAGTAAAAATATTTAATTGTTAAATTACTAGAACCTGAAATTAAAAGTTTTAATTTTTTCTTGTTCCTTTTTTTTTTAAAAAAAAAAATTGATGAATATTTTCTTTTGCGCAGCATTTTGCATACTGGGGCTACTCAATATCAAGACATTCAACTCTTGGATACAAAGCCCTTTGGAAAGGTTAGTAGTACTATATATATATATATTATATATATTTCCTTTATGGAAAAGGTTGCAAAAAGAAATAAAAAAATATTTATATTATATTTTTATTTGATTAACTTGTAATTTTCTTTTTTGAGTGTATTAAGAAAATCTTTTGGCTAATAAAACAGGCATTAGTGATCGACGGGAAGCTTCAAAGTGCAGAGATAGATGAATTCATTTACCATGAATGTCTTGTCCATCCACCTCTCCTTCATCATTCCAAGTATTAACCTTTTTTCTCTCTCCACTAATTATTTCATTTTAATGGTCCCAATATTTGAACAAAACTTCTGGCTTAATCAGTTGAATTACTATTATGTGATCAGAAAATTATGAGTTTAAATTATAAAAATAGTTTCTTTTACATAACTACAGAATAAGACTGTACAATATACCCTTCTGATCTGATTCTTCATCAAACCCAGTGCATAGTGGAAAACTTAATGCACCGACTGCTATTTTTTGTCCAAATACTCATTATGACTCTGTATTTTAAAATAAAGTTCTTAAGCATTTGATGATTAGAAAAATTAATTTACATTTAATATGCTCTTTAATTATCAGCCCTAGAAGCATATTCATTATGGGAGGAGGTGAAGGTTCTACTGCCAGAGAATTACTAAGGCACAAGACTGTTGACAAAGTTGTAATGTGTGACATTGATGAAGTAAGTCTCCTTTTCTTTTTTCTATTTAAATTTTTACGTAAATAACCGATCAAATTTATTGGTTATTTTTTAGAGTCAATATACACAATTATACATTAATTAACATAGTTATATACATATTACATATGAATTATATATATATTATACATTTTCTGACTATTTTAAGTTAATGCGGTAGATTAGGAAACTGTTTGGATATTTTTTTAAAAAAAGTTGTTAAATATATTTACGGCGTTAATTAATGAAAAAATTAAATTCACAAAAAAAAAAAAAATACTAATGTCAAAAGATTGTTGTAGGAGGTGGTGGAATTTTGCAAGTCATACTTGGAGGTTAATAGAGAAGCTTTCTCTGATCCTAGACTCGACCTTATTATCAATGATGCCAGGTTCAACCCCCTAACTTTATCAACTTGTTAAATTGGCCCCTTACATTTTCCTTTTTCCTTTTGTTTCCCACAATAAATGAATCTTTATTAACAAAAAAATTGGCGTGATTTTAATTTGCAGGGCTGAGCTAGAGAGGAGGGAGGAACAATACGATATAATTGTAGGAGATTTAGCAGACCCTATAGAAGGAGGACCATGTTACCAACTTTACACAAAGTCCTTTTATGAATTTATTGTTAAACCTAGACTTAATCCAAATGGCATCTTTGTCACTCAGGTACGTGATCTTGCTCCTATCTTAAATTTCATCAAAAATTAATTTTTTCAAGTATTGTCTAAAGTAAATTATGGAAAATACGAAAAGAAAAATAGTATATGGAGTGTATATGTACATATATTGTATGTATGTGTATATATCGATACCTGTGTACATATTTTGTAAATTAAATGGTAAAAGCTCTATTGAACCCCAAAACCTTGTTATGCCAAGTAACTAGTGCTGAAATGTTGTGAATAATACTTAACAGGCAGGACCAGCTGGAATTTTCAGTCATACAGAAGTCTTTTCCTGCATTTTTAATACTCTGAAACAAGTTTTCAAATGTAAGTTTCTTGAATGAAAAGAATCGACTTTCTGCTAATTAATTACTTACATTGTAATTCATTCTTGATATCTCAAATGATATTAACATTTATTAATTCTTTTTTTTATTACAGATGTTGTGCCTTATTCAGCTCATATTCCATCCTATGCTGACACTTGGGGATGGGTCATGGTATAAATTACTTTATATAAAAGTTGTTTCAAAAATTCAAACCAAAGTTTAATTTCATTCATCATATAACTTGTACAAGTCAAGGGGAGCCGACATAACTGATAAAGTTATCTCTATGTTCGAGCTATGGAAAAAGTGTCCTGCATTTCTGCAGGATAAAACTGTATACAATAGATCCTCGTGATCCGATCTTTTTCTGCTATATAGCTAAAGCTTAATGTATCGAGTTTTTTATTTGCTTCCTGTACAAGGCTAATTAATGATCTATAATTTGATATAGGCATCAGATACTCCATTTGTTACAAGTGTGGATGAGTTAGACATGAGAATCAAACAGAGGATCAAGGGAGAAAATAGATATCTTGATGGGAAAACATTTACTTCATCCTCCACATTGAGCAAAGCTGTTAGAAAATCGTGAGCAACATTTCCATTTTTATTTAATTATTGATTTAATCGTTAATACATTCACAATTTAATTACTTTAAAAAGTCTATCAAAAAAAGAGTTTTTGTTTTATGCAACGGATATATATTTACACTATCACATTTACTTAACGTACAACAATAACATGTAACTCTTCATATCAGGTTTGATATTCTAATTCGATGATTTTCACTTATAAGATGAATATTTGAACAATGACAGATTGAAGAATGAAACTCATGTGTATTCAGAAGGGAATGCAAGATTCATTTATGGACATGGAAGACACAATCAAGCATGAGATTATGGAACAAAAATTGAAAAGGGGGGAGCTCCATGATTATTATTATTATTATAGCAAAAAAAAAAAAAAAATGCCAAGATGAAAATTTTTCTCTTTTTTCTTCTTTTGTTTTTGTTTTCTCCTTTTGGTTTTAACTCAAACTTATCTAGGATCTATGTTTCTTATTATATATAATGTTCTTTTGTTGAGAGTGGGTGGGGGTGCTATGTAGTTACTCTAAAGGAAAGAAGAGTTATGGCTTATGGATCTTTTTTGTTGTTTCTGAATTGGAATATTATGGTTTAATTAATTTTAACTACTCCATTCGTCTATTTTTATTTGTTTTGTATTTTCAAAATAAATTTTTATTTTTATTTATTGCTTTTAATATATCAAAAGATATAATTTTTTTTTATTTTATCCTTAATATTAATTACTTATTTTTCAAATTATTTTTTAAGATTTTAAATTATATATCAATTAATATGAGTATTGTGATAAAATACTTATATTAGTTATTATATCTTAAAAAGCGTGTAAAATCCAAATAAATAAGTAAAAGTGAATGGAGGGAGTACAATCTCTTTGATGCCCCCAAGTTTTTGTCAAATAAAGTTTGCTGTATATTAAAAAATTAAATATATATTTTAATCTGTTATAAGCTACACGGGTTGAATCTGTTGGGAGAAGAAATTTCATTTCCTTGAACGTATTTTCTTACATCAGTAAAAAAATTTCAAGATAATGTCTTTTGTTTGCCAGAAAATTAACATATTAATTTATGCCTTGTTTCTTCATTTCCCTTTAATTATTATTTGAGAGGAAATTTCAGAAATAGATAATATATGGGGGGAAATTATATTTCAATAGCTATAATTTGTTTATTTATAATTCATAATTATATTTTTTAGGTATAAAAAAAATATTATACCTCAATAGTTAATATATAGGCGAAATTATACCTCAGTAACTATATTTTGGTTATTTACAATTCATAACAACAGTTTTTAGGTTTAAAAAAATCTCTCTTGCTTCTCTTCCTGTCTTTCTCTGTTTCTCTCTTTCTACCTCTCTCACTTTTCCGATTCCCCTTAGCTTAGGGGTCAATTATGGAGGGTAACCGGTCGATCAACTCATTTCGGGGTTAACCTGTCGATCAACTCTAGGCTGAGCTTCTAGTGAAAAACTAAAGTGCATCTCTCCTTTCTCCCTGCCCCCCCCCCCCCCCCCCCTCTCTCTCTGTCTTTCGCTCATCTCTCTCTTATGTCTTCCCTCTCTTGCCCTTCTCTATCTTTTTCTTTTCTCTCTCTCCTTCTCTGTGTACTGTATTTTTCACCTCTCTGTATTTTGTATTTACATCCTTCTCCCTCTGTATTCCTATATTATTTTGAGCTATTAGACAACTGTTTTTATTGTATTCATACATGCATTTAGGTTGTATCCTCTCCTTCCTCCCCTCTATATTACATATTTCCACCCCTTTCTCTCTCTCTGTATTTGTATTTTTTTGAGGTGCCAAGCAACTGTAGTTGTTATATTTATACATGTATTTAGGTTGTATTTTGTATTTCCACTTCTCTCTCCCTCTGTGTTTCTACATTTTTTGAGGTGTCAGGTACTGTATTTGTTGTATTCATACATTCATTTAGATCATATCGACGAATACAAACCGTGTGCATACAAAGATACAAACAACAAAAAATACAAGAGACTGTATTCATTCACTCTACTTCTACTTGTATTTATTTGCTCTTTTATTGCTTGTGTTCTTCGTTCTTATATTACTTGTATTCATTCACTCTAATTTCACTTGTATTCATACACGCATTTAGGTTGTAGTCATTTACTCTTGTGTCACTTGTATCATTTATATTCATTCATTCTAATTTCACTTGTATTCATCTATGTATTTAGGTTGTACCCATTCACTCTAATTTAGCTTGTATTCTTTCACTCTTATATTACGTATATTTATTCGCTCTTGTATCGCTTGTATTATTTGTAAATACAGAAATATAAAAATATAACAAAGAGAGCAAGAACGCAAAAATACAGAAATACAAAGAGAGGTGAAAAATATAAGATACTAGTTGTAAATTATTTTGGTATAATTGAGAATCCTAGGAAGCTGTATAAAATTCAAACACGGTAATGGAAGAACTGTAGGGCTGGTACTGGCCGAACATGCTTTTGAGTGATCGGCCCCTAATCCTCCATAGGAAGTTTACTGACATCCTTAGCCTGTGGGTAGTACTGTACTAACATGGTACTTACTAGTACCTTAGGCCTCATCTTGGTCTAGTCGGATCTTATATTACTTTTCTGGGCGATTCTTAACCTTATAGACAACATTATATAGACCTAACCATTCCTGGAAACCTGTGGGTGATAGGAACCGACTGGGGTGCTGGCCCAGCCTCTAACTACTAATAAGGTTTCCTCCCTTAGGGTACCTACGGGTCTATTTGACCTGGACAACTGGGCTGGCTTCCTGGGCGACCTATATGATAACTTCTAAGACCACTAAGATTGATAATCACTGGTAATAACTAATAGGTGACAGGCTGTCACTCAGTTTACTTGACATCCTTAGGTTGCTGACTCTAAAACATGGCCTTCCTATCTAAATTTCTGGCCCTGGTGCGTATGGATACGCCAATGGCCTCTAGGCGTGCTTTCTTGACCATACAGATGCCAAACTGGTAGTTAAGCCGCCTAACTGCATCTGTGTTGTTCAACTTATTTGCTTAGGCCTGATAACCATTCACGAGCTTCTAAGGTTTAGGCCTGACAATAGAACATACAATCCTACTAATACAATGAACTGGAGAATAGAAGAGTTTCTATAACGCTTCTAGCGCATATCATACGTAAAGTGTTCCTTCTCGATGAGGGATATTGCGGTACAATCCATATACATTTTCTAGAAGCTAACCAGAACTTATATAACCGCAAACTACTGATAGCAGCTAATCACAACATGTTCGATCTCTATATATCAGCAACAACTAATTGCAACATGTCTAATCACAATCTATTGGTAGTGACTATCTGCAGCATATGGAACCGTTATTTCTATTCGAGAACATAAGTCGTAACACTGTACGATGAGTATCTTACGGAGGGTTAAGCCTTACATACCTCGACTGTCATTTCCCGAATAACCGATGAGTTTCAACTTGGATTCGTCAGCTCTTTTTAGTTGTAACCTTTATATTGGGAGAAAGAGATGAATTTCAATACCAAATTCAGCGTAAAAGGATAACTTTTGATACTAATAGCAACTATAATTCAACTACGTAAAATACGACCGGAAACTTATAGTTCCTCGAGGGTTCAGAAGGGAGAAATGCTTACTTGATTCCTGTGATCGTTTGCGAATCAGTTTGGAGCAATTCTGACAACTTCTACTCGACAGAGTTTTGATTTTCCGGGCGTATTTCCAGAAAAAAAACTCTGTGGTAATGCTCCCTGCAGGGTTAGAATTCAATACCTGAAGTTAATTTGAGATTGGACGGTGTTTGGTAGCGTAATCAGATAAAAAACCGTCGAAAACCTCAAAGTATACTCTCTCTGGCCGAATGATGTAATTGGAAAATGAATTCAAATGAAGGGAGGGCTATATATATATATATATATATTATATGGACGGTGGTAGGGGGGCGCGACACGCCACCCATAGCGTCAATCCAGGGTGTGCCGCGTGCCGGCCATAGCACCGCACAGGGGTGTGCTGTGCACCGGCCATAGCACCTAACAGGGGTGTGCTGCGCGCCGGCCGTAGCTCTAGACATGCTAGCATCGCATGGCGCCCAAGGCACCTAGCCCCTGGACCCAGCCTCCTGCTCGCTCGATGCCACATTTGTATACTCATCCCCCGGGCCTTTTTCCGCATGCGTTATACTCCTAAACTCTCAACATACGTACGAACGCATCGGTTAAATTATAGGGAACTTACAAGGTGTAACTATATTGTTATAATTTGATTCTAAATATACATTATTTGTGTTAGGATTGTATACACAATGTGTGTTGTGTATATATATTTTTATTATATATATCAAAATTAATGTGTATCTATTCTAGTAAATGTGCACACTCATAAATTAGCAATATGTATACATCGGATCAATAATACAATCATATATTTTTAGTATACATAAAAATTACTGCGTATTATGGCCTTTTCTTAGGTGACAGTTTAGGATTTAAAATTTCAATCCCTAATTTAAATTGTATACGTAAGAATTTTAATTGTAATCTGTTAACTCCTTTAAAAAAAAAGGAAGAGTTGCATATAATACCACAAAACAGCTTCTCTATATTTTAAACTTTAACTGTAATTACAAAAACTATTGCATCGTGAATAAATACATATCTATACATAAAGAAAAATGCACATATGATTAATATATGTATTTAGATGATATTTATTGTTATAATTTGATTCTAAATATACATTGTTAGTATTAGGGTACGAATACATAATATGTGTTGTGTATATATATTTTTAATATACATAAAAAAATTACTACATATTTATCTAAAATGAAGTCTCAGAGTTCTAATGGATAGGAAAAAAAAAAGAAAGAAAATATTTTTAAGAGAGAGAAGAAAGAAAAAGAATGAGAAAATAACATAAAATAAAAACACCTAAAAATATTCCTATTTTTACTCTAACTTTTTCAATGTTTCCTATTTTTACTCCAACTTTTTCAATCTCGTGCAAAACTAAATAAAACAAACTTAAAAAGAAAATTATTTTTACTCAACTTCTTGAGTCACCATTTTTACTAAGCTAATAAATATTAAAAAGGACATTTTATGTCAATTAATAAAATTTTGGCCATTTTATGACATCTAAGTGTTTAAATGTACCTACAATGTCATTTTTTCTAGTACAAACAAGTGTTAGGCCCTGTTCCATTAAGCTTCCACAAACCAAATAGGGATTGGTCCAGATATGTTCAAAATAAGTGTTAGGCCTTGTTTTATATATGCTAATGCTAGCAATAGCATGCAAAAATTCAAACTAATCCTTTAAGTAGTGAATGATAAAGCCTACCATTTTGAATAGCAATGTTTGGGGCCACATAATGACATAAAGCAAAGATGGCAAAACATCTCCAAATAAATTATATTAGTGATGTATGTGTCATTTCACAGATACAATAATACATTAACTCACTAATTAAATTAGGTTTAGTGATATTGGGGGAAGTCCTTCAACTTTATAATGAGTGCAGTTTAATAGTTTCCGCTTCAATTTGTTTATCTAATTTTGATTTGGTACGGAATTTAAGAAAGTAAAATAGATTGTTCAATTTTGTGATCTTAAATTAAAAATATGTTGAATGTATCAAAATACTTTTAAACATGTAATATGAAAAGGTAGAATTAAAATTTTATCAAAAACAAAGAAAACACTTTTTTTTTAAACGGACTTAAACAAAATGAAACAGAATGAGTAGTATGATTATATTTTTTTATGAAAAAGTTCACATACTTCTTCTCATCATTTTACTTGTCCCGATTATTAACACTAGTTATTACAAAATACATGCTGTTTTTTGAAAAATAAGAGAGAACTATTTTTTTTTAAAAATAATAATGTATATTCCAATAAATATAGAGAGTGAAATGTGATAAAAGCAGGAGCCAAGAAGTAGAAATAAATAGAAATTAAAAAAAAAATTCAAAAGGGGTTCATTTGGTCAAAATTTTCTTTTATTTAATATTTTCTTAAGGGTAAGGGGAAAAATATACCTGTTAACTTTGCGATTTAGATCAGATATATTTTTCGTTAAAAAAAATGATAAATATATATCTTTGTCATTTAACAAATGGTGTATATATACCCTTGTCGTCTAACAAATGGTGCATATTTACCATTTTTTCGTTAAATTTAAAAAACTTTAAAACTGATTTTTAAATTTTAAAAATATCACATAACTTTAAAAAGTTATCTCACTCATTTTTTATTCCTCCAGACCCGAACAACTAAAAACAATCCAATTCCTCTTTTATTTAGATCCATTTCAAGCTCATTTTATGACCGAGAGAAGAGGGATTGAGACATATTTTTTATTTGGGCCAGGGCTGGAGGGGTAAAATCAATAAGCGAGGTAATTTTTTAAAGCTATGTGACATTTTTAGAATTAAAAAATAAGTTTTAGAATTTTTTTAATTCAGTAAATATAGAAAAGGGTAAATATGCACAATTTATTAGATGACTAGGGTATATATGCACCATTTTTTAAACGAGGGGTATATCTCTTTAAATCGCAAAGTTGAAGGATATATTTATCCTTTTTCCCTTTTCTTAAAGAATGTACAAATTAAAGATCAATATAATGAGGAAAAAGATTAATTACACAAAAATATTCATATAATATAACTCAATTGTGATTCTTAGTAGCTCATTTGGTTGGTCATATGAATTTTCACTTTGTTGGTGAAAATTTAATTTTTCACCTTGTAATTCTCTCTCGGATTTTTTTATTTTTATTTTTATTTTTTAAATAAATTGATTATGAAAACAGAGGGAATAGCTTCAAAATATCTTTAAGTTACATAAAAATGCAAAAAGGAAACATACATTTGGAATCATTTGCTTGTGTTTCATGTGCTGTGCCGCATTCAATAATTATGCGTGCTGTGGTGGACTCTGCTTCTATCGTCACCTTATAAATAAGAAGCCAAATAAGTCCTCTCAATTAACTAATGGTGTTCTCATGCATCCATCAACATCAATAACATTATTATGCACACCTAAATTCAACCACCTCATTTGTCCACTTCATAATTATGATATTTCTAATGAGTTTTTGATTTTTAGCGTGAAAGGATACACTAGTTTGAAAACTTATAAATTTCTCCATAATAAAAGCAGATTTATAATAATCACAATCAGTTTTTTCTATTTATTTATAATTAAATATCCTTTGAGGGATGCATAGGGCTTTCTTTTTATTTTTATTGTGGACTTTAGCCGTTATCTAATTTGAAACAAATTCTTCTTTTGTTAACCTCATAATAGTGTATTTATATATCAAGAGGTCAGTTTTCTCTCTTTATTCATAAC
Source organism: Datura wrightii (assembly GCA_035772735.1). NCBI lineage: Eukaryota > Viridiplantae > Streptophyta > Magnoliopsida > Solanales > Solanaceae > Datura > Datura wrightii. Next base: position 9,354,401 of record JASDFA010000009.1, read on the forward strand.
TAGATATCCTTTGAGGGATGCATAGGGCATTCTTTTTATTTTTATTCTGGACTTTAGCCTTTATCTAATTTGAAAGAAATTCCTTTTTTCTTAACCTCATAATAGTGTATTTATATATCAAAGAGATCAGTTTTCTCTCTTTACTCATAACTAGATATCCTTTGAGGGATGTAGAAAGTTTTTTTTTTTTCTATTGTGGACCTTAGCCTTTATCTAATATGAAAGAAATTCTTTTTTCCCCCCTAACTTCATAATAATAATGTATTTATATACTAAGAGATCGTTTGGTTGATGGGATAAGGATAATAATCTCGAAATATTCATGGAATTATTTTATTTTGTGTTTGAGAATGGATACTTTCTTAGTATAAATGGTGGAATAAGTTTATATGGAAAGTGAGAAAAGATAATCTCATGGAATATCCCAACCTATTTTATTTCATAACCGAACGACCCTTAAGGGTTAGAATAAAGAAAAGGACAAAGTAAAAGGCTAACGGACAATTAGAATCTTTTATGAGTAAATATGATCCAAAAATATTTTCAATAATTATATTAAAGAAAAAATTACATAATTGTCTTATTGGAGCAAACTATTTATAACTCGCTACATCTTTACTTTCATACTCCTAATTAATTATAAAATATACCCCTTCTTGCAATCTTTTATGATACCATCATAGGATATCTATACACTGTCATGGTATCACTGAGGATGAGCAGTCCTTCAGGAATACACCATACTTGTTCAATTTATCTCTTTCAACTTGGATCCCACGAGGCGAACCTTGAAAAGTTTTAACATAAGCAGAAGGGATTAACATATTTTATAGACATATAGAGAGCACGCAGGGCACCTCAATTCTTGATGATACAATTATAGTAATTCATATACTGTTATGATATCACTTACGAATGAGTAGTGCTTTAGGGATACACTCCTTAATCATATATGGTACCATCACAGTATATTCATATAATGACATGGTATATTTCATGATACCAACACAGTATATTCATATGTTGCCATGGTATATTTCGTAATACCATCACAACATATTATATACTATCATGGTATCTTATGCGTGAAAGGCTTTCAAACTCATAGTAGGACACCAATTGTAATTATTTTGGATCGATTGGATATTTAGAAAATTAGTATGAGAAGATCCATTTTGACGTAATTAGTTTAGTTTTATGACCTATTTTGTGTACTTTTTCTTATATTACTTGTAACTATCTTATCCCTTATGGCGCAATAAGATAAATCAGATGACATTCCGTGGTTAGCATTTGTAGAACAAATAAGTAGGGTAGTTTTTTTCGATAGGAAAAGAGCCAGGGGAGAAGGAGTTGGCTGTAATTGAGATTATTAGGATGGACGATATGAATATCTTTTGAGATAGTTAACTATTGTTTGATCGTGAGATCGTGAAAGTAATTCAATTCGAATGAAGTGAGAGGGCGGAGGCGACCTATAGGAAGAAAGCGATTGACAAGGAGGCTCAAACTATAGGAAAAGAAAGGTCATTTAGAACTCGCTGGCTCCAAAACACATGATAAATAAAATGAATTACAATGATTATTCATAAATGCCTAATGATCTTAAACATATTAATTTTATTTTAATCGTCTGAAACGGATAAAAGAAATATTTTATTGTTTCTTCAACAATTTCTGATTTTTACGGACCTCTTATTAAAATTCGACTCCAGAAAAAGTTCTGATCATCTATTATAGAAATACTGAGAATTTATTCTCCATTAAATAATTTCAAATTGCAAAAATGTCCCATTGTTTCAAACCTTTAAATGGAAGTAGCAAAAGTTGTTTAGTCCTGATGTGCTATGAATTATTCACCAGACAATTCATATGTGTGGCTGGCACAAGAATATTCAGGCCTAATGTCGGTTCTGAATATGCAAAATTCTTCTGTACGATGGAATTAGACCCATTTGAACTAGAAGGAAATAAAATAATTGGCATCACACTAATTATAAACAAAAACTAACAGACACTTTGAATTACGTGTTCTAAATAACATATGCTCTTTTAGGCATCGAAGTTGGCTTGGCTGGCTGATTGGATCAATAGTGTTTTCAAAGGCGAATTTCGGGGCGGAATGTATTAAAAACGTTTTAGAGTGTAGATTTATAGGGCTTACGTAATAGAGCTTCCGGCACAAAAATGTATATTTGGGGTGTAAAAACTTATGTATCAGACGTTAAATTTGATTTTTTATTATAAATCATGTTTTTATTATTGGTGTAATGATATTTATACATTATGCTAACATATTTTCATTCTACAATAATTTTTTTATAAATATATAAATAAAAAAAGCAACTCTCACCGAAAAAATAACATTGTCATAAAAAATATTTTAGATCATTCTACCCAAAATTGATAGGATAGAGATTTTTGGGGCAACTTTATCCATTTTTTTTGTCATTGCTCTAATCCTTTTTAACATTCTCCTTTTCTTTTCTTTTTTTTTTAAATATATAAACAAAAATCAGTGTAAATATTAGTTAAGGATGTGAAAGACTAGTGGATGTGATGATTGATGATGAAGTGGATGATAATTTCATTTTAAAGATTATCTCGACTATTATCATTTTTTGTGCTGTCAAATAATAATTTTTTTTATATTATTGATATTTTATTTGAATTTATTTGCAAAATTTTTTAATAAAATTTTACTTTTATTTATTGTTTAGTAATAAAATTATAACATTGAAGATACACAGATTTCTAAGTAATAAAATTATAGAATTGAAGACACATGAGACTTAGACCCCGTAGATTCATGAGACTTACATCCCGTACTTTGAGACTTTCGTCTTACCCCATGTTGAATAAAACGTCTAGCCTCTGTATGGGGTGAAATTGGGTAGCAGACACGTCACATCATCTGTAGGTTCAAAGCAGCGTTCCAAGGTGACAAGGATGAAGGATCTCAAGAGGCTCTCTCCGGAATAACATGGAGGAGAAGCCATCTTGTGCTAGATAAGGATCAAAGAATATCGCCCGTAGTGACATGACATAAAAGACAAACGGGGAACAAGAATGTCAGGATGCTCAGGTGTGCGAATGAGCGTTGACGAATCTGAGCCAGATAGGGACATCGGTTAACACCTTCCTGAAAGCTCCAGACATGGGGTGTTTTAGGGCAGTTCCTCCATTGTAGGGGAGGATTGAGCAAGAGAAGGAGAGAACAAAGTATAAAGGAAAATGAGGAAAATAGAATTCTGTTATCAATCACATCAATCTTACTCTCCAATACATTTAGTGCTCTATTTATAGATGTGGTAAGTTGAGTTAAGTAACTAACTTCTTGACTCCACTAACTCAATCCTAACTAACTTTTTTAACAACATTGGATCAGGTAGTTAGGCTATTTCAAACCATATTAGCTTGTTAACTAACTACACTGATCAACACTCCTCCTCAAGCTATTATGGTTGAAATATATCCTTCATGCCAAGCTTGCTTAATAAGTGTTGATGTTGAACTCTTCCTAAGCCTTTAGTGAGAACATGCGCCAGCTGATCTTTGGTATTAATATGTTCAGTCTTCACATCCCTTGGCATATTCTTTCTCTCACAAAGTGGCAGTCTATGTCAATGTGTTTGGTCCTCTCATGGAATATATGATTAGCTGCAATTTGGACTGCAGTCTTGCTGTCTGATATCATTCTTACTGGAAGTTCTATAGTAACTCCAAGTTCTATGAACAAACCAACCAGCCAAGTGACTTCAGCAGTGCAAGAAGCCATACTTCTAAACTCTGCTTCAGCAGAACTTCTTGATACAGTTTCCTGTTTCTTGGACTTCCAAGATATCAATGCTTGTCCAAACTTCACTAGATATCCAGTAACTGACTTTTGTGTCTCCAAGCATGCTCCCCAGTCTGAGTCACAGTAGGCTAGGAGTTGAGATCCTCTGTCTGCTGGCATAAACAATCCTAGACCAGGTGACTGCTTGATATACCTGATTACCCTCAGTGCAGCATCCATATGAGACTCTTTGAGACTATGCATATACTGACTCAGAACTTGCACAGCAAATGCAATATCTGGCCTAGTCATAGTGAAATAAAATAGTGTTCCTACAAGCCTTTGATAAGTACCAGGATCCTTAAGTGGATAGTCACTGCCAGTGTTGTCATTTGGTATGCACTCATCATACTGTGCAGAAGTCAGTTTCTTATTTAGTTCCAGTGGTATCTCTGCAGGCTTTGCTCCACTCAAACCAGCTTCAGATATCAACTGTAAAGCATACTTCCTTTGGGATATGACAATGCCTTTGATAGACCTGGCAAACTCAATCCCTAGGAAAAACTTCAACTCACCAAGATCCTTCATCTTAAATTTCTTCTGAAGATCCAGTCTAGTATCTTTAAGTAACTGCACATCATTTCCAGTTACAAGAAGATCATCAACATAGACTAGAATCATCACAATTCTATTATCCATTCACTTGATGAACAAGGAGTAGTCATAGTGACTTTGTTGGAACTTCATTTCTAGCAGTGCCTCAGTAAGTTTCAGATTCCATTGTCTAGGTGCTTGTTTAAGACGATACAATGATTTATGGAGTTTGCAGACCTTATGAGACTCCTCTTGTCTAGCAAACCCACAAGGAATAGACATATACACCTCCTCTTGCAGATCGCCATTTATGAATGCATTATGCACATCCATCTGATAGATCAACCAATGCCTTGATGCAGCAAGAGCAACAATAGATCTCACTGTGACCATTTTAGCTACTGGACTAAAAGTCTCACCATAATTCAATCCTTCCTTTTGACTGAAGACTTTGGAAACTAGCCTGGCATTAAACCTCTCCACCTCACCATTAGCAAGATATTTAATCTTATAGACCCACTTACGGCCTATAGGTTTCTTACCAGGAGGAAGATCAATAATACTACAAGTGGAATTGGCCTCCAAAGCAGCAATCTCCAACTGCATAGCATGAATCCATCTAGGGTCTGATGAGGCCTCTTGAAAGGAACCAGGTTCACACAGGGCTAAGTATGCTTGTAGAGCATGCTGAAAGTTTTGGGAAAGATGAGCATAGGATACATAATCTGAGATAGGATAAAGAGAAGAAGTACCAGAAGAAGGAGTAAGAAAGTCTTGAAGCCACACAAGGGGTTTGCTACTCCTAGAAGATCTTCTGAGAGGAGGATCAGGAACAATGGAAGACTGAATGGGAGAACTAGGTGTTATGTGTGAAGTAGACACATGTTCTGGAATACTAGGTGAAGTAGCAGGAGAGATAGACTGCGAAACAGAAGTAGGAGAAGGAAGAATTGAAGAGGAAGCAAGACAAGTCTCCTGTGAGGAAGAAGACACAGAAGTAGGCACTTTATAAATGGGAGGATGAATATTCAAAACTGGAAAAATAGGATCAGAAGAGATCTGCATATATTTGAAAGGGAAAAGATCTTCTTTGAAAATAGCATGCTTGTTTACAAACAGAACTTTGGAATGCAGATCATATAACAAATAGCCTTTCTGAGTAGATGAATAACCTAGAAGTACAGAGGGAACAGCTCTAGAAGAAAACTTGTCTTGAGTGCTTGTAGAGGTAGCATAACATAAACAACCAAACACTCGTAAGTGAGAGAGGGAAGGAGGATGCTTGTATAATAACTCAAGTGGAGACTTAAACTTGAGAATCTTGGAAGGTAACCTGTTAATGATATAAACAGCTGTAGTGACACATTCTCCCCAAAACTTCAAGCGAATAGCAGCTTGAAACCTGAGTGCTCTAGCTATCTCTAAAATAGTCCTGTGTTTTATTTCAACAATGTCATTTTGTTGTGGAGTGTAAACACGACTACTTTGATAAACAATACCAAGATTACTCAATAAGGCTTGAAATTCATGACTAAAGAATTCACTTTCATTATTTGTTCTCAAAGTTTAGTTGTAGAGAAAACATTTTGAATCATAAGAACTGCCTGAGAACCACAATAGTATCAGACTTAGCGGACAATAAGAACAACCAGATATATCTACTATAGCCAACCACCACAGTAACAAAATATCGCTTTCCATTATGAGAAGGAACTCTGTAAGGTCCCCAAATATCACGGTGCAGTAATTCAAACACAACTTTAGATACATGAGTGCTTAAAGGAAAAGGCTATTTAGTGTCCTTAGCTAGAGGACAAACAATACAGTGAGAATTATTCACAGCTTGCAATGAACTAAGACTAACATGCCTTTTTATTATATCTATAGGAGCATGTCCTAGTCTTCTATGCCATATATCTGCAGATACTAGAATGCTAACATTGTTACCAGCCTGAACCAACTCCTTGACTGGTTTTAAGGACTCTTGATTTGACCCTTCCCTGAGGATGTAGAGTCCTCCTTCTTCTCTACCAACCCCCCTCACTTGACCACTGTAAAGATCCTGAAAAATACAGAAGTCAGTAAAGAAAGATACCATACACTGGAGTTCTTTAGTGACTTTGGACACAGATAAGAGATTAAATTTGAAATCAGGTAGAAACAGAACATCTGAAATATGTTGATTGTCAAGTACTCTTGCAGATCCAATATGAGAAACAACTGCCTCACTTCCAGTAGGTAGATGAACTTTACTTCTGTGAGAGAAAGGAACAGAATAATACTTACTCAACATGTCTAACTTTGATGTCTGTGGTTTGTATCACCTGTATCAATTATCCACTCACTATTCTAATAATTAGTCATGAAAGCTAATATATCACTACCTGTAGCAGCTACATTAGTGGTAGAATCTCCTCCTGCTTCACTAGCCTTGGATAGTAATTGAATAATTTGCTGATATTGATCCTTGGTAAAGAAGGCATTTGGATGGTTATGAGAAGTTGACATCTTCTCTGATAACTCAGCTTGATTAGTATAAGCTCCTGAATTTCCAGACTACTTTTTAGACTTGAAATCTGGAGGATATCCCACTATTTTATAATAGTTCTCTTTAGTGAGGCCTTTGCATCCACAGTGATCACATTGTGGAAGGAATTTTCTAGACTTGTAGTTATTTCCTGAGCTATTGGCAGTGTTGATGTGTCCAGAGGTATAGTTAGGTTAATTAAAATCTAAATTAAAACCTCTAGATCTAGATGAGCTTGTTCGTCCTCCTGTGTAACTTGTACCTACATTGTTGCCTCTATCTGCATATCCTCCTCTAGAGGTACTTGCCCCACTAGTATAGCTAACATTTCTGTTACTATATAGAGCAGTGCCTTCCAATACACCTGACACTAATCCTTCTTGAGAGATGTTCATCAAGCTTCTTTGACTTTCCTGATCAACTATCATAGAGTAGGCCTTGTTTAAGGTAAGAACTGGACTCATCATGAGAATCTGACTCCTAGACTGAGTATATGTTTCATTTAATCCCATAAGAAATGGAAGTAGCCTCTGATAATCAAAATGTTCAACAAATTTTCTTGACTCAGAGCAAGAACAGCCTGGACATGGCATAATACCATCAAATTTATCCTATAAGTCCCTAAGTCTAGTGAAATAACCAGTCACAGATAGAGTACCTTGAACACATGTATGAATCTCTCTATGTAGATGAAACACTCGAGATCCATTTACTTTATCAAACCTATCCTTCATATCTAACCACACCTTGTGTGCATATGAAGCATACACAATGCAGCTAAGTAAATCAGGTTGAATAACATTCATTATCCATGATAGGACCACTACATTACACTTCTCTCATTGATCATGTAACTCAGGTGGAAATCTAGTTTTAGGAAATCATCCATCGACAAAGCCTAGTTTACTTTTACCTAGTAGACCAATTCTCATAGATCTGCTCCATAGAGCATAGTTTTCAGATCCTGACGGCTAAGAGAAATAAGAGAACTACCGGGAGTATCAGTAGGTTGTAAGTAAAGTGAATGATTGTGATCTACTATTGGAATTGTTTATTCTGATCAAGCTGATTTTGAATTGATACCAGCTCCTATTGATGTTGAATGCACAGTGTTTTCGATCACCATTGCCGCACTTGAAATCGGAATTTTTTGCTACTGCCTCGCGCCTTATCTGTGTGATCTGCTTCTGTTTCTTTGTCCCTTACAATCGTAGGCTCTGATACCATGAAAGCTCCAGACATGGAGTGTTTTAGGGCAGTTCCTCCATTGTAGAGGAGGATCGAGCAAGAGAAGGAGAGAACAAAGTATAGAGGAAAAAGAGGAAAACAGAATTCTGTTATTAATCACATCAATATTACTCTCTAATACATTTAGTGCTCTATTTATAGATGTGGTAAGTTGAGTTGAGTAACTAACTTCTTGACTCCACTAACTCAATCCTAACTAACTTTTTAACAGAATTGGATCAGGTAGTTAGGATATTCAAACCATATTAGCTTGTTAACTAACTACACTGATCAACACTTCCAACAGACTGGACGCGTGGCGCAAGAATACAGGTGTAGTACTTTAGGTCTCCCATGGCATTTCCCTATTGGCTTAGACCTTAATTATATAGATTTATAAATAATCGGCTCTCCTCTTTTGTAAAGGGATGAGAACCCTATTCTCTCTAAAACAAATATATTGACAATACACTGTGTCTTTGGCTTCCAAGCATTTTTCGTTATACTGTCTTGAACTTGATTAAGTTATCTTGATCGTAGCTGATCTTGAGCTGGAGGCTAAGGTCTAGAGCATGCTCGCGGTTGATTCGGATATGCCTAAATTTATTCTCTTTACTTTATCTCGTTTATTTACGTTGTGCTTTAATTGTTTTCATCTCCTATCAATAACCAAATTGCTAGTAAAACGGATTTAAAATAAGATTGAATCATAATGTATATTGATCTTAACCCTTATAAATTCAACTATACCAATTTCAGAATAAACAATAATCTCACGCCTCGTCTTATAAAATATTGGATCAGTGAATGAGTTGGGTGGACAAATAGATCTAGGACCACCAAAAAGAAAAAAAACTCATTCAAACATATTGTGCCATCAACAATATGTTTTGATATTGGAAAAAAAATAGAAGGATTGAATTCATGGGTGGTCACTTACATTTTATTGTATTGCATTAACGTTATTAAACAATTCATTTTAATGGTTTCTGAAATAGGCGGGACACTATATTAATTTTTGATTTATACGTCAGCTTTAGGTTTAGAACGACTTATTTGATTAATTCAGCTGTTATTTTTGAAAAACCACATTCATCTTTTTCAAAGGTCGAGGTATAATTTCTGTTCTTGAGAGAAGTGAAAAGAGTAAGAAGGATGAAACACTCTTTATCCTAAGAAATAAACGGTAATTTTGCTCAAGTATTATAAAACTTACAACCATTTTTTACAACTAAAAGTTCACCAAACTTGGCTTAAGTATTACTTGTTCCGTTCATTTTTATTTGTTTATTATATTAAAAATAAAATTTTATTTTTTACTCTCTATTTTATATTAGTTGTCAACAATACTAAAAGTATCCATTCCAAAATATTTATCAATTTTAAAATCAAGATAGGATTAATTAACTTATTTTTCTTCATTTTTCCCTTAAAATGAATTGTTTAATTTGAAAGTAAACAATATTGATTACACCAAAAAAGAATTATGAGTAACTTAGTAAAAAAATACTTCTTATTTAGAATTTCTTAAAGGGTGTGTGAAAATAAAATGTGATAACTAATATAAGACAAAAGGAGTATTTATTCACTTTAGCATATCACATTTAGCATATCAAGAGAAAAAATAATTTCTTCTTTCTGTTATACACTATGAATATAAATATTATAATAAAATATATATTTTATTTATTATTTTTTTAAAAATATTTAAAATCTATTATAAACAAGTAAAAATCAACGTGTAATAAAAGAATTTACGCTTTAACGGAACCAAAACTCCATAAATTTTGGTGATCTTTTTAGCAGGTATCAGCGTGAAGTTGTGGGATTGCAATTCCATTAACTTTTATGAATTTAAATTAACACACCTTTCACATGGAAATTGAAACATGCAGCGAAAGTTCAAGGAAAGCTACTTGACAAGAGGCATCATAATTACTTCGTGTTCCATAAAAAGGTATATCTTTGTTAATTTAAATTACTTCTCAATTATTTTTTAATGTTATTTTTATTATTAAATAATTATATAAATTATTTGTTATTAAATTTAAAAATTTTAAATATAACTAATAAAATAAATTCTAATAGATTTTTTAAAGAATAATATCAAATTAATATAAATCAAGTAAAATAAAAGAAAAGGAGTAACTATTTTCATTGGTGTGAAACCGTATTTTTTTAACCTTAGCTTTAGGTAAGTATTCTATTAGTTCTTGACCGGGGAATTTTCTTTAAGATTTTAAATTTTTTTTCCCTTTATAGCTTTTATTTTCAATGCAAACAACTCAATGATAAAGGTGTTAGAATATGCGTAGCGGAAGCAATTATAAATTGGATCAACAATCTTACATCAATCACTAGATAACAACGACGAGTTAGATTACAAAATACTAACCTCTTGAAACTTTCACGCAACGCGTCCAACTCGCTCTCCAAGTCTGCAATCTTCTACTATGTCCTCAATAATCTCCGAGTGGGGAATACTTGTGTAGGCAAGTACTGCTTCTCAGAAAAGGCGTGTCTTTCAAGAAGGTAAAAACCCTATTTATAATCACGTTTTTAGGGTATAAAATCCTAATCCCAAAACGTATAGGATTCCTATTTTCCTTGTATATTCACATGTTTTTAAGTGTGTAAACCCCAAACGTGTACTACTTACCTTTTATGAAGTTGTCCAAAATCTTGTAGGATTTTACTACTTCAAGAAAACAGGTTTCTTCCTTTTCCAAGTTCTTTAATTAATGAGGCATAGCAGGGACCACAGATTTAATTAGTGAGACTTCCAATTATTGTATTAATTCGAAATAGTGAATGAATTAACCTATCATAATAAATCACAAATTATTCCACTAAAAATCCGTAATTGCACTCCTCGGTATGATTTCAAAATCAATCGTTAAATTCTTATTTAACTCTCCATGTTAAGATTACATATACCAACCAACCGAATTAAATTTATGATTATTTAATTCATTGATCAATTTAATCCTTTATTCAAACGCTTAACTTGTTTCATGTGACGGATACAGAATCCACCTGCAGGGTTTTCACATGAAAACTTATAAGCAATCATAAAAGGGTATCATCAATCTCAAGGTCGAGGCATGGATTCCATCAACTAACTATCATTTCACAAATATCATTTGTCATCATCCAACGTATTGGGAACATTTTAACTCGCGAAAGAGTTTCACCCTTTGATAGATCAAAACAACAAGCAAATGACATTGATCATAATAGTTATATTAAGATTAAGAGTATAAGTATATTTAATGATCTAGAGAATTTATTTTACTAAGTCAGACAAAAACTATTCTCTACTTGGTCCGTTCAATACATAGAAAATGTACTAGCACAAGAAATTGGAATAATACCATTCCTATAATCAAGAAATTATATTTAATCCTGTGCTACAATCATACCGATGAATTTGTCTAATTCTCATCTTAGATTGTGAACATATACAAACGTTATACTTATAAGAACCGATAATTTAATCTTTTGTGTATAAGCTAAACTCTATACACTAAACCATCTACTAAATAAGTAAAGGACACACATGCAAAATCAATCTATTCAAAACAAGACTTTATTAATCCAACAAATAAAATGAAAGTCTTACATAAACTGAAATATAACACTATACTAGACCGTATGGTTAATAGTATATTAACAATCTCCCACTTAGACTCATAACCATGCACCTACAACTTTAACGCCCATTCCTTCTACATGTTTATCAAAAGGCTTCTGTGACAAGCTCTTTGTAAATGGGTCCACCAAATTGTTCTCCGATGTAATCTTCAAAACCTTCACATCTCCTCTCTGAGTTATGTTCTGAATTAAGTGATATTTTCTCTCAATATGTTTGCTTATTTTGTGACTTCGTGGTTCCTTTGAGTTTGCAACCGCACCACTATCATCATAATAAAGTGTAATTGGTGCTTCAATTAAAGGAATCACTCCAAGCTCTTTTAGGAAGTTCCGAAGCCAAACAGCCTCCTTAGTCGCCTCAGAGGTAGGTACATACTCGGCTTCCATGGTGGAATCAACAACACATGATTGCTTGATACTCCTCCAACTTATGACTCCAACTCCTAAGGTAAACACATATCCTGAGGTAGACTTTCTAGAATCTCTATCAGACTGAAAATCTGAATCTGTATACCCAACGGGTACTAGATTACCAGAGTGTAAAATCAGCATATAATCCCTAGTCCTTTTCAGATACTTGATTATATGCTTAACTGCAGTCCAATATTCATTTCCAGGATTTGACTGATATATACTAACCATGCCAATAGTAAAACAGATGTCAGGTCTAGTACATAGCATAACATACATGAGACTCCCAACAGCAGAAGCATAAGGGATCAGCCTCATCCTCTTTATCTCGTCAATCGTTTTAGGAGACTGATCATTCAATAGAGAAATTCCATGCCTAAAAGGAAGAAATCCTTTTTTGAAATTTTGCATGTTGAACCTGGTAAGAATTGTATCAATATAAAGCGCTTGAGACAAGCCTAATATCCTTTACTTTTGATCTCGCATGAGCTTGATCCCAAGGATATGAGCCGCTTCACCCAAGTCTTTCATATCAAAACGCGAGGACAACCACTCTTTGATCGATTTCAACATGCTCACGTTATTTCCTATGAGCAAAATTTCATCCACGTACAAAATCAAAAATGCTACTTTATCTCCCTCCCACTTTTTTTATATGCATGACTCATTCTCACATTGACCAAAGCCAAAAGTCTTAATCGAATTGTCAAAATAAGTGTTCCATGTCCTAGATGCCTGTTTCAACCCATAAATGGATCTTTTCAGCTTACACATCATGTGCTCATTGCCACTTTCCACTAAACCCTCTGGTTGTGCCATATATATGCACTCATCAAGACTTCCATTAAGAAAAGCCATCTTGACATCCATCTTCCAGATCTCATAATCATAATGAGCAGTAATGGATAAAAGAGTTCTGATGGATTTAAGCATGGCCATCAGCGAAAATGTTTCCTCATAATCAATTCCTTCTTTTTGAGTAAACCGTTTCGCAACAGGTAGTGTTCCGTGTCTAATGCATATCCCCAAAAGGAAGAAGGCAAATCTGAATAACTCAACATTGATCTTACCATTTCCAAAAGAGTTCTTTTTCTTCTTTCTACCACACCATTTTGTTGTGGTGTTCCTGGAGCAGATAATTGAGATGTAATTTCATAATGTGATAAGTATCTAATGAATTCAGCAGAAAGATATTCACCACCACAATCAGATCATAATGATTTAATATGTTTATCATGTCGTTTTTCCGTTTCTGCCTTAAATTCTTTGAACTTGTCAAAGCATTCAGATTTACGGCGCAACAGGTAAACATATCCATATTTAGAGTAGTCATCTGTGAAGGTCACAAAATATTCAAAACCACCTCTTGCTTGTATATTCATAGGACCACACAAATTAGAGTGAATTAATTCCAACTTATCATTAGCTCTATTTTCTTTAGAAGGAAAAGATCTCTTAGTTATTTTTCCTTCTAAGCATGATTCACAGGTTGGCAGTGCCTCCACTTTCAATGAACTCAAAGGTCCATCAAAACCAACCTTGAAATCCTATTTAGATTTATATGACCTAAACGCAAGTACCATAAGTAAGTTTGACTCAATTCAAAAACACATTTTCTTTTATTTGCAGATTAATGTTATTTAGTTCCTTTGATTGCAGCAAGTTAGGAGATGTTTCAAGCACAAATAGATCATGCACTCTAGCAGCAGTATAGATAAAATGTTTGTTAAATTTGAAAACAGCAGAATTATTGCCAAAACATATATTATAACCAACATCCATCAATTTTGAAACTGAAAGCAAATTCCTTCTAATAGAAGGTACATAGAGAACATATTTAAAATCTAAAACTCTAGAACTACTAAAAGAAATACTAATATCTCATAAAGCTAAGGCCGGTGCTGGTTCACCATTGACTCGAAAAACGCAAATTTCGTTCTCATTTAGACGTCATGTTTCCCGGAACCCCTGCAAAGAAGTGCAGACATTATTAGTGGATCCCGAATCTACAGCCAATAGCATCGTAGAAACAACCGCTAAATAAGTTTCAATGACATTTAAGTAAGTAGAATTACCTTATTTGTTTAATTTAGCCAGGTAGTCAGAACATTGCTTCTTGTGATGCCCAGGATTCTTGCAATGATAGCACTTGCCTTTCGACTTAGCCACACTACCATTTGCAATTCCAGATGCCTTGCGAGGTCTATTCTTTTTCTGTCCGTCTTTCAACTTAGAAGAAGAAAGAGTTCTCTCAACATTCAATGCCACAACAGGAGTTTGCTATTTGATAACTGACTAAGCCGCTTGTAGCTCATTCAACAATTTCTCTAGAGACAGATTCATTTTATTCATGTTATAGTTTGAGCAAAATTGTTGAAAACTGTCAGGTAAAGTCAGTAGGATCATCTCAACTTGAGATTCCTTATAAATCTTAGCTCCAAGGATTTCCAGTTCATTAAGAAGACCAATCATTTTAAGAACATGGTCCCTCACGGACGAACCTTCAGCCATCTTAGTGTTCAGAAGGGCTTTCATGGTTGTCTGCTTTGCAGCACGATTATGCTCACCGAACATCTTTTTGAGACTTTCAAGCATATCATAAGAAGATTCCATGGACTAATGTTGATGTTGTAAAACATTTGATATTGAGGCAAGAATGTAACATCGCGTCATCTCATCAGCCTTAACCCATTTTTCATAGGCTTTGATTTGGTCCATGGTAGCATTCTCAGATTTTTCAGGACATTCCTCAACCAACACAAAATTATACCCTTCAGTAGTTAGGAGAATATCCAGATTTCTTTTTCAGTCAACATAATTCGGGCCCTCTAACTTGCTTTCTTTTAAAATAGAGGCGAGAGGATTGAACGAAGTCATTATTAATCTGGGAGGTAAAAAATATCAAATAGATCATTAAGCATGCTACAAGAATATCAAATTCATGTAAACACATAACACATACAACCATGCATATTGAATAGCTAGATTCAATAGGGAAACTCAACCATTTATGCAAACTATATGAGTTATGACAGATGTTTACCCCATGAATCAAAACAGAACTAACTCAGTTGGATAGTAAACTGCATATTTAAGACAGGTAAATATCCAATAATGTAAATCTATGTTCCATTGAACCAACATGTAACTCAGTTGGAGAGTTAATACAAGTTTTCAACAACAGGAGACAAGCAAACACAGTAATCCCGTAATGAATTTATATGATGGAGAAAGAAGACAAATGTCAACATGTAAACTCATTACATTACTATTACGTACCAATGGAGACCATAAGGATTGAACCCTAACAACACTGGTTGTAAGAAACTAATTTTTTCTCAACTTTTAATTTTTCAGAAAATAAAAAAATGCCCAAAAACCCATCAAAACGACTCCGAATGACCAAAAAACAACTTTCGTCATGGCGTAGTGGTGAGTATTGCTCAGTGGGTCATTTCCGATGAACCTATCAAATTTCAGGTCAATCGGAGTTCTCAAAATATGAAGAACTCCAATACCGACCAAAACCGGCAGCCGTGCGCGACTTGGTAGGGCATATGCGCGCCTGGGCAGCATCCTGCGAGCGACTGGGCAGCGCCCCGCGCGACCCAGCAAAAAAATTTTTTTGTTGTTGTTTCACAAAACATATCATAAATTGTTTATAAAACAGTTTTTCAAACACAAAACCAAAACACTCGTTTTCATCTATGATACGACTTATGCATTCATGCCAAAAAAGACAATACATAAAACAATCTTTTTCATGAATTTTTCAAATTATCTAGGTAGATGTAAGTCGGCTCGTGATGCCAATTGTTAGAACATGCGCAACGGAAGCAATCATAAATTGGATCAACAATCTTACATCAATCACTAGATAACAACGACGAGTTAGATTACGAAATACTAACCTCTTGAAGCTTTCACATAACACGTCCAACTCGCTCTCCAGGTCTGCAGTCTTCTACTATGTCCTCAATAACCTCCGAGCGGGGAATACTTGTGTAGGCAAGTACTGCTTCTCAGAAAAGGTGTGTCTTTCAAGAAGGAAAAACCCCTATTTATAATTACGTTTTAGGGTATAAAATCCTAATCCCAAAACGTATAGGATTCCTATTTTCCTTGTATATTCACACGTTTTTAAGTTTGTAAACCCCAAACGTGTACTACTTACCTTTTATGAAGTTGTCCAAAATCTTGTAGGATTTTACTATTTCAAGAAAACAGGTTTCTTTCTTTTCCAAGTTCTTTAATTAATGAGGCATAGCAGGAACCACAGATTTAATTAGTGAGGCTTTTAATTATTGTATTAATTCGAAATAATGAATGAATTAACCTACCATAATAAATCACAAATTATTTCACTAAAAATCCGTAATTGCACTCCTCGGTATAATTTCAAAATCAATCATTAAATTCTTATTTAACTCTCCATGTTAAGATTACAGATACCAACCAATCGAATTAAATTTCTGACTATTTAATTCATTGATCAATTTAATCCTTTATTCAAACGCTTAACTTATTTCATGTGATGGATACAGAATCCACCTGCAGGGTTTCACATGAAAACTTATAAGCAATCATAAAAGGGTATCATCAATCTCAAGGTCGAGACATGAATTCCATCAACTAATTATCATTTCACAAATATCATTTGTCATCATCCAACCTATCGGGAACATTTTAACTCGGGAAAGAGTTTCACCCTTTGATAGATTAAAACAACAAGCAAATGATATTGATCATAATAGTTATATCAAGATTAAAAGTATAAGTACATTTAATGATCTAAAGAATTTATTTTACTAAGTCAGACAAAAAATATTCTCTACTTGGTCCGTTCAATACATGGAAAATGTACTAGCACGAGAAGTTGGAATAATACCATTCCCATAATCAAGATAAATTATATTTAATACAAACTTTATACCTATAAGAACCAATGATTTAATTTTTTGTGTATAAGCTAAACTCTATACATTAAACCATCTACTGTATAAGTAAAGAACCCACATGCAAAATCAATCTATTCAAAACAAGACTTTATTAATCCAACAAATAAAATGAAAGTCTTACATAAAACTAAAACATAACACTATGCTAAACCGCATGGTTAATAGTATATCCTAACAAAAGGAAGATTGTTATGAAATAATAAAGAAAGAGGAAGAATATTTTAGAGAAAAGGAGAAGAAAGAAGTTCTTATTTCTCTTGATGGGATGAAATACATGAAGGAGAACCCCTCTATTTATAGGAATAATTTCTCCTAACTTTTCTCCAAAAGATAGACTTTCACTATAATATAAACACATGTATCCACTACAATACAAATACCTTTATAGACATTTACTATAATACAAATATATTTATAATACTCCCCATTGAATGTCTATTTGATAGATAATGTGCCTCGTTAAGAACTTACTAGAAAAAACCCAGTGGAAAAAAATCTAGTGAAGGAAAAAGAGTATACATATCTAATAATACGCATTTTGGCTGCCTCATTAAAAATCTTACAAGGAAAACCCAGTGGGACAAAACCCCATAAGGGAAAAAGAGTACAACGAGTATTAACTCCCCCTAATTAGAACATCCTTGAATCTTTGCATCCGATCTTCTGCACCATCTTCTTGAAAGTTGCAGTTGGTAGAGATTTGGTGAATAAATCAGCCACATTGTCACTTGAACGAATCTGTTGCACATTGATATCACCATTCTTTTGGAGCTCATATGTGTAGAAAAACTTTGGCGACATGTGCTTCGTTCTATCTCCTTTTATGAATCCTCCCTTTAGTTGTGCTATGCATGCTGCATTATCTTCATACAAAATTGTGGGTACTTTGTCATATTTCAAACCAAAATATTCTCTGATGAGATGTATCATGGACCTTAACCACACATATTCTCGGCTTGCTGCATGAATAGCTATTATCTCAGCATGATTTGATGAAGTAGCTACAAGAGACTGCTTTGTAGATCTCCAAGATATGGCAGTACCTCCACATATGAACACATAGCCAGATTGAGATCGAGCTTTGTGTGGGTCAGATAAATACCCTACATCGGCATAACCAACAAGATCGGGACTGCAATTATTAGAATAAAATAAGCCCATATCGGTAGTCCCTTTTAGATACCGCATTATGTGTTTTATCTCATTCCAATGCCTCCTAGTAGGAGTAGAACTATACCTTGCGAACAAATTAACCGAAAAGGCTATATCAGGTCTTGTAGTGTTAGCAAGATATATTAGTGCACCAATTGCACTAAGATATGGTACTTCAGGACCAAGAATTTTCTCATTCCTTTTTTGAGGTCGGAATGGATCCTTATTCACATCAAGTGATCGAACAACCATCAGAGTACTTAATGGATGTGCACCATCCATATAAAATCTTTTCAACACTTTTTCTGTATAGGCAGATTGATGAATAAAGACACCATTTTTCAAATGCTCAATTTGCAAACCAAGACATAATTTTGTCTTTCCAAGGTCTTTCATCTCAAATTCCTTCTTTAAATAATCAATTACCTTTTGAAACTCTATTGGAGTTCCAATAAGGTTTATGTCATCTACATAAACAACAAGTATGACAAACTCCGGTGTTGTTTTCTTTATAAAAACACATGGGCAAATTTCATCATTTATATAACCTTCCTTAGATAAATATTCACTAAGACGGTTATACCACATGCGTCCAGATTGCTTCAAATCACACAATGATCTTTGCAATCTAATTGAATACATTTTCCGAGACTTTGAACAATATGTTTCAGGCATTTTAAATCCTTCGGAAATTTTCATGTATATCTCATTATCAAGTGATCCATAAAGATAAGTTTTAACCACATCCATCAAATGCATTTCAAGCCTCTCATGGACAGTGAAACTAATAAGATAACGCAATGTTATTGCATCCATAACTGGTGAGTATGTCTCTTCATAGTCGACACCAAGCCTTTGTGAAAATCCTTGTGCAACAAGACGTGCTGTGTACCTTTGTATTTTATTTTTCTCTTCTTTTTTTTTCGCACAAAGACCATTTATAGCCAACAGGCTTAGTATCATTAGGTGTTTGAGCTATAGGTCCAAAAACTTCACGCTTGACAAGTGAATTCAATTCTGATTGAATTGATTCTTGCCATTTTGACCAATCATTTCTTTGTCGACATTCTGTGACAGTTTGAGGTTCAAGATCCTCACTATCTTGCATGATTTTTGTTGCAACATTATATGCAAAGACATAATCCACCACTATTTTTGATCGACTAATTTCAGCATCACTTGAATTTATGGATAGTTCCTCATTTTCTTGAGTCTCGGGCTCATTGATTTCTTCATGGATATCAAAATTGCTCAAGTCTTGAACTTCCATATGTGGTTCTTTTGTAGTGTCATCTTGACCATTTATTTTTCTTTTTCTAGGATTTCGATCCTTAGAACCCAATGGTCTACCACGCTTTAGGTGTGCTTTGGACTCATTGGCTATGACACTAGTAGATGGTCCTTCAGGGACATCAATTCGAATTGGGACATTCTCTGCAGGAATATATGATTTAGTAATTCTTTTAAAATCTGTAAATGCGTCTGGCATTTGATTTGCAATTTTCTGCAGATGAATAATCTTTTGTACTTCTTGCTCACAAATAGAAGCACGTGGATCAAGATGAGACAGTGATGGATTTTTCCATAAAATTTCTCTTTTGATTTCACAATTTTCTCCCCCTAATTTTGGAAAAATTGTCTCATCAAACAGACAATCTGCAAATCGAGCGGTAAACATATCTCCAGTTAATGGTTCAAGGTAGAGAATAATGGAGGGCGATTCAAACCCAACATAAATTCCTAACCTTCTTGGGGACCCATCTTTGTGCGATGTGGTAGTGCTACAGGCACATATACAGCACATCCAAAAATTCTCAGATGAGAAATATTAGGTTCTTGACCCAAAATCAATTGTAACAGAGAAAATTTATGATTATTTATCGGTCTGAGACGAACAAGTGTTGTAGCATGCACAATCGCATGACCACAAACAGAAGCGGGCAGCCTAGTTTTCATGAGCAATGGCCTTGCTATCAATTGCAGACGTTTAATTAGTGACTCGGCAAGGCCATTTTGAGTGTAAACATGAGCTATAGGATGTTCAACTTTTATCCCAATTGATAAGCAATAATCATTAAATGCTTGGGATGAAAACTCTGCAGCATTATCAAGGCGAATGGACTTAATTTGATTATCAGGAAATTATGCCCGTAATCGTATTATTTGTGTCAATAATTTTACAAACGCTAAGTTGCGAGATGACAATAGGCACACATGAGACCATCTACAGGAAGCATCTATTAGGACCATGAAGTATCTGAACGACCCACTAGGTGGGTGGATAGGTCCACAAATATCCCCATGTATACGTTCCAAGAATGCAGGGGACTCAATCTCAACCTTTGTTGGTGATGGTCTCACAGTTAACTTGCCTTGATAACAAGCACTACAAGAAAATTCACCATTTGAAAGAATCTTCAAGTTCTTTAATGGATGCCCATTTGAATTTTCTATAATCCGTCTCATCATTATAGATCCAGGATGTCCCAGACGATCATGTCAAAGTATGAAAGTATTGGAATTAGTAAACTTCTGGTTTACTATAGAATGTGCCTCAATTGCACTAATCTTTATCCAATACAAGCCAGAAGATAAAGCAGGGAACTTTTCTATAACATATGTCTGCCCAGAGACATTCTTGGTGATACCAAGATATTCAAGATTCATCTCATCCATTGTGTTGATATGATAACCATTTTCACGGATATCTTTAAAACTCAACAAATTTCTCCGAGACTTAGGAGAAAACATGGTATTATTTATGATGAGTTTAGTTCCCTTAGGCAAGATTATAATGGCTTTCCCAAAGCCTTCAATCAAATTGGTACTACCAGATATCGTAGTAACATTTATCTTGCCCATATTTAAGTAAGAAAAATATTTTTCATCTTTGAATATCGTATGTGTAGTACCAGAATCAATCAAACAAATGTCTTCATAATTGGATAACTTGTTTTGAGAATTATCCATATTTTAGCCTTCAAATTTTTAAACGGTAGAGTCTCGTGCTGATAACGAGTTATAAAATAATAAAAAAGAAGAATATTTTAGAGAAAGGGAGAAGAAAGACGTTTTTATTTCTCTTGATGGGATGAAATACAATGAAGGAGAACCCCTCTATTTATAGGGATAATTTCTCCTAACTTTTCTCCAAAAGATAGACTTTCACTATAATATAAACACATGTATCCACTACAATACAAATACCTTTTTAGACATTTACTATAATACAAATATATTTATAACAAAGTCAAAATAAAATAATTGTTTGGGAGGAAAAAAATGGAATATTTTACTTACTTCATCGAAATAAAATCCAAGTCATTTTTTTTTCTTTTTGGATACAATGGAAATAATACTACAATTAAATTGAAGTCAAGAAAGCGAAAGAAAAAGTTTCTTTATTTGGTTTTCTTTTCGTCTCGTTTGCACACAAGCTAAGCAAGAGCGGGGAAATTTTGCTTTTTCTTCCTTTTCGTATTTTCAAAAGGTTGTCTAAGATCTAGTCTTAGGTCTTAGAAGAGAGCTTGAACCTTTCATCTTTTTGATTCTCGCTCGGTATTTATTAATTGAAATAAATTAAAATTCACATCGTGTAAGATTTATTTTAGAGAAAAATGTTATTTAATAAGAATTTTTCATACTCAAACTCAAATTTATTAAGAATAAAAAAATTATATTCATCACATCATAATTCTTATTGGATCATGAACCTTCCATTTCATTTGTCTCATAAGATGTAGGTGAATTTTAAAGAGATTTGGGAAAGTTCTAAGAAGAGAATGAAAAATATTTAATTAAAAGCTAGATAAAAATAAAATATTTTTTTAATCATTTTCTTTATTTTATAAAATAAAATAAAAAATGTATAATCTAAGAAAGAAAAAAAAATAGTTTGTAATTTTCAACCAATAAAAACCTACTAAAAAGTTAAAATCAAGAATAATTATAATAGAAAATTTAACGCTAAAATAATATAAAAATTAAGGAGGGTAAAAAATTACGTGTCTACAAACGATAAAGGAAGACAAAATAAAATAATTGTTTGGGAGAAAAAAATAGAATATTTTACTTCCTTCATCGAAATAAAATCCAAGTCATTTTTTTTTCTTTTTGGATACGATGGAAATAATACTACAATTAAATTGAAGTCAAGAAAACGAAAGAAAGTTTCTTCATTTGGTTTTCTTTTCGTCTCGTTTGCACACAAGCTAAGCAAGAGCAGGGAAATTTTGCTTTTTCTTCCTATTCGTATTTTCAAAAGGTTGTCTAAGATCTAGTCTTAGGTCTAGAAGAGAGCTTAAACCTTGGATCTTTTTATTTTTCGCTCAATATTCAGTAGCTTAAATAAATTTGAATTCACGTTGTGTAAGAACCATTTAAGAGAGAAACATTACCTAATAGGAAATTTTTCATACTCAAACTCAAATTTATTAAGAATAAAAAAAATTCTATCTATCCCATCACAATTCTTATCAGATCACAGAATCTTCCATTTCATTTGTCTCATAAGATGTGGGTGAATTTTAAAGAGATTTGGGAAAGTTCTAAGAAGAGAATGAAAAGAACAATAGCGTAACACTGTTAATTAAATTAGTGAAAAGTTATCTTAGAACAGTTTCTTAACAAAACTTATTGGAGTTGCAAGAAGGGTTTTATTCCTATTAATTTAATTAAAGAGTAAAAGCATCTTATTCCTAATCTTCAAAAACGCGTAAAACGATTAGGCAATAAGCTTTTAAAGGACGCAGTAAAATACTTCCAACGTTTTGAATGTGAAACTTCTGGGAATAAAAAATATAAAAGAAATACATAATAAATTTCTCATAATTTCAGAATCAGTGGCGAAATTAAAAGTTTTATTAAGAGCGTTCAAAATTTTAGTATATATTTTTTTGTATACACACTATAATTTTATGACGAAACATATTTAAGTGACCATTCTTGAATCAATGTAGCTATACCACTGCTCGAGATTAAAGATATTATTATAAAATGATTTAACTACAAATGGAAATTTGATTTGTGTTTACAAGAGGAAAAACTTTTTCTTGTTTAAGTGAAAAATCTTTTCTTTAGTGAGATACTTTTTACTCATTCAAGTTAACAAAATCAGAAAATATTTTTCGTAAAAATATTTTATATTTTGCTCCACACCAAAATCTCTTTTTGTTGGTTTTTCATTCCCCTTTGGCCCTCAATTAAGGAACATGCACACGATATGACATTCAATAATTGACCTGCTTTTTATTATTTTTTGTTTATGTATGTAATAAAGTTGAGAAACATAGTTTATATAAATGAATTAAATTTTTAATATTATACATATTATAATATTTTTATTATTACAAAAATTCTAAAACTTATTATTTTAAATATGTCATAATATTTGCTTTACTTTAAAAGTTTCTCTTTTGAATTTATTATTTCTAAATTTTAAAACTTATCTTTTTTAATAGTAATTAACTCACGTTTGATCATAAATTTCGAGAGTTTTTCGAATAAAAATTTGAAATATTATTTGTTTATAAGATTTGATCAGTTATTAAAAAATCGATCTTAAAAAATAATTTAAATTTCAAAAATTAGTTCAGATAAATTTTTGGATGAAACTTTCACTTCCATTCATAAATTTTTCTTTTTAAAAAATTAAGTAAAATATATATTGAAATATAATTTTAAATTTTAAAAATTAATTTTTAACATATTATATTCTTAAATTTTAACTAAATGTATCATCAATCGAAGCTAGATAAAAACGAAAAGTTGGTCTACTGGAGGTGAGAGTATTAAAATAATGATAAGCAACGTGTCAATCATGGAAGCAGGGGCATTATTGCCCTTAAACTAACGTCTACTTATCGCTGTCCTAATTGGACGACGTGTGGGTCCCACTTTCCTTCTCTCATCAGTTGTCAAATTACACTCGTTGTCATCTGATGAGTCAGCAATACATTTTATAATTCCCATTCTTGTCCTTATCTTCTTCCTCGCCCCTTCCCAGCTCCCACCTTAACTCCTATAAATACCCGTTTTCCCTCCCCATTTCAAAGCCCCCTCTCCTGTACTCGTTGCTTCACAAAACAGAAAGAAAATTTTCCTTTCAGCTAACATTTGCAATATTTGCATTTTCGCTCTCTCTCTTTACATATATATAATATAAAAAGTTTAGTTCAATTCGTCCTTTTCCACTATGGATTCTTGCTCCCCTTTTGACACTATCATTTTCGGTAAGTTTGTTGCAATAATTGATAATTCAAAATATTTAAAAGACATATGAACTGTTATTCGAACTCTAGGAGATAGGGATAAGGTTTATGTGCACTCTATATCTTTCGGATCACACCCGTGAGATTATTGAGTATGTTATTGTTATTAAAAGTGATAAGAAAAAATCAGGATCAAAGTAAAATTAATTTGACTCTGGGAATTCGTAAGTCTTATCAATCAGTTTATGTTAGTAAGAAATTGTTTTCAAATATTAGTTTTTAATTATATGGAAGTAATTTGTTGGTCTCTGACCGATGACGAATTCAGAATATTTGCCCGGTCGCATGTGGAATTGTGTTAATTATAGTTATTACTCTTAATTTCCATTTCGTTTACTTGTTGGAAATTTCTGTTGAGTAACCTAATAATATTTTAAAATAAATTTTGTTTAGATTTGGATGATACTCTGTACTCGTCCAAGACTGGAATTGGGCAATCCTTGAAGAAGAACATCGACGGTTTGAATTCTTTTTTTTTTTTTGGTTCAATTTTTATAATTACTTAAACGGAATTCAGCGTTATGAGCTGTGATCGGTTACCTGAAACTGTTGTGTTTGGCTGAAAACAGATTTTCTGGTGGAGAAATGTGGTTTTCCGGCGTCGAAAGCATCGGCTCTGCGTGTTGAGCTTTTCAAAACTTACGGCAGCTCTCTCGCCGGTTTACGGGTAATTATCCTGATTTTTAGCCTTAATTCTTAATTAATTACTTCAATACTTTGCAATTAATCAACTCTAGTTCTAGATTGTTCATTAGTTATTTATTTTCTCCGATCCCTTTGCTTTCTTTATGCAGGCTATAGGCTACGATGTTAATGCCGATGATTATCACAGGTGAGATGTGTTTAATTTTTTGGAGAATTTTTTTTTTTAAAAAAATGCTATTATTTATTCTGAAAATGCTCCCTTTTGTTTTTTCCTCTCATCAACAGCTATGTCCACGGAAGATTACCTTATGATTTGATTAAACCGGATGCTCAGTTACGAAGCATCTTGCGTAGTATTAATCAAAGGAAAATCGTAAGTCTTTTTACATTAGTTAATTGTCTTAAGGACATTTCAATTTTTGACAATAGAGTAAAAAATGGCATCGGAATTCAAATTGCGATCTGCTGATCGCTATTGTTATGTTAATTTGGATTTTGTGGGATTGATTTTGAAAGGAAATGTGCAGATTTTCACGAATTCGGATCGAATTCATGCGATGAAGGCTTTGGATCGTCTTGGAATTAAGGATTGTTTTGAACAAATTATTTGTTTTGAGACGATGAATTTTAACCTCTCCAAGGCAACACGGCCAGAAGAGATTCCAGTGATATTGAAGCCTTCAATGGAGGCAATGAATATCGCCATTGAAGCTGCTCAGGTCGATCCTTGTCGCACGGTATGCTCTATACTCTGCTTGCCAAGCTAACTACTCCTATTTATTTTTAGCTAATTATGTGTTTTAATGGTTGTGATTCAGAGTTTGATTTTATTTTATTTTATTTTTCTGTGAGTTTAGCTCTTCCTTGATGATAATGTAAAGAACATAGCTGCTGGGAAAGCTGTGGGGCTCCGAACTGTTTTGGTAAGTCCTTATTTAGTTTGGAAATTTGTGATTTTACCATTTTCGTGTTAATTTCTCATGCGAAATTGAGATTGACAATGTAGAAGAAAAACAAAGTGTTAATTTATGATACTAAATTTTTACCAAGATGATACATTTTTTTAAATCTTATATGTGATTTTCTAGCGGAAGGGGATGAACCGATTTCAGCCCCTCTGGCTCCGTCCCTGGTGATACTTTAACCAGGACTTAATTCCAATTTTGATTATTAAAAAAAAGAGAGAGAGAGAAATTGCAATTACAACTTTTATTCACAGAAATCAAACTTGTGTGTTACATTCCATGAATTATGACTCGGTTTGGACCCAAAACAGAAAGTGATTTCTCTGTTCTTAAGAACGATTGTGTGATAGAAAGTGCTAAATACTAATTAAGTGACAGAAATATATAACAAGAAGATATTTCAGCTCGTAGTTATCTTAAATTGATTGTGACCTTAGTGTCCTGCTTTGTATTTTATTCAATACGATATATAGTACCAAGAAAATGGCTTTGTTTGGACCCAATATGTTTTCCCCCTTTAGTACAACCTTTGACCTGTCCAACCTAAAACGTGTGTGATTGAGCGTGCAAAAGTTGTATAGGTGTAATGATACTTAGACATGTGACTAGAATAAGGTACACTATGAATATTTTAGCTCGTTCTTATCACAAATACCATGTCATGACCTGTTTCCTTCTTGTCATTATTTTATCTTCGTCGATTAAAATATTTTATAACTTAATAGATACTGGTACTTGTTCTGATTTTGACATTTGTTGTTTGAAGACCGTTTTAATTGTAGTACGTATATAGAACTTAAACTCGATCTGATTTACATGTTAATTTCCGCAT
Source organism: Datura wrightii (assembly GCA_035772735.1). Lineage (NCBI taxonomy): Eukaryota > Viridiplantae > Streptophyta > Magnoliopsida > Solanales > Solanaceae > Datura > Datura wrightii. The sequence continues at coordinate 9,381,413 of JASDFA010000009.1, forward strand.
ATTGAAGGTTGGAAGATCAACGAAAACGAAAGAAGCTGACTATGCAATAGAGATGGTGACTGATCTGGTCCAAGTAGTACCAGCAATATGGTACAAGAAAGAAGAAGAAGATCAAAAAATTACACGCACTAGAAGTGAAATGGACTTTCTTACAACCACAGCTGTGGGTGCTTAAACTAATTAATTGATTAATGTAGAAAACTCCAAGGGCCAAGGTCTAGTCTTGGCCTTCTTTGGACCGCAGTACATGTGTACAAGTGTAACATATCTCTCTATCTCCATCTCAAGCTAGCTTTTGTAATAATCTTTAATGTAATGTGTGAATGTACTTGTATGTATATATGTGCATAAAATAACAAAGGAAGGGCCACAGGAAGGTGGTTTTTTCAAGAACTTTCATGTTGATTCTAGATAAGCTCAGCTAATTTTAAATTTGGAAAATAGTTTAAATTTATTCTTGAACTAGTATTTGATTTGTTGGGCTTTTTATCTTTCTTTACCGATCGTTTTAATAAAAGCTTCATAATTATCTTTTGTTTTAAATTTGTCCCTCTCAATAAGACATTAATAGCTATCCAGCTTTGCTCTGTTATATGCAACGGTGGTGTCACATAAACAAGCAAATTTTCAAATTTATCCTTAAATTATGAAATTGGATCACGGCGAAAAACAATTAATAGATACCTATTTTTACTTGTTTAAATTTAATTATAAGGTAATTTATTACTTACTTTTTAATTTATTCTTATAATTTTTCAATGCATTTTTTAATTATTAATTTATTAAATTCAAAATATAATATAATAAAAATATTATTCTATTTATTATTTTATAAAAAAAATGTTAAATTAGTATTAAACAAGAAAAAATAGATGAAAAAAGTAAATCATAATCATTAACATGTATTCAATTTTTTTCATATAATAGAATATTATTAACTGCTTTTTGAATATAATATTATTAGCTACTTTTTGAATAAGTAAAAGTGAACAAATCATTAGGATATATATCATTGGCTGCTTTCTGAATATGTTCTCCGCGTAAGAATCAAATATTAAAGATGTCGAAGCACATGGTATTGGAGATGGATCACATTAATAAAGATATATAGCTTTTACATAATTGAGAATTTGTATGTTTATTTTATTTGAACATGATAGATAGGTGTGAAACCAACAAGATGTGGTGCTTTCAATGTTAAAGTTGACATACTATTTTAATTAACCAACATTATGGCAAGCATATATTGTATCATTTGATATCGTTATCTGCCGAGTCACTGGATTTCTTTAATTTGTCCAGATAATATTTACTTAATAATGATATATATTCAAGAGAAATATTTTATTGACATTATTGGTATTAAATGTTTTGTTACACATCAAAATACCATAAAAGGAAAGACGAATTAATTATGAAATTTGATGTTAATTTATTCACTCATCAATCATCAGGATGAATAAAGGAGCGGAGCTAGAAACTCATTCAGTTGGACCTAGTAATTTTTGCTCAAGTAATGTATTTGTGTCAAGAAATTTTATTAAATATGTATAAATATTAAGTTTAGAGTTCAATTATTAACACTTGAAATCATCGTTCTAGAATTCAGAACCCATAAAGTTAAAATCCTAACTTCATCTTTAAGAAGGATGAATAATGAATTTTTATTATGTAGCGATAAAAATTATCGGTTGCTAATTTATATACTTTCTGAACATATCCTCGATGTAAAAATCGGATAAAGATGGGGAATCACAATATTTAAAACTTTTGTATCTTGACAAGGAATATATGTATGTGTATGTTTAATTATTTCCTTAATTAATTGATTGATATATTAGGTAGGAAACCAACAAGTAGTGTTGCTCTCTCAATGCCAAAGATTATATTTTAACTAACCAACATTAGCAAGCACATTATGCCTTTTGATATCGTTATCTGATGAGTCAGTGTGTGTGTCTTAATTACAATATATATTTTATTTTACTCAATAAGTGTGGTTAACGACTAATATTAATGTTGACACTACTTCAGAAAAGCATTATGTTGAGGGATCCCTCCAAATATCCAAACATAGTTGGCATTAGATATACTTTGTGACTCATCTGAACTGTACATTTTTATATGGTCGTATAAATTTGCAAAAGTAAAATTCAGTTGATTAATTACCTGTACTTTTATTTCATTGCGCATGTAAAAGATATATGACATTTTTGCTAGTCTTTAAATGATCTATTTAGACCTAGTTAGCTGAACCAAACAAGAAAAGGGACCACTTGGGTTTAATACACAACAAATGGAGAACATATATATATACTTATAAAAAGAAAATAATTGAGCTGACGTTTATACCAAGAGGGAAAATAAAAAACCAAATAAGTATGATAATGAATACATATATCACTAACAAGGTGGCTTGATGATGAGGTATCATTCCACCAAGTCACCAACAAGCTACATTAATTTACACTTTATGTTTAGCAAGTTGCATAACTAAAGTTATAAGTTTCATAATAAAATGTGACTAAGAATTATATTTTCGCCATTTCAGTTTATGTGTCTTATTTTAATTGGATATGTAATTTAAGTAATTGAGATTTTTGAGTCCTGTGAACTTTAATTAAAAATATACCTAATCTATTAAAATATTCTTAAATTTTATAATCTTAAACATATTATGTAGGATATTAAAATTAAAAAGTTAATAAATATCGAGAGTAATATTTTTTTGAAATAGATTTTTAAAAAAATAAAAAGTATGACATATAAATTAAAATAAATGGAGTAACATATTTCAAATTTTTTAATTTTAGATTTTGTTAGTTCAGACATATAAATTAAAATAAACGGAGTCACATGTTTAAAATTTTTTAGTTTTAGATTTTGTTAGTTTAATTCCATCGACATCTTGTTATCCTTGAAGGAAAAATTTCATAAATAGTATTATTTGTGCTCAGATTTGCTTACGAAAAGCAACAGTACTTTGGTTTCAAAATGTAGTACTATATCTGTGCACATAATAATAGTGAAGTATGATATATTCGTGCGCATAATAAGTGTATTAGTGCGTATATATATATATATATATACAGTTTTCGCCCGTGTAATAATTATGTCCGCACAAGTAGGTCGGGTTAATAAAATGGTTAAAATGAATAGGTTTTTGTTTTCTTATAAATGTGGGTAAAATAAAATTTTTATATTAGAAAAAATTATATAATTGGTTGAGTGACTTTATGAGTGAAATATCAATAGTTAAGTGACTTTGTGAGTGAAACACTAATAATTGAGTGACTTTTGAGTTATAAAACAAAGAAAAGTGACTTTATGAGTGAACTATCCATAATTGAGTGACCATCTGAGAAATTAACTCGTTAATTTTGCTGTGTAACAACAAATAAATTGAAACCCAGGGCATGCAACATTAGTTTGTTCCCTATCGGAGGTCATTCAGGACGATTTAAATTTGATTGGTTCAATTTTTAGACCGAATCCATTGTACTTTCGAAATTATAAGTTCAACTTTACTTGTTTGGCCATGAGAATTATTCATTTTTTTTCCGGGATAATTTTCTGCTTTATTCCAAAATCAGTATTCGGTTATAATTTCCAAATTCAAATTGGAGTTACATTCCAAGTGCTCCAAACCTATTTTCCAACTCCATCTTCATATATTTCAGATAAAGATCTATTCTCTTCTTTACAGAAAGTACAACCAAACACAATTTCATCCTCGCAAATTTCAAATGAAGTAAAAAAAAAATTTGGCTCCCTCTTTGATTCAGTTCAAGGAAATGAACAATATACAGTGGAGAAGACGAGCATTAGAATTGGTTTCTTAGCTGAATATATGATCTAAGAAAGCAAGGATAAAAAAGAGGGATTTTGTTAAACATGTAAACTTAAGAAAATAACTTTAGTAAAATTTGTTGGCACTGATGATGTTCAATTTGAGTAATTTCACATTCAGCAATCCATTTATGTAATGTAACTTCAGATTGAGACACTATTGGGGATTCCCTTCCCAGTAAGTCCTGTTGTGCTGTTGGTACCTGAGGCATTTGGGTATAGTAATGTATAAGGCATCTGTACAGGTCCATTTCTGTTCTTCAATATACTGTCATTGTTACTATCCATTATTCTGTTTTCAATTTCAATCAGTTTGTGGCGGAATCTCTCCAATGCATGTCGCGGTTGACTATCACAAGTCCATTCAGGAGTGTCTCTTTGCCCAAGATAAATCTCATCTGAAGAATGCATGGATAACATCTCTATCAAAGAGATGCCAAGAAGAGTTTGGAACTTGGCCGTGATTGTCTTTAGGTAGGCGCGCTCGTGGTTTGACTCAAGCTCTGCATACTCAGGGGTGCCTGGCTCAGGCATGAATCGACGGCTTACTGTTGGGCGATTTGGGAGGTAACCAGCATAGGGATATTGCCCAAAATTAACTGCTGCATGAAGAGCAGAAGCCACCCATATGATTATGGTGCATATTTGGATGAGATCAGCTCTTGTTTGCATCTGAGGCCACCATTCTTCATCTTTCAAGTCACCATGACCCACGTCGCGAACTTCTGTCCACCATGATTGGAGTTCAGAATCAACTTGGATCATGTCATCTACTGAGTAATAGAATGAGCAATACTCATCCACCCAGGTTTGAATTGCTGACCAAATCTCAAGTCCATCAATGGCATAAGGATAATCCTTTATCAGAAGTCTAAGGCCATGAGGCTGACTTGGATCTGGCACTGCAACTCCTCTGAAATTGGGAAAATGAGGAAGTGTTTCTTGGACAAGATGGATATGAAATCGAGTTTTAAGTTGTAGCAACTACTGGCCTACCTCTTAAGTAGATCTGCCGGGAGTGCCTGCTCAGTGAACACCCAATTCTTATAGATGGAAGAACACATTTCCAAGGCATACTTGGATGGGAATACTGTCAATTCAAGTACTCCACCTGCATTAATGAGGATCTGCCGAGCCAAAGCATTGATGTTCATTGTATCGCGGAAGTGGGGTTGTAGAAGCTTATAGATTGGATGAAGCACACTCAATTGTCTGTTTGTTGCTATAATGAATGGCTCTATCACTGCATGGGTGTTCAGCCTGGAAGCAAAGTAGCAAAATTAATAGAGTGACTTCCAGAGCTGACATGCATCTAAAATGTTACAATTTTCATCTGCTCTGGTAAGTAGCGCACCAGTGACTGATGAGCTGATGATATCCAGAGTCATTTACAGCAACATAGGCTTTGGCCAGATGCCAGACATAGCCTTCAACACTCTCATCATTACATGGGGTAAATACTTGACTGTTGGAACCATGTTTATCTCCTTGTGGGTGTGGTAAGCTCAGTTCAATTGCAAGTGGCTTCAATGTTCCATCATCTTGGAGTAGAAGGAGGGTCCGACTAGCATAGGTCTTTGTGGTTGTTGAGTTAACCCGTTTAAGATAAGGCATAAGTATGTCATGATAATCTAAGATGAATAGCCTGTTATACTTTATTGCCTGTGTCCACAAAAGATAAAAGCATAAATATATAACATCTAAAGTGGCGGATACAAAGAATGCTTTCGTTTTCTCTTCCTTTATATATGATAAATCATCAGAGAAAAATAAAGGAGTATTACATCATCCACAGTTAATCCATCCATGTATTTCTCAATCTGCTCCCTTGTTATTTTACTGGTTTGGTTGCCATATACTTCAGGATTCAGCTTGCTTGTGGGTGGAAATTCCTGATAGGCATTTAGTCTTTTAGTACTTTTCATTCTGAGTGAAAGAAAACACAGGAAAAAGAAAAGGATCTGTAATTGATGTTTTACCTGTAGACGCTGGATAATCACAGGATTAACTCCAGCCAGCATTTCACGTCCAAATTCTTCATCTGTCCTCCATGCAGAGTTATCTTCTGTAGTTTTCTTGGAAGGGTTCACAATTAATACCTATCTTTTCACCTTAGGAAGTACTCAGAGGCTAAACTTAGTTGCGGAGCCATAGAAAGGGAACAGATAGGTACCTGTAATTACATGAGGAATAGGAAATTTATGAAATTGCCCTTTGAGCATTTTCCATGGCATGCATTCCCTGGATCCTTCTGCAGCTGTATCTTTGTAGAATCCTAGTACATGTTTAAAGCTGTTAAACTCGTTAAAAGGTCTGGCTAACAGTGATGCGATCTCCGGAATTATGACCCGACTCATTGATGTGGCACTATATGCAAGGAAATCTTTAAACTTCACATGGTTGAAACGTTCATCTCGCGGAACATAAATGTTCAAGCTCAGAAGTGGCAACCGGCTCTCTAAGCTAGAATCTGCAATAGCAAACTTAACTCTGTTCAACTTATTCTTTTGGTGGTTCTAACCTGTAAATATGATGACATTAAATGTGTTTGTGACCTAACCTCTTTTAGTCAGTGGACGGCCTGTTCTGCCTCTACGAGGATATGGGTGATCCTTAGATCCACCAAGCACAGGTCGATCATGTCCTAAATCATTGTAGACTGCATAGTCATAGACCCTGTCCCATTCCTTGAGCATGCCAGAACCTGTACCCCGAAGATTAACGAGCTCCTCATTCCTGTATGGCTGAAGGGGTTCTGGTGTGTTGCATGGCAGGTATGTCTGATAACACCAAAAGTTAGAAATTTGAACCTTTACATGCTAGCTTGGTTAAGATTTAGTATGCCAGTGCAGGTATAAATGTGAGATTAGAGACTTCTAGTTTCAGATAACTCTAACTAGTTTGAGATTGATGATTAGTTGATTGATTAATATGCCAGTATGATTGTCATATTGTCATCAATATAAAAGCTTTGAGTTTAAATAACCTGCTATCCTGTCATGCTTAAGGACTATCATCTCAATCCTGTAAGTGGGGATGTTCGGATTTTATGGCGTAGGCTTTGAACTATACTTGGAAAAGCGAGTACATTTATTTAGGCTTGAAATTGAAATGAATCAAATAGATTGAAGCAGAAGACTACATTTTTTGTTTTTCCTGTATTTAGAAATCATACAATTGGGTTTTACCTATCTCTATGGATTGTTTCCTAGAAAATTGAAGTGCATTCTGAACATATGCTTGCTTCTGAAATTATGTGTAATAAGCTCTGCCTACCCCTGTGAGTGATTATCATGTTTTTTCAATCATTGTTAGTGTTCCTAAAGTAAGGTAAGAATATGGATACCTTGTTGCTAAAAAACACCCGATCATAGTTGTAGCGATGTGTTGGATACACCCAAGAATTGCAGACAAAATGAACTTCACCATGTCCAGGAACATCTTCTAAAGTGACAGTCTTCAGGTAAAACTGGCTGTGATGATTGTTCTTTATAATGAAAGCACCAGGAACTCCTATTGACTCGTCCCAGTCAAATGTTATATTGAATGCAGCTTCTTCCACGGATATCCAAGTCTTGGAGGATGTCCATTCCAAAATTGCTGGATTTCCCAACTTCCCTTTTGATCCATTTCCTTTATGGAAGGTGAAGAAAAAGAATAAGAAAACACAAATTTTATGCTTCAAGTTTGTTGTACAGAATAATATACAATGTGCAGGAGTGCAGGTAATTTAATCGAGGCTTCCAAGTTAGTGATTGAGTTAATCAATGATTCTTTCAAATATATAAGGGTCTGCGGAGAAGGAATATATTAAATTTATTTGAGTGCATCCAAGGGTGTGACGTGGTCAATGAAGTGGGCTGAGAACCATAAGGTCTAAGTTGAAAAAATCCCAGCAAAGTCAAAAACACTAGTCCAAGTTTGGGTGGACAGAGCTACTTGGTACTGGTGTTCACGAGAGGTAGCACGTATCCTGAAATTAGTAAAGATGTGCACAAGATAGTCTGGATGTCACGGTTATTAAAAAAAAAGGAACTGTACTAACCTTTTTGCTTCAAAATGGGAGGGAAACATGGGAATAAAAAATTTAGCTCCGTTCTGCCTCATGCTTTCATAGTTTTATTGGCTAAAAAGGACTAACCAGGCTTACAGAATTCATGATTTACACAAGTTTCTGCATATAATCATATCACAGGAAGCATAAATTACCAGGATCAGCATGTACAGCACTGATGAGCTGTAGAGAGACACATTTGCCAAAGAGCTCATGCATCCGATCGAGGAAGGCAGAACCAACATCCTTGAAGTTCAAAACATTCTTCTTCCTCAATACAACTGTTCCCTTGATCTTAATGGAACTTGTACGGTTGCTTGGATCGCTTTTTATTGGAGCATCATGCTGCTTCCCGCAAACAGTTTCCAGCAATTTCTCCAGGATCTCGGCACAACCCATTGAGCAAAATGGAGATCCAGAACAAGTGCTAAAGAGATGTTTTGAGTTGAAATGAAGAAAGAGTAACTTTTATTGAGGCAAAGTTACTTTTTCCTCTTTGTATTAGTGCAAAAACAGTAGTAGACTTGTGTCCTTTTAATAGTTTATATTGCTCGGACTCTTTAAAAATGTCTATGTATGTCATCTCATATCCTCCAAAATCGCAAAAAATAATGGATTTTTGAAGAGTCCGAGCAAATAGGTTATAATAATTGTACCAATTGAGGCAACCACGTTGGACTTAAGAAATTCTCGATTATCTTAGCTGGATAAGTTGACTTGATCTCTCATCTCTGGCAATTCTTTTAAGAAAAAGAAATAATACGACCCTACAATATAAAATATTCTCACATTGATTCGTCACTAAATGTTTTTCATACTAAAATCCAATGAAAACTTGATAACAGAGCTATACATGTGGAAAAAAAAGAATGAAAACATATTTTAAAAGTTTTAAACTATTCTCCCCCCATCATTAGGCAACAATCAAATCAAGATCTGATTAACAAGCTCTGATGATAAGATTTTATTTTAATATTCCACTCGCAGTACCCATTAAATATTAGAAGTTGTAAATATAAAATAAATAATAGAAGAGAAAGAGAAGTTGCTGCTTCTTGACCGAGAAATTGTTCTTTCTTGTACTTCTCTTTATTTTCTGAATAAGACTTGCGTCCGTGCAGGCTTACTGTTCAGTTGAGGTGAGCTGACCGCATTCAGATCATTGAGACATAAATGCACGGTTTTTCCTTGGTTCGACTTTGATGGTTCATCTAGCCAGTAGTGGCTCGTCGGCCGAAGTGGATGTTGAGTATTTATATCGAATTTATTTGAACCTAATACAATCGATACAGAGTATAAATTTATGTGTAATAATTTATGAAAATTGCAACAAACAGTAGATTAGAATTCATAACTTTAAAAACATAATGGGTTCAATATATACTACTATGTTGAAGGAAATGGCCTAGCACCATTGAGCATAATTGGACTGATTGGGAAGAAGAAGAGAGAAGAGAGCTGCAAAAAATAAACCGACTTGATTGCTTATGATTACCTAATCGTATACTTATACATCAACTGTAATTTAACTCATTAATCACTCTCAACAAACTAACTAACCTCTATTAGCCTCAACTAACTATGTACAACCATTCAATGCTAATAATACAGTGCACAAGTAAGGACAGCTATAACTAAATTCTACATACTAAGAATTTAAATGTTGAATCCATAAAACTTAAATCATGTATCCACCTTTACCCGTCGGGTGTATGTCGGCGGCCTACGGATTTGGGTTCATACTCATCATTTTCTGCTTCAAGCTCATGGGGTGAGTGTATTTGCTGCATCTCTTCTCAATTTTAGTTATAAATTGTCTCGTATCTTCACACTATCACTCCATAGAAGTTATCTGAGAGATTATTAAGTTATATACACTGACAAAAGAATTTGTACACATTTATTGAATGTAGGATAATCCACATTTGACATGATAAAAACCCAAAAGAAAATGAAGGTTGTTGTGTGTGTGTGTGTCTGTGTATATATATATTATATATAAAAGCTTGGGTCGGCAATAGAAAGGAGTAAATGAAAAGTGGGAAGTATGGATGATTATCTTCTCGGATTATGTTAGAACTAGTGATATTGCGCGGTTATAAAAACCTCATTTTATTGTAAACTTTATTTGCTTGTCTCATGACATTCGAAAAATGAAATACACAGGATGCACCACCAATTTGGGCCTAAAAGCAGTAGAATAGTGAGAAGAAAAAAATAGTACTATATGTTAATACCACAAATAAAAAAAGGAGTTCGGTGCATAAAATATTTCATATTCACACAAAGTTTGACAAAAGGTCGCACCCTCAAGGGGTGTATAATTTTAGGTGGGCTGCACCCCACGGGGATGTAATGTAGGCCGTCTAGGTGGTTAATTCCATAGCTCGAACCTATGATCAATAGGTCTGTAGACAACTTCATGGTTGTTTCAGGACTCCTCTTCATGTTAATATTGCTGTGATGTGTTTTGACATATACAAGAATGTAGTGCTTCCTTTTCCCTTCTAGGGCTCAGTCATGAAGCCATTGAATTCCACCTCCTTTCGTTTAACCAGAAATTATAGGGTGAGGAACAAGATGAGGGAATTTGCTAATTGCTTTTAATTGCAAAAAAACACACTCTAACAATGATGGAATTTAGCTAACAAATATTGACATGAAAAAATGCATATACACACTATCTGTTGCCACTCCTGTTTAAGTTCTGGTGATCTCTGATTGATGAAGAGGGCTGCAGAAATTACTATACATCAGGCTATTCATGCTGTAGAACGTCAAATTGAGACACTATTGGGAATTCCTTTTCCAGTAAGTCCACTTTCACTGTTGTCACCTGAGGCATTGGGGTATAGCAACATATATGGCACCTTTACTGGTCCGTTACGATTCTTCCATCTGCTGTCATTGTTCCTTTCCACTATTCTGTTCTCAACGTCTACTAATCTGTCATGGAATCTTTGAAATGCTTGTCGTGGTTGAATATCTGAAGTCCACTCTGGATTGTCTCTCTGTCCCAGATATATCTCGTCTGAAGAATGTCGTGACAATATTTCTATTAAAGAAACACCTAGCAGAGTTTGGAACTGGGCTGTGATAGTCTTCAGGAACGCAAGGTCAGGGTTTGACTCGAGCTCAGCATACTCAGGGGTGCCTGGCTCAGGCATGAATCGGCGGCTTACAGTTGGGCGATTTGGGAGGTAACCAGCATAAGGATACTGCCCAAAGTTGACAGCTGCGTGAAGAGCAGAAGCCACCCATATGATAATTGTGCATGCTTCGACGAGTTCAGCTCGTGTCTGCATTTGAGGCCACCATGGTTCATCTTTCAAGTCACCATGACCTTCATTGCGGACTTCCGTCCACCATGACTGAAGTTCAGTGTCATCACGGATCATGTCATCTGTTGAGTAATAGAATGAACAGTAGTCGTCAACCCAGGCTTCGATTGCTGCCCAGATCTCAAGCCCATCTACAGCAAAAGGATAATCCTCAATTAGAAGTCTAAGACCATAGGGCTGGCTTGAGTCTGGCACTGCTACTCCTCTGCAACAAAGAAAGTGGGAGTGTTAGATTTTGGTCAAGATTGATACTGAGATGGAGTTTATAAATCGAATCTTTGGACACACCTCTTAACCAGATCAGCAGGAAGTCCTTGCTCGGTGAACACCCAGTTCTTATAGACAAAAGAAGACATTTCCATGGCATATTTCCCTGGAAAAACGGTCAGCTCAAGTACTCCACCGGCATTGATGAGTATCTGCCGAGCCAAAGCATTTATATACATGGTATCACGGAAGTGAGGTTGTAAAAGCTTGAATATTGGATGAAGTACACTCAAATGTCTATTTGTAGCAATCACAAATGGCTCTATTACTGCATGAGTATTTAACCTGCAAGTTGAGTTGAAGTTACTGAACTAAACCTATATGGACTAGAACCAAATATTTACATCCTTGCATCATCTACTTTTGCTGAGAAGCTTACCAATGACTGATAAGCTGATGATAGCCAGAATCATTTACAGCGGCATAAGCTTTGGCCAGCTGCCAGACAGTGCCTTCAACGCCCTCGTCGGCTGGTGTAAATACAAGACTGGTGGAACCATGTTTATCTCCTTGTGGATGAGGTAAGCTCAACTCAATTGCAAGTGGCCTCAATGTTCCATTATCTTGAAGAAAAAGGAGAGTCCGACTGGCATAAGTCTTCGTGTTTGTTGTATTAATCCGTCTGAGGTAAGGCATCAATGCATCATGATGGTCTAAAATGAACAGCCTATTACACTCAATTGCCTGCACCCACAAGTTCAGATAATCTTTACCATATTCTTAGAAAAAAGTCAAGTTGTTTCAGGAAATAAAGAAAGACTTTGTTATTTTCCTAGGTTTCTTCGGTATATTAAAGTAAAGAGGAAAATAGGTCAGGAATTTACTTCATCTACAGTTACTCCATCCGTGTTTTTCTCTATGTGCTCCCTTGTGATTGAACTGGTCTGATTACCATATACTTTAGGATCCAACTTGCTAGCCGGGGGAAACTCCTGATAAGCATTTAATGGGTTAGAAACAAGCATGAGAGCAAAGATCATTAAACCAACTAGTACCGTAAATGTTGTTTGATACCTGAAGACGTCGAATGATAACAGGGTTGACTCCAGCTAGCATTTCCCGTCCAAACTCTCCATCTGTCCTCCAGGCAGACCTATCAACTGCAGTAATTTTAAAAAGATGCTCATAATCAGTTTTCAATTCATGATGCAAGATCTAACACCTCAGGAAGTATCTATTATCTAAATAGTTGGAAGGGTAAGCTTGAGAGCCCTTTGGTACCTTTGATTACATCAGGCATCGGAAATTTGAGAAATGCTTCACCATCAGAGCGGACTAGTTCTTTGAGCATCTCCCACGGGATGCATTGCCTGAGTTTGTTTAAATGATGGTCAGGCAGCTTAATCCCACCTTCATAGAGCTTGAGTACGTCTTCAAAGCTATCAAACTCATTGATGGTTTTGTCAAATAAAGCAACAATCTCCGGAATGAGGACCTGACCCAAAGATTTAACAGCATATGCAAGGAAATCTGAGAGCTTCACATGAGTGAAACGCTCATCTCGTGGAACATAAATATTCAAACCTAAAGGTGGCAACCGGCTCTCTGAGTTAGGATCTGAAAAGCCAACAGGAATAGCAGCTGCTTATTATCCATAGTACTTCATTGGTCTTTAATTCACTTCATTCTAATAAAGTTTCTACTGCAATGCAAATCATAAGTCATAACCACTTAATATGATGACTTCAATTTATATGTGATCTAACCTGTTTTAGTTGCACGACGGCTTGTCCTGCCTCTACGAGGATATGGGTACTCCTTCGACCCACCAAGCACAGGCCGAACATATTCTGGCCCCTTATCTGGAAATCCAAGATCATTGTAGAATGCATAATCATACACTCTGTCCCACTCCTTGAGCATGCCTGAACCGCTTCCACGAAGACTAAGAAGCTCCTCTTCCCTGTATGGTCGGAGGTGCTCTGGTGTGTTGCTTGGCAGGTATGTCTGGAAAACCAGCAAATTTGATTTCAGCATATCTTATCATATTGTGAACCTATCAACTGTATACAACTGTTCAGTTATCATTTCTAGAAAAACTCCTATCAGAGCATAGAAATGGTTGTTCAATCTTATCATAATTTAGTTAGTTAAAGAATTTTAGTGACTTTTGTCTATTTAGAACAACAAATAACCTTTTAAGCTCTTAAAGAAAACCCAAAGAGAATGCCCCAAAAGATTATACATGTGTAAAAAGGTCAAAAAGTTGATGAAGTTTCATCAGTAAGTGTCTGGTGGTTGCTACAAATATAAGTGCAACTGTGAGGACTGAACCTCAATGCTGCTTCTGATTTTCAATGTGATTTGCTCTACTTTTGCCTCACCGCTAGTATTGCTAATTTAATGCTAGATATACCTTGTTTGCAAAAAACACACGGTTGTATTTGTAACGATGCGCTGGATACACCCATGAATTGCACATGAAATGAAGTTGACCATGTCCAGGAACATCTTCTAACACGACTGTCCTGAGGTAAAACTGGCTGTGGTGATAGTTCTTGATTATGAAAGCTCCAGGAACTCCCATGGACTCATCCCAGTCAAATGTCACATTAAATGTAGCATCTCCTGCTGATATTGACGTCAATGTGGATATCCATTTTTCCAGGAATGCTGGTTTTCCCAACTTCCCTTTACTTCCATTTCCTACAAAATTTAAACATCCTAAACTTCAAGGTGTCTGTATTAAGTATACAAACTATACCATTTCCTTTTAAATACCAAATTGAATATTAACTAGAGATGAACTCCTAAACTTCAAGGTGTCTGTATTAAATATACAAACTATACCATTTCCTTTTAAATACCAAACTGAATATTAACTAGAGATGAACTCTTTTTTCTTCAGTTCAGAACGGAGGTAGGACTAAGTATGGTACAGTATGGTACGATATTGTAAGTTTCAGTTTGGTAATTTCAATTTTTGAAAATACTATACCATTGCCATACCAAATTAATTCAGTATGTTTTAGTATTTTAAAGTTCAGTTCGGTATTTTTTTTTTAATAAATACCATTTTCATAGAAAATGAATACTATAATACCAGAACCGCGATATCAAAAGTTTTAGTTTTGATATGCTATTCAGTATCTACCATACCACACCCACCCCTAAACGGAGGTATGATGATCCCTGTGAAAGTTCCCTTTTCTATCTTTATTTATGGCTTGGAAACAGAATTTTAGTGAATTTGATGCTTTGACTATCTTATGAAGGGGCTACAGAGAAAAGGATTCAATTAACAAGAGGAAAAGAACAACCTTTTGGGTGCTTTTGCTACTTTTAGATATTAATCAAACTTACATCTGTCTAACAATTGAAGCTTTTAGAGGAGGTGGTCACACCATTCAACGTGACATTAGTGTTGTCAAAAGATCCTTTTTTCAAGTCTCATGATTATCCATATATATATGTATACTTTCACGTACTTGGTCTCAGAAAAAGACTCGCATATGAGAGGGCATGTTGTAGGCATAAATAAATAAAGTGTACTCTCTGTAGTAGTTTAAGCTGTAAATAAGGTAGTTACACAATTCAACAGCCACAAATTTGGGAGGAAAGATCAGGAAAACACAGATCAGACACACTCAGAGAACTGGACCAGGATCAACTTAACTTGAATCACCAATATTTTGTTATTTAAAGCATGTGGAAAATCCAAACTCTATCTTCTGCTACTTGGTTTCATCATTGAAAAAGGATACTGAAGTTGGATTAGAGAGAAATCATTTTTAGTCATTAATTAGTTTTCCATGTTACCTCTTGTTGGGCAGAAAACTAGAACAGAAGGAAAAGGAGATACCAGGTTCTGCATGGTCTGCGCTGATGAGCTGCAGGGAGACACCTTTGCCGAAGACTTCATGAACTCGATCAAGGAAAGAAGAACCAACATCCGTCAAGTCCAAGACATTCTTCTTCATCAATACAACTGTCCCTTTAACCTTCTTTCCGTTGGTATGGTTGTTGCCGTTGTTCTCTTCTGTAGTGTCATGATTCTTCCCACACACCACCTGGAGCAGTTTCTCCAGCATCTCTGCAGAACATAGTGGAAAGATACCCATTGAGAAAAGTTTGGAAGTCACAAATAGAAATTTTTTTAAGTTAAAATGAAGGGACCAATATGAGTATTTATAAGGCAAGGTATCATCTTACCTCCAATTGGAGCTACAGTAGCAGTGGTAGACTTGGAAATGTGTATGTTCACAACTTCTTGACCAAGAATTTTGTATTCTTCTAAGCCCAACTTGTACACTTCTTATACTAAGTCATACATGGAAATACTGTGATATAAGAAAGTTGCAATCTTTAATAAAAGAAAAGTTTAAAGAAGTTATTCCATCTTGGCTAATCCCATCTGGCATTTTGATTAAAATATTATCATGTTGATTTCACAAATAATATTGGCATACATCCTATAAGCTTAGTGCAACCCATGAATTTTCCATGGGAACTAATTCAATTGCTTTAAGTTTTTTTCTTTGACCTATTATGATGGATTTCTCTATGTTCTTGGTCTTTTCTTTGTTTCCCACTTCTGATTCACTCACTGAAAGTGATGACAATCGGTTGAGAGATGGAACAGGGGTTATAATAAAAGTGACAACAGATATAAAATTTAATGCGGTTTATCAGCAGAAACTTTACAACTTGACCAATAGAGATGTTTAAAAGACATAATAGTCTCACATTTTTTTCCTTTTGTGCCAAGAATCTTCCAGGAGGAAGACAAGAAAAGAAAAGTAAAAAGGGCACTTGGCCACTGGGGTTCCTCCCCTCCCCTTCTCAAACCATCCCACCACCTACTCAACTCCAATGTCTCAGAAAAGGGTCACACGTTAGGTTGATAAAGGAGTCAACAAATCCCTTCTGGTGGGTATCGAGGGGGTGTAGTGGGGAGTGGGCTATGTAAGTAAAGCAGATATTATACTAATTACTAACCTTTAGTAGAATGTGAGAACATGCAGCTGTCAACACAGGGAATCTCATCAATCCAGTGCTCGCGAGGAAATTTCTTAAGATGGAAAAGAAAAAGGAAAGAAAATGACATTGACCGGAAAAAAAAAAGGGTGGATTCTTGATTTACCGGCAAAGTAAAAGAGTTTCCCGCGGAGGAGACTAAGGAATTTTGTTCTTTTCTGGAGTCAACAGACAAAATTATTTATATATTTAAAAGAAAGGTGCACGTGGCGTGGTTCATTGGAAAATGTGGATTATTCCCTTGGGAGTATTTAAACTACCACTCAACAAATTTTCCTTCCCAAAATCTAGGTGGAAAGTGTTGTGACGGTTAGATTCACCAAAATTTTCATTCAAAACTTATAATATTTTGATCGCCAAAGTGTATTAAAGCTACACTATGTTACCATTTGGTAGTATCATGTGCCTTAATGACATATATTTGTTTTCTTTAATATGATTTTCTCAAGCGTTCTAGTAATACAGTTGTCATCTGTTTTGGTTTGGGAGAATAATATGCTAAGTCGTTTGGCAGAATGGAGTAGAAAAAATAATGTATGCATAAGTTTTATGTATTACTAATTCTTGTTTGGTACATTTTTTCAACCTATGATATTAGTAATACAGTGATTTTTAATGCATGCATTAGCATGGTTAAAAACATAATTGTTCCTCAAAACCTTTTCCACATCATTTATATCTTATATGTGGAGGATATTTTTATAGACAAATAATTTGTTTTCAAATTATGCAATGAATATTATTTTTAACACATCAAATCAAATAGTACATAAGAAATAATCTCAACATAACTAGTTATAGCATTATCAATGTCAACATTACTAATACACTCTGTTCAGCATTATATATCCTACCAAACGACCCTGACTGGATTGCCTCAAAAATTTCATTTCATTCCCTTTGTGATAAGTCGATAATAAAAAGTTACTCATAAGAGTAAATTCAATTCGATTTACAAATCTGGTTCAGGCTTTGACATTTGATTTTTTTTTCTTAATATCATATTCACTTATGTATATACGAAAGAGTTCGTCCTTTCTCGAAGAAATAATTATGAAGATGATGTATAAATTCACCCTTTCCCCAGCAGGCCATACAGCTTCCAAATTCTAATAATTCTTGCAGTATTAGAGAGATTTGGTAATAATATTTTGAAGCTATTTACAAATTTTTGGACTTCAACTTATTTTTGTCCAAAAATCTGTGAGAAAGTATGAAAGCTTTAATTTTCTTACACTTCCACAATCTCAAAAAAAAAAAATGTCTGTAAGGCTGTAACCGAAAATAGAAGCAACATTAATTATTTTATAAATGCTCATAATGCACTAATTAGAAAATTAAAAATAAAATAGTTTTCTTTTATCGAAATATAAAAAAGGTGTTGGCCTTGTGGAGGCCTGATTAATTAGGTCCGTTAGAAATCCTAATAACCCTAGTCTATTTCTATAAATAGATAGCTTGTACTTGTAATCTACACACCACAAGAGAGAGAGTAATAAAATTCCTCCTAGTTGCAGTTGTGGACTAGGTCGTTAGACCGAACCACGTAAACTCTTGTGTTTCGTTTGTGTTCCGTTTTTCTCTATTTTCTCGCAGTTAATTTGTGTGTGTGTGTTTATTGTTGTTATTCCGTTGTCCCAACAAGTGGTATCAGAGCGAGGTTATACACACGAAAAAAATAGCAGATCGGAACAAATCGAGCAGCAGTCATCGTCGCTGCCGCCGTCGCGAGCAGCAGATCGAGCAGGAGGTCGAGTCGCCGGAGAAAACTTTTTTTTCACCGGCAGGTACTGTTTCGCCGGAAAATTTTTTTCAGGCAGAAAAGTTTTTTCAATTGGTCTCTTGTTGGTGGTGGTCCGAGTTAACTTTGTTGGTGCGTATTGGTTTTGTCATTGAATTTCTGACGAAGTTACCAAGATCTGAGATCAGTTGTACCGGGTACCTCATCTAGTCGTTTGAGATGGCAGAAGATGGGAAGTATCGAGTTGAAAAGTTTGATGGTGCAGATTTCAGTTGGTGGAAAATGCAAATTGAGGATTTGCTGGTTCAGAAGGAGTTAGACATGGTATTGGGTGACAAGCCAGAAAAGATGTCTGATGCAGAGTGGGCAGGTTTGGATCGGAAAGCCATGGCGGTTATCCGACTCTCGTTGACCAAGAATGTTGCGTTTAACATTCTGAAGGAGAAGACAGCGAAAGGTGTCATGGAAGCGTTGTCTAACATGTACGAGAAGCCATCTGCAGCAAACAAGGTCTTTCTGATTAGAGAATTGGTGAACACAAAAATGAAGGAAGGCAGTTTAGTTACCGAGCACATAAATACAATGAATTCAATCTTAGCCAGACTTACGTCAGTGGGCATTAAGTTCGATGATGAAGTTCAAGCCTTACTACTGCTATCGTCATTACCTGACAGTTGGTCCGGAACGGTTACAGCAGTTACCAGTTCAGCAGGACCCGATGGATTCACTTTTGAGAAGATTCGTGATCTCATTCTAGGCGAGGATGTCAGAAGAAGGAGTTCTGGGGAATCATCGAGTGAATTGCTAAATGTCAGCAGAGGAAGGAGAAATAGCAGAGGTAGTGGGAGCAGGAACAGAAGAAGGAGTCAGTTGAAGACTCAGGATCGCTCAGATGTAACGTGTTGGACGTGCAAGGAGGTGGGGCATTTCAGGAATCAATGCCCGAATAATAAACAAGTTAACATTACAGGAGACTATGCTCATAATAATCTCTTGATATGTACCGTGGAGAGCAGTGTGGATTCCTGGGTCATGGATTCTGGTGCTTCATTTCATGCTACCCACAGCAGTGAAGCATTGCAGAATCTGAAAAAAGGGGATTTTGGAAAGGTAAGACTAGCAAACAATAAAGTTCTTGATGTAACGGGCATGGGTGACATGATTCTGAAAACTTCAGTCGGTTCGTGGACTTTAAAGGATGTCCGAGTGATTCCAAGCTTGAAGAAACGGTTGATCTCTGTTGGGCAGTTGGATGATGAGGGACACGATGTTAAGTTCGGAAACGGGCAGTGGAAGGTGATGAAGGGGAACTTGGTCATAGCTCGAGGAAAGAAACGGAGTTCGCTGTATATGGTCTATTTACCATCTGAGGGAGTGACTGTCCCAGATCAGAAGAGAAACAAAATCCGGTTCACAGAGTCTCGTGGGCAGAAGAAGGTTCATTTTGCAGGAGATAAACCCAGAGCCACAGGTCAGATTCAGGTTGAACGTGCTTGGAAAGGTTCAGGTAAACCAGTCAGGGATTTTCGTGGCAGTGGGAGCACCGGCAGTCAGCCAGTTAAAACTTCAGCTAGAGTTACCAGACAGTGGGTTAAGAGAACCAGTGTTCCAGCTGTCAAAGTCTCTCCGGATGATTACCTGCTAACTATGGAGAGTGTTGTTTGTTCTCAGAGTATCCCAGGATTCGGCAGTTCGTGCAAGTGGGAGTCGGTAGGGACAGAGGATGAGTCAGGGGCAGTTTTAGTCGTGACTGATGTTGGAGCTTGGGGAAGCTTCAACGGGCCTTCAGGTTAACTGATGAAAAGGTCGCTGCAACCAGGAAGATGAGGAGGAGATTACTAGACGTACAAGTGCTCACAATGGATGACAGTTGAAGATTATCATGCCTCCAAGTGGGAGATTGTTGGGCTTGTGGAGGCCTGATTAATTAGGCCCGTTAGAAACCCTAATAACCCTAATCTATTTCTATAAATAGATAGCTTGTACTTGTAATCTACACACCACAAGAGAGAGAGTAATAAAATTCCTCCTAGTTGCAGTTGTGGACTAGGTCGTTAGACCGAACCACGTAAATTCTTGTGTGTCGTTTGTGTTCCGTTTTTCTCTATTTTCTCGCAGTTAATTTGTGTGTGTGTGTTTATTGTTGTTATTCCGTTGTCCCAACAAAAGGCTGAGAAATACCAAATGCATAACTAATTAAACATTTAAATAGAAAATTAGAGACCCTGAAGAACTGAAATTGCCTGAAGGCTGAAGCAAATCTATGTATCGTATTGATTACGAGTTTACATAAATTTAATAATTTTTTTTTAGTTATATGATATAAATATTTAATGATAAACTCATTTATTATGGTATAATATTAACTTGGGGTTCAGGAACCTAAAAAACTGAAGGATTTCACCAATGTTATCCTAAAGTATTGCTTTAGTTATCCTTATCCTAAGCCAGAAGCTAAGAATAACTATGATAGTGATTACTACTGAAAAGAAGTCATCCCAATATTAAGGGAATTAAAAAATATATACATTTAGTTAGGTTCTTAATTTAAAAAGTTGTACCATTGTGTTCGTATTGTATTATTTTGATAAATATAATATTTGACTAAATCATATAGTTTTTTATATTACACAATGTCACTCATTAACAATTTAAAAAATAAACCTATAAAAACAGTAGAGTATGGGATAGAACTACTATATAAAGGTGGTAGTACAAAAGATAAAATAAGATTATTAATACGTATAGACAAAATGAGAAGAAAAAAATAAGGTAACGACATTGTCACACCAAATTAATCATTACACAAAAGACACCTTTTGATGATACCTAACAATGAATTTAAACAAACAATTTTTTTAAAAAAACATTATATTTAAACTAAGCAACGCAATATAAAACAACCATCCAAACAAACTGTTAGCAATTACTATTAGTAGCCGTTGATTACAACAACTAACAAATTAAATAACAACTTCAACAAACCAAGCTTTTGGTTAAATAATACAATTCAACCCTTAAAGTTAAGAATTTGAATTTAATAATCTTTTAGTATAAATTATGATCGAATTTAATCTGGATGATCTCCTCTTAATTTTGTAAATTAAAAAACAAAAACCGAACACACTTTGCACTAATGAGTCCTATTTAATATATATATATATAATATATACACACACAATTTCTTTTGCCATTATATATATATATATATTGTTTTAAAAAAATATCACTTTCTATATTTAATAATATTTTAACTCTAACACCTAATTCTACCTAACATATGTAATACCACAAAACTTTAAAAAATATTGTGGTAAAACACATTTTTAATTTAAGACTACGAACTTTTTTTTAAAAAAAAAAATTATTTTCTCAAATTTCATGTTGAGTCAAACAAAGAAAAAAAATTAAAACAAAAACCATATTAAAGTGAAGTTTAAAAATAAATAAAAGTAATTTAATCAAATTATCTTTTGAATTAATATTTTCTTAAGAAATTTGAAAAAGATAAATATGATGACTGATGAGTAAAATTTATTAAAAATGAGTACAGTTAAATCTATCTATAGTGACAGCATTTGTCTTAAAATTTTATGGTTGCTATAGTGAAGTGATGTTATATATGTATACTGATATTTGACGTTTAGATCTCGTTTAACTGTTATAAGCAAAAATACGCAAATATCTAGTTTAATGATTTTATGTACCAAGAGGAAGGAATGTATTTGTTAATCATTTTCACCAAAAAGGTAAATTAAAATAGAAAGAGTATGAATGTAAAAAAATCAAAGTCTTTCCTTATGAAGTTACGACCATAACTGATAGATACTATTTTAATATAATATTTTCTTTTTAGATATTCTTACTTGAAATTTAGTATGTGCATGACATTAATGATGATTATCATAAATATTTTAATATTTATTTACACAAAATATATTTTTTATAAAATATTATCGCACAATATTTGAAAATAATTATTATAGAGGAATAGTTTTATAAAAAGTATATCATTATTATGAACGTCACTGTTGTAATATGTAGAATATTATTATAAAAAAGTAAAGTATAATATAAAAAATCAATTCAAAAAAAAATTAAATTAATATAATAATATACTATTATAATAAATAATTGCTATAGAAAGATTTAACTATATTTCACGAAAGTTCTACTCCTGTATATAGTTCTTCATGACAGGTAGATTACTATCCAAATTAATTTGACAGGTAGATTAGTATCCAAGTCTTTCTTTATCTTTTACAACCTGGCATATATTTTATTAGTAAGTCACGTCTTTTTCTGCTCTTTTCTGCAAGATCCTCGCGGTTCTTTATTTTGATTATGTATATTTATATATTATAAGGCCATACTTGTTTCACTTTTCTTGGAAAGTTTAATATACTGTTCAAGTTATTTGTGTACTTTTTTGCGTGTGTACTCTTTTTTGTATTTATATCATTAATTTCAGTAAGATAATTTATAATAATATAATATTTTTATTTTTTCTATTTTAAATTTGATAAAATTAATTTTAAATTTTATATTCAATTAAATATTATCACAAATATTAAAACGAAAGGAATAAAATTTTTCATCCCAAAATAAATGAATTGTGTGGTTATTCAACATTTATCGAGTGTTTTCTATATGTAAAAGTTAAATATACTTACCCAGTTAGTTAGTTACGTTGATTAATTCGCTTTTAGATATCATGTCGTAAAAACACGTATACGTTTTCTAGCTGTTCCTTGATAAATAATGCCGTATAAGTTGTCATTCCCTAGCATTGTTTTTTTTTTCTTTAAAAGAAAAAATATTTATCTTTTTTTGTTTATTTTAATTATCGTACTTATTAAAAATAACTGATTCAAAATATCAAAACACTTTTTCTATTCATTTTTTATTTGTTCAAACTTTTACATTTATCTGTTCACTTTCGCATGTCCAGAGAAAAAATTGTCCCTCGCTTTTATTTATTGGATAAAAATATTTTAACATGGATCAAATTTATTTCTCTTTTTTATTTAGTGGATTAGAAATATGTTTAACATATTAGAAATAGTTCAATAATATTCTTTTTTTTCATTTAGTAAATCAAACATATTCTTATCGTATTAGAAATCGCTCAAAACTATCCTACTTCTATCTTCTAACCCTAAGAAATATCAAATTTTCACACAAATTTCTATTATTTAACATCTCAATTATACAAGAGAGTAAAAAAGTAAAAGCTTCAAAGACAGATTTTATAAGCATATGACGTTTTCACTCTGATGAAATAATTATCTCATAGACAAGTCGTGCATTTCAAGACTTAGTACCTTACCTACTTCATTAATTAATCTTTACACGTAATCGAAAAATAGAAAAATAAATCCTTATTTTTTTCGAAAAGTATAGTGTACACGTTCATGATGCATTATTTAACAAATATATATATATTGCATATGATATCAAAGCCATCAATATGTTTACAGATACGAAACATGATAAACATTTGACCATCAAGCTTTTCTTGCATCGGAAAACATTAATATTTTGTTTATTCCAAAATTTATGAGAGGTTAGGATAGTTCGGGTCACGTGTCATGATTGAATATAATGTTTGCTTTGTGAGCTTAATTAGTTAAAAAATAAAATTATATTTTTTATTATTGACTATAACTTTTGATATGAAAGCGTTTGATCTTATTTTTAATATATTTTTCTTTTTCATTCTTTTTAGGTGTATGGTTATCTGTTATAACGTTTGAGCATTCAATAAAACCTTTAATTTTAAATGCATTATTCTTTAAAACCTTTAACCAGCACAAATTTAACACCAAATAGAACAGCGCTCATTGACTTTTTTCAAACATATAGGAAATGATATATATAATGTACAGTTGAATGCAAAATCATATTATACTAATATATACATCAATCCAACAACGTATATAATTTTACTCATAGGGGGTGTCCCTTATGAAGGAAAATATATTATTTTTTTCTCATGTTCAGTTGGTTAAAAATTTTTAAAAATTATTTTTTTTAGGAATACGAACTTCTTGAAAATAAGGAAAATAACTTTCCTGATGAAAGTTTGATCATTCCCTGATCAAATTTACTCCTCTCTTCCATCTACTGAATTAAAAATATTTTTAACGTATTAGAAATGACTAAAAAATATCCTTCTACTTATTGAATCAAAAATACCCTTAACGTATTAAAATTTGCTCAAAAATATTCTACTTTTAACCCTAAAATTAAATTTTCACACGAAATTTCTACGATTTAACATCTCAATTATACGACTGAGTAAAAATGTAAAAGCTTCCCTATAGCATGTGATGTTTTTACTCTATGATGAATAATTATCTCATAGACAAGTCGTGCATTTCAAGACTCAGTACCTTACCTACTTCATCAATTAATCTTTACACGTAACTGAAAAACAAAAAATAAATCCTTTTTTTTTTCGAAAAGTACGGTGTACACGTACTTGATGCATTATTTTAAAAAATATATATATTGCATATGAATATCAAAGCCATCAACATGTTTATAGTGCGAAACGTGATAAACATTTGACCATCAAGGTTTTTTTTATTAGATAACATCAATATTTTGTCCATAGAAAATTTTATGAGGGGCTAGGATGATTTGAGTCGAAGTTATAATCGAATATGATGCTTATTTAATGAGTTTAATTAAAAATTAAATTACATAATTATTATTAGTTATAGCTTTTGGTACGATACTAACCATTTGATTTTAGGTGCATTATTCTGTAAGACCTTTAACCAGCACGAATTTAACATCAAATCGAACAGCACTCATGGCTTTTTTCCACTGTTTAAAACTGTTTTTCTACACATATAGGAAATGATATATGATATATAACGTATTAAAACCACAGGTGAATGCAAAATTATATACTAATATATACACCAATTCAGGAACTCCTTATAAAAAAAATGACTTTCTCAAGATAAAAGTAGGAAAAACAAGTCGCGTTGTGATTTTTTCTCCATCCTCACAACTACCAACCCCACTCCTCACCTCCACCCCGATCCACCCAAGTCCACCCCACCCCACGCCCCGCCCCGTCCCTCCCTCTCTTCTCCTCCACCTATAACACCCATCACCCTATTTTACTTTTATTTTATTCTCATATTTTTATTAGATATATATAAATGTTTATAAAAAAATTAGTTGTACTTCCCTAATGTCAAAAATAGACCTAGAAAATCGATCTCAGGTCAAAAATCAATTTGAAATCAAATCAAAGGTCGGTAAAAGTTCTGATCGAAAAAAAATTGATCTCAGGAGGTTGATTTTTTTTTTTTGAAAAATACCAATCCTCTCCAGGACGAAAAATACCGATCCAACCTCGATTTTATTTAATTACACAATTATAAAGTACACCATCTGGTGGTTCAAACCCCATTTTTACTACGGTAGGATGCACCACTAGACTATTGGTGCTTACTTTTAAGACTGTGTTTTTACGTATTTATACACTTTAATTTTCTTCGTAAAAAAAAGGACCTCTAAAGGTCCTTTCTTTTCTTTGCAAAAATTGATCTCAATAATTCGATTTTTGTATTTTTTTTTTTAAGAAACTGATCTTAAGATGTCATATTGTATTATTTTGATTTTAGGCACTAAAAAAATCGACCTCGTAAAGCTGGGGTCTCATACCTTTTTTTAAGTTTGATTTTTGACAGTTTTTTCATATTTAAAATTAGGTAAATGATATAATCTGCTAATATGTTGCTTTCCCTCAGTAAATGAGCAAAAATTACTTTTTCTTCTACTCTCATCTTGTTAATGCTCTGAACTTCCTTGCTCATGCATCAAGGGCAGTCCAATATTCCATCTAAAATAATTTACGTTATCAATGAATCTCTTTCCACTATTACATGACGTAGATAATTATACATACAATACAGTAAAGAAAAATATGATATGGTATTGAAAATTTTGCTTTGATAATTTTGTTTTTAAATTTTTAAAAATATAATATTATTATCATACTAAATTAAGTTGATATGATTTGGTATTTTAAAGTTCGGTTTCATATTTTATGATATGATTAATCGATACTCATAGTTTGTTCAACTGTGACTTACATATACTCATATAATAGAGAATTAGACTTCGACTTTACATAAAAAGAATATTTCAATCAAGATAGAGTAGTCAAAGTGACGGAGATGAGAAATGATAACCTTGAATGTGAGTCTTCGTGAAACAAAACTTGACTTTATATAGGCAAAGTTAAAGAATACCACAAGATGACAAACTTACAAATTAAAGTTTGGGGATTATAAATGTGAAAAGTTTGAAAATTATGAATATTATTAAGAGTATAAATATAAGATGTGTGAATTATGAGTAGTTACTCTTTGTAAATAAATTAAATAAAAAAAAATACTTCAAATATTAGGAGATATTATGTCATTTTATAATTAGAAGAAGGTTAAAAAAAAAGTTCTTTTTGGTCAAAAAGAGGTGTCACATCACTCTTATTTTGACTATTTTTATACACACATACATGTGTGCGCAAGCACGCACGCGAACACACACATTTCATTTTAACATTTTTTATTTTTCATGGAGGAAATGAAATGTTGTAGTAGTAAATATTTAGGCTTTTAAATATTACAATAAAAAATAGGAATAAGTGGTGTAGTAAATTTTGAGATATTTAATTTTTCTCACAATGAAAAATAGAAATGAATGAGGAGAGTAGCAATTGCCATATTTATATTCGTATAATAATAAGTAAATAAAAATGTAAGAGAAATTATCAAAAAAATGAGAAAAAAAATAAATAGGATTTTTGATCATAGAGAGGTGCCACACCACTTCTCTAATGCTTGACTCTATATTATGTATAAATTTTATATATTTATATACCAAAGTAAGAAAATGAGAAATTACTTATTTTCATAAAAAAATATCTTGGATGAAAAATATTTTCCTCCTCGCATCGAACACACCCATAGCTTTGATGAGTTGAAATAAATGATGAAAGGTAGTGGAAGTGGCAGACCAAAAGAAGCAAAAACATGAGAAGGGATAATTGTACATTGCTGTACTATAACCAACAAATTTAACTCAATTTTTAATTCGACTTATAATTGGACGTTTATAATATTAATAATGATGGCGGAAATCTTAGACTTGTTATAAAGTGTGAAAAAGTCATACACAATGACAAAGTAGCACTGGTCTTAACATTAATCCAACATGTTTCATGTAATGGCTGCTACTAATTATGTTTACTAATTAACTCTTGTAAACAATAATAATTAAAGGCTGATCAATTCTTTTTTTTTCTTTTCTAATTTATTTGCTTGTAATCTTAAAGAACATTACGCAATTTTAAAAATGAATGTTTAAGCGATATCATTATGAAAATTCTACTCCTTTCTTCTCAAATTATCAATCATAACTTCTAAGAATACTTGTCTAAAATTAGTTATCATTTCAAAACTTCAAGACAAAATTAATTATTTATCCCATTCAATTTTTAGTAGAAATTATTTTGAAGATTACAAATACCTTAATAGAATAAATAATTAATGAAGAGAGATTATATCTTAAGATAAAAATATGGTGATGAAATAATATTTAAAAAAAAATCCTCCTGATTAATACTTTGCTAAAGAACACATAAAAAAGAAATATGACAAACAAGTTTAGATGAAGTGAGTGGTAAACATCAGCAAAGAACGTCTAATTAATTACAGTTTGCAATTTCTTGGGATTAACCAAACGTTTTAATTGGAAAACTGTCATCATCTTGAGGATGAAGTTTGAATAAGTTTCATTTTTTTTTTTAAGTGATAAACTCAATCAAATCATATAGCCAAATTCATGTATCTGGGGGCAGTAGTCATTTTCTTTTGGTTAATTTTTTTATTTTTTATTTTTGGACAAGTTACCAATAAAAAAAATATTGGTAGGTTGACATTTGAAAAATCAACTCAAATTACTTGTTCAAGAACGTTTCATTTCATGGCTGCTAATTATTTAATTTGTATCACCAATTAGCTAATAAAATTAGTAAAAGAAAGAAGTTAATTAATTACAATTTGCAATATTTTTTGGGATAAAGCAAAGATGGGTAATTGGAATATTAGTCAAGTAGTCATCATCTTGGAGGATAAAGAGTTTGAATAATATAATTAATCTCTTCTTTTGCTTTATTTTAAAGTGGTCCAAAACTTTGGATTAGTATTTGGGGTTTTATTTTGCAAGATTTTGTCTAGTAGTTGTTGTTATAACATTACGAAAACAAAAACAAATGATCGATTAGGTGTTTCAAAGAGCCACCATTACAATATGAGAAAGGTGGTTTTAAATTAATCGCCAAAGTGACGTTTTAAAACACACTTTACAATTCCAAGGACACTTCATTTTCACTGGGTCTGTTTGAAATGTTACAGTGTAATGTTGTGGAAATTCGAGCTATTTTCCACCAATAGCAAAACTAATAATGGCTAACAATGATAAATAAGAAACAGAAAAGAGAATAAAGAGAATACCAAGATTTGACGAGGTTCGGCCAATTATGCCTAAATCCCCGGACACCACTACAAATATATTTCTTCGAGAAATATTATAAGAGAGAAAATAAACTTAGCCTCTAGAAGAGTTAGAAGGCTTCAAGTTTGGTGTGTTAAAACCAAAAGGGGGAGGCTTCCTTTTATAGTCTAAGGTTGCCTCCCTATTTCTACTCATCTTCCAATGTGGTACTTTGAGCCAAAAAACAACAAATCTCAACCTTGGCAAAAAGTCCCAAAAGTTACAAAATCTTCTCTCACAACTATCTCTAGTAGTGTCTTCAAATGCACCTATGGTGCTACCCATCTGCAATCTTCACAATATTGATCAAATTCATACAATGTTGAAATTTGATCGATGTCACTATCTTGGTCATCATATCTGCAGGATTTTCAGCTGTCTGGATCTTCTGAAGTAGTATTTCACCTTCTTCCAGAATCTCCCTTACAAAGTGATATCGAACATCTATATGCTTCGTTCGTGCGTGATAGACTTGGTTCTTTGCTAAACAAATAGCACTCTGACTGTCACAATGCACCTTGACGTGCTTTTGACCAACCCCCAAATCCTTCAGCAACCCTTGAAGCCAAATAGCCTCTTTAACAGCTTCGGTAACAGCCATATACTCTGCCTCTGTAGTAGACAAAGCGACTGTTGACTGCAAAATAGACTTCCAACTAACCGGTGCCTTTGTAAGTGTAAACACATAACCGGTAGTTGATCTTCGTTTGTCCAAATCACCAGCATAGTCGGAATCACAATATCCAACTACATATTGACCAATCTTTTTATCCTGCTCAAATAATAACCCAACATCCACGGTGTTCCGAATATACCGTAGAATCCATTTGACAGCTTGCCAATGTCCTTTACCAGGATCATGCATATACCTGCTCACAACCCCAACTGCTTGTGAAATGTCAGGTCTTGTACACACCATAGCATACATCAAGCTACCAACAGCATTTGCATAAGGAATTTTTGCCATATATTCTCGTTCAGCATCATTCTTCGGAGATAAATCAGCACTAAGTTTCATATGAGGAGCAACTGGGGTACTCACAGATTTTGACTTGTCATTGATGCCAAAACGTTGCAGCACCTTTCTCAGATATTGCTTCTGAGTTAGACGAAGTTGCCCCAATTGTCTGTCTCTATTTATCTCCATGCCGAGAATCTTCTTAGCTTCCCCTAAATCTTTCATCTCAAATTCTTGCTTTAGTTTAGCTTTCAGTTTGTCAATTTCTCCAGAATTCCTTGAAGCTATCAACATATCATCAACATAAAGAAGAAGATAGATGAAAGATCCATCTTGTAGCTTGCGCAAATACACACAATGATCGTATTTGCTTCTTGTGTACATCTGCCCCAACATAAACTTGTCAAATCGCTTGTACCACTGTCTTGGAGATTGCTTCAATCCGTACAATGATTTTTCAAGTTTGCATACCATATTTTCTTTCCCAGCAACCTTGAACCCTTCTGGCTGAGTCATATAGATTTCCTCCTCCAAGTCTCCATGTAAAAATGCAGTTTTTACATCAAGTTGAACTAGTTCCAAATCCAGCTGAGCTACCAAGGCCAATAAGATTCTGATAGAGGAATGTTTCACTACTGGAGAAAAAACTTCATTATAGTCAATTCCCTCCATCTGAGCATAGCCTTTAGCTACCAATCTCGCCTTGTAGCGAATGCTTTTCTTGTCAGGAAATCCTTCTTTCTTTGTATATATCCATTTGCATCTAATAGCCTTCTTTCCCTTCGGTAGACTTGCTAGCTTCCAAGTCTGATTCTTATGAAGAGACTGCATCTCTTCATTCATAGCATTCTTCCACTCTTCATCTTCGGAACTTTGAATTGCTTCTTGATAAGTGGTAGGAATTTCATCATTCACTATTATAGATGCATGAGCCACCATATCACTAAATCGAGCAGGTTTGTGTCTTACCCGTTGTGGCTTCCTTAATGCAATAGGTTTTTCTTGCTGGTGAGGTCCTTGGGTTGGAACCTCTTCTTCATTTGACTCCTCTTCTGCCATAGGAGTTTCTCCATCTTTGTACAGAACTGGATTGATTCTCCTTTCAAACTCCACCTGTTGCGGAGAACTATTGATCTGTTGAATGTCATCCTTCTTCAACATGGAAGATTCATCAAAGGTAACATCTCTGCTAAGGATTATCTTCTTTGTTTCAAGACACCAGAGGCGGTATCCTTTAACACCAGTAGTGATCCCCATAAAGAGCGCTTTCTTGGCTCTCGGATCCAACTTCGATCCCTTCACATGATAGTATGCAGTGGAACCAAACACACGTAAGGAATCATAATCATTAACAGGTTTTCCAGACCAAACCTCTAAAGGAGTTTTACCACCAATAGCAGTTGATGGTAAACGATTAACAAGATGGCTTGCATATCTCACAGCCTCAGCCCAAAATTGTCTGTCCAACCCAGCATTAGACAGCATACACCGAACTTTCTCCAACAATGTTCGGTTCATCCGTTCGGCCACCCCATTCTGTTGTGGTGTATGTCTAACTGTGAAGTGTCTCACAATACCTTCATCTTGACAAACTTTGTCAAACGGATCACTTCGATATTCACCTCCGTTGTCTGTTCTGAGGCGTTTGATCCTTTTGCCAGTCTGAGTTTCAATCATCTTTTTCCACTTAAGGAAACAATTTAACACTTCATCCTTTGACTTCATAGTGTACACCCACACTCTTCGTGAGAAGTCATCAACAAAAGTAACATAATAGTGTTTTCCTCCCAAAGAAGTTGTCTTGGAAGGACCCCACACATCAGAGTGAACATAATCCAGAATACCTTTAGTATCATGGATTGCAGTGCCAAATTTCACTCTCTTCTGCTTTCCCATCACGCAATGCTCGCAGAAATTCAGCTTACAAGTTTTTGCATCTTTCAATAATCCTTGCTTTGCTAGAAGTTGCAAGGATTTTTTCACTTGCATGCCCCAATCGCATATGCCACAACTTAGTTGCATCTGACCCTTCATCATCAAGAGTTGCAACTGCAGCTGTCCCAACAATTGTATTACCATCATAGTGATACAAATTATTCTTCCGGGTGCCTTTAAGCATCACCAGACCTCCAGAGACTATTTTCAAGACTCCATCTCGCATTGTCACCGTCAATCCTTTGGATTCTAGGACTCCCAAAGAGATGAGATTCTTCTTCATGTCAGGTACATACCTGACCTCTGTCAAAACTCTAGTTGATCCATCATGATTCTTTAAGTTGACTGAACCAATTCCTATTGTTTCACAAAATGTGTCGTTGCCCATATAGACAACTCCACCGTCTATCTCTTTAAACTCAAAGAACCACTCCCGGATATGACAAATATGTTGGTTGCATGCTGAGTCAAACAACCACTTGTCAGATCGCCTTGTGGAGGTTGTAACAACCAGTGAAAGATCTGAATCTTCATCACTGTATTCAGCAGCACATGACTCTGCAACAGCTTTGCGTTTTTCAACTTTGCCCTTATTTTTCAATTTCGGGCAGTCTTTCTTCCAGTGCCCCTTCTCTTTACAAAAGGCACATTCATCTTTATTCGGTCTGCCTCTTGACTGAGATTTTCCTCTTCTTCCTTTCTTCTGGTTTTGTGGTCTGTCTCTAGCTACCAGTGCTTCTGCAACCACCTCTGCATGCTTGCTTTCCTCCCTGTCTTTTTTTCTCAATTCATAACTATATAGAGTACTACATACTTCACTGAGGGAAACTTGATCTTTCCCATGAAGTAACATAGCTTCTATAAATTCATACTCTTCAGGAAGTGAAAACAGCAACATCAATGCCAGATCTCCATCTTTGAAAGTTTCATCAACGTTCCTCAAATCAGCTACTGCCTTGTTAAAAGCAGTAATATGATCATTCATGGTGGTACCCGGTTGATAACTAAACCGGAATAACTTCTTCTTCATGAAGTGCTTATTGTGACCGCTCTTCTTCAAGAATTTCTCCTCCAATGCCTTCCATAGCTTACTTGCAGAAGTTTCCTTTGAGAATGAATATTTCTGCTCTCTGGAAAGGCATGAGCGAATAGTACCACACGCCAACCGATTGATGGTCTTCCATTCTTTTTCTTCAATTTCTTCTGGTTTCTCTTTTTCAATAGCAATGTCTAGACCTTGCTGGAAAAGCGCGTCTAGAACTTCACCTTGCCACATCCCGAAATGACCCGTACCATCAAAAATCTCCACCGCAAATCTTGCATTTGAAACAGCAAATCTCGTCAAAATTGACGACGAAGATGCTGCTGAAGTTGATGTAGTGGAAACTGTGGCTCTCGAAGTCTGCTCATTATTATCAGCCATTTTTGCTCTAAAGTGAAAAAATTATCAGTAATAATTTATCCAAAAAAATGCACCAGGAAAATTCTCAGGAAAAACTGGAGGGGTCACACGGTACCACTTAAAAACCAGTTTCCTTAGACAGAACTTCCCTAGACATGCACTTAATTAGACAATATATTACTTAGCAATTTTAACACAAACTTACAAAAAATAATCTCAAGAAATTTTTTCTGATGTGGAGGATCAGTTAAAACCGCAACCACAGAGCATACTAAAATTTCAAGAGAGATCGCAACCAAAAGCTCTGATACCAATTGTTGTGGAAATTCGAGCTATTTTCCACCAATAGCAAAACTAATAATGGCTAACAATGATAAATAAGAAACAGAAAAGAGAATAAAGAGAATACCAAGATTTGACGAGGTTCGGCCAATTATGCCTAAATCCCCGGACACCACTACAAATATATTTCTTCGAGAAATATTATAAGAGAGAAAATAAACTTAGCCTCTAGAAGAGTTAGAAGGCTTCAAGTTTGGTGTGTTAAAACCAAAAGGGGGAGGCTTCCTTTTATAGTCTAAGGTTGCCTCCCTATTTCTACTCATCTTCCAATGTGGGACTTTGAGCCAAAAAATAACATGTAATTGGAATTAATATAATTATTAGAGTAGTAATTATATAATTTAGTAATTACGATAACATGTTTGTTTTTCATAATGTAATTACAATGTAATTACAAGCGTACTATTTGGTTGCACAAGTGTAATTACACGGTTAAATTAAAATTTTTAAATAAAAATTAATTATCAAAAAATAATAGTTGATAAATATGTGTCTGTATAAATGATATTAAATTAGGTATTTAAGATACATATTATCTCTAAAAAATATATTAATTAATAAATATATATGTTTTAACTAATATTATAAAAAAATAATTAATAATATTTTAATTTAAAATATTAAATTTGTTTCGATATCATAAATTTACCAATCTGGAAGCCTGTCAGTCCTGATTGTTCCGCCCTCGTTAGTCCACCCTTCGTTAGAGATATCACACACTTCAAAATAAGTATTACTAGTATATTATATTTTATATTATGTGTGATATAACTTAGAATTCTTAAAGAGTACTCAAAATTAATTAAAGCTCCTGTAATTTGTCAAGTGAAAGGTTGAACTGAAGAATAATGCAGATTCTTGATAAAGATTCTTACATAGATGAAGAAGAAGAAGCACTGATGAGTGTGTTATTG
Organism: Datura wrightii; assembly: GCA_035772735.1. Taxonomy (NCBI): domain Eukaryota; kingdom Viridiplantae; phylum Streptophyta; class Magnoliopsida; order Solanales; family Solanaceae; genus Datura; species Datura wrightii. The sequence continues at coordinate 9,415,774 of JASDFA010000009.1, forward strand.
AAAGGAAAAAAAAGAAGTATGTATTTCTTATTCATTCAACTTGATCATGTAGTACATTGAGTATAAGTATTTATAGAGAGGAGTTCTTAACTAACTACCTCTTGTAACTAACTAACTGATTAGTTTAGAATAAACAACAGCTACTCTACTCAAATCAACACTTGTTCTTACTCCAACACTCTCCCTCAAACTTGGTGGTAAGAATATATTTGAAAGTTTGAAAGTTAGATACTCATGTTGAACTCTATTTAGACTCTTTGTAAAGATATCAGTTGGTTGATCATGAGTCAAAATGTACTCTATCTTGATTAGGCTTTGTTGAATCTTCTCTCTTACAAAATAGCAGTCTATATCGATATGCTTGATCCTTTCATGGTATACAGGATTGACAGTCATTTGTATAGCTGTTTTACTGTTACTGTATACATGAACAGGTAGTTGAAATTGTATATCCAAGTCTTTAATCAAACCTGTTAGCCAAGTTAACTCAGCCACAGTAGAAGCAAGGCTTCTATACTCAGCTTCGGCTGAGCTTCTAGATACTACAGACTGTTTCTTTGATTTCCATGATATCAAAGAGTCTCCTAGCTTTATACAGAACACTGTGAATGACTTCCTTGACACAGAACATGAAGCCCAATCTGCATCACAGAAGGCTGTTGGAGTGCTAATGTTGTTACTGCTCAATAATATCCCCTGACCTGGCTGATTCTTAACATATATGATGACTCTTAGTGCTGCATCTATGTGAGATCTTTTTGGTCGTTGCGTGAATTGACTCAATGTTTGCACACTATAGGCTATATCTGGCCTAGTAACTGTCACGCCCCACCTTGGGAGGCATGACTGGCACCTGGTGCCCTACTAGGATCTGGACTGTTGGACTAACTGAGCCTTAGCACTTCTGGTGCCAGGATGGCTCTAACTCTGGATTCAAGAAAATGATGGGCTATATAAAGGCTGTAAACACAGCGTCCGGCCGACAAGGCCTATAGCCACCTGAAGGGATATAAACAGCTAACCAGAATAACCAACTACAAGGGATCCTATGCAGGCCGACAAGGCCACCATGCTGTCTAGTTATATCTGAAAAATGAAATCTGGTGCTAAACTAATCTGTGACCGACAAGGTCACCAACTAACAACTAAACAAGGCCCCACACGGTCATCACATACAATCTAAAACACATATATGGCCCCACACGACCGATACATCTAACCACAGGGAATATAATACAATTTGCAAGCCTCTAGGAATAATAAGATGGTCGGGACAGGGCCCCGGCCTACCCATACTGTACAATCAAAAGGAGAGTAAACCTCTGTCTTTCAAGCTCCGGATGAAAGGAGCTGAAGGCTCTGTATCGCTGACTGAAACTACGAGGGATTTGCTCCTCGTCTCTGAGTACCTGCAAGCAAATAATGCAGCGCCCCATAACGGGCGTCAGTACCACTGGTACTGAGTATGCAAAGCAACAACTGAAAATAACTGAAAGTAAATAATAAAACTGATAGTAACTGGGGCAATAAGAAAGACAGACTGAAACTAACTAGAATAGTGGGTTCAGGTCTAACCTTAACTATTCTGAGAAGAGTAGGAGTCGTACCTGGTAACGTGGCGTCCTACTGTCTATCTAACCATAACTAAAATAACATGACACAACATAACACAACATAAACCTTACCTGGCCCCCATAAGCCGGAAGGTACAATCATCACAATCTGTTTACCCCTACCCAGGTCATACCACATCACCTAGTAACTATAAGCAACCTGCCGATCCCCTGGGTATGCAACTTGGGCCCGCTGGGCCCCTGACTATAACTGTACCTAAGTCCGGAGGACTCTTGAAATCAACACCCCGGGCGTAAGTGCTCGATGGGGGTGTATAAAAGCCGACCAAGGCAAAATATGGGAAACTAGCATCCCATCTTCGTCCCTAGTGGACGGCATGCCACTCCGTAGAGCAACGTATCCTCGCCCTCTGGAAGACGAGCCGATACAGCTATTAACCCTGGGGTGGTCATGGAAGCTAGGTAATCCAGCCCAAAACAATACAATCAAGTCTCAACTGATAGTAATAACTGCATACAATACATACTGAATCTGATAACAATAATATAATCTCTGACATGTTGTACTGGATCTCATACTGAAACATGATATAATATTTCTGGAATATTCTGCTGGAATTCATGCTATTTTAGTAATTTTCATGCTAAACATGATACAAAATTTTCTAACATGCTTTCTAAAATTCATACTGAGATACTATACTATTTCTGAAATACTCTACTGGAATTTATACTGGTTTACTATACTGGAGAAACTGACAAATAAATCTATCTGTGTAGCGAGAGCGTATCTGGCCTTCTGGGCCTCATGCTAATGCTACTCGCCTCTGGGATAATTTGTATGAATGTCTACAGGTACAGAATGTGCACGTAGTGGATCAGAGGATCCTGATTGTGATCATGATCTCTAATAATCTGGGCTGAATAGAGTGAGGTCTGAAGTAGTCTAACAATACTCTGAATGTCCTACTCGGACATCTGTAACTTATGCATAACTGAGGGGTTGCGGACAGCTAACTACTTTATTCTTCTAACTAAACAACTATAGAGATGGTCTTGGTCGAACTTGCTTCTAGGCGATCAGTCCCTGGTTCTTCATAGGGAGCTTACCGATCTCCTTAACTTGGTAAACACTGTACTAGCAGAGTACTACTGACTCCTTAGGCCTTATCTGAATCCACTCGGATCTATATTGCTGTTCTGGGCAATTCTCAGTCTTATGGGCAATTCTATATAGACTGGCCCTCTCTTGGGACTCTGTACCTGAATACCTTACGAGAACCGGCTAGGGTACTGTCCCGTCACTGGCTACTGATGTGGACCCCTCCTTGGGGTACCCACGGGTTTATCTGACTAGGACAACTGGGCTGGCTTGCTGGGTGTCCTACATGATAACTGTTAGGTCGACTAAGACTGGCGATCACCGATAAGGTTGAAAGGACGATGTACGTTCACTCAACACACTGGAGAACTCTGGTATTGCTAACTCTGGAATATTCTTATTCTGTCTCTATTTCTGGTTCTGGAACGTGCGATAATGTTACTGGCCTCTAGGGATGCTTTTCTGCCAATACAGGCGCCAACTGGTCGTTAGACCGCCTCATTGCGCCCATACCGACTAACCATCTGATTCAAACTACTAACTCTCTCGAGCTCTGAAGTCTAGGTCTGGCAACAACATATAAGTCTACCATCACAATAAACTGAGAACTAAAAGAGTTTCTATAGCGTCATACGTGAATCACATTTAACCTGCTCTCCTAGCGAGGGGGTCTTGCAGTACGATCTGTATACACTTCCTAGAAGCTAACTAGAATTTGTGTAACTGTAATCCCTATTGGCAATCACTCACAATATATATAATATTTTTGTATGTATATCAATAACTACATGTGATACATACTGAATAAGATAATAATTTCTGACATGCCTTACTCAGCTTCATACTGAACATGATATAATATTTCTGAATATTTTACTGAGAATTACGTTGTTTTACTATACTGGAGGAGCTAACTTGCCGAAAGAGACTGCCTTTACATACCTCGACTGCCGATTTATAGATTATCTGGCGAGGTTCGGCTGGTATTCAGCTGTTCCTTCCAACTGTAATCATATTCACGACAGAATAGAACTAACTTCATTACTTATACTAGAAGAAACAATACTTTAAGTCTATATACTGACTATTCTTCGACTTATGGAAGAACGATCGAAAACTCGTAATTTCTCGGAAGTCTAGAAGGGAGAAATACTCACTTTAATCCTGGGAGTATATTGAAACTAGTTTGGAGCAATTCTAATCACTTTGGGTCGGCGGGACGACAATTTGCCGGGCAATTTTCGCGAAACTAACTCCGTAGAAATACTCCTTGCAGCCTTATACTTCGATACCCAAAGTTAATTTGACTTTGGACAGCGTTTGACGGCGTAATCAAACGGGAATTTATGAGAACCCTTCGTCCTCCCCCTGTTCTGATCGGTTTGGAAGTGAAAGTGACTTAAAGTTAAAGGGTAAGGCCTTTATATACTTGCAGAAAAATACATGGCAACGTGATACGCTGGCCAACGCGCCGTTTTGGCTCCATTCCACGTTGGCGAACGCGGAGGTCCCAGCTCCGTGCCACTTTGCCCCTTTGGGCAGCGCAGTTCAGCCTCCTCTTGCGAAATTTCAACTTGGTACTCGTTCGGCCTGTCCCCAGGCCCTTTTCTCGCACGTATGGCATTCTAAAACTCTCAACCAACATGCGAATAAGCCAACTAAGTACTAGAAACTTACGGGGTGTAACAGTAACTGTGTGATACAGAAATTTACCTATTATTCTTTGATATTTTCCTTGATCAGTAATACGTTCATCACCTGAAACTTCTGCTCCTTTAACATGCTTGTCATATTCCCAGGTTGTAAGTTTAGTAGTATTGTCCATAGGGGTATTTGTTGGTTTAGCTACACTTAAACCAGTCACAGATAACAGCTCCAAAGCATACTTCCTTTGATGCATAACAATACCTTGTTTTGACCTTGCAAATTCAATTCCTAGGAAGTACTTTAGCTCACCTAGATCTTTCATCTTTAAAGTGTTGTGCAGTGCAGTTTTGGTCTCTAAAACTTGTTCAAGATTGTCACCAGTTACTAGGATATCATCCACATACACCAATACAATGATGATTCCAGATCCAGTCCTTTTTATGAATAAAGAATGATCATATTGGCTCTGCTTAAACTCAAAGCTTATTAGAGCCTCAGACAGTTTAGTGTTCCACTGCCCAGGTGCTTGTTTAAGCCCATACAAGGATTTAGTAAGTCTACATACTTGTTTATACTCCCCCTAACTCCCAAATCCTTGTGGCAGATCCATATATATCTCATCATGAGATCACCTTGTAAGAATGCATTGTACACATCCATTTGATGAATGTGATACTGTTTTGATGGTGCAATTGATAGAACTGTCCTTAAAGTCACCATCTTAATCACAGGACTAAATGTTTCTCGGTAATCAATTCCTTCAGTCTGATTATATCCTTTGGCTACTAATCTTGCCTTAAATCTTTCTACCTCTCTTGAAGATTTATACTTAACCTTGTATACCCACTTACAATCAATTGGTTTCTTGACTTGTGGAAGAGGTACCAGTGTCCAAGTGTTGTTGGAATCTAAGGCTTGAGTTTCAGTTTGCATTGCTTCCACCCACCTTGGATCTTTCACTGCCTCTGTATAATTAGTTGGTTCAACAATATTAGAAAAGGCAGATAGATATGCCTGATATTTAGGAGAAAGAGACTCATAGGAGATATAATTTGTCAAAGCATATGACACATTATCATGTACATGTAGAGAAATAAAGTCTTTCATCCAACTAGGTGGATGTTTTCCTCTTGTGGACCTTCTTTGACTAGGCTCATTAATTTTCTGTACTGGACAAGAAGCTTGTCTATCAATATCTACAGTGGTAGAATTAGGTGAAGCCATCTGCTCAGAACAATGAGATGATTCAGAATTGTCTATGACAGGATTAACTTGAGTAGAAACTATCATTTGTTGTGAGGCAGTAGGTGAAGTATCTTCCAATACTGGTATGCCTTGGCTGATAAACTAAGATTCATCTTCCAGACTGTTAGATATAGGATGAAACAATGAGGTGAACTGATCCTTAGATGATTGAAATAGAAAAATGTCTTCTCTGAAGATGACATCCCTATTAACAAAAAACACCTTATTAGCCAAATCATATAGTACATAGCCTTTTTGTGTTTCTGCATATCCCATAAGCACTGCTTGTGTAGTTCTAGACACAAGTTTATCTGATTCCTGTACTGTTTTGGCAAAGCAAAAATATCCTAAAACTCTTAATTGCAGTAGAGATGGTTTTCTATTATAAAGTTTTTCATAAGGAGACAGGCCAGCAAGAACAGTTGAAGGAAGTCTGTTTATTAAGTATACTGCATCTTTTACACAATAACTCCAGAACTATAAATGAATAATAGCTTGAAATCTTACTGTCCTAGTAATCTCCGAAATGTGTCTATGTTTTTTCTCTGCTATGCCATTCTATTGACGGGTATATATACATGATTTCTGATGAATAATACCTTGATCCTTGAACAAATCATAACATATAGAATTAACAAATTCAGTTCCGTTATGAGTTCTTACTTGTTTTACACAGGTAGCAAATTGTATTTTTACATAAACTAGGAAATGTTTGATGACAGTGCACACATCAGATTTCAACCTTAATAGAAATATCCAAGTCATTCTAGAGAAATCATCAACAATAGTCAAAAAAATTTATAACCATCAATAGAGGCAACCTTGTAAGGTCCCTATAGATCCATATGTACAAGATCAAAAGCATTAAGACTACTAGATGTACTAAGAGGAAAAAGTTTCCTAGTTTGTCTAGCACAAGGACACACTGTGCATTTGTTTAGAACTTTTTCTATATGACTCTTATTTCCGGGAAATAATTTAACTAGAGTATTGAGTGGAGCATGTCCTAGTCTCATGTGCCAAAGATCAATACTGTCATTAGTCTGTGCAATAGTTAGAAGCTTATTTGCTGCTTGATAACCAGATTTTCCAGGTAATTTTTGTCTCATTAGAAAATATAGCCCTTCTTTCTCTCTACCAATCTCCTTCAACTTGCCATTGTAGAGATCCTGAAACAGACAAAAGTCAGGAAAAAATGTAGTTGAACATTGCAATTGTCTTGTTGCTTTTGACACTGAAAGTAGATTATACTTGAACTGTGGTATGTGAAACACATTATGTATGGTACTCCTTTGTGAGATATTACTTGTATCAGTATGTGTGATATGTGAAATATCACCATTTGGTAAGTAAACCTTTTTAGAATTATCAGTCTCAACTATTGAATTTTTGTTTAACAGTTCAATAGTTGAGGCCATGTGATTAGTAGCCCCTGTGTCAATGATCCAATCCTGTGAATCATTGACCATCAATAAGGCACTACTATTACCTGACATGTTAACTGAGTTGGCTGCATCTATGTTGGTCTGATTCTGACTTTGATTCAACATTCTACAGATCTGTTCATATTGTTCTGTGGTAAATGTTGGAGGTACTGCATATTTCATATTTGCTTTTAAGTCTAAAGAATTATGTCCCTGCCCTTGTTGATATGGAAGAGATGTACCTTCTTGACATATTGAGGGTTGACATTGTGTCTTAGAATCTGAAGTAGAACCATTCCATATTTCTGCTATAGCATTGTGTGCACTAGGCCTTGCCCTTCTCTGCTTGTTTTTGTAAGCATCAGTAAACCTGTCATAGTCATAAGTGTTGGTTTCCAAGCCTCTTTGTTCATTGAATCTTGGATGGCCAGGAGGATATCCCACAAGTTTATAACAGTCTCTCTTGTAATGGCCCTTCAGCTTACAATGATCACATGTTGCATTAGGATTGTAATTGGAGTTGTAGCTTCTCTTCCCTTTCTAACTTCCATTGTTAGAGTACATAGCTACTGCATCAGTCATACCTAGAGCCATTCCTAGGAGACTTGATCCTCCAATATTTTGAGCCACTGCCCTTTGATTTTCATCACTCATAATCATAGAGTAAGCCAAATTCACCATAGGTAAGGGATTCATTAGCAAGATTTGACTTCTTGCCTGAGCATATGACTCATTAAGCCCCATTAAGAACTGATAAACCTTCAACCTCTATAAATATGCCAAAAAGTCTCTGGACTTCTCACAGCAACAGGCTAGTGATGGCACCACAGATTCAAATTCATCCCATAAGGCTTTCAATCTAGAATAGTACACAGAAATAGACTGCATACCTTGAGATATAGAAGTTATTTCTTGATGCAGATTGAAAGTTCTTGAACCATCAATCTTGTGAAATCTCTCCTTTAAATCTTCCCATACATCCTTGGAAACTGAAGCATAAACCACCCCTCCGATAAGATCACTTGCTATAAAATTCATCAGCCATGAGAGGACTATTGCATTCACCCTCTCCCACTGGTTCCACAGGGCAGTTGGAAAATCTTCTTTCTTCCATGTACCATCCACAAAACCTAACTTGTTCCTTCCTAGTAAGGCTATTCCCATTGTCTTACTCTACACAACATAATTTTCACTCCCTTTCAGCTGAAAAGAAATAATGGTCACTCCACTTACATCAACAGAAGTCGGAAACAAAGGATGATTTAGATCCAATAAAGTCTGGAAAGTTGGAATTCCTTGAGAAGCTTGTGAGTTGCCTTCTGCCACTCCATTCATGAGAGGATTATTACCATTTGTTGCCATTGATTTCCAGATTTATGACCAACTTCTTGACAGAAGTATAAGAACACAGATTATAAGAATCGTAGTATGAGATTGAAGAAAGGATAAAGAACCAAGAAGAGGAAGAATTAATGAAGCTAATCTTGATCAATCGACTTGACACGGCATAACCTGCTTTGATACCATGAAGAATAATGCAGATTCTTGATAAAGAATCTTACATAGATGAAGAAGAAGAAGCACTAATGAGTGTGTTATTGAAAGAAAAAAAAAGAAACATGTTTTTCTTATTCATCCAACTTGATCATGTAATACATTGAGTATAAGTATTTATAGAGAGTAGTTTTTAACTAACTACCTCTTATAACTAACTAACTGATTAGTTTAGAATAAACAACAACTACTCTACTCAATCAACACTATGCATTTCTTACTTCAATATGAACCATTAATCTTTTTTACCAAGAAAAAGCATTCCTTTTTTACATGCATATCTAACTTTAAAAAATTGCATTACTTAGCTTTTGCACAGAAAAAAATAATTAACAGAATCTCCTTTCTTGTTTAAATAGATAAGCCAGATTCCATATATATAATGCTTTGTATCTCGATTTCACTTTTTTCTTTTCCCTAACATGCACCAACTACCTACTATATTAATTAAAAATACAAATGCACGTAGTAGTAGTAGTCGTCAAATTCCTTAGTAAAAATTAATAAACTTTTAGAGTGGTTAGAAAGCTAATTAAGTTATGTATGATGTACGTTGGCATATACAATTATTGAATATATATCCACATCATAGTGTCGAGTAGAAACAAAAATTTTAGCTCCACCAAAGTCTTGATAATAATGTAAAATAAGTATTAAGAAGGATTAATTACATTAGTAAACTTTTAGGCTAATAAAGAATACATATCACAATTTAGAAAAAGAATAAATTTATAAAATTAGTTGGATCAAAACGAACCGTACGCGTCATATACTTAATAAATAATAATATCGCAACCAACTTTACAATTCATCAATTACATGCAATGACAAAAATGAAAAGTGATAATCTTTTAAATAAATCCAACTAGTAATATAATCATGAACCACTCTATCTCACTTAATATGAAATTAAAAATTTGAAGGGGAAAAAAAAGAGAGAGAATATTTTCAAAAAGGGGAAAAGATAAGATAAGACATATTATTTCGAGAAGGGTAAGGAAAGGGGATTTCTTTGTGTAATATTCTTTGCTTAAAAGTTGTATCAAGCATATAATCCTCAAATATTAAGTTTTTTAATACCGAAAACGATCGATAAGATTAGAGGTTGAATACAACATTAACGGGCGGATCCGGGGATAGGGTGGGGTTCGGGGAACCCAATGATTTTCGTGCAAATATTATATTTACTATTAAAAATTATTATTTTTTGATTAAAAGTTCTCACTGAAAAATATTAAGTGGCTATTCGCATTGATATTTTGATTAAACCGGTAAAAAAAAGTATTTTCACATGAAAAAAATCATAAAACTTCCCGCTATTAATTTCAAGAAGAATATGTTTCTCGCCATGTGTTTTCCCCGTGAACTGATTCACTGAAAAATAGCTGAAAAATTCATGCTTTATAACGTAAATTTTTTATTAATTTTCTATGAGGAAAATGTTGGGCTTGTGGAGGCCTGATTAATTAGGCCCGTTAGAAACCCTAATAACCCTAATCTATTTCTATAAATAGATAGCTTGTACTTGTAATCTATACACCACAAGAGAGAGAGTAATAAAATTCCTCCTAGTTGCAGTTGTGGACTAGGTCGTGAGACCGAACCACGTAAATTCTTGTGTGTCGTTTGTGTTCCGTTTTTCTCTATTTTCTCGCAGTTAATTTATGTGTGTGTGTTTATTGTTGTTATTCCGTTGTCCCAACAAGTGGTATCAGAGCGAGGTTATACACACGAAAAAATTAGCGAGAGTCACCAAAAATTTTTTCGGAGAAAGAAAAAAAAAAGGGGCAGCAGATATCTGAACATTTTTTTTCGGAGAAGAACAGCCGCCGACCGGAGAAAGAAAGCGCAGCAGCCACCAGCGGTCCAGATCGAGCAGCGCCGCTTGGATCTGAACAGATCGCCGCAGCTGCCGCAGTCTCTGTCGCCGTCGCGCAGAGATCCAGATCTCGAGCTGCTGCCTCCGTCGAGCAGCCCAGGCGATTGCAAAGCTGCCGCCGTCGCGAGCAGCAGATCGAGCAGGAGGGCGAGTTGCCGGAGAAATTTTTTTCCACCGGCAGATACTGTTTCGCCGGAGAATTTTTTTTCAGGCAGAAGGTTTTTCCAATTGGTCCTTTGTTGTTGTTGGTCCGAGTTGCTTTGTTGGTGCGTATTGGTTTTGTCATTGAATTTCTGATGAAGTTACCAAGATCTGAGATCAGTTGTACCGGGTACCTCATCTAGTCGTTTGAGATGGCAGAAGATGGGAAGTATCGAGTTGAAAAGTTTGATGGTGCAGATTTCAGTTGGTGGAAAATGCAAATTGAGGATTTGCTGGTTCAGAAGGAGTTAGACATGGTATTGGGTGACAAGCTAGAAAAGATGTCTGATGCAGAGTGGGCAGGTTTGGATCGGAAAGCCATGGCGGTTATCCGACTCTCGTTGACCAAGAATGTTGCGTTTAACATTCTGAAGGAGAAGACAGCGAAAGGTGTCATGGAAGCGTTGTCTAACATGTACGAGAAGCCATCTGCAGCAAACAAGGTCTTTCTGATTAGAGAATTGGTGAACACAAAAATGAAGGAAGGCAGTTTAGTTACCGAGCACATAAATACAATGAATTCAATCTTAGCCAGACTTACGTCAGTGGGCATTAAGTTCGATGATGAAGTTCAAGCCTTACTACTGCTATCGTCATTACCTGACAGTTGGTCCGGAACGGTTACAGCAGTTACCAGTTCAGCGGGACCCGATGAATTCACTTTTGAGAAGATTCGTGATCTCATTCTAGGCGAGGATGTCAGAAGAAGGAGTTCTGGGGAATAATCGAGTGAATTGCTAAATGTCAGCAGAGGAAGGAGAAATAGCAGAGGTAGTGGGAGCAGGAACAGAAGAAGGAGTCAGTCGAAGACTCAGGATCGCTCAGATGTAACGTGTTGGACGTGCAAGGAGGTGGGGCATTTCAGGAATCAATGCCCGAATAATAAACAAGTTAACATTGCAGGAGACTATGCTCATAATGATCTCTTGATATGTAGCGTGGAGAGTAGTGTGGATTCCTGGGTCATGGATTCTGGTGCTTCATTTCATGCTACCCACAGCAGTGAAGCATTGCAGAATCTGAAAGAAGGGGATTTTGGAAAGGTAAGACTAGCAAACAATAAAGTTCTTGATGTAACGGGCATGGGTGACATGATTCTGAAAACTTCAGTCGGTTCGTGGACTTTAAAGGATGTCCGAGTGATTCCAAGCTTGAAGAAACGATTGATTTCTGTTGGGCAGTTGGATGATGAGGGACACGATGTTAAGTTCGGAAACGGGCAGTGGAAGGTGATGAAGGGGAACTTGGTCATAGCTCGAGGAAAGAAACGGAGTTCGCTGTATATGGTCTATTTACCATCTGAGGGAGTGACTGTCCCAGATCAGAAGAGAAACAAAATCCGGTTCACAGAGTCTCGTGGGCATAAGAAGGTTCGTTTTGCAGGAGATAAATCCAGAGCCGCAGGTCAGATTCAGGTTGAACGTGCTTGGAAAGGTTCAGGTAAACTAGTCAGGGGTTCTCGTGGCAGTGGGAGCATCGGCAGTCAGCCAGTTAAAACTTCAGCCAGAGTTACCAGACAGTGGGTTAAGAGAACCAGTGTTCCAGCTGTCAAAGTCTCTCCGGATGATTACCTGCTAACTATGGAGAGTGTTGTTTGTTCTCAGAGTATCACAGGATTCGGCAGTTCGTGCAAGTGGGAGTCGGTAGGGACAGAGGACGAGTCATGGGCAGTTTTAGCCGTGACTGATGTTGGAGCTTGGGGAAGCTTCAACGGGCCTTCAGGTTAACTGATGAAAAGGCCGCTGCAACCAGGAAGATGAGGAGGAGATTACTAGACGGACAAGTGGTCACAGTGGATGGCAGTTGAAGATTATCATGCCTCCAAGTGGGAGATTGTTGGGCTTGTGGAGGCCTGATTAATTAGGCCCGTTAGAAACCCTAATAACCCTAATCTATTTCTATAAATAGATAGCTTGTACTTGTAATCTATACACCACAAGAGAGAGAGTAATAAAATTCCTCCTAGTTGCAGTTGTGGACTAGGTCGTGAGACCGAACCACGTAAATTCTTGTGTGTCGTTTGTGTTCCGTTTTTCTCTATTTTCTCGCAGTTAATTTTTGTGTGTGTGTTTATTGTTGTTATTCCGTTGTCCCAACAGAAAATTCTCTATGTCTAGTAATAATTTATATTAAAAACTTTATTAAATATATAAAAAAATATTAATTAAAACCCCACTAACAAAGTAAGTTGTTGGTTCAGTGCATGGCACATGAAGCTGTTAAAACTAAGCTGCCCCATTTACTTTGGATTTGAATCCCTTCGAATACTTTATACTATTTCCTTTTAAATTTGAAATTATCAAGAATTCATAAACTTCAGTAAGAAACAATATTTACTGTAAACAAATAATATTGTACATAACGAAATGAAAGAAACATATATTCCTTATTCTGAACAATTAAAAATGTGCACTAGCTAGGTAATCAAATATTTCAAAATTGACAGAAATACTTTTATATTTTTTGGTACTTGAAATGTTCCAAGTCAAACTCTCATTTAGTGACGCATGTAAAATTTTTATTGAAAAAATTCAAAACATATAATATTAAATTCACAAATAATATAAGAAAATGTAATATATTTATTATATAAATAAAAAATAATTTTAAATTTTATATATATCATATAAATTTTTTATTGGACAGACACCTTTCGTCCCTCTAGCTTAGCCCTTGGGCCTTGGCAATCATCACTTGAGAATGACAGGACAAGAGAAAATAAGAAGAAAAGGAACATTAACTAAGGGGGAAAAATCTTACGTCGAAACTTTAGTCCGGTGAGAAGAGAGTAACAAATGACGTATTAGTTAAGCACTTATATTTTATGGGTTCTATTTAAATTCTATCACAAATAAAATCTGATACTTAAGTAAAATAAATAAATAAATAATCGGATCTATTAATTTAAACTTTGTGACACTGACTCTCAAAAAAATTTTTATAAAAAAATATTACTTTAAAAGCGTTTGCATATAATATAGGGAGGTGGAATGGAGGGGGTAGGGGTGTGGGGTGGTGTAGATGAGGGCTACGGGAGTAGGGGCGAAAATAAGGTGTATATTAGAAGGGTAGAAAGGATACAATAATTAATGTGGAAACTTGTTTATTCTACTTTCCAATAGATCAGTCGTTTTCCTCACTCTTAAGATATTTATATTCCTAAAAAAACATTTTTCAAAAATTTTGATCAAATAAATATAATAAAATTAAAAAATATTTTTTTTTTCGCACCGAACACATCCTAGGTGTTTTATTTTTTGTAATATTGCCGGTACGTCAACTTTGTATCTCTTTGCTTTAACTCAATAACCTTAAAGAAGGTTACATATTGTCAAAAGAAAGTGATGTTAGATGTCACAATCTACAATTACCCTTTTGCTTTTTCTTACAACATAAATAAATGTACATTTCAATGCAGTTAACTGCTTGTAAAGTTTTACTATTTTCATAACATTCAGTGACTTCTAATAAAGAATTTTCTAAGTATAGTAATATAAAAAGCAATATCATTAATTAATCAATGTGCATATAAAGATTTCTAACCTATGTTTTTATAGCCACTAATTAATGAAACATTCTTATCTTGAGCTTATATTCTAATCCCATTAACTTAATATATGCTAATCCCATAACTTAAGTATGATCAATTTTTTTCCTCTTATACGCTGATCTTACAATAAAATGATAAATGAAGGATACTTGTGAGTTTCACCATAAAAATTTAAGCGTAAAATTTTTACTTTATAATTATTTACATCGGAGATTCATAGTCAACTATTAATCCAAACTCGTGTCATACATATTTGTTAAAAGAGATACACTCTCTATTATGATTTTTTAAATTTACATACTCGAATTTGAAATATCTGATTGAGAGTGAAAAAATCTTATTGATGTAATCACAATTCTAACGATCAGGTGGAGCGGGCAAAAGGGTTAAACTATAATTCTATAAAAACAATTCTTGCATTTGATGTTAGATGATCTCTCCAATTGAAACTGGGGATAATTAAAAAGTCGCTTTGTGGAGTAGATTTGTTCCGGCGTAAAATTTAATTCACCAATAGAAGCCATGAGTCCAACTAATCTTAACTTATGAATATTTTAGGGGCAATTTTCATAAATAGTTATAGTTTGAATCATAATTATCATTAGTAATTATAGCTTGGATATTTTACATTTATAACAACTGTTTGAGATGTTAGTTTAAAAATAAAAAAATTAAATTAATTTTTTTGAGATATCAAACGGTTATAATCAATGAATTCATATGAGTATTTGGGTTGTATTGATGAATACATATTGTGTATATCGATGAATATAGGTTATATTGACATATATACAGACTGTATCGACGAATACAGTAGGTGTATAAAAAGATAGAAACAAAAAAAAATACGAGAAACGGTATTTATTCAATCTAATTTCACTTGTATACATTTGCTCTAATTTCACTTGTATTCATGCACGCCTTTAGGTTGTATCGGCGAATAAGTCCTTGTGTATACAAAGATACAAAAAGATTTTAAAAAATATAGGAGACTGTATTTATTTGCTCTAATTTCACTTGTATTTACTCATTCTTGTATCACATGTATTCATTCGCTCTTATATTACTTGTATCCATTCACTCTAAATACAAAAATACAACATAGAAAGAGAGAAAGGAAAAAAAAACCAAAAATACAAAGAGAGAAAGAAAAATACAAAAAAAAATGCATAAAATACAGAAATACAGAGAGGGGGGGGGGCGTGAAAATACACACAGAGAGAGAGAGAGGAGAGTGGCGAGCGAGACTAGGGAGAGAGGCGAGTGAGAAATTAGGAGACATTTTTTATTTATTTATTATTAAATATAAAGTATAGCTACAAGTAATAATTATTATTTATTATTTACTAGTAATAATAAATATATAATATAAAGGAAAAATTCTATGAACGTACAATATTATCAAATTAATTACCTGTAATATCATTAACTTTATATTTATCAAAAGTACCTTTTTTTAGTTAGCAAATATACCAGATAAGTATTAACAATTGTAGAATAAATCCTAACTAAAGTTGATACCTAAATAACCGCAATTCTTCCTCCTAAAATTACTCTCACAAAAGTTCTCTTGATTCTCGACGATAAAAGACTTTGAAGATATAAAAATTACACTCAGAAATACAAAATTATGATTAGAGCAAATATTACTAATACATACAACAAAAATACAATATATAATCTACATTCAAAAAAATAAAAACTATTAAAATATACACATCAGAAATACAAAGAAAATAGATAAATAAATTAATTATCATACATAAATGATACTGAATACATTTAAATAAGTTATAATACATTGAATATAGAAAACAAAAGATATATTAAAATGTGAACAAGTCTAAAGATTATACAATTATAATACTTAATACAATAAAATAAATTACAATAAAATCAATATACAATTTTAAAAATTGTTCGTTAACAGGAATGGTATATATTAAAAATTTAATATATAAAACCTAATACAAAAGTATTTCATTTGAATATACTAGTTAATAAAGTAACATACGCATGCAAGGAAATACCAAAATTATAATAATAAACAGATAATCAAAATCACTGAATAGATTAATATTGCATTTTCATACATTAAACATTTTCTAAAAAAAAATTGATTCATTAAGATTTATAAAAAGGAATTGATCAGACTAAAAGATACAAAAAAAATTTATACGTGATCAGTTAAAATCAATAAATACAATAAAAATGAATTCAAATGTATTATAAATAGAAGAAAAAAAATAATACTTAGACAGATAAACCAATTAAATACATTACTTTTGCATTTATATACATTAAAATACCTAGTCACATGCAAAAATATAAATAAAAATTTACGCAAATGTAGGTTAATTTTGGAGAAAGAATTTTTTTTAAATTTTTTTTTGGAGATTGTACAAATTCCATTAGGAGTAAAAATAAGTTAGTAAATGTAATAAATACAAACTGATCAATAAATGTATGTTATTAATTAGGCTAAAAGATAGGGATGATAATTATTTTTTATTTAAATATATTTAGTAAATCATAGATATTATTAATAGATAATTTATAAATTTGATAGAATTGTTAATATTAATCTAATAACTATTACCCAGCTAAATTTCCCTAATATAAATTTGTTATACCAGGTAAAATCTCCTATCTTTAAAGGTGTGTAAAGCCCATACCAATCAAATCAATTTATCAGGCTTTGGGCTCATAAGATTGGAAGCAACACCAATGATGCATGTCTGGGCTTAGCCAGAAGACAGTAATCCATAGACAGACTCATTGGATAAACACGAAACATGAAAGACTGAAATTCATGCTACAAGAGATAATCTTTAGTTTGACTGCCTTTTTGGGCCGGGCTTGATGAGATTTACATGGATTAAGTCACGTTGTTTTTATTTTATCATGTAGATGATGTACTGTACCCAAAAAAGAAATTAGGTTTATTAGGGACGAAAGAGTTTTAGGTTAAAAGTATTTCGATTCTATGTTGAAACTAGTTGCATAGATGAATTCTTTAGTTTATAATGTTACTTTATAATTTGCTTGATAATTAAGCACTAAGGATACTTATGTGAATTAATATATTAGAGTTGAACTTAAAAAAGAAAAAGTTTTATAAGGTAACTATTCGCTTTAAAATAAAAAACGGATTCGATACAATTCAACAGAATTTAAGAAATGATCAAATTCGAAACGGAAATCTATCGCCACAGCAAGCTCCTCAATTTGACCCGGTCCGTCACGCTGAGAATTTCAAATTTATGAGTTTGAGATTCTAGTCCATTTGAATTATTAGATTCTAAATTAATAATTTATACATATTCAACAGATTTCTTGAGATAAATATAAAATTTTGACCAAGAATTATTGAATATGGTTGGATTCATAATTCATACTAGCTCCGCTCTTGAGGAGAGTTATTGGTACGTCAACTATTTTAAAATACAGGGTTAACTGTTGGGAATGAAATTATCAGGCAGTGATGCGGAAGCTAATAGTTGCAAAACCTTATCAGCGATAAATCAGAGGACAAAAAAAAAGCTATAAAAAAAGACTTTATAATATGTGTTTGGTCAATTGATCTACTATGATAATATTAATATAAAAAATATTTTAAAGCTATGGAGAGAATAAATCTCCCCCTAAACAAAATTTTTTAAAGATTACATTGTGGATGTTATTGTGTTATGTGTGAGAAGAAAAGATATTCTATTTATAGAAATCTAAATTTTCTCCTCCAAGAAAAAAGATAGTTATGGTAGAGTCCTTTTCCACAAAGAAACCTTATCTACCAAGAAAAATCTTTTCGAAATAAAACACAATCATGATGTAGAATTCAAGTAGGATAGAATTCAGGACAAACTCTAACATTAACTACACTAAATACTCTTGTACTATAATTTAGTTACGGATAGACGCTCTTTATTTTACAATTAAATATTTACTGTCTTAAGAACCCGACTCAAAATTGAAAAAAAAAGCAAAATAAAAGAGATCTTGCTTTTGATTATTAAACTTGACTTTTATATCTAGATTTCAAATACCCTGTATTATGAAAATCATGCATTTATATCCCTTATGATGTTACTCCTTTTCCTAAAAAAAACTAAACCTTTTATATTATGATAATCCAACACAAATGAAACTTCATCTAAGTAAGTGTACTTAAGATAATTTTGAAACCAAAGAATAAATAAAATAACTAAAATAAAAAAGAGAATTTTCTATACAATAAAGATTATAATTAAATAAAATTACAAATAACTTACATATTCAAAGTGCGAGAAAGTTATTACTAATAGTTGGTATATCTTATTAAATAATTTATATCTTTTTTCCTATTTATGACTTTTGAACGATAAAACTTTTAAAAATATTTATTACTTTTTAATTAAAATAATAAATAAAATTTTTTGTCAATTTTTTTTATCTTCATTTTATAATTTTATAAAACTAACTCTGAAAAAATGTCTTATTTATAATTTTAATTTATATTTTAATATATTTAATTATGAATATATATCGTAGGAATATAAATATAGAATTTTCATAATACAAAAAAGTGTAAGTATTTGATTTTAAAATATAAAAAAAATTATAATTAAATTATAATACAAAAATATTTAATGTAGTTAATCCTAAAATAAATTCTAACTCTTAAAACTTTAATATTTGGGACCTTAACTCCACTGTGACAATTGATCCTCTTTTCGGTCCTTTTAATTTGTCATAAAGGTTTGATACATATTAATTATAAGGATTATCTGAGTTAATTATTTTTTATCTCATCTCAAATTATACCCCTCTTTTCAAGTTTTTTAAAAAATTGTATATATAAATTATTTATTCTAGTAACATAATTTCTTAAAAGACAGATATTTTGGACTAATAGCCCGTTTGGCCAAGTTTTTGAGAGGTTAAAATTGTTTATTTTTTTTAAGAAGCACTTATTTTTAAAAAATGAGGTGTTTTGGAATAGCAGAAGCTGTTTTTCAGAAGCTAAAAAAAGTAACTTCTCCCCAAAAGTACTTTTGTGAAAATACACTTAGAAGCACTTTTCAAAAGTTTGGTCAAACATTAATTGTTGCTCGAAAGTGTTTTTTAAATTTACTGGTCAAACACAAACTGCTTCTTACCAAAAGTACTTTTTTATAAGCACTTTTGAAAAAAATACTTCCCAAAATAAGCTGATTTGAGAAGGTTGGCCAAACAGGCTATAAATTGTTTGGATTAAAACGATACTTATTTAAACGGAAGAAGGCAATGGAATTTAAGAAGTATATTATTTTTATTGACTTTACGATAAAGGCTTAAAAATATTTTGAAAATATTCAAAATAACTCACATTTATTTTTCATTTAATTTTAGTATTAAAAATATCTTTGCCGTCTATATTTTAGATCATAAATGCCTTTAAAATGTTAGTCTTGCCACTGGAACTGACATGACAGTCCAGCGTGATAAAAAAAGACTAAAATTGTCATTGAGCTATTGAAAATTGCTCAATTTTACATTTCAATGATGGTGGTTTTCATCCTATCAACAAGTGAGTTTATCTAACCTATTCTTGTCCAAATAAGGTACCTCATGGTATACATGTGAGTTTATAACTCTTTTATTTTGATTTAGTATGATCAAATTTACTCTACTTGTATCTTTTGATTTTTATTCTTTCGATGGGAGACATTGGCACGGAAAGGAGGTGTGGTTAAGGGGCAAAAAGAAAACTGAATATATATTTTGAGGCCTGAAGGGGGATGCAAGGCAAGATTCTAAGGCAGAAAAATATATATCCAAAAGTGCAAAAAGTCAAATAAAATAAAGTCAGGTAAATAAAGATAACTAGCATTCTTTGTATTATTAACTATTAATATCAATACTTGATAAGTATGACTCATGAGATTGTATCTTGATATTTTTTATAGATCAAGATAAAAATAAGCATGATATGTAAAATAAAGATCATTTCCTATAGTCTAATTTTGTATTAGAAAGAACATCATATATATTTGAACAAAAGTACCTTTAAGTTTTTTTTATAATCTTTCTTTGTATTATTAATATTCGATCTCTATTTTAATTTATGTGTCATCTTCTACATTAGTAACTTAACTTGTACTCCGTTGTTTAATAACTTATAAACAATCTTACTTTATTTGTATGCTAAAGTTCGTTTCATGAAATCTGGAATAAACTTGAACTCGAATTTAAATTTATAATGGTTTGAAAGTGTATCTTAATTTTAATACTTCTCTTTCTTTTCCTAATATTTAAACTCGAAAAAAATAGTTGAACCTATAATTTTTTGAAAAACTAATTCTAGCATTGGCATCAAATTAAAATAATTTCATTAAATCTACCAGAAATCCAGCAAAAGAAAATAATTCAATTAAATCCATCAAAAAATATACGGTGAGGGTATTTTTAGTATCAAAAGCAAATGAATAGTAAATTTGAGATATTTTATATAGTTCGAGGACAATTTTAGTCCTTGTTTTAGATTGCCATGTCAACTATCCAAAAAATAGATGGCGAAAGTATTTATTTTATAACAAAAGCAAATAGAGAATAAATGTGAGTTATTTCAAATAGTTTAAGAATATTTTTAACTCTTTCTCGTTAATTTTATAAAAATCTGTACTTAATAAAAAGTTATTATCCATCTTGGACCAATAAATCTGAAGATTACTATAAATAAATAAATAATAATAACATATCTAATATAATTTCATCAATAAAATTTTAAAAAAATATCAAAATTATATACAGATATTAATTCTACCTTCGTTGGGGTTGGAGTTCACTATCACCTCACCAAATTAAAACTCCTTACCAGCTTAATTTTTATTTTGGAAATGTTGATTATTTATAAAGTTATAATCAATACTCATGACAAAGACTCCTAAAGTCTTTGGAGGGACCAAATCCTTTAATGTATTCTTTTTAATATATAATTTTTGGTATTTTTCTCTTAAATGTCTCTTTTTATCGTCCATAATATGTTGTTCCAATTTGATTTATATATTTTATCAGTGTAAAAAAAATACAATATTAATATACTATCACTTGATGTAACATGTAATTTATTTTATTTTTTTCAAGTTGCTAATTTTATTGCCTATGAAGGATTGCTTGTCCTTATCATTTAGGCAATCTGACCGCATAAATTTATTCGTCAGGAACATCTTCGACAAGGAAAATTGAATGATTTCTAATAGCAGTGACTATTTGTTTGGGCATACTATGAGGAAATGTATGAATGTCTCAATGTCTTATAGTGCATAGACGAAAAATGTTGATTATGGATAGTTTTAAGAGTGGTAAAGACAGATTGAAGAAATATTGGAGAGAAATGATTAAATAGAGCATGACGCAGGTTAATTTACTGAAAACATACCTTGGAAGGGTGGTTGTGGAGGCTGCAGATTAGGAAAGAAGGTTAGTAGGTAGCAGTGCGTTATCTTGTTACACATCCAGAATAATAGTTGTAGTATCACTTCTATAGTTGCTTATTTCTTCTATTTTTATTTTGTCGTAGTTACTGCAATGTCATTGTTGTTTTGTTATTATCTGCTATTTTGTATATTTGAATCCAAAATCTGTTGAAAATAAACTCTCTAACTCTAAAATAAAAATAAGGTCTACGTACACTTTATCTACTCTATCCTACTTAATTTTCATAAGTCAAAAAACATCCACTTTGGTTTATGAAGCTTCTTTCCATGGCGTAAATTACACTTTGCGTCCTCAAAGGTTCACTGTCGTAACATTCGTCTCTTAAATTCGTTGAAATTTAGCTGCTTCATATTTTATAATTATCTGCCCAATAATATTCTAGAACATGAAGACAATTGCAATTATTGTGATATACTTTTTTTTATCCTACAAAACAGGCATCAATAACGTGATTAAGATATATCTTTTTAAAAGATTTGACCCACAACAAAACCATAAAATTAATACGACATTTTTGTTGTTCAAACATGCAAGGACTTTTAAGATTTGAATCACAAACTTGGGATGTTTGTCTGTTCATATATTTGCCATATGCAATTTAATTTGACATTTAAAACAAAGTCCTTATTTTATTGCTCAGTGGAGAAATTATAATTTTTACTAAAAAAATTTAAAATATTAAAAGGTAAATTATTTTTTCTGGGATTGAACTTTTATTGCACTTATATCGTGCAAGTTAAAATTAGATATAATGATTAAAAACAATACTTGAAATATCATATTTTTATGAATTTTATATCTGTGAACTATGATGTTTGAGTTTTTAATTTAAATTATTATTAAGTAATTATCAAAACACATATTATTAGTATTTGACGGTATGTGGTGTATACTTTCTTTTTTATTTAAAAGTAGTGCCAAATGACACTCCACGAGAATAATTAAAGAAATTAATAGATATTTTTTTTAAAAAAAAAAGATAATAAAAGAAAAATACACCTAAAATATCTTCTTCTTCTTTTTCGCGAGTTTCCTATCTAAACTATCAGTTTGCGTTTTCTACCTGAATTATCATAAACTATTTATCAAAACACGTCTCGAAACTAATGAGTCGGCTGCCTGTGAATAAAGTTTTATGGGCAAATTAAGTTGTCAACAAGCACCTTTTGATGATTGTATTCAAACACTTGATTTAGTCATCTTCGGGTATACGATTTGATAAATAGTTTATAATAATTCACATAGAAAATACAAATATCTAATACTTCAAATACAAAAATTATAAAAACATAATATTTCAGGTGTGTTTTTGCCCCTTATTATATTGCAATTTTAGAACATGAAGACAAGTGCATGCAGTTATTGTGATGCCTTTCTTTAATGGAATCCAAACCAACTTAGTCCTACAAACACGCATGAACAACGTGAAGATTTAAGAAGATTTGCTGTTGAAACATGCTGGGCCTTTTAAGATTTGAATATAAGATGGAACAAAAATACTAAACAATTTTTTTCTCATTTCTTCAAAATTTTAATGGATGAAATTAATTAATATTTTTATTAGTGCAAGATAATATAAGTATATCATCAAATAATTAATTCAACTATACGCAAGTTGACTTTGATCTTCAATTTCAATTCCGAATATATCGTATATATCATTATTTTATAGCACCCAAAAAGAAAAAAGAAAAAAAGATGAGAGGATATTGCGAGATGATGTAGATCTTATAAAATGAATAAAATGACATCCACATCTTACTTAATAATGATTGATAATTATGTTTTAGTTTTTCTTATTTTATATTATTATATGTGTACAAAGATCCTAACTTTTGGTTTGACATTGTTAATAACGGCATATTATTCAAATTGAATCTCCACCTGTTTTCTAATCCCTACCAAATTAAACAGTATCCATTAACTTTTAACAAAAAAAGTGTAAAAGGGGGTAAAAGAATATTTTTAAATTATGCATGATTGAATAAAAATATTTTTATTAATAGTTTGATGCAAAAATATCAAACATCTTTAATAAAATATGCTTTAATTATTATTTAACTAACTTTAAAATATTTTTTTCTGATAAACATATCGTATCTCTTCATTTTATACATACTTTTTTCTAATAAAAATATTACTTTTAAAAAAATATTTGACTTGTTTCTTTTTTTAAAAAAAATTTATTTTACTAATAAAAAAATTAAGAAAGTAATTTCTTCTTCTTCATAATAGAATAATATTATATACTTTTTTAATAGATAATACATGTCATAAATATATATAAGATAATGATAACTCATCATTAATTTCATTTAGATAGGGATAAAAAAAATTTCGATAAAATAAAAAATATATTTATGTCTTAATTTCTTTTTGAATTGAATAAATATATGCATTTATTAATATAATTAGATTTTAAAGTTAAGATATAATATTTATAATATTATAAAAAATTAAATTACTTCAAATTATAAAATATCTTCAAAATATCGTTAGATGAAGTTATTGTTAACCTTTTTAATTTTAAGTTTAAACCAAGGAATATAGTAGCTAATAATTATCATGCTTCAAAGCAAAAAAGATTAAGAAATAAAAATATTTTTATTTTATCAAAATTTTTTTTGTCACTATCTAAACAAATTAAGGATGGAGTTGCTATAATCTTATATATATAATTTATATTATTAATTTAAAAAGTATATAATATTATTTTATTTTAATTAATAAAATGAGATGAAGACGAAACAAATCACTTTCCAATTTTTCATAATAAAGAAATTTAAAAGAAAATAACAAGAAAAGAATTTTTTAAAAATAATATTATTAGAAAGAAATGTGTTATAAATGAAGAGAAACAATATGTTTCCGACAATAACATTCCTGGCCCAATTAAGTAACAATAAGAATATTTTGGCTATACTACTAATGACAAGGCTATTTTCAGATTAAAATTTTAAGAAAAGACATTTTTATTATATTTGACACAATTTAAAAATATTTTTAACTTTTTTCTATATATAAAATATATTTTTCAGTAATAGAATACATCGAACTCATTTCCTCTATTTGCAAAACATTATGCTCCCTTTTATACTAAAACTAATACTAATAATTGCAAATTACTCACAATTTTCCTCGTCAAATCACGGGCACTTTTAACTTCCATTTATTCTCCTAATCTCTTGTTCAATCAGATTTGACATTTAATTTTAAACAGTGGGGGTGAATGTTCTTTTCTATCTCATTATTTCTATTCAAGTCATTGCAAGTTTACAATAGAGCGCGGCTTGTAAGGATGGATGAAATATAAGAAATGATAATTTCTTTTTAAAAAATGATGTATATGACATATTATAAAAATAGTATATTAGAAAGAAAGAAAAGATTAGAGTGTTATATAATACAAAAAAATAAATTCATATTGTATATGTTTTTGAGCTTAATTATAACATAACTCTAGAGATAAATATATGAAATCTATTAGACCACAATGAATAATACGTGTCATGAGCTTTGATTTTTACAAATATTATATTAGAGTTTGGTTCTTATAGTATGATGATGACAAATCTCAACGATGATATTGAGTTCCTACGCCCTAAGGGTGTGTATGCAACGTCTATGATGATGATGGAAGGCAAACCGATGAAGATGGGTAAAAAAAAAGGACTGATAAGTTTTTAGGCTGACAAAATTTCAAAGAAAGAATGCATCTGACACCTTAGGCAAATCTAACATCGGAAAGGAAAAGAGAAATACTAATACATAGGATAGAGTGCGAGTTCACTTGATACGCACACTTTTGAGATAGATGATGCCGTAACTCGATAGGTAAACTTGTGAGGTGATTGGACCAAAATGGACTTACATGCCACGAACTTGGGTTGCGACAATAATCAACCAATTCTTTCGCTATAATTTTTTTAAACAATTCTCTTAAACTTCCTAAACTTCATTTATTTGCACTTAATAAATGTATGAATTTTAATCATACAATCAATCAATAAATGTACTCATATTTTTTTTTTATCTAAATCTTAATTATTCAAATATCAATCAGTAAGTGCATTTATATTTTTTAATTTATAATTATTTTAATGAGTTTGAATATAACAAGTGATTAAGATTTATAATATTATAAAGTTATTCAAGAATTTATGCAAGAATGATATTTCACCACAATTCCATCCACTTTATTTGTAGCCATTGTCGCCTAACATTATCAAACTATCCTCATTTACCACCCACAATTATCACCACTGCCAACACCACGGTGAGTCATTACCATCACTATTTATCATTTGCAATCATCACAACCAACTATCATTAGCATAATAACCACCAATCACCACCTTAAGCGACCACTTTGTATCACCAATAAGTACTATCAATTACTATCATTATTAGCTAGAACTATCATCCACTACAATTATCAGTCGCCATCACTTGCTACACCATCAATTATCATTATTAATCACTACTGTTAGCCACCATCAACATTAACTGCCACTCATAATCATATCATCTTCCAACACCACTACCACCGGTCAGTACCAAAAATCATCACCATTAATCATTACTACCACCAATTACCATATTTTTTTAAAAAATATATTGCATAAATATAACACTAAATTAATTACATAAAAATAAGTCTTACATATATAAATTTTGAGAAATTAAATAACGTTAATTATTTAATATTGAAATCTCAGTACAATATTTTAATCATTATATTCAAATATTTTAATTTTAATAAAAACTAATGAGCCCTATGTATGATTTGGAAAAAAAATATTTTACTAAGAGTAATATATACTCCACTTTTTAAATAGTTTCTGATTTACTAATTTCACTTTCTTGATTTTATCTCAAAAATTTTAGTCACTATAGACTCCCATCTTTCGAGGCTCCAACAGATGTTACTTTATCTTATCACCCACTGTTTTTGAATAAATAGTATTTAAATATTTTAATTTTATTTTAAAATAAATAATATTTTATATAATTATAAGAATATTAATAATAAGAATAAATATTTTTTATATAATTAAAAAATATAAAAAAATTATATTTTAAAAAAATATATTTAAATTTAAAATATTATTTATTTTAAAATACTGAAAATACGCAAAAATTCATATCTAAAAGACAAACCATGTTATTTATTGTTGGACTAAAGGTCCAATGACCAATAGTATCGATTTGTGGTGTCTACCGATTAATATTAGTAGTTTATTTATTTTCTTCCTTTAATTTTGGGTCAGTATCAAATTATCAATTGTTGCTAAATACTGCATTTATTTATTTAGGATATATATTCTGATAATATTTATAGAATACTTCTTTAACACTGTGATCTGGGTCACCCCCATTGTTTGAAAATACGGCCCCCCGAGAGAGCTCAAACAGTGGATCTGACGCAAACCCAGTTGGATTTTCTTGTTTACAGCCCTCAGATCTCTTCCAAAAATCGATTCTTTGTGTGTTCAAATAAATCGATTTTCCTCTGCTTTTTTTTTTTTCCACAAGTTTTCTCTGCAATCCAACAGTACTTGGATTGTAAAGGGAGTCTATAAGGTGGAAGAAACAATTAGCAATGGGGTCGAAGAAGAAACAAACATCCCAGAAAAGTTCCCGTTCTGCTTCTCCAGTTAAAGAGATGTCAATTTCAGGCAAGTTTTTTTTTTCTTTTTTTTTTCTGGATAAGTAGGGAACAGAAAAATAAAAAGAGAAACTTGTTGATGGATGTGCTTGTGTTTTGACTATTGGGTATGTATCAGTACTTGCTAGAAATAAAGAAAGGAAGCATCTTTGTTAATTTGATGACTGCATCTGCTGAATGAAGATGTAAATCTGAGTCCTTAATCTTGAAATTCTTCATGTTCTGTTGGGTGGTGGTGTTGGGGGGGGGGGGGGGGGTTGGGCTGGTGAGTCAAAATTTGATGTCTTGTACTTTCGAGGCCAATTCTAAATTTCTGTTACTGCATTTTCTCCTGATGTGGATATGCAACTATTTCTCATAATTGCTTGTATTAAGCATGTCCTTGTTTTTATGTCGAATTTTGGAAAATTTAATGTAGATGAATCTAGATAGGTAGAGTCAAAAGGCAGGAAAATGCTTAAGTAAGAAAAGAGCTCGTAAAGGGTCAATCTTAGTACAGCTATATGGTCACCCAACAAGGTATGAAGTTGTTGGGATTTCACAATGAGTTCCTGATCATTCCTCTGGATGTGGAATCGGGGATATAGATGCAGCAATACCTTGTAAATTTAAGTTGTTTTTATAAATTCCTTCTATCATTGTGTTATTTTTTTGGTTGTGTGGTATCGGAACTTGAATGCAGAACTCATGCACATTGATTGATGTATCCTTTTAACCATACATTCAAGGGATCGGAGCTTTCCTTTTAAGTATGCTGAATTAAGCAGTTGTCTGTTTTAATCCTTCCAGTCACCGTGGAGAGTAGTTATAAACAGTCATGGACAGAGGATATATCTGCAGTTTTTGTTGCATTTGAATGGATTGTTTGGCTGTAGCATCACAAAGGTGACACTTATCAGGAGAAGTATCAGTCTGTGGAAGAAGAAACTTGGTCATTCATGTCCCACTTTATGCACCTTAGTCTTCGTGATCATATGCTAAATCTATGGAAGATTTCCTGTTTTCCCTATGTGCTCAGCTAGTGAACTCCTATACTGGAAGTCCTCTACTCATTTCATTAGGTTTTAAAGTCATCTAGCAGCTTCTTTTTGGAGAACAGACGATTGTCTAAAATTGTGGTCATATTGGGATTTAAATATAAGATGAAGTTTCTCAAACTAGTACCATTTAGTAGGTTCTCTTCTGGACTAGATTAGTTTAAGCTTCATCCTATTTTTCTAGTTTGGTTAAAGATCATCTGCTTCATTTGGAGAATCCCGTGTCAGTAATTATTTTACCATAGCTAAATGTTAAACTAGATAATACTTGATTTTAGTTTGAATACTTGGAGTAAAATAACAACATAGAATGATAACTGGCTGAGGTTGAAGTCGGTGGAACATATTCATACACTAAACCACATCCGTGTTGTTTAAATGTGGATGAAGTCTGATTGAAGCAAATTATTTAGCCAATATGCTAAATTCCCTGTAAATCCTGTTTAGTATTGTCCCAGATTTGTCATGAAGGTATAATCCAGACCCCGGCGGAGTTTGTTGTGTATTCAAAAAGCTAGGATCCCACATTGCTGTAATGTGCAGAGTTTATATCAATGTTTTCTGTTTATATCCCTTACATCTTCTTGTTACTTTCTATTGCATAGTGTTGGGTGAAGATGAAATGTTAAGGCCTTTGAAGTTTGTGATTTTCTCAATATTTACTTCCTATTTCTTGGTAGGTGTTTTCTCCTTTTATTTAAGCCCTAATCTGTTCTGAGTGAGGCTTTTCTTATCTGCAATAGTGCCATATTTTGTTTCATTTCGGGTAGACCAGCAAATGAGACTTTAGTTTTGATAGTATCATTTAACGTATGGTGACTTGATGGTTGATAAACATAGTGAACTGTAAACTATGTGATGCATTGTGCGCTTTGTCTTATAAAGACGTGAGATTTGGAACGTCCTTTTGATTCTGAAGACCTGAAAGGACAACTAAATGCATGTGGGAAGGACAGAAAATTTGTAGAAATCAAAACATTCATGTTCTTGAACTATGGTATACCAAATTTCTCAGAAAGTAACACTTACCTTTCTCAACAATAAGAACTCAGAAATGGAACTGGTATTGTTGCAAAATTTAAAAGATATTATCTTTGTTTGATCAATTCAGTAGGTGTGTGGTCCTTGGAAAACTTGTCTTCATTACATTAACTTTATAAAGATGCTTACTAATTTCACTATAAAAGGCTTATATCTCCAACATAAACCGGGGTGGATATCAATAGCAGCAATCTATCCATATTACCTGAAATTTACATCTTGACCTACTGAGCTGTAGTTTTCCGTTTATCATTGATTTAGCAGCATAAAATCTTACTGTATCCCTTCTGTTTAGAATCTTTAAAATTGTAACTTCTAGAGATAAAAGAAAAACATGTAAAGATAAAACTTCTAAAAGAAAATAAAATCATTGAGGCATCATTATCTCACTTAATATTTGGAAGCTTACGGTATGCCTCTGGCATCATGATATGGATGAAGATAAGAAATAGCGCACTTTAGTTAACTGACCGAGGAAAAAATATACTGAAAAGTATCGAGAGAAATTCAATTCTTTTCTGAAAAATGATTGTAGAATTATCAATGAGAAACTCTTGAACTTCCAATTGACTAGTGTTACAAATAAGGACACGAAAACTCAAAGGTTCTAATTCATATGATTGAACAAAATAGGAAACAAAGTAATAAGCAAGTCTCCTTATCAATTTGGTTGACCAGAAAGAAACAATCGACCCATCAAAGGGGAAAAAAAAAAAGAAGCTAAAGTAAGAAACAAAGTTATTTTATCTATGTGGCATATTGTAGGAAGGAGTACGTGTTCACAGTTCGTGTATAATTCCTTAGTACATTTTAGAGGAAAGCTTATTTGTGATGCTCACTCTAGGCAGATTTGAAATGAGAAAAGAAAGTAAGGGACAAAAACCAAGGGGACATTCTATATTCTTAACCGGGGCTGGTGTGTGTGTGTGTGGGGGGGGGGGGGGGGTTATGCACCTGTTAAAGAGAAGGAAACATTGCTTTCTAAAGTTACTTCACTGAGTTAATTGCTATTGCCTTGCAGATCATAGTGCGAAGCATCAAAAGGATTTAGAAAATTTGAATCTGTTGACACAGCCTTTCAGAACACTCAAGCTTTTCAGTATGGCGATGATGCAGTATCTCAGGAAGTCGATAGCATATCTTTTGTCGCATCGATGGTGTATGCTTTTCAGTACCATTGCTGTACTTGCCTTAATACTGCTTGTGACAACCAATGGTCCTCATGTAAAGGTATGCTTCATCAATTTCAGATGCTTTTGTAGTGGAGAAAGATGGTTACTAGTACCATCATTAGAATATATGCCTTGCACCCAAGGGTGGGGATTGTGGTCAGTGAAATGGAAAATGTATTGAGAGACCAAGGTTCAAATCCCAAAAAAAGATTAAAGAAAAACACTGGGTGAATTTTTCCATCTGCCTAAGCTTTGGTGGGCAGAATTATCTCATATGTGTTGGTGGGAGGTAACATGTACTTGGTTTAGTGGTCGAGGTGCACGCTAGTGGGCTCGGATACCAACATACATACACATAGGCACCTAAGGGAAAGAACTCTATTGCTTGTTGCTGGAAGTCAACAACTGATTAACTTAAAACTGGTTTTTCCATTGTTACATCGCTAAGTGAACTGTTTATTTGGATCTTTTTGACAATTTTTGATTATTTTGTTGAGGAGTTAGAATATATCAAATATCTATTTTTCCTCAGCTTGTATGGTATATCTGATACCAAAAGGAATGGGATGGATATAGAGGACTTATATAGCCACTCAACTAGTTTTGAAGAGGTGTTGTTTGGTTGTTTATGGTACCTATAATGATGTATTGAAACTCAGTCTTGTAAATGCTAATAGAACATTTCTGTTTCAATGCAGCATGTTGAGGAGGTTCTTAAATACCTCCAGTTTGGATTATGGTGGGTGGCTCTTGGTGTTGCATCTTCTATTGGCCTTGGTAAGCAGCATTCACTGATAGATCTTTTAGCTTCTTATGTCTAATGGCTTCAATATTGGAGGGAGACGCATCTACTCAAGTCTCCATAAAGGAACTTGCTGATTCCTGATAGTAATGGGGATTTAACTTGCTTCTTTCTAGCTTTTCCATATAAAACTTAGATCCTCTATCTTGTTGCCATGTTGCAGGATCTGGTTTGCACACTTTTGTCCTCTATCTGGGCCCTCATATTGCTTTATTTACGATAAAAGCAGTGAAGTGTGGGCGAGTTGACCTAAAAATGGCTCCCTATGATACAATACAATTTCAAAGAACTCCTCTATGGCTTCGCAAAGATTGTTCAGAGTTTGGCCCCCCTGTATATTCATCTTCACATGGCACAAGTGTTCCTCTAAGTAGCATACTTCCCCAAGTGCAGTTAGAGGCTGTTTTGTGGGGCCTTGGAACCGCACTTGGAGAGCTTCCCCCATATTTTATTTCAAGAGCAGGTTCGTCTACACTATCTTATGTCTGTAAACCTACATCTGTATCGGGTAGATAGTTCAACACCTGCAGCACAAACCTATTTCTTAGTATATTAGGCGGTTATTCAACCTTGAAGGGTGTTTAAAGATATTCACCTGTAATTTGGGAAGTTCTTCCATTTTTTCAATCAAGAATCAAATTATTTGTGATATGAGATTTGATTATCTTTTTGGAGTTTTAAATGTGTGCCTTACAGGCCTTGCTTTGTCATCTGGGCCTTCAATTTTTCAGAACAGTGGTAGGAATTTGATTTTCCTCAATTAGTCAATCAGACTGTGTCTTCAGAGCCCCTAGATGTGCATGACTTTTGCTTTATTTTAGTAATTATTTCAATTTTTGATAAATCAAGACCATATTCGGGGACTTAAATATTTTCTACATGTTCTCTATCTCGTTAGATGCAAAAGAACATTTTGAAGCTTTTAATCTTAAGGGTTTGTTTTGCTAATGTATTTCATACCTTTCTTCAGCAAGCCTCTCAGGTAGTAGAGTGGAAGCAATGGAAGAACTAGATGCATCTTCTGAAAATAATGGATTTCTAGCTACTCGTCTGACTCAAATGAAGCGCTGGTTTCTTTCCCATGCACAATGTTTGAACTTCTTCACAATTCTAATACTTGCTTCGGTTAGTCCAAATCTTTATTTAAATCTATCTTCTATTCATTCAGAGAATCATGCATGGAGGATAAACTTGATGACCTTAGTGTTGTATGCATATGTTCCTAAAGCTATACATTAGAGCATTACTCCCCCTCTTCACAGTCCACACACGCAGAAAAAAGAAGAAGATGAAGTTGATTTTATGTTGACCGTAAAAAGCTGATTAGAATTTAGTACTTCCTCCGTTTCAATTTGTTTGTCTTACTTCAAAAGGAATGCCGCTTTCCTTTTTTGGCAACTATTTAGTTTGAACTTTTCATGTGGCATGTTTAAGACCACAAGATTAAAGGACATTTTTGTACATTCTACATATCTTTAATTTATGACAACACGATTCAAAAGTCTTCTTTACTTATTACACTTTGTCAAATCAAAACCAGACAAACAAATTTAAATGGAGGGAGTACATAATTATGGTTTTAGTTTAATTACGTCTCTACAATCCACTGAACTTTCCAGAACTAAAGACAGCTGTAGTAAAAGTGGTGACCAGAACTTCTGCAGGCCAAAGCAACATTGGCTTTTGGAGATGTTTGTCAGTTGGGACGATTTGGAGCAGAGATAATAATAGTCGAACTAATGTGTTGGTCCAGCAATTTTAACAATTGTGTTCATACAGCATCTTTTTGAAGGAATATTGTGTGAATTTCGAAAATGCATTATGATTATTCAAAATTTAGGATGATCCCAACAATTATAGTATAATCTACCAAAAAATATGAGAACTGGGACATACATGACAATATATTTCCAATTATTTTTTCTGGCTTATCTTTTCTCTTTCCTTTTTCTGTAGTTTTGGACTGTTCTAAAAGGAGTGCTTTTTGTAGGTTCCAAATCCTCTATTTGATCTTGCTGGCATAATGTGTGGACAATTTGGGATCCCATTTTGGAAGTTCTTTTTTGCAACTTTGATTGGGAAGGCTATCATTAAAACTCACATACAGGTCTGTCAACTCTAATGTTCTACCTTCATGAGTTTCCACATCTTAGATGCAGTTTATTTAGTTTAGTTTTGGCATCATGCAAGATCTTTTCATTTGCTTTCTCGGCCACCTTTTTCAGACTGGCCAATTTAGTTAACATATTGATTCTGATAGAAATGTGTTATTTGACTATCCTCCTGCAGACCGTGTTTATAATTTCTGTTTGCAACAATCAACTTCTTTATTGGGTGGAAACCGAGTTGATTCGGATGCTTAGTTTTATACCTGGTCTTGAAACCATGTTACCAAACATCATTGCCAAGCTCCATTCCATGAAAGACAAGTATATGGCTACCAAAACTCCTTCAACTTCAAATATAAAGGTAAGAATTCATCTAATTCTCTTTTACATGATTAGAGATTTCTGTTTGTGTTGGGGAAAAGGCATAAAATCCCCGCTAAACTATAGCTGTATTTCCCAACTACACACTTATTCTTCACCAAGGTCCTAATACCCACTTTAACTATTTTGAAGTGAAATATATTTCCCCTAAATGCTGAGGTGGTGAAGAGAGTATTTTCACTCTCTCAAAGAGAGTGATAAGCATTTCTTTCATTAAATATTGTTATTTTCCTGATTTTATTAATTTTTCTCTTTTTCCTTTTCTTTCTGCACTATTCTCTTCTCTTTCAACAATTCACCGGGAAAAAAAATCACAATTGCCGGCACTCCACCACCGGAAGCTTCCTCCATCTTCCACCACCTAATCAGATCTCAACCAGAAATTTCACCCAGCATCTTCACTGAAAGACCACCCATGCTCATTTCTCCAACTCCTTTTCGTCATCAGATCTTCGTTTTTCACGAAAATCACTGTTTTTCAGCTGAAAGATGTTATTTTGAAGGCAACAGCACAAAGTAGCAGATGCATCAAATGGAATGAAATATAAGTAGGAAAGGATTGGAAAAAGGGGGCAAAAAAGAAAAAGAAAAAGGGAAAACAACAAGAACAAGATTTTTAAAATACAATATTACATGGCATAGTGCGTAGAAATCACCACCTAACACAGATTTTGGTGTGACTTTTCAAGGCGTTATATATTCCTCTTTAAAATAGTTCAAGGGGTATTAGGACTGTAAACAATAAGTGCTTAGTTGGAAATACAGCTACAATTTTTTTTTTTTTTTGGGGGGGGGGGGTGAGGGGGGAGGGATAGGGATTTTATGCCTTTTCTCTGTGATATTTTATGGGCTAAGTTGAGTAATTTCTTTTTCGCCGATTCAGCAGTTTATGGTTCTTCATCTTAATTTATATTCATATTCTTGACAGGTGAACAAATGGGATTTCTCATTTGCTTCAGTTTGGAACGGCGTGGTTACAATCATGCTGCTGAACTTTTTTGTCAAGATTGTAAATGCTACTGCACAAAGGTATTTAAAGAAACAGCAAGAAAAGGAATTGGCTGGTCTGAAGAACAAATCATCCTGAGAGCAATCAGATAACCCTCTTCATTCTCATAGATTTGTTTTTCGTTCCAGCATTTTCTTTTTTGCTATCTACCTTTGTCAGATTAGGGTTTACAAAACGATTTGGTGGCTTTGGTGACTACAATGGAAGCTACTTGGAGACCCTGCCGGCACCAGCAAATCCATTTCAGAAACTTTGTACAAAAGAACAGTAGTCTCACAAGTTCATCGACTATGTAACTTCAAGCGAAACATTATTTAGGGGTGCCAATGAAATGGCCATTGTTGACAAAATTGGAGATCAGGAAATTGGAAAACTCATTATTGGGCAGATGCTCCAACATTTAGAAAGTTAAGATACCATTTTCTGCATTTATAAACAGGCCTGTGTTTTAAGTATAGCAATTATCAGTGCTCTGTCCTTCCCTCTTTTTTCTCTCCTCGGTCTAAATTCATCAATTTGTTCAAGCCGTGCTTGGTATGGACAAAAGATTGTATTGCACCATGTGCTGGAATCTTTTTTATGTATCATCGTCATCAGTGCTTTGATGTTCTGGTTCTCTGTATCGCGTTTGAACTCAAAATCTTTCCTAGTGTCATCTCGTCCATTGGCATTCTGATCGTGGTCATCCATAGATAGTCGGGGCACTTTTAGTAAGTTCTTGATCATCGCAGCTCTGAGATAGGAAAGTTTCTTCACTTTTGTTGGAGGGGAGTCTTGAAGCAATGGTAAAGACGTCTCGCTATGACTTACAGGTCACTGATGCTTGTATTATGATAGGGTCATCACATCCAATTCTTTCTCGGACCCCACGTGAATGCACGATATCTCTCGTAGGGTTTACCTTTAAGGGTAGACTCTATAATCCTCTAGATCATTGAGGTTCTTATTCTTCTTTTGTTAAGTAAGAGCAGCCATGTTCTTGATTTGGTCCTTCACGTATCGGTTCTATACTTGTTTGATCTCCCTTTCTCAATGTTTTTTTTCCAAGATTGACAATCAAGTTCCTGTTACATCTGTAGTTTGTTACTCATCTTAATCAACATGCAACATCATTGTACATAGCTAACACAAAATTATCATCAGAAACACCAAATCTATGTCCAGCATTCTCATTTATCTTGTATACTACTTTTGTAATGCTACTCAAATACAGAAAAATGATCTAAAAGTAACTTGCCCAAGAATAAGATAAGCTTACTCAGTTTATGTGATACGGTTGTCATAAAAGGTATTTCTACACTTCTGTTGCTGAACTCATTATATGAATTTTCAAGCAATTTATTATATGATTGTTTATTCATTTTACGTTTGAAATTTTGGGCCATGTGGTCCTTCAATGTCGTGGGTCATTGGCCCATCAACACGTAGTTAGGGTTTTCTTGGAGAAATTTTTTTCTATATATAAGAATGATAAATTCATATTTTACGAGACAGTACTGCCTCTTCTGTTCAAATTTATGTTATGTTGGTTGTTTAGACACAAAGTTTAAGAAATATGAGAAAATTTTTAAAATTTGTGGTCTAAAATAAGTGAGAGATGTTTGTGTGACTATAAATCATCTCATTAAGGGTGAGATGATTATTATTAAATATAGAAATGTGTCATTTTTTTTGGAACTGAATAAAAAGGAAAATATGTCCTATAAATTGGGACAAATGGAGTAATATTTTATCATTTATCAAGCAAAGAAGGATTTTTTTTTTCAAAACGTAAAATAGAAGGCTTCGAATCTCGCTCATGGTTTCATATTTCGCTCACGATTTGATGTATAAATTATCTATGGAGTATGTATATAACTGTATAAAGTTTATGTTGGTTTTTGAAGAAAAAAACTATATAAATTTTGTATGAAATATGTATATAACTGTATACATTATGTTTCAAAACGTACATAAAATTTGATAAAATATGTATAAAATTTATATAAAAATTATATTTTTTTCAAACATCTACAACAACATACATGTTAAAAACAAAGTTCGTAGAACTAATTATATAATGTATAACTTATTTATACCTTTCATACAAATTTAATATAACTGCAATAACATATAAACTTAAAATATAATTTTCATATAACTCAACATATAATTAAAATACAACTTTAGTAAAATTTTGCTAAAATGCAATGATAACTTCGACCTTCAATAAATTCAGTCGAAAACAGCTTCATATTTTATCCAATAACTCCAAATTTTAGATTCGTACTCTTCCCGACTTGACTTTCCAGTTTTTTCTAAATATCACCCATTCCAAACTTAGCTTTAAACTCCTTTTAACGGCTGACAATAAAGCTGGGGTCCGTCATCGTGTCCTGATTCTTTTAGTTTTTATTCACTTATGTTTTCTAATTTTACATATATTTTTTTGTCATTAGCAATTAGGGCAGATAAAAAGAAGAAGGGAATCAGAAAAAATAGCGCGAAGGAGAAGGAAAAGGGGGTTGCCGCTCTTATATTTTTAAATTTGATATAAAATATAATATACTCGTTTTATTTAATAAATAAGAAAAAGTTTATATATTTTAAATAATATAAGATCTTATTTAGTTATGGAGACGAAAAATCACTTTTCCCCTCTTTTGTTTTTGTATAGTTGATTGAAACGAACTGATCCTAATAAATTACTCTCGCCATTTTTCTAATTTCTTTGTTTTAACAAATCATGAAAAAAAATTATTATTCATTTTTTATATTATTTTTATTATTAAGTAATTGTATAAAATATTAATAGTCAAACTTAAAATTTTAAAATATAATTAACAATTTAGCAAAATAAACTCTTAATAAATAAATCTTTTAAAAAAATCAAATGAATAATAAACGAATAAAACGGAACGAAGGAAGCAATAAAAAAAGAATAGTAATTTGATTAAGAGACAATTAAATTCAACCTATATATATGATAATGCTACTGAAATTGTGGTTATGGTAGATGTCATCATCGCTTGCGTAATCTTTATTATTATATGATTAATTTATCCTATCAATAGTTAATAATCATCGTTTAAATCGCGATAATTGAACCTCACAAGTCACAACCATTTGTCATTTTATATAATATACAATCCTACATAAAACTTCACACATCAGTCTTCGTGTCCACGTGGCATAAAATATTAAGATCCTAATCACTAGTACTATCGTTAACTTAATTAATCAACAATTAATTACTATTATATTATCTGAGTTTCCTCCAGGTCAGGTGATTTGATTAACAATTCAATTTTGATTCCTTTGCCTTCAATAAGAATCCAAAGATAATGTGTCCTTGTTATCTACTAATTTAATACATTGGAGATCTCTTCACTTAATAAACCTTTGTCCCATTAGGCCATTTTACACCATTTCTTTTTTGTTCATATAAGACAACTAATGAAATATTAATTACTTGGTTTCAACCTAGGGCTTCCTATAATCAATACTTCTAATCTTAAATAAACCAAAGTGGATACATATATTATTAATTTAGTTTTTATTAATTCATTAAATAAGTGAATAAGGTGAAAGGTATAGGTAATTAATTAATCAACTGGCTATTAAATTTTTTTTGTAATTATAATATTATTATTTATACAATAATAAATTTTGTAGTAAAGTTATAAGTACTTATTTATTCTTAATCAGATATTTCGAGTTTAAATTTTTAATATAAAATTATCTTTTTCGTATAAAATTTTTCGATGCAAACTCGATAACGAATATCAAGTATAAAATAAAAAAAAAAGTTATCTACACCACCCCACCATCCTCTAGGCATGTGGGGGGTGGGGGACAAGAAAGCAACCACTTTTGACAAATTAAGTAATGATGAATTATATATTAATGAAGCATGTAGGGTCTAGAAAAATGCATTAAGATAATAAATGGGGTCCAATTTTGCTTAGTGAGTGAAATGTGGGGCTTTATTTGGTGGGTGATTTCATTGTCAGGAACCACACTATGTTTTTAAATATTAATAAAATTGGTGGTAGATCCAATATTTGTTTCCCTTTTGGCTTGAATAGTAAGTAACTCCACATCTACATGGTTCTCCTTTTAAATTATTGTTAAATTTTAATTTTGACAAGTATCACCTTTATGAAGATCTCCTCATTATTTCACTAGATTTTTGTCACATCATAATTTGATAAATTTTTTACATGTATCGGATATTTATATATAACTAATTACATGTCATGTATTTATATATATGTATGAAGGTATATATCTCATTCAATTATAATTAATTGATATGTATTTTTATCTGATTAAATTATTTAATTAAAAGTAAATCAATGTCTTTAGGTTTAAATATCCGATATAGAGAACTTTTTTTTATCTTATATCAATCTTCTTCTTCTCCTTATGTGATTTCTTGATTTATTTATATAGAAGTGTAGTTATTATTGTTCGGGATATTTTAATTTCATTTTGTTCGTATTTATATAAT
This sequence comes from Datura wrightii, assembly GCA_035772735.1. Classification (NCBI taxonomy): domain Eukaryota; kingdom Viridiplantae; phylum Streptophyta; class Magnoliopsida; order Solanales; family Solanaceae; genus Datura; species Datura wrightii. The sequence continues at coordinate 9,455,118 of JASDFA010000009.1, forward strand.
ATTATATTATTTGTTTATTAATAGCAATTCAATTATTGTTTCTAATTAATTGTGATTTTACAACTAAACTTGATGGAGATCTACGATGAAAATTTCTTGGGATTATTGACCTAAGCTATCAATTCGTTGGAGTATAGCAATCTTGGAAATAAAGTTCGAGACACAATAGTGGTGTCTAATTAGTGAATTAATTTTACGATCTGCCTAAATTTTAATGAACAAAGTTATACAATTTTTATGCTTTTGAGAGATGTACCATTGAGAAATTACTCGAGACGAGTATAAATTAATCCAGAGAAAAAGATCTAACATGAAAATTTTGAATTGAATATTTAAAAGAATCTTCTGGGTAATCGGGTTATACTTATACCATACACATTAACAGATGAATTAAATCTAATTTGAACACTGTATTAAAAAAATACATACATATATATATATATATAGCAATTCATTTATTAATTAAATAAGGGCTGTTTGTGTAGACTATGAAGCTCCATAAAATAAAAGCCTCGCAATAAAGAAATTAAATGCCTCAATGCATGCACCATAGTTTTAAAACTTATATTATGGGACAAACATCTTAGCTTAGTATATAATAATATCTTGAATAGATTCAAATATTCCCTTGAATTAGGACTTCCCATGTGCATTAGGGTTTGGTTCAACTTCTCCTTAATTGTTAACTACTTTATTATGTCTTCTTGTCAAATGTTTTAAATTTTTACGATCAGATTTTCACTATCTTCTTATCATATTCGCTTTCGATTTAAATTACTTATCGTGATTTTCTTTTACATATTTTTAAAATAAAAATTAATTAAAATAATTTTTTTAATTATGTTATCCTTCATTGATATTTGAGCAATTATAACATCACTTATACTTGAGGTATTTGTAGTCTTCAAAAATAATAACTACATGTAGTAAAATAGAAAAATAATTAATTCTATTTTAAACTTTTAAAATGATAAATAATTTGAGACAATAATTTATAAAAATTATGCTATATAATTTAAAAGGGAGGGAGTAAGACTTAAGAAAGACGCTCCATTATTAAAACAATAAAATAAGAGAAATATCCGGTAAATTGACTTGAAATGTTTTCTAAAATATAAATGGAGTTGAACCCTTTGGGGAAAAAAAAGTATTTCGTTTAATTTACTTCAAAATCTTCCAAAATTATGCTATTATAATATGGAATTCAAGTGGTAAATTTAGGTGTATGTATCATCACCCCAGCCTTGGTATTAGATTTTTAAAAAAAAATTTATTTGGTGTCCAATATTTATTTTAAGGCTCGATTAATTTAAATTTTATGAAAAAAAAATTATTTTTAAAATTAAAATATTCTTTCTTAAAAATGATTTCATTTTTCAAGACCTCCACTTAAAAATGACAAAAGCATCTACCACCCCACTATATCGAAGAATATGATATAATGGAAGAAAAAATTCTCTATATATAATATCAATTAATTGAAAAAATTGCATTGATTTTAAGTTTATCCCGTCTCTTTTTAATATTGTCATTCATCATGGTTTCACATACACTTATCACTTCATATGAAGGTCGAAGCAAAATATGGCCTTCTTATTTTATCCTCAATATATGTTATTTGTAGCTTTTAGTGTATATAGTCATTTTTAATTTTGTCTAATCTTGTACAGTTCATATCCATTTTTGTATCCGCAAAATGCAATAATAATTTTATGGAAGCTTGAGGAAAAAAAACTTAAAGGACTTGAAAACACCACTAAAAATTATTGAATCTTGATTTGAAATTTTAATTTAGTTTGCGTGTTTATTATTTGTTTTGATTGGATGCTATGGGGTTTTCTTATAAATATCTGAAGGAGTTTGAATATTAATTTTGGAGGTGTTTGGAGATAATCCAAGGTAGATTTAAAATAATTTTTGAATTGTAAAATTGAGATAGATAAAGAATCCTTTTGTATATTCTGCATTATATATCCGTATATTCACAAAAATATAAACGTAACAAATATATTTGCATATGTTGTTATTTAGGTATTTCCAATAATTCTCAACCATAAATACTAACCATGTATTAAAATTTCAGACTGGAAACTAATTGAGATTTTAAATTTAGGATTTTGGTGAGATTTTTTCAATGTTAAACTAAGAGGGTTTTTTTATTTTTTTTATTATTATTATTATTATGTTAGTGGTGAAATTTGGTGATTTCAAAAGTGAGATAGATAATGGAGGATCAAATGAATCAATTCAGTTGATAATGGGTGAATACATTGTACAATATTGCAAAAGATTAGGATTCTTTCAAAAATTGTTGATTTTGAAAAGTGATTTTCTGTTAGAAGTTTTTTCTTAAAATATTTTTATAGAATAATAGTTTGTTTGATTAATTAATTTGAAAAATATTTTTGTTAATACTAATAACTAATTTGTGCTTGATCAAGATTTTAAAAATATTTTTGAGGAAAAAATTATTTTAAATTTTTTTAAAAAATAATATCTGCTACTATTTATAAATATTTATTTTTCTTAAAAATTTATGTAAATGTTTTAACTCTTTTGAATAAATACTTTTTTTCAAACAAATTATAAAGCTAATTGACACCTTGGGTCCTCCATTTTATTTAGCGGGTGTCTAGCCTTCTTGAGACCCATCTTTTCTCTCTAAAATATCAATCTAAAGGGTGAAATATAAAATGTTTTTATAACACTTTAAAATATCAAAAATATCAATCTAATGTGAAACTGATCATACTCCTTTGCATGGTTTACTATTTCAATAACTAGAGAAATAAAATGAAAACTTATCTATAAAAAATGCACATCACACACACATATATAAGTTGGTGTTTTACAAAATATGAAAAATTTTCTATGAACCAGTCCATTAAATTCTAAATAAAGTTTATAAACTTTGAAGATTTCATTGTTATATGTTCTTTGACAATTTATTAATATTTTTGCATAGTCATATAAAAGAGTTATACTTAGGCTCAATAGTGGTAGATTTGTGTATTTTGTAGTTGCTTCCATTTGAATTTACCCTAAGGTTCAATCTCAAATTTTTAATATTTTCTATTTTTAAACTTAATTTTTAAAATAAAATTTATACATATAAATTTATTCGATATGGTTCAGTATTTTTTTTGATATGTTTTATAAAATTAATAACCTCTCCTAATTCTTGGTACAATTATAAATATATATTGAGACGGACAACTTTACTTTAAAAAAACTTAATAATCAATTCGATTATATTCGGTTCAATGGAGTCAATTAATTTAAGAATTTTTTTTGAAAAACTCCTCTAACAATAAGTTAATAGTATAACCCCACATTAACCACCTTAATAATGCTGCAAATTATAATTTAGGAGTTGAATTCTACGTACCTGATTTGCTTTTCAATGTGTAGTTTTGACGTCACTATTGATGACCTTAGAAGGATCATGATAAAAATTCAATTTATTGTTGTAACTAATCGTTATTTGAGGGTGATTAATTTAAGTTGAGGGATAAAAATATATTAGGGGGAGGTTCTGAAAGTTGAAGAAGATGGTGATAGCATTATCAAAACAGTTGTTCAAAATTCAGATAAATTTACTAAAGTTCCACAAGTGTTAGGTTAATGTTTGTTATCTATCAATTTTATCTTCTTTGAATATTTGCATTATCCAACTTCCAAAATAGTTAGATATATAATAGGACACTTGTTGCCTACATTCATTGTACTGCACTTTTACACTCTTCTTCATAGACCAAGAGGGTGTTGGGTTGGTTTAAAAATTTGTCAAATTAATTTTTAATTTTTTTTTGAGTGTTTGATAAAATAAAATAAAATATTCTTAAAATAAGTTTAAATATACTTAAATAGAGCTAAAAGTCAAAAGTTGGTATCCCCTAAATTTTTATTTTTTGGCTTAAAAGTTATTTTAGTTTGATCAGAAACTTTACCTTTTTATCTTCCTATATCTTTTGTAATTTCAATACTATTCTTGCTACCATAAAACTCTAAAAAAAGTCTCTTCTCTTATTTTCATTGAGGTATTTCAGTCATTTTGACTAAAAAAAAAATATTTAACTGTACTTGTGTACCCATCAATAACCTCTTTTTTTTTTCTTTCAGTTTTATCAACTTCATCCAAACACATACTACTTATTTATATAATAAATTTCAGCATTTAAAAAAATACTTTAAGCATTTATATTTTAAAGCCACTTTTTTTTTCTCAGCTAATCCGAACAGGCTCTGAGAAACACACACCTGCACCAATGTATGTAGTAGAGTTTAGTTTTTAATTTAATGTAGTTATTATCTTAATATCATAATTAGACGTGTGTATTAGGCATTGATTTCTCAAATCGTCACTTAAATAACAGTTATTAAAAGTTACTTTTTTTTTTTACTTCAATTTCGTTTAATAAAAAAAACGCTTTCTAAAATAATAACAATCATTTGAACACCTGAACTCGTTGATTAATGGAAAAAGAGGTAGAGAAGATCATAAGATTAACTTGTCTTTCCAAAAGTAGTAGTAGAAAATGTTTACTTAAAAGAGTTACAGAGAGTACAATATTTCAAAGCTAAAAAACTTGGAAATTTAAATTAATAATTCATAAAGTTGTGGTAAGAATTTATATTATTAGAGAAATGATGTCAAATATTTAATAAATTTGGATCATTTTTCTCATCCAAACAGGCTGTTTACATCCATACTCTTATAATTCAACCAAAAAGAATAACAAACATAGAATTAAAAAAGAAGAATTTGTATCTTAAAATCTTCATAATCGAAAAGTTTAAATTTTAAAAGAGGCAATCAAGATAATTACTCAATACGAGATGTGAAACAGAAAATCGCTTCATAACCCCCCCCCCCCCAAAAAAAAAAAAAAAAGAGAAAAAAAAAAGAAAAAAGAAGAAGAGGCAATTGACAAATGCATCATCTGGAAAAGAAACCAGAAACAGAGAGTAGAGAAGAAGAATGCTATAGAATCGAAATATTATGTAATAAAATCGACAAATCAATCAATCAACTACGCTTTAATTAATTATATAAATTCTCTATATCCATATATATGTCACTCTATTTTTGCTCATGAAAAATAAATTGCTCTCCGCGTAAAAGAATATTCTACACAAATGACACAACACATCATCATCGATAGTACATATTGTTCTTTCAAGACTTTAAAAATCTAACCTCTTTTTCTCCAAAATATATGCAAATACACTTTGAGAGTTCCATAGCATAAAACCAGAAGGCTTTTTTGCAGGACTTCAAGATTGTTTATTTTATATATACATTTTGCCTTTGGTTTCTAAAAGAAGAAGTAGTATAAATAATAATTGTAGGTATCTATCTATCTCAACTATGGGTCAGTTTAATTGCTGTTGGGACCTTTTAAATTATTGCTGAATCATCCATATGTGCTGGACCCTCAAACCCAATTCACCAGTAAGGTCAGTGTGTGCAATTATTGAAAAAAAAAAGTGGATGTGCAATTATAAATATAAAATGTTTTCAAAATCTTTCACTATATAATTTTTTTTGATTTCCTGGTCAGTACTTAATACTCGTATTGAAACTTTAATTGATGTGAATCTTGTGTTGCAGAATCTATTATGATAACATTACTCTCAACAGAATTTTCTTCATATTTAGAACCAGAACATGAGATCTCTAATTAAACGTGACTCTATATAAGATTTGAAACTCTTCAAATCATAGATATTATGAGATGGATGTTGCGGATCAAATTTACCAGGTGTCATGCTGAGATTAACAAAAGTAAACTACAACGAAAAATAAGATAATAAAGAAAATGTATCAAAAAAGATATCTTTGTACAATTGACCTACGTGTTAAAAATTCACTAATATAAAAGAGAATATAAAAATATCGAAAGAAAATTTTTCATTTAAATATAAAATATTATTTCTTTAAAAAATAATTAGCCAAATATAAAAAATCTACATATTTTTTTAAAAAAATAATAAATAATGCACCTACTAGTCCACCTATAAATTCACTATCACCTAGAAATATTGAAGAAAGAGTGTTGAAGAATTTGACACGTAAATATGACATTACTAAGATAAGATTTTGGACCTTTACTTATCAGTCGACTTATTGATTCAACTATTTTAGTTACCAATCATTTATCTATTCTTATTGGACCACACATGCAAAATATCATCAATAATGAATCTAGACTTAAAAGTTAGGACCCACTATCTGTCTCTATTTTCTCCTGCTTTTTCTTTTTTAACAATAATTTTTCAAGAAAATACTTGTCTCACCTTTTTTTTAAAATATTTTTCAACAAGTGTGTAAATTTTATTATAGCAATTATAAAAGAAGGGAGGAAGAGAGTAAGTATTATATAACATAACATTGATTGTTATGGCAATTTATGTTTTGGGGAAGTGTGAGAAAAAAAAAGGTTGAAAAGAGGGTTGGTCCATTGGGGTGTAGAGAAAATTAGGGACCAAACCACAAGAATACTAGCCTACCAAAGGCAAATGATATATATAGAGTGACTTTATGGCCAAAACCTCATAAAAGTTTTGTTGAGCTTTCAAGGAGTCTCTGCTGTTATATTTGGACAAAATGGGACCAGAAATAAAGGACAAATTTTGGTAATTCAAAAAAAAGTGAGCATATCCATGTCAGTTCTTATATAATCAAAAAATCCAGTGATCAACATTGAGATATTATCAAAAATATCTACCAACTGACAGTAGTATAATAATGGAAATTGGAAATACCAGTAAAATATTTTTTTTAAAAATGTTTATCTATACATCCTCAAAAGAATATTACAATTATTTGGTAAGAATATTTGCTAGGAAAGCATATTTTCCTTGGTGCCAAACACACCCTAAAATACTATTCAAAGCAATAAAATCATCTGAGTGCAAACGAAATTAAATTTGTGAAAATAAGATTAAAGACAGGTGAATTACGTTCGATTAAGTTCTCTTTCTTTTCCGGCTAGTTTGAAGTGATGAAAATAAATAAAGCAAAATTTTTTTTTTTTTGTAAAGAATTAAATATCTAAATATCGGTACACGAACAAAAATAAAAAGCTAGGAAGACTATATATTCAACTCTTGATCAAAGTCTATCCATTACAAGTGAAAGAATGAGATTTTTTCTTTCATGCAAAAATATTTTTTTGGATAATAACATTAAAAGATTAGTCTGCATATCCTAGGAAAAAGACAATTGAAAAGAGCACTTGAGTAGAAATATGTGCCTAAGATTTGACTCCTGAATTGAATTGCAGATTGATTCATGTGAGACTTGAGATTGCTGCAACCTATGGTTTGATGTGTTGATGCGCTCTCTCTCGGGGGAAGATTCCTTAAAAGATGCTCAGGGAACAACCCATCATTATCCTCCCAAATTGATGTTTCCGTCATCACCGGAATTCATTTCGAACCACTTATTCCGTACTTTTGACTCTGACTGAGTTGGTATTCTCCGTATTTCATTTCGCCGAATTTCACCTTATACATCAAATGAACTTGTGTTATGCCTAATAAATATTTCACTTTTCTTTCTTATTTAGATATAAAATTTTCCAAAATATCATCTAAAAGCATGCCAAAAGCTGCTTAACTTGTCCTCATCAACCGCCCACCCTGAGGGGCATCAAACTATACTACACACAGGTAGTGCAGCAAAATCAACTCTTCTTTAAAACTACACTTGTGTGGCTACATGTGTTCAAAGATGGATATCTTTGTCCTTTATATCAATTTCATGTATCACATCAAAGCAATAATAAGCTACTTAACCCCCCTACATATCAACCAAAAAAACCCTATTGTTAAATAACTTTACAAAGTACTTTCGGTAAAATATACCTATTTAGTATATAGGTCTTAATATATAGTATGAAATGTATAAAATTCATTTACCTTACTTGAACTATTTGGGACTTAGATATAATTAGATCATTGATTTGATTGATATAAATAAATATAAGAAGAGATTGACAATGACTTTTGAAGTGAGAAAGGAAACAACACAACCTTCAAAGTCACAAGTTCCTTCATAAGGTCTCTATCTAATTAGCAGAGATAAAGTGACATCATAACCAACATATATAGCACCAATAATATATGAATGACTTGATGGGTAGGTCTTCTAGTTAAGCTATTTCTTTTTTTGGTTGCACTCAAAGGCCAATCTCTATTCAGCCTCAGAAATATTTCCATACTTACGTTATCTTTGGATCGTATTTACTATTTTTTTTTTGTAACAAAAATGTAATTGTTCAAACCAATAAATATAATAATGATGATGAATGATCATAACTGATTGACGATATATAGTAACGATTAATAATGATGATCGTATTGTCCTTCTGACATTATGAATTAGTGCTCAAATCTCTTACATGATCTCAGTACTAAAATCGCTTTATTGCCTTAATATGTCAAGCTATTAAACATGATTAGTGAAGTTGCCACATTCGCAGTGTCACTCTAGTAACTTTTGGTAAACTTATAATAAATTATCTTTCATTCAACTTGCTCACTTCATTTCATTTTGTTTGGCTGACTTTCTTTTTTAATTAATTTTTTAATTTTAATTTATATATAACATGTTTAAAATTATAAGATTAAATAATATTTTGATATATTTTATATATTTTTAATTTAAGTCCATAAGATTTAAAAATATTCTTTACTTTCTCAAATGTTGTGTCAAATCAAAATCAGACAATCAAATTGAAGGAAACCAGTATATTATTGAGATAATGCATAATTACCCCTCCGACTATAATATTTTTTAAGAAAAGACACTTCAACATTTTTATATAGATAAAAATATAAAAATTAAATAAATTTGATACGTGACAAATAATTAATGATTGATGTAGGATTTTTTTTTCTTTTTTCTTTGAATTGGGGTTGAACGGAAAAAGTTATATTTATATTAATTTAAAATTGTTCAAAGAGATACAAGAACCCTGTAGAAGTGACATTTTTGAAAAAAATAATCATAATTAAAAAGGATAATTATGTATTATGACTAATATATTTTTCATCCCTCTCCTCATTATATATGTGTGGTCCATATGGCCGCACTTAACAGTCAAAACAAATTTCCTTAGTTAGGTAAATGGCCAGTCCACATTTAATTGATTAGGCAAGTATATAATGTCCTTTAATCCGTACTACTTTTCTATTAAAACACTCACTAATCATCATTATCATCATCACTAGATCACGATAAAGAATGCATTGTTTTATAATTTAAACCTAATTAAAAACCTTACATACTGGTCGGCTTTGTCCACGTGGCATATATAAGATCCTAATCACTAATAATTAATCAGTTAATTATTCTGACTTTGCTCCAGGGGGTTAAATTACTTATTTAAACAGCACATTTTTGGATCTGTTCAAAGTTAAAATAAGAATCCGAAGATATTATGGAAGATGCTAATCTATTAAACAGATTGCAATAGAAAAATCTTTACTTAATAAACCATTTTCCCATTACCCCATTTTTGTTCATATTAGCACCAATGCACAATTAATGGAATATAGATTTATTACTTCTTTTTATTACTATGAGAGTTGTCACATATTATGCCGTCACTTGACTTAATGAGATGACTTTGCCTCTATTTTTATATAGATTTTGCGTTCATCTCAATTTAAAAAAAGGGGGGAGGAGGTGCAATTCAGTTCTATTAAACTAAGATATATATATTTACAGTTGATTCCTGAATTTATGAAACTGGTGATCTTTTAAATTGAAAGTCTGAAATTAAAAATTTTTAATATAGTTTTTTAATCAAATTCGTCGCACAGAATTTATCTAATGCAATTTACATCTCTAACATAATTTGCAAGCTATTTATTTTATAGGCACTTAAAAAATTAACAATCAAGAGGTCCCTCGTCAAGAAGAAAAACTAGGGTATGTATATCTTTAAATAATAAAGAGTCATGTGGTAGAAGAATACTCATTTAATTAATATGCTATATCTACCTAATCTATGCAACAACTTGAATAATAAAGCTCAGATATATGGGCCATTCATGTAAACACTTTTATTTTTATGTGATATTTAATTTTTGTCCCTCAAATTATTAATTTTTAATTATTGCCTTTCTCCACTTTAAATAATAAAAAAAAAATAGTGAAAAATACTCTTAACAGCCCAAAAAAGAATTACAAGGCATAATTTTTGGCAATTTATTTTTTAAGGCATAAACTCTCACAGGTTATGCCTCTAGGCATAAGTTAAATAACATGAACTTATACCTGGTAGGCATAAATTCATGTTATTGAACTTGTGTCTGAATGTTACACCACGTAAGTTCCTATCGTTTAACCAATGCGTGCGTACGTATGTTGAGAGTTTTGGAATACGATGCGTGCGGGGAAAGGCCCGAAGAGGGGAGCGCAAGAGTGCATCGTCGAGCGAGCAGGAGGGCGAAGCAGAGACAGGGCGCAAGGAGCGCCTCTGCCCCGGTGCCTTGAGCGGCGCGTCACGCCCGACTCCTGGCGTTGTGGGTCGCATGCCGCGCCGCGCCTCCCCTCCACCGCCTCCCTATATATATATGTTTTAAGTGTGGGACTTGGTTATTTAATATTTCCAAACACAGAAGGCTCGGGTGAGGTGATAAGGGCGTGAAGGTCTCTACTTCTAGAAGCCGAATTACGCCACCAAATCACCTTCAAACGTTAATTCTTCTCAGGTAATGATTCCTAAGCCTATGAAGAACATCCCTATAGAGTTATTTCTTGAAATTTTGCTCAGAGTACCGGAATTCCATCGAGTAAAAGTTATAAAAATCACTTCTAATTGAGTCCTAAGATACTACAAGTCCTAAGTCCTAATTGACGGGTAAACATTTCTACCTTCTAGACTCTCGTGAATTTGTAAGTTTTCGGCTGAATTAGAATAGGGTATTAATTATGGTTGCTATGATTAAAGGGATATTGTTATTAGCCATTCATACTATTGAAAATAGCCTTATTCTTTCAGCGTAAGGACTGCAATTTGGTGGAATTATCGAGTACAGGTTGGAACGGTTTTGGGTGAACAAAAATCGACATTTGACGTATGTTAAGACTAATCTCTTCGGCAAGTTATTCTCGTTGTATAGTTGATACGACTTACACCTTTGTAGGTAAATTGAATGTATGTATGTTGTGATTAGCTGTTGCAAATAGAAAAGGATTATATATGTTGTGGTTAGCTGCTATGAGACGAATTGAGATTATATCATAGTATTCCCCATCGAGAAAGGAAATACACAGTGTGACAAACGCTAGGAGCGCCATAGGAACTTCCTGTTCAATTATTCGCAGTATTAGTGGAATCTGGTGTCTCGCTGTCATACCAAGGCCTTGGAAGCTTGTGGGTAGCTGTTGGGCCTAATTTGGTAGAGTTGGACAGCATAGGGCGCAGCTAGGCGATATAACTTTATGGTTAACTCCTATAAAGACAGTAAATCTAGCTCATAGGCCGTCGGCGCACCTTGAAGCCTCTAGGGCCAGAATCTTGGTAGGATGGTCTTACCTTTGAGTCAATGGCACCAAGGTTTTCTATTGAACTGAGTGACATCTTGCCATATGATTGGCTATTGTCAGCAACCCTTATCCTAAGTTGACTTATTGATTGTTGTATAGGTCGCTCAGGGAACCACCCAACTGTTAGAAAATTAGATAGACAAAGTGACATCCCACGGGGGGAAACCGTGTTAGGAATTAGATTTGGGACCAACGCCCCAGGCTACTTTTATAGATGCCCAGGTACATGTTATCGTGAAGAGCTACATTCAGATATACCTACCTACGAGGCTATGAACCGCCCAGAGGAGCCATCCGAATTCTGGACAGACCAAGTTAGTGTCTAAGGGACTAGAGCCTTAGTATCACAGCATCACCGCCAGGCTAAGAATTATAGTATGTTGCATGTGGAAAGTTAAGGCTAACTGCTCAGGAACGTATCCGGTTGGTAGCAGCCCTGTAGTCGTCCGAAGCAAAGGAATCATATAGACGGCCGCCTACGACCTTGTTGTTCACTTATCAACTACCATTGTCCTAATATGCCTTTCAGAGTATTGCTCATGCCACTCTGGACCTTGCCCTATTCTGGTTAGGCTATCAGGGTTGGTAACATTGCCATGACCCTACGGTCAGGTGTAGGCACCTGGGGTGTACCTATTGGCAGCTATATAGACTGTTTCAGGGGCGAATAGTGGTTGCGTTAGGCCTAAGAGGCTAGGTATGTCTTTTTAGGGGATAGATTGAGACTAAAAGGTAGTATTCCGATTGGGATTGACCCCACTTAGTATAGCCTTCCCTTGACCAACTTCAGGGTTGTTAACTGTGTCGTTGCCTACGGGGCTATAGATCGCTCATAGGAGCTATGCGATGTCGCTCAGAGGAGCTATGTGATGTCTGAAAAGACTATATTAAGGCCTATAAGGCCATATTTAAGTCCATCCACATGTGGACCTCTTCTTATGTCATACTGGTATTACTGACCCTCCGTCGAGCCTTGTGTGTCCATAGTGCAATTACAGGAGCCCAGCGGGCTGAGTTTCTGACCCAGAGGCTAGGTAAGTTGGCTATAGTTATCAATAGAATCATAAGGAACTTGTTAGGGGTATACAGATTGAATTGTACTTGTCAGGGCTTATGAGGGCCCCGGTAGGTTATCCCTGTGTTGCTTGCACCTTTCAGGTTTATGGGAGCCAGGTTAGGTTTTTGTTTGTATACTAGCTTATTAGATATAGCTTATGAATGTATAGCCGTGCAACTTCATCTCTTATTTGTGTAGTGGTTTACCAGATGCAGGTTATGGATAAGAAAGCTCACAGGTTTAAAAAGACAGGTTTCAGGCTCTCCATTAGCAGCTATTTGAAATCAGCAGATTGGTCAGCTACTTTCATTCGAAGTTGCTAGGTAGTGGAAGTTCTCTTTTTGTTGTACAGTTTTGGGTAGGTCGGGTCCCTATCCCGACCACTATTCCACTATTAGAGGTTTGCGGACTACAGTGTTCAGTTAGTTGGTTGTTGTTGGCCATGTGGGACCTATGTATGTTATATTTTGTGTTGTCCATGTGGAGCCTAGTGTAGCTTTTAGGTAGCAGCCTTGCCGGCTATAGTACAGATATGACTGCCTGCTTTCCTTCAGTTACAACTAGACAACATGGTGGTCCTGTCGGCCCACATAGGATCCATTTATTGTTGTGTTTGTTGGGTTAGCTGTTTTCTTTAACAGGTTGCTCTGTGGCCTTGTCGTCCCAAGGTTGTGTTTACTGTCGAGATATAACAGTTTGTTTTCTTGATTTTGAGTTGCTGGCAAGCACCAGCGGTGCATATGCCCAACTAGGTCAATCCAGGTCCCACTGTGGCGTTAGGTGCTAGTTTCGCCTCCCAAAGTGGGGCGTGACACTTAAGGCAAAAGTAACATGAGAAAAGTGAGTGGGGGTAATAAATAAGTCTTGAAATTAAAAAAAGTGACATTGACTTGGTCAACTTTAATTAACTAAAAAGTAGATATAATTAGAGTGATTAAAATTATTTGGGTGTAAATTAGAAATCTTCATAACTTTTAAAAAAAAATTCTCCTAAATTTTTAATTTCAAAATTTAAATTTTCTTTCTCTTTTTATCTTTTCATATCACTTTCTTCTCTCTCATGATTTCTCTTTCTCTTCTCTCTCATGATTTCTCTCTTCTTCTCCTCCTCTTCTTCTTCTTCTTCTTCTTCTTCTTCTTCGTTCCTCTGTCTATGTTGTTGTTGTTGCCACTGCTACCGCTACCGCCACCACCATCGTCGTTGTGTTCATCTTTTTTATCGTGTTATTATTATTCTCCAATTTTTTCTTTTATTTCTATGAGCTTTTCTTTTTGCTCTGATAGTGAGCTTGAAAATATGTATTTTCTTAAGCCATTTAAAAAAATCTGCAGAAAACAGTAACTGCTACAGTTGTTTCAGCAACTGCTGAAACAGATGCAGCAGTTGCTGAAAAATATGCAACAACTGTTGAAAAATATTCAACAGTTGAATTACTTTCAGCAGTTTCTTCATTTATTTTAGCACTTGCTGCATATGTTTTCAGCCGTTATTGAATCTATTACAACTATTGCTGCATCTGTTGTTGTAAAATCAAAATCCTAATTATGTGGCGATGACGACGACAAATGAAGCGAAGGAGGAGTTGATGGAGGTGGTGGTGGTGACAAGATAAGGAGGGGGTAGTGATAATGGTGGAGGAGGTGGTGGCAGTGGAGGAAAGGGAGGTAATGATCGCAAGGAAGGGGGAGAAGAGGGGTGGGTGGCCTGGGTAGGGAGGGGATGAATAGGGGTAGGGGGAAGATAGGGGCTTTGTGTAAATAATAAAAGTTGAGGATTTTTGAAATTAGTGTCATTAACACTAATTTTAAAATTGTCACTTCTACCTCAATAATTAAGACTTGTGTCACTTTTTTTTAGTGTTGAAATTTTTTGTCACCCTTAATTCACTAGCCCAAGTAACATGAGCAAATTCCTGGTAGGTATAAGTTAATGTTATTAAACTTGCCCGTAGACACAAGGTCAATAATATGAATTTTTGTCTACCAGACATAAGTTAAGTAACATGAACTTGTGCTTAAGGGGAAAAAGTTCATTCAATTGAATTGTGTCTGAGGGCAAAATTTATGCACAAGTTGGATAACATGAATTTATGTCTTGGAGCATAAGTTTAGTAGGAAACTTGTGCCTATAGGCAAAAGTTCATGCAATTGAACTTCTACCTACTGAACTTGTGTCTAGGGCCAGAAGTTCAATTGCATGAACTTCTGTCCATAGGTACAAGTTCGATAATGTGAAATTATATTTTGGGACTCAAGTTCAGTAGGAAACTTGTGCCTATGGGCAGAAGTTGATGCAATAGAACTCCTACCTGTTGAACTTGTGTCTTAGGCAGAAGTTCATGTAATTGAACTTCTACCTTCTAGGATTAACCTATGCCTTGTAAATTTATTTTTTTGATTTGTGAAATTTATTTGTTTTGTGATTTTCTTTTAAAAATATTAGAGGTATTTTTATCTCATTTTTATTATTTAAGATAGTGAAGGATAAAAATGAAATACCACCAATTTAAGTGGCACAAATTAAAGACCACCCCAAAATATGGCAGCTGATGCAAAAACCTGTAGATATATTATGTGTACTCTACATCCCGCCTTGTGAATTTTAATTGCGAGGCTAATGCTTTATACTCTTCCAATTTATTTATGGTGTTTTTATTTTATATATTTCTTTAAATAGTACTAATTAAGAGAAATTTTTATTTTTTTATTTTTATTTATATATTAAAAAATTAAATATTTACTCTATTGAGATATTTATAATCTTAAAAAGATAGTTATTGTTAAGAATAAAATAAAATAATTATTGAATTTATCTTAAAATTTTAAAATGATAAAATAATTTAAACTAAATATTTATAAAAATTGCAGCAGTCAATTTAAGACGGGGAAAGTAATTAAGAAAAATTAATGAAACATGTAGATTTATTTTTCTTTATGTGTTCTTTTTCTTTTAGTTATAAACTTTGCTACTTTCCAATACAAGAGCTGACTGTGAAAAGGTCCCCGGTGTTACAGACTTACAGTTCAGAAATCAGAATACGTTTTTATGGGCCATGGGACCCGAGTTATCGAAATCCATTATAGCCCAAACTGCATAGGGTCCACCATTAGGTGGGTGGGTTTGGAGAGCGCACGGATTTGCATAAATAAGCTATTTCAGTGCTACTATTTAAGTTTGAATCTTGTTTTGCAAAAATAGTTTCTGAATAAGAACTTGGTGGTAAGTCATGGCAAATGTAATAACTTTCGGTGAATGAATAATGACTTATCTTGTCACAAGTTCTAATTAATTATTCAAAATTTTAAAATTTTTCCAAAAATATTTTTTAATTATATCAAAAAAAAAAAAATAAATAAATAAATAAAAATTTAAATACTTAATTAATTAAGCTATTAAATTAGCTGATTTGAAATTGTCGCAAAAAATAAAAAATAAAAATTTTAGCCCACATCATGATATTAGATAAAAAAATCAAAGGACAAGCAAAGTCCAATTTTCATTGGACCAAAACTTTGACCCTTTTTCTGTTTTTACCCTACCCTTTGAGACCTTTTTGTGTCCTCTAACATAAATGCAGAGTGGGACCCAAACCAACAAATTTTCTCTCGGTTCTGCCATTATCTTGTATCATGTTGTCTGATATACAGACAAAGTCCATACACTTTTGGGTCCTACATGTATAGAGTGGGTCCCTAAATCTTTGGCCATTTCCCTTCTCTTCTCTTTTCGAGATAGATGATTCTTTTACCGATAACTGCTCTTTCACTTTTACTTGTTACTGTTTCTAAAATAAAAAAAAAATAGTTTGATGTATCAAAGTTTTTGTTACGGAATGAAAAAAAATGAGATTACAAGAGTTTATACTATAAAATTTTATTTTATATTTCTGCAAACTGTTTTCAAAATAAATATTTATTTTTATTTATTTAATTTAAAAAATTAAAAAATACAATTTATTATTTAAATTTTAATTATAGTTATTGCGTATATTTGAAATATCAAATTAGTGCCGAATAAATAAAAACAGACGAAAAGAACAACAACAATTTTAAACATGATGACTGTAAATTTTTACAAATTAGAAGTGATTGTTAGTTGATGAGATAAAAATAATAATTTTAAAATAAAATATAAAATTATTCTACTCTATATTTAACTATTAATATTATTAAGTCTGAAATTAAATAATTAATTACATAAAATGTATTTATCTATTTTAGTGCGCGTATGAAACCACAAGCATTGTATCATGCGTCATAGGAAAAGGAAAAAACATTTGTTTTAGTTGCTGCACTATCAAGATTTAGGTTAACATTGGCCGAAATGCACACATACCTTATTTTAAAATTATCATTTAAATTATATTGAAATAACTTTAAATATGATAATATTATCCGGACATTAAATATTTAAAATAAATAAATAAATATACATGTAAAATATTAATTACAAATTAAATAACAGTATTTAAATAAAATATCTCGTAAAAGTTTTACGTTGTTGATCAGTTTTGTCTTGCTAGGTTCTTCTTTTTGTTACCTTCCCGAAGATAGCTTGAAAACAAATCTCTTGATTGACAAAGTTTGCATATATGCATTGTATCACATTTTTTACACTGTTATTTGTTGACTATCAAACACGCAATCAATGTATAGTAAAGTCGAATACAACAATAAAGATTGAAAAGGACAAATAAAAAAAGAAATTATTTTCAACTTTATCAAGTCATTAATCAACAGAATGTGTTTTGGGGAAAAATTTTCAACATTCTTTAGTGCTGATAGGGTTGTAGTATTTGTAGCATTAATTAAAAAAAAGAAAATATAATATCTTTTAAATAATATCTAGTACTCTCCTAAATTAAACAAACAAATTGAAACATAAAAAGTATAAATTTAAAAAAGAGACAATGAAAATATTAATAATATAAATACTTTATGTAAATAAATATCAATAGAAAAAACATTCTAACTTTCCCAAAATGGTGATCTTTCAAAGAGGAAGAGTAAGAGTTGAAAACCCTGGAGTCTGGACCATCAAAAAAAAAAAAAAAGAAGTTGAGTGAAATCATCATTTTACTTGAAATACTTATTCCAAATATTACATATACTAATTAATGAGCTAAACAGTATTTGCAAATACTAATATTTTAAATATTTTTAACGAATTAAAAAAAATATATATCATATAAATTAGAACCGCAGAATAAGTATTTATAGCCAAGATTTAAAGGAATAATTTCTTACTTGGAATTGATAATTGCATTGTGTAGGAACAGAGAGACCACAAGAGTTTGTGGGCACTGTCATGGAAACAAATTCATACTCCACATATATGTTTATTTGGTTTGTATTCGTTCGCCAAATCTTATTCAGTTTCATTCAAGTTCGATTTTGTCTGAATCTTCATGGAAGAAGGCAAGAAGCAGTGGTTCACCAACCCTTGTTTGTTGTGACTATTGAAACAGAGAGCATTTCAAAGTTAATTTGTTTATATAAATGTAACTTTGTCATTTGTGTGGTACAGGAAGAAAGAAGAAGAAGAAGATAAGGGATATATATATGTAGAATAATAATGGATATTGCACATTAATTAGTGAGGTCAATTTTAATTTGAGATTTGAGACATCAAATTGTTGGCTGTTGGGACCATTTACTTTATTGTTTGATATATATATGTCATCCCTATCTACTTGACCCTAAAGTTAGGTGATGCTTTTTTTTTTCCGCAAATTTGATTTCGGTATCCATTGTACTATGAGCATAAATTTAAATTTACATCGCATAAAATATATTAAAGAAGAAAATACTTTCTTGACAAATTTTTCTTTATTTTCACAATTCAAACCTAGGTGATTGATTGGTAGCATTGTGAGAAATAATGCTTGTTGCTATTGAAGGCATTTGGATACATTAGTTGGTTTCTATTTTACTTCAATTTCCAAATAACAAACAACTATATAAGTTTTGTAATAATTTATGTATTATATTATATTAATACATAATGAAAAAATCTAAAATGACAATCTTAATATAAATAAACAACACTTTTATGTTTTAAAAGTAATTAAACGCCTATTTCGAATTATACAACGTTTAGTTCAATATTTATACAACACACCAAATATTATCCGACAAGAAATAATTCTGATAATATTATTCCTTTATTAACTACTCCGGCATAACTTATCTTTGAAATTATAAATTAAAAGAAAAAAAAAAAGAAAAAATCTTAGTGCAATCCAAAGTTTCGATATATTTATCACTCCTATGTATTAACAAGTCCAAGATTAATATAAGTACAACACACTTTTAAAATCTAGTAAGTATATATATTTCTTCCGTCTTAATTTATATTGAATATGATAACTATCTAAATTTACTAATAACCGAAATAACTATAGAAAATTAGTTTGCAACTGATTGTGGTGGCATGATTAAAATTATTTTATTTTTAATTAAAATTCTCTAATTCAAACACATAAAAATAGATTAAATATTTTTTAAAAATAAATTTTATAATATATGAATTTAAATTTAATTGAATCACGTTAAAAATCAAAAAGAAAAACTATGAGTCGACCAATTATCCAGAGTTTAAAAGGTACATCCACTATGCCCTCTTCTCCAACTCACCTTCTTGATATCAAAAGTTTTTCCCCCAAAAATAAGATTGACGACAGTGGGAACTAGGAAAGATTCAAAAGTGACAATGATTTTTAAAAAAGTAAAGAAAAATAAATAAAATAGTAACACATAAAACAAAATGATTTTTTTTTCAAAAAATAAAAGAAAAGAAGCGTTGGAGAATTATACACGTAATAGAATTGAAGGAATAAAAGACAATGAATATACATCACAAGATAAGATTTATTACCTTTTTTTCCTTTTTTTTTTCTTATCCAATTAAGTCATTTTATTGATTCAACTAGTTTGGTCCCAATCATTTACCTATTTTGATTGGACCACAATTATAAAATGAATCTTAGCCGTTCAAAAAGCTAAAGTATTTAGGGACCCACCAATCTATGTCTTTCTTTTTTTCTCTTTTATTTTTCTTTTATTATAATAATTTTCAACTAATCTTTTCTCAATCAAGAAAATCTTTTTCTAATTCCTTTGTCCTTCACACAAAAGCAAATTTAAAGCATGTTTTATTTCTTTTGTCGAAAGGAGATTGGACTTTGAATTCCCCTTTCAACCTCTTAATTTGACATAAAATCATTTTCCACGTCAATTTTTTTTTCAATATACTATTAATGGAGGGTCCATACAAATTTGTCATTTTTTAAGCTATGACTTAATCTTTGAAAAGTTCAATAATTACTAGTATGCTATTTTTTGAAAAAATTTATATTTTATGATAAAAGGATCACGAACCCCTGATAATCTCGAAATATATGTATATATATGTGTATATCATAACGCACCTCTAATAATAAAAATAAAGTAACTCCAGGTAGTTGATTTGGGGTGCACGAGGGAATATTTAGTAGACTTATCCCAATTTGTTTCTCACTTTAGCATTTTTTTTTAGATTTTAATCTTTTGAAATTTTCGTAGTTATAACTCAGTCCTTTTTTGGTTATTGCTTTTCTTTAGTTTTAAGAGAGTTCCACCTCACACTTTGTAGTAAGTAATTGATATATCTATATTATTTGAAAAAGTAAAATTAACATGCTATATTAAAGTTAGTGATGTTTTTGATATTTTTAATTTTTGAATTCGTTTTTAATTTTTTTTTTAACTTTACTTGTAAGATTATAATAAATATGTTCAAAGGATGGAATTCAGAATAACTGACAAATACTGCAAGTTACTTTTTTGGCCAAAATGAAAAAGAGAAAACAAAAAATATTGGGGGGAAAAAGGTAAAGTACTTCCTATTTCCACTCTCATCCTTTTTCTAATACAAGACAATTTCTTGCCAATTCAATAAGATTCTTAAATACAATATATTGTACATGTTATTATTTATTTTTTTCTTCTTATTGGAATATTTAGCAGTGCTTATTTTTCACTAGCTTATTTAACAATGATCTTTTAAAGGTGCAAACTTTCAAATATTCTCTTATCATCAACTTGCTTTTCATGTTTGATGAGATGTTTCACTTGACCTACTTAGGACTATTTATTATAATATTCACATTTAGCTACTATAAGTATTTATTAAGTAGTATTTTCTTCATTTTAATTTATGTCATGGAGTTTGACTAAGTATAGAATTTAAAAAATATAGAAAGGCTTTACAATATTTTAATATTACAATTAAAATAAATAAATTTTTAAATAAAAAAATACATCTTTATGATTCTTTTGTTAAATAAGTGGAATGCAATAGGAGTAAAATATTGATAATATTATTAAACGTTTATCAAATAAAAAATATATTTTTCTTTTTAAAATCAACTAAAAAAATGAAATATGTAGTATAAAATGAGACAGATCCCGAACTAATTTAGTACACAAGAGCAAACTATCCAAACGTAAGGCAAACATAGTACTCCCTCTGTTTCTTTTTTTTAGGTATATATTTAAAATAGTTATTTCAAAATAGTTGCTAGTTTCAAAATTAAAAAAATAATTGATCATATTTTTTTAATTTTATTCGTAGTACTTAAGTCACTTTAGAATATGAAAAGAATGATTATTGTAAATTTTCAAAAAATATCTATTAATAATAAATTTATATTAATTAATTTATAATTTCTTAATAACTAAAACAAAACAGAGGAAATAATAATTTCAATAAACATTAAAACATTTTAAAATTTTTAATGTAGGTGTGAGCAAATAAAAGAAGGAAACAAATAAAGTAGGTCCCACAGTGGAATTTCTTAAAGTTTAGTGGGCAAATTTTTAAAAAAATAAAAATAAAAATAGGTCCCATAAATGGACACACACAAAAAAGGGTCAAGCCTACAAGGCAAAAAGATATCTGGACACAAGCGACCTTCTGGAAGCCCAAAAAAACACCCCATTAAACATATGCTTCCTTTTCAAGGGGCCCTGTGCTGTTTCAATTTGGAAAAATGGGACCACTAAAAGATGGTCAAATTTGTCATTATCAAAATCCATATAATAATCCAGTTAACTAACATTGAGATATTATCAAAATATCCCCCATTCTAATGATATTATATTAAAATATATACATAAAATTGACTATAATTTAGTTATACTAAACCTTAGATTGACAACCAAAAAAGTAACCTAATTTACCATAATTATATGCTATGCTTTTTCAAAAGAAAATAAAAGATTATGTTTAAGATATTTATATATTTTTTGTGAAAATACTAGATATCTAAGTCATACAAGTAAAGAAATCAATTAAATTTAGAGAGAGAAAGAGAAATAAAGATTGAATTAATAATAAAATAGAAATCTAAGTCCAGATTTGGTTGAGGATATAAGAAAAAAACTCTTGGAACAGTGTATATAAGCTAGACTCTATTATTCAATACTTGTTTTAGTTTGTTTTAAAAAAGAATATTTTTTTTCTTTTTTTGAAACTCTTTAATTTCAATTTTTCATATAACGTGTTTAAAACTATAAAATTAAAAATTATAAAATTCAAAAATCTATTTTATTTTCTTAAATTTCGTGTCAAACTAAAAATTCAGGCAAGTAAATTAAAACAAGGGGAAGTATTAGTAAGGAAAAGAAAAAGAAGGGCAAGTCGTGGAATCCAAAAGAGAAGCGGCCTTTTCAACAAACTTTAACTTCATTTTTTTTTTTTTCTGGCTTGGTAAAGTACGTTTAGTGAAAGTGATTTCAAAGACTATTCAAAACAAACAGAAGCAGGAAGGAATTTATTGGAGTATAGAGCTTGTTGATATTGTAATTGCAAAAAATGGGGGACCTTCAATTGAAAATGAAATGCTATAAGAGAGATAGGTCCTACACTTTGGTATATAGTTCACACACATGTTGTAGTGCAGCAAAATCAGCCACCCATCCCAATCTCAAATCTATCTAGGTGTGTGCATGTGTGTTCATAGATAGCCCCCACCTTTTGTCCTTTTTACCCAATTTTGTTTATTTTTATAAATCACACCAAACAATGATAAGAGCAACTAGCTCCCCTAATTTAGAAGCCGCTGCTAAGATGCTTCATTCTTCTTTTTTCACTAGTCTACTACACACTAAGTTTCAACTCTAGATGAAAAAGAATGGATTCAATAAGTAAGCTAAACACCTACTTAATAGGCATGAACTTTTTGCATCATCAAAATATGATTTAACTAGTGATTACCTTTTAAATAACAAAAACTCTTAAATTATGTGAAAAGAAAGCTTGAAAAGGATACTCCCAAGTTAGAAAGGAAATAAAATAACAGCTAAGTCACAAGTTCTTTCATAAGAATTCCAACTTTGCTAAAAGAGAGTAACATCATAAGTTCATAACCAACAGAGAACCAATGACAGAATGCCCTTCCCAAAACAAAAAACTGATATATTATCATTCACGGATTCCCGTCTTTTTGTCATGACAGAGACTATTTTAAGCCATAAAAAGTAGAGAATGCAAAGGAAAAGAAAGATATAAAATAAAATCTTGAGGGCTATCCATTTATATATGTGCCAAGACATACACATATACACCTTGCATTACTTATATATGTCCAAAAAGATACTACTGTCTAGTAGAAACACCTTTAAGAGAAAGAGAAGGAAAAGAATAATGAATTGCTGAAGCACCAGAATTCCTACTGAAAAACTGAAGGCAATACAACCTTCACTATTCTTAGTTCTTATCACTGACCTGCTCCTCCCCACCCCCCCACCCCCCCCCCCACCCCAAAAAAGGGGAAAAAGGAACCAAAAAACCTTTCCATTTCCTCGATCTAACCCCCCCATCATCAACAACCCTGCATGAAAGAGCTGACCAATTTTCCAGCAAACCATCCTGTGATCAACAAAACCAACAGTCGGCTGAACAGCTCTTTCATTTGTGATCTCCCTATAAGCAGAGTCAGATTATACACCACGAGAACGCATCATACAACATCAATCCACATGTCGATCGACTTGCATTCCATGCAAAATCCATGGAGGATCAGTCCTCAAACCCACATAGTGCCCCCCCTTCAAAACTGCGGTTTCTTCATTCCAACTTCTGATTTTCATTGATGTGCCTCCGGTTGGCAGCCCCATCAAGTTGTTCAGTGTTCATTTCTTCTCAGGCTGCCAGCACGCATGCAAATTGTCATTTCCTGGTCAAGAATTATGTTCCACTTCATGAATTACTTCCCCATTTAATCTAAATCATTAATTTTTTGCATTAAATCCTAGACTTGTCTACCTAGAAATGGAGCTGAAACGTAAATAAAGGATGAAGATGAAATTACTCACCAGCAGGTTGTTTCTGTTCAGCTGGCTTCACCTGAACCGCTGCAGGAACAGGGTGCACATATGAGAAACCAGCAGGCAAAAGCTGATGTTGACTTCCAGATGTTTGTGTTGTATACTGAGTAGCATGAAGGATGCCCTGCGAGGGCAACACACCACCTTTCATATTATTGGCAGCTGCAGCAGCTGCAATTGCTTTTGCAGGATCAGAAGTGGTGCCACCACCTAGAGTAACAGGACACAAAGTCAACATTCCACTTGATGATGGCGCAGCGGATGAACCAGGTGGTTGTTGGCCAGGCTGGTCAGTACGTCGTCTCTGAAGATAATATCCCCCAGTAGCTTGACCCGTCGAACTTGTACCAGTAGAATGCGGAGGTTGAGCTTGCACATATGGACTTGAGAAGAATAGTTGTGCTTGCTGCATACTCTTCTGTAAATGTTGCTGTTGCTGCTGCTGTTGCATTTGAGACTTGGTTCCACCACCTGAAGTTGAAGCTATATGAGGATTTCCAAGAATTGATGGCACATTCCTCCCGCCAGCAGGAGATGACTTCTGGTTGGGAACTGAAGGCGAGGATTTACCCTGCTGTGTCGACAATGATGAGTTTTGGCCGGTTTTATTGCTCGTAGAAGCAGAATTTGTGGTTCTTGGGCTTCCACTGGCCCCTTTAGAGATTGAAGAAGTGGTAGGAGAGCCAACCATCATGGGGGAAGAGGGAGACTGGTTATTGTTAGGGGGCTGTTGTCCTTGTGGAGGAGGAGCGGTTTTCTGATTCGTGCCAAAAGATATGTGTGTATGACTTTGCTGGGACCTAATCTGCTGCTGCTGAGAAAGGTTTTTCAGAGAAGTCGTTGATGACAAAGATGAGGGAGCTTGGGAGGTCGATGTTCTGGTAGAACTCTTCCACTGAGGCGACTGAGCTTGACTGCTGTTGTTACCACTCTGTACAAGGTTTTGAGGAAAAGCAGACATGGCATTTGGAAATTTTGAAGCGGCAGAAGCCGATGAAGTCAAGTGTTCAGAATAAACATTCCCATTACTAGAGGCTGATGTCTTGCACCTAGCAGCAACAGCCGCTGCCAACTGCTGTTGCTGTTGATGTTGCTGCTGCTTGTGAAGCTGAATCATATGTTGCTGCTGATGCTGAATTTGAGCTTGCAACTGTGCATTAGGGACATTTACAGCTCCCATAGCATTTGGCATTGCAGCTCGAGCAGTCCATGAAGCACCAGATGGAAGATTTAAGGACCTTGATGAGCTATCAATGACACTGTTGGATGCAATAGTAGACCCAGAGGCATCAGACATATCAGTCCTTGAAAATGCAATAGATTGACCAGCATTTCCAGAAGGCTTCATTGCTAAACCTTTTCTTTCAGCATCAGCCCCCGACTGCTCACTAGATCCAGATTTACCATCCTCAGATATTCTGAAATTCTTCTTCTGCTGCACAGCCTGAGCAGCTGATGCGGCCATCTGTAAATTTTGCCGCGTAGCTTCAGGGAGAGACTGAAAAATAGCATGATTCTGTGTCATGGACATTTCAATGCCAGGTCCAGCAGTGGCTCCACTGAATGAAGCAAATGACATCGCAAAAGGTTGAGGTGGCACTGATTCTAGACTAGTTTTTGTTCCTGGTTGCTGTTGTTGCTGTGGCTTCTTCTCAGTTTGATGATTACTGCTGCCACCAGCAGAAGAGCCAACGCCAAAGTTAGCTGGAGGAGTCATCAAACCGAAGTTTGAGGGATGCATGGGTATAGCAAAATTCTGATTGTACACATTAATTTGTCCATGAGACCTTTTCCTCTCTGCAGCTGATGGGCTATCTTCACTACCCACCTCATTTTCAATATGGCGTGTCTGTGGGGGCATGTGCTGATTCTGTGACTGTGATGGGGACTGAGATGGATGATTTTTTGTCCCAGGAAAATTATGCAGATTACCACTACCGCTCCCACCATTAGCAGCATTCCCTTGGGACCTCTGCTGCTGCTGGCTCTGCAAATGCTTCTGAGAAGAAGAGGATCCACTTGACATGCTTGTGTTTTGTTGACCCTGTTGCATTTGTTGCGACTGCGATGTTGGTGGCGGCTGCTGCTGCTGCTGTTGCTGCTGAACCTGGGAAGGATGTATCATCTGGGAAGAATAAAAAGATCCATTGAACAATGGCATCGGCTGAGGATGAGCTCCTCTATAATTTGGAGGTGCTCCTACGGCTGGTATTGGGAAAGCATATGCATTATTCTGCAGGATCGCCAAGTACTGAGCTTCATTAGGAGACATATTTGGGTAGTTGAAGCTAATTGCAGTGGCAGCTCCACCAGCTGTAGCTGAAGCAGTTCCAGCAGCAGGATTGGATGTGTTAGAAGAGACTGAAGGGCCCGTTGTGGTAGGTGACTTTGCAGGACCTGGTCGAACAGCAGCTGCTGCAGCTGCCTGTTGTTGATTTAATGGGAAGATGAAAGCAGGCCCATGCTGTAAAATTCATGGGGGAAAAGGATCAACAAAAAGGCGGTCTTGGGATCTTATCACTCCCATAAAAAGTTGAAAAATAGATAAAAACCAAGAAATCAAGGTGGTGCCTAATAAGCTGTACGAAGAGACTGTACCAGTAGATTATTGGGCGCAACAGGCGGCAAAGTTTGCTGGAGTAACATTTGCTGCTTCCTCTGAGCAGCATCTGCAACTGCAGGTTGAACTTTCTCTTTTCCGCCATTACTAGGGAACATGGCAAGCCCCTGCCCCTTATCTGGCCCAGCACTTGCTCCCCTCCCAGCTAAATTTCCATGGAGATCTGCAGACGGCATAACATTGAGATTGGTCTTGGCTCCAAAGAAGGGTGCAGTGCCAGTAGCAGGTGGCCAGAAAGGATGCATCTTCATAAATTGCTGAAGGCAATGTATATTCCTAGCAATGTAACAATGTGTTGCACATCTTTTTGGCCGCGGTTGAGAAAACAGAGGCTGCATAAGATTGCAGAGTTAGAAGGGGTAGAAGCATGAATCTGAACCTGAGATTGACTGAAGTGACAAAATACAAGCGAAAGAAAAAACAAAAGTAAAATACCTGCATTGGAGTAGAAGAAACTGTGCTTCCATCCATAGCTACAACTCCTTGTAAAGGCGCCATGTATCTGCTGACAGGAATTGAGTTATTTCGCCAGAGAAACACAGCATTTACACCACGGATCTAATACTTGTAATATCAATTAAATGAGCACTGAAACACAATAATTCAAGCCGACCGTACCCCATGGGAGGAAGCCCACCAGGCCAGCTAGCCATAGACATTGGCATAGGTAAGGAGCTGGATTGACCTGAATATAGAAAGATCGCCTAATCAGTAAAATCCAGGGGAAGAATTCATTACAGATTAAAGAAAATCAACCTCCCACATGAACTTACCAGTTTTTTCTAGAATTGATTCTTCTTTAGTAGCTTTTTGTGAAGGTGGTGGTTGGTGCTGCTGCTGTAACTTTTGACTCTGCTGTTGGAGTTTGCCACTTATACCACTATCCTTTTCTGGCTTTTCCAAATCAAGATCAAGATTAATATTCCTACCCCTACTACTCTCACTTGTCTTGTGAGAATTAATTTCTTCCACGGCTGCTTTTGTCTTCTTTTCCTCTGCTTCAACAATGGCCCCTTCTTTCTCAGCCTTGCCAATCCTTTCATCATCCTTCTCTTTCACCGCAGGCTTCATTTCCTGTGAGCATCAATAAAATATATTGCCGATTCAATCATCAGATCATCCTCAATATCGTCAAAAAAGGGGGGAAAGGAAGTAAGACTACTCACAACTATATTTTCTGCTGTAATAGGCTTATTATCCACAGCTGCTGAGCCAAAATCCATCTCAGCCTCCCTTTCAGGTGATGATCTTAACTGTGGAGGAGGAGCCTAAAATGGGATTGAAAGATCAATTAAAAATATTACAAATAAGAAAAGATGAAAAAGAAATAGTAGTGCAAGATTCTTTTAGGTATATCTTCATCCTCACCATAAGATCTATCTGGAACTTCTCCTCTCTCTGGCTTTCCACTTCTGAAACAATAGCACTGCTGAAATTCCCAGAACACATGAATCAGATCCAACAACATGGATTAAAAGTTTCATGACCAGAAAAAAGGTGAAAACTTTGTATAGATACTCACAGTTGGGTAACTGCAACAACAGCAGCATCCTCCCGATTACTACTCTCTGCTCCCACAGTAGAAGATTCCCTCTTCGGTGAACTCACCTCCTCCTTAGTCTCCATAAATTCAGATTCCTCAGGCCTCCTCTTGGCCTCAGATTCCACCTTCATCGGCTCCGGTATCGGATCTGATGCTACCGGCACACTTTGTACAGAAGCACTTATATCATATAAAGAGACACCATTTTCAGCGGCAGATTGAGGGGTCTTCTCCAAATTAGGAGAAGAAACCTCCATCTTCATTGTTGTCTGATCCATCTCCACTTTAGCTGTAGAAGACGAAATGGGACTGCTCCGTACACCTAATCCTCCAGGAGTTTCCAAGACTTGCCTTGGTTTTTTCCTCTTTGGAGCTATAGAAACAAAAAAAAAACCAAGACTATCAGAATAGAAACAAGAAATGGGATTTTTTGCTTTCCAAACACCAATTGCAAAGATTGGAACTTTGTTATGCTCACCAACAGCAGACAAAGGAGTTGCTGATGAGTTTGAATTAGAAACTGGAGATGAAACTCTGGATCTGTTATTAACTTCTCTTGTATCATTTGGTCCACTTTCTTTTTTGGATGGTCCTTGTGACTGAGTCATCAGCCCATACAAAACTTCAGCAATCTCAATCTCTAGCTCTTCAGGGTTGGATGAAGAAGCTTTAGGAGGCGACTTTACCGGCGGCCGTTTTTGTCCATTAGGCTTCTGCATCAAGAAAAAAAACGTAATCAGTTTTGATAACATAAAAAAAAAAAGAAGAAAATCCGATGTAAAATGAGACTAACAATCTTCTTTCTGACTGAAACATTAGAAGAAGATGGAGATAAAGGAGCTGCCGGCGATGGTGATGTAGCCGGAATGTTCTGTCCCACCGGCGAAGCTGTCGAGACTTGCTGATGAATTTGGTCTCCAGTAACCACACCACTGTTACCGCCGCCGCCGCTTGTCCCAGAAATCCAATCATGCGACCTCTTTGTAGATGCTGAAAAACACCAAAAACATCAACAAAGAGAAGGTCAATCAAAAAATCCTCAAAAAACAACAAAGATGAAGGAACAGTACCAGAACGAAACAGTACCAGAACGAGCTTTTCTTGGGACAGAAACACCAATCATTTCATCACCAGGTTTCCACACAGGTGCTGCCCTAAAAACCTTTCCAGCGTTTGTTGGAAAACTTTTCCGAGGCTGTAGGTGATGGTTATGATTGTTATGGTGATGATGGTTTGAAAGGGACGACCCCATCGTTGGCGGTGCCGTTGCCGGAGCCGGCGGATTCGGCGGCAACAACCTTGTACTAGCTGAAACCACGTTGGTCTCTTCATCATCATCATCTTCATCATCGTTTACACTTTCTTCTGAACTATCATCCCCACCATCTTCCCCTCTGTGCATCATCAATCTATCACCTCTCCTTCTCTTACTCCGACTTGTCCTATCCCTATCTCTATCCCTATCCCTATCCCTTTCTCTATCTCTTTCTCTATCTCGTTCTCTCTCCCGCTCCCTATCCCGATCTCGATCTTTCTTCACTCTCTCCCTTAACCTTACAGATTCTTGTATCTCTACACCCCCGTCTTCATCTGCAAAAACAAAATGAAAAGAAAAAAAAAACAATCAGAAAAAAACAACACGAGATTTTCTGAAGAATCACAAAAAACATCATAGATCTATGACGTTACCAGGGGAATCTCTAAGACTGTTACTTCTATGTCTGCGTCTTGATAATCCATTGGATGTGGCGGCTATCATACCAGTTCTTCTTGCTTCTCTGTTCCTATCCATCAATATCGGTTTTCTTCTTCTCCAGTGATATAAATCAACTAACCCAGGAAGAGGTCTAGCATAATTCACCGGAATTTATGGCTAATTCCACCGAAAATGAATTTTTTCTCTTCACCTACTAACTTTCCGGCCGGCAAACAACAACCTCCTCACAAATCAATTCTTTCAAAGATCTTATCTTTTTACAAATGGGTGTGTTTTCTCGGTTTTCTTCTCCCCCCCTTCTCTCTCTCTCTCTCTGTCTCTCCTCTCTGTATAGTTGTTGTTTGGTTTCCTCTCCTCTCTCTCTATCTCTATCTGTCTCTGGTTCTCTCCTTTTTCTGCTCTCTATCTTCATCAGCTTTTGGCTATATCACACTCTTCAAACCCTCGTGGAAGGTTGAGATCTATCACTTTTGACAATTCCTTTCCATCTCCACCGTCCATTCACCATCTCATCCAACGGTTCACATCCCACCTTGCCAGCATGGCATGTGATTCCACCGTCGGATACAGACTGACACGTGTCGGTCATCGCTTTCCATGCTCCTGATTTAAATAAAGTTGGGTGGGCTCTTGGGTGGGGGGGTATGACTGAATATAAGGAGTTTTATTCTGACAACAAAGTATTCAGTAGTAGTAAAAACTAATTTAATTTTTTCCTTTGGCCCCCGTTGTGTGGGGCACTTTTCACGATTGAATGGAACAAACAAAAGTTTACCCGCAAGTCTCTTTAGGTGACCGGTTATAGCCGGTTGTACCATGTGTGTGACATTGGTAAAAGCAAAAAAACATGACGATCACAAGGAATCTAGGTGACTGCAGAAAATATCGTTCCAGCCGGTCAAATTCATTAATTTTCGGATTTTACTTGCAATTTTTTCGCAATTCCAAAAATGATAACAATAATTATGGTTTTTTTTCCCATCTTTTATTCGTTAAGTATAAAGTAAAGTGAGTAGTATTTAGTACTGTCCAGTTCCTTTTTTTCCAGAAATAGACAGGTGGGACCAGCTTCATGAAGATCTAGAACTCAGATCGACGGTGTGGATCATCCGTTTGTCTAGTTGGAAACCACCTGAGGCGTTGGATGGATAAGTGACGTGGCCATATGAGGTTGTTTAATTAAATGCTTTATTAGATTCCGACAATTAAGGCCCGAGCCTACGTGGTTGGTTCGGCAAGATCTGGGCCGTTGAGATTGAAAGATCGAACGGCTAGAAGTTTCCGGGCAGCGGAAGGAAAAAGGGCAGTCACGGTCACGGAACTTCCCAGAAAATAAAAATGTGGGGTCCAGGAGTTATTTTGGCGCAAATTTAATTAAAATTATTTATATTTTTACATTTTACATTTTGCATTGAGCCATATTGTCACGTTCTGTAAGTGCTTTGTAGTTTGTGGTAGCTAAGTTGTGGACCCCAAAAACCACATTTACTTATATTTATGAAGTGAATTGAATTTCTTTTTTTTGTTTTGTTTTGTTTTGCAATTTTGATATACCAGTGTTGTGAAGTTTGACTATTTTGATTTGGCTTTAATTTTTATATTTATGAAAATCTAATATTGTGAAATCATATCGAATTTGACTAAATACACTCCTTTAAAACATAACAAAAAAAGTTTAGTGCAGATTAATTCATACACCTGTAGATGAGATCGCAAGTAATCTGTTCTTTGATTTTTGAATAATATCTTTAAAAAAATTATATTGATAAAATATATATTATCATAGGTGTTAACGTTACGATTTAATTAGTTATTTTATAAATTTTAAATTTTATTTGACATGAGTTTGATATTATTTTTAATTTTAATTTTATATAATTAAAATTTACCTAATCATTTAGTATATAATGAATTAATTTATAGTTCTATTAAAAGAAATTTAATTAATTTATATAACTTAATTTAATTAATTAAATTGATATGAAAAATATTAACGCACTTATATATCGATGCAAATTACAAAACGCGTGCTTCTTTTGCCCTTTTTGTAACATTGTTTGATGAGACATAAAAAAGAGTTAAAAATAAAATAAAATTTTTATAATTTCAACCATCAATGATTAGTGAATGTGAGACAAACGCAAATCAGAGATATTTGTTTAGACGCTAATAATATGTTCAAAATCGTGTAGGTCTAGCTTAAAATGGTCAACATCACTAGTTAATATCATATAATTGTGATTACACTATTTCAATGTTGCTGCATTTGTGGATTAACAAATATTCATTTTTATGATGGTGCGATATACGTAATAATATGGATGTAATTTGATCATTTAGGTAACATGTGTTAGTTTATTTGTAGGTTAATTATGTAGATATTAAATTTTATATAAGTAATATCATGTTTGGTAGCTGGTTAGGATGTAAGTTATTCATGTATAAATTAATACGGTGTTTATTTTATATTTTAGAAACCTGCATAACTAATATATGTATAAGTTAGGACGGAATTTATTTATTAATTTAATGCATAATATACGGTGAAATAATTAATACATGAATAAATTTTGTATAATTAATACATACATAAAATAATACATAAATTTCATCGTAAATAATTCATTCATTACTAATACTTGCATAACTCCAACCATGAACAAAACAACCCCTTATAGTTCATACTAGTGTCATTTGGCTCGTTTTAAGTTCGGGCTCAAAGCAACGTTAAAATTAAATTTAATAACTAAGACTATATTAAGATAAAATTGAAAGACATGAAAATTCTTTCAGTGTCTGTAATAAATTCTTCAAGGAAAATTATAATTTGCAATATGTTTGATTACATTTCCACATATGAGAGACTCAAATATGTAAGAGTGTGCTTTGTAGGATTACTCACACTTTTTCCATGGCATTATTATTTTTAGTAGCATGTAAAAAGTTTTTAAATTTCTTAAAATTTACCAAAATGTGTGAAAAGTTACAAAGTTATAAAACATTTATTTGGAGGAAAATAAAGGAGAAAATTCTTGTGAGGATTAAAAAAAAATGAATATCCTTTGATATATAATTAATAATATTTCTATTTATCCTTTATAGTATTTAATTTTTTTAGTCATTGAGTACATTGAGTTTACACCATAATTTTCACGTTAAATTTGAACTATAATCAATAATAGACTATACCCAATAAGTAAGAGTCTATTAAATTGGCTTATTTTAAGTATTTTTAAGTTAAAATAGCAAAAATAAATCAAAAGTTATAAGTTATAGATCTTAACTTATAATTTTTGACTTATAAATCATAAGATGTAAGCCAAACCAAATAGACTCTAAGATTCATTGTTTTTTTGAGCTTAAAAGAAAATTTTAAATTTTTATTTATGGAGAAGTAATTTAACATTTTCATAATAAGCAATATGCTAAAAAATTACACAATGCCTTAAAATAAAAATTTATTAAAAAAATAACCTCATAAAGTTAAGTAATATGTATGATATTGTAATCTAATTATGTAAATCCATTTTAGGTTATTTCAATCTAAATTAATTGTTACAGTACATGTCACAACTTAATGAGAAGTTAATTCTTCCTTTACCAATTTGACTTCATTAATTTTTATATTTTTATCACAAAACTTCATTAATTTTGTTGTTACTCAAGATATTTTGTAATCTAAATTTGAAATTGATATTTATGTTAATCTTTATTAAAAATGTATATTTCGATTTTTTTTCTTTCTTATTTATGTTGCAAAAATTAAATTAAAAAAATTTTGACCTAAGAAAAATTTACTTTGGATTTTTGGAAAATCATTTTAACTAAATAATTTTTCTTTTTTTAATTTATTTAACTTGATAAACACAACATGCTTAAAGTTATATTTATGAGTGGTTCAAATGTAAGACCATTAAAATATCTATGGTAGTCTTCTTAAATTAAAGGTTGAATAATTTTCTTATTATTATATAACTAGTTATTAGTGTGGGTCTCTAATTTATAGGTTTGTATGAAAAAAAAAATTAGTATCATATATCAAATTATATAATTTGAAAAAGGTTTTTTCGAGTTAATAAAATGTAATGCATTTGTTATAATATAATGCCTTAATTCTTTTTGTCAGAAATTTTATTGATAAATATGAAAATTTAAATAATTTAATTCAATATTCTAAACATAAAGTTCTAATGTCATTTAACTAAAAACTCAAAAAGTTGAAAAGAAAATTTACTACATTTCTTATGTCATGACCATATTATAAGGAAATAATATATGTTCTTAAATATCAATTGTAATTTTTTTATACACATAATAATTTTCTAGTGATTATAAGAAGGCTTATAGTGAAGAATTAAAATTAATTGTAATTTGAGATATTGAAATAAAAATTTATACATATGAAAAGAAGATTTAGTGCATTACAATATCACTATATAAGAAAATTAAAAATATTTTTACTTAAAAGACTATGATATCTAAATCTATACAATATATATTTTTTCTAATTATCAAAAATAAGATATTTCTTTTAATTTTTAGATTTTAGTTGGGGTTGTACTACTGAATTAGCAAAGCATGTTGAGATTCTATCTTTCATTAGTTATTATATATACCTACCCTATTGATTCTCATTTTTTTATCTTCTCATATATTTGTTCTCCTTTTTTATTTTTTTTAAATTTATGATTGTTGCAAAATTCAGTTTTAAACTCAATTTGTTTGAATCAATTATTTTTATTTGTAAAATAATTTTTTTGAATAAATTAATCCTTAAAAGGATAAATTTTTGTAGCTTGCCGTCTAAAGAAGTAACAAATTAAATTTTGAAAAAAAGAATATATGAATTTTGTTAATCTTATTTAATTTTGATTTTAAGTCATTGATTGTATTGAGTTGTCCCCGACTATATTCCTCTTACTATATAAATGTCTAATATGTTTCAGTCAACATTACATTATTATTTTTGGTACTAATTGTAACATTTTGATAGTTTGTTTTGAATTTTTGTGAATTTAATCGAGCGTCTGGCATACTATATGTAGTTATTATAATTATTATTTATGTGTTCGAATAGCTAAAATCAAGTCTGGACAAGATTTACCTCGCACACTTTTAGTTTAGGAGTAATAGTCTCAAAAGAGGATTTGTGCTTTCAATGTAATAGAGGAATGTCAGAATTAGACTTATGTAACATTGATAGCATGATTAAAATTTTGCGATTATATACAACACAAAATAAACTTACAAAGGTTTCAGTATTTTGGCGACCACACAAAGGATGTTAAGATAGTAACACACCTATGTCGGGGTAAGTAATATATAAATCATATTTTGCAACTCATTTTTGACGATAAAAGGCTCAATTTTGAGTGAAATCTCAATCTTATTGATTTCAAATCATCAAAATAAGATATTATTTTGGCTATATCTTAGTATCTCTCTGCCTGGCAGATACGAGTACAATCAAACCTATTTATAACAGTGTTGTTTGTTTGGATATTTTTTGACTGCTATAGCAAGATGTTATATAGAATTTATAATATAACATACAATGAAAGTCGATTTCAAAATAGACTACGTCATTATAGTGAAATATTATTGTAGAAAATAATTATTATAGAGAGGTCTGATTGTATAATTTGTCCTATTTTTATTTCACTGTTAGGCTATATTCAATATTCAGTGATTAAGGGCTCGTTTCACTTAATTATAAATCAAGATTTTGAATTAGGTTGATTTAATGCTGAAATTTTGCTTGGACATACAATTTGAATTTTAAAAGTTAAAATCAACACAATTTTACAAAGAGTGAGATGCCACTGAATTCTCACTCTTGAGACATATACCAGAAACAGTGATAGAGAAAACCAACACAATTTTATGGCGAATGCCAGAAATTGAGGAGGTTAAAAGGCAGTGTTTGACCTAAATTTGGGACAATACAAGTGGTCCAGATGACTTCACAGAAAACTTTTACCAGGTTTGTTGGGACATAGTAGCCATGGACATTTTGAGATCGGTACAAGCTTTCATTGCTGGACATACTCTCCCTAAGTTTATAACTCATACTAACTTGGTGTTTATACTACTCAATATCTTTAATGGTTTACTGAAGTTCCAAGTAACATATATCATTCCCTATGATGGGACATTTCGTGTTATGTTATGCACGAAAGTCTCCATGTGGCATATATTACATTTCAAAGACTAAAAGAAGTATGTTAAAGCATAATGTATTGATGTACTATTTTATACCCATATTATAGTCATGTTTGTACCTTAATTTTAAGAATAATCTCATATATTTTGTGAAATTTTATGGTGATGGACTAACAAATATGATTAGCTCTCTTTATTGATTGAAATTGCCAATATATGGAGCTCAATGTGAAGATAATGGTCCTAATCTTGAAGATATATGCTAAGGGACGGATTATGGATGGTGAGACAAGCTAAAAAGGACATTTGGAGTCAACTATGTGCCACGGAAAAGCATTGGGGCGTTCAATAGTGTCCCACGGAGCAAAAAATTAATTTATATGAGCAGGGGTTGCAAAACAGTGAGCATCCACGATAGCAGAGTGTCACGGATGCAAATCTCCGTGATAGCCAGCGTGACACGGAGGCAGTAATTTTGATAATTATAAATGAAACACTTAGCAGTTTAATTGGAGCACAAAATTATTTTGGAAGAATGGAAGGAGCGAAGGAGAAAAGAAGGAAACTCTACCTAGGGTTCGTAAACTTTTTCTTATTTCATTCTCGTCCTTACATTAAATTCCTGTATTAGCATGAGTAGATAAGACTTTTCTTCTAGGGTTGAGGCCACAAGACATGAATGTTTAGCTTACTTCCTCTTTGGTTCAAGTTTCGTTTGTGCTTTGTCTTGAATTCTTGCTTGTTTACCATTTTAATGCTTGATCACCATTATAATGCATGTGTAAGTTTAGGCAAAAGCTCAAAAGAGTAACCCTAGGTTAGAACTTGGAATGCAGGAAGTAAGTTTAAGTCTTTGAGACTTGAGTTGCGGTTAGGATAGAAATATACCTAATTCCCCTTGCTTGATTCTAAAACGGGAAGATAGCTAGACACTTAGGATTAAATTGTCACATCACCACTCTCAGATATAGTTGTGAAGTTAATTTTAGGTTAAATGATTAGAGGTACGAAAGTCCATAATCAAGGGGCATAAACTTCGTGAACCACATCCATTTTGTTAATTGCTCAGGAATTAGGACGTCACATCCCTGCTCAATGATGTAGGTGTGAGATTAGTTTGTTGTGTTTAGAGGCTTGAAAGACCATGATATTGCATATTAACTTTTTGAGACAACAAATGAACTTTCAGTACTTGAACCATTGTGAATTTTAATATTGAGTGATTATTAGGCTTTAACTGTAGATGCTTCATATTACTATTTTTTTCTGAATTATTTGTGATCACACTTAGATTTAGAATCAAAATCAAATCTTTGAAACCAACACTTGTGAAATTTGAATTAACACTTGAACTTGATTATTCACTTAATAGTCCAATCCCTACGGGTTCGACATGCGACTCTTCAGAGTCACTTTACTACTTGTACGATCGGTACTCTTGTGCGTGCGCTGGGGCGCAACAAGTTTTTGGCACCAAAAAATGTTTTTACCGCCAGAAATTAAAAAGCAAAATGTATGCCTAGCAAGGTAGTTTGTTACTCTGTGTGTCTAAACCTGTAGTGTGAATGCAACATCTTTGATAAAAAGGACATGAATACATATTAAATTATACTCGTATGATAAGTCATACAGAATAACATAAGATAAACAAGAGCTTCATATAAGAGAGATATGAAACATGACTTACAGAAGGCACCTGAAAGCTAATAAACATCTTATGGATCACAACATCTTCACATTTCCTAGTTCATTATACTATATTACTATCTGGAGCTGAGTTTAATATCCATATAATATACATAGATATTTGGGTAGGTAAGTCTCATATCCCGACAATTCTTCAATTCGTAGACTATTGTAGAGGCTTCATAGACCCGTGTTAAAGTTTCATGTATATATAGATGTTACGACTTATGTTTCAATTAGGTCTCATGAGAGTCTTATTGTCACGCCCAGCCTTGGGGGCTATGACTGGCACCTGGTGCCCTAGAAGGACCTGGACTACTAAATGGTGGGCCGAGGCACATCTGGTGCCTGGCTAGTTCTATCTCAGGTTCCTGGAAACAAAGGGCTATATAACGGCTGTAAACACAGCCTCCGGCCATTTGGGCCTATAGCCACCTGTACCTGGAATAACAGCTGACCAGAAACATACTTATAAAGGGGGAAACCTATGCGGGCCGACAAGGCCACCATGCTGTCTAGTTATCTGTAACTCAACAATAGAATACTGAATAACTACGTGACCGGCAAGGTCACCACTACTATCAACCATGGCCCCACACGGCCAACATAAACAGAAATACTAAACAGCTATACAACTGCACGGCCTCACGCGACCGGCTCGACTGACCACAGGAAGAGGATAGATACAATCTGCAAGCCTCTACGAGTAATAATAGAAATGGTCGGGACAGGGCCCCGACCTACCCATATTGTACATCAAAAGGAAAAGAGCTACACCTCTGGAATCAGACTCCGGATGACAGGAGCTGATGACTCTACAGCTGGCAGGAATCACGAGGGATCGCCTCCTCGTCTATGAGTACCTGCGGGCAAGTAATGCAGCGCCCCACTGGGCATCAATACCGCTAGTACTGGGTATGCAAAGCAACTGAAATAATACAACTGAAAATAACTGAGTATAAATAGCATAACTAGTATTTCTGTATAGCAGGAGACAGCCGAAACTGAGGAAAACTAATACGAATGAATCAAGCTTTCTGTATTGATAAGGCAAGAACGTATCTGTAGACGCGTCGGCCTGCTGTCTATTAACTAGTAAATATGTAACACACAAATAAATATACAAGTAGCAAGCAAGAGCCAATACCAACCCCCATAAGCCGGATGTCGTCAAGCAAGCAAACAATCTATATACCCCTACCCGGGTCAAAACCTGCCAAAAATAAGTCACTTCACTCATCTGCTCACCCGGAGCTCCTCTACCGGCCCCCTGGGTCTCCGGCTCGAGGCATAGCCTCCGATATAAATAACCGTGTCTGTGTCCGGAGGACTCCTGTGTAGACAGTAACGAATAGGGTTTGATTCCCCGGACATACCTCAACAGGGCTATCTGAAACTGGAGCTACACCTATAATAACTGTATGTACAGACAGTAACAGATTGGGTCTGGTTCCCTGGACACAAAACTCAACAGGGCTATCTGAAACCGGAGCTGCACCTGTAATGCTGATCAGACTGCTATGGGGAAAGCTCCATCCCATCTTCGTCCAACTGGGGACGGCATGCCACCCCTTTGGGTGACGCAAAACCCACCCGCTCAGTGGGCGACACGATTACCAACCCAGGGGCGGCGAGGACGCTCAATAAGGTGCCCTCACGCCACATCAAGTCTCAACAAACAAATAGCACATATAAATAGCAAGCATGTATAACTAAAACGGCTACCTGAAATCTGATTTCTTATTCTAATCTTTTTCTGTACTAAACTGATTCTTTACTGATTATACTGATTCTGAAATCTTTCTTTAATTGTTGGCTATCCTGTAGCCAGGATGCTATCTGTCTGAATGGCTAATCTGTAGCCAAAATCTCATCTGTCTATCTGGTTACTTTACTAACTTTTATTCTGAAAATCTATTTCTTTTTATTCTACAACATGCTTGCTAATCATATAATAGGCTATACTGAATCTAGAATGCTACTTCGCCCTTCGGCGCATGCTTTACTAACTTTCGACCTGAATACAATACATCAACGCAAACCAGAATCTACTAGACTTACTCAATTCTCATCATTCAACTCCGAGAGTTTCAAATGCGGAGTTTACTATGATTCATATAGCTAAAGCTTACTAACTTGCCGAAGAACAACTTCACATACCTTAACCTCGAGTTTACCGTCTGTCGGGCGAGGCTCGGTTAGTACTCCAACTATTTCTCCCAACTGCATTCATATACGCGTCAATTAGTACCAAATACAACATTATTCTGAAGAATAACGGCACTTTCGATATAATTATAGCCTAAACTTAGGCTTATCGAAAGACGGTCGAAAACTTGCTATTTTTCATAAGTCTAGAAGGGAGAAATATTTACTTCACAGCTAGAAGTACATAGACACTAGTTTGGAGCAATTCTACTTACTTTGGTTCGGTAGCTCGACGATTCGCCGGCCGTATTTCGCGAAACAAAAATCGTAGAAATGCTCCCTGCTGCTAAATACCTCGGTACCTGAGGTTAATTTGAGTTTAGACTTCATTTGGCAGCGTAATCGAACGATTATTTTCCAATTTCTTTGTCTTCTCTCCTCTCTGCGTTTTCATGGAATTTCCAAGGGAAATTATGACTAATTACAGGAAGCTTATCACTAGTTAAAGGGGACTATTATTAATTAAAGGAAATCATTATTAATTAAAGGAAATTATTATTAATTAAAGGAAATTATTGTTAATTAAAGGAAATTACATCACAAATTGAGCTCTATATACTTGG
Organism: Datura wrightii; assembly: GCA_035772735.1. Lineage (NCBI taxonomy): Eukaryota > Viridiplantae > Streptophyta > Magnoliopsida > Solanales > Solanaceae > Datura > Datura wrightii. The sequence continues at coordinate 9,495,610 of JASDFA010000009.1, forward strand.
ACACTATAAATCGCATTTTGCCTTGCGACGCGCCAACTTGGCGCTTGTCCGATCTTTCCCCGGGCCTTTTTCTAGCATGCATGGCTTTCAAATATTCTCAACCAACACGCGAATAGGCCATCTATGTGCCGGAAATTTACGGGGCATAACACTTATGTTTTGGGTCCAAAGAATTTCTCTACGTATAGCAATTATTTTATAGAAATATGTATGTTACCAATTATTATATGATTCAGGTTTATGACATATTCTATGATCCATGGTTATGTTTATTCTATGATTCAGGTACAGTTGGTACACTCGATCAAGTTAAAGGATCGAGTGTAGATTGGCCTACCCAAGATGTTGGGGTACGACAATCAAAGTATCTTGGACACCACAATAATATATCACATATCTCTATGTTACTTTTATAAGTAAATACTTGCAATTACATGTTATTACTAATTTCAAAATCTATAATTTTACAAAGATTCATTTGTTCAATAAATCAACAATAATAGTACTACTTATTCTGTAATATAATCCTCCCATATAATACAAACAATCTCTTCACGATGAGCATTTTTTTTAAAAAAAATACATAGTATAACAAACATGTGCTATATATTTTCATTAGTAGCTGTGATTTTGTATTAACTTCCATATCGAATTGAGCAATGTTGTGCTAAGTGAGTTTCATGACACAAGATGATGTAGTTAAAAATAATTATTATTTGTATCTACACTTTAAAAATAATTATATTTGTGGCATCTCTCTCTCTCTCTCTCACCTCACACCTTCCTCCCCCTCTCTCTCGCTGTCTCTCTCTCTCCCCCTCCCCCCTCCCCCCTCCAATCACCCAATCAATTTATTGTAAATTTGTATTTGTAGTGATTTTTTTTGGTGATGATACAAGTGTATCTCACAAAATAAAAGTGATTGATACATCGATACAATCTCCAAAAGAATGTTATATATGAAAATATTTTTGAATTGTATCAGTGTATTAAGTAAATTAGAGAAAGCATATTTAATAAAAATGAGTACTTTGTTAGTCCCTCTAAATGAATGTTGTATCTGATACAGAGCACCTTGCACTAAAATTACTGTATATATACTATATTAAAAGTTTGAAGATCCTTAAAAATATTGATTGAAATTTTTTGTCCATCATTGAAAGACTCCACAATAGATAAAGTTGTCATCTACTATTTTTCTTCAATAATTATCATTTAATTATTATTCTAATATTTAGAACTTTAAAATTAATTAAAATTATAGTTGTTAAATCTTTACTTATTTATAAGATGAAAGAACTCTTAATATATAGTACTTTAATATTGGCTAAAATTTTGCTTCTTAATTAAATCTTTTCTTATTTGAACTATATTAAAAGTCCTAATATTTAAAACTATTTGAACTATATTAAAAGTCCTAACATAAAATTAATTTTATTTTTTTTAAATTGAATATGTTTTTTTGTTAGATTCACTTTAGAATATGATTCTTTTATATCAATTAATATTATTTGAACTTTGAAGAATCAAACGTGCCAAATAAATTTGAAACACCACGGAGTTGACGAAAATTAGTGTTTGAAAAATGTGAAAGTAATGTCTTATATGTATTTAGGTTTAAAATTAACTTTAAGCTTAGAAATTGTTTGGAAATATATATACACAGAGAGAGAGAGAGAGAGAGTGACAGAGAAAACATAAATGAGCAATGTCCGTAAAGAATTGTCATTGGAGATACAAATATTTATTTATATTATTTAATAAATATCACATTTATTTTTACATCAATTACTATTTTTATTTTTTTATATATACTAAATTTAATATTAACGCGAGATACACGTGCAACACACGTGCACTGAACTGGTCTAGCAAAATGAGAAAGCGTTGATATAATTAGGTTGAATGAATATATATAGTGTATTAATATCCAACTAAATGAGTGAGCAAACAAAATTAATCTATCAGTGATACAACATGAATTTTGAAAGGCTGTACCTGAGATACAATACAAATTTCTGAAGGTTGTATCTGAGATACAACGCGAATTTCTGAAGAGTTGTTATAACTCGCAATCACATAAATTATAGCTATTAATAGTAATTATGGTCCAAATTATTGCTATTTATAAAAATTGATCTCTTTTTTGGGGTAAAATTTAAAATATTGGTTTTTTGTGTATGGGCCAAATTTTTTTTAAAAAAGAAAAATTAAAAATAAAAAATTAAAAACTAAAAATCACAAACTTGAAGTTGACATCCTACTTTTAAGAGAAATTAGAATTTAAAATTACAATTAAAGTTAATTGTATTCAAATATTATAAATAAATACTAATTTCAAATTTCACGGCCAAACGCCTAAAATTAAGTCCTTGCCAAACTTGTGACTTTTTATAGTCATATGGACCATTTGCATCCTATTTGGTAGGAGGTATTGAATGGTCACACTAGTACTTAGTTGATGACGAAATTGATTTAAAACAGAAATTTTGTTGTACTATAATTCTAGTGAATAAACCCCTTGGTCATTATTCATTAACCAAATTTAAAACCTCTTTAATCCTATATTTTTTTTCCCCATTCCTTAGTCACTACGTCACTTCATAATTGGAAGGGAATTGAAAGTCTTAAAAAGTTACCAAAACACACACTACTACAAAATTTTTAGTATAGGCATACTATTTGACTTAGGCGAAAAATTGAAAATAATTGCGTTTACTTGGCTGAGCTACTTGCATTATGCGGCGATTCAAATCTTCAACCAAATAATTTTTCTTCCCAAAATGATATTGCAACTTTAATATTCTTGAGTAATTTTGGTCTTAATAGGAATAACAATGGGCGGATTAGGTGCGGTTGCAGGGCAAACTCGCATATATTTATAAAGAGTTCAATTCACATTGCTCTAAACCCTCCACCATTTAAGTTGCTAATATTTTTTAACAAAAAATAAAAAAAAAACAATGAGGATGGGTTGGGGCAGGGAGTAGGGTGAGGTGTTGAGGGGAGGGGGAGGGTGGGGAGTGGGGGTGTTGGGGGAAAGATGGTGGGGTGGGGTGAGGTGGGTGGAGTTAGGAGGTGAGGGTGGGAGGAGACAATGAGACTTGTTTTTCCTATTTTTATCAAGAAAGTTATTTTTAAGGAACTTGTTTTGCCTAAAGAAAATACTTTTTAAATATTTTGACCAACTGAGTACATCCTTAATGTCAAACTATTAGAAAAAAAAATGACAATTTAGACAGAAGAATACTAGAGAATAAATTCTTAGAGAATGGTAATCAAATGAAACACGCTTTTGAAATAAGATCGAGCTCTAATATGTTAAAAAAAAAATTTAAAAAAATTATTATCAAACCCGCATAAACCCGCAACTCACCCTGCTTCAATTTTTTTAAGAATTATTTTAACCCGTCCTACTTTTGCTCCATACCCCAAAGCCTAAAAATGTATATATATATATATATATATATATTAGCATATGTCATGTATAGTGGTACTGAAAAAAAATTAATAATACCCACGGTTACCCCAAAACATGTTAATTTTTCATGACTAATGGATTAAAATAATAATATATGTTAATTGAATATGATTAATAATATAAATATGCATTATGTATTTATTGATTTGTTGATTGACTTTATGAAATGATCAAAAAGAGATAGTCACTTGGTTAAAATATATTGGGGGAAGATGGTCAAATGTTCTAACCAAATATACTTTATATATCCCTGTAAACAATATACAAATGTTATTTATATGTTTAAGTAACTTTGATCTTATAAAACTGATAATCGTAAGAATATTTTACACTTTTTAAAGAGAAAAGCATCCAATGCAACCCACTTGTATTTATTATTTAAGATACACTCAAATTTTAAAAAGAAGGAATTACGTTTAAATATAAGCCAAATATGTGTCAGATACGAAGAGGATTCTTTGGTATTGTATTCTAAAACTACATCGCATTTGGAAAAAAAAAAAGGGTTAAAATATTAAAGATTAAACAATTTGCAATTCCTACAAGAAGCATAGGAATATGTTTGTTTTTAAATTTATGATTTTTTAAAAATACTTTTCTTTTCTAAATTCTTAGGAGCAAGGAAAAAAAGAAGAAGAATATAAGTATTCAAAGCCAATTGAACCTTATTGCATGTAACAATTGTCTCTATCCTCAAAAATATTTATTCTAGGTTGTTACCACTCAGTAAAGAGTTTCTTTTTCCCATAATGAATACGTCAAATTTATTTTTCTTACATACATTTTGTTATTAGTGATTCTTAATTGATATTTATTTTTCAATTTAGGAGAGATAAAGATAAATTAAGAAATTATTGGAAAGATATAATTAGACAAGGCATGATATATTGTAAGTTTATTAAGAATATGATTTTAGACAGAAAGATTTGAATATTGCGAATTAGGTTACAAAGTTGGTAGGTAGTATAGTGGAGCGGTGTCTCTCTTTCATGTGGGATTTTTGACGCACTGCACCTGTTTCTCCTTTCATAGTAGTAGTACCAACAGTATTCCTGCAGTTTCTTGTCCCTCATTTTTTGTTATTACATGATATCTTTTATGCTTTGGTTATCACATTATTTTGCTAATGTTATTGTTCTTTTTTCCTAAATACTATGTAATGTTTTCTCTATTATTTATTATATCTGCTTATTTTTGTATATATTTTTCATATTGTTTTGTTTTGCGATATTTAAAGCCGAGGGTCTCTCAAAAGTAACATCTCTACCTTTGTGAAGTAGAAATAAAATTTGCATATACTTTATCTTTTTCAAACTATACTTATAAAATTTCAATAGATATATTATTATATTATATTATATATCAGAAAATTTTAAACATAAATATTGAGCATAGATAAGTACTCCCCCATTTCATTTATGTGACACTAATTATTCTTATCATTTATTTAAAAGAGAATGAGGTAAATGTTATGCATAAATAAGTACTTCCCCGTTGCATTTATGCGACACTAATTATTCTTATTATTTATTTATAAGAGAATGACATATTTTAATATTTAAATATAAATTTATAAATTTTTTAACTTTACCTTATGAGTAGCTCACACCAAATATTATGATCAATGGTGGAGTCATTATCACACCAAATATTATGATCAATGGGGGAGTCATTCGTGACTAAGATTTCATTTGTTTTCAATGAGCGAAACTCTGAATCTTAATGGTTTAAACCTTATATCATTAAATATATTTTTATTATGATTTAAGTATTTATTTTATTTGAATAGGTCTTAATAATTAAGATTTGAAATAAATTTTTAATATTATTAAGAGATATATTTGTGTAAATAATTTTTACCATCACTCTATCCACATTCACCAGTCACCATCATTAACTACCTCTATCATCACAATTACCATCAGCAATACCACCGCCAACCACTAGTCATTACTAGCACCTACTACCTCTACCATCATTGTGAGCCACCATTATCGTCGTCAACCACCCCTGACATCACAACAATCACTAGCAACCACCACTACTGTCAGTTGTTATAACTACACATATCACCTTAGCTTCTTATTATAATTATATTCACTGTCGTCGCTACTACTGCAGCCGTGCGAGTCGCTGCCGCCTCTGCCATCACTATCACTCACTACCACCATTGAAACCAATCCCTATTACCAACCACCTTCACTATCACGACTAGCACTACTATGAACATATTGTCAACCATCACATATTCTTCAGCCACCACCACCAACCGTCACTATCACGTCAGCCACTACAACAACAACCACTCCATCATCACAACTATCACCACCACATTACTAGCAACTATCACCACCATAATTACTAGTCACTAACACCAAGCATTACCATGACCACCACTATAAACTATCTCCACCATCACTAGCGTACATAAATATTTATCTATTTATCAGATAATAAATTTATTTTATTAAATTAATTTTTCTAATATTTAGTTACTTTTTTTTTAATTGTACATTTAATATATTTAGAAATAAATAAAGCATGCATATTCAGATGTTTAAAAACAAACGATCTTAATTATTCATTATTCAGATCTAGAAATAACATCTTAATCATCCAGAAATTCATTTAGATTCAAACGTTTTAATCTTAATGAAAGAAATAAGACCAAGGGGTGTCAATTACGATGTCTCTTGAAATTTAGATGGTGTGAGTAGGTAACTTTTTTATGTATATGTATTATATTTAATATTTTGACTTCTTCATATATTTATTTATTTTTATTTTAATTATTTGTATAAAAATTAATTTTAATATTACTTACGATACATTATTTAATTAAATTATATCATGTAAATTATAATATATTACTAGTATTTTTTTTATTTGGGCTTATTTAAATTATATTTATGAGTTATTTGGTGCATATATAGTGGAGTACTATTTGTATTTACGGTTGGTCGAAGCACGTACTGTTTTCCTTTCCTGGCTTATTATGCACACTGTTTAATACGCCTACTATTGCGCTTCACATTCATGCACCTAACCTTTTCCACCAGAATTTCCCACCTCTGACGTGGCATATCTTTTCATTACATGTCCACTTATCTTACTGCCACGTGGAAATATTCATTTTTAAATAAAAATAAAAAATCTCTTAATTGGATCTTGCTATTGGCTATCCACTACTTTCTCATGTTCACTCACCTGTAAATATCTTCTTTTTTTTTTTTTTGGCTAAAGAAAAAGGAAAAAAATACGGAAATGATAACGTCACTGCTTAATCCAACTAGGCGCACTGTAATATGAACACGTGGCGGTCAAATATCTCCGCAGCTTTGAGTCACAGCTCTGTTAATTTAACACCGCCTCTTGTTTCGGAGACACAATACTCATAAGAGACGGTTGAGGCCACGTAGGAAGAATGGGACCCGTATTTTGGGACCACATGAATGGGAAAAAGGGATGGCCCACGGACGTGGACCCCATCCACTTTGCTTTTATGTTGTTTGTCGCTTGTGAGTTTTTTAATCGTTTTAAAATTCGCTCTGTTCTGCCACGTGTGTTAACGATGTGCTACGTCATCGTAGCCTACGTGGCTTGCCCTATGACCGTGCGAGAGCGTGATAAAAAGATTTAGCCATCAACAACATGGACCCCACCAATGTCCTTAACGAAATAATACTTGTTATTTTCATGTTTAGTTGTTAATCTCAATTTTAAGCTAATTGAGATTGATTATAGGGGTATTAGTTTTTTCTTTTGAATAATCAAAATCATTTTATTCTGAGTTGCTTCGCTTCTGTTTTTTTTTTGTTTGTCCATTTACTTCAATGGGTATTAATACTTATCGTATAACTGACAATCTTTTATATCTCAATTTATGTACTGTTTTAATTAATTAAAAAATAATATATATTTTAAATATATAGTAATAATTTAAAAATTTTAAAAAATAATTTATAATTTATTTTAAATAATAAATATTAAGATTTATTTTCTATTTTTAAATTCTAATGAGCAATCAAATTTCATTATATAGATTGAGACAAAAAGTAATTAAAAATAATAATTTTACCAAAAAAGATTGTGTATTCTATTATCCATCTTCAGTGTTATATTTTATCAATGACGTTTGAAAACTAACCATATTAGGAGAACAATACTCACAATGAGCTATAAAATCGATCTCATACAATATAGGTCTTGAATGTTTAATATAAACAAAAATTGTTAGTAAATTGGTTGTCATTTTAGTTTTTGTCAATTTGTCATTTCCCTTTTTCTTAATTTGAAATTGGAAGGACAAAAAGTGCTCACATAAACAAAGTTTCAGAATTTCAAATATTTTAAAATATATAAAATCTTTTTAGTTTTTGTCAATTTGTCATTTCCCTTTTTCTTAATTTGAAATTGGAAGGACAAAAAGTGCTCACATAAACAAAGTTTCAGAATTTCAAATATTTTAAAATATATAAAATCTTTTTAGTTTTTGTCAATTTGTCATTTCCCTTTTTCTTAATTTGAAATTGGAAGGACAAAAAGTGCTCACATAAACAAAGTTTCAGAATTTCAAATATTTTAAAATATATAAAATCTATTTTAATTAAATTATAATATATTTATTTAATTAGTTTAATTATATAATAAATGTTTGAAAATAATTTTATTATTATATATATTTTAGATGTTCAATTAAAATAAAAAGTAATGTAAATATTTAATCGATTAAGCCTATATATTATTTTAGTATGTAATGTAATTTACTACTTTAATGTTAACATCATTATAGAATATGCCATCTTGAAATTCTAAATGTGGGAACTTGGCTTTGTTTATATAAAAGTTTTTACTAGCTAATAAACGACGTAATGATTTGTTTTATATTACTCCTAATAATATGTAAATATAATAATGTAGTTGTTTCATGGCTGGCAAGCAAGTTGGGTGTGGGTCGTAGGCTTCTTCTTTAATAAAATAAAATAGAAACAATTATAGTTTTAAATATTGTCATTTAATTATTTAGTTTATTATGAATGGGCTCCACATACAACAAAGGAGTCATTTTTCTTTTCTTAAAGTGTTGGATATGAAGGTTAAAAAAAGTTCAAATAATATCTCTCTTTACTTTCCAAGTGAAGCATAAAAGTACTTTAACATATCCTTTTTGAATATTGCCAAGACATATGAAATAACTATAAACAAAAGAATGCATTTTAAGGCTAATTTTATTTTTAGATAATTAAATAGACAATAAATCCAAACATGTAACATTTGTAATATCGATATATTAAAATCAGGATAAAAACTTGAAATTTGAATTTAGTCAGAATAATGAGGGTGTGAATTGGTTGATGAAATAGATAAAAATTATAAGATTTCGGGTTAAAAAGATAGATATTTCTCAATACTATTTTCGGATTAAAATTATTTAAAATTTTTTAATTTTATTTTAAAAATTAAATTTTTCTCTCAACTTTAAATAATAGATATTCTTACCCCCCCTTATCTTATGCACTGTCTATTTTATTATGATATTTTCGATTTTCTATCTATGTAATATTTTTTTTATATTATCTATGGTTACCTTGATATTTATAATTTTTTATTAAATTCAACAACATTTTAAGTAGAGTTATTCATTTATGAATTTATTGCAAAATGTAATGCAATTTTTCTTTTAGGATTGTTAATATTATATTACATGTATTAGGTATATATGTATGTGCATGCATCCGTGTGTATATATATATATATATATATATTTTTTTTCACTTATCTCTTATTTTATGTTGCATATGTAATAAATGATTTTTGATTGTTATTAATGAATATATAACTTTTAAATTATAATTTATAATTTATTTATGATATAATAAAAATCTATCTATATATATATATATATATATAATTTTCACTTATCGCTTATTTTATGTTGCATATGTAATAAATGATTTTTGATTGTTATTAATGAATATATAACTTTTAAATTATAATTTACAATTTATGTATGATATAAAAAACTTTTATGATTTTTATTATAAAATGTACCTTTATTTTTATTAAATGTTTTAGTATTACTTGTATTAAATTTTTAATTATTATTAATAATAAAATTAATTGCTTATTCTGTTTGTTCATTTTACTGTATCTTAATTTATAAACTCAATTAATATTTTTTACTTTTATTTTTTTGTAGAAATATGTTATACACAAATTAAAAAAATAAAAATTATTGTCATCTTATAGAATTAAATAAGAAAAAGTTAATAACGCAACGATAAACTAGACATTTTAAAAAATTATAGAAAAAAAGAATATGTACTACTCAAAATTAAGAGAAATATTTAATTTTTAAAATATAAATAATTTTCACTCATAATTTTTTAATAATATATATCAATATTGATAAGATAACTACTACACACGATTTTATATGAAAATAGCTTAAATAGTATATTTACATGAGGACTAAGGGAACTAATGCAACAGTGAAATTCGGATGGACTCTTTCATTACGGGCTTCATCGGGTTGAACATACATTTATAGCTATTCTAATTCATCAATGTATAAAAAGTACACGATTTTATAATTAACTTTTTATTAAATAATAACGTTTTAAATATAAATATAAATATTTTTCAACAATATAAACTTATTTTTCCTTACAACATTATGATTCAATAATCGTTTGAATCCTGGCAGAAAAAAATAAACACATTTACTTTTTGAAATATTTAAGAGAGAGGGAAAAAAATGCTTTTAAGAGTTTTGATAAAGGGAAAACAAAGCATCCACTTTATTCCTTAAGCAATTAGTATTTCTTTTAAAGGATTAAAAAAAATTTAAAAAAAAATGCTCCACATCTAAAAGACCAAAAAGAGAAAAATATCGACATCAATGATAGATCTCTCCTAGAATTTAACGTAATGAATTGCCCTTAATTCTTGTTTTATATATACATATATATATTTTAATTTTAAAAAATTTGAATTTACAATTTTTAAATAAAAATAAATAAATTTCGAACAATCTAATTAGCCAATAATTCTTATCATATATATTTGGTATAAAAATGGCTGATATATAAAAGTACAAAAAGTTCCACAAAGTGCGACAAGCGTGTAATATGATACCCTGACTTTACAAGTACTTTAGATTTATTTATTATTTAATAATACGTTTTAGTTGGCATTATTTTAGTGTATGTATAGTAAACAAAGTTTTTGTGATCTTATCTATGTGAGATGTATTCACTATTTAATATTATACATATAATACAATATATATATATTTATTTAATTGATTATTATTCATTAAAGTGGAAGTAATTGTTTCGTGGGCTAGTGTAGGGCCTATCTAAACTTTCATTTGGAGCAATATAAATATTAAAATGAATAAAAAAAATTCAACATGGACTAAAACGAATTTTCTATTGAATAAAATATTGGTACAATAAAATAATCATATATATGTCCTTGTTATTCCAATTTAGCACAAAAAATGCAGCATTATTTTGACCTAACCTAACCATAACAAATATTATAATTTTGAAGAATAATTAATAGTATAATATATTACAATATAGTTTTATGTGCACATATAATATAATATTGTTGTATTATATTATTATTTTTGTAGAGGCACACGACAAGTTGGGTCATGCTAGGTGGTTTATTTTGTCAAGAAAGATACATGATTATGTTTGGGAGATGAAGTAAATAATATTTTTTTAAAAGAGAGATCCATCTAGACTTCTTTTTATTTTATTTTAATATAATATATATAATATATATATTAGAATAAAAGAATCAATCAAAAACTCAAAATCTGCAAATGTGTTGATGACTTTTGATAGGGCACGTTGAAACTTAGGTATGGACTTTATTGTATACATTATTCTCCAATTTATTACTTACTACCTTCGCCTCTTTTCTTGTTCTTTAATTTAATGTAATGTAAGATGACTATCTTCTCTTCTCATTAATTATTATACTTTGCTTAAGAAAGTTTGAAGACCAACATATATAGACAAACAATAGATACAGATCAAGAATTCAAAATCAATGCAAATAATTAATAATAATAATAATAATAATATATTTAGTATAATTTTATAAGTAAAATTTAAAATAAATAATATATGTATAAATTTTACTAAACTTAATATATATTAATTAGTTGTATATATTACTTGTGTAAAGAATTTTTACACTCTATTATATTGAATTTACCCGTTAGTCCCTATTTTGGGAACGTCCAGTGCCAAAGTCACTGAATGGGTAAGTCGTCAATTCCTGGACTATGTAATGTACTTTATCTGTTGGGTTACGGGCGGGTATATTACCAGAGGTTTCTAATCTACCCTTGTGTGATTCCTGTTGAAGCATATACTCGGGGGGTGGGTGCAGGACGGACGATTTTAAAGCGGACTCCCCATTCATTAGATAGAGAAGATCACCAAGATTTCCTGTATATGAAATGAATAATGTATGTATAAATTTTATCTTAAACTTAATATATATTAATTAGTTGTATATTTTATTTGTGTAAAGAATTTTTATACTATATTTTAATTGGTTATACAGCAAAATTTATTTTTTGATTTTTCATTTAATATTTGATATTCATATTGAAATTTCAACTAATTAATTTAAATTTGTGTCGCATAAAACTTATTAAAAGAAGAAACACTCCGTATCAGAATTTTTCCGCTCAAAATTCAAAATCATTACCTCCAATTAAAAATGAATATATCTTATTTATTTGCCATATAACACTTAGTTGAGATTATAACAAGTTATTAATTTAACTCTTGTGTACTTCTTGGTTTTAAGTTAACTTGATGTTTGTGAAAAGTTTATACACTATTAGCAAACATGTAAACAGTGTTTTGGTGTTAGATTAAAATTAATTAGACATCTCTCTCTTACATAATAATTGGAAAAGAAAAGTTTGAAGGGGAATAATCAACTTATTAGGTTAAAGTTGAGACATTATTAATATTAAAATTATTATGTCTTTGTCCATCTTTGTTAATAATACCATTATTATATAGCCAAAATTTACCGATTAGCCTATTTTTATTCCCTATTGTTTCGTCATGATATACTTGATGGTATTCTAACTTTCTTTTGATTTGGCAAAAAAACAATGATTAATTTTTAAATTATTCTACCTGCAGAATTATATACCGACTATCTTCATTTATTTTATTTTATTTAAAAACACTTTAAAAGTATTGTGCATCTATTTTCTCAGTGTTATAATTGGAGTGGCAGACGAATATGGATAAATTGAAAATAGATTAAATAAAAATAATAAAAATATTTAATAATTTATACTTAAAGATATCAAAAATAAGTTAGTGGACGAACAATATGAATTCATGACTTTAGGAATAGTTTAATGAGAGCGTTGTAAAGAATTTAATTCAAATTTTTAAGCTGGAGATGCTTCTCAGTTTTTACTCTCCTAAGCGGATAAAATGTTAAAAGTACGAAGTGACAAATAATTTTTGAGATGCTGGAAACGTTCGATAAAATGCTTCGGAAAGTTAAAAATCAGCATTGATTTGGAAATCCACAATAAAATACTTAGTCTGATTATGATATGTATCACGCTTATCTATTCTATAGTTAAAGAAGGAGCGAATCCATTATAACGTGCCGTGGGACGTATTAACACCTTTTACATCTTTTCATGTGAAAGAAAATATAGCATTGAATTCTGAGGATCAGAATGACCGCCGATCAAAACCTAAATAAAATAAACTTAGACTTCCAAAAAATAAGACTCACGATACAAGCAGATTAATATCTATCTAGTTATTCATTTTTTAAAAATAAATAATACATATTTAATTTATTTTTAAATAATACATATTTAATCTATTTTTATCTAACTCATATCTAATGAGTCGAATTTAATGATTTCTCATTTTATAAAAATTATTTTGCTATAAGGGAAGTGCTAGAGGGAAATTTTTTTAAAATGGTTCTATGTTGGCCCCAATTTTATTTATTTTTAAAAAAATGTTGGCCCCTATTGGTAACCCTACACAATTAAATTTATTTGTGTGTTAGTTATTTGTCAATTGAATTTTATAATTCAAATATTTCAATAGCTGAAAACTTTCACGATAAGAAATCGTTCAATTAATTAATAATCTAATTTTGTTTCTAATTAATTACTCTCTTGGTCAGAGGTGGGCCAATTAAATTGGCTCTCTTTTGACAGATCTTTAGAGTAATATTTGACCTCAATTGAAAAAAAAAATTAAAACAAACTTAAGGAATTTATTTAATTATGATAAAAATATTATGAACTCATTCAATTAAAAATAATTTGAAACAAATTTCAAAAGTTTTGCAACTTAAAATATGCATTCACAACTTAAAACCTAAAACATATCATGGGTCAACACTGGGTGGCCAACAAATAAGCACACTTGCAACCCCAAATTAGTCAAGGATTTTTGGGCCTTGAAGCGACTGTGCGACAGGCCCAATTTCTTTTGATGTCTGGACCTAAAACATGTACATTAGGCCCATTTTGTTTTCAAGTTTTAGCCACCGGATCTTTTTAAATATAGTCAAACCTTGCTATAATGACAGTGTTTGTTAGAAAATTTTATGACTATGGGGTTGTTATATATGTATATATATATTTAATGTTTAGATCTTATTTGGTTATTATAAATAAAAGTACACAAAAATCTAGTTTAATATTTTTGTGTATCAAGAAGGAATGTATTTGTTAATCAATTTAACTAAAAAGAAAAATAATAATAGAAAGAGTGCGAATATAAAAAAAGGCAAACACTAGTAGTCTTTCCTCGTGAAGTTACGATTATAACTGGTGGACACTATTTTAATATAATTTTTTTTCTTTTAGATATTCGTACTTAAAATTTACTAAATGTATGACATTAGTTATAACTATCATAAATATTTTAATAGTTATTTTATAAATAATATATTTCTTACAAAGGAGTATGACTGTTATATATAAAGGGTAATTTTATAAAGAGTGTATCGCTATATTGAATGTTTTTGCTGTTATAGATAGAATGTTGTTATAGAGAAGTAAAATATAACATGAAAAATCGATTTTGGAGAAAATGATGCCATTATAGTGAAATGCTATTATAACGAGATTTGACTGTATGTTTTCCCGAAAGACTCTTCTTCTTGTTTCTCCTCTCACTTAAAGCTGGCATGAAGCTTCTGCCCTTTTGAGCCTTTTCCGATGAACTCCAACACCGGAGAACTGATGTCGATCATCATTGTGGGAGAACCACGTCGCCCTCACGCTGCTCCCTTCATCCCCTTTTACCTTTCTCTCATGTTTTTGTGTATTTTTTCGTCGGTCTCAATTTTTTTCTATCATAATTCTTGCCTGCTTTTATTTGTATGTTATTACTTATTTACATTAAAAATGTACGTATATCGTACTGATAAAATATATATAATGAATATTGTGTATATGAAGTGTATCATAAATGTATATACAAAGTGTATGATAATAAACGAATATTTAATGTATAATATACAGTTTAGCTACAATGTGTCTTTTATTTTATGTGGCCATCTTGCTGGGTTCAAAAAAAAAAGAAGGATTTTTTGTTTACCTTACTTACTTTTCTTTTCCTTATATTAGTAACTCAATCAAAATGCAATTATCTCCACATCATCTTACTCGAAGATTTTTTAGTTCTGGTATTGCTTGAACTTCCATCTCAATAGCAATTCATGTATTCTTCTTCTTTGGCTGGTACTCTGACACGACCCATTCTAAAGAATCGTGCAAGCGCCTACTCGACTCTAGTCCACTAGGAGAGTCCCTTTTTAAAACGAACATCATGAAAGAATATCTCCTTAAATAAAAATCATAAATGAGCAACAACAATTAATTAGCATATAATATGTCAAAAACTCCTTTTACGATCCCACCTAACATTTTCCAAGGACCTAATCTAAATATGTACAAGAGTTTTAATAAGAGTAATGACAACAAAAGACACAACTTAGCCTGGGGAAACAATTGCAGAAGCTGATGCGGAGTACCATCACTTCAACTATGAAACTTCATAACATGTCACAAATCTACACCCCATAAAAGGATAGTATCAGTACACCACACGTACTGGTAAGCATTATCGGTCGATTAAGATTAGTTTATGCAACACAGTATAAAATCAATATTTATAGCCTGTTTGGCCAAACTTCTCAAATCAGCTTATTTTGAGAAGTACTTTTTTTAAAAGTGCTTATCAAAAAAGTACTTTTGGTGACAAGCAGTTTGTGTTTGACCAATAAATTTAAAAATCACTTTTGAGTAGCAATTAGTGTTTGGCCAAAATTTTGAAAACTGTTTCTAAGTGTATTTTTCAGAAAAGTGCTTTTGGGGAGAAGCTACTTTTTTTAGCTACTTAAAAACAACTTTTGCTATTTCATAAAAACACTTATTTTCTTCCAGAAACTTGGTCAAACACCTCATTTTTTTAAAATAAGCACTTTTTATAAAAAATAAGCACTTCTGGCCTCTCAGAAGCTTGGCCAAACAGGCTATTAGTCAGATAATTAATTGTAAGTCAACAAGTTATAAAATTTACTCACACTTTATCACGTTTCCTCAATAAGCTCATAATCGCTAAAGAATACTCTTATCATATTTTTAACAAGTCTCTAGCTATAAGCCCTAGACCTTCATTCTGTACAACCCTCGCTGCAACGTCACCTGGACCGCTATGGCGCTCTCGCTGCAGCTGTGTCCTTTCAGTCAATATATTGATTAAAACTGGGCACCCTTCCATTTCAACACATTTATTTTATTATTATTACGCATTAATTTCTTTATTACGTCACATCCCTTTAAAGATATACACATGCCAACACTAACACCTATACCATCATAATTACATAAGTCTATTCCCGAGTATAATTTATTATTATCGTGACTTATTATTTTGCCATTAATTCATATCAAGCATCCTAATCCTACTATTTTTACAGGACTATCACCTTAGTCAGAACCAATCCAACAATAAGGTTTCATACCCACACATACAGAATTTCTATGGGTTAATAATCAATGGTACTCGGATGACGGAGTCATACTTAGAAAGTTCATGTAAATCCATCATAGAAGTATAAGCATTTAAATTATACATCAGGAACACCACATGAAATTTACCACCATAAGGAAAATCACACCAAACAAAGGAATCATGTCCATACCGAAGTACAGTTGTATAGTCTCTGTATCTCATCAGCCTTTCTCTGTATCAAGTCGAATCACACATCTGTCACTTATCTGTATACACAAGTCAGAGGATCATATGTTTGCCCTTCCAGTCATGACCTGTAGTATACTTTAAAAATTCATGTATTGTACCGGCATGGTACCCGCTCCCACTCATATGCTAGTTCGGATGCTCGGTCACGGGCCACACATCTCATAACCGCTTGCCCGGATGCTCACCTTGGGCACGAGCCACTCATCTCATAACTGCTCACCCAGATGCCTCACCTCAGGCACGAGCCACTCGTCTCAATGTAATAATTTATATTTCAATTATCACATAATCGCTCATCCGGATACTTCCATCGGACACGAGCCACTCATATCAGGATAATGGTGTGTTATTCAATCATCATCATCATACTTTAGTATGCCTTTCATCTTAGCCATTACACAGGGAAACAATAACAGGTATACATTGATTACCACAAATGCACACCAAAATCATGTATTATTTTCACAGACTTAAATAATATTATAGCTTATTCAATAGAATTGTCATATCACAAATCTCAATCATAAATAAATGTGTAAAACAACATGATCTCAACCAGTTAGCAATTCCAACCCAGCCATATAAGGAATTAACAATTAACCACAAAATTTATTATAAATTCTCACAAACTACACATTAATTATTTTCTTCCGCTCTCGACTTTATTTTCATGATTATTCAAATACGGTTCCATGATTATATTCATTCTTTGTTCTTTCCTCGAGTTCCTTTTTAAGAAATATCTATTTTTACTACATGTCATTTTTTTCTTAAGACTACAATTAAATTCATCAAAAATATGTCACATGGTATCACATGCACAATAAGTCTTACCACATCCCCTCTTTTTCAACTTAATGTGATTTATTCAAGTTTTATTCATCACATAGAAGTCCTCTCTTTTTGTATTAATCTCATTCAAATTTTGATCTTGTATGTATAACTATATGTGTGAGTACACCAACCCCCCCCCCCCCCCTATGTGTTCATAAATTGTATACGCATATACGATTCATTAACTAAAGTCTAATTCAAGGTAAACAATAGCCTACCTGGGCGCGAAGCTGTTGCCATAGGGTTGGTGGAGTTTCATTTCTCACTCTTAATTCAGCGTTCTTGTTGAGGGTTTAACCACTGGAAGGTGGACCCCTGTTCTTTCTTAGTTGGGATGTCCAAAATTTTACCATAGGGCATTCTTAATAATTAATCCTCATTAGAATAGGAACTGAGTCTTAAATTAAACTGAACGCGAAATTCTAGTTTGCGTCATTTCGCTACAGTGATCCTTATTCCGATACAGCGGTCCCGCTATGGAGAAAAGCAGCTCGCTGCAGTGGTTACACCTGCCTGGCACACTTTTGTTTTAACTCCATTTTTCTCAATGTTTTCTTAACTCATACTTACCATTTTTAAAAACTTAAAATTATATCCATAATTTTTTTTAATTATCCCACTCGTATCACCAAGGTTCAATAATGATCGGACAGATCGATACACAGTATTTCACCGTAATAAGTGATAGCTACTTATGTACTTGCCCCATTAGAAATTACACTAATGTGCTTTCCTTTTCTTGCCGTAATCTATTTTTACTGGACTCATTTATGTTAGATGATGGAATCCCAAATAGAATATAGTTATCTTTCAATAAAATATTCGTAACCTAAGGAGAGATCTTAACCTTTCAATATAAATACTTCCTTTCAACACACAAACACTCTTTTAGTATGTGGTATTTGAAGTTGGACTTGATAAAATTAAACTTTAAACACAGTTTTTTAAGTTACATATGAGAAGTTCAGACAAAAATAACTAAACTTCGGCCTATATGTCTAAAGTAAGACAAAAACAACTTAGCTTTAGTCACATAATATGACTAAAGTTCAAGCAAAAATATCAAATATTAAAAATACTACACATTCAAAGAAATGACGACATAAATTAAATCACAACACCAAAATTGGGTACAAATATAATTTGCCCCTTATTTTCGAAAGGTACAATGACAAGATCCAATCAGATGTATTAATACCTATATATAACCCTAATATTTGTTGACATATTTTTAGTAAACTCTTAGGGAAAAAAAAGCCTAAAACGATTGACATATATCCTATAGCAAATTTCAGTTGTTACAGTGTATTTACTTGGGTCTAGGAAGGTAAAAGTTTCTCTTTCTTATTGCACACTCCATAAAAATCTATAATTAATGACATTCCTAATATAAGTATAATACATGTTATCACGTATTTCTATTTGAGGCTTTGGAGATGCTAACACCTTTTCTAGAAGGTGAATAAATTTTCTAGAGTGCTCTGTAGGTGTAAATATTTGGTTTGTCTATGGTAATACTTCATTATTTATTAAAAAAAAAAAAAAACCTCTTCCTTATTTCATGTTCCATATATATCTATTTATTCCTAACATAAATAAATTATCTATCCTTTTGATTTCCAGGCATAGATGCCCATCAATTCTTGTATTGGTGAAATCAATCAAGCATCCATGTAATTCCATAAGTTTGAATATAATTTATAGTGAAAAAGTTAATTCATATTTCACAAATCAGATCATATATATTATGTTTAAATATTGTTAAATAATTTATATACAGTCAGTTATATAAATCTTATCAGAGATACATTAAGATATACAAGAACGAAGAACAACTTATATATTTATACACATTCTAAAGGACAAATCAACTCATGTATATCATACTTAGATATTGTTAAATAACTGATGAACAGTCTATTATACAATTTTTGTAATAGATACACAGTTATATATATTTTGAACATTCTAAAGTATAAGTAAGTTCATGTATGTCATGCTTAAATTCTGTTATATAACTTATACACACAACCAACTATAGAAATGAAAAATTCAACAATTGTGTTGGAATTACCCCTCAAATCCAGTATCAATTGAGCCCTGAAAATTTAAGTAGACAACGAATGAGGGAAGATTGGATTCACTACAAAATTCTCTAATGCAGCTACTATGTTAGAAAAAAATCCTTCAAATTCGATATCAATTGAACCCTAAAAATTGGAATAGACAACGAAATGAGAAAAGATCGCATTCACTATAAAAAAATCCCCAATGCAGCGACTATGTTGAAAAATCCCTAAATCAGGGTATCAATCAAGCATTAAAAATTGGAGTAGACAACGAAATAAGTGAAAATTGGAATACCTTTGGATAAAGAAATTGAAAATATTATTGTCACGATTTGAGCATGGACCCCGGATCGTGACACGAGACCTAGAATCACGAATGGCTCCAAGCTAACCCATGGTACATACATAGCATGAAAGAGAGCATATCTAAAGTGGAATATAACTTACACTCAGTATAAGCCGAAGTCTGTGTACATAACACACAAAAAAAATAAGTGTAATCACGAGTCAACAACGCTGAACCATCTATACATAGTTGTCTGAAAAGCCTCTAACCATACGATGAGCTGATGAGACAACACCCTTAACTAGCTCGCTAAACCTGAAACTAAAAGATATAAAAAAAAAGAGATATGAACCCAAAATTGTACTAGACTAAAGCGGAAGCGAGCTAACGTCGGGATTGAGACTGGTCACCCAAATCAATATCATGAGACGATATATCATACAGTATGGGGTCAGTACTTTGAATGTACTGAATATGTAGAGAAAGTAAAACATGCTAGTAAATCGATAGTCTAAAATCATGAATATAAAACAAGATAGAGCATGAGAGTAAGGGAAACATGCTAACAACCATATTCCTGAAGTAATCATAATCGTGAGATATTCATCATAAGTTGAACATAATGACCCAAGGTTTAGAAATAAAAATCATATAGTGTACCATACTTGAAATCATAAGTGAAAACTCATAAACTTATCAATGTGTCAAATATGCTATAAAATATGATATCATAAGACATGAATATGAGTAACTGAAAACATGAGGAATGATGGGTGGCTTCATCATAACCGACACCATCATGATAGAGCTTATATGATGCCTCAACTATCTCACTCAAGTGGACAGAGCCGTCCAAGCTTACCAAGGCAAGGAACGATTAAGGCGTGATATCACTTGTGAATCTCTGTAAGATTTGAATATGAATATATACCTACTGTGGTACTTAGTTCTGAGATTCGGAGTTTTTCTATACCTCTAGCCTACTCGGTGCTAAACACTACTCCCAAAAATATGCACATGACTCATAATCATTGTTGACACCCAATTTTGACCTCCCGATACATTATTTAGGTTGCTATTTTACTTGTTAAATTTTAGATATTTTTAAATAGTCACAATATTTTTATATTATTATTATTATTATATACGTAGTCATGTTACCATTTAATATTTTATCTAGTTAATTGCGAATGTCATTATTATTTTTGTTACATTCACAAGTACAAACTTTTCTTTGTGTTTATTATTATTATTTTAAAAAAAAAATTATTTCTACAATATGTATCCATTATGGTAATTTAATATTAGAAGATTTTCCATGACTAAGTATTTTCAACTTTATTAATTATGGTACAAGCAGATCTCTTGGAAGATTTTGATCTTGTTAGTTAAAGAAACTAATCCCTTGACTGATTTTATGGACTATTTTATGCTCCTACTGGAATTGATTTAGTGTGTACATAATTATGGTAAGATTTGATTTGATTCTATTAATTAGGAGGGTTTTTTCCTTGATTTAATTTTTTTTATTAATTAGAATGAATTATTTATTTTTGACAAATACTCAATATGGTTTCAGCTTTGATAATTAAGGAAAAAGGATTCCCTAATCACTTTTTATTTTCTTCCTTCTCTTAATAGTCTATTCTTGAGATATATAAATAGACGCTCTACTCTTTTTCAGAAGAGGGGGAGGATTCTTTAAACAATGTTCATTCAAACCTAACATGCTCTCTACCAATATAACTTTGCCCTCTCTCTAGTAAAAAAGAAAAGAGTGTTTTCTTCTTATTTTATTCTTGCTGAAAATTTAACGTCCCTCTTGCTTTGAAAAATCATTAAATACTAAAGCCCCTTAACTGGTTAGTCAATTCAACTCTGCAAATTTTTGTTAGTTTAATTCCTTTTTATGATTCATGTTGACGTGTGTAATTTTTATTTGACTTATCGTCTACTAGACCTTTATGTCATAAGAGCACTATTAATCTTTGAATTTCATTTTTCACTGCAATCTTATCTTTTCATATATATATATATATATATATATATATATATATATATATATATATATATATATATATATATATATATATATATATTGCTGTCAATATCTATATATGCTTGTTTTCTTGTGTTTGTCTAATATTTAAAGCAGGTATTTATTAATTGATTTCGGGATGCCTTGAAGAGTCGCCTTTGGGTTTGGATCAGAAAACGGACGATTTGACTATTTAAAACGAGTTTAAATTGATATTATTCACTTTATGTATTTTTATTTATTATTTATTTCACCATTTGTAATAATGCACAAACACTAATAATAGTGAAAATGGGGTATTTAAAGGGGACGAGAAATTATGTGTTATGTGCTCAGATTTTTCTTTCTTTTACTCGCTTTCAAATTCGCATTTGTCTTGCAAAATTATTTTTTTATGAAAGTACTGTCGATTCTCTCTTTTAAATATGCAATGAATACTATCCCTTAACCTATAGTTATTGGGAAAGTAAAAGGAATTACAAGGTCTAATCTCAAATCTTTGAAACTAAGCCGACCCTTTACCCAAAAGTAACATCAACCAAAGTTTTTTTTTTCAAAAATCATTAGGTGTATTTATATGTAAATATTTATTTGCTTATATTTCAAAGATTCAAATCATTATTAAAATTTTAAATACATTATTTTATTTTCAATTTAATACCGACCTCTAATTAGCTTGTTGCTAAGGTTGAAGGTCACGATTCATAATATCGTTTGTCCATCCCTATAAAGCAACAAACATTCTTTTAGACTTTCAACTCTTTTAAGCTTATCAAATAAAACAAAAAAATGTATTTTAAATTATCATAAAAGTATTAATGAATTATAGTCCTTCTTTTATTTTTATTTGGGGTGATTTAATTTTATATGTTGTTAGTAAATAAAATATTATTTATGGTATTTCCAAAAATTTTCCTCTTTGCTTGTCTGAATAATTTAGATCCTTTAATCAATAATTTCTTTGTCCTCCTTATTGATCGCCTATTTAATAAATAAATCTATTTGTCTTAAGCATTTAGTATCACCTTTAAGAAATAAGTTTAAAATACATAACTTCTTCCTTTGAACAAAAGTATTTTATGTTTAGTAAATAAGTTTTGTTGAAATTGTTTGTTATTTAAATTTTATATTAAATCAGTGTATTAATTTAATTTATGTTGAGATACTCATTTGTTTTAAAATAAATTTTATAAGTCTAATTAGGAAATAGTTTAATTATTATTTTTGACTCATAGTTTCCGCATTAATTTAATAAATGACTTAATTTTCTATTTAATTTATTTATGTTATGATTTAATTATCTTGTGTACTGAATATTTTGTAGTATTTTTTATTTTGATAAGTTTGCATTATTTTATCATTTAAATTGCATATTAATCATGAATTAATTTAATTTTACTTTGAGTATTTATTTTGTTGAAATAAATTTGCTCGATAAAATTTTAGTTTTGTCTCATCATTTAGTTTTTGCATTAATTTGAAAGTGTTTAATTTTTGTTTAACTTATTTACTCATTTTAATATTATATGAAATTATTTTCTAATCACTTAATCAATTAATTAGTCCTTACTTGACAACTTAGTTTTCCCCACATATAATGAATCCGGAAGGGACCCACAGTTGTAGACCTCGAAAGGTGCCTAACACCTTCCTTTCGAGGTAATTTGAACCCTTACCCGACTCTGCTGACCTAGACTAGTAAAACAGACCCTTAGGTTAGTACGATGCCCTAACGCACCTCAAATCGTTAGGTGACGACTCTTTTCTATTTAATAACCCTTAAAAGTTGCCACATGTCGAGTTCCGCTCTCCGCGAGGAAAATGGAGCGCGACAATCATTATCGTGAAAGCATACTTGAACTTGCATGGGTTAGCCAAAATATCAAATCATAATTATACTTGAGATGTGAAATATCCATGAAAAAGGATTCCATAGAGTTGGCCATGATACTTGAACTTGAATTTCATGAAAATTATACATGCTTGAATAAATCTTCATGACTTGAAATCATAAAGTTCAAAGCTTAAGATTCATAAACTTTCATACATATTTCGATAATACATCATGATTGAAATCATAGGCTCATAATCTTGAAATTCATAAATCATGCATAATTGGGCAAAAGTCACCATAAACTTGAAATAATAAATTGGTAAGAAATTTTAGAGTCAAATATGCCCTAATGACCATATTTCATCAATTGAAACATGAAAGAATTGAACCCATAGAGATATTATGGATAATTTCATTGAATTGGGTCAAACCCTAGTATTTCACAATTTAGAACTTAAGAAATACAGATCGTGGAATTGAACTTAATAAGGGCTTGAAAGTGAAAGCATTCCCCCAATTCATAACCCTACATATCTGGGCTAGATGAGATTCTTGCTAAGGTTTGATGCCTAAGAGAAATTGGAGAAGAATAAATTGAGAAATCCTTTCTTCCTTGAGAGCTTGATCCCTCCCAACCTCAGTGTATGAGAGGAGTGAGGAATAACCTAAGTAAAACCCTCAAATACACTCTTAAGAATTTCCAAAACGACGTCACTTAGGGATTAAATGCTTAGAAAATTACAACACAGACCCTGAAAATCGGGTTAAATCTGCTTCACTGGACACCTCGATGGCCAAAGTAACAGTCTGTCACTCGTCTGACGGTCTGTTGCCCCACAGTCACCCTTAAACCAAAAGGGTCCAAAATTCCACCTTAACGCTGGTAGAAGTGACGGGTCACACCCTTGACAGTTCGTCAAGTCTTCTGCCGCTTGGGAATAATGGGACTTGATCATGACGCCACCAGTGACGGTCTGTCGCAAATTTGCGGTCGTCATTCCCATCATCGCATCCACAAGTCGATCTCCTCTGTCAGCCTTGCACCAGACCTGAAGCCAGCAGTTCCTTTACTTCGAGAAGCCATTTCGAGGTTCGAGATGTTGTAATATCTCCCCCTTGAGAATATTCATCCTCGAATGTTGACTTAGCATATTGGAAGGCTAGGGAAAGAACTGCAATCCCAGAACTAAAAACTGTAGACTAAAAACTGATGGAGTGACTGACTCCGAATGAATTCATGAAACATACATGCATGTCATGACATGTTTTTAAGAGACATGAACTTGACATGAAACTAAATAGATTACTAAGGGAAAAACTGGTACCTCATGCTGAAACTAAATCGGAAGGAAAAGATGCGGGTATTTAGCCATCATATCTGCTTTGGTCTCCTACGTAGCTCCCTCAATAAGTTGATTTCTCCACAAACCTTCACTTTAGCTACTTTCTTGTTCCTTAACTTTCGAATATGACGATCAAGAATCTCAACCGGAACTTCCTCATAGGTAAGCTATCCTTCACCCTAATGCTCTTTACTAGAACAACTAAAGCTAGATGACCAACGCATCTTTTCAAGAAAGACACATGAAAAACTGGATGCACCAAAGCTAACTTCGCTGGTAGCTCCAACTCATATTCCACCTCACCAACTCGCCTCAGAATCCTATAAGAACCAACATATCAGGGACTAAGCTTCCATTTCTTACTAAACCTCATAACTCTCTTTATAGGAGATACCTTCAGAAACACCTAATCATCGACCTCAAACTCAAGCTCCCTTCTCTTAACATCCGTATAGGATTTCTGACAACTTTGAACTGTTTTTAACCTCTCTTTAATAAGCTGAACTTTCTTCATGGCCTCATGAACTGAATTCAGCCCTAACATAGCGTCACCTACATCGAACCATCCTATCAGTGATCTACACCTCCGTCCATAAAGAGCTTCAAATGAAGTCATTTGAATGCTGGAATGATAGTTGTTATTATAGGCAAACTTGATGAGGGGATGATTATCCTAACTACGCTTGAAATCAATCACACACGCTCTCAACATGTCCTCAACATTCTAAATGATCCACTTGGCCTGACCATCCGTCTGCGGGTAGAAAGTTGTACTAAGCTTCACCTGAGTACCAAGTCCCTTTTGAAAAGATCTCCAGAACCGCGAGGTGAACTGAGTACCCCTATTTGATATGATGGATAAAGAAACTCCATGAAACCAAAACAAATCCCGAATGTAGAGTCTAGTATAATCTTCAGCTGAATTTGTAGTTTTAATCAGTAAGAAATGTGTTGATTTGGTCAACCTGTCTACAATCACCATATAGAGTCGTACTGTCGACGCGTACGAGGCGACCTTGTAATGAAGTCCATATTGACCTCTTCCCATTTCCTAGTAGGAATGCTGATGTGTTGAAGCATACTTCCAGGTCTCTGATGCTCAACCTTAACCTATTGAAAATTCGACACTTAGCCACAAATTCCGCTATGTCCTTCTTCATTCTATTCCACCAATAGACTTCCCGTAAGTCATGGTTGATCTTGGTGGCACCTAGGTGAATAGAGTAATGAGAGCCACGAGCCTCGCTCAAAATCCACTTTCTCAAGTCATCCTCTACTGGGACACACAATCGGCCCTGATATCAGAGTATACCATCTCTCTATTTGGAGAAAACCTCAACTTTTTTGATTTTGGACTCCCTATTTCAACTTCACTAGGATAGGATATTCATCTTCCCTTGATATAACTTCAGTCACCAATGAATATTTTGACCATTCTAAACAAATAACTCCACCATCCGACGAATTTGTAAGGCGAACTCCTAAACAAGCAAGCCTATGAACATCCTTCACCAACTCATTCTTCCCATCCCCGACATTGTACAAACTCTCTATGGACAGCCTAATAAGAGCGTCCACCACTACATTGGCGTTTTCCGGATGATAAAGGACACTCATGTCATAGTCCTTGAGAAGCTCTAGTCATCTCCTTTGCCGTAAATTCAGGTCCCTCTGAGTAAACACTTACTGAAGACTCTTTTGGTATATAAACACATCCACATGTACCCCATATAAATAATGCCTCCAAATCTTCAAGGCAAACACCATCGCTGCCAACTCTAGGTCATACGTCGGGTAAATCTTCTCGTGAGTCTTAAGCTATCTCGAGGTATATGCAATGAGTTCACTATGTTGTATCAACACACAATCAAGACCAACCCTAGAGGCATTATAATACACAATGAAGCCATTCGTGCCCTCCGGTAAGGTCAATATCGGGGCTGAAGTGAGTCGAGTCTTTAACTCATGAAAACTCTACTCATAAGCATCCGACCACTGAAATTTGATCTTTTTCTGAGTCAACTTAGTCAACGGTGTTGTAATGGATGAAAGTACCTATACAAACCTGTTGTAGTAGCCAGCTAAACCGAAAAAACTTCTAATATTAGTAAGGTTAACAGGTCTAGGCCAGTTCTTTACCACCTCTATCTTTTAAGAGTCTACTTGCATACCCTCTCTAAACACCACATGACCCAAGAATGCTACTGAGTTCAGCCAAAACTCACACTTGTTGAATTTAGCAAACAACTGACTATCCTTGAGGGTTTGCAACACAATCCTCAAATGAGCGGCATGCTCCTCCTCACTCAAAGAGTATATGAGGATATTATCTATGAAGACAATAACGAACATATCCAAATACTTCTTAAACACTCTGTTCATCAAATCTATGAAAGCTGCAATGGCATTCGTCAGTCCAAAAGATATAATTACAGATTCATAGTGACCATACCAAATTCTGAAGGCATCCTTTTTCCGAACAAAGAGAACTGGAGCACCCCATGAGGACTTACTAGGCCTGATGAAACCCTTATCTACGAGATCTTTCAACTGCTCTTTTAACTCTTTTAGCTCAACTGGAGTCATTCTGTAGGGAGGAATGGATATGGGTTGCATACCAGGGAGAAGATCAATACCAAAGTCAATCTCTCACTTGGGAAGGACTCTTGGTAGATAATGTAGGAATACCTTTGGATACTCACGTACAACAGGAACAAAATGAATAGTAGGGGTCTCGGACATAGAATCCTTAACTTGAACCAGGTGTATACACAACCCTTGGAGATCATCTTTCTGGCCTTAATATAGGAAATAACGTGACCTGCAAGTACAACTGAAGTACCATTTCATTTTAGGATTGGTTCACCTGAAATTCGAAACTCTACCATATGAATTCTCAATTGATCGAAGTATGACAAGCATGTAACCAATCCATACCGAAGATAAGATCAAAATCGGTCATATCTAACTCCACTAGGTCGGCTAAGGTGATTTTCTGAAGAATTATGGCAGGGTAATTTTTGTATACCCCTCGAGTTAAAACTGACTCACCGACAGGAGTAGAGACTGAGAAAGGTTCTGATAGAATTTCGGGGATGACACCGAAACTAGCAGCAACAACAGGAGTCACAAAGGATAATATAGCTCCTAGATCTGACAGTGTATAAACATCAAAATGAAAAACTCGTAATATACCAGTGAACAGACCACATGGGGTGAGCACTCTTGCTTCTGATAAGATGAAAGTGCATAGAACCGATTCTGACGTTGTCCACCAGCTGCACTAGAAAAGGCTCCCTACTGAGATGGGCAAACTGCTGGAGTTGCTGAAGTGGTGGTTGGGACATGGCCTCTACTGTCACCCTGTGTAACTGAAGGACACTCCCTGCGTATGTGCCTGGGCTTCCCACACCCAAAGCAAACATTTGAGCCAACCAAGCACTCTCTTGGGTGTTTCTTACCATATTTTCTGCAAATTGGGAAAGTGCGCTCTACTAGAATGCTCCTATGACCTCTAGAGCATGATGCTCTGCTCCTCTGATCACCTCGAGGTTTGGATGGAATACTGGCTGATGATGGAGCTGGGGCTGACGACCTCTAGTGCGACTGAGGACGATGTCCGCCATGGGACCTTTGCTAAGAGTACCCATAGCTCCCTGTCTTGGCTCTCGTTGCCTCTCTCTCCTTTTCCTTCATCCTCTATTTGTTAGGCATATATGATCAGCTGAGAGATATCTATATCATTAATCAATATGGCGGTTTTGTACTCCTTTGACCAATGAATCTGTAACCCCATTCACGAACTTGCTCATATGAGCCCTCGAGTCAGCAACCATCTCTGAGGCATACTTAGACAACTGGGTAAACTTCAGGGCATACTCCTAAACAGTCATGTCATTTTGCTTCAAGTTGACGAACTATGTAACCTTTGCTTCCCTCAAATTTCGGGGGAAGAATCTATCTAAGAAAGCTATAACAAACTCATCCCAACCAACGAGGACTTCACCAACTCCCCTACTCTCCTTCCACTATCGGAATCATATATGAGTAACCCCTTTCAGTTGGTAGGAGGCCAAGTCCGCACTCTCCTTTCCTGAAAACCAATAACCTGGGTATTCTTCTGAACCTCCTCAATAAACTTCTATGTGTCCTCGTCCACCTTTGACATATGAAACTCAGGTGGGTTCATTCTGATGAAGTCTCACACCCTAGCCGCCACCGCATTCCCATTTTGTTAATATGAGCCACAACCTGCTCGTTGACCTGGGCAGTCATGGCTTGTGCTAACATCTAAAATGCATCCCTAAACTCGGCATAAATCACCTACTCCGACAAGGGATCAGCTGGAGTTGGCTGATGCCTATCTCCATTTCCATTGCCATGGCCATTTCCGTTGCCGTTTCTTCTTCCATTGACTTAGTGGGGAGGCATATTTATGCAAGCGCGTATAGCACGAGCTAGAGGAGTAGAAGGAGAGGTACTTCATCGCATGACATAGATCATAAAAGAAGAAAAGTTTTCTAAAATGGTTCGTACTCTTCCCTATAAGTGCGACGAACTTTAAAACCATGGAAAAAATCCTGCTTAACGCGGCTTTCAAACACCCTATGACACACCTAAACCTTTGTTCTGATACCAAGTTTGTCACGGCTTAAGCATGGACCCCGTATCGAGACACGGGACATAAAATCATGAATGACTCCAAGCTAACCCATGGTACATACATAGCATGAAAGAGAGCATATTTAAAACGGAACATAACTTACACTTAGCATAAGCGTAAGTCTGTGTAACATAACAAAAAAAAGTGTAATCACGAGTCAACAACGCTGAACCATCTATACATAGTTGTCTATAAATCTCTAACCATATGATGAGCTGATGGGACAACACCCCTAACTAGCTTGCTAAGTCTGAAACTAAAAGACATAAGAAAAGAGACATGAACCCAAAACTGTAGTTCTCGGATCATGAGCACTCACCAAAATTGGGATGGTACTGGACTGAAGAGGGAGCGAGCTAACGTCGGGGCTGAAACTGGTCACCTGAACCTATATCATGAGACGATATAGTATAGAGTATGTGTTCAATACTTTGAATGTACTGAGTATGTAGAGAAAGTAAAACATGCTAGTAAATCGATAGTCTAAAATCATGAATATAAAATAAGATAGAACATGAGAGTAAGGGCAACATGCTAAATGTCATATTCCTGAAGTAATTATAATCGTGGGATATTTCATAATAAGCTGAACATAATGACTATGGTTTAGAAATAAAAATCATATAGTGTACCATACTAGAAATGATAAGTGAAAACTCATAAACTGATTAATGGGTCAAATATGCTATAAAATATAATATCATAAGACATGAACATGAGTAACTGAAAACATGAGAAACAGTTGGAGGATTCGTCATAACCGACACTATCATGATAGAGTCTACATGATTCTCCAACTATCTCGCTCAAATGGGTAGAGCCGTCCCAAGCTTGCCGAGGCAAGGAACGATTAAGGCATTATATCACTTGTGAATCCCATAGGGTTTGAACATGAATATATACCTACGGTGGCACGTAGTTCTAAGACTTGAGATTTATCTAAACCCCTAGCCTACTCGATACTAGACACTACTCCTAAAAATATGCACATAACTCATAATCATTATCGTGAATACATACTTGCACTTGCATGGGCTATCCAAAACATGAAATCATAATCATACTTGCCATGTGAAATATCCATGACAAAGGGTGCCATAGAGTTGACCATGATACTTGAACTTGAATTTTATGAAAATCATACATGCTTAAATAATTCTTCATAACTTGAAATCATAAAATTCATAAGCTTAAGATTCATAAACTTTCATACATATTTTGATAATACATCATTACTTCAAATCATAGGCTCATAAACTTGAAATTTATAAATCATGAATAATTGAGAAAAAATCACCATAAACCTGAAATCATGAATTGATAAGAAATTTGAGAGTCAAATCTGTTACACCCCGTAAATTCCCGGCATATAGATGGCCTATTCGCGTATTGGTTAAGAGTATTTGAAAGTCATACATGCTAGAAAAAGGCCCGGGGAAAGATCGGACAAGCGCCAAGTCGGCGCGTCGCGAAGAAAAATGCGACTTATAAATCGTATTCCAGGAATGCGACTTATAATCGCATTCCCTGAATGCGATTTATAGTGACAATTATATTTATGCCCCCACTTCGGTTTTAATTCAGTATATTCATTATATTTTCCAGAAACGTGAGAGAAAACAGAGGGGGCGAAGGATATGGATAAATTGTCGCTCGATTACGCCGCCAAACGCGGTCCAAATTCAAATTAACCTCAGGTACCGAGGTATTTAGCAGCAGGGAGCATTCCTACGGATTTTGTTTCGCGAAATACGGCCGACGAATCGTCGAGCTACCGGACTAAGGTAAGTAGAATTGCTCCAAACTAGTGTCTATGTGCTCCTAGCCGTAAAGTGAATACTTCTCCCTTCTGGGCCTCCGAAAAATAGCAAGTTTTCGACCGTCTTTCGATAAGCCTAAGTTTAGGCTATAATTATATCGAAAGTGACGTCGTCCTTCAGAATAGTGTTGTATTTAGTACTAATTGACGTGTATATGAATGCAGTTGGGAGAAATAGCTGGAGTACTGACCAAGCCTCGTCCGACAGTCGGATAACTCGAGGTTAAGGTATGTGAAGTTGTTCTTCGGCAAGTTAGTAAGTCTTAGCTTTGTGAATCATAGTAAACTCCATATTTGAAACTCTCGGAGTTGAATGTTGAGAATTGAATAAGTTTAGTAAATTCTGGTTTGCGTTGCCGTATCGTATTTTAGTCCGAAAGATAGAAAAGCATGCGCCAAAAGGCGAGTTAGCATTCCAGATTCAGTATAGCCTATTGTATGATTAACAAGCATGTTATAGAATAAAAAGAAACAGATTTTCAGAATAAAAGCTAATAAAGTAAAATTCAGATAGACAGACAGTTTTATGGCTACAGATTAGCCATTCAGACAGATAGTATCCCAGCTACAGATTAGCCAAGCAGTTAAATAAAGATTTCAGAATCAGTATAATCAGTAAAGAATCTGTTCAGTATGGAAACAGATCAGAATAAGAAATCAGATTTCAGATAGTCCTTTTTCAGCTATACATGCTTGCTATTTATATGTGCTATTTTTTTGTTGAGACTTGATGTGGCGTGAGGGCACCTTATTGAGCATCCTCGCCGCCCCTGGGTTGGTAATCGTGTCGCCCACTGAGCGGGTGGGTTTACGTGACTCCAAGGGGTGGCATGTCGTCCCCAGCTTGGACGAAGGTGGGATGCAGCTTTCCCCACAGCAGTCTGATCAACATTACAGGTGCAGCTCCGGTTTCAGATAGCCCTGTTGAGTTTTGTGTCCAGGGAACCAAACCCTATCTGTTACTGTCTGTACATTCAGTTATTATAGGTGTATCTCCGGTTCCAGATAGCCCTATTGAGTTTTGTGTCCAGGGATCCAGACCCTATCTGTTACTGTCTACACAGGAGTCCTCCAGACCCAGACACGGTTGCTTATATCGGAAGCTATGGCCCGAGCCGGAGACCCAGGGGGCCGGTAGAGGAGCTCCGAAATGAGCAGATGAGTGGAGTGACTTATTTTTGGTTGGTTTTGACCCGGGTAGGGGTATATAGATTGTTTGCTTATTTGGCGCCATCCGGCTTATGGGGGTTGGTATTGGCTCTTTCTTGCTACTTGTATATCTATTTATGTGTTATGTACTAGCTACGAGACAGCAGGCCGTCGCGTCTACAGGTACGCCTCTGCCTTATCAGTACAGAAAGCTTGATTCAGTTCATATCAGCTTCTTCAGATTCAGCTATCTCCTACTATACAGAAATGCTAGTTATGCTATCTATATTCAGTTGTTTTCAGTTGTATTATTTCAGTTGCTTGGCATACTCAGTACCAGTGGTACTGACGCCCAGTGGGGCGCTGCATTACTTGCCTGCAGGTACTCATAGACGAGGAGGCGATCCCTCATAATTTCAGCCAGCTTATAGAGTCATCAGCTCCTGTCATCCGGAGCTTGATATTCAGAGGTGTATTTCATTTTCTTTTGTTGTATAGTACGGGTAGGTCGGGGCCCTGTCCCGACCATCTTATCAGTATTCCTAGAGGCTTGCAGTCTGTATATATTTCCCTGTGGTTAGTTATGCCGGTCATGTGGGGTCGTGCGTGTGTTTAGCTGTTTAGTATTGTTGATTATGTTGGTCGTGTGGGGCCATAGTCTGATAGTAGTGGTGACCTTGCCGGTCACGTAGATATACAGTATTCTTTATGACGAAGTTACAGATAACTAGACAGCATGGTGGCCTTGTCGGCCCGTATAGGTTCCCCTTTATAAGTATGTCTCTGGTTAGCTGAAATCATGTACAGGTGGCTATAGGCCCAGTCGGCCGGAGGCTGTATTTGCAGCCGTTATATAGCCCGTTGTTTCCAGAAATCTGAAATAGAGCTAGCCAGGCACCAGATGTGCTTAGGCTCACCAGTTAGCAGTCTAGGTCCTACTAGGGCACCAGGTGCCAGTCATACCCCCCAAGGTGGGGCGTGACAAAATCTGCCCTAATAACCGTATTTCATCAATTGAAACATGAGAGAATTGAACCCATAGAGATATCATGGATAATTTCATCGAATTGGGTCAAACTCTAGAATTTTACATTTAGAACTTAAGAAGTAGGGATCATTGTAATTGAACTTATAAAGGACATGAAGGTGGAAGGATTCCTCTCATTCATAACCCTACATACCTAGGCCTGATGAGATTCTTGCTAGGGTTTGATGCCCGAGAGAAATTGGAGAAGAAGAAATCGAGAAATCCTTTCTTCTTTGAGAGCTTGATCTTTCCCAACCTTGGTGTATGAGAGGAGTGAGGAATAAGGTAAGTACAACCCTCAAATATACCCTTAAGGATGCCCAAAACGTCACTTAGGGATTAGAAGCTTAGAAAATTACAACACTGACCCTGAAAACCGGGTTAAATCTGCTTCATTGGACACCTCAACGGCCAAAATGACGGTCCGCCACTCGTCCGACAGTTCGTCACCCCACTGTCACCCTTAAACCAGAAGGGTCCAAAATTCCACCTTACTGACGGTAGAAGTGGCAGGCCGTCTTTCGTCGCTTGAGAACCGCGGAACCTAATCATGACGCCACTAGTGATGGTCCATCGCAAATTGACGATCGTCATTCCCACCCTCGCAGCCACAACTCCACAGTGACGGTCCGTTGCTCTCCTGATGGGTTGTCGATCTCCTCCGTGATCCCTGCACCAAACTTGAACCCAGCAGTTCCTTTGCTACAAGAAGTCATTTCGAGGTTCGAGGTGTTATAATTATTGAGATGAAATTGGTAATATAAGTGAGAGAAAATGAGAGCACTGTGAATTTACTTATTTACCTATTGGCTATACAATATCAAATATTTAGAAGATAATTTATATTATAAGCTATCAGATGTCAAAACATAAAACACGAGCCATTTTGTGTTAAACTTTAGTCATGTAGAAATTAGAGGTAATTGGAAGAGAATAGTAGAAATTTTCTTGTGTTTTCTTCATTGCAACTGTACAAGTGTATCTATACATAAAGACTTAGAGCTGAAATTAATCTTATATATACAGGTTGGGGTATTCACGGTTTGGTGAAAAATCAAATCCAAACCAAACTCATTAAAAAAATTGATATTTGGTTTGGATTGATTTGGTTTGATTTTAAATTATAAAACCGATAATATTTGGTTTGATTTTGATTTTACTAAAAAAAATCGAAGATATAACCAAATCGATCCGATACATTTTATACATAAATTTTATAGTTATTTGAATATATGATATTACTTTTTCATAAATAATTATAAATATTTTATATCTTTTAATCATTAATTTGGTTTTAGTATACTTATTTCACATGCACTACAATACTTTTAAATTCTATTTCTTAAAAAATATGTTCAAACTCAATACTCTATGTCTAATTATCTATATGTGATGTGGCGTATTACTGATTTTTAATTTTTATTTGCTAAGATATCCGTCTACTCTTCAATCATTTGCCCCTTTGATTTTTGAAGGGTTGACCATTCTATTTAAAGTTGTATATTGTTTTTGTGTGGATATTAAACATGTGAAGTGGAAGGACCTCTACAGTTATGCAACTTAAACATTCTAAAATTTTGGAATAGTATTGAAAAATAATAGAAAATTCAAATACATTTATCTTGTGATAGTAGAGAGAAATTTGTTAATTCATAATGTTCATTTAATTGATCACTTACACTGCCCCAAACATCTTACTGCATTTTCTAACTGAAATGGAATATTACTACCGAAATTGAATTGTACATCCAGATAGTTAACTCACGTCTTTGTTGTTTTACTATTATCAATTTATTATTAGCTAGATATAAACCGAAAAATCAAATCAACCCGGATCAAATTGACAAGAACCAAACCAATGATATTCATTTTATTTGATTTGATTTGATTTTAAAAATTTAAAAATTAACTATATTGATTTGATGTTTGATTTTGATCAAAACACGATCCAATTTCAACCATGAAAATCTAACTAAATTGCACTTTTTGTTGTACTAGCTACTGTACAACAAATCTAACTAAATTACACAGGACAAAGCATAAAATATTCCTATTCTATGTTCACATATTGAAAATCTTCCAGAGAGAGAGCATCAGTAAAAATTGTGACAGCTGTGATTATTGAAGAGATCTGACGGCTGTGATTAGATCATGAATGGTTTAGTTTCAATTCCCCATAAGATCAATTATTTAGTTTCAAAACTTTAAACATTTTAAGTTAAAAATATTGCTCTGGTTATGATCTAAAGGTCAAGGACGGATACTATCAGATGAGACCTCAAAAAGTGAAATCATGGTTCCACTGATTTTTCTAATTTGAGGCAATTATTTTTTATTTGTAATAATTGTAATTTTCTTATTTAGAAAACCATTGCAATATAGATAAAATCTATTGGAACAACTATTGCGCTACACAATAACATAAATTGAGTTTTAATTTGGCGAGATTTGAGTGATGAAATCATATCCACCATGGATGAAGAATGAAAATTTTGGGTTTTAATTTTTTTAAGGGATTCGATTAAAAGAGTTTAAATAAATTAGTAGATTTAATTGAAAAAAATGCTTCACGTAGGCGCCACATAGAAAAATTAAGGTGGCACATTAGAGATTTAATGCAATAGGGATAAATATGACTTTTTGTTAGAGTACAAGGACAACTATGACCTAAAATTGGATGAAAAAGGCAAATATATTGAAGTCATGATGATTTAACACCACAGGAGTTAATATAGCTTTTTTATTTAGAGTATAAGGTTAAATATGATCCTAAAGTTGGATGAAAAGTACAAATATATTGAAAACCTATAATAATGGACAAATATAACTTATAATGTACAAAAATAAATATAATTTTTTTTCATTTAAATAATTAATATTCAAATTTAAAAAATGAACAAATTGAATAATTAAGATTAAAAACTCATTTTAGATCTTAATTATACACAATAAGTTTTTGACTTTATAAATAATTATAAAAAAGAAAAGCGAAAAAAGTAAAGACCAAAAAAAGGAATCTTTACATAAATAATTGACCCAATTTATTATTTATTTTTTCAATCGATTATATTATATATATATATATATATATATATATATATATATATATATATATTACACACATATTATATATTAATTATATACCTATTATATATATATATATTAACTATTTTAAATTTATACCATTAATTGTTGAGTGTAACTATTTAGATTAATGTGACTATAAAAAGGACGCTCAGCAGGAGCTGCCATAGTCTACGCACGACGTTTGAATTTCATTGGCGTGCAAAGTAGATAGGTATATAATTGGTTGACTAAAATAAAGATACATTTTTTGTAGGATTTTTATTATAAGTAAGTGTTTGGATATGGCAATTTAAAATTATGAGATGAAATCAGTAATTGGATATGCGATTTCATTTCATGATTTCAAATCATGAGATGAAAAACCAAATTCTCCAAAAAAACTTGATTTGAGATTTCAAATCATCAGATGGGATTTTTCAAATGTAAAATGTAATCCACAAGTTTATATTTTATAAAAAAAATCTAGCTTTTTATATATACCAATTATATTTACCAACCATTTATTTAATAAATGTCAACAACCTTTGTCAATTATTATATTAGACATAAATTGTTTGTCAACCTTTGTCCGTACTATGTGGGAGGATTATATTAAAGAGTAGTACAATATAACTCAAGTTTAGCTTTACTTTTTATTGAACTAAAGCTCGATTCTTAAGTTGTATTTTTTTTTAGAATGACTTTGTGATAGTGTATTCTTAAGTTGTATTTTTTTTAAAAATCTCAAACTGTATGTCCAAACAAAACTTTAAACTTCATCTCATAGGATTTCATATTATAATTTCAAATCATAATTTCATCTGACATGGTCAAACGGGCCCTAAATATTTTCAATTATAGGGATCTTAGTGATGATAATAGCATATTAATTATTAATCATGATCATGATTCATGACTGAACAGTGAACACAGCCTAATCACGTTTATGTTGCTTTTTCTATTTTTTATTTGTTTACTAATTTCCAATTTGATCACATCATTCGATTTATGTTTGATTTTTTCATATAAATCTGAACTCGTGGTTCACATATTAATGCTTTTATACCTTTGTTTTCACACGTTTAAACTTCTTCGTGCTCTCTTAAGCTTTTAGTATTAAAGTTTTGTACTCCTTCATTGAATTTGTTTGTCGTTGGGCTTTGATTTGATGTCTGAGTTTTAAAAAAAAAAAAAAATTAAATGTTATGATCTTAAATAAATAAAAAAAAAAATATATATATATATATATATATATATATATATAAACTTTTAATCTTATAACTTTAAATATGTCATGTGAAAAGTTAAAGTTAAAGAATTATATATATATATATATATATATATATATATATATTAAAATAAATAAAAATAAAAATTTAGTGATTACGTGATAGCAATTTTGTGGATTAAATTTCTCTATTTTGTCTAGTGTATAAGCTAAGCTCACTAGCATTATAATTTTCAGTGGAACCAAGTATGATCCAGCAAGGATTCCACATAGGATTATTATTGAATTAATTACTTTCCAAAGAAAATCATTATGAAGTATTTAGGATAAGATAAGACCTTGATTACAATTCCAATATGATTGGTGGTGTTTCTGATGCAGGTTTGCTTTTATTAGTTATCAAACCTTTACTTTCTAAACAATCATCATCATTAACAAAAACACTTTATTCCATTCTAAAGAAATTTGGATATCAATTTCTTAATCATAGTATTTCTCTATGTGAGCTAGTAAAATTGAATAGTTGTTATAAATTAAAGTTGTATATTAATTAATCTTCCAATCCTTCCCTAATGCATGACAAGATGATGTGGAAATTGATTTAATTTCGTCCTATATTTGTTAGAATTTAAAATATTATTCACACTGTGTTGGGTGGGTGGGGTTGGAGGACAGCGGCAGGATACGCGGGCACTCGTTAATCTAAAAAAAGAACTATAAATGTATATACCATAAAGAATTATCATATATTTTAAAATGACTCCTCATATATATCCGATGGATTGAGCCATCTGATCGTCGTGCCTCTTGGGCCCTTGAGCGCGAGTGTGTAAATCTAAAGTTAGACTTTTTATTATATCAGTTCGTATTTTTATAAAGTTCGACTAATTCTATATTTTAATTGGTGTATAAAAAATAATAATTTCTACTTAACATTGAAATCTTGAGTCCACCTCAAGGCTGGGGTAGGGGACCTTATATAGAATGGTGTCCACTTTATAGAAGTTTCCATACACATACCCTAGTTCTTCTTACACTTTTTGTCTTTTTTTTTTGTTTTTTTTTTTCCTCTTTGTCAACAGTCTTTCTCAGCCTTTTGACAAAATAGAAAAAAGAAACTTTTTTTTACAAAAAAAGGAACAACTTGCAATTAGTCTTGATACGGACCTCTCCTATATAATTGAAAACAGAATTTCCAGAGGCTAATTGTGTTCACACTGTCATAATATTTTGAAGCAATGTATATGTAAATAGGCTATCTAAACAGGTGTCACAAAAATCACAACTTATTTACCTACCCTCATAAGAAACATGAATTATCTACAATTCTGTAATGGAATATAATTTTTTAATGATCCGTTGTTAAATTCATCCGGATATTAATTACAAGTATAGCATAATAATATTATTTTCATTTTAATTTATATAATATTATTAGATTGCACAAAATTTAAATAATTTTTTTAAAAAAAAATTCTGATTTAAAATACTTTTAATTATTTATATGACTGTAATTTATTTTATTAAAAATTTAAAAAAAATAAAATTATTTTTATTTATAAAAATATAATGTTTTTTAAATCAGCCTAAAAAGACATGTCACGTAAATTTGAAATAAAATGAGTAAATGAAAAGGAAAAAAAGCACGAGCATGCATTAACTGGTTATAAATTTAGAAAAAGGCGGTCATACATCTATATGTTTTCCCATAAATAAATGAATATTTCCTCCTCCTCAAATTATCTATCACAAATTTTAAAAAAATTATTTTAACTTATATATTATTTTAAAATTTTAAGATAAAATTAATAGTTTTATTATTTTATTTGTAATAATAATTATTTTTAAAAATAATAAATATTTTAATTATGAAAATTAATATATAAATAAAATAAATATTTAATAAAAATATTAAAGTGATATCTTAAGATAAAATAAAATAATTAATTATCGTTCTAAAAATGTTTGTATAAAAAAAAATTATCACAAATAATTGAAGATGGAGAAAATATATATCAACATCACAAGTATTTCTGTGGAAGCAAAGTACAAATTGTAATAAAAGTAGTCCCACAAACACTTCTTTTGTAGATATTTCTTTTATCGTGTGAATATGCAAATATGTTCCAAATTAAAAAGCTAAGTTGTAAATTACAATTTTTGCACCAACTTACTAGCATATTCCCTCTTATCCAAATTTACTATTTAATTCCTAATATTCTACTGCTATTTTGGACTTCAAAGATTTTATCAATATCTCTTGCCCTGGTCAATTTTGGTGTTCCACACAAATATATAGACCTACAACTAGTGATATATGACTTTGTTTCTTATTTCTTTATTATTTTATTTCCCTTTTCTCATTGGAAAAAAATAATATATGAAGTCACTCCAACATCATCAAACCATATTCAATCAAATCTGCGACCAAAAAAAAAAAAATCTTATTGTCTTTTCAAACTCAAGCCTACATAATGAAAAAATATTTGTACATGCTATATATTTTTTCAATAAGAATTTAAAGTTACACGTATAATATGTGATTTTCAACTTTAAAGGTGAGATTTTTTCAATTAGGAACAAGTTTTTTTCCCCCCAAATACCTATGACTTTGAGTAATATTGAAATTGAATTTTTTTTTTATACTATGTAACGAGTGTTTTACCTTTTTTTAGTACTTTTCAAGAACATATAAATTAGTAGTTTCGAAATCCGAATGAAAAATCAAAAAAAAAATGAATTTCAAACACCTGCTACAACATGAGCTAGTAGTCAATTTTAGCAGAATTTGAAGTTACTGCCTAGATAAGTAGGCACGGAGTCGAAGTAATTGACTAAACTGTTCAATTAACACTGAAATTTGACCTTCAGCAAAAACACAAAGAATTTTGACTCTATTTTGTAGAATCACTTTTATCCATAAATTTTTCCAAAAACAAAAATGAATATGAAGGAGAGATTGGAACCCAGACACACCCTAACTAGTTTGGATTGAAATATATATATATATTTTTTAATTTTTCATTCGATATATGAAATTCGCAAAATTCGAATAATTCATATTTATCCGTTAAAGAGTCTATTTCTGAAACAATACTCTCAAGGGCTAATTATTGTTATTAGGAGAAACCGGAATTGACAAACTCTACCTTTTCTTTTTCTTTTTAATTCTTACTATTCAAGGGCACACCAAATTCAAAAATATTAAGTGAGATTATTTAAAAAGAAAAAAAAGAATTTGTCGTTTCTTGGCTGGCTGCCCACTAAAAATACACGTGATATGGAAAATATAGAAAGTAAAAGCAAAAAACCATAGATATCTTATCAAGATGTTGTCACGCAAAATCCAGCTGTTACAGAAATTAAAACATAGCTAGAAATTAATATATAGTTTTTATTGTTATCTCGTATCCTTATTTTAAGGATCTTTGAGTCTTTGACAATGCTGTGTTGGGTGGGAAAGTAAATATTTTCTATGAAAAGTATTTTTTTTTTAAAATTAAGAGATTTTTATTTTTATTTATGTGTTATGTAATAAGTAAAAAATATATAATTTTAATATATTCATATGTAATTGAATAAATAAATTTGAAGGTGGAGTGAGAAGTAGTAGGAGTGTTGGGATTGGAGCTACGGAGGGTAGGACAAAAATAAGATGTTCGAAAGATAAAATATTATTTATGAAATTTATTTGTTATATTCTTAAGAAATTTATTTTCATAAATAAAATATTATAAAACAAATTTTAACCAACAAAAATATAAATAAATATTTTCTCAAAAAGTGTTTCCTCTGTACCTAACACACCTTAAGCGATATATATATAAAATAATATATATATATATATATATATATATATATATATATATATATATATATATATCATGTTTTAATATCTTGTAACGAATCTTTTTATTTGTTTGTGTTTATATAACAGTAGTTTTGGTTACCTATAATATCTTATTGAATGTTATTGATTTCTCTGTGAAAGCCCTTACTGATATGTTACATGTGGATCGATAAACAAATATCGTTGACACGACGCCTTCTTATGAATAAGAATTTAAAAGAGAAAATTGCAATTTTGGTTCTTTAATTATTTCAAGTTGTATTTTAGCACTAATGATATTTTCTCAAACAAATTTAATTTTCAATTTAAGAGGATTTTTTAAAAAATCACTACAGTTTAGGCCTTACTTACTAATAACTATGTAAATTTTTTTGCGCTTCGCGCGGTTATAAAATTTTTTTACTTAATTTATAAAAATATTTTTAAAATAAAAGCCGAAAATTTAAGTGTACAATAATAAAATAGAAAAATCTTAAATTCTATCTTACAATCAGATAATATTGAAATTTAGGCCGCAAAAGACTTACAAAACTTTTTAAAAAAAAGGATCGAAAATATAAGTTTGCAACAATTTAAAATATCTTAAATTTATCTTATAATAGGAGAATCTAAGGTTAAAATATATAATTTCAACTCGGAAGTATTTCACAAATTTATATTTAAACTCTGATTGTTTTGTCCATTGAACTGTCCTTCTAATATTAAAATTGAAACTAAAATTTTAAAGTCAAACATAATCTTAGGGAAAAATAAAAAGAAGACGTGACAACACAATAACCACGCTAATATTTTTGTTGTACTTCAAGATTCTTCTTTAAAAAAACTTAAGAATATTTTTCTCTACTTTTCATAGTTAGAAATGTACACTTTATTAAAAGAATTTTGGTAAAACTTAATTATCTTCTTCTCTTTTAAAAGTTTATCGTTTTTTCCTAATTATTTTCTGTGTTTCACTTCGTTCTTCTTTTTATTTTAAATCATTGTTAGTTTCTTTTGTCTCTTTCAAATCACTCGTCATCGTCTCGTAATTTATACCTTTACATTTTTCTTCAATTCATCAGCTCCTCATCTTTGCAGCATTATCCCAAAAATTAATATTAAATAGCGATTATTTTTTTTGATTCTATATTGATACTTATATTTGGAGGGATTAATGGAGTTTGTGAGTTCATGCACGGTAATTTTACTTTGGATAAGTTATTTTATTTTTAAAAACGATTTTATTCTCAAAGTTTAATCTAAAATCTCTAATTAATAATTGAGACATATGAGATTAAACTTTATGTTTAAAGTAATTCAAAAGACTAATTGGTATAAAAGAAAAGTAGTTGAGAGTAACACTCACTTGGACAAAAGAACAATCCATCAAATTCTCAACATCACCAAACCTTATAACATCATCATGCATGTACCTTCTTATCTGCAAAATAAAGAAAATAAAAAAGATTCCTGCTTAGAAAATTATTTATTAAATTTATATATATATATGTATGTATATGTATATATAATAATTCTACATGTTCAAACAAATTTTGATGAAAACAAATAGAAAGTTATCTGGAGAAGGCGCTGAGTACAAATGAGGAATACACAAAGGAGGAAAAAATTAATAGCTACTTGAATAATATTTATAGGCCTATTATTTCTATTGTTGTCAATGCTGCAATTATATTTAAGTTATAGGTGATGAATTAATTGAATTTAATAATTATTTTCAGGGGAGGGGAAAAGGCTCTAAAAAAGAGTTTTTCATCATAACTAAGTCAGTTAAAAGAGTCTTTTGAGTTTTTTTATACAAAATAAATGGTAAAAAAAGAATTCACAAGACCAAAAATTAAAAAAGTAAAAAGTGAAGAAAAAGAATAAAAAAGATAAATTCAAATGCAATATGAAGAGGTACAAGAATTAACACAAAAAATATAACATGAAGAGGCTCAAGAATTAATTAACATATAATTATGTAAAGATTAATACACATTAAAGCTCTTATAATTATAAATGAACTAACCTCTAATTGGGTTTTAGTGCAAACCTATTTACTATTATTTAGAGAAAAAATAGTATTTATATTTATAATCAATGACCAAAAAAATTAAAAGTTAAGAAAATAGAAAATCATTAAAAAGTTGAGAAAAAATATAATTTCCTGATCTTAGAAGTATGCACTGGTCCTAAGACCATAATTATATAATATATAGATGAAACGTTCAAAAATTCTAATTAATACCATATGCATTATGCATTAAATTTCAACAATAAATATAATTAACTTTATAGAAAAACAAAGTCATTAGAGTTTCATATT
This sequence comes from Datura wrightii, assembly GCA_035772735.1. Taxonomy (NCBI): domain Eukaryota; kingdom Viridiplantae; phylum Streptophyta; class Magnoliopsida; order Solanales; family Solanaceae; genus Datura; species Datura wrightii. The sequence goes on from JASDFA010000009.1 coordinate 9,539,903, forward strand.
CGTATCGAAAAATTTGAAAGAAACTCAAATATCATATCATAATTATAAATATTCTAGATTTTGTATTGGACATCGTCTTTTCAAATTCCACCGACTTCAAACTAAAAGAATACAAAATTCAAATAATAAATGAGGGGATCAAGGGAAAACATAGAAAAAGATAATTAATTTGGGATGTTTATTTACAATTCTACACAAAAATGTTATAGAATTGGTGTTTGATTGAAGGGCAAAAACGTCATTTAACTTATGATGATTATTTTGGTCTTTTAGTTTTATATTGTAGGTCTTTTATATATATTTACATTTATTAAAAGTTTGATTTACTTTTTTTGTACAAAATTATTAATAGGAGTAGTGTTTAAGTAAAGAGTAAAATGATCATTTATTATTTAATGGACATTTTGGTAATTCAACTTTTCAACTAAGGGGTTTCTCACTTATATAGTAATATGATATTCACACACTCTTCATTTTAACATATTTTTATTCTTTATAGAGGAAATGAAAGATTGCAGTAGTAAATATTTAGATTTTTAAATATCACAATAAAGAATAAAAATAAGTGGAATACTAAATCTTGAGACATTTAATTTTTTACAATAAAATAAAAATAAATAGAGTAAGTACTAATTGACACATTTATTTTTGTATAACAATAAGTAAATAGAAATGTGAGAAAAATTATTTAAAAAATGATAAAAAAGATAAATAGAATCCTTGTCCAAAGAGAAGTGTCATATCACTTCTCTAATGCTTAACTTTATATATATATATATATATATATATATATATATATATATATATATATATATTTATATATATATATATATATATATATATATATAGATGTGTTATAAAAATTATTCTTTTAACTGTCTTAATTATTTTTTTTCTTAATTATGTTAAATATAGCATATTTAGCACCCTCTATACATTGTGATAACATTAAATGACAACAATAATTAAATAAATGAGTTAATAAAATAATTTTAAAAATGAGAAAATAGTCAAAAAAACTACAAAAAAAAAGAGGAAGGGAGGCCTTAGAGGCATGCCACATCAGCATGCCTCTAAGTCTCCTTTATATATATATATATATATATATATTAATTTGTAGCTATAATGTAGATATTTATCATTCATATCAAATGTTTGAAATGTCAAGGTGACTATATTCGTATTTAGAGGTGGCAAAATCAACTCATAAGATCATAAGTTGCCCAACTTGGTCAAGTTTGGGTTGATAATTAACCCGCTCATTTATTAGCTCAGCCCAATTTATTTTAATTCATCAAAGTTTGGGCTGATATTTGACCAAAACTGGATTCATAAGAATTTTTGTCAAAATATTTTATTTTATGTAATATGTTATATTTAGTTATAATAAAGAAAAATATTAATTTTATAAGTTATTAAAAAATTATAAAAGAACAAATAAAGCAATTAAAACTTAATTAAATTTGGACAGATTGAGTTATAATTTGCATTTTAGCCCATTTCAGCCCATCCGTTTAAGCCTAAGTAACTTTTTGATGGGTCAATAATCAACTCATTTATTAACTCGGCCCATTTTGACCCGCTCAAATTCAGCCCAACCCGCTCATTTGTCACCTATATTCGTAAAATTCATATGCGCATTTAAGTTGTATCGATGAATACAATCCTCATTGAGAGGCTTAGAATGCACGACACAACTTATTTTTCGAAAGGTAAATGCAACTTGTATTCATTCGCTCTAATTTCATTCCTGTATCACTTATATTTATTCGCTCTAATTTCACTTGTATTCATTCACTCTACTGTATCAGTTGTTATTAGTTTATATCAACTTGTATTCATTCGTTCTAGTGGAGATATCCTTCTTCAGTATATAGAAGAAATATAAGCGAAATACAAAAACACAACAAAGTGACAAAAGTTTTTGATGTTGGACACTATTAAAAAATTACTGTTTTTTCATTGAAAATATTCACCAAAAATTATTAAGGGGCTAGTCCCACTAATATCGGTGGGAAAAGAAATATTAATAATGCTTTCACATGAAAAAATCATGAAGTTTTTCACTATTTCAGTGAAAATTTGTTTCCCACCACGTGTTTTTCTAATGAATTGATTTGATGAAAAATGGGTGAAAAAATTATAATTTATAATATAAATTTCTATTAAATTGAAGTGGAAAAAATCTGTATTTCTAGTAGAGTGAGAAAATTCCTTCTTCCTCAAAATAAAAAAATACAACTAAAAATAATATTTTATTTGATGATAGAAAATTCCTTCTTTATCCGGAAAGAAGCAATTTCCGCCGGTCGCCGGAGAAGGTTGTATTCATAGCGTCACCCAAATCTGAAAAAAGCTCTTCTTTCCTCCGCTCATGCTGATCATCTCTCCATTGGAGAAACGAGCCACCCACGACGACTCAACCATGCACTATGATGCCGCTACTCTTCTCTTCTCTCTGGTCTCTGCTCCTGCTCACTTTTTTGAGATTCCCACAAATCTGTCTCGTCGGGGTCAAAAAGGAGGTCGTCGTTCTAGTTAGTGCCACACATTTAGTCGTAAAACCCTCAAATACTGCTAGATTTTGAATTTTGTTCTTGTGATTCTAGTTAAGCATATTTAATTTTTAATTGATTAATATGTGTACTTATAATTTATTTGACCATGAATTGAATCTTCGCAAATTTAAAAAGTTATTAAGTACTAAATAATTTTATTTACAATTTTTTTTATGTTAAATTTGTATTGCTATTCTATATTTAATGTTGAAATAATCTTAGAAATGGCCAAATACATACATATTCATTTAAACTTGTTCTCATTTTTTATTTTGACATTTTGTCTCGGTCTTTTTCCATTTTAACCTTTTAATTCTATTTTTTATATTTCATTTAAGCACAAAAAATAAAGTTGAAGAGTTACAATAGAACAAGACTAAGATTGAAGGTCAAAATAAAAAATATGGACAAATTTAAAAGACTATGTATATACTTGGCCTTTAGAAAGAGTCAAAATATCACATGTTTTCTATATAAAAATACCAAAAATACACATTTTAGTTAGACGAAAGTTTAATATGCTCAACTAAATAATGCAAGGACTATAATTAAAATTTCTTAATAACTGAAGGACCAAGTACAACTATCCCCATTAAAAAGAGGATGTGTCTTTTTGACGCTTTAAAGATTCTCTTATTTGAATAAGGACAACTGTTACTTCAGTTTTCCAGAGAGGGATACTATCATTTCTTTACGTAATTCTTTGTTGTATTTTTTAACAACATCCACTTGAACTTTTTGAAGAAGATCCGAATTTGTTATATCCTCGATCTAGTAGTTTTTTTTTCATTTTTTTTGAATCGCTAAAATCTGCTCATATATAATAACTTACAAATCACAAAAAATATATAAACAACACTAAACAAATTTGGTGCGACGAACTCAATTGAATCTGAAGGTCGTTGTAAGAAGAATCGATCCTTGCCTCCTATATGAATTATAATCTTCTTAAAAATCCATGAATTTTGATTATCTTATTCATCATAATAATCAGGTGAAAACTTCGTCACTGTTGTTATGAGCCAAATTATTGTTCCATTTACGAAATTTTCATGTGATCATGTGAGGTCCGATAATTCCTAATATTCTAATTAGAAATTAATTAACCATTCCGAATTGACATTAATATTTATTAACTAGGCCTGGTAATGCGCTATATAAGTGTATATCATGTGGGATCTGATAATTCCTAATATTCTAAGAAATCACAAAATGAGCTATATTCAGAGTACGTTAATTCGTATTAGGCTAATTAGTAACATGGTAAGTGCATTTTTATTTTTTGGAAAAAGAAAAAAACAGTTTCTTTCAAAAATAAATTATATTTAAAAAAAAAACAATTTTTCCACAGCAATTCTTAAATTTCTTGGAAAATCAAATCCAAATTAACAAAACAGAAACCAAGAGATTAATAGATAATGTAGTCATGTACCTTTTTAGCACATTAACAACTATTCTTTAAACTAAAAAAGGGAATATAATTATCTTAGTCCAAAAGAAAAACACAGTTTCTTTCAAAAATAAATTAAAAGATGTAACTTTGTAGATAATTTTATTTTCACAAGGTGATATAAGACGGAAATACAAATAAATTGACTCTTTGAAAAGTGAAATGGGACTACAATTTATGGAACAAATTAATTGTTTGGTCAAATCCACAAATTTCTAAATGTTTAATGAATACACACTTGACACTACGGGTAGCACAAAATGATACTCTTGGATATGATTTTACAATCAAAAATAAAAATAATATCTACATTCACAGAAAAAAGTTTTTTTTTTAAAAAAAACACAGTTTTTTTCAATATGATTATAAAATAGGCAGCTGTAATATGAATGGGTAAATACGGTTAGCAATTTGATGAGAAAAGTCTCAAACAATTGGATATATAGTCTATAAAGCTGCATTATTAGCTGTTTATAAAATAGCACACAATTCGTGCTACCCGACAGTATAACCTAAATTATCCACTTGTTTAATCTTTTTATTTTCTTCCCCTCTTCACATATCAAGTGTTTTACGAAAAGTGTATTTTTCCTTTTAGTATTCTTTAACTATAAGGTAAGTTACTTTTCTTAAACATTAATATAACAAAGCTAAATTTGTCAACCGACTATAATCCGAACTTGTTAACGTAAAATCAATTAAAGGGAAAAATGCTCCTTATTGCAGGTTTTTAATTTATACGTAATTTGGGAGAAGGGGTGCCTCCTCGTAAAAGGACCAGAATAGTGTCTAGGCTTGGATTAGTCATGTTTAATTATCCAAAAAATTGATCTTCATAAAAGTCGTAAGTTCATATGCCTTTTCAGTACCGAAAAATCAAGAAAGTTAGTGATCTGAATATGACAGGCAATTGAAGCTTGAGCGGTGAACGACAACTGAAACTACAATGACAAACTTACATAAAAGACGTAAAGATCTAAACACTATTTCGAAAGGAGGAAGAATCTCATCGATCCGATATTCGTTTTTAAACCCCAAAAGTCGCCAACAATGTGTGTACATCAATTTTTGAAAAAACTAACAAACGTTTGAGTTGACTAGTACACACATGAGCCGTCGAGCAAAGAAACTAAAACACTATAGAATATACAACTAAGATAGTCAACTCATTATATTGTCCACGTGTAAAGATACTGGTGGCGTGGGGTTCCATCCTTCCTGTTTCCAATTACTCTATATATAGCCCCCTATGCTTCTCCCATAATTTCGATCACACACAAAAAAAATATCAACTCTCTCATTACATTTTATTTTTCTCTCGTATAATAAGCCAATCTTCTTCTTGGTTATTAACTGCTGTATTATTTGAAGCCGGAAGATTTAGCAACACAATGGCCGGTGGAGGATTTTCGACCTCCGGTGCCGGAGGCACGCAATTCGAGGCCAAAATCACACCTATTGTTATCATCTCTTGTATTATGGCTGCTACCGGAGGACTTATGTTTGGTTATGATGTCGGAGTTTCTGGTAAATTATTTTACTTTTTCATAAGCACTTTGTTTCTTTTAGTAGACCTATTTTTAGACGTTGCTGCCTTTATATTAGTTATGACTTATGATGATGATCATGAGGTTGCAAAAATCTTGAACACTTTTTAGCATTTTTTTATTTGTCTTCCTATGATTCTTAAGGTTTTTTCCTTTCTTTATTTCTTAATACAAAATATTGTGTTAGAGAGCAGCGGAATCAGAATTTTTAATTCCAAAGTAAATTTCAAATATAAAGAATAAAATACAAATAAATCAAAGGGATTCTGCTATATAATTATGAAAAAAAGAAATTGACATGCTATATATAGTTTAATATCCCGTAAAAAAATTCGGGCAGATCTCGCGCGTCCCCAGCTCCCCCCTGTGCTAGACAAAAGATTTGAATACCTTTAAAAGCCAAATTTTTTCTGTTTTCCCTTTTACCTTGATACGTAATGGGTTAAATTATATGTGCTGACCCAAATTTTCTTTGTTTGAAATTTTTCTTGAAACTGCAATATTGTTTTAAAATATCTCGTATCAATAGGGTTTAAAAATAAGTCAGTTTCCAAAAAATGTGATGCAGCCAACCTATTCTAATATCAGCAATAGTGTTTATTTTCACGGCTCAAACATGTAATTTTCATATTGAGGTAATTTTAGTGTTATTCCGAGGCTCCTTTTAATAGTAGTATAATGGGTTGTATTATTTGTGAAAAAAAAATACACAGGTGGCGTTACATCAATGGATCCATTTTTAGAAAAATTCTTCCCGACGGTTTACAAGAGAACCAAGAATCCAGGGCCAACGAGTAATTACTGCAAGTACGACAATCAAGGGCTGCAGCTATTCACTTCATCTTTGTATCTGGCTGGTTTAACAGCGACGTTTTTTGCTTCATACACGACAAGAAAGCTTGGACGGAGATTAACGATGTTGATCGCTGGTTGTTTTTTCATTGTCGGAGTTGTACTAAATGCTGCTGCTCAAGATTTGGCTATGCTTATTATTGGAAGGATTCTTCTTGGTTGTGGCGTTGGTTTTGCTAATCAGGTTCCAATTTCTTTATAATAACGTTATTTATTTTAATATTATTTTTTGATTGTTATAATAATATGTTCTTAGAGAAAATATATAATATAATATAATTTCAAAATATAGCTGTTATAATAAAAGCATTATTATAAAAGGATTTTACTGTATTTTATTTGCTAGATTTTGTTATGAAAAATTACCAGTTATTATAAGTCTATTTATAAAGTGTATATAAATATTTAAACTCCTTATTATCACTTAAAAGTTAAGTACTCACAAGGGAAGTGTTTAAAGGAAAGTGGATAAACTTATTTTTAAAAGAAAAGTGTCTTCGGAAATGGATAAAGTTTTTTTTTCTAGATTATGATATGGTGGAACAGTATAATATAAGTGTAGAGGAAAATAGATAAAGTTTCGTAATAATCGATAATAGTAAAGTGAAAATAATTAATACTGGTCAAAGAGAACAGATAATAAAGAATTTTGAGAAGTTTTGTCATTTAATAGACATGTAAAGAGCATTAATTTCATTTGTAAACTTGGGCTTATATAGGTTACAGCTTTAACCCACCTAACCCTTAATAACGGATGGGTGATAAATTAACTACTCTTCCATCTATTTTTACATACATTTTTTAAATAGTTAATAATAAGTAATAAATTATTTTTAAATTTTTTTAATTGCATAAAATAAAATTTAATATTTTTCAACATAATAAATAAAAGCTGACGAAAAAGTACTTAGTAGTTTAAAATAAAATTATATAAAATTCAAATGGTTATACTTGGAAAAAAAACATTTACATAAGAGACTCATTATATTCAATCGGCATTGCATGTGCAGGGACCATGCTATTTTTTAAAAAATCTTTCTCTCTTAATTTGGTAGGATTAAACTTCCTCTATTATGTTAAGGGCCATGATTAACTGTAAAACTGTCCCTAATTTCTTAGTGACAAGTTAATTATAGACTCATCGGCTTTTAGAGTAGTGCCTAATTATTACACTATTATTAAAAAAATCATTATAAGGTGGTAAATATCTATTTAAAAATTTTATTTTTGATATAAATTTGAATTACATATTAAATGTTGAACAAGAAATAAAAAAATTATATAATAATTACATAGAAACCTTGTATATGATTGTTATTTGTTAGTCCTAAGAATATTTTTATTTTTACTAATATTTTTTGTCAAATTCGGAAAATGTGGTCGGCCATGGACCACGGTGGCCATGTTGTGGAAATTGGGAGGCATGAGGGTCCACAACTGAGGGGGGGAGGTTTGGGTGGGTGGGAAAAGATTGTACATTTGTTATCTTTTGCTATGGTTCTAAAGTCCAAATCTCACTTAAGCTCTTTTTTTTTTTCTCCCCAGCTTTTTTGTTTTCTTGCTTTAAATAATTTGGGTCATCGACTTTGTTTGTATTACACATGTGAGTTAGACTCCTTTGGAATCATAAAAGTATTGAAAAGAAAAAACATAAATAAATAAAGTATAGGTGGGAAGACTGAAAAGTTTTTGTCCTTGTCCAGAAAAGTCCTCCATAGGCAGCTTCCTTGTATCTTTCCCACTTTGCAAAGCTAATTCCTTTGAATTTACTACTTTAAATTCTTTAGCCATCATATCTCATGCCCCTTTTATTTGAATCTTTTCTTTTTTTCTTTTTGGTAGAGCGCTATTACCTTAACTTATTTTTATCCTTATCCTTTAACCTTTTTGGTTGAGAGATATTATTAGTAGTTTATAGTTTTTGAGACTGTTTGAGGGTGAGTCAAATATGATTAACAGATTTTTAGTTCGATAAATACATGATAATTAGATGAATTTTATATCGGAATGAAAGATAAAAGTGAAAACTCAAATTTATTCTATATATATATTTTTGATGCTCAATGTGAAGACTTAACACGAAAAATAAATTAATGCGAACCTAAAATAAATTATACTTGCCATAATTTTGATTCGTTGCGCAAATCTATTACAAGCTTCAAAAAGAAGATACTATAATTACTGCAGTTTGGATAGCACCTCAAAAGGTTAATCAGCATGTTCCACGGGGAGTGTCCCCTTAATAATCTGATAAAAAGGAAATTGGAACTTTATTGAAGGACGAATTTGCAAGTCACTCGTGAAGAAAATGTCCTTTTATAATATGGAGAATATACGAGAAAGCTCTTTCAATATTTTATTTGAGTAATATTTGAATTTTATTTATTTAATTTTATGAAATAAAAAATTTGTACTTTCTCAAAATTAACATTTAAATAAAATGTGCATGAACTTTTCAGGCTGTTCCACTATTCTTATCAGAGATAGCACCTACAAGAATTCGTGGAGCACTTAACATTTTGTTTCAACTTAACGTTACTATTGGCATTCTTTTCGCCAGCCTAGTCAACTACGGAACTGCCAAGTGAGTTTCTTGTCCTGCTGAATTTTTTTTTGTTTTTTTTACTTGCATTCGATATATCTAATTCTTAACGTTTAATTATTTTGATCTTGTTTTTGTTTATGAGGAGACTATAGTATAATGTATGATTGAGTAATAAATTGTGAGGTCTATTGTTATCAATATTGGATTATATAGATTACACATGTATCTTGTTTACCTATAATTTCCTGTTAAAAAATAAATGTCCAGTAGTCAAGATTTTTGGCCCTAGTTTATAATATTGGTCAGTACTCCCCCACCATGACCTACCAAATAAAAGTTAGCATCATGAGTTTGATTTTATTGTTTCACAAAATGAGTGACGAGTCCACATGGTTGAAAACTTGGCTCTTTTGCTTAACGACTCTTTTTTTTCTGTTTTTTAAAAGAAAATTCTTTTATTTTTTAAAGGGACTATTCTTTCATAGTAGAAAAGAAAAAGGTTTTGACACTTCATTTACTCTCCTCTGATATTTTTGTGTACTTTCTTTATTGTTGTTTCATCCACTTGTCTGGAATTATTTCTTTTTCAACTACCACACTACTTTATTTAAAAGTGCTAAATTAATTGTGATCGTATTTTTAAAATAAATGGTGTTTTTTATTTGGACACAAAAATTATTTATTTTTATAAAGTAAAATATATTTTTATTTACTTATTCTTAATAAATATTTTAAAAAAAGATGTAGCTTTGTATTTTGTTGGTTATGTAAAATTATTTTTATTTAAATAAGGATAAAATTAAAAGAACATCATTAATATCTTCTTGATTATTTAAAATATCATTTATTTTAAAATTAAAGTAAAAGACTAAAATACTATTTATTTTAAAACGAAGGGAGTAACCACTAAAAGAATTAAAACATCATATTTACTTTGTGGGAGTATTATGACTACTGTTACTTGTGCTTTAATTTATTTATCTTATTTTTAAAAAAAATTAATTTAAAAGAAAATATTATTTTTTATATTTAAATTATAACTCTGTAATTCCGGATCTCACGTGGCATATGATAAGGCTACAATATTCAAAGGCATGTTTGTATATGATTTAAGAATCTTTATTATTTTCAAAAGTTCTGTGTACAGTAACTGAAATAGATGAAGTAAAACATATTACAAATTCATGATATAGAATAAATCTTCTTGTTACTAATTAATAATTTTTTTTCTTGAAATTGGTAAATGCAGAATAAGTGGAGGATGGGGATGGAGATTATCATTAGGGTTAGCAGGGTTTCCAGCAGCGCTATTGACGTTGGGTGCACTATTTGTGGTAGAAACCCCGAACAGTTTGATAGAAAGAGGTCATTTAGAACAAGGCAAAGAAGTACTTAGAAAAATCCGAGGTACCGACAACATTGAACCTGAATTCTTGGAACTTGTCGAGGCTAGCCGTGTTGCTAAAGAAGTCAAACACCCTTTCAGAAATCTACTCCAACGTAAAAATAGACCTCAATTGATCATCTCCGTTGCCCTCCAGGTCTGTTTATTACTTCGACGTATTATGGACAATTCTTTATTTTTATACTCAATTTTGTGCCTTATTACTTGTGTCACACCAATTAAATGAAAGAAAAGATATGTTCGAAGTGCTTACTATCCTCCTCCTACTAAGAGTTAAGTACTACAGCTATTATAGTCCCACTGTTCGTATTTTTGAGTCTCAATATATTTTCTTTTAATGCTTTTCGGTATTGAAATATTAACGACCTATTTTTTGCATTTTTTTTAATGAGATAGTGAATTTTCTTATATTTTTTGCATTATTTAAACACAATGGAACTATCAATTTTGACTTGTCGGTTGAGTGAAACTCCAGAAACGTGCATTTCCTAAAAAAATAAGCATTAATTTCATCAATATCCGAATATTTTTTTTCACAATCTCTCTAACTTACAAATTCATTCATTTTCTTTTTAATTTTGCAACAGATATTCCAGCAATTCACAGGGATAAACGCGATTATGTTTTACGCACCCGTCTTATTTTCAACATTAGGGTTCGGAAACAGCGCAGCCCTATACTCAGCCGTCATCACCGGAGCTGTCAATGTTCTCTCCACCATAGTCTCTGTCTACTCGGTGGACAAGCTCGGACGACGAATCCTCCTCCTGGAGGCCGGTGTCCAAATGTTGTTGTCCCAAGTAATAATAGCCGTAATCCTCGGGATCAAAGTTTCGGACCATTCGGACAACCTAGGTCACGGTTGGGGAATCTTCGTAGTCATCTTGATCTGCACGTACGTGTCCGCTTTCGCGTGGTCGTGGGGCCCGCTAGGATGGTTAATTCCTAGCGAGACTTTCCCGTTGGAAACTCGCTCGGCCGGGCAGAGTGTCACCGTATGTGTTAACTTGCTCTTCACGTTTGTGATGGCGCAAGCGTTTCTCTCGATGCTTTGCCATTTCAAGTACGGGATATTTTTGTTCTTTTCGGGGTGGATTTTCGTGATGTCGTTGTTCGTTTTCTTCTTGTTGCCCGAGACGAAGAATATTCCGATTGAGGAGATGACGGAGAGGGTGTGGAAACAGCATTGGTTGTGGAAAAGGTTCATGGTCGATGATGATGATTTTGATGTTGTTAAGAAGAATGGACATGCTAATGGATTTGATCCTGCTTCTCGGCTGTAACAAAAGAAGAAATTTTTAAAAATGTTAGCGGGTTTTCTTTTAATTAATCGATATACAAAATGCGTAGAAATAAATCAACAGGCAAGAGACCAGAGCTTACTGTCTAGTGATACCCATAAGAGCCTCTCATGAAATAGGTGTGAATTAATTTTTTACTGCTCGTTTTCCTCCAATGTATTAGAAATTGTTTAGTCAACAGATAAGAAATACTCTTATGGTGAAAATAATGGAACCATAGGTATATTATTATTATTATTTTTTTTTTTGGGCAAGCACACTTTGATGTTTAATTCTTGTAATGTATGTATAAGAGTTTGAGTACTTACTTTTTTGATATCATGAAAAATAAGAAAAAAACAAGTTATATAAATTCTTCCTTTTTGTGGAAAAATAAAATCAGCTTGTTTTGTCTAGTTCCTCATGTGTCTCTTAAATTCATACGTACATGTTATGTTTTTCGTGTCGGTTTCATGACTAACTAGGCTCCTCTCTGTTTCCTATTATCTCTACAGAAAAAGCTCAAAAATACCTTTTAACCTGTTAAAAGTGGTTCAAAAATATCCTCATTTTACCTATTGAATTAAAATGCCCTTAATATTTTCTTTAGGTTCACAAATATCCTCCATTTAACAGAAATATGACATAAAATTTAATTAAACAAGCGGCCTTTTTTTATTGGTCTAACACAATTTTGACCCACTAAAAAAGAAAGGTAAAAGCTTACCAGAGCAGTCTTGAAGTGGATTGAACAAAATCTCTCGTAGTGTCAGCTCAAAAAGCAAACCCAAGCAATAAACAAATTAATTATCAAGTTCTGTATATATGAAATTCCACACAATCAGCTACTACTATACAAATCTTCAAGAACCCCTTTGGGTATGTCATTTCTGTATATGAATTTCACTAAATCAGCCACAGAAGTTCAAAAGAACCCTTTTTTGTGTACTTTGTTCCGGTGAGTTCTTGCACCAATATACAGAGAAAGGAAAAGGGGAGAAGAAAGGAGATTTGAGTAAACGTTTCTTGTTGGATCTCGAATTAATGTTCACGAAGACTTCAATAATGATGATGAAACTTCAAACCGAAGTTCCTCTGTTGGTCCCCATTTTCCCTTTCTGCACTCCCTCTCTCCTCAACAATTTTTCAAAACTTTACAGTGTTTCCCCAAATAGATTTGGGTGTTGATTTGCTTATTTAATTAAATTTCATGTCATATTTTTATTAAGTGAGGGATATTTTTAAACCTAAAGAAATTATAAATGATATTTTAATTCAACGGATGGAAGGAGGGCATTTTTGAGTCTTCTTCCTTATCTCTATTCCCCGAGTTCTTATTCGGATGGATGACATGTGTTTTATGTTAATTAGTATCAATGGTTAAGATAAAATTAACTAAATTAACGATCTTAACCATAGTAAAAGTAATAGATACTTCCATATGTTTGTTCCTAAAAAATTGGCAAATATTAGTTGTTGTATTTTTCACTATTCAATTTGATTAATTTTTAAAGTTAAATTTAATTGTATCAATTCAATACTCATAATTAAATTTTAGATATTTAAAAACTATACATAAATACTACAAAATTCAACTTTTCTCATGTCAATTTGATTCAAAAATATATTTTAAAATAGAGTGAAAGGTGAAAGACACACCTAAAGTATAATTTTTTGAGTTTCATACCTGAACTATCAGGTGTATGAGTTTCCTATTTGAGCTATAACCAAATGTTTATTAAAATACACCTAAACTATCAGATGTTTAATTTTTCCACCTGAACGATGGCTATATTCCAGATAAAAAAAGTGAGAATAACTGATTGTTAAGGTGTGTTTTGATATATATTTGGTGATAGTTCTGGTATGAAAAGTTAACACGTGATAGTTCATGAAGCAAATTAAAAAAATGAAGATATTTTAGGTGTGTTTTTGATCTTCCACTCTTTAAAATATTAGTCAAATTAAAGTTGATATAGTTTAACTCACGAAAAACCAAACATGACAATTAATATGAGAAGGAAGTATCTTTTAAGATCCTGCTATTTATTCGTCTTCTTCATTTTCTATGGAGGACTTTAACTTCTAGATTAGTCGAAATTCATATGAATATTTGCTGATTAGATCTTTTAAATTAAACTACAGCTATAAGTAAGCCAAGGTCTCGGGCTATATGGATTAGGCCCAATAGAAGTTTGCATATTGAGTACTGGCATACAAAAAATTGAATTAATACAGATGGAGAATTTGGCACCCCATGGCCATTCCACTTAATGGCAAGAAATGTCTCAACTTACTCTTATAATTGACATGTTTTAGCTCAATTTGTCAATTTTAGTAAAAGAAAAAATCGACACCCTATTAGCTACAGCTACTCTCAACCATCATCTTCTTCTTCGTCCATCACCGCTCACCAACTATAGATTTTTCTTTCTTAATCGGAAAGATATGTGTTCATGAAAAAGGAATTAAGTAGAATATAAATTGATTGGGTGGTATAGTTAAGGCAGAAGTCGCAATTCCTCCACTACCAAAAACCCATCTATATGTGTATATCTTTTGTGTATATCCATATATGTCCTGTATATCATCTATATGTGTGTGTATACGAAAATCTGTGTTAGATATACAGTGATATACATTATCATATTGGTGTTATTCAGCACTGAATTTCGACTCCAAAACAATTCAAATTACTTCCAATCTTTCTCGAATTTTGTATATTTAGAACAAATTAAAAAGGTATTTTTAGATGGAAAAGTAGAGTCACTTCTACAAAAAAAATGTGCCCAAAAAGAGAGCTTCCGATTACAGAGTACATTACCTTAAGAAGTTTATGATTATTGATTGCATTAACACCTAATTTTAGATTTCAAAGTACCCAATTACTATGTTAATTAGCTAGTCTGATACCCCATTAATGAGTTCCTCCCGCAGTTTTATTTTATTTGACGCTTATATTAAATATAATTTTTTTTACTTGTTTATTTTAACAAATAAAGAGAAATTTATCAATTTCTTTCAATAGTATCTTTATTATTAAATAACTACATAAAATATTAACAGTCAAATTTAAATTTTCAAAGTATAATTAATAAAATTAATTTAGTAAAATAAACTCCTAATAAATAATTTTTAAAAAAGAGTGTCAAATCAACATCGACCAAATAAAAATGAAATAGGGGAGTATTGTATATTTTTAACATAAGGCTCATAATAATAATAATGGGTATACTGGAAGAGGAGTTTAATTTCCACCCTATAAAGCACCATATTCTAAAATTACAAGCAACCAGTTTTTCTTCCGGTATTCGAATTGAAATTTGACTAATTCAGATTGCACGTTGCAGGCCTATATGATGACAGCGCTCCCAATAAAATTTGTGGTAGGACTTTTAATTGGTTGGAGTGACCTTATTAAGCGGTTGAATAATTAATTCAAGATCTCTAATTTAGTGTCATCACACAAGTCACAAGTTATAAGCAATCTTATATTTCAATGACATTGTTTGTGGAGTACTATAATTGTTGTGTTCTTTTTCAAAAATTTCATTTAATTTTTCTCGACGGAAGACTCTCAGTAGGGGCCAAGATATTGGAAAGTTTGGTGAAAATGAAACTTTGGTTTAGCCAAATTTATGTTACATTTAATCCTTCTAAACGGATAGAGTCAAGTGGCAATAAATGTGGAAAATTAGCCAACAAGCTGACAGCTCAATGATCAGAGGCGGACCCACGTTGAACAGTAATGGTACACGATTGCACGTGCACTCATTAATTTCGAAAATTTTTCATATATATACACCTTGAGAAATTATTATAATTTTAATTGTGCACCCTAACAAATACAAGTGTGTTGAGGGCATGTTGATTGTAATTGTTGCTTCTCATACTTTGTGAATCGAGATTGAACCCCTAAGCAAAATTGAGCGAGTCGAGAGTCGAACCTTCAACATATATCATACATTTTGCACAATCTTAATCATTGAGCTATATCTCTCAACTACTTCAATTATGTTAAAGTTTAAATATATATTATAGCGTAGAAATCATATTTGACCTATATACATGTGTTGTCGTTATTGCTCACACTATCAGTGATCAGTCTATTACGATATTATCCTTTAATGGTTATTGAAAATTTTGTTGACGCTTATGTTAAAATAATGATGTCTCCAACGTCTTTAAATCCTGAATACACATATGTGACTATGACAAAGACGAAAGCAATTCCACAAGTATTACTTTAACCAAGTATTCCCTCTCCTTCTCATCCACCACACCCATCACACTCATTTTTATTTTTAATTTCTTATTCGGCTTTTGATATACATACTGAGACTTCAATTTATTTGAATGCATAAAACCTTTTAGATGAAGAAGCACTTCTTATTAAAAAAGAAATTTCATTTCTAAAATTCGAACCTCTAGTTAATGGTGAAAAACTAAATAAAGTATACATATGTAAGTCAAGTAGCTTGTTTTATATCGATGATGCCGGAATTAGCTTACAAATAGTAACGGAGTCAAAATTTTCACTAAATTAATTTAAAATAAAAAGAAATAAACACATAAAAAATTTAAATAAATAAAAGAATTCTATAAATATATGTGTAAAAAAGATAATTTTTCTTCAAAGAAAATTCAAATTAAGCCCTTGTGCTTCCAACTTCCCCCTTGCTTGTAAGTATTTTTACTCCCTCCGTTTTAAAATAAGTGGTACTTTTCGCTTAAGCACGCTCATTAAAAAAATTACTCATTACTAGATAGAAAAATATAATTTTACTCACTTACCCCTAATTGAAAAAGATGTAACTCTTTAATATTTTTTTAATTATATAATACTCTCTCGCAAATTATTTTGAAACGAAAGGAGTATAACATTTCATTAAATGCTCCTGTCTCTCATCGACACAAATAGCAAGTATGAGTCTACTAGTTCCCAATCATAGCTTTGTATCTCGTACTTGGACCAAACTTGAAGGCTTACTCTTCATCTAGACATGCATCATTACATTTACACCCCAATAAGCAAATCTGTTTGTTTCACACCAAACAAACAAAAACAAATTTGACCTCTAAACTAAAAGCAACATACTTTTATTTGTGTGGTATGATCCAAACTACCCACCAATACCCAAACATCCTTTCCTTTCAAGTCTTCCAACCGTATTTCTAAATTAAATGTCAAATTACTTGCTTTTCATACTTAGCCTCTCCCAACTGCCAACTAAACATAATATTTATTGTATCCACTCATGTTGCTTTTTTTTTTAAAAAAAAAAATATCTAAAATTAATATATGGTCGTTTGATATACTGGATAAATATATAAGTAATTTTGGGATAAAAATTTGGTACTGTCTTATTCCTTGTTTTGTTATTAATCTTGAGATAAGTCATATCAAGATTAGTAATTAGTATAGAGAGTGGAATAAAAATATCAGAATTAGTTATATCAGGATAAAATAATAAACATAACAAAATATCCCTAAGGTCCACCTTTTTTCTACTCCCTCTGTTTCAAAATAAGTAGTGTTTTAGTCTTTTCATTTTGTTTTAAAATAAGTGGTGTTTCACATTATCAAGAAGACATTAATGATGTTCTTTCAGTTTTACCGTTATTTAAATGAAGAGAGATTTACAAACCACCAAAGAGTTACATCTTTTTTAAGGTATTTATTAAGGGTAAGCTAGTAAAAATGTATTTTACTTTCTAGAAGTGAGTAGTTTTTTAAGAAACGTGTCCAAACTAAAAATACCATTTATTTTTAAACGGCGGGAGTACTAAATAATAAGGATATTTTTGTAGACACATAACTTCTTTTTAAAAATCATGTAATGCATGTTATTTTTTAATACAACGAATCAAACAGTCAATAAAATAAAATCAGAATAATTAATCCCTAACATAACCAGCTAATATAGCTAATACCAACATAATTAATTTTAAACTAACTTGTTTTCAAACTAAAAGACCCCTAAAAGTCTACTTTTTGAAGAAAAAGTTTTGAAATAACGTAAAAGTTATCTTTCTATAATCTACATATCACGAATTTAAGCTGTGAGAATCACCACCGATACTTGTCTCAAGGGAAGCTACCTATATCCATACACCTTGGGATGTGACTTTTTTTCAAACACTACATGCGTGAGCTGCTAGATGCTTCGTACACTGTGTGACTTTTTACAAAAGTCTTCTTTTTATATACATAATTAAATTCTCTTCCTTTTTAGAAATATAATTTATTGATTCTGGCTTTATGTTTTTTTTTAGAAAAAAAAAACTATAAGAAAAACATGTCTTTTTCTAGGCATGATCAGGACCACTTCCTTTATTCTTCCTTTTTTCTTTTTGGTTATCTTGACAAGGCATGAGGAGGGCCTCCTAGTACTGTAAGTGGTGCTTTTATTAAAGAGACACATCATTATCACAAGCAGCACAGATGTAATTTTAAAAAATTCCTAGTCCTAATTTCTAAAGAGATATATAACTGCTAGACCACACTGAGACTCTTCACTTCTCTCCTTTTCTAAAACCCAAAAGCAGATTAAAAAGAATAAATTAATTAACTCCTCCAACATACCAAAATAGTCAAATTCTCAGTACCTATCTATCCATATGGCTTTTGTTCTTGAAAACAGACCAAAAATGACTCTGCTTTTCTTGATTTTAGCTTCTTTTATGCAGCTGTGTTTTGGGGCTGTATATAAGGTTGGAGACTCAGCTGGTTGGACAACTATTGGTAATGTTGATTACAAACAATGGGCTGCTAATAAAACCTTTCTAGTTGGTGATGTAATTGGTATGTCTTTTCCTCTTCCCTTTTCCTCCTTCATGTTCATTATACATGAATTTTTTTTCCTTGTTTTCAAAATTCTGGTCATTCATGTACTTTTAATTGTTACTATGAGGAGAAAGTTTCAAACTTCTGCTCAATCTTTCCCAAATTTTTTGGTCCTCTTTTGTGAGAATTTGCATTCTTTAAGGTTTATTCTTGTTTTTACTTGTGTAGTTGAGTTCCAGACATTTTGATTCAACGGAAGGAAGATGTAAAATTCTTGCAAGAAAATTGGAACAGTTGTTTGTTTTTGACTTTAAGGAACCCCACCAACAAGAATCAGTCCCCTTTGCTTGCCACTTAACACCCTAAACTACATTAAAAAATGAACCCAAAACCTTAACCGACATTAACACATTTTAAGTTGAAATAACTACCAAAAGTTCATTAACTTTCTCTGTTTGAAATATTGTCATTTTGGGAGTCACTATTTAAAATTTTTAATTACATCTGCTTAAATAAATTTAATAATAACTACAGTATTTTTTAATGAAGAAGATATCAAGTTGCAGTTTTTTTTTTTAAGGTGCAATAGCTTTTCCACTTAATGCACCTCTCAGAATTTGGTTTGTTATTGAATTGATTTGAGTGATGCACTTGCACGCTTTCATTATTGAATTTTGAAAGTCCCCACTACTAACCAAGAGTGACCACAATATCGGTCATTTGGTTATTCATTGCTGGCTATTGTTGCACATATCCACTGACCAAACAATCAATATTGTTTAACTTTCATATATATAGTAACATTTCTAAATAAATATGTACTATCAAGTCACTTCAAGCTAATTAATCAATCAAGAAATAGTAGCAAGGACGGATAAGTGACAACTGGTCTAGGAGTGTTTGGGCCTACGAAAATAGATTTTTTGCAGGGTAAAAATAGGCAAGGTATAACAATGTCCGCGAGGTGACACATGATAATCAACTTTCGAGTGGTTGATAATTGATGATTGATGGAGCGTGCTTTAGCAGCTCGTGGTGGAGTAATTGATATGAAAACTTTACCATGAAATAGCTAGATAAAGTAGTGTTTATAATTTGTATGGTCTGTATATAATGCAGATGTACTTTCTTGATCCAAGAGATTTATGCAATTGCTCAGATAGAAAACCAAGAAACTCAAATGTGAAAGGTTACTAAAGTCTATAGATGTAGCTAAGTGGCCTATTGGGATAACTATAAGGTCATTAGTTAATCCTTCTATCACATTATAATGGGATTATGTTGAAAATGGACAACAATCCAATGATGATAACATCCTAAGGAGAGACAAGTTGTCTAGACAGGTCATGGATCCAATTAGAGAGCAATATTTGTCAAGAGAAGAAGTAAAAACACTTTATGCTTACGAGAAGCTACATTTTTCATCTTTTGTGACTGCAAAAAATACTCACTTTTTTCTTAAAAACTTGACCAAACACGTCAAATCTCTTAAATAAGCATCTTTGGTCAAAGAAGCTATAAAAATTGTTGGTGTGTAGATTTTAAGACTCTTTTTCTATATATAAATAACATTCAAGAGTTTTGTGACAGTATTCCAATACAACCCACAATTTCACAATGTGATGCAAGTAACACATGCTGAGTACCAGTCCTGCAGTGCATCTGCTCCAATTGAAACACACACAACTGGGAAGGACTCCATTACCATAACTGCTCATGGCCACCATTTCTTCCTCTGTGGTGTACCTGGTCATTGCCAAGCAGGCCAGAAGGTCGATATCAACGTTCTTCGCACTGCCTCATCATCCGTGTCTCCAGCTCAATCTCCTTCGTCATCGTCGAGTCCCATCCCTGCTGTAGCAGTGCCTGCACCTTCTCCAAGTCATGCCTCTTCCTGGATTCCTAGCAAAATTGGTGTTGTCATGGCTGTTTCTTTAGTTCTTCTTGTCAATTTTTCTTGAGGAGGGGAAATAGTCTTTGGATTTTGCTAAGGTTTAGTTTTTCTACATGGTTATGAAATATGTTAATCATGACCTAATGTTGAAGTGTCTTTTTTATTTTTAATTTTGTTGAAGTGGTTGAGAACACTAATTTCTCTTGTTTTTTTTTTTCTCTCACAGAAATGTAATAATTTGTAACACAATTTTCTATCAGTTTTGTCATGTGGCAATATAAAACTTGTACAAGATTGTACTTTTTGTTTCATATCATAATATTTTACATAAAGCTTTGTCAATTTTCATTTGCTTCTTGTGGTAACAGTAGCTGGAGACAGAGGAAAATAGAAAGATACAGACTTTCAATCTAAGAGGTAAGATATTGGTTAACATAATTCAGAAAAATAAGCTAGGATGGCAACAACTTCTTGACATGTTAGGAACTCCAGAGTTAAAGGGATAAAATCTTCACTGTTTTTAAGCCAAATCAAGTATTTAACAATTACTCCTTCTGTTTTCATTTATATGACACGATTCTCTTTTTTGTCGAGTTCAAAAAATAAAGGACACACTTCTAAGTTTAAAATCAATCTTACATTTCTCATTTTATCCTTAATGAAAAGCTTTTACCACCGCACGAATATTATAACATATTTGTGGCCATAAGTTTCAAAAAATTTATGACCTCCCAAAATGTTATGAGATGTTTAAGGTCATAAATTACAAAAGTAATCAATTTTTCTTAAATTTCATCTCGGTTCAAATTATGCCACATAAAATTGAAACGAATAGAGCATATTTTTATTATAATATTTTAGTTCTCCACAAATAGTAAAGTACTTGCTAATTGTTTTAAAAATAAAGTTAAAGAAGTATTCTATATAGTCTAAAGTCTTAAATCTTTAACACTCATAACTTTAGACTTTAGTTTTAAAAAAAAACATTTGAATTCCTTCAATGGACAATAGATGCGAGCCACTGAAATCCAAGAATGTGGAACAGTGTCAACTCTCTTCCAACTATTGCTTCAAATATTCAATGAAAAGGAGCACAGCTTTCCAACTAATTTCTCATACACCATTTGCAAGAAATACAAAAAATAAAATTTGATTTGTTTGCTATAACCCCATGAATCTCAAGGGGAAATGAATACACTATACATTTCCTAGAACCTAATAAAGTGAGATGGAATCAGATCTCCAGCAACCAAATCTTGACAGGGGTGGGCTGGAAGCTACGGTTTTGCAGAAACAGCAGCAAATCACTGGGATTCTATTTCAAAGAAGACCATCAAGAAGTGGCTGTTGTGCATCTCCTTTCCTCTTGATTCCTCTATGGTTAACTTGTGTACCTCTGAATAACAAACAAAAATGTCATGTAAGTTGTTTTGATTTAGAGGAGCAACTCTAGAAACAACCGCCAATCCATTGATGGAATAATTATTCCCCCTTTTGTTCCATCTATTATTCAGTAACGAGTTCTGCACAAAAGAGAAGTACACGAATGCACAGGCTATGCAACAGGCATGTTGCTATGACAACAGCCTTCTTACAAGTAAAGAGAGTGCAATAGAGTTCACCAATCTGCTACCAAATTGAACCAAGAAGGTGATAAACAGAAGAAACATGACTCGCATATGCTGCACAATGGCTTGTACATGATTGCACACTGATACAAGGACCAGATGAATTAATGTACAAGATAAAATATTCCGACTCTCATCTAGTGCAACCTGTTTAACCTACCAAGAATTTGATAACTTGGGCGAGTGAAATAGATCAATATTGGGTAAGAGAGCCGAGTCCTTAATGACTGTCCACAATATAGGTTGGCAAGGAAAATCAAAAAAGAAAAAAAGAAACAGGCCTGAGTAACTCTCAACTTAGTTAATCTGCACATATTATGCATAACTATGGTGTTCCGGCCAGCTGCCAGACTTTTATTTCATTTCTGAGAATTATTAGTATGCTTAGACATTTTAGGTAATTGTGTTGTAGCTGTCACAGAATGATTGAGAAAAATCAGGTGCATATCCATAATAATCAAAAGAGAACATCTTTTTAAACAAATCAAGAAAAGAAAAATCAAAACAGAATATGTCATCAGTATGAGTAAAGAAAGAGACCTTACACTAGTTGACTGGAGCTCTACTGCCGCTTGATCATCATTATCCTGCATTATAAAATCTAGACTATAAACATCAACCAAAAATAACCACTTTTTTCAAATAGCCTAGAATTCCCCAGTGAGTTAGCTGGTCCAACCCCAGTTGGCCCACAGGTTCGAAACTCGGGGCAGTATGGATCTGCCCCTCTACCCTGCTCCCACTTAATACCAGGCTCTGTGTAGATGCATGATTTGAACTGAAAAATAGCCACATTAATTATACATGAAGATAGGTCTAGTTAAGGTACCTCAAGTATCAGATCTTTACGAGTGATCATGCCAATAACACGGGCAGGACGTGGGACAACAAGTAAGTGCCTCAGTCCTAGTTGACGAAAAATATTATATACCTGTACCATCAACAGAATGTTAAACATTTTGATCATTTGAGGTTCACCATGGTTAAACTTAGTCTCGGGCATGAGTGGGAATAAATTATTGTTTTCCACCTTAACACAAAATTAAGCCTATTTTTGTCATGTTGTCTTCAATTCCATGCAACTGTTAGCAAAATAATGCCTTGGAAATTAATAAAGGGGCAACAATTAGAATAAGTTACAATGTTACCTTGGTTAATGACATGTCTTCTGGGACAACATACGGAGACGGGTTTAAAAATGGGGCAAGATCAATGTACATCTCCAGATCATCTGGAGTGAAATGGATATCATGGAGAGATATCCATTTACTAGAAACAGGTTTCACAAATTCACTAAGGTTGTGCCTGAGAAATACAGAATCTGTAAAACTTTCATGTAGAGGACAAAGAAGCACCAATAAACAACCCTTAGTAATAGTTCAACCGAGTTACCTGATTGGCAAAAGATCACCTCTTGAATCACAGGGTAAAGGGCTATGCTGGAAATCAATTTTTGATTGTAGAAGCACCAATAAATGACTGCAATAAACAAGAAGATAGAATAAATATTTTGTTCAAGTCTACTGATTATGATCTTGGCATAGAAATCTTTGTGTCTCCATATAAGGCATCAATAGCAGAAAAGATCATCACCATCTCTCACCTTCTTAGTATAAGCCCAATAACAAGTGTCTCCCCATTTCTTGTGTGGTCAACAACCTAAACATCAATGAGGGAGAAAAATGATTCAAATTGCAAATAAGTTCTATTGAACACAGCAGAGGGACAAAGCTTAACTTACAGGGAAACCGTTGTGGTCATTGCTCCTCAAAATAGAAACTACATCTGCAACCTTCACAACCCGAGGGAAGTATACAACCTAAAAGATGCAGAAATTAGGCGTGATTAGTGAGCTAGAATTTGCACAGCAACTGCACAGGAGTGGGTCAGAAGAGATTTTTCTTTTTTTAAATGGTAATAATTGTAGTCATAAAAAGCACAAAGGTAGTGCTGTGATTCTATACAAGCAAGCAAAAAAGCCACGATATAGCCCTCTTCTAATCTTAGAGCGACTCTATGAATTCTGTAAAGCTTCTGTTTTGTTTGCATCTTCCTTTTAGCATTAAGGTTACTAGTCATGGTTAAATAAGATGCTGCTCACAGCAGCATGACCATAGAGGCCATTCTTGAAATATCATGGAATCACTGCAATATAGAGCTGCTTCTACACTTTCTTTTAGCAGAAATAGAATAAACAAGAAAGGAAGTAAGATTTCAACTTTCCAAATCATGCAAGAGTGCTAGTTCAACAACATCAACCAGAAAAGGGTAAAGAACCCACCAGCCGTCATTAGCTTAATTCTGAAAAAAGATGACCTTCCGAAGAATCAAGGAAACAAGCATCTGCTCGTTTGAGCAGAACATGACAAGGGTAGGAAGAAACTCTTACGTTTTGATTCCCACACGCCTCCTTTGCCGTCATATAGCGCATTTGATACTTTGGTCTAGATTCAAGTAATGGGATTGCCCTTAATCTGGCCTGTTCTTCATATAATCCTTCATTAAAAGCATCACCAACAGCCTACACGTGGATAACCCTTAGTCCTATGTGAATTAAAAGACAGCTGGAGAGAATTGTAAGCTGGCCAGAATCAAATTGCACCTTTGAGATGAGAAGAACCAGCATTATTAGAGGTAAAAGCTTTAAGTTATTTGTAATCTCGACCATGATGACACAGAGAGATACAGTCATACGCATAGAGCCTCCAAGAAAAGATGCAGCACCTAGAAGAGCATACCTATAATTTCAACAAAAGATGTTGAGGAGACTTTAGAGGTAAGTGAAAAGAAAAGAGAGCCCAGTACAAGATTAATCACATGAAAAAATCAGAACATCAAACCTTAAACCTCAAAGTAAATGAGTGGAATAGCTAACCAAAAAAAAAAAAAAATTAACCATCTTTTTTTTTTCTGATAAGGTAAGACATCATCTTTCAAACACCTAATGTGTCTTTCCTCTTTTTTGTTTTTTAATTTTGTGGTTTAAGGTGAATAATTTATTTCAATTAATTCTGTATAAAATGCAATCAATCATTTCAAGACTTGCAGATAAACTGACTTGGAGGAAAGATCAAACGAATTACATCTGGTAATTTAGCCTAATTGCCATATAAGACACAAGCCAGTCCGAAATCACTAATGTTGCAAGAATCAGCATAACCATTTATTTGCTTACTGATTGCAGATCCCAAATGAACAACACCAGAGACTACACCATCCCAGCATATTGCAAAAAGAGAGTACAACACCTCACCATTAGTAACTAAATGAGATTATCTTGATGATCATCCACAGGATCAGGCTAAGTCAAGTTGATGCAATGCAGAAACACTCCCATTTTCTTTGACGCCGTCGTGATATGACGGTTCTGCAGAGGGAGGTAAACTGCAGGAAATATTCTCATAACAACCTCTGCAACTAGGTCTAATTTTGTTAAACTAAAAGGGAGGCTTAGTAATTGACTCCCTTCTCTCTAGCCCCACTCCCACCCCATCACACCAGAAAAGAAAAAAAAAAGATACAAAATAACTATAGGGCTTCCAAACATGGTCGTGGTCTCGATCAAGTGCTGCTCTGATTGTTTACTATATCAATGATCAAGAGGCATACTATGCTCCATTACTTGAGCACCAGGGTATCTGCTTCTCTCAAATGTAACAGCTCACCTCTTTAAAAGAGACAGACAAGAGGCCAATAGTGATCATGTACTTGAATACTCGGAGGAACTCAGAATTAGGCAGATCAAATTTTTTGAACCAATTGGGGCGAAAAGGAAGAATCTAAATCCAGTAAGCCTATACCAAAGCTTTCACCAGAGGATAAAATCTACAATGTATATGGCTAAAATGGAGTAAATAAGAAAGAAATACTTACGTCCCCTCTTCAATGTTCAGCTTCCGATAAAAGCTAACCACAAACATGCCAACAAGACGCCCATAAGTTGATCCTATCATGATACCTGGCACAAACTGACCAGCTGGAACTGCAGTTCCAAAGGTAACCACTGCCAAGGTATAAAACATAACCTGAGAGACAAATACACCAACCATTAGTTTCACGCATAATTGTAACCCATCAAGACATGAGAGTTCACTTAAGCACAAGAATTGAAGCAGTATTGGCAGAGAAGCATAAAATTTGAAGAGTTGAAGAAACAAGTGTTTCAAAAATTCACGCTATCCGAAGTGTTTCCAGTCTCAATTAAGATTCAGTCAGTGCACACCCTGAACACAACAATAGCATTGCATGTCTCTGAATATTACTTCAATTATTATAGCTAAACAAAGGAAGTTCAAGTGCAGATGGAGAATCCCTATCCCACGTCACAAGAAACTGACATCCAGTAAAAGGAAGAAGTTTTGAATTAAACTCAAAAGAACATAACGAATTTTTTTTACAATGTAAAATTCAGAAACAGCAGCTCTATGGGGATTTCAATACTGATACTATAATTTACTAAGTTTTCCGACACATGATTTTTTCCAGCAAATTAGCAATTACAGTTCACCCAAACGTATAAGTCGGGACAAACGCATAAAAAACATGAAGCTATCATCTTACACAAATGGGGAGGTCGAAAGCTAACAAGTATTCAATACCAAAAAAGTCAGTAGGCTTTGTGCACTGAATTCATGAGCAGTCTTTGCACTGAATAAATTTCTTATAGCGTCATCCTGCAGACATGTATGACACATAAAGCTCCATCAGTGAAAAGAAAACTTGACAGGTTTATTTTAAATAATTACAGGTTCAGAAATTGTTTAAAAACCTGAGTGTTGAAGAATATGGTTGCGAGGTCGTTGTACTCCTTGTTGTTCTGACAGTAAAACTGCAAATTCACAAAATCCAAACATCACCAACAAAAGAAGAAATTGGATAATCGAGAAAAATACATAAGTAAATTTCAACACAACCCAGCGCCAAAAAGGATAATGAAACATTTCAAGATTTTTCAGCGAAGCCTGGAATCGGATTTTTTGAACTTTCAGCACATAATATTATTTTTCTTTTGACAGAGAAAACTGCATATTACTTAATTGGATATTAACTTTCAGCGCATAATTAATCAAACCAGGGTCGTAAATCAACTGTTAGTCCTGGATGGAGAATGCATAACAGATTTGAATGCACTTTCAATTGCTTAGAACAAATGCTTTATCATAATAAACAGATTTAGAACCATCTCCTTGGAGCTTGAGGAATATATGCTTCACCTATCTAACAAAACATAGACTTGAAACAAATACAACAATAGAATTGTGGAACCATGTCCAAGTGACACTACACATTTTACTCTACTTTTTCACAAGTGATTTATATATACAAGCACCGAAGCAGGACTTAACCTGTATTGAAAAAGAATATAAGAAGTATCAATAGTGACCATTACAAGAACAGATCAGTTAAGAATTAAGATAGTAATCCACAAGCGCTACAAAACAAGCCCATTAACTCCAGAAAATGCTAAGCGTCAGCTTTTTCAT
Source organism: Datura wrightii (assembly GCA_035772735.1). Taxonomy (NCBI): domain Eukaryota; kingdom Viridiplantae; phylum Streptophyta; class Magnoliopsida; order Solanales; family Solanaceae; genus Datura; species Datura wrightii. The sequence continues at coordinate 9,567,332 of JASDFA010000009.1, forward strand.
GTAAGAAACTAAGGTGTCTATGATGCCAAGCATAAACAGGACTGTTGACTGTACTCTTCCAGATGTCACAGCTTGTGGCCCCGATTAAGAGCCATTTGATTGCTTGATATGCATTGACATGTATGTTCATAGGATTTAGGAAGGACAACCACGCGTAGCATAGAGAGTTTACAAGCTTAGAAATGTGATGAAAACAAAAACTATGAGAAGAAAATTAACAGAAACTAAATGCATAAAAAGATAGAGGATCTTACATTAACATAATTGCCAAACATTCCTGGTGCTTGCGGACATTCAATGCCAGAGTTAGCATCGGCTTCAGGGCATGGAGTACATCTTCTAAAAAGTGGCAATCCAAATGAAATAGCTGAGGTTATCACAGAGATGATACAAGCTTCAATAATCTGAGAGTGTCAGACCACAAAATTAGTGCATCGAACTTAGCAAGGTAATGCATACTCATCTTCAAAGATGAAAATATACAACTGCCAGAAATTCTTGTTCTTAATAAATGAACTTACTTTCACCCGATTTCCTTTCTTGTGCAAATAATTTCTACGCCAGTGTGTTAGGTAGAGAGTAAGTTGATTGAATAACGCTCCTGCAAAAGTCAATGCATGACCTATTAATTTACCAAACATTTTCTTCCGGTATCTCAGCATCTTAATGTCAACCATACATACCAAGGAGACCTCCTATAACTCCAATAACTGCCATGGGCAACAACTCCTCAAAAGAATAGTCCTCTTGACCACTGAGAGAATTGTAAGATGTCAGAAGAGTAACGAGGATATAGTGCAGAAGACCTAAATGAGTTCAGAATCTAACCCAGAGATGTCCCATATAATGAAGCCTCCAGCACCAAAATGACCACAGTTTCCATCTTTACACCATCCCATTGCTGTACGGACAACGATAGCTACAATTGCAGACGTAAAGAAGACCCGCCACATTAGTTGACTCCTCCACCTTTGATCAATAATGAAACAACATATGATCAGATGGCATTTTTCACGACGCAGAACATGCTAACAACTACTCAAATGGAACTGTGGAAGTAAGAACTTTGTGTTGTTTATGATTGAAAGAATAAAATAATTCAAATAAATTATAGTTCCTAGTGAAGTGCACCACATTCAGAAAGGTACAATATAAAAAGCCAACCGTGCTTATTCGAAAACCAGTCTACCAGCTAATATAATGATTAATCACAACAGCAATGGGCTTAACATTGATGATTTAGATACTGCTCATTAGCAGTGTTAGAAATAGAAGTATGCATAAATAGAAATTGTTCAACAAGGAAAATGTCTCATAAGTTGCACTAGATGTACATGAAAGAAGCTCAAAGGAGAGATGACAATTACCAAGAAGTGACCTCTTCAAGAGCAAATAATACACCACCTACTGGGGCTCTAAAAGCAGCAGCAACTCCAGCTGCACATCCACAAGTCACCTGAGTCAACAGATAAAAAGGAGTAAGCACTTCTTAGGGCAGAGAAAAAACCTTCTCATCATGAGATTTTAAAGACAGATCTTAGCTTTCATCTCCAATTTCTATTACAATTCCTAAGATTCATAAAGAAGCTGACACATTATGTAGAAAAAGAAGAAAATAATAGATTTAGAATGTTCAACTAGATTATTTCCTCAAGCTTCAAAAGGTCTAACCTAGATTGGCAGAGAGTGATCTCATTTTTACAGATTCTCACAGATCCTTATCGCAATTATATGGATTGATGTTATATTTACTGGTTCAGAGATTCTTAACAACTTTTAATAATTACGAAGAGCATGTCATACATAAGAAGGAACCAATTAAAAAAATTGATTTCAGCAGTGTAGGTTGATAACCTGCAAAAGATGGTTAGTAACCTGATACAACTAGTTAAACCAGATTGATGTGTAAAAAGGCTTTTACACAGTCGGATCATATAATCTGGATCCAAAATTAAACTGCATGATTATTATTGCAACGACCAAGAAAAATGAAAAAAGAGCTGCTATACTCATAATAAACATTGATGCTTACTTTTCATAAATAAACAAATCTGGATGCTTAAAATAAGGGATAATTGCGCAACATCAACCTAGAGGACACACAAGAAAATGATAATCCACCACTGAATTGCTTTAGCAGCGAACTATTGTACTTGGCATATGGTTTAACTCCAGTACATGATTCTTCTGATTGTCTTCCAGTTGTTACACTGCATACTATTTCGCTTCTAGAACCAAGTCCCACAATTTAAGAAGTACCAATATTGCACATGTACTACTTTATTGGCTTCCTTTACTCTGGTTGAATTACCAATCGACCATAATACACACATAGAATTGCACAAGATGCATCTCATGTCACGTGTAACTTCTCTAACTTTTATATCCACTATACTCTACATGAACCACTAGCAAATAAACATGAAAGGAAAAAAAAAAGCCTCACTTGCACCTGGTGTAACTAAATGCACAACACATGTTATCCTTTTACATTCATTTTTTCCATGGTAAAGTTAAGCAAATATCTAAAGATTCATGATCTAGGGGAAAATGTATAAATAAAAATGAGATGAATGTTAAACCATAACCCATAAAAAGGTAAGTTAAATCATTACCCGAAAAGTAACTTTTCAAATTATTTAACATCACATAGAAACAACTTCTTAAATTGTTTAATTTTGCCTCCGAGAGTTAAATTAATAAAACCTTGGGCACACACCAGATGAAGATAAGTTGTTAACGAACAAGAATCACTCTGCACACTCTTCTTAATTATAAGAACACAATTTTTGAGAACTAAATGGTAAGAAAGTAGCATTAGAAAAAGGAGATTCTGCCCCGACACCAGGTTATCAAAAGAAAAAAAAAGGAGATGCCGCCCTAGCAAAACACTCTTGATCCAGCAGTTGTACTTCAAATCTCTTATTTCCACTTACTGAACTGTCAAGACAACCAATAATGCTCAAGTGCCTCAACATTTAAACAAAAGAAAAAAGACAAGCAGAGAAGAGTAAAACCAGCGTGCAAAACCTCACACAGTCAAACTACCAAAATAAGCAAGTATTCGAGACCCCTCAATTGGCATTTGGCACTTCGTAGACAAACAGATCAAGCAAACTAAAATAGTACAGGACCTCAAAAGTTGGAAAATATCTAAAGAGCTCCTTGGGGAAAATTGATAGACTATGTTCCTCCAAGTAGGAATAGAAAAAATGATTCTATCTTATTTAATATAAAAGACGTCAGTTTTTTTTTTTTGAGAGAGAAAGGTAATTGTATTATAAAGCTAGCACTACGGAAGTGCTGTAAATCCCTTTTCAAACTTACAGGAATTCTAAGAGGCTAAGTATTTTTTTTTATAGGTCTAAGAGGCTAAGTATTAATTCAGCTTCATTTACAAATTCCTCTTTACTCCTAAAAGACAACAGTCACTCACCAAATCACGACGATCCCGTTCACTGCTAAAAACTTGGAGCCACCTTGACCGCAAGTGATATTTTGTGGATCCACCCTGTAATTACATGAAAATATATGAACATTCAGCATAACATTTGGAAGTAAATACTGAACATATTTTAGATGATCACCAACACAGAGAAAGTATCATATCGTTGATTCAAATGACAGGTAAAACAAACAGAACATAGAATCAGCAACAAATATTTCATTGCCAAAACTAAGAATATAAGACAAAATTTGGATTCATGAAAATCAAAAAGTGAAATTCAGTAACAGAACATAGAATTCAGCAACAAAACATTTCGTTGTCAAAACTAAGAAGAATATAAGATAAAATTTGGATTCATGAAAATCAAAAAGCGAAATGCAGTCATAGAAGAAAAAGGAAGGAGTAATACTCACTTGTCCAAGCAAAGAAGCAATACAAGCACCAATATGTACAAGAGGCCCTTCTTTGCCAAGAGCAAGACCACCTCCCACTGAACCTATGCTTCCAAAAATCTAAATGACCGAGTAAGAATAACAATAAACTATCTGATTTAGAGTGACGAGAATCCAGATCAAAGCTTAGCTGTGCTAGCATACCTTTCCAATCAGAGTTCTGAAAAGAAGGATACCATGTGTGTCAATTCCTACACATACAGATCAAAATGAGCAACCCAGAAGCAAGATATATCCTCACCAGAGATTTAACAATCAATACCAGAAATTACAAGCGTACCATTTAGATAACCCTTTATTTCAGGAATTCCTGATCCTGACGCTGCTGGTGCAAAGTGTGTGATAATATATACAGAAGATAACACTAGAACCAGGTTGATCAAAATATACACCAGACATCCTGCAAAGTATGACTTCTGAATAATTTGAAACGTCAATGAGAACTTCCATCCCGCAAAATTTTCAACAGAAAGATTAATGAAAACAGCAGCAAGTCCTGTGCCTGGGAGAAAATGAATGGGAACTCAGTTCATGAGAAAGCAACTATTAGATCTAATGCTAACTGAAATACATAAATAGAAGAGAATAAGATTGCTAGAACGAAATGGAAGTAAAGTTTTGCTCACTGAGGCCATGTTATTAGTTCTCATAACTTCATTTCAGAACACACAAGAAGGTACTGTCTGTTAAAATGAGCAAAACAAATTAAGCAAATTAATTTTGATGACACAAGACAGAGAGCAGAACATGAACAATTCACATCCAATTCCTACTGATTTCAATTGAAAAGTGTGCAACCCTCTAAAATATTAATCACCAGATTTTCCATTATTATTTGACATTAACTCATGGTTCACAAATCACCACCCACATACTCCTACAACAAGATTGGTTCCAACATCACACGTCAAAGACAGGATTAAGATGATCAATTAAGCTACTCTGAAACTTCCTCCCATAATAAAAGAACCATTCATTCTGGTAAAGGGCTTTTCCTACTCCAAAAGGAAGAGAGAGAGAGAGAGAGAGATTACTTCTGAGGTGCTAAACTGTGATAAAGCTCCAAGTTGAGCCAGAAATATAATCAGTTGGCGAGATCCAAAGGGGCACTGCCAAGTTCATTTTCTAAAACCTCTTTCTAAACACAAAAATATACTCATGTAATTTCGAGTCCCACAACAGAATATTGAAGCCACAGATAATGCACATTGCATTTTTGGAATTTTACAATTTTCTGCAATCTGTTCAATCGTTTATTTATACATTACTCTGAGGCATCAGATATATGGTCTATGTTCTTTGCTCTTTTTGGTCTCCAGTGGGTTTTACCAGCCAGTTTCATAGAGGTTCTTGTCAAATGGAATGCTTGGAAAGGTAGAAATCCATCAAAAGAATCTGTTCTATGGTTCCAGCTACTATTTTGTGGTACTAATGGACAGAAAGGAACCAAAGATACCATGATGGCATCTCAACTGCTAGCTCCAAACTCTAGGTCAGATGCTTAGTATCTCATTTTTTTGGGTTAATCTAACACCTGTGTGTTACCCTGATAGCTTCTTGGAGTTTGTCAGCTCTATTGTATTATGATAGATTTTAAACTTTTCCCTCTACTGGAGCTGACTCTTTCTACTCATGTAATCCTCGCATCTTTTGGATGTTTTGTTATTAATATACCATTTTTTCATCAAAAAATAAAATGAAAGACTGTGATTTTAGAGATTCATTTATGACCGAGCTGAGGCAAATCAGAGCAAAAGAAGAAATTTAATTTCTCAGGTTTTGAATATTAAAAGCTCTTATCTATAAAATAAATCAGATACCTATCCTAGAGGGAAGAGCTAGTTAGGGCTCCCAAAACAGAAACAAAAACAAGAGGAAATTTTTTCTTAGCTTTATATTTATATCTAATAATGTCAACCAGGCAGACTAATCAATGCAATTGACTACTCCACCATCAAAATTAGTTCGGTTCGTCTATGTGAATCCTCCTTCTAAATTTTTCTGCTCCATTTAATTCAGGACATGCAAAGATTAACAAAGATGCATTTTCAAGACAATCAGTTCTTTATTGCTGAGGATATAAGCAGGTAAAAGAAATAACCTCTTCTTCCTCCTATAAATTATAATGTTTCAGCTCAAGTTTTACTATGGTCATCAGTTATATGTCAACCTATTGACATGCACCATACAGGAGTCATCAACAAATCAAAATAGTTCAAATGACACATGTGATTCTGGAAATTCATTTGTTCTTCTCAACTCTACTCTTCGTCCCTTGATTTGTAAACGCCTTACTAACAATGACCTCAATATCAGAACGAGCTGCTTAGGCGCAATCTTGAATCACATGTAAAGAGATCCTCCAAATGTCTTACCCTGTGGCTCAACTGAGCCTTTTTTTTTTTGCAACTGGTATCAGACATTGATATTATCTTTCCAAATAAAGGGGAAAAAACAGCAGAAGGGTGCTCTTGCCAGTACAATTCCTATTAGAACTACTCACAGGCAGAAAACTGGTGTTTTCTTTCCACATTACCATGTGAAGCAAAAAATTAAATCCAAGCAATTTTAAAGGCAAATAGGGTACCAGAGACAATAAGATACGATGGATGATCTACTCCAATAGGCCATAAAGAGAAATAACCATATATTAAGTTGATACCAAATCTCACCAATTCCAATTAGTAATGCCAAGAACCACTTCACCACAACGGCATATCCCATATAAAGCTTTCCTCTTTTAGCCTGTCCATATAAACCACACATCAACCACACCTTCAGAATCTTATATTCCAAATATAAAGCAATTAGCCATTTTTTAAATCTTTTTTGATATATAATACTAATATAATGCAAGTATATTTAGAACAAGAACTGAGGTTTATGTACTTTTTGAATATAAGTAATACAAAGCTGTTATCTTTAAGCAAAAAAGAACAAGAACTGAGCTTTAGACAAAAGACCCACCTGTTCTTCCCTATAAGCAAAATTCTCAACTACTTCATAATCAAGACTTTCCACAGTGCTCCCATTTCCCTTCTTTGATGGACCCACCTCCCCGTCTTCCTCCTCCTCCTCCGTCACCGGAATCCGTGACCACATCAGCTTCGCCGTCTCCACCCCGGTTTGAAAATGATCTGATAACATCTTCCTCCTCCCACCTACCTCACCTCCCTGCTACACTATATCTCCTATATGAGTATATCTACAGGTCTTATGAACCCCAAAACCTCAAAAACTCGACCCCTTTTATTGAATTAGAGGTGAATTTTGAGAAAATTGGGATCAAGATTGGTTTTTTTTGTTTGTTTTTGATGAATATGTAGGAATTTTGGGTGTCAATGTCACCGGTGGCTGATGAGAATTTCTTTTCTTCTTCGAGAATAAGGAATAGAAAGTGACCGATGCGTATGGGAGTGACTTGGATTCGTCAATTGATGTATTTCCCTGTGGATTCTGCCAGTCCGGTGAGTCCACCCAGAAGTTTACTTTCTTTCTTGGGGTAAAATTATATCTTGGGGGAGATGGGAATTGTTTCGGAGAAAATTTAAAATTATGCAAAAATTTATTGGAAATTGTTTTTTTTTTAAATATAAAGAAATTAGGTTGAATTCATGTTAATTTGAATATTCAAAATTTTTCAGATTGCACAATCCATTGCAAATTGCAATGATAATGAAGTTTGTTCTTTGAAAGATGTTTGGTTACGACTCATGAAAATTAAAAAATAAATAACACAATCTTGGTATATCCCATAAAAATTCATGTAGTTTTATGTGGTATTTGGTATAAAGTATAAATTTTGTATTATCAATTAATTTTTATATAAAAATTTATATGATGTTTAATTTTTCGTATTTAAAATTGGTATAAGTTATGTGAATTTTAATATAAATAGTATATCATTTGAGTATATGTTACATAAAAATTTATAACTATTATTTTAGAAAGTGAAATAAGTAATATGTGAAGAGGAATATTTAGAAATAAAAATATTTTTTTAACTTGGAAATTCCTAAAAGAATCTCTATACTATTTAATATTTATTTACCGAATAACAATTCATAAAACTATTTATTAGTTGCATAATAATTTCCTTATAACTTATTCTCCGTAAGATAATTGTTTTATAATAACTACTCATCAACCAAAAGACTCCTAAGTGGACAAAACATATATGAGCCACATAATTGTTGTTGTAAAAAAGCAGAAACAACCAAAAACTTTTGCCTTTTATATTTAGTAGGCTGCGATCAAAATGGTAACTCAAATATATTCTCAAATAATTTTAATGTTTTAAATTTATTAAAATTGAACACTTTTAATCACTATTAAATATGTAATAAGATTTATTTGTTAGATTTTATGAAAACAGTGGAAAATTATGATTTCAACATGAATCTCATATTGAAGGGATTACTTTTACAAATTTTCTTTTTTTGGTTTTTCTTTAGAGTTTGATATTTAAGGTGAATTTTTGTTATTTCATAAGTTATATTTAGTGTTTGGTATAATTTTTGTGTTAGAGATTTTTAGATTTAATCAAATTTTTATGATATTTCTAATTTTAAAAGAAAACGAGCTTGAAGCCAAATCGATAAATTTTTATTTGATCTTCTAGAGAGTAGCAATTGTCCCGACCCATTCTCATTTACTTTTTCTTTTTTGTTTATTTGGTCTTCCCTTGTGTTTTTTTTCTTCTTTCTTTTTAATTTGGTCTTTTGGTGATCAATTGTTTTTTTTTTCCTAGGTTGATCGCTGAAAATTCCATACAAAAAAATTAATTTTTATTTTGGGCGTGAAACCTCTCACGATTCATCTTTATTTATTTATTTTTTATTTGGTCGCTGCTGAATAAATGAAAATATTTACTAATATTTGAATAGAGTTATATAAATATCTTAATTATGTCAAATATAAATGTGTCTCGTCATCCATCAATCACCATTTTTTTCTATTTATAAGTTTTAATACCTTTTTATTTAGTTATCGAGAAGCAAATGACAATCTCTAATAAAAAAGAAAAAAGATAATTTCACATAAATATAATTTTATAAAGTGATAAATTACAATGTGAGATGAATGAAAAGTTCAAAAAAAAAAAACTGAAATACAATTCTAAAAATAGAGTTGTATATTTATAAATTACATTTATGTGAAATTATTATTTATTATTAACGATTAACGTCTGCTTCTCGATAACTAAATATAAAAAAGCACTAAAACTTATAAATAAAAGAGAATGGAAGTTGTTGAACTGCGAGACACATTTATATTGACCCAATTAGGATATTCATATAATTCTATTCAAATATTAATAAACGTTTTCTTTTGTGCAACATCGACCAAAGAAAAAAATAAATAAATACATATGATTAAAAAAATGAGTTGTGGGAGGTTCCACGCGCAAAATAAAAATTAATTTGTATTTATGGGTCATGAGCAACCAAGAAAAAAAAAAGATAACAATGAATCACCAAGAAGACCAAATAAGAAAAATAGTTACCCATTAAAAAAAAATATTTACATGAGTATACCCCTTTACTTTAATGCCCCCCAAAATAATTACACAAATACTCCATTTAATTTATATTTTCTGGGATGACGTCCGCACTCTGTACTTTTTTATTTTTTGTTTCATACATGTCACTATCATGGTATTAATTTATTTTTTTCTCTCTCTTTCTTTAATTTATTCCTTTTTAAATTAATTTAAGTTTTTGTTACTATTTTTTGGTCTTTTCTTTTTATTTTTTTAATTTTACTTTTTTAATAAAAAATAAATACAATAGCTTACTATATTTAGACTACTAAAAATATAGAAAAATTAAATAATTTAATTACAACAAGAAGTAATTTACAAAAAATGCTAAAATCACTAGCTTATTTATTAAAATTAAAATTAATAAAAAATATATTTTAAAAAAAAAATTCAAATCATTATTCTTATTTTTTTCAGCATAATCTAATTTCATGCTCAAATTTGGCTCCTTTTTTTCATTGTTTAATTTTTAATTTTTCTACTCTTTTTTTCTCGTTTTCTTTATTCTTTATCTTTTTTCTCTTATTTTATTATTTTTTTCTCAAATTATATTATTATTATTTTTTTACGGTAATTTAATTTCACTCTCAAATTTGATTCTATTTTTTTCTTTTTTTTCTTTTATTTTTTCATCTTATTTTTTTATTTTTGTTTTATCTAATTTATTTTTATTTTTTCCATAATCTAATTTCATTTATTTTTTTGTCTTTTTTTTTAATTCTACTTTTTAATTTTTTTGATACCATTGAAGTATCCTCTAGTCCTCCAATGCACATTCTTTAGTCCTGCATGATACCATCACAGTATATTTATATACTGGCATGGTATCATGGAGGACTCTCTAGTCTTTCAATGAAACATTTTTTAGTACTCCATGATACCATCACAGTATATCTATATACTGACATAGTATCACGGAGGACTGTTTCAGTCCTTCAATGAGACACTCTTCAGTCCTCCATTATACCATCATAGTATATTTATATACTAGCATAGAATAATTAGGATTGGCTTTAGTCCTATAGGGAGAAAATCCTCGGTCCTTAGTGATACAATCATAACATGTCTATATACTGTCATGGTATCATTTAGGTCTGTTTTAATCCTCAATGATACCATCACAATATATCTATATGCTAGTGTGGTGTCATTGAGGGGTGCTTCAGTCATTCAGTAAGACTCTTCAGTCCTCCGGTAAGACTCCTCAGTCCTCCATGATACCATCACAATATATTTATATACTGTCATGGCATCATTGAGGTCTGCTTTAGTTCTTTAATAAGATACTCCTCAGCCCTCCACGATACTATCACAGTATATCTATATAATATTGTAGTATCATTGAGGTTTTTCTTAGTCCTTCAGCAAGACACTCCTCAGTCCTCCATGATACCATCATAGTATATCTATGTACTAGCATGATATCATTAAGGTCTTCTTCAGTCTTTCAGTGAGAAACTTTGTTATCTTTAATGATAACATCACGGTATATCTATATACTATCATGGTATCATTGAGGTCTATTTTAATCCTCACTTATATTATCATAATATATCTATATGTTGTTATGGTATCCCTGAGGCTTGCTTCAATCAGTGAGACACTCATCGGTCCTCTATGATACTATCACAATATACCTATATAATGTCATGGTATCATTCAAGTTTGCTTCTGTCCTTAATGATACCATCACAATATATCTATATACTGTCACAGTATCATTGAGGTCTTCTTTTGTCCTTCAGTGAGACACTCATCTGTCCTTTATAATCCAATCATAGTATATCTGTATAGTAGCATAATATCATTAAGGTCTTTTTCGGCCTTTTACTGAGGAACTTCTCCGTCTTCAATGATACCATCACAATATATTTATATACTGTCATGGTATCATTGAGGTTTGCTTCAATCCTTCAGTGAAACACTTTTCAGTCTTATATGATACCATTACAACATATTTATATACTGGTATGGTATCGTTGAGGTTTGCTTCAATTCTTCAAGATACAATCACAGTATATCTATATACTACCATGGTATCATTGAGGTCTGCTTCAGTTCTTCAATGAGACACTCATCAGCCTTCCATGATACCATTACAATATATCTATATACTGTCATGGCATCATTGAAGTCTGCTTTAGTTCTTCAATAAGACACTCCTCATCCTTCCATGACACCATCACAGTATACCTATATAATATTGTGGTATCATTGAGGTCTTTTCCAGTCCTTTAGTGAGACAATCCTTAGTCCTCTATGATACCTTCATACTATATCTATATACTAGTATGAAATTATTAAAGGAGAAAATCCTCAGTTCTCAATGATGTCATCACAATATTACTATATACTGCCATAGAATCATTGAGGTCTACTTCAGTCATCAATGATACCATCACAATATATTTATAAACCAGTATGATATTATAGAATTTATGCTTAATTTTGATATTTTAATTTTTATATCAGTTTTAGCAAGTTAATTTTTATAAAAAATAATTACAAAAAATAGAGTCATATTTTAGATACAAGTTTCTGTTTTCATTTGCAAAAGCAAAAAAAAAAAAAAACTTCTTTATCACTTTATATTTTAATAAATAAACTAGTGGACTTTAATATTTTTTAATTACTTTTTATTGTAGTCTACCTATATTTTTTTATTTTTATTAATATAGAATAGTTAGTTTATTTTTTTTATTTTTGTATTTTATTTTTTAAAAAAGTATAAAAATATAGAAAGAAACAAAAATTTAAAAAAAAAGATAACCTAACCAAAAAAAAAAAAGAATCGAGAGAAAAAACACAAAAAATAAATAAAATAAAATAAAATAAAATAAAATAAAAAATAAGGAATAAATTATAAAAAGTTACCAAATAATATCTCTAATAAAGAATAAGAAAAAGGCAAAAGAAGAAAAATAATAAATAAGAAAAGGACAAAATAATAAATGAATGGACAAAAAAAATGAAAGGACAAAACAATAAATGCAAGAACAAAAATAAAAAGAGAAAGAAGCACGTGTAAAGTGAAGGGGTATTTGGGGTAAATATTTTGTCCCAAATGATTATTAAATGAAACTAGTATGAAAATGAACAAATCAGAGTAATTAATTTACTTTAATGGGATATTTTGTTTACTATTCCCACCAAATAAACCTCAAAAAAAGAAAAGAAAAAAGACAATGGGTCGTGGCACCAAGGAAAACAAAAACAAAAAATAAAAAATAACAAAGGGTCACCACGAAGCCCAAATTAGAAAAAAAAGGTAAATGACAATGGGTTATGACAACTGCCACGATCAAAAGGAACAAATAAGAATGGGGTACTGGGCTTCCCACGCCTTACCCATATTGATACATGCCCCAAATCAATTGCCTTTTTGTCATTTTTCTTTATACTTTTTACGGATTTAACTTCGAACTCAAAGAAGGCTCACAACTCTTATTAAATTTAATATTCAAAATTTATTAAATATTTAATAAAAATAAAAACTATTCACTTTAATAAACATAAAGGATCAAATTGTTTAAGTATATTTAAATGAACATTTTAAATATACCTCAAACATAATGGACCATTCCAGTTACTTTCTCGAGTACATCATGGTGTTATCCTTTTATGTATTTTTTTGGTAAAGATAAATAAAAGTGAAAATGAACCCGATAACCACTTTTAGGATCAATGTTGAAATTTTAGCTATTATTTATAAATTATTTAATGTTTACCCACAATTTAAAAGGCGAGTTAATATTGCTTATTCTTTTTCTCACTTCTCAAACTGCTAGATAATTTAAAAGGGAAGCTGATATTTGTCTTAAAATTTAATTTTTTTAGTTTAAAATTTAATTATAGTATTTACTAAAGTTTAATTTCTTAGTTAAATATTCTAGGACATCATGTTCTTAAGTTTAATTTTTTTATTTCAAAGCTTTAGAACACTGTATTCTTAAATTTTATTTTTTAATTTAAAACTTCAAGATATCATCTCTTTAAGTTCAAACTTTCAATTCAAATTCAAGATTTCAGTTTAACATTCTGAAGTTAAAATTTTTAACTTAAATTTCACGCACGCTGTATACTAAAATTAAAATGATATATCTTTTTAATTGTTATGATTTCAACTTTAAGTCATCAAAGAAAAACAAAGAAAAAGGAGAATGATAAATAAGCAGCAATAATAATAATAATCAATTTGATCTAATTTTGTTAAAATTTGATGATTAAACTGTCACTATTAAAAATATTGTCAAAATTGAGAGAATAAAAATAGTGCTTTTATTTTTAGGATACAATCAAAATGATATCTCAAATATATTTTTAAATAATTATAATTTTTTAAATTATAAAATTGAACACTTTTGATAACCATCAAATACGTAATAAGATTTGTTTGTTAGATTTCATGAAAATTGAGGAAAAATAGGGTTTTAACATAAATCTCTTATTGGAGGTGTAATTTTTACAATTTTTTGTTATTTTAAACTATTTTTTAGAGTTTGATATTAAGGTACAATTTTTGCTACTTTTTAATTTAGATTTAGCGTCTAGTATAACTTTTGTGTGACAGATTAAATGAGATTTTTGTGATATTTTTAGTTAAAATAAAAAATTCACAACTTCTATTAAATTTAATATTCAAAATTTATTAAATGTTTGATTAAAATAAAAAAATTTATTAATGTTTAACAAATATAAAGAATCAAACTATTTAGGAGTATATTTAAATGACCATTTTGAATATACCTCAAACATAATGGATCTTTTCAATCACTTTCTCGAGGACATTATAGTGCTATCCTTTTAATTTTTTTGGTAATAAAGTTAATAAAAGTGAAAATGGACCTGGTAGCCACTTTTAGGATCAATGTTGAAATTTTAGCTAGTATTTATAAATTATTTAAGTATAGCCACAGTTTAAAAGGCTAGCTGATATTGTTTATTTTTTTTGCTCGCTCCTCAAACTTTTCAATAATTTAAAAGGAAAGCTGATATGTATCTTAAAATTTAATCTTTTCAGTTCAAAATTTAATTATGATATTTACTGAAGTTTAATGTTTTAGTTAAATATTCTAGGATATCCTGTTATTAATTTTAATTTCTTTTTATTCAGGACTTTAGGACGTTATGTTCTTAAATTTTTGTTTTTCAATTCAAAACTTCAAGATATTATGTCTTTAAATTCAAACTCAAAATTTTAGCTTATTATCTTGATATTAAGTTTTTCAGTTTAAACTTCAGGGACACTATATTCTAAAATTAAAATAATGTATTGTTTAATTAATTGTTATGATTTCAACTTTAATCGTTAAAGAACAATAGAGAAAAAAGAGAATAAAAAATAAGCAACAATAATAGTAATCAACCTGATCTAATTTTGTTAAGATTTGATGACTAAATTGTGTATATGTTCATAAAATTGTATCCTCCTTAAGTTTGAATTTCACAATTTGAATTTTAGTTGATATTTTTATAAAAAGATCTAATAGTCATGCTTGATTGCAAAATAAAAATCTCTATTGATATAGATATACAGAAGAAAAAGATGATATAGAAAGAAAAAAAAAGGAGTGGAATCATCATTTTTCGCATAAATGAGAATTTATGATTTTGGCGATTTTCGTTGTATGTTAGTCCACGGATTTCTCGAGAATTGATTGACAGTCTTCGTTAGGCCCCAAATTTTGGATGTGCGCAACCTACGAACCTTGATGACGAGCTTCCTATCACTTTATTTGATCGGTATCACCATTTTTCGCATAATTAAGAATTTATAATTTTCATGATTTTCGGTGTGTAACGCCCACAGATTTCTCGAGATTTGATTGATCGTCTCCGTTCTGTCCCAAATTTTGGCTGTGCGCAGCCTACAAGGCCTGGTGACGAGCTCTCTATCACTTTATTTTATCGGCATCACCATTTTCTGCATAAATGATAATTTACGATTTTGGCGATTTTCGGCGTATGTTAGCCCACGAATTTCTCGAGAATTGATCAGTCGTCTCCGTTCGATCCCAAATTTTGGCTGTGCGCAGCCTACAAGGCCTGGTGACGAGCTCCCTATCATTTCATTTGATCGGCATCACCATTTTTCGCATAAATCAGAATTGATGATTTTGGCGATTTTCGGTGTATGCTAGCCCACGGATTTCTCGAGAATTGATCGCCCGTTTGCGTTCGGCCCTAAATTTTGGCTATGCGCAGCCTACGAACCTTGATGACGAGCGCCCTATCATTTCATTTGATCGGCATCACCATTTTTCGCATAAATGAGAATTTATGATTTTTGCGATTTTCGGTGTGTGTTAGCCCTTTAATCACAAAAAAAGAACTGTCGAGATGTGAGTCTTTTGATGAGATCTTATATAATTTTGTTAAAACTGTAATATAATCACCGAAAAAAGAGTTCATTAGTGACACATTATTTTAATGATCATAACTTTGTGCTGGATTATCCGTTTTACCTGATTTTTTTTATTTTGTATATTTTTTTGAGATTTATATGGACAAACTGCCACAAGGCGGTTTGGCGGAGCCAATTTTATCAAAATATGCCTCTATCACAGTCATTCAATATTTTTTTCAATTTAGTTAAAAAATTTAATTTAAAAACTGGTCCTAATGACCCACCACAACCGACACCACCGTGGCAAGCGACCATGGTAGGGCAGCACTACCACCACCAATCTCTAGCATTGTCTTTATGGCATAAGGATAAACATAGGTGTTTTCTTTTAAATTTTTGCTCGCTTGGCATTGATCGAGGGGCGTTGGGTCTCGGCATAGGTCAGCATGTGTCATCTGATGTCGGCCGGTCTGCCGACACTGGCATAATGCGCCCATGTTGCTAATTTTAAAATTTTTCGGTGTGTGTTAGCCCACGGATTTCTCGAGAATTGATTGACAGCCTACGTTGGGCCCCAAATTTTGGCAGTGCGCAGCCTACGAACCTTGAGGACGAGCGCCCTATAATTTCATTTGATCGGCATCACCATTTTTCGCATAAATGAGAATTTTCGATTTCGGCGATTTTCGGTGTATGTTAGCCCACAGATTTCTCGAAAATTGATTGACAGTATCCGTTAGGCCCAAATTTTGGTTGTGCGCAGCCTACAAACCTTGAAGACGAGTGCCCTATCATTTCATTTGATCGGCATCACCATTTTTTGCATAAATGAGAATTTACGATTTTGGCGATTTTCGGTGTATGTTAGCCTACGAATTTCTTTACAATTGATCGACTGTCTCTGTTCGACCCCAAATTTTGGCTGTGCGCAGCTGACAAGGCCTAATGACGAGCTCCCCATCACTTTATTTGACCGGCATCACCATTTTCCGCATAAATGAAAATTTACGATTTTGGCGATTTTCAGTGTATGTTAGCCCACGGATTTCTCGAGAATTGATTGTCAGTCTCCGTTAGGCCCCAAATTTTGGCTGTGCGCAGCCTACGGACCTTGATGAAGAGATTCCTATCACTTTATTTGATTGGTATCACCATTTTTCACATAAATGGTAATTTATAATTTTCACGATTTTCGGTGTGTGTTAGCCCACAGATTTCTCGAGATTTGATTGATTGTCTCCGTTTTTGTCCCAAATTTTGGCTGTGCGCAGCCTAATACGCCTGGTGACGAGCTCCCTATCACTTTATTTTATCGACATCACCATTTTTCGCATAAATGAGAATTTACGATTTTGACGATTTTCGGTGTATGTTAGCCCGTGGATTTCTCGAGAATTGATCGGTCGTCTCCGTTCGACCCCAAATTTTGGTTGTGCACAGCCTACAAGGCCTGGTGACGAGCTCCCTATCATTTCATTTGATCGGCATCACCATTTTTCACCTAAATGAGAATTTACAATTTTTGTTATTTTCGGTGTATGTTAGCCCACAGATTTATCGAGAATTGATCGCCCATCTGCGTTCGGCTCCAAATTTTGGCTGTGCGCAGCCTACAAGGCCCGGTGTCGAGCTCTCTATCACTTTAGTTGATCGGCATCACCATTTTTTCACATAAATGAGAATTTACGATTTTGGCAATTTTCGGTGTATGTTAGCCCACAGATTTCTCGAGAATTGATTGACAGTCTCCGTTAGGCCCCAAATTTTGGCTGTGCGCAACTTACGAACCTTGATGACGAGTGCCCTATCATTTTATTTGATCTGCATCACCATTTTTCGCATAAATGAGAATTTACGATTTTGGCGATTTTCGGTGTATGTTAGCCCACATATTTCTCGAGAATTGATTGGTCGTCTCCGTTTGGCCCCAAATATTGGTTGTGCGCAGCCTACAAGGCCTGGTGACGAGCTCCCCATCACTTTATTTGATCGGCATCACCATTTTCCGCATAAATGAGAATTTATGATTTTTGCGATTTTCGATGTGTGTTAGCCCTTTAATCAGAAAAAAAGAACCGCCGAGATGTGAGTCTTTTGATGAGATATTATATAATTTTGTTAAAACTGTAATATAATTGCCGGAAAAAGAGTTCATTAGTGACACATTATTCTAATGATCATAATTTTGCGTTGAATTATCCGTTTTACCCGATTTTTTTTATTTTGTGTATTTTTTCGAGATCTATATGGACAAACTGCCGCAAGGCGGTTTGGCGGAGCCAATTTTATCAAAATATGCCTCTATCACAGTCATTCAATATTTTTTCCAATTCAGTTAACAGTTTTAATTTAAAAACTGGTCCTAATGACCCACCACAACCGACACCACCATGACAAGCGATCATGGTAGGCCAGCACTACCACCACCAATCTCTAGCATTGTCTTTATGGCATAAGGATAAGCATAGGTGTTTTCTTTTAAATTTTTGCTCGCCTGGCATTGATCGAGGGGCATTGGGTCTCGGCATAGGTCAGCATGTGTCATCTGATGTCGGCCGGTCTGCCGACACTGGCATAGTGCGCCCATGTTGCAAACGTTTCTTTATATCCTCCTCCTCTCCCCCTTCCCCATACCAATTTGAAATAAAATTAATATCCGCTTCTCGAAACAAACTCGGATTAGTTTAAAGGGTGTTATACACGTGTATAACATCATATTTAATTATTTACTTATTTATTTATTATTATTATTTTAATTTTTGCTTACTTTTTCCTTCTTAGTTCTTTCCCTACTTTTCCATTCACATCCATGGTTATAAGCTTCACATCCATGACATAATTTTATTTATTTATTTATTATTATTGTTATTTTAGTTTTTCCTTTGTTCTTCCTTCTTTCCCCCCATATCCATGGTTATAAGCTTCACATTCATGACATAGTTTTTTTCAATTATCAAATTCACAATATGCACACACATTACTTATACTTCAAAGGGCTTCTCCACAAGATAGTTTATAAATGAGATAGATAAATTATATAGAAAAAAGCAAGATTGTCGGAACTAAATTTTTCGACGAAGGTGAGACGATTTTAATCTTGGATTTGATTTAAAAGATGTAAGATCCAGGTGATTTAATAGTGTTTTAGAAAGAAAACATATACATGATTCACTCTTTTCGGCTAATCAAACCCACATCTGATTTATCTAAGAAATAAAATTTGATTTTTTTTACTATATATAATATTAAACCTATTAATTAATTTTATTTACAAAATAAATGAGAGAAACGAAAATGTGGGGATGCTGCTTAGAAAATTTGATACTTGTTATAAAATAAAGGCAAAATATAAAAATAAATTATAATAAAAGGACAAAGGGAGATCTTTCGTTTCTTAATCTTATTAAATAGAAAAATAATTTATAATAAAAGGACAAAGGGAGAACTTTTGTTTCTTAATCTTATTCACTTTTCTTTCGTATCTCACTTAATACAAGTGAAAGAATATATATAACCTAAAAGACTTGGGGAAAAGAGTTTGCTACTGTACATGTGAGTCCTCTACTTAGGACATCAAGAAAGTATAGAGCCACATGGCATTTAGTTATTTTACAACATTCCTTTTGGATGTTCATGTAAAAGAAAATTTTCAGTGAAGAAAAAAATATTCATATTTCACGAAGCAACTGCAAGGCTTTTCATAAGTTGTTTGCAAGATGTCTGCTTGATTTCAAGCTTATCCAGGAAACTGTATAATGAAAATTCACAATACCCTCTGAATGTTATAATGTGTCTCATCAAAATCTTACTAGAAAAAATTTAATGACAAAAATCCTAATGAAGGAAAAAGAGTATACGTATCTAGAAATATGCATTGTTAGTTGCCTCATTAAAAACTGTACCAGAAAAAATTCAATGGGACAAAATCTTGATTAAGGAAAAAAAGAGTACAACGCCCCTGATGAAGACCACGATTCAGACGGTTAAGTCTTCGCATTCCAATCTTGTGTACCATCTTCTCAAGAGTGAAAGTTGGTAAGGATTTGGTAAATAAATCTACTACATTATCACTTGAACGATTTATTGTACATCAATATCACCATTCTTCTGGACATCATGTGTGAAGAATAACTTTGGTGAGATGTGTTTCGTTCTGTTTCTTTTATAAAGCCTCCTTTTAATTGGGCTATGCATGCAACAATATTTTCATATAGGACTGTAGGTATTTTGGTATCACACTTCAGACCACATATTTCTTTGATGAAATGTATCACTGATCTCAACCATACACATTCTTTACTTGCTTCATGAATAACTATTATCTCATCATGATTTGAAGAAGTACAATAGACTGTTTTGTAGATCACCGTGATATAGCATTACCTCCATATATAAACAGGTAGCTATTTAAGATCGAGTTTTATATGGGTCAAATAAATAACATGCATCTGCATAACCAACAAGATCTGCACTACCTTTGTTAGTATAAAATAAACTCATATTAATGGTCCCATTTAGATATTGCAATATATGCTTAACTCCACTCCAATGTCTCCGTGTAAGGTAAGAACTATATCTTGCTAGCTGATTAACAGAAAATGTTATGTCAGGTCTTGTATGGTTAGCAAGATACAAGTGCACTAATGTACTGAGATATGGTACTTCGGAATTAAGAAATTTCTCATTTTCTTCTTGAGGTTGAAACGAATCTTTACTCACTTTCAGTGATCGGACAACCATTGGAGTACTTACAGAGTACTTTGTCCATGTAAAACTGTTTCAAAATCTTCTTTGTATTAGCAGATTGATGGATGAAGACCTCTTCTGTTAAATGTTCAACTTGCAAACCAAGACAAAGTTTTGTATTTCCAAGATCTTTCATCTCAAATTCTTTCTTTAGATATTTAATTGCCTTTTGGACCTCTTTTGGTATTTCAATGAGATTTATGTCATCCATATAAATAGCAAGTATAATAAATTCTGATGTTATTTTATCCAGGTGAATATGTTTCTCATAGTCGACACCAGGTCTTTGAGAGAATTCTTGCACAACAAGGCGTTCCTTGTATCTTGCAATTTCATTTCTCTCATTTCTTTTTCATACAAAGATCCATTTATAGCCAACTGGTTTTACACAATCAGGTGTTTGGACTATTAGTCTATAAATATCATGTTTAGCAAGTGAAGTCAATTCTGATTGAATTGCCCCTTGCCATTTTGGCAAATCATATCTTCATCGACATTCTTTGACAGATAGAGGTTTAAGATCCTCAATATGTTGCATAATGTTAAGTGCAAAAACATTATCCATCATGATTTTTGATCGATTCAAATTTATCACATCACCGATAGAACTTATTAATAGTTCTTTATTCACTTGAATTGCGAGTTCACTGATTTCTTCAGGAATATCAAGACTAATTAGATCTTGAATCTTTTTATGATATTCTTTTATAGTGTCATTTTTATCTTTTTGTGCTTCTTTTTCTAGAATTTTTATCCTTAGAACCTAATGGTCTACCACACTTCAAGCGTGTATGGAATTTTGAAGCCATGACACTAGTAAATGATCCTGTTGGGACATCAATTTAGATAGGCACATTTTCTGCAGGGATATGTGACTAGTTATCCTTTTCAAATCAGTAAATACATCTGGCATTTGATTTTATATTTTTTATAAGTGGATGATCTTTGGAACTCCTGCTCACATAGGGGCATGTGGATCAAAATGAGATAGTCATAAAACTTTTCACGCAATTTCTCTTTTTGAGTTTCTTTGTCTCTCCCTCTAATTGCAGGAAATTTTTTTCATCAAATTGACAATCCTCAAATCGAGCATGAAGAAATCTCCTGTCAATAGTTCAAGTTAGCGAATTATGGAAGGTGAATCAAATCCAACATATATCCCTAACCTTCTTTGGAGGCCTTCTTAGTGCGCTGTGATGGTGCTATTGGCACGTATACAACACATTCAAAATTCATAGATGAGTAATATTTGATTCATGACCAAAAACTAATTATGACAGAGAGTATATATTATATCGAGTCGGGCTGAGATAAACAAGTAATGTCACATGTAAGATAGCATGACCCTTAATGGTGGTGGACAATTTTATTTTCATAAGTAGTGGTCTTGCTATCAAATACAGACACTTAATAAATGACTCGACTAGACCATTTTGAGTATGAACATGAGTGACAGGATGTTCAACTTTTATCCCAATAATAAACAATAATCATCAAAAGTTTGGTATGTAAATTCTCTAGCATTATCAAGGCGAATAGCCTTAATGGGATAATCTGAAAAATTGTGTCCTTGGTCATATTATTTGCCCCAATAACTTGGCAAATGCTAGGTTGTGAGATGATAGAAGACACACATGAGATCATCTTGAAAAGGCATCTATTAGGACCATAAAGTATCTAAACAACCTATTAGATGGGTGAATAGGTACACATATATCCCCGTGTATACGCTCTAAAATATTAGGGGATTTAATGCTAACCTTCATTGGTGATGACCCAACTTGCCTTGACAACAAGTAGCACATGAAAATTCATCACTTGTAAGAATCTTCAGGTTTTTTAATGAATGTACATTTGAATTTTCAATGATTCATATCATCGTTATTGATCCAGGATGACCTATTTAGTCATGTCAAAGAATAACAGTATTTAAATCATTATATTTTTTATTTACGATAGAATGTGCTTCAACTGTACTAATTTCTGCATAATATAGGCCAAAAGATAGAGTTGACAATTTCTCCAAAATATATTTAAAGCCTGAGACATTCTTGGTAATACCAAGATGTTCAATATTCATTTCATTTATTGTTTCAATATGATATTCACTTCGATGGATATCTTTAATATTTAACAAATTTTTGGCGATTTAAAAGAGAACAATGCATCTTTTATATCAGTTTCATTCCCTTTAGTCTGAAATATAGTGGTTTTTTCGGTGTCTTTAATCAATTTTGAATTACCAGAAAGTGTAGTAACATTTGCTTTTCTCCTAAGCAAGTAAGAAAAATATTTCTCATCTTTAAATATGGCGTGTATTATTCCACTATCAACTATAAAAATATCCTCATGATTGATCATTGATCTAAATAAAATTTGAGGGATATCTATATATTCTTCAAGAAGAAAAATATATACAAGTAAACATTATAATATTACTACTAAATAACGAATTACATAAATTTTATTTATTTACAGAATTATGAAAACATTATCATACTAGTTCATACAAACACGATCATACTAGTTCATACAACCAACATGAATGAAAAATATTTAGATTATTATAAATTCATCACCAATCAGGTGATCTATTTTTTCTACAGGATGTTCAAAGAAATATGCTACATTTAGATGCATGGGCTCAACATTATCTTCAGAGATAAAATTTATCTCTGCATTATTATCTATCTTCTTCAGAGGGATGCTTGATAGAGCTCAATCAGGTGCCTTAGTGTACGACAGGTACGTAACCAATGCCTTTTTCCTCCACATTGATAACATTTATTTTCTGAATTTTTCTTTTTTACCGCTTCATATTTTTCATCTTTCTTCTTTCACTGCTGGTGGTGAGAGTCATTATTTGGTGCAAGACGATCTCTATGATTAGTATTTTTTTTCTCGATCACGGACATGACCATGGTTGAGGCCACGACCTTTTCACGCTTAGATTGATGAA
Organism: Datura wrightii; assembly: GCA_035772735.1. Taxonomy (NCBI): domain Eukaryota; kingdom Viridiplantae; phylum Streptophyta; class Magnoliopsida; order Solanales; family Solanaceae; genus Datura; species Datura wrightii. The sequence goes on from JASDFA010000009.1 coordinate 9,590,825, forward strand.
AATCTATCGCATTCACTTCAGGCAATGAAATAGAACCAATACGTCAACTTTCATAATTTTTTATTAAAATATCATTATGTTGTTCAGCAACAAGAAGATATGAAACTAATTTAAAATATTTTTAAAACCTCATTTCTCGATATTGCTGTTGCAGGAGCATTACTCAAGGAAGGAAAAGTGGAGAATGTTTTCTCCAGCATATCATTATCAGTCATATTTTCTTCGCATAATTTTAATTGTGAAATAATTTTAAACAGGGAGGAATTATACTCACTAATAGATTTAAATTCTTGTAAGCTCAAATGAGTTCAATCATAACGTGCCTGTGGAAGAGCGACCATCTTTAGATGGTCATATCTATCTTATAAATTATCCCAATCACAAGAGGATCTCCTCTAATAGTAAGATATTTCATTTTTAAACCTTCATCAAGGTGATGACGGAGAAATATCATTGTTTTGGCATGATTTTAATTTGGTGACTAATTTTTGTCTTTGATGATGTCTGTCAGACCTATCACATCAAGATAGGTAGCCTTTTGCCCGATATAACTAAGGCAAGAAATTTAAGTTTAGAAAGATTTGTTATTAATTAAGGAAATAAAGTACATAGCTTCGATGTTTTCAAACTATTTAGTGAGATGACAGAAACTCGTGTTGATAATGTGTTATAAAATAAAGAAAAATACAAAAATAAATTACAATCAAAGGAGGAGAGAAGTTTTGTTTCTTATTCTCATTCACTTTTCTTTCGTATCTCACTTAATACAAGTGAAAAATTAGATATAGCCTAAAGGACTTGGGCAAAAGAATTTGCTACGGTACATGTCAGTCCTCTACTTGGACATCAAGAAAGTCTTTGAGTCACATGGCATTCAACTATTTACAACAATAGCAAGAAATTCGAGAAAGGTGAAAAATAGAATACAAAAGAGAAGAAAATCTGGAAGCAAGAAAGGAGAAGAAAAGAAAAAGAAAGAGAATTAAAAGAAAGAGGAAAAAAAAAAAAACTAAACTGAAAAATAAGATATTAAGTATACATAATTAAATATAATTGTTTATCACCCAATAGGAAGATGACATATGCACCAGTTGGATCATTTTTAATGTTATTTTTTCCTTTTCACGCACTTCCCGAAAGTTGTTAGTCGCGTTAGTTGTCAAGGGATATTAGTTTCACTTCAAATTAGAACAGAGGGCTAAAAAAATATCTATAAAATTAAAATACTAAATTAAGTTTTAGTGGATAAGGTTGAGGGGGTTTATATGTATTTTCCCAAGGAGAAATATGCATTGCCTTTTTTTTTTTAAATTTAAATTATTGGCTAAGATTTAAATAATTAACGAGTCATAGGTAAAACTAGGGGTATACATAATCTAGATTGGTTCAATTTTTTTAGATATCAAATTAAATCAATTGGATCAGATTTTTAAATCACCAAATTAAACTAATAAAAGTCAAATTTTTTAACCTCAGATTTTTTGACTTTTTTTCCCGATAAAATTTTCATACAAAGTTTATAACTTATAATTGAAATATTTCTTTAATCCTAGTATAATACAATTATTAAGGTGTTTCTTAATTAAGAAAATAACATAAAATATGAGGCGAGTGTTGACATTTGTACTAAAATATTCAACAACAAAATAATGAAAGACATTAAATAGATATTGCTAAATAAATCATAATGAAAAGGAAAACGTTCAAATATGCCAGCGAACTTTCAGAAATGGCTCACCTATGCCATCTGTTAGTAGTTGAAAATTGAAATTACCATATCGAAGTTTTTAATACTATACCACACGCACCCCTATTTGAAAATTTATAATAATATATAATCAAAAATATTTATTCATAAAGAAACATGGAGATACAATTTATTAATGTGGCGCTTTAGTATATTTCGGTGCCTTATTTATGAATTATGATTTGCTCATTTGGTATGATTATACAAGAGTTGAAAAGTTTTGATAGTTTTCACAAATTGTGGAGCTTTTAGTTTATGAAAAGAAAGTATAACTTTTAAAATTCAAATTGCATGTCTAAACTAAATTTCAAATTCAAATCAACCTCTAGCGAAATCAATGATTTCAAATTCATATCCTAACGCCTACTATGGGAGAAAAGAAGTACAAGGACAAATCAACAATTGATTATAAGTACACTACTTTGTGTCGCGTTTTAGACGAAGGTTGACTTCTAAATTCATATTTAGTACGATCGATTGCATGGTCATTTATTATTTTTAGCTCGAACTATATATATAGTTGAAAGCAATAATAATATACTCAGTCTAATCTCATAAGTGAGGTCTAAAAAGGATAAAGCGTATGCAAATCATATACCTATCTTGAAAATTTGAAAGATTATTTTCAATAAATATAATTGAAAACTTTTAAAAATATAAGTTTATACTAATTAATACCATTATGACAAAAAAAGTACCATGTGCAATAGGTACTATATCCACTGACTTCAAATTTTAGATCTTCTCTTGGCACAAAGTCAGATTCTAGGAATGGAAAGGCCAACAACTCATTCACATAAAAGCTGTCACAATCTTCTTCAATAGAGCGTTGCAATCAACAGAATATGGAATTCCAATCCATCTCCGTACATGCTAAACTACTATAAATATGAGAAACCTTTCTTTTTCTTTATATATCCCACTTAAAAGTTATAAGCTCATAAAATTTAGGTAGGTTGTCCAACAGAATATGGTTTACAGTTGTTAAATTTTAACTACTTACATATTTAAGTCCATTGTGAGATTGACAGTATTTCAACAGCATAATAACGCGATATCTACCTTTCACAAGATTTAATTGGGAGAAGAATTTGATGCTGAGAGTTCTTCGTACATGTCAGCTATTTCTTTAGCAAAGTATGCTCTTGCTTGTGGCCTTTTTATCTGAAAAGGGGGACAAGGAATCCAGAAAAAGCTTTGAGCATGGAGACTTTCTCTAGTTGTCTACTAATTGTGGAACAACACTTACCTTGTACGTCGGAGTAAGCAGATCATTCTCCAAAGTAAAAGGCTCAAGCACTAAAGTGATAGCTTTTGCAAATTCAAATCCTCTCAACTGTAAGTGCTTACCATGAGAAACACATATTGAAAAGACAAGGCTCACATTTCATTGCAGGGTAATTCAAATTACCTGTGCTTCCTTTCCGACAGCATCCATGTCTTTCAATATTGCAGCCTTTGCTCTTGGATCAGCGCAGAGCTGTTTCATGTCTTTATTCTGCTCTCGCCAAGATAAATATAATCACGTACAATACGAACAAATATTTATAATTCTCTTCACATTTCAAAAGAAAAGCTCTCTCTCTCTCTCTACTTCTTACTCTACAATGCTTCATATAAATCTAATGAGAATTTCACAATTTTCATTAATGAAGTTTGGTACTCTTTATGACCATATGAACATTTCATAAGGAAAGTATCAACCAAATACATTGAATTTTCAGACTCCAGATTATGTCTCCAGTGCCTATGCTACACAAGTGAAAGCAGATTTCTTACATTTTAAATGTCATGTACGATTGCAGAAAGAAAAGAAACTAGAGCCAAAATAAAAAGCATGATATTATGATTTTACAAGATTTTAAGAAAGCAGATTTTGTCATCGATAAATTATGGAGTTATTTCTTAGGGAAACATGCTAGGTTAGAGGGAGGAGTAAAGAACAGAGAAGTGAAATACTGGGACAAGACAAATAATCAAGGAGGGGTCTTCCTCTAGTCTGGTAAAGAGATGAAAAGGTAATGACTTGGTTTGTTCTTTTTCAAGAATTTTTTCCATCTACTCTCAGGACGTGTACATTCCAAGGAGAGAAATCAGTTAATGCATATTTTAATCTGTTTATTCACAGATTCATCTTATGTGGGAGGCATAAAGAACCCGGAGTAAAGGACACCCCTCCTGTTCTACACAGTTAATTGCAGAAGGTAAATGGTATTTTAGGTTCACTTGTGTTTTCCTGCCAGCTTATATTATGATGAATATTGTTCTGATCTTTATCATCTCTTTCCCTGTATGATAAACAATACAACATAACCAAATTGTGTAAAAGTCCGTGCAGCTTTTCTTGAGAGCAGGTTGAAGATGTAAGAGGAATTCAGGATGTCACCTTGATGCCTTCATTTATAGCCCATGTTTTCAACATGTCTGGGTCCACACAGACTATGGCTACCAGAGAGGAATTCAGGCTGTCACCTGACAAAGCAGACAAGAGTACAGTAGATCTTCTAAAGGCGTCATACATGTGGGGTGTGTGTGTTGTGAGGCGCCATATCTTACCATGTATAAAGCACTGTCCAACATACTTGCTCTTTGCATAAACATTCTCAATTTTTTCCGGAGCTACATATTCTCCCTGTGCCAACTTGAAAATATTCTTCTTCCTGCAAACAAATAGCAAAAGATAAGACTTTCCACAAGTAGCCACTGATCTCCATATACCATGCAATTTCAGTAAAATGGATTATAGTTACCAGGAAGAAAAACTACTACTGTATAATCCCTCTATGAACCTTAAGGATCGTTCTAATAATTCCAAGGCAAGTACTATTAGCTATCCTCTCACCTATCAATTATCTTTAAGCGACCCCCAGGTAGCCACATTCCAATATCTCCGGTGTGAAGCCATCCATCTTTGTCAATCATTTCTCGCCTGAACAATGTCATTGGATAATTTTAAAATTTAACTTGGAGAGTTCCCTGCTTATATGCAAACTACAAAAGGGAGAGTAAATTAAAGAAATGCCCTTACGTCTGTACTTCATCCTTGTAGTATCCCTGGAACACTATGGGGCCTCTTACACAAATCTCACCACGAGGATAAGGTTGATCTTCAGATGTATAGTTCATTTCAGGGACATCAACAAGCTTTATTTCTAAAACATAAAACATAATTAGTCCTTGTCCAGTCATAAGACAAATGGAAAAACGAACTTACTTGGAGTTGTACTAACCACATGCAGGATTAGGAGAGCCCACATGACCAGATAAGATATCATGCTGATCCATGTTACTTATAACACAGGAAGTTTCAGTCATTCCATACCCTTCTATAACTTGACAACCAAAGCATCTGAACAATAAAATTATTTTTAACTCATTTCACACAAAAAAAGTATGTGATCTCAGTTATGTTCAAAACTTGATCATAATAGGTGAAATTTGATGAAGTTAAGCAAGTTCAACTCACACCCGCAAAAAGTCCATTACATCAGGAGATAATGGTGAAGCTCCTGAGATCATATAGCGAACTCTTCCTCCTAGCGTTGCTTTTATTTTGTTGAATACCAATCTATCCCAGATTGGGGATGGATTCTTTCCTGGAAAAGTGAATACGAATCTACATATATCACAGCGAAAAGAGATGTGTCTTCCTTCTCTTCATAAGTCAATCCTACTAGAAATGCAAGGGAGGCTCAACTACGGAGCTGTTTGGAAGGTCAATACTATTGGAAATGCACCAAAGTCGCAATCCAACTTCAAAGCATCAAAACTGAAAAGCACAAATTATTATTTTGCGAGCTAGTTAGGGAAAATATAGGCCACTCGCCATTCCCAACCTCATAAACAAAGACCTTAATACCACCAAATGAGCAGTATTACAGGAACGGAAAGCAGCTTTCCTGTCCATTAAAGTACTTTACTTTCTCATTTTCCTTTTTCTTAAAATAGTCAACAAGAGAGTCTTCAGTTCACAGAAAAGTTTTCCAAGGACTTGCCACCTATTGATTCCCTTGAGTGGCTTCCCTGTCCAAAACAAAAAGCCTCAGGAGTTTGATTCTTTTCCACTTTTCTGTTACTTTCCTCTCCTTTTGTTCCCTTGTTTTTTATTTTTATTTTATATAGGATGAAGATGATATGAAATGAGTCTAAATGAAAGTGGGGATTCGTATTGCCGACCTCAACTTGTTTGGGACTGAGGTGTAGTTATTGTGTTGTTTTTTCGCTTTTTGCAGCTTACCAAGAAGAAAGAAATGAATTCAGTTAAGGAGACGTCAAAAGTCCATATCAAAGAACTGCTACCAAGGTATTCGAACTTGATACATTTACTCACAAAATCAACTAAGTACTAAAGGAGCTAACTTGTATAGAATAACACATCAGCACCAAAACAAAACCTATCAAGCAGCATTTTAATTAAAAAAGAATTATCTCACTGGTATAATTGAGGGCTGAAGCATTCAGTACAAGCTGCCTAGATCAAAGTGTTTCATTTTTTGGGAAGTTGTGGCTATGTCATCCTACAAGTGGTGTAACATGAGTCCACTGACTTATCACTTCTGTAACAGATGCTAAATTGATTGCTAGATATATTAGACGTGGACTTGGTAAAGAGATTGACTGCAGATCAAGCTACAAATAGCTGTTGAAGGCTCATCTTCAGCTGACACAGGGCCAAACCCATGCAAGCACATGTAGCATGCTCCATAGATGTTGAAATTCTTACCAAATTTGATATTCCAAACCAATGAGATATGAAAAATGTACCAGTCATAAGCGAGAACATGTAGTAATCATGTTTCGAGAAATTTCACAAAACCGAAATACATTTGTCAGCTTTAATCAGTATTATCTGCGTAATGCTGCTGCACTGTCACAAGCTAACTGAGAAAAGGTTCTTGTCACTTCACATAATGAAAAAATGATTCTTGTAAATTGTGAGAAAATTCGCAATTCAACAGGACATTAAACATATGTGGGAAATATTTAGAACATTCCGAAAGAATTTAGTTAGTCTTTTTGTGTGTGCGCAATCATAATATTCAACATGCTCAAATAGAAATAATGTGTATCTTAACTCCGCATGCACCGATCTCCATACTAACAGACCTCTATGGGAACAATCTTAAATTGTAAAGAAACATTATATGATGCAAACAAGATAAATAGAGGTCCAAGATGCACAGGTGCAGCCATCTATTTCTTGATAGAGGTAAAAATACCTCACCACTAAAAATTGCTTGCTTCTTAGCATTATAAGCAGCATTAAATATCCTCTCTCTCAGAGAACCAGATGTCTTCACAACATTCATAATGCTGCAAAAGGAAGCATCTAAGTTAATTGAGGATCACATAAAACTAAAATTAGCACAAATAGAAAATCAGCATCAACAGTCAATTACCCGGCATATAATCTATTGTATAACCGAGGAACGCTGCAAAAGACAGTGGGCCTTAATACAGCCATATCATCCACTAGTTTCAGATTATCCTGAATGCAAACTAAAGTTAAACACAGTATTTCCTTAGAGAAATGTGAAGACATTGCTTAGAATATTGTAGACAATTGATTGTGAAGTCTTCCTATTTTTTACCCAAATAGTATATCCTAAATGTCATTATGCAACAAACAAAACCTCTTATCCTTAGGAGGTGAACATTTTCCCTCCATCAACTATAGTTTGTCGCATTGTCCTTAAGAATTTAGAAGTGTTGAAAGTCTCCCCTTTTGATTCAGTTATGGTTAATATAACTATTATCTTGAAAGTAGAAATACAAATTCAGCCCTTTATTTCTTTTACATTTCCCATTTTGGTTTTATCCTTTTTCACCACTTTCCAACTACCAACCTACTTCACTGGGCATGGAGAACAAGATGAAGAGAGAATAAAAAGAGAAAAATTTAGACAGGGTGGAAAAGAATAAGGACAAGGAGGGATGTGGACATTCAGGTGAAAAAGAAACAAAAGTAGCAGTAACCAGCCAGGAAGTTAATGGAAAGTTGTTGTTGGCGAAGAAGAATCAAGAGGAAGATGGAGGGAAGACCTTAGTTATTGCAACAGGAATGGGGAGATTGGGACAAGGAGGAGAAGGATAGGGGAGGTTCACTTTCTGGTGCAATGGTGGTAGAAGGAAGAAGAATAAATAATAGACGAAAAGGAAAAGAATAAATTAAACAAGTTCAGAATAAATAGAATTTCTAGTTTTCCCAGGGATACTCGCAACAGCAAAGCTGCAAAGCCCAAATGGAGAGTCCAAAACTTTAAAAGTTAGCCTAGCTATTCTTTCTTATCTTGCTTTGACGCCTGTTGCCTGGTCGATTTAAGAAGGAAAATGTTATAAAATTTAATTAAAGAAGGTAAACTCCTATGCCATTAAAGTTTAAGGGGATTTTTTTTTTTTACTCTTTATGGTCCTATTTCTTTGATTTCACAGGTATGTAGTCTTCCTTAAGAAGGAATTCAGGAATTAGGAAAAAAAAGGAGCAGAAAGAATGACTAAGGGTACATTAAGGTGCAAATATCATGATCAGTAAAAATGAACGAAATCTATAACAAACAATTCACGTTATCTATATAAGTTAAATCTCTCGAAAAGTGATATCATTGATTTACAACCTACTAATTCACATATTTATTCCAGCAAGGAACAGCTTTATGCTTTCCCAATATCCTCCTATGGTTGTCTTAGTTGCATTTCATGTTTTCAAGCTATTTGTTTGAACAAATTCATGCCGAAAAAATTAAGTCACAAGAATTACATGTAGTTTTGGATGTATATAGACTTGATAGACACGGTTCATGAAAGGACTGCTAAAAGAAAATCCAGAAAGCATTCTAGGTTAAGTGTCATACTCCCTGATAGAATCCAGAAGCTCCTCCAAAATAGACCAGCAATACTTGGATAGCCCTCTCAAATATATGTGCCAGCGGTAGATATGAGATGTAACTAATAAAATTTGGATAAAAGTTTCAGAAAAATCTACAGTTTTTATTAGAAAGTTTCAACTGACTGTAAGAGATGTTTAGCTTCTGAACTTTCAATAAAAAAGTGATTCATACTAATATTTTGGTTTGTATTATAATCATTAGTACTCACATATCTGAAGAATATAGTGTGATGCCAAAACGCGTACCAGCAACATTTGCAATCAAGTTTGCATGGGTCAAAACAGCACCCTGTCAGTTTGATAAAAGAAATACAATTTGCTTCAATTCTGAAAAGCAATAACATTTTGAATTGAGTACATAATAATCTGCTGTACCTTTGGGGTCCCAGTTGTACCACTCGTATAGCATATCGTAGCAATAGCCTCAGGTTTTGGTGGGCAAAAGGGCTGAAGATTGCTGAGACCCTGAAAGAAAATCATTCACTAATATTAAGAAACCTCAACAATCAAGTAGTGAAGTACAAATACAGTAGATAGACGCAATAATCATCTCACAAGATTACATAAACAGGATAACATTTAAGAGTGTATTTGCTTTGAAATGCTTATTTGTGCAGTACTATACCCAGAAGTAAACTTCAGGTAAGGACATTAGTATTATATAAGCATGCTAGTTTTGTCTTTTTTCATTCAGTTTTTTTTTTTTTTTGGTGGATGAAGACATTTTGTATCTTTCCATTATTATTCATGCTGACAGGGTAATATCTTAAAATGAAGCACCGTAAGATAAATGCACATGAAACTAGGAAGAAAATATAATATTACTCCTATTTCCTGTTTTCATTAATAAGGGGGAAAAGAAATAAAAATAAATTCCAACATGTAACGTGGTTTCATACATATCACAAGCTTGACTTTGAAGACTAAGGTCTCAGAGCTGGCCAGCCAAAATAGATACAGTTTGATGTTAGGATAAAAATACTTGACACACACTATCACCAGTACTGCACACCTTGTAAATATATCTAGCCTCCCATAAAGTGGCAGATGGAGAGTATAATTACTGGGTTCAATGGTACCCAACGCTTTCAATACAGAGTATGAATATATACGTAAAAATTTATTAAAATTTCAGTTGAAGTTAGATTCTGAACCCATAAATTCAAAAGCGTAAGGGGTTCAATAGTAAAGGCATAAAGATTGAACCCATAGAATCTAAATTCTAACTCCGCCTCTGCTCTTTTCTCCAATAAAAGAGTTTCACATAATAAGGAAAACAGAGACAAAAACGTTATGCATGCACCAGTATATGGAAAAGGGAAAACAGGAAATCTTTCCATGAGTGCTTTAAAAAGTGATTCCAGTGAGACAATAATCCTCAATGTATCAACCTGTAATCTCATGCAACATTGAGAAAACCTTTTGAAAGACAGGAGAAAGAGTTGCAGCTGCTTATAATAGTAGGCATTCTCGGTGCTGCTAGTGAAATTACAGCTGTGGATATATCTCCTTTTACTCTCCCAATGTCATTAACTGAGATATATGAAAGATCATATGTCGCACAAAGTTACCATGTATACTAAGTTCACATCTCTGCATCTGCTCATTCCTACTCGGCACAAAATCTAAAAATGCTCATACCATGAGAATACGACTTGAGTATATATAATCACCTGACTAAGTAGTGTCAAATATGATATGATCTCCAGTCCCGATGACGGTGGAAGTGATGGAATTCTCCCATCCACTGCTCCAACTACCTACACCATGCCCAAGCCAGATGAGGACAAGATGAATTGCAGATAGGCAACATCATAATTATGCACGACTTCAATCACTACAAAGGGGCAGAGTTGCATACCACAATTAAATGTAGTGAAGGAATCTCTGATAAGATGCTAAGCAACTGCAGTTTGAAGAGTAATGCCATAAATAAGAACCTCAACAGTGACTTCAAGGAAAGCAATGTAGAAAAGAGAAAGGTCTATCGAGTACATCTCTTTCTATTTCCCTTCAATAAAAGTTTCCCAAATTCCAGGATGTTGATGTTTATTAAAGTTCTTTAAAATATATAATCCACCTACGAAAGTGGGAAGTTAGGCTCTTTTTATTAAATCAATGGTCAGGAAGAACATAAACAAAATATGTCCAGTAGAAAGTAGATCCGAAACATCAGGTTCTCAATCCAAATGTGGCATTTGTAGCAAGTAAAAAAAATGTGTTCCGATATTCTGTCTGCAAAAGAGCAATTAACCTAAAAAATTATCTAAAGCCTATACTTGAAACTGCTTGCTTCTTCCACTTTCATGTAACCTCAACAGAACTTGTAAGTAAACTCACATGATTTAATGTTTCTGGCACACAAAATATAGCTTCAATTGCTGCATGGTTTGCAATATATTTTACAGCTTCTGGACCTACAAATTTTATGGCTTAGGAGTTTTAGCAATGTTGGTAAGATCTTAAATGAATTTTTTTTGATAATGTCTGAAGACCAACCAAGAGTATCATATAAAGGAACAGAAATATATGAATATGCAGAGCAGGCATGGTCGACTATCAGCCATTCTGGTCGGTTGATGAAATATAAACCAACACAAGATCCCTGTCAAGAAGCGAAGGAAACAAAATGATCAGTATATAAACAGAAAATATCCACTTCCTTTAATTTTTCCTAAAAATGAGAACAAGTAACTTAAGAAAGAGAACTGAAAGCTTTCCAAAACGATTTAAAAAGCTGATAAAGTAAGTTGCCTTTGGTATCTGACGACAAACTAGTGCAGAACCAATTGCTGACCGTGCAGTACCTGCCTCCCCGTATGTCATCCATTTGTACCTGTAGAGTATGTTACATTGGATGAGTATGCTTGGAAGATAAATTGTAAGCTCAATTACAGGCTTCCTGTGACTAACATACTCTCCTACTGTTCCATCTTCTCGAACTCGTGATCCTAAGTATCTGCAGTCTGGAAGCACCTCAGCTGAGTGCCTAACCAGACAAACAAATCAAAACAAAAAAAGATGAAAAACAATTCAAACTGTGGTGAATTTTCTTGATAATAAAAGGAAAATGGAGTCAATCAGACAAGCTTGGTTGCTCACACAAAATTTTCATGTAAGGTCCCAATTTCGGGATGATCTGCAAATCTACTAACAAGCTTCAATGGAGAGTGAGCAGATCTGCATTTAAAAGAGTTAGAGCTCAGTTGTGCCTCAGAATACACAGAAGAGTTTGAACTAACTGTTCTAACCTGTAGACATTCCATTTTCCTGTCTTCAGTTCCTCAGGAAGCGCATTACTAAATCCTTGCTCTGGTGACAGTTCAATAATTAGCAAAGAAACCAATGGAGGGAGATAGATAGATTAGAGCACAGAAAACGAGGTAGTCTGATCACCAAGTAATAAGCAAAAACGAACATGATATCAATGACTAAAATGGAGGTCAAAGAAACATGTAGAGGATAGTGGAACACGACATCAGTAAATCCAACAAATAGCTGGACATTCAAATTAAGATGCTGTATGGATCTAGTATTGGAATAAGGAAGCAAAGTAAGATATCTACTTTCGAGGGACCATGTGCTATCTATTAGTTTCTTTCGGCTTGGGGACGGGGAAATTTCTTTAGCTTGCCCTTGGGAGTTGGAGAAGCAGGATTTGGTACCAAGATATCTGGGATAACAGTTGGAGTTATCCAGATATAACAGCACCTACTTTATCAACACTGCCTAGTTGACAAAAAGAGGAGAATTTAGCTGGACACAAGCTACGTAAAGCCAGGCATGGTTACATAAGTTAGCTTGCCTAATGTCCCAAATGACAAACCAAACAACAATTATTAAGAGAAAGGCAGCTCTTCATAGCTGGCACTACAAAGAATATAGATAGCTTCTGGTGAAGCTTTAATTTGTTTTTGACTCTCTATCTCAGGTACGTAAGTAACATGCAAAGGATCATTTTCTTCAAGACTCATAAAGCTAGTTATTATTCACACCATTATCCCCCATAGACACTTCGATTCAGCCCTGATAATGATCAATACATTGGTTGGAAATGTGAATCTTCTGATCATCCATGTCTTACAGAACGAATCAAACCTGTATATGTTGAATTCGGACTTTATGTTGATCGATTTATAGCCTAAAAGGATAGTGATGTGGCACATTATAAACGGCCCTAAATCCTAATTATGTTTATGGATGAGTTGACACCCAATACACAACTGGCCTATAATGTTAGGCCTTCTCTACAACTATACACCAACCTTCCTTCCCCATTTTGTTGAGCTATTTGAAGAGACCCTGGTAATTGGTGGAAGTGAAAGTTGATCTCAGCTTTAAACACCCATATAAAATTCTTCAATTATCTAGAGAGCACGGTTATTGGTCAATTTAGTCAATTTGATCTTACAGCATATACGGAGATTTAGCTTGTTTTGTTTTTGCCACATACACAAGAGAACAGAGTGCACCTGAAGAACTACCTTCTTCTTTTCTTCTTCTCTCTTCTCAGTTGAATGCTACTTAAGAAATTGAATTTTCCAGGAATTTCTACTGAACACTGATAAAAAATTACCTTAATTCTTATAATACGGCATCAATAAGAAATTTTTTCAAACTCAGAGGAAAAAAACATGTATATACAGTTGCATTCTCGTTTAATAAGAAAACAAACAAAAAGAGAAGTGGAGTGGGTGGGGCAACAGTACTATAAGAAAACTCAGCGGCGGCATTTCTACGGCGGAGAAGTGACGGTTGGTCTTGATCGCCGGCGGTGGAAGTGAGGTGGTTGTGAATAGTTCGCAAACGACGTTCAGCTTCTGAATCCATCAGTTGAAACGACGTCGCGGAGTCCCCTGTGATTGTATTATATTGTTTTGCCACCAAATTTGCTGGTGGTTGTTAGGTTATGAATGTAATGCAACTACACATGCATGTTACATGAGGAATGAAATCAATGGCTTTAAAGTGTTAAACTTCAATGCGCAACTGTAAATGTCACCTAAAATATACTTCCTCCATTTCAAAATAATTGATGTTTTAACTATTTAATTTTATTTTTTAAAAAATAATATTTTATGTAATTAAAAAAATATTAATGATGTTCTCCCAATTTTACTTTTATTTAAATAGATAGAATTTTTACATAATCAAGAAAATATTAAGAATTACATCTTTTTCAAGATATTTATTAGAGGTAAATAGGAAAAAATATATTTTATTTTCTAGGAATGAGTAATTTTTTTAAGGAGTGTGTTCATGCTAAAAACACTACTTATTTTAAAACGGATGGAGTAGTAATTTTATATCCTGATGGTATTCACTCCATTCCAAAATACGATATTTCTCCTTTCCAAGTCAAACTTTTATCTTGGAATTTTTTTTTTGGGTTTCGTAAGATGTAACTTATGAATTATGAATCTATTAAGGCATAACATTCTGAAATCGAACTTAAATATTATAAGACACAACTTATGCTTTGTGAATAATCTTGTAAATTTTTTTTAGTCTTATATTTGAATAACTTTACTTTTTGAGCCAAGTGTCTATTGAAAATAATATAAGGTATGCGTTACGTGTACATATTATCATCCTCGAATCTTACTTGTGGGATTAAATTGGGTATGTTGTTGTTGTTGAATTTATTCTCTTATAAGACAAATTAGTGTCCTGCAATTTTTCTGCCGATGTCTGAGATATTTCCGATCATTTTTTTATTACTTAAAATACTCAAGGGCAAAAATTAAAAATCACAAAAAATAGGGACATTCGTGCAAATGATCTAAATTTAGATGCATGTTTTCTATCATATTGATACTTTCCCTCTAATTTTGAATATCTAAATTTTAATTTTAAAATATTAAATTAATTTGATTTATTTAACTTCAAATATTAATCAAATTGACTTTTATAAAGTAGAACCTGCCAAATATTTTAAGACGAACAAAAATATAATTTAATTGGTTATAACATGCTTTATTTTTTCTAAATAACTACTCACTCCGTTTTAAAATAAGTGGTGATTTTAGTTTGAGCACGCCCTTTAAGAAAACTATTCATTCCTAGAAAGGAAAAAATATTTTTGCCCACTGACTCCTAATAAATATCTTGAAAAAGATGGAACTCTTTAATATTTTTTTGATTATGTAAATCTCTTTCCATTTAAATAAGGGTAAAATTGGAAGAATATCATTAGTGTCTTTTTGATTATGTAAAACACCACTTTATTTTGAAACAAAATCATTAGATTAAAATACCACTTATTTTGAAACGGAGGGAGTAACTAATTCCATTACAGTGAGACTAATTAGTAATAATAATAAGACGTGCAACATACTATAATGGATTAAAATACAAGTATTTTTTTCGTTCTAAAATAATTGTCATAATTATTTTTTTCGTTCTAAAAATACAAGTATTTTTTTCGTTCTAAAATAATTGTCATAATTATTTTTTAGAATCAAATGATATAAATTTAGATCATCATCTTAAGATATATTTTTTTAAATTATATTAATATGAAAAAGATTATAATTTATAATGCTTTTTTTATTTAGTTATAATTTTTAAATATTTAAATTTTAATTTTAATTTAATTTAATTTTAAAATTAGTCAAATTAATTATTAAAAAATAAAATATAATAATTATTTGGAAAGGAAGAAAGTATTAGTTATGTAAAAATCTTTACATTATCAGTTCCAAAATGTTCATGCCTTGTTTGCATTCATGATATTGTGCTCATGAAATTTTTGTGGGAAAACTATACACACTTCTTTGGTTCTTTTCTAACTTTTGGTCAATTTCAATTTACAATGTTAGGTTCTTGTTGTATCCAACTAAACACATTTAATATCAATTAATTATTCTCTTCATCTTAAATAGGTTGTTGCTTTTTCTAAAGATAATTACTTTTTTATAATTATTTATTGTTTTAGAAGTTTAATGTAAAATTAATTTTTTTTTTCTATTTTACTTTTAGGATAGACTTTTTTTTTAAGATTATAAATTTTAATTATTAAGTAAATATTTAATGGAGAGAGATTATAATTTAGATATAAATAAAGTTAAAATTATTTTTTTTTAAATTCCTCCTAATTAATATTTCTTAAGGAACATGTGAAGTAAAAAAAAAGGACAAATAATTTGAGATGGAGGGAGTTATAAATAATCACTTAACCATGCATATAATTATTGTGAATTATAGCAGGTTGTTGTATTACTTCATTCGCATTAAAATACTTGTCATATTTTTCATTTACACGTTTTTTAAGAAAACATTAATTAGAAAGATGTTTGACTATTTTACTCTTTTTATATGTTATAATTGAGGTATTTGTAACAATTACTCCTTCTTTTTAAAATAAGTGGTGTTTTCAGTTTGAGCACACCCCTTAAAAAAACTATTCATTTTTAGACAGAAAAATGTAGTTACCCACTTACCTCTAATAAATATTTTGAAAAAGATGTAATTCTTTAATATTTTCTTGATTATATAAAACTCTCTCTATTTAAATAAGGATAAAATTTGAAGAATATCATTAATGTTTTCTTGATCATGTAAAACACTACTTATTTTAAAACAAAATCAAAAGATCAAAATACTATTTATTTTAAAACAAAAAGAGTATTACAAAAAATAAAATAAAATTAATTTTATAACTTTTAAAATAATAAATGTTTTGAGATAAATATTTTTAATTTCGGACGGAGGAAGTAATGTTTAAGAATTGTCCCAACAATTCACAAAGTATGGAGTGAAAATTGATATTTTCTTGGTAGAAAAAAGATACTAGTAATATTGCAGAAGCTGCTTCTTTTTATTTTTCTCTTTCAATGCTAGGTACGTTTTTAAGGTCTGATTAATTTAAATTTTAGTTAGAAAATCTCATTAGGAGAAGGAGATACAGGTAAAATATTTTCAAACTCCGTATATTCAGAATTTGAATTTAAATTCTCTAATTAATTAAAAATTAAAAACATTAATTATCACTTCGCCATAACTTTTAAAATTATAAACTTTTGACTTATTTTATTGTTTTGATTTAAAATAAATGCTTAAAATACTTTTTAAATCTATTCAAACACAATAAAAATATTTTAAAATTATTTTAACTTAAAAACACTTAAAATAATAGATTCTAAATACTACTTAATAAAGTAATTAGTGACCAATAATTCACCAAAAATGTATGGATCTGGTCTTTACCAAAATTAATGATGTTATTGCTGTGGTTGCTTTGCTTCAACTGGTTTGCTACTTTGCTGAAAGATACACCAATTTGGTTGAAATATAAATGTCAATGAGACGTAGCGCAGTGGTTCATTATATTTATATATGCAAATAATAATATATAGTTTCACTATCAGATTTGCAGATTTTCTGACGAATGAAAAACACAAAGGATTTGACAATCCGGGTGAATGTGTCAAAGGGAATGAAATCTCTTCTCGGAGCAGATTTGAGCTGCGTGACTTATAAAAGAATTTCAAAATTTTATTTATTTAATTTCTCAATGTACCTAGAAACAAAACAAAAAAAAAAAAAATAGTGATCCTCATGCACCCAAAGGCTTATAGTCTTTGATTAATTTTTAGGAGATTAAAGTTATTATTTTTTATATAAAGAATATTTATTTTAAAAAAAATAAGATGTTTAATTAAATTCTTTTAGTAAAAATAAATGTATTTGGAGAGTAATAGAAACGATTTTTCCCTCAAAATTATTTTTGTAAAAGGCAAATACACATACAAGCACTTTCAAGGAACTTGATCAAATGCATTGGTTCTCAAAAATGATTTTTAAATTTATTGATTAAATATAAATTAATTCTCAGTAAAAATACTTTTAAAAAAAATAATTTTCAAAATAAACTAATTTTAAAAATATGGCCAAAAGATTATTAAGCTAACAAGCTTACCAGTAAATATTTGTTTGTATTTATACGGGGTCGTATTGGTTCCTTATTCCCTATGATTAGAAGATATAATAAAGTGAAAATGAGTATTACGAATTCACCATAGTTACGTTACATAATAGTAAGAATTTACATTTAAATATGATGTCTGTTTTAATTGCTTAAATATATTTAAATATGATATTTATTTTAATTGCTTAAATATATTATATTGCATTATTAAATTCATTGTATGATGAGATTCTTATTTCTTATTTATTACTAGTTTTTAGACACGTGTTTTGCATGTGTATATCCACATTAAATAATTAAATATAGAGTTGCGATAAGTTCAAATTCAAAATAATTGAACTGGCGTTTTGGTTACCTTAGTTTGCTAATCATGCTTTGATGATGATTAAGTACAAAGCATGACAAGATCACCTAAATAAAATGAAAAAAAATAATCTAAAACTTACACAGAAAAGTGCAAGAATTACATAAAATACAAGTTATCATGCTGGGCATAAATATAAACCACGAGCCAAGAATAAATTTAATCTGCAGGTTTTAGCTGCTTCTATCAAGTTTATGGACATTTCATACAAACCCAAAATGCCAACAACAACAAAACAAAAAGGTAAATCAGAAAATTATTCGAAAAACTATCAAAAAGGAGAAGAAAGAATGCAACAACTTTATATTACCTATTAAAAGGTGTAGAATATGATCATGACACAAAAACATATATTTTTCATATTGAATCTGCTTAATGGTACAGATCTTCATTAGAGGATCGTATATAAATCATATTGTAACTGGTAGAAGCTTCGAAGATGACATAATTGGAAGGTGAAAAGGTAGTATATGAAATAATAATTAAAAAAAATTAAAAGTATAACTTACAATAATTACTGGCAGGTGAAACAATCCTCCTTATTTACTCGGTTCAATAAATGACTTTATTCATATATATATATATATATATATATATATACTAATAATAATTATATATTATCTATATTATATTAAAAGTGTGAAAACCCTTAGAAATATTGATTGAACTTTTAGCCCTTCATTAAAAGACATCGCAATAGACAAAATTGTCATTTACTAATTTCATATAATTATTATTTTTAATTATTTCCATCACTTTATTTTATCATATTATTTTTTTATTTATAACATAACTCTATTTGTGGGGTAATTAAATAAAGATTAAAAATTTGCCGATTTTTTTTTTCTTTTTGATAATCACAACTTTTTTATCTTATTTTATTATATTAGATTTTATACTTGTGGAATAACTCTATTTATAGTATAAAAAATAAAAATAAAAAATTTAAGGAAAAAAAAGGAAAAAACCTCCACGAAAGTTGTTTGCCCTTTTTTATTTGAAATTTTTTCTTTCTTTTTTTCCTTTTCGATGGTTTAGAATTTTTATAAAAGTTCATCTTTTTTTTCATCCCTTTTTCATAGACACGAAATATTATTATTTTTTTCTTTGTGATAAAAAAAAAGTTTTCCTTTTTAATAGTAATATTTTAATATTTTTATATTTTTAATTTTATTTATTTATTTTATAAATTATTCAATTTCTATAAAAGAATTTACAATTGCATAATTAGATTCATCAACTCTATTATATCAATACCTTTGATTCAATTTCCAACCTTGTATATTTTCGTGTTAATCTATCTTTTTTTCTTTTTATGAATATTCTTTTTTGTGGATTTGAAAAAATATAATAGTAATTGTTATGCCACCTCAAGTTATTTGTATTCAAATAATTTAACTTAGATTGTCTCATTTAGTAGAGTCTAATATTGATGTTACGTTATCTCCTTTAATTGAGTCTTATATTGATATTATGTGATTTAGTTTTTGTGTTATTTATAAATTATAACTGACATTCTTTATCTACTCATATATTCACAAGTCATCTCATAAAATAAATTTTTAATAAAATTATAAATTATTATAATTATAACTTTTGTGCACAATTTATTTTAGATAATATTGCAATGGAATCTGAAAAGGATTTCGTGAATAAAATTGTGCCAATTAATAACTTAAGGTGATATGATTCTAATTGGATAATAAAAGTCTTAGTAATTGGAGTAAGATTAGTAAAAGAGTATAAAAAGGGAACAAAGAAAGGCACGCGAACGACTACAACATTAATTGACAAAGAGGTAATTTTTTTCGTATTATATTCTGCATTTATATTTTATATTTTATTATTTTTTTACCATTAAATTTTAGTTTTTTGCACGGCACAAAAGTTTATGCTATATTTTTCAATAATTGTATATTGAAAAGTGAAAAAAAATATTTACAACAAAACAAGATTTGTTACATTATAAACTGACACATTAATAGTGTTAATCCTAATTTTGTATCAGTAAACAAGAAGATTGATGTGGGTGCAATGACAACACTATAGTTCAGGAATGTAACAATCATTTTTCTACTGTTATTTTTTTCAATCAATTTTATTTCGGTTGAAGATGTAATACAATCTTCCGATGGAATAATCTTTTTGGTAATTTCTTATAAGCACGAAGGTCCTTATAAATTTTAATTGAACTTTTTGCCTTTATTAAAAGATTTTACAACAGATAAAATTGTCATTTATTATTTCCCACAATTAGTTGTCATTTAATTATTATAGACCTTTATTAATTTGTAAAAGGTAAAACTCCTAATATTTAGTATATTAAAATTGGCTAAAAATTTTCTTCTTAAATCTTTCCTTATTTGAACTATATTAAAAGTCCTAACATTTAATACTTTCAATTACAATTTTGTTAACTTATATATCAATTCATTATTTATTAAACTAACTAATTATCTATTAACACATTTTAATGCGAAAAAAATAAATTAAAGAGTGTAATTTTATTATGTATTAATACGTGAATTCCTTTTTCTTCTTTTCTTCTTTTAAAAAAATTACATAATAAAAAAAATTATAAACACATAACATACTGTAAGTTGTTACAATTAAAAGAGTACTCTTATTATTCACTCTCTTTAGTTAAAATCTACACTATTTTTTCTGTTTCAATTAATATGTTCGGCTAAACACATAGATTAAGAGAAGAGAAAAAAATTAAGCTGAAATCATCTCATAAAGACTAAAATAAAAAGTTTAAAATTAGATTATTAAAATCAGTTTAAAGTACGAAGGCTCGTAACAAAATATAATTCACCTTTTTACCTTTAAAAAATAGTGTTCACACTTAACATAATAATTATTTAATTATTTTTTTAATATTTTATTATTTTAAAATTAATTAAATTTTATGTATTAATTCTTCATTATTTGAAATTTATAAAAAATATTAATATTTATATATACATATAAGACATGCATTTAACTGCTCGTGTAAAAGCAAATAATTGTTTTACCTTTCAATCAAACACATTTCCATGACGTTTTTGTTCATTGAACGAAGTATTAGAACAAACTGAAGAAAGAACTACTAGACTTGATCAAACTGTTAAACATAATCATTTATCAATTTGAAATTCATTTATTTTCTTTCTAAATTCTTATATTGTTATAAACACAACTTTCAAATATTATTTATGCTATTTTTATAAATTCATTATTATTAATATGAGAAACACGCGCAAAGCGCGCATGCTTAGACTAGTACTAATGAAAAGAGGAAATTCCTTATCTTAAAAATTGGATTATCATTTTGCTCCTGTAGTAAATTAAAATATAACAAAATATCTAATTAAATAGTAATATTGTACCATCAAATATCTAATATTATATATATGTTTATTAGTATTTACTTATTTTAACTTTTCACTTTTTGGCTTCCCACTTATATAGTAATAAATATATAAATATGATATGATATGATAAAATAAATATTTAATTATGTATTAATTAAATTTTAATTTAATAGAGGGACAAAATGGTAATCTAACTTTCAATTTAGGAGCTTCCCGCTTATATAACAATATTAGTCTAAATGTACACGTTTCACGCGTGTCCTGTTACACCCCATAAATTTTAAATAAATAAATAGCCTAAAGTCATGTTGGTTAAGGGATTTAGAAAGCAAAAAAAAAAAAAAATTAAATAGCAAGGTCGGCTTTTCCATTTAAAAGCAGCAAATTTCCAGCAAAAACAGGGCATCTTCATATGAGAACAATACCCACGACAATATATATAAATTTCCTTCCAATTACGCGATGAAACGCGGTCTAAACTCCGTTCCGGCTTAGGTACAGGTGTATAAAGCTGTAGAGAGCAATCCTACGGAGTTGGTTTCGTGAAATTTGGCCGTCGAAACGTCGTGCTACCGAGGTAAAGTAAATAGAATTTCTTTAAATTAGTACCAATGTGTTCCTAGCGTTGTAGTGAGCATTTATTCCTTCTGGACTATCGAGAAATAACGAGTTTTTGATCGTTTTTCGAAAGGTTGAAGTTTGGGATAAATATATATCAAAAGTGATAATTTCTCCCGAATATTAATGTATTTAGTTCTAATTGATGTGTATATGAATGTAGTTGGGAGAAACAACAGAAGTACCGACGGAAATCACATCGGTCAGTCGGGTACTTAGAAACCAGGTATGTAAAGTTATTCTTTCGGCAAGCCAGGAAGTACAGCTTAGAAAGTAAATAGAATAAAGGATATTAACCGATACCCAGCGTACAAGAACGATTCTAGTATAACTTCCAGCAAGCATGCTAGTACATTAATCACGTATCATGCGATAATCAGAATAGTAGATTTTCAGGCAATACGTAGTACATCTGTTGAGATTGTATCCAGTAGTAGATGGTACATTTTATGTTATTGAGCTATATCCAGGTATAATCAGATAGACAGATAAAGGCCAGGTAGCAGTTAGTCCAGCAGTCAGAAATAGTGTAAAACAGAATATAGTATCAGTTGTTTAATACAAACTGGCCTTGAGATACAAGAAGAGAATATGATTAGTATTTTTCATTTGAGCATGCTTGCTGTGTATGTGTTTTGTATGTTGAGACTTGTTGTGGCATGTGGGCACCCTTTAGCATCCCCACCGCCCCTGGGTTATAGCTGTGTCGATACCAGATTCAGATACCGCCACCAGCTGGGCGATGCCGTCCGACTAAAGGGCGATGATGGCCGACCACCATGATAATACGGTCCAGACCACCCTGCTTGCAGGGGTAGTTCAGTTTACTCTGCGCAGAGCTAGCACACCCTGTTTACAGGGGCAGACCACTCTGTGTGCACACCTGTGCCCAGAGGCAGGAGTCTTCGGACTCAGACACAGTTTATTGTCAGAGGCCAAGGCCTGAGCTACGTACCCAAGGGGGCCGGTAGGAGGAGCTCACAGTTATCAGATGAGTGGAGTGACTTGTTTTTGGTTGGTTTAGACCCGGGTAGGGGTAAATAGATTGCTTGCTTGGTTGGCACCTTCCGGCTTATGGGGGTCGGTCAGGTATTGTGTGTATTATTATGTATATTGATATGTGCTAGTAGATACTGATAGACAGAAGGACGACACGTCTTCAGGTACGCTCAGTTAGTTACAGAATGTATAAACTCTCCCAGTTATCCTCAGCTAGATAGACTCAGCTACTTCTTACTTAAATGTCATGTTATTGTGCTATTCGTTTCAGTTGCATATTTCAGTTTGCTTTACATGCTCAGTACCTGTGGTACTGACGCCCAGCGGGGCGCTGTATTGCTTGCCTGCAGGTACTCACGGACGAGGAGCCGATCCCTCGTGATTCCAGCCAGCCAGTGAGTCATCAGCTCCTGTCATCCGGAGTCTGATTCCCAAAGGTGTAGCTCCTTTTCTTTTGTTGTGCAGTATGGGTAGGTCGGGGCCCTGTCCCGATCATTTCTATTAGTTTCTTACAGTATTCGTAGAGGCTTGCAGTCTGTGTATATTCCCTGTGGTTAGTTGAGCCGGTCGTGTGAGGCCGTGCAGTCTGCTGTAGCTGTTTAGTATTTCAGTTTATGTTGGCCGTGTGGGGCCTTAGTTTGACAGTAGTGGTGACCTTGCCGGTCACGTAGTTTTACAGCAGTCTTGTGTTGAGTTACAGATAACTAGACAGCATGGTGGCCTTGTCGGCCCGCATAGGTTCCTTGTTACAAGTCTGTTTCTGGTTAGCTGTTGTTACAGGTACAGATGGCTACAGGCCAGTTGGCCGGAGGCTGTATTTACAGCTGTTATATAGCCGATTTGTTTCTTGAAATAGAGCCAAAGCCAGCCAAAGCACCAGATGTGCTCAGGCTGGATCATTTAGCAGTCTAGAGTCTAGCAGGCACCAGGTGCCCGTCATACCCCCCAAGGTGGGGTGTGACAAACTTGGTATCAGAGCAGTTCGTGTCCCAGGGAGTCTGCAAGCCGTGCTAAGTAGAGTCTTGTCTATGGATGTGTTGTGCACCACATACTATAGGCAGGAGGCTGCGAGGCATGTTAGGATTGTCACTCTTCTTTCTTATTCAGTCGTGCTATAGAGCGGTACAGTATAGAGTTGACTTTTGAAACTCACCACCCTCTTTGCTTACAGATATTATGGCAGACCAGTGGCACCCAGCTACAGGTAGGAGATTGGATACAACAGCGGGCGAAGGCACCAGTAGGATGCCTCAGTTACAGCCAGATTCCGCCCGGTCTGAGAGCAATATGGAGGCGTCATCTCGACCCTCCCAGCAGTCTCCGCCTCGCCAAACACCATTTGAGGCAGCACCGCCTCCCACAGCTCCTGCACCCACTTCATCTGATCAGGAGCTACGTAGTGCGGTGGTTATGTTGACTCAGATGCTAGCTGCTCAGCGTCAGCCAGCACCACCTACAGCAGCAGAATCCCTAGGTGGGCCAGGTAGTTCCAGGGTTAGAGAATTCTTGGCGTTGGGACCCCCTCAGTTTACTGGATCGGATTCAGCGAAGGACCCTCAGGACTTTCTGGACCAGATGCAGAGGATCTTTAGAGTCATGCACGTAACCCCAGCAGAATCAGTTGAGCTAGCAGTGTTCAGATTAAGGGATATTGCTGTTTTGTGGTATGAAAGTTGGGAGAGGTCTCGGGGAAGAGATGCAGCCCCTCCTATTTGGTCCAGTTTTTCAGAGGCCTTCCTGGATCACTACTTACCCCGGGAGGTCAGACAGGCCCGGATGGACCAGTTCTTACATTTAGAGCAAGGGGCTAGGAGCGTCCGTGAATATTCCTTGCAATTCGACTCCTTAGCCCGCTATGCTCCTGCATTTGTGGACACCATGTCGTCCAGAGTACACCGCTTTATTATGGGCCTGAATCCAGAGTACATAGAGACGTGCATGACAGCTACTTTGAGAGAGGACATGGACATAGCCAGGGTACAGGCCTTCGCACAGACAATTGAGGGCTTGAGGCAGCGACAGCGGGGTGACAGACAGGCGACTTCAGAGCAGCGCCGTAGGAGCAGACCCGCTGAGATGCAGAGGGAGATTCCTAGGGGGCCGAGACCACGGTTTTCAGATAGGCCACCCAGATATTTACCACCGGTACAACAGCAGAGGGGCAGGTTATTCGCTGGAGTCAGTCGGAGTCCGGTAGCAGTTCACGGACAGTAGCCTCACCTCAGCAGCGGAGGGTGGAACAGAGTAGATTTGCATCCACCCCTTGTCCTATATGCCACCGACTACATTCTGGAGCCTGCAGGCAAGGCTTCCCAGGGTGTTATTACTGCGGACAGGAAGGGCATTTAATGAGAGATTGTCCAGCCAGGGGACAGGGTAGTCAGGATGATCTGGATAGAGCGTCAGCAGGGCCACGAGTTCCAGCAGCCTCAGCAGGGCGCAGACC
Source organism: Datura wrightii (assembly GCA_035772735.1). Classification (NCBI taxonomy): domain Eukaryota; kingdom Viridiplantae; phylum Streptophyta; class Magnoliopsida; order Solanales; family Solanaceae; genus Datura; species Datura wrightii. Next base: position 9,616,170 of record JASDFA010000009.1, read on the forward strand.
CTCAGGTTCAGGGAATAGGGGCCGAGGTAGACCAGGAGCCTCTGGCTCAGGTGCAGGCCCCAGCCGTACCTATGTATTACCGGGGAGGCAGGATTCAGAGGCATCTCCCGACGTGGTCACAGGTACACTGATTATTTGCTCATATCCTGTTTATGTATTGATTGATCCAGGGTCTACCTGGTCATATATTACACCATTTGTGGCTCGGAAGTTGGGTATCGAACCAGAATTGCTTCAGCAGCCCTTTTCAGTGCTTACACCGGTCGGTGACTCGATTACAGCTAAAAGAGTTTACCGGGGGTGTACGGTAGAGGTTGCTGATCGTCAGACCACAGTAGACTTAATAGAACTTGAGATGGTCGACTTCGATGCCATTATGGGTATGGACTGGTTAGTGTCATGCTATGCCAACTTAGAATGCTGGACCAAGACGGTCCGATTTCACTTTCCGGGGGAAGCAGTGCGAGAGTGGAAAGGGAGTACACCTACGCCGAAAGGTAGGTTTATTTCCTACCTTAAGGCAAGAAAATTAATAGCAAAGGGATGTATTTACCATCTAGTTAGAGTCCAGGACGTTCAGGTGGAAACCTCCGACTCTTCAGTCTGTTCCAGTGGTCAATGAATTCCCTGACGTATTTCCGGATGAGTTGCCTGGTATCCCTCCCGAAAGGGAGATAGATTTTGCGATTGACTTGTTGCCAGGGACTCAACCTATATCCATTCCCCCGTATCGCATGGCACCAACTGAGCTTAGAGAGTTGAAAGAACAGTTAAAAGATTTGCTCGACAAAGGTTTTATCAGGCCTAGTACTTCCCCGTGGGGTGCGCCAGTTCTGTTTGTAAGAAAGAAAGATGGCTCACTCCGTATGTGTGTGGACTACCGGCAGTTGAATAAGGTAACGGTTAAAAACAAATACCTGCTCCCGAGAATAGATGATTTGTTTGACCAGTTGCAGGGGGCCAAATGTTTCTCTAAGATAGATTTGAGGTCCGGATACCACCAGGTCCGGGTTCGGGAGAGGGACATTCCAAAGACTGCTTTCAGGACCAGGTATGGTCACTTTGAATTTCTAGTTATGTCTTTTGGACTGACGAATGCTCCCGCAGTGTTTATGGACCTGATGAACAGCATATTCAGACCGTACTTGGATCTGTTCGTGATAATATTTATCGATGATATTCTGATATATTCTCGTTCAGAGACAGATCACCAGAACCATTTACGAACAGTACTCCAGATCCTTAGGGACCGCCAGCTATACGCCAAGTTCTCTAAGTGTGAGTTCTGGCTGAACTCAGTTGCCTTTTTGGGGCATATCGTGTCGGATGCTGGTATACAAATAGACACACAGAAAATAGAGGTGGTCAAGACATGGCCCAGACCTACCACTCCAACCGAGGTCTGCAGTTTCCTGGGTTTAGCAGGATATTATCGGAGATTTGTTGAAGGATTCTCCACTATAGCAGCACCTCTGACAAAGCTAACACAGAAAGCAGCAAAATTTCAGTGGACGGAGGCCTGCGAGCAGAGTTTTTAAGAATTGAAAGACAGATTGACCTCCGCCCCAGTACTAGCATTGCCAGAGGGAACAGATGGGTGTGCGGTGTATTGCGACGCTTCAGGTTTGGGACTGGGTTGTGTGTTAATGCAACATGGTAAGGTGATTGCTTATGCTTCCAGACAGCTGAGGAAACACGAAAAGAACTATCCGACCCATGACCTGGAACTGGCCGCAGTGATCCACGCTCTGAAGATTTGGAGGCATTATCTGTATGGCGTCCATGTAGACATTTTTACAGATCATAAAAGTCTGCAATACATTTTCACACAGAGGGAGTTAAATCTGTGGCAGCGTCGCTGGTTAGAATTGTTGAAAGATTATGATGTAAATATTCTCTATCACCCGGGAAAAGCTAATGTAGTAGCAGATGCCCTGAGTCGTAAGTCAATGGGGAGTTTGGCGTATTTGCGGCCCGAGAAGCGGGAATTAGCCAAGGAAATTCATCAACTAGCCGGTTTAGCCGTTCGAGTAGTGGAGACAGAAAATAACAGAACGGTAATTCAAAATTCTGCCGAGTCATCACTAGTAACAGAGGTAAAAGAACGGCAGTACGAGGACCCTGACTTAGTCCAGCTCAGAGATAGAATTCAGAAAGGTAAAGAGTCAGATTTCCAAGTGACTGAAAATGAAGTACTACGTTGTAAGGGCCGTCTATGTGTCCCGAATGTTTCAGGGCTTCGCCAGCAGATCATGCATGAGGTACATTACGCTCGTTATTCCCTCCATCCAGGAGCAACGAAAATGTACCACGATATCAGAGACATCTACTGGTGGCCAGGTATGAAATCTGAAATAGCTGAATTTGTATCTAGATGTCCTAACTGCCAGTAGGTGAAAGCGGAGCACCAGAAACCGGGCGGTCTGACGCAGGAAATAACTGTGCCTATGTGGAAATGGGAAGCGATAAATATGGATTTTGTAACAGGATTACCCCGTACCAGACGCAGAAATGATTCTATTTGGGTAATAATTGACATGCTGACAAAATCAGCTCATTTCCTGCCGGTGAAGGCTACCTTCTCAGCCGAGGATTATGCTGAGTTATACATCAGAGAGATAGTTAGACTACATGGAGTGCCGGTATCTATTATTTCAGACAGGGGAGCACAATTCACAGCTAGATTTTGGCAGTCGTTCCAGAGGGGTCTGGGAACGCAGATTAATTTGAGCACAGCATTCCACCCTCAGACAGATGGACAGGCTGAGCGAACTATCCAAACGCTCGAAGATATGCTACGGGCGTGCGTACTAGATTTTGGGGGTAGCTGGGATGAACATCTGTCGCTGGTTGAATTTGCTTATAATAACAGTTATCATTCAGCTATCCAGATGGCGCCCTTTGAAGCATTATATGGGCGAAAATGTAGATCGCCGGTGGGCTGGTTTGAAGTGGGGGAATCAACGTTGATTGGGCCAGACATCATTCAACAGTCAGAGGAGAAGGTAAAGCGTATCAGAGAACGCCTACTGACTGCTCAGAGCCGCCAGAAGTCGTATGCAGACATGTGGCGTAGAAATCTAGAATTTGCGGTGAACGACTGGGTATACCTGAAGGTGTCTCCGATGAAAGGGGTGATGAGATTTGGAAAGAAAGGCAAGCTTAGCCCGAGATTCATTGGGCCATATCAGATTCGGCGGAGAATAGGCCGAGTTGCATACGAATTGAACTTGCCTTCGGAGCTAGCATCTGTTCACCTAGTACTCCATGTATCTATGTTGAGGAAGTTCGTAGGAGACCCTTCCACAGTTGTTCCAGTTCAGGATGTCCAGGTCACAGAAGAGTTAGCATACGAGGAGGTTCCAGTAGCTATCTTAGACAGACAGATCCGTAGACTGAGAACTAAAGATATTGCGTCGGTCAAAGTATTATGGCGTAATAGGAACCGAGAAGAAATGACCTGGGAAGCCGAGGAAGACATGAAAGCCAGATATCCCCACTTATTCCAAGCATAGGCAAATGGGAGGTATGTTAGAATTGTTTTTCCTTATTAATGCTTATACTTCATATATGAAAGCAGACGATTGATTATAGATAGTTTTATACATGAATGTTATTATATCGTGTAGAGTACCTGTATTGGGCTTTTCTGCTTTTCAGGAATTATGAGATAGTCCATAATACAAAGGAAACTCTGCCAAAATTTTTCTAGAAACAAAGTTGAGTAAGTTGAGAAAGTCCTCTAGACAGAATGTCATTCGAGGACAAATGTTCTTAAGGGGGGGAGGATGTTACACCCCATAAATTTTAAATAAATAAATAGCCTAAAGTCATGTTGGTTAAGGGATTTAGAAAGCAAAAAAAAAAAAAATTAAATAGCAAGGTCGGCTTTTCCATTTAAAAGCAGCAAATTTCCAGCAAAAACAGGGCATCTTCATATGAGAACAATACCCACGACAATATATATAAATTTCCTTCCAATTACGCGATGAAACGCGGTCTAAACTCCGTTCCGGCTTAGGTACAGGTGTATAAAGCTGTAGAGAGCAATCCTACGGAGTTGGTTTCGTGAAATTTGGCCGTCGAAACGTCGTGCTACCGAGGTAAAGTAAATAGAATTTCTTTAAATTAGTACCAATGTGTTCCTAGCGTTGCAGTGAGCATTTATTCCTTCTGGACTATCGAGAAATAACGAGTTTTTGATCGTTTTTCGAAAGGTTGAAGTTTGGGATAAATATATATCAAAAGTGATAATTTCTCCCGAATATTAATGTATTTAGTTCTAATTGACGTGTATATGAATGTAGTTGGGAGAAACAGCAGAAGTACCGACGGAAATCACATCGGTCAGTCGGGTACTCAGAAACCAGGTATGTAAAGTTATTCTTTCGGCAAGCCAGGAAGTACAGCTTAGAAAGTAAATAGAATAAAGGATATTAACCGATACCCAGCGTACAAGAACGATTCTAGTATAACTTCCAGCAAGCATGCTAGTACATTAATCACGTATCATGCGATAATCAGAATAGTAGATTTTCAGGCAATACGTAGTACATCTGTTGAGATTGTATCCAGTAGTAGATGGTACATTTTATGTTATTGAGCTATATCCAGGTATAATCAGATAGACAGATAAAGGCCAGGTAGCAGTTAGTCCAGCAGTCAGAAATAGTGTAAAACAGAATATAGTATCAGTTGTTTAATACAAACTGGCCTTGAGATACAAGAAGAGAATATGATTAGTATTTTTCATTTGAGCATGCTTGCTGTGTATGTGTTTTGTATGTTGAGACTTGTTGTGGCATGTGGGCACCCTTTAGCATCCCCACCGCCCCTGGGTTATAGCTGTGTCGATACCAGATTCAGATACCGCCACCAGCTGGGCGATGCCGTCCGACTAAAGGGCGATGATGGCCGACCACCATGATAATACGGTCCAGACCACCCTGCTTGCAGGGGTAGTTCAGTTTACTCTGCGCAGAGCTAGCACACCCTGTTTACAGGGGCAGACCACTCTGTGTGCACACCTGTGCCCAGAGGCAGGAGTCTTCGGACTCAGACACAGTTTATTGTCAGAGGCCAAGGCCTGAGCTACGTATCCAAGGGGGCCGGTAGGAGGAGCTCACAGTTATCAGATGAGTGGAGTGACTTGTTTTTGGTTGGTTTAGACCCGGGTAGGGGTAAATAGATTGCTTGCTTGGTTGGCACCTTCCGGCTTATGGGGGTCGGTCAGGTATTGTGTGTATTATTATGTATATTGATATGTGCTAGTAGATACTGATAGACAGAAGGACGACACGTCTTCAGGTACGCTCAGTTAGTTACAGAATGTATAAACTCTCCCCAGTTATCCTCAGCTAGATAGACTCAGCTACTTCTTGCTTAAATGTCATGTTATTGTGCTATTCGTTTCAGTTGCATATTTTAGTTTGCTTTACATGCTCAGTACCTGTGGTACTGATGCCCAGCGGGGCGCTGTATTGCTTGCCTGCAGGTACTCACGGACGAGGAGCCGATCCCTCGTGATTCCAGCCAGCCAGTGAGTCATCAGCTCCTGTCATCCGGAGTCTAATTCCCAGAGGTGTAGCTCCTTTTCTTTTGTTGTGCAGTATGGGTAGGTCGGGGCCCTGTCCCGATCATTTCTATTAGTTTCTTACAGTATTCGTAGAGGCTTGCAGTCTGTGTATATTCCCTGTGGTTAGTTGAGCCGGTCATGTGAGGCCATGCAGTCTGCTGTAGCTGTTTAGTATTTCAGTTTATGTTGGCCGTGTGGGGCCTTAGTTTGACAGTAGTGGTGACCTTGCCGGTCACGTAGTTTTACAGCAGTCTTGTGTTGAGTTACAGATAACTAGACAGCATGGTGGCCTTGTCGGCCCGCATAGGTTCCTTGTTACAAGTCTGTTTCTGGTTAGCTGTTGTTACAGGTACAGATGGCTACAGGCCAGTTGGCCGGAGGCTGTATTTACAGCCGTTATATAGCCGATTTGTTTCTTGAAATAGAGCCAAAGCCAGCCAAAGCACCAGATGTGCTCAGGCTGGACCATTTAGCAGTCTAGAGTCTAGCAGGCACCAGGTGCCCGTCATACCCCCCAAGGTGGGGTGTGACATGTCCCTCGTATTAATAAGAATAAATTTATAAAAATAGCATAAATAGTATTTAAAAGATGTGTTTGTGTAACAATATAAGAATTTAGAAAGAAAATTATGAATTTCAAATTGATAAATGATTACGTTTAAGAGTTTGATCCAATCTAGTAGTTCTTTCTTCGATTTGTTCTAATATTTATTTCAATAAATAAAAACATCGTAGAAATAGCGTTTGATTGAAAGGTAAAATAAATATTCACTTTTAAATGAGCATTTAAATACATGCATTATATATATGTGTGTGTGTATATATATCTATATATCTATATATATATATATATATATTTTCTATATATTTCAAATAAGAAAGAATTTAATACATAAAATTTAGTTAATTTTAAAATTCTAAATATTAAAAAAATAATTAAATAACTATTTTATCAAGTGCGAACTTTATTTTTAAAAAGGTAAAAAGGTGAATGATTTTGCTACAAGGCTTCGTACTTTAAATATCTAATAGCAAATTAATTTTAAAATTTTCACTTTATCTTTTGTGAGATGATTTCAGCTCATTTAATATTCAATTAATTAAAACAACTTAAAGTATGTTATGTTTCTTAAAAAAAATTAATTATAACAATTTTTTTAAAAGAAGAAGAAGATAAAGGAGGAGGAATGCACGTATCAATATATAATAAAATTATACTCTTTAATTTATTTTTTTGTATTAAAATATTGTGATGGATAATTAGTTAGTTTAATAAATAATTGATTGATATATAAGTTAACAGAATTGTAATTGAAAGTCTTAAATATCAGGACTTTTAATATAGTTCAAATAAGGAAAGATTTAAGAAGCAAAATTTTAGTCAATTTTAAAATATTAAATATTAGGAGTTTTACTTTTTACAAATTAGTAAAGATCTATAATAATTAAATAACAACTAATTGAGGAAAATAGTAAATGACAATTTTACCTATTGTAAAATTTTTGAAGATTGTATTGCATCTTCAAATAAAATAAAACTGTTTTAAAAAGTAACAGTAGAAAAGTGAGTGTTGTATTCTTGAACTATAATGTTGTCATTGAACACAATATCAATCTCCTTATTTACTGATGCAAAATTAGCATTAACACTATTAATGAGTCTGTTCATGATAAATATTTTTTCACTTTTCAATATATAATTATTGAAACGTATAGCATGAACTTTTGTACCCTGCAAAAAATTAAATTTTAATGGTCAATATACATACATACATACATATATACATACATACATGTACATACATACATGTATATATATATGTGTGTGTGTGTGTGTGTGCGTGTATATATACATACAATAAAAATAGATAAGAACTCAAACATACATATGTAAAAATATAAAATATAAATATAGAATATAATACAAAAAAAGATTATTACCTCTTCGTCAGTTATAGTCATTCATGTGCCTTCCTTTGTTCCCTTTCTATACTCTTTTACTAATCTAACTCCAATTACTAAGACTTTTATTATACAATAAGAATCATATCCCCTTTATTAATTGGCACAATTTTGTTCAAGAAGTTCTTTTCATATTCCATTGCATTATTATCTAAAATAGATCGTGCACAACAGTTATAATTATAATAACTTATAATTTTATTAAAAATATTATTTTATGAGATGAAGAGATTACTTTACCTGAATAGATAAAACTTGTGAATGTATGAGTAGATGAAGAATGTCGGTTAACATGGTATCAATATTAGACTCAACTAAAGGAGACAATCTATGTTAAATTATTTTTGAATACAAACAACTTGAGCTGCATAACAATTACTATTGTGTTTTTCAAATCCACAACATAAGAAAAAAATCATAACATGAAAAAATAAGAAAATAGATTAACACGAAAACATACAAAGCTGGAGATTGAATAAGAGGGGTTGATGTAGAAGAACTGATGAATTAAATTATGCAATTATAAATCCTTTTATAGAAGCGGAAGAATATATAATCAAAAAGAATTTGAAAGTATAAGAATATTAGGACACACTATTAAAAGGGAAAAAAAGTTCTTCAAAAACTAAAAAACAAATTGTAACTATGAAAAGGAAAAAAAAACTTTTGTAAAATTGTCATAGGATCAAAAAGGAAAAAATAAAATAAAATTCCCAAACAAAAAGGAAAAAAATACTTTCGTGCATGCAAGTGTATGTGTGTTTTGTTTTTATTTATTTATTTATTTTAAGATTTACCCTATAAATAGAATTATGACATGAGAAGAAAAAATAATATAATAAAAAAAGATAAGAAAATTCGTGACTATCAAAAAGAAAATTTGATGAAATTCTTTTATTTGCTTTTAGATTTATACCACAAATAAAGTTATGTCATAAATAGAAAATCTAATATGATAGTTGAAATAATTAAAAATAATAAATTTTATAAAAATAGTAAATGATAATTTTTTCTATTGCGATGTCTTATAACGAAGGATAAAAAGTTCAATAAATATTTCTAAAGGCCTTCGTACTTTTAATATAATATAAATGATATGATTTATTAAGTCTTTCTTACTCCTTTTTCCTATTTTTATATTTAACTCCAATCCATAATTGTTCTTCCTTTTTGTCTGCGCTATTCAACTCCTCCTACACAGCTTAGTTTGTGTTCATGATTTTCTTTTTGTTTTGGTGTAATCTTTTTTTCTTTCACCCGTGTCCGATATTTGCATTAGAATCATTATTAATTCAGATCACGTGTTGCAGCATTTATTATTTTCTGATGTAATCTGTTATAGCTGTTAATTGCTTTTCTGATTATACTGACTTTATGAAGGAAAAAAAATTGACATTCAACTATGGACACTGGACGGGGATTCGTTCTCTCAAGTAGTTTGTATGCCAAATAATTGTAAGCTATAGTTTCTTTTTAAAAAAAAGTTCTATTAGTAATGGTACAATTGATGCAGACAAAACCAAAAAATAAATATAATTAGTTCACGTCAAACAATACAATCTGTCCTAATACTCTGTTTGCAAATAATAAAACATAATATAATATAACACAATACATTATAAAATAGGTAACCTGTAAAATAATGGATAACAGTCATACAGACGGGGTGTAATACGAGGCAAACATGTCTTCTGCAAATTATTAATTCGATCCTGCACTGATTTAAACTTTTGCAAAAATGAGATTTCTATCCTATTTTTTGCTTTTTTTCAAAGACAGAAACAGAATCCTGCAGAGTTTTGAGTTTTGAAGAACTTGCAGAAAGTGCAAATACTGGAAAAGATGTTCCACCAAACCAACACTAATCAAAACTAACAAAAGAATTTCGCAAAAATCTTTTTCAAGTCAACCAAACAATCGAACAAAAAAGTAATGACACGAACTAATTGTTTTCTTAATTCTAAGACAGGAATATCATTTAAAGGCAAAGGGCCAAAAAAACAGATTCAATAAGTAATGGACACTTTCACAGTGGAAGAAGAAACAATTTACACGGAGAATGAATTTCTTTTACTATATGATCGAGATGAACAGGCCACGGAGGCAATCCACAGATAACTTCAAACTAAAAAGTTCCACCACGGACCTCTATAACGAAAAGATCCCAAAATCAATCCTGTGCATGATGGTAGAATCTACAAATACATCTAACCAAGCCAAGACAGGAAAAATGTTGATATCGTCTTTTCTTTAAGCTGGCTGATGTTTACTGCTGTCTCTCATGATCTCCTAAAAGAGCTCCATCAACTGTTGTGCAACATCTGCAGTAAAAAGCATGTATATGGTGAATTCCACAAGCAAGTACAACATTTTAAAGGGTAGATTCAGCACATACAATGCAAATTCCTTATATATAAGACATAATCTTGGGGCTGACATCATTGCCAATCAAAAGATTCATGTGGACATTCAGAAAGTTTCTGTTTTATCTCAAGTCTATCTAGCTCTCTGTTTGAGGAGCCACAAAAACTAGATAAAACTAGAACTGGTCCATTTCCATCTTTTGTTGGGCATGATTGTTTAGTTTCAATTGAAAGAAAACTCCAGATTTCCTGGTGCGCTAAACTCCCACTATGCACAGGGTCCGGGGAAGGGTCGGACCACAAGGATCTATTGTACACAGCCTTACCCTATATTTCTGCCCATATAGCAAAATTAGAGGACAAAACACAGTGCAACCTAGATGGATCAGAGCCTAGTATACTCTATAGCTTGAATCCACCTCCCCTTAATTGTTAAGCATCACCTAATTAAAGCCAAAACTGGAGAAACTACAATCCACAAAAACTTGTCCTACTATGATCCAGAAAAGGAAACTAGCTCTCAATAAATAAAAACCAATCTTTTGCCCAAATACTGCAGCCAATAACTAGATATTACTTAATGTTCTGTGACGTATACATTATACCTCTAAGCACACTTGGTGATGTTTGAAACTCTTTCCAGACAGAATGATGTGAAGAAAAATCCATGTTCAGAAATTTTGACGCAAGATAAGCAGCCCCAGCAGCAATCTGGTAAGGCTTGAACTGAAGCCAGAGTGAACTTCGGAGCCTGCAAAAGGAAATCAACTAAGAATAGGACACGACTAGTGCTTCACAAAATTTACTTCCCTGAAAACTATATGGATAGGCAAGATCTGCAGGAACACCATGTCTTTTGTTAGCCACATTTGCAGAACAGCATGGATCCAAAACTTTTCAAAAAGTACATTGGCCAATAAACAGTTACCCGAATACAAGTCTAATACATTTAACAGATCCATTAACAATTGTTTGAGTCATGAGGAAAAGCCAAAAGAGCAAGCCGAGGCAACTTTCTCTTACCAACTACGAAAGCAGCAACCGAGTTGGAAAAATCCAAGAATCTTCTGCACAATGTTGAGAGAGAATGAAATATATAACAAACATGTTGTACTCATCTAGAGTGCACCGACTCCTAGTCCCAGCTCCGCTGCAGCAGCATAACCCCAGAAATATATGTACCTCATATACCACAATAGACAGACGGAAGCGACGACTGTTGCGTTCTTTTTCACTACGATCCCCAGGTAAAGGACAATGGAACTTGTGGACTTGCCAGCTTTGGCCCTCACTTTTAATATCACTCATACTGTAGGACATTTAAATGACTTTCTACCATATCTACTATGGACGAACTAACAGAATTACCCAGAAACGAGACTCCACTATTCCCTGCCCAAAAGTTAGTGCTAGAAACCTAAACAGAACACCCACAAATCAGCTATCCACTGAATGATATTACGAAGACACTAACATGTGGATAATTAGCGCGCACTACAACTACATTATTTACCAATAAGTAGGCATTTTTCCTAATTACACTTCTCTCTGTCTGGCAACCTACAATCTTGGAAAATATGCCGCCCAATCCACTTGCCAAGCCAAAAGGAGAAGAAAGAGCGGGGAGGAGTGGAGGTTCGTCATCTGAAGTAACAAGAGTGCGAGGAGGAGGGAGGTTCCTCATCTGAAGTAACACTTGAATGTTATGGCAGTATAATTCATAAGGACTTCAAGAAAACAGATTCCATAAAAAAGAGAGAAGTCATCCTTAATCCTTCGGGACTCTTTGAATCTATATAACATGTGTGTATAGTGTATCTATGTGCGTGTATATATATTTTTTATGAAGTATATGTATAATAATTTTTTATGAAGTATATGCATGTGTGTGCGTATGCATAAAAATTGCTTTCAAGCCACTATGGTGCTAACACTTCAGAAAGTAATGGATTGGCACCCATATACCCATATAGATGGTAAAGAGGTGCAAAGATCTAATGAAGAAATTTTACACATTAGAGTTCCACCTCAGCATAACAATTTTCTCTGTGCATTACAAGGTCTTGCAACAAGAACACCTTAAGTGAAAGTCACTGCTCTAAATAACAAACTTGGAACTAAGAAAAACAAGCATATATGTACATATAACATATGTATATATCAATATACTTTCTGTAAGTAACATAATGACTTCTTTGTTGTGTGTATATGTGTGTATTATATGTATAATATGGGTGGTATATATAATAATATAAAACTTAGGACAATGATTTTAAGTTACCAAGTAGTTGAGGAAAAAGCAAAAACTGCAGTAACACCTCTCATTAACCCAAAAATTACTTGACCTCAGCAACTTTGTCATCCAATCTTGCTAGTGCACGTGTGCTGATTATATTAGGACTTCCACAGGTTAAAACACTAACAATCAACACCACTACTTGACCCCCCGGTAGGAATCATTGCCACTTAATTGCAATATCCAAGCACATCAAGACAGACCACCAATATAGGGCGCTAGCCATACAGCAGCAAGGCAATGAAAGAGGAGGCAGATTAGGTTCTCCAATATCTGCTCATTGAACGAACCTAGCTTGTCCATTGGAGTTGGTCATGTGCCCAAATGGAAAATATGAATAATCCGATCATTTTCCAGAAAACAAGAACAAGCCTCCACGATCATCCTATCGATGCTATTTGAAAGGGAATAGAGAATCAGATGCGGGCGACAATCATTAATACATCTGTCAATTGGATGATGAATCCTGCCAGTAACCAGTTCCGCTAGATGTGTGCCTATGGAGGGCACGAGTGCATAAACAACCAGCAGAAATTGAAAAGCTAGATTAAACATGTGACTGGTAGCTGAAGGAGAGAAGATCAAGATGATCAAGAAGAGAAGTAGGAAAATTCTGGTTCTAGTTTTTCCAAAAGAGAGGGAGCATCGAATGGAGTCTGGTAACCAAAACAGCAAGCCCCAGATCATGGCACACTTCAGTAATAGAAGAAGGGCAATTACATGCTGTCGAGGAGGAAAGAAGAAATGGCATGATAACCTTTCCAAATTATCAAACCAGAAAACAATAGTCTACTCAGACCTGCTCTGCCACAAAGGTTACTACACCTTCCAGATGTTACCTTGTTTTATACCACCATGCTTTAGGAATAGTTTTTTGCCTCAAGAAGATGAGAACTTCTAAAATCTGTATTCATCAGTTCCAAAATCTGGACTACCCATACCCTACCATTGGGCAGTCAAGAACACAACACCAACCCTTGTAGAGTTCCCAGTCAGTATCACTAGCATCTTATAAGGACAACATGTGGAATAGGCTACATGAAGATAAAAAGTGTATGAGGACTCCACATCATTTGAACATGAAAAACATAAAGTATCATGGCAAACTTCTGGATCATCTGACATTCTTCTAGGTCAATGGCCATACTATTAAGATGTCAGCATGGAAAAGCATCCACAAGAAATGGCTAGTTTTAACTTCAGACTGTAAAACAAAACATTTGATGTACAGCAATCAACCGCCAGCAAATATCATACAGGTGAGCAAGCTAATCCTTTTATAGACCCTGCAATTGTATGGCAATCCAAAAGATCAATATCACAAGCCAGAACGGGTAGCTAGAGCAATCAAGGGAGAGAAATTTCATATTTACACAAGTTACAAGCAGTTGTAGATCTAAAACAAGTCATAAGTTGGATGAGAACTTGTCATCCAGATACCTTGAAATATTGAATCCCTTTAGCTCAACACTTTGGTATTATTAGGGGAATCTACAACCTCTGGAAAAGAAGCTATAATAACAAATAAAACAAAAGGTTCCAACAAAAATCAACTTTGATTTCCGAACCATATTATCAATCATAATAGAGTTTGATAAACTTACCCTTCACTGACAAGATGCAGTGCCAGATTCACCAACACTGTTTCAGAAAGCCCTAATTTTTCAAGGGTGGATGTAAGAGGTTCATATGGATGCTGCACATTCAGTTCAAAATTTAAAGTGGTCAATATCATCTGTTCAGCCTCAGTAACGCGTTCACGGTACTGCTCAAACCAGTCCTGCCAAAAAAAACACCATATAAATGCACTAGAAGCATGCTCAAAGCTTCACAATCTTGCCAAACGAAGGGTATTAAGGATGATCAATGATGCACAAAGACAAAGCAGAATTGCTAACCACAGGTAGAAAATATGATAGAACTGCAAGATCCTGCTTGTGGAAAATTTCACATGAGGCCCTCAGAACATTGTTGAGAGGTCGTGCAGTCTCTTCTGACTTTGCCGCAAGAAAGAGAGCAGCAGTAGCAATCAACTGCATACATCATTAAAATACTATAAATTAGCCAGGCATTGGACATAATGAAGCAGAAGTACAGAGCAAAAATATAGCAATTTTTAGTGCAATAAACAATGAACTCACAAATCTGTCATGACATGCATGTGATCGCCTCACAAAGAAGCGGTGACAGAGAACCATGGCAGTTCCTATAGTGGTCTGTGGCCTGCAAGCAGGTACAAACAAACATTAGTTCCATCGGATAATAAATTCATAGGATCAAAGCAACTTATGCTAGCAATCCTCCTGAGGAAACTAGGAGAAGACAAATCCCAAAAGCTTAAGATCCCGTTTGAAGTAAAGTTTGCAAACTTGTGTAAGATACAATTGATTTAAGTCTCAAATGGAAACTTACAGGTCCAAGCGAATTCCAAGGTTCTGAAGGAAAGCACAATATGAGTATCGCAAATGTGCTTCATGCATTGCATCAATGCCATCTTTCCTGGATGGAGAGCATTTCTCAATTTCCTCTTTAGACATAAAAACATTATCAGTTTCGGTATCTTCAAGCCATGAGCGGTCGCGCTTAGAGCATGTGGGTGCGCTTGCATCAGAACGAGGTCTAGAAGTACTGGCAGTAATGGCTGAATTATTGTTACAGGTTGAATAGGAATCATCATACATTCTGGAATTCCTCAAAGGAACATTATAGCATGTGCTTGGCTGGTTGGAAGGAACATCTTTACATGCATTGGGTGCTTGAGAGTACCTGCCACTGCTTTCCCAACCAGAAGCTGAGCACTTCCTCCTCTTCAAAGAAGGTTCAGCCTCAGGCTGTATGAAATTATCATAACTGTAGCCATACTCCCTAAAATATCTACTCACATCATGGGAACTATTAGAGTTGAAAAGATGGCTAACATCAGTGTTATAATGGTTGTAAGCGGAGGAATGGACTGTTCCACTCATCTGGTTTCTACCATAGAAAGACCTAGAGTCTCCATGAAAAGGGCCACCTTGTGAATAGTAAGTCTGGGCGAGAGCCATAATTCCTGTTCAATTCAAAAATAAAAATCAGTACAATTGCATCAATTTCTCTTAACACAAAAACAGACATTCAATCTGGTATACTCAGTGAACTAACATGAAGCTCTACTCTCTTAAAGCCTAAAAAGCATACAAAACAGAACTTCCATACTAAATTACATTGTTTTAAAAAAAAACATAAATAGAGCAAAAAATTAAGACCTTTCCGCAGAGCCAGTTCCATCCAAAACCCATTAATCGACACAAAGTCAGGTTTATCAGCCTGCAAACATGATCGCTGAATCTTTCTATCCTATCTAAAACTAGACTCAAATATAACTACAATAAGAGCTACCTCAAATTAACTTTCATAACTACCACAAAACTGACACCAACGATTTTTTTCTATAATCTCACGAGACAACAATAGATCATCTGATTTATTCGGAGGGAAAGAACACCTCACTCTGACTCAAAATTCGTTTTAATTCTAAAAAAAATATGAAATAAACAAACTTTAACACCCAAAAATCGATCCAAACAAGTAATCCTGAATACTCTGAATAATACCAAAAATTTTCAACAGCCGATTTTGAAAAAAATAGAAAACCTTAACCAACCGCAGAAATACTTATGTATCATAAAACTTACGGGTATTATCATCATCCAAAGGAAAATTTGAATTAGCTCATGTACATATATTAGAAATATCAAAACTACTCAAGAAAGTACCAATCTTGCAAGAAAAGAACGTCTTCAAAGCTAAGGATCACATAGATCCTCGAAAATCAAAAAAATTTAAACGTATAATTATCAATCAAGAGAGAAACTAAAGTAGATAAAAGATCTAAATGGAGGAAAAAACGGAAATTACCTGAATATAGCAACGAAAAAGAGATCGAAAGGCTCCGTAATTGATCGGAAGAATCGGCAAATTTCACAAAGAATTATGAGATGATGGAAAAGGGAATCGGTGATTGCTTGAGATTAGGGTTTGGAGATTTGGTGAAGATGGTAAACAAAAAGAATGAGAGAGAAGAGAGAATATGTGGGTAATTTATTTGGAAATTTGGAAAAGAAAGCGGTTATTGTGCTATCTTGAACTACTCGTTTTTTCTTTCATCACTCTTTTCAGTCCATATATTTTGATGACCTATAAAGTATTTCCTAGTTACTCTTTTTTATTAAAAAGTTTTATATAATCTCAAATTTTAAATATTTAATTAAGAATTGATTTTATTTATTTTATTTTATTATAATTTTTATTTTTTTAAATCGAAAGTCTATGGAAAACAGCTTACAGTTTTTTAATTTATTTTTGAAATAAGAATAAATTCTACGTATATTCTATTTTCTTCGTTTCAAAATAAATAGTGATTTTAGCTTATGCACACCCTTTAAGAAAACTACTCATTCCTAGAAAGAAAAATTTATATTTACTCACTTATTCCTAATAAATATCTTGAAAAAAATGTAACTTTTAAATATTTTTTTAATTTTGTAAAATTCTCTCAATTTAAATAAGATTAAAATTAAAAAAATATCATTAATATTTTTTTGATTATGTAAAACATCATTTATTTTAAAATAAAATCAAAAGGCTAAAACATCACTTATTTTAAAATAAAAGAATTAGTATTTTGAGATTACAGTGAATATATTATTATCGTTGTTGATCATAATTTTTATTGATTTTGTTAGTTGAATTTAACTATAGAGATATGAATACAAAACTGGTCATTTTATTTTGATTTATAATTTCTTTATTTTACAAAAATTAGTTATTCTATTTAAGAGAAAACGAAAAGAATGATAAAGTAGTTAAGTAAAATCTTCTCTAGCGCTCCTACTTTCATTATGTTTTAATCTTGTAAGTAAATAAATACCTAACCTTTTTTGTTAAAAAATAAATACCTAACCTAATGGGTCTTTACTTGTCTTTTTTTTTCTTCATTTGATATGATAAGATTATGGACAAATAAAAAATAAGAAAAAGAAATTAAGATTTAAATTCTGTGTTATCTGAATATAAATGACTATGATAAAATTTATTGGTTACTGTAAATTTGCAAGTTTATCATACTATAAAATTCTTTTCAGTTTGTATAATTTAATTTTCTTTTTAATTTTTTAGTAAATTTTCTCTAGTACACGTACTTTGAATTTGATTCTCTCCTAATCTTTAAATAAATACCTAACCTAGTTGGCCTTCAGTCAATTTTTCTCTTTTTCTTCATTGAATATGATGAGGCTATGAATAAAGAAAAAAGTTACTCCTTGAGATATTAAACTCTACATTATTTGAGTATATATTCTCCTCTTTATTTTTATTTATCATGTTTTATTTTTTAAAAATTAAATTATATAAATTTTAATTAATATTTTAAAAAAATATTATCATATTAATATGAAAAGAATTGCAACATACGTGAATTTTAGTAGTTTCGTTGATTGACTACCCACATTTTTATAGTGTTGGTGAGAATTCAATTCTAATAAGAAAATAAACATCGACAGACTACCTATTAAATAATATGGATCTTTGTGCACTTTCCATAATTTTTTCCTTTTTAGTTTTTTGGTAAATCTTCTCTTCTCTTGCACTCCTATTTTGATTTCTCTCCTAATCTTTAAACAAATACCAAATCTAATTGGTCTTCACTCGACTTTCTTTTTATGAGATTTTTCATGCATATAAATTATTGTAATAATATCAATAAGATTTACCATTAGCTAGTACAAATACGAGTTTTTCATACTATAGATTTTTGTTTTATAATCTAATTTTCTTTAAAATTGTTTTTTATCCTTAAATAAATAATAAGTATATTTCAAATCCCCAATAAACTTATCCCTCGCGTAGAAAAAAGAATAAAGGAACTATTTGAAAACTACTCCAACCTAATAATTGTTTCTTTTTACTTTTAAACTTGAACTAAAAGGAGTTTTGAAAAGTCAGCATGAAGCTACTTCTTTTTTCCTTTCTCTTTACTTTATATATGTGTATTGAATTCGGTGGGCGTCTGATTATAAAAATTAAATATTATTTATTTTATTTTAAAAAATTAAAATTACAGTTGTGTTTGGTTATAGCTTTTGTAAAGAATATTTAGAATTTAAAAGTATTTTTTAAAATATGATCTATACCCCTAAATTTTAAAAAACTAGCAAAATCGTTTAATTTGACTAATTTATCTAAAACATACAATCAAATATGTTTTTAAAGAGTAATATCTCATAATCGATAGTCACATGATATAATAAATTAGATCTCATATACTCATAATATTTTTTCACTTTATTTGAAATTTTTGAAGATAAAATTGTGTTTGGATATAATTTTTGCAAATAATACTTGGTAAATAAAAAAAAGATATTTTTATAAAAAATAAAAAATAAAAATTTTCTGGTAAAGTTTGAAAAAGAAAATTTAGTGAAAATGAAAAAATCAAAAGAGAAAATAGAAAAAAGATTCTCCTGACCAAGCAAATTATTATTTTTTAATTCCCACTCGGTGTCCTATATCCGCATTAAAACTTAGATTATAATCGGATTGCCTATTTGCAAAGCCTATTATAATAACAGTGCTTCTAATAAAATTTTCTACATACCCAAGATTCAAATTCAAAATTTTTTAATTAAGCATAGAATGTGACTAAATAAAATCTTATTTTCCCTTTCGCGTATGAAGATTTAATTCCCTTTATGTCGTGAGGCAATTGACGTACGAAGGTTAGCAAATTTAGATAGAAGAGATATGGCTAAGCGAGGAACATGCTGCTGGGGAAGTTTTCACAGAGATAAGCCATTTCTAAATCAATTCACCGTATTAATACATTTCGTTGAATTTTTTCAAGAATTAGAAGAAACGTATTTACGAGTAACGTATTATATATTATTTTATTTAAAAAATTCAACGGACAAACTAACAGTGGAGGGGGTAAACAGAACATATAAAACGTTATTGACAGTAACATTTTATTAATTTGTTACTGCAATTAACGACATCTGGCCCGATTTTTTATTACAAAAGTAAGTCGTTACTCTTTGTTATGTATTAGACTTTAAGTGTTACTAGGGCTTCATAACTAATGGGTCTCATCTGAAAACTTGTTCTCTCTCCCCAATCAGGCCGGCTTTCTCCCTGAAGGTGCGACGAAGTTATCGAAAAACATAGATTTCAACACTGCCCCAACCAACGTCGAAGCCCAACTGCGACGAAGACTAGCTGGAATTCCGTTTTGGGTCTCTTATCATCTTACTGTGAATCTTTTCTCATCCTACGATTTAGGTAACACAACACTTAATCAAGCAATACCATTTTCTTTGTATTTTTTAATATTGTTTTTAAAATATCAATTATTCCGTCCATTCGTGTGTTTGGATTTATTCAATTTATGAGTTTGTGTGCTTACAATTTCTACTCTAACTATTTACTAAAATATTATTTAAACTTGTGTATTCCTCAAATTTCATTTAACTATGTGCTAAATTACCGCTTTGGAATAGATCGGTCTACCTTCCACTTCTCAATTTTGGGATTTTTTTTAAAAGGAGAACTGATTTGGAGATTTTGCTCATGTTTTAAGCCAACAATTTTTTCTTTATGGTTGGTTAATTTGTTTATCGTTCTGAAAATAATCACTTATGTATAGATATTCTCTTCTATGGCTGAAAATAATGCATACCAACTGGATCCTGACCACTTGATCCGTTTGTATTAACTCAACAACTCACCCATAGATCACGAGATATATGGGAAAGAAGTGTTAATATGATTCTAAATACGAGGAGGTGTGATGGAAGGTTTTGGGACCTCGTAAAGCAATACCCAATCCACCCACGAGTATTAGAAGTGATTAAAGTATCCGAATTGTATGGTGTTTATAGATCTCATCGGCCTGTTGTTGATCATAGTTTAATTACTTTACTAGTTGAGAGATGGCATCCTGAAACTCATGTGTTCCACTTTAGAACGGGTGAGGCGACGATCACCTTGCAAGACGTAGATATTGTATGGCTTACCCGTGAATGGTGTTCCAGTACTTAGTAATGAGCCAACGAGGACCATAGTAGATTGGCAAAACATCCGTCAAAGATTATTATGTTTTATTCCACATCCTCAAGACTTCAAACATAGTAGCCTCAAGGTCTCTACGCTTAGTGCACACATGCTTGGGCAACCATAGTTGCCTGACACGGCAACACAAGATATGGTCAATCAGAAGGCTAGATGTTACATGTTTTGGATGATTGCTAGTATGATGATGGCAGATACATCTGGCAGTTATTTAAAGCTTATGTCCCTACCTATGCTCGAGGATGTCAATGCAATTGGGTCTTACAGTTGGGGTAGTGCCACCCTAGCATGCTTGTATCGTTTTCTTTGTAAAGCATCATAAGGTACCCAAACCGAGATAACTGAATTTCTACTTTTACTCCAGGTATACTTTATAACTATATAAATTATTTATTGATATTTCTTCTAGTTTATAATTACATGTACATATTATGTTTAGGTTTGGGAATGGGAGAGAATTACTGTCCTCAAGCCTTAAGTAGTAGCACAAAGGGACATGAGAAATATATTTTCTGCTGATTTACCTAGGGGTCCACATGCTATTAGATGGTTGCACATTTTAGGTTGACCGACACTACCAAGCATGTATTAATTTTTTATAAGGATGAACTTAATTCTATGACGGAGGATCAGGTACGATGTTGTATTAGTTTTATTTTAATTTTCATGTTTATTATAATCGTAAGACTCATTTGCTTTTTCTTTTCATGTAGTTTATTTGGAAACCATATTTTGATGAATTAATTGAGATCCTTCCCAATTATTATCGTGTTGGACGAGATATATGGCGTGCCAGAGTTTCAATTTTTTGTTGGGATGTGGTCGAGATTTACTTGCCTAATCGGGTTATGAGGCAATTTGGGTTGCAACAGGAGATACCAACTCTATTTCCATTTGATTCCAATTATTTTCACCACGATCGTCGAGGAAGGCTAAATACAAATTGGGAGTTGGAGCATGCACAATGGTTGCCTTTTTAAAACCAATGACATCAAAATGTTTGTAATGCACCAGTCAATCATGAACCACTCCAGTATGATGACCTGTACCTTATTTGGTTCAGATGCATTACTCGTCTTGTTATTGGTAATTCTACCCTGCGTTCTCAGTGACAACAAGGTTATGTGCCTAATTTAGCGGCATATGAAGCAATGGTAAGTGATGCATATTTCTTTTGGTTCAATTAAATGGACAGTAGCCATATCATTAAATAAAAATGTAACACTTTTGTAATAACTGTATAAGAGTAACACATTCATTTATGATTCAGTAGCCTTGCAACCTATTTAGTGCCCTTGGTTACTAAGTAAAGTATTTATTTTTTGTATAATTAAAAGATTTTGTTATTTATATTGGAAGTAGACTGTGAGATTTGTCGATTGCTGCTCAGTATTGAATCCAGACCTCCAGTAGTTATGATTTGGCCATCTATGTTGGTTATATGTTCAACTGCTAAGGAGTTATACTATTTCACTTTAATGAATTAATTTATTTTGCGCAGGTGCGTTATATTCATTTGATGGTTTACAAAGCAAATCACTTGGTGATCAGCCATTAATAGAGGAATTTTACATGTTTGGTATAATGGTGCGGGATGAAGGAGAAAGGTGCTTGACATATGTGCACGAGACTGATAGGATTCATGTACAAGCTGATTATAGAAGAGATGAGGTACAAGCTTGTAATAACTCTAACTTAATAAAGGGTTGTTTAGTAATTACGCAATAAAAGAAAAGAAAGATAAGAATTTAATGATAATAATAATAAGGGACAAAGCCCAATTGAACTAAAGACTTAAAATAAATAAATTAGAAATTTCTACTGGAATTTAGACTCATGTAACTCTATTAGATTCTCTATGGTCTTTTTGTTAGATTTGGGCTAGACACTTAGTATTTGAGTAATTGATGAATTTCATAGATTGATTTTGGATTCCGTTGAGCCACTATTTTTTATCTAATGATGAATGAAGTGTTTAGACCTGCACGTATTTGCTCTCAGTGCTTATATAAAAGAGCAAGTGAAATGTAGATAAATTGGTTCACCCGGAGGGGGGGGGGGAGGGTGATGTTAGCAGGTGCTAGTCACGTCTATGGGATGTTTTGAGATGTGACAAAGTCGGTATTAGCGCTTAGGCTTTAAGTCCCGAGTCATGGAACAGTGTTTAGTAGAGTCTTGTTCATGGGTATGTGGGCGCCCATACTTATGACCTCGAGGCTACCAAAAATTTAGGATGATTTTCCTTCTTTCATTCTTTATTCGTGCGTTGAATTGATTCAAGTCTAATCTTGAGATATTTATTTCGCAGATGGGTAAGAAATGTGCGTCTTCATCTTCTAGTCGATCAAATGCATCAGTTGGACGGGGTGCGGGGCATGGTACTACCCCCGGTGGTATTCGAGCTGAGGCCCATCAAACAAGGGCTCAGACTAGGGCACAGGCCAATCCTCAGCCTGAAGTTGTGAATGGGAGTCAGCCCCGAGTTGCTGCTCCGGATTGAGTAAAAGAACAGGTTGTTCAGGATGCTCCATCGACAGTGCCAGTCGTTGTACCTATTGTTTCCTTGCCTATGGATGTAGTGATGAGATTGTTGAATGTGTTAGAGGCATTGGTTCCTAAACATGGTGCACTTTCAGTTCCTCAAACTACTTTGCAAGCGCGGTTGAGTGTTGCAGCTGCACAGGCACCTCAGGTGACCCCCCAGCCAGTTGTTCATTCAGCTACAACTACTGGGCAATCCAAAGACCTTAAGAATTTCATGGATCTTAAGCCACTAGAGTTCAATGGAACACCAATTTCTATTGAGCCTCCGAAGTTCATTGACCGTTGTGAAAAGATACTGACTACATTGGGATTGAAAGAGACTCGTGGTGTGGAATTTACTACTTTCCTATTCTTAGGGTTGGCAGAGGCATGATAGACTTCAATTCATAGAGGTAGACAATCAGGGTTACCACTTATCACTTGGTCAGAGTTCTCCATAATGTTTAAGGACAGGTTCATTCCATTGAGCAAACAAGATGACATGATACGTCAGTTCAATTAACCAGCGTCAAGGCTCCATGACAATTAAAGAGCATGAGGCTAAGTTCACTGATTGATCTAGGTATGTTTCATTTTTAGTTGAAGACCTGGGGGAGAAGGTGGGACATTTCGTAGATGGACTTGAACATCATTATCGTGGCCCTCTGTACGAGATATGCGAGGTTGTACCTATTCAGATGTGGTTGACACTGCTCTCTGTTTTGAGTCCTATTTATAAATGGAAAGAGTTGAGCGAGAAAACAAAAAGGCGCGTAACACAGGAGGGTTCAATTGTGCTCCATCTAGGGGCAAGAGCAGCTTCCATCGGAGGCAATCTAGACCTACTCAGTTAGAGTCAGTGGTGCAGTCTTCCAGGAGTGGTTATCTAGCTACACAGGGTTAGCAACAGATGTAGAGGAAGGGCAACAGGTCCTTTCAGTCCAGACAACATCTGAGATGTTCTAATTGTGGTAGATTTCATAATGGTCGTTGCTTTGGACCAGTCAGGGCTTATTTTACTTATCGTGAACAAGGGCACAATACTAAATATTGTCCTAAGGAAAATTCTGGTACTAGTCAGGTTACGACACTGTTGCAGGGAACTGCTACAGGTACACATACTCAGGCTCAGCCAGTTAGGGCTGCTCAGCAGGGTGCTCATAGATAGGGTCGACAGGTTGCGCAGGGAGCGGGTGGATCGCCGAGATTCTTTGGTATGGCCAGACAAGATATCAAGGCATCTAATGCAGTAGTCACATGTATTATTATTGTCAACTCTCATGGGGCATATGTTCTTATTGATCCTGGTTCTACGTATTCATATGTATCTCCGTCTTTTGCTATATTCTTAGAACAAAGAATTGAGTCTCTTATTGTGTTATATATGGTTATGACCCCAGTGGGGGAGACTTTGGCAATGGATAAAGTTTGCAGAGACTGTGTAATATCTGTTCAAGACAAGGACGTCGTAGTTGATATACTAGAGTTACCGATGTCTGACTTTGATGTGATTATGGGTATGGATTGGTTGTCATTATGTTATTCTTTGGTTGATTGCTATGCTAAGCTTATACATTTTAATTTTCCTGGAGGGCCACCTTTAGTGTGGAAAGGCATGATTCCTGTGACCTAAGGAAAGATAATATCTTATGTAAAGGCACGTCGAATTATTAATCATGGGTGTTTGGGTTTTATTGCTACGGTTCATGATGCTCGAGCGGAGGATATTACCATTGACAGTGTTCCTATTGTTTGAGAATTTGTTGATGTGTTTCCAGAAGAATTGCCCGGACTACCCCCAATAAGAAAAATTGAGTTCAGCATTAATTTAGTCCCAGGGACTCATCCTATTTCTATTCATCCATATCGCATGGCTCCAGCTGAGTTGAGAGAACTGAAGGTTCAACTCCAAGCACTACTTGATAAGGGGTTCATCAGGCTTGTGTATCGCCTTGGGGTGCACCTATGTTATTTTGTGAAAAAGAAAGATGGTGCAATGAGAATGTGCATTGACTACAGATAGTTAAATAAGGTAAGGATCAAGAATAAATGTTTGTTGCCTCGTATTAATGATTTATTCAATCAGCTACAGGGTCCTACTCACTTTTCCAAAATTGACTTGAGATCGAGTTACCATCAGCTGAGAATCAAGACCGAGGATATCTCTAAGACAACTTTTCGGACCAGATATGGACACTTTGAATTTTTGGTGATGTCCTTCGAGTTGACTAATTCACCTGCAACATTTATGGACCTCATAAATAGGGTATTCAAGCTATACTTAGACCATTTTGTCATTGTGTTCATTGATGACATTCTGGTCTACTTTCGGAGTGAGGCAGAACATGAACAACACTTGAGAGTTGTGCTACAAACACTTAGAGAATGAAAGCTTTATGCCAAGTTCTTGAACTGTGAGTTATGGTTGGGAATAGTTTCCTTTTTGGGAAACGTAGCGTCACGGGATGGGATTCAAGTTGATCCAAGGAAGATTGAAGCGTTCCGAGACTGGCCTCGACCCAGTACTCCTACAGAGACGCAGCTTATTAAGAGTAGCTGGATATTATAGAAGATTTGTGGAGGGCTTGTCAAAGATAACCACTCCATTAACGCGTTTAACTCAGAAAGGTGTAGTATTCTAGTGGTCTGATGGATGTGAAGAAAGCTTTTAGAAATTAAAAACTACGTTGAATACAGCTCCGATTTTGACCTTACCTACCGTGGAGGGTGGTTTTACCATTTATTGTGATGCGTCTCGAGTCGAATTGGGTTGTGTCTTAATTCAGAATGGTGAAGTTGTGGCATATGCATCTCGGCAACTAAAAATTCATGAGAAGAATTATCCGACTTACGACTTGAAATTGGCCACAGTCGTATTTGCACTGAAGATCTAGCATTACTATCTTTATGGTGAGCCATGTGAAATTTATACTGATCATAAGAGTCTATAAATACATATTAAAGAAAAAAAATCTGAATTTTTGACAACGACGGTGGTTAGAGTTACTTAAAGATTATGATCTTACCATTTTGTATCACCCTGAGAAGGCGAATGTGGTGTCGTACGTCTTGATAGAAAGTCTATGGGTAGTCTGGCCTGGTTCACTATTGAAAAGCGATCTATGGTTATGGATATTTAGGCATTGGCTAATCGGGGAGTTCGAATTGATCATACAATGTCGGTCAGGTTACTTACAGGTATGGTGGTACAATCATCCTTAACTGGACAAGTCAAAACTTGCCAATATGAAGATCCCTATCTTGCTAGACTACGAGATCGAGTGCAAATTGAGGGCGCTAAGTCATTCTCTATTGACGGTGAAGGCGTGCTTCGTCAACATGGTAGATTGTGTATTCCCATTGTGAGTGATGTAAAACAACTATTTCTTAAAGAGGCTCATAGCTGACGATACTTCATTCACCCAGGTGCTACAAAAATATTTCAAGACGCGCGTGGATTGTACTGGTGGAAAGGTATGAAGGCTGATATTTTGAAGCATGTGACTAGTTGCTTAAATTATCAACAAGTCAAGTATGACATCAAAAACTTGGGGGAGTAATGCATAACTTGATTTTGTTGGGAGAGGATTACTATGGATTTTGTTGTTATGTTTCCAAGTACTTTCAAGAAATACAACTCAGTTTGGGTGATGTGGACAGACTCACAAAGTTAGCACATTTTATACCAATTCAGGTTACTCATACCGCAAAGCAGTTAGAAGATATTTACCTTCATGAGATAGTTCGACTTCATGGTGTGCATATTTCAATAATATCTAATCAAGTTGCACAATTCACTGTTGAGTTTTGAAAGTCTTTTCAGAAATCATTGAGTTCGCAAGTCGGGTTGAGTACAACTTTTCATCCGCAAACTGACGGACAGTCTGAATGGGTTATTCAGATCTTGGAGGACATGCTTGTCGCGCCCTATTTTCCTCGCGGAAAGCGGAACTCAACATGTGACAACTCTTAAGGGTTATTGAATGAGAATAGAGTCGCCACCTAACGATTTGAGGTGCGTTAGGGCACCATACTAACCTAAGGATCTGTTATACTAACCTAGGTCACCAGAGTTGGGTAAGGGTTCAAGTCACCTCGAAAGGAAGGTGTTAGGAACCTTTCGAGGTCCACAAATGTAGGTCCCTTCCGAATTCATTATTATGTGAGGAATTTACTAAGTGATCAAATAAAATTAATTTTAAGTCTTTTATATAGAAACAACTTAAATAAATAAGTGATAAGAAGGAAGAAGATCGTGACGACAAATTTAGCAATTTATGCATATAAGGATTGACAAATAAAGGCAAACAATAATAAATAAATAATAAATTAATGAAGAAACAATAACAAAACAAATAAATAAATTTTTTAAGGATTGGACCGAACTTCAAAGAGGCGCCTACGTATCACAAAAGGGAATCAAGTCAGACGTAGTTTTGTCTTTTAAAGAGGGGGTTATTTTAACCCAACGAGATCACCCTGTGCGACTAAAATAATATTTCGCAACTTATTTAGGTTGTTCATATTATTCAACAGGCACAGACTATCATTTTCGACTACCCGCCTAATTAATTTAGTTATTCCTATAACGCTTCTAAGTGAAGAAGACTAACGTCCTAGTATGTATCTATCCGTCCCAATCTTAATGTCCAAGAGGTATTTTGGACTACTATTTTGGAGTTGGTATCTAGAATTCTTAGGGCTTTATTAAAGGTGATTAACGTCAAACAAAGTCATGGACTTGAGGAAAAAGATAGCAAATAAGGTTCCACATAAGCCTCCGATGTTAAAATACAAATTACCTTAGAGCATGATTTCTATGATTAAAGCATAAAAATGTTCTTATGGATACGAATCATGTATGACATACAATGCTTCTTATTCACAGACCTGGATTAGCACATAGATATATGTATGGATATTCCTAATATTGAATGATCACAATAGTATTTACTATATATATTAGAATGATTTCTAAACCAAATTCCTATAGACATGATTTCTAAATGATTAGTATGTCTAAACCTATTATACCGACATATTTTCTAGTTTAACGAACAAGATGAGTTTACACACATATCCCTATAGGCATAATTTCTAGGAAAATAATTGTACTTGTATTGTTCTTGCGAGCAAGGTTACTAAAATTTAAACATAAAACATACTTTAAATTAAATTATTTAAAACCTATAGGCATGATTTCTATGTGCGTGTTAATCCTATAGGCATTGCTTTCTAGATGAAGTTAACAGTTAAGAAAACAGTAAATAAATATAAGATCCTCACCCCCATAAACCCGCTTTTCCACTATTATGAGAGTTGATTACAATTATTACAAACTAAAATAAAGGTAAAATAAATAACTACGGCACATGAAAATAAATAATGTTAAAATAACTTCGGTAGCCTCCTTTTGTCCCGACGATTCTCCGATGAATTTTGAAATGAGATGATATCTGCTTACAGGTTAGTACAACAGTAGACACATAATAATATTATGATATTCTTAATCATGAATTTGACTAAACTTGGAAAAATCATATTAAGAGCATATTAAACGTATAGTCACGAGAAGAAAGCAAACAAAGAGATTAACATGGTAAATGACAATCTGGTAAGGGTAAATAAACTAACCGACGAATGCCAAAGTTGAAAGGAAAATCATGAATTAATGATGCAACAAAACGCCTTGATTAGTACCCATCCTCAACGCATCAAGATCATAAGAATCTCAAGGATTCCGAGCAGTGCTTGCATTGAGGAAATTATAGAAATATAGCGAAGTGCAAGGCAATATTAAGAATAAAATAATTCGTAAGTCTTTGACAATACTATCATGATGAACAAAAGATAAACCAAGTTAATTGTTAAAAATAAGTGAGGTCTGAATGACCCCTTTTGAAAGGAGAAAACATACTTATATAGTCAATGAGTAAAAGAAGTTAAAGGAAAGGAAGATATTCGAAAATCAATCACGGTAATTATTTTCCATAATTAGGAGGGCTGAATCAATTAGGATAGATCAATCAAAGGGAAAATATAAAATAGATCAGAGTACCTATGAAATAATATTTCATTTCCATAATTAAACAAATACTAAATTAATTAAGGGAAACAAGAATCAATCAAGAGACTTTTTCCTTAATAAAATAAAATCAAATCAAATAACACTAAAGGAAATTTATCATAATTCAAAAATGGAAGAAATAATCACGTAGCTTTCCCTAAATAAATTTAAATATATATCCACTAATGAATAAGCCTTTAAATAAAAGAGAATAATCTATCATAAATCAAGCAAACAAGAATTAAATTAAGGGATTACTTTCTTTAATTAACAAAATCACAGCAAGGTTACCATAATTATGAGCATAAAAGGAAAAATAAAATAAATATTAAACTACCATAAGTGGATGCATATTATAGAAGAGAAAATCTTAATTAATTCAGTTATTACAAAATAATTCAGAAATATAAGAATCACACATTATATATTGACAAGTCAAAATAAATAAATAAATTAATTAATTAATTAAATAGGGAAGACTTGTCATGATTTTGATCATGAAAATTATTCTTATCACTGTATTTAACTTAATAAAATAAGCTGTCGAGGGCAATCAACAACAATTGTTATCGACTAATCACGAAATTTTAACAAGCATAGAGTCTTACATCGTCTATTAAGTACACGCCACACATCAGTTGTGAATCAACATCATTAGTAATTTGTAGGAACATTTCAATTCTGCCCGTTTTCTTGAGAAAAATCAAGCAAGGCAGAGTCAAGCTAGCAAACGTGTTCATAAAAATTATCAATATGTCATGAATACGTTTCAAGCTAGTAGAGTTCACACAATAAAACTGAGGGCAACATAGTAATAAAACGATGCTATATTCACAAAATAAGACACAGGCCTGAATAATCAAACTCAATATAATTAGAATTTCTATAGATCTAAGGGACTTCATGTACGATAATCTGGAGGTAGCACAGGATAATAATTAAAACGTTCACGGATGAGCATGCTATCAGCAAACATAATACAATTAATAAATAAATAAATAAATGAAAGCAAAAAAAATGAAAATGGAGAAAACTCTACGGACTCAGATCTATTCAGATCCAAATTTGTGCGTGACCCCCGAAGATCGGGTCTGTTGCTTGGTGTTTTTCGGCGAGATTGGAGGAGAGAGTGGAGGGACTGGTGGTTGCGGCATTTTTCGGTCGAAGAGTTCGACCGGAGGAGGGGAAGGCGACGGTGAGGGAAAGAGGGAGATGAGGCGGTTGCCGGCAGTGGGAGGAAAAGAAATGGAGAAGAAGAGAATGAAGGGTGTGTGGCTTGGTTTTCGGTGTTTCGCCGGAGGAGGGGTCCGCTTTCGCCGGAGAAGACAAAGCAACCGTGGTCGAGATCTGTGAGGTGCGGCGGTTGGAAGGGAAAAAAAGTGGTGGTGGCGAAAAACAGGGATGAAGAAGGAGATGTGGTGCGGCGACGTGGTGATGGATTTCGCTGGAGAATGGAGTAGAGGCGGCGTCCATGGCAGAGAGGAGAAAACAAAGGGAGAGAAGAGTGTGGCGCCGGTGCTGTTATTTGGAAGTTTCCTGTCGACAGTGAGAGGGAGAAGAGAGAAGAGGCGGCCACTGGTAAAAGGTGAGAGGGGAGAATGAATATTAGGTTTAGGGTTTTGGGGTGTGAGGGGAATTAAAGGAAATTAAGTAGGGTTTAATATCAGCGCTTAGATCAAAATAGATGAATGGCTAGGATCAATTTTAAGAAAGATGGGTCGGTTTATGGGTTAAACGGGTCACCCGGATGGGTTATTGGATTAGGAATTGATTTAGGCTAGATTTGAATTTAAATAGTAGCCAAAATTGATCAAAAGTGGCTAAAATTGGCATAAATTGTATATAAAGTGGCCAGATTTTAAATAAATTGAATGAAATTTAATTTTAGCTGCTATTAAATTATATTTAATATACTACACTTGTAGATAATTTAATAAATAGATAATAAAATAGTTTAAATTATAGAAAAATTATATAAATATTATTATTAATAAATAAATCCTAAATCTTAGTAGACTTATGTAAATTATATAATTAAATTATTATATTTATAAATAATTTTACAAATAAAATTAAGTTATCGTATATTAAAAAAATTATATTATTAACACAAATAATTTATAAATTCGAGTAATATTATTATGCAAATAAATTTGTAAAATTTAGTAAAATTATGTAAATAGTTTATAAAGATTAAGTAAAACTATATACTTCAAAATAAGGGCATATATTAATACGAAATATATTATACATGACACCACTATTTAACATCAGAAAATTAATAAATTGAAATTAGTGCAACATGTATGTAATTTAAAATAATTTCACAATATCACGATAATGAATTATTTTATAAATATAAATGCAAGTCGAATATTTACGTAAAAAAGGCAAATAAAATATATATGTAAGCAGCATATAAGGGCGTAGGGAGATCAAAATTGGGTGTTAACAATGCTTAGGGCTTGTGTGATCGATTTTGGTGGCCATTGGGACGATCAGTTACCTTTGACAGAGTTTGCTTATAATAATAGCTACTAATCAAGTATACAAATGGAGTCGTTTGAGGATCTATATGATCGTAAGTGTCATTCACCAGTTGGATGGTTTGAACCTGACGAAGCACAATTACTAGGTCCGGATTTAGTTCAGCAAGCTTTGAAGAAAGTTCCATTAATATGAGAATGACTTAAGACAACACAAAGCAGAAAAAAGTCCAATGCAGATAAGAAAGTCCATGATATAGAGTTCGTGAAGAGTGAGAAAGTCTTTCTAAAAGTTTTCCCTATGAAAGGAGTTATTAGATTTGGCCAAAAAAGTAAGTTAAGTCCTAGATACATTGATCCTTATGAGATTTTGGACCGGATGGGGTTGGTGGCGTATAGACTTGCCTTACCTCCGAGATTATCTGTTGTTCATCCTGTGTTTCACGTGTCCAAGCTTAGACATTATGTTATGATAGTCATAAGATCCAGCTAGAGGATGTGGAACTTGTTGGGAATTTGACTTATAAGGAAGGTCCGATATCTATTACTGATAGACAAGTACGACAATTGAGGTCCAAGAAGGTGGCTTCCGTCAAAGTGTTATGGCACAACCATCCAACCAAGGAGACTACTTGGGAGTTCAAAGCGGACATGCGAGATAGATATCCTCACCTACTTGACACTATAGGTATGATTCTGAACCCGTTAGATGAACATTATTTTTAGAGGGGAGAAGGTAATAACTCTAATTTAATAAAGGGTTATTTAGTAATTACGCAATAAAAGAAAAGAAAGATAATAATAATAATAATAATAATAATAATAATAATAATAATAATAATAATAATAATAATAATAATAATAATAATAATAATAATAATAATAATAAGCCTAATTGAACTAAAGACTTAAAAATAAATAAATAGATAGATAAATTAGAAATTTCTGTTGGAAAAGCTACAGTATTGTTATACCCCGTAGAATTTCCGGCACCTAAATGACCTATTCGCACGTTGGTTAAGCATATTTGAAGGCCATATGTGCTAGGGAAAGGCCCGGGAAAAGATCGGACGAGAAACCTGTCGAACCATCGCGGAAGGAGCCGAGGCAGAGCCCCTCCGCGATGGCAGCGTGTCACGGAGGAGGGGCCTCCGCGTTGGCTCCGTGACACGTTGGCCTTGTCCAGGCCCAAGTATATAAAGCCCCACTTCGGTTTTAAATGATAAAAACATTTAAAATTTCCAGAGAACAGAGAGCAAATGCAGAGGGAGAAAAAGGAACGAAGAAATTATATAATTTTCGTCCGATTACGCTGCTAAACGTTGTCTAAATTCAAATTAACTCCAGATACTGAGGTATTTAGCAGCAGAGAGCATTCCTACGGATTCAGTTTCGTAAAATACGGCCGACGAATCGTCGAGCCACCGAGCTAAGGTAAGTGGAATTGCTCTAAATTAGTGTTTATGTGTTCCTAACTGTGAAGTGAATATTTCTCCCTTCTGGACCTCTGAAAAATAGCGAGTTTTCGACCGTCTTTCGATAAGCCTAAGTTTAGGCTATAAACTATATCGAAAGTGACGTTGCTCTTTACAATAAAGCTGTATTTAGTATTAATTGACATATTTATGAATGCAGTTGGGAGAAAATAGTTGAAGTGCCGGCCGAGTCTCGTCCGACAGACGAATAATTCAAGGATAAGGTATGTAAAGCTAGTTCCCTCGGCAAGTTAAGTAAATCGGCACAGTATAGTAATTTACAGGCTAGTAGAGTGTTCAGAAGTCAAGGGTTACGTTTATTGTGAATGTTGATACGGTATTAGAAGCATCAAGTTGTAACTTGCGTGAGACTTACTAGAACGACATAGATTCTAACACAAGTGTTAGAAACTGCCCAGCATGCTCAGTATGTGATGTAATACGAAATGTTAAGATATTCTTGTATTCAGTTGAAACCCCGTAAAGCGATGCCATATCCGTAAAGCACCTCAGAAATAGAATGGCAGGCTAAAATAAAGTTTAGAACGCATGTTAGGAATAGTAAATCACGTTAATGAAGAAGCTCAGTATACAACATAGGTTGCAGCAGAAATACTATATTTCGTATAGCATTTACTCCAGTACAGTCTGGCAGGAGACTATATTCATACATACATATTTACTAGCCTCAGCACGTATTAAATACGTACAGATGGCTATCACTAGTTCAGCATGTAGTATATACGATACTTTACCCCTATTAGCCTCAGCATGTGAGATATGCAGACAGTATTATTAGTTGAGACCGTTGTATTGTTTGGGGTTGGATTACCTAGCATCCATGACCGCCCAGGGTTAATAAATGTATCGACTCGTCCGCCAGAGAAAGAGGATACGTCGCTCTACGGAGTGGCATGCCGTCCCGCAAGGGGACGAAGATGGGATGCCAGTTTTCCCCATGTTGTGCCTTGGTCGGCCCTTATACACCCCCGTCGAGCGGATACGCCCGGGGTGTTGATTCAGGAGTCCTCCGGACTCAGGTACAGTTATAGTCAGGGGCTCAGCGAGCCCAAGTGCATACCTAGGGGACCGACGGGATGCTTACAGGGTTATAGGAGATGGGATGACCGGGGTAGGGGTATAGATTATGTGCTGGTTGTACCTCCCGGCTTATGGGGGCCGGGTAAGGTTTGTGTGTGCTATGTATGTTATGATATGTTATACTGTGTTACAGTAGATACGAGTAGATCGACAGTAGGACGATAAATCCTCAGGTATGACTCCTACTCTTTCCAGTATAATTAAGAGAAGGTATGACTTACAATATCAGATAGTTAATCTATTCCTTCTACTTCAGTTTCATCAGTTATATTATTGTTTTAAGATATTTCTTTTAGTTATTTCTTTACATACTCAGTACCAGCGGTACTGACGCCCGGTGGGGCGCTGCATTACTTGCCTGCAAGTACTCATAGACGAGCAGGCGATACCACGTGATTCCTGTCAGCGATCGAGTATTTAGCTCCCATTATCCGGAGACTGAATTCCAGAGGTGTATTTCAGTTTCTTTTGTTGTATAGTACGGGTAGGTCGGGGCCCTGTCCCGATCATTTCTATTGCTATTCCTAGAGGCTTGCAGTCTGTATATATCTCCCTGTGGTCAGATGAGCCGGTCGTGTGAGGCCGTGCAGTTGTATAGCTGTTAGTACTCTTTCTTTCTTTTATGTTGGTCGTGTGGGGCCATAGTTTGCCAGTAGTGGTGACCTTGCCGGTCACGTAGTTTCTAGTACTTCATGATTGAGTTATAGATAACTAGACAGCATGGTGGCCTTGTCGGCCGCATAGGTTTCCCTGAATTGATATGTTTCTGGTCAGCTGTTAGTACAGGTACAGGAGGCTATAGGCCAATAGGCCGGGGGCTGTGTTTACAGCCGTTATATAGCCCTTTGTTTCCAGAAATATGAGTTAGAGCCAGCCAGGCACCAGATGTGCCCAGGCTTAGCAGTCCAACAGTTCAGGTCCCAGTAGGGCACCAGGTGCCAGTCATACCCCCCAAGGTGGGGTATGACAAACTTGGTATCAGAGCAGGTCGTATCCCAGGGAGTCTGCAAGCCGTGCTAAGTAGAGTCCTGTCCATGGATGTGTTGTGCACCACATACTATGGGTAGGAGGCTGCAAGGCATGATAGGATGGTTGTCTTTTATTCTTATTCAGTCGTGCTGTAGAGCGGTACAATATAGGGTTGAGTCCCTAAAAGCTTACCATATTCTTTGGTTACAGATAATGTCAGACCAGCGCCATCCTATCACAGGTCGGAGCTTAGATGTTGCAGCAGGGGAAGGCACCAGCAGGATGCCTCCCCCTCGTTTAGGAACAGCCCGATCAGAGGACACTACAGAGGCATCGTCCCAGCCTCCTCAGCAGTCTCCACCACGTCAGGAGCCACTTGGGGCGACATTACCTTCAGCAGTCCCTATACCGACACCTTCCGACCAGGAGGTTAGAAGTGCTGTAGTTATGTTAGCACAGATGATGGCTGCTCAGCGTCAGCCAATGCCGTCTGCAGTTGCGGAGTTATCAGGAGGGCCCAGCAGTTCGAGGGTCCGAGAGTTCTTAGCCTTGAATCCCCCACAGTTTACAGGTACGGATCGGAGAGAGGATCTTCAGGGTTATGCATGCCACACCTACCGAATCAGTTGAGTTGGCAGCATTTCGGTTACGGGATATCGCTGTGTTATGGTATGAAAGCTGGGAAAGGTCCCGAGGGAGAGATGTGTTCCCTCCCACCTGGTCTAGCTTTTCAGCAGCTTTTCTGGATCACTATTTGCCGCGGGAGATTCGACAGGCCCGGGTAGACCAGTTCCTATATCTGGAGCAGGGGGCCATGAGTGTCCGAGAATATTCCTTGCGGTTTGATTCTCTGGCTCGATATGCACCGGCCTTTGTTGATACCATGGCATCCAGAGTACACCGTTTTATTATGGGGTTGAATCCAGAATATGTTGAGACTTGTATTACGGCTACACTGCGAGAGGACATGGACATTGCTCGAATTCAGGCATTTGCCCAGAATATTGAGGGCATCAGACAGCGACATCGGGAGATCAGAAGGGTCAATCAGGAACAGCGTCGCTGGGACAGGCCAGTTGAGTTACAGAGGGAGGCCCGGGGAGGACCCAGGCCACGATTGTCAGACAGGCCGCCCAGGCCCCCACCTCCGCCACAGTCACAGGGGGGTAGGTTCAGCCGCAGGGGGCAGTCAGAGACTGGTAGAGGCTCGCAGATGGCAGATTCACCATTACAGAGGAGGGCGGAGCA
Source organism: Datura wrightii (assembly GCA_035772735.1). Lineage (NCBI taxonomy): Eukaryota > Viridiplantae > Streptophyta > Magnoliopsida > Solanales > Solanaceae > Datura > Datura wrightii. The sequence goes on from JASDFA010000009.1 coordinate 9,652,338, forward strand.
GAGTAGGTATGCCCTACCACTTTGCCCTATATGCAGTCGACGCCATCCTGGAGCATGCAGGTATGGTTCTACCGCATGTTATATTTGTGGCCAAGAAGGCCATTTGATGAGAGATTGCCCAGCCAGAGGCCGAGAGGACCGAGATAGACAAGATAGGGCATCTGCAGGGTCACGAGCCTGTCGCGCCCCATTTTTCCCTCGCGGTAAAATGGGACCCAACATTGAGGACTCTTAAGGGTTAAAAAGAGAGTCGCCACCTAACGAATTTAAGGTGCGTTAGGGCACCGTTCTAAGCTAATTTTTTATCTAGGTTACCAGAGTCGGGTAAGGGCTTTAATTACCTCGAAAGGAAGGTGTTAGGCACCTTTCGAGGTCCACAAATGTGGTTCCCGACCGAATTCATCAAAGTGGGGGATTATCTAAGTGATCAAATAAAGTCAGTGAGTTATTATAGAATACTTACACAAATACTAAATTAACAAATTATAAAGCTAAAATTAAAAGTGGGATCACGTTTTGACAAGGTTGAAAACGGGCCCAGTGCGATATTACTCCCTTCTATTCTATTTTTAAAAATCAAGATAGTTTGAAGAGAATAACACACACACATATATATATATATATATATATATAACTTGAGTAAAAAAAATGCATTTTAAGAAAATCATGTGTATATATATATATATATATTATATTTTTAACAAAATTACTTTTTAATGAAAATATATCAATATTTCAACATAATAAAAGAAATTTTAAAAATCTTTGAAAGCTCTTTAAAAAATGAATTTAGAAAAGATGGGAGTAATAGATTGCTTTGTATTTACAAAGCTGATATGCGCGCTTCATACAAGAAGTCAGCTAGCCTGTCTGTTTCATCATCTCCCGTCTACCCGCCTAATTAATTATTAACCTAAAACATTCTATGTGAAGAAAACTAGCGGCCTAGTATTTTTTGCCTACCCGTCCCAAACCTGACATCCAAGAGGCGTTGGACAACGATTTTTGGATTTGGGTCTAAAATTCCTAAGGCTTTATTAAAAGGTGATTAAACATCAGACAAAACAGTACTTAACACAATTAACATATGAAGGTTTCAAATAAGCCTCTGCATTTACCTATGAACATGATTTTCTAAAATGGGGCCTATGAACCTATGAACATGATTTTCTGCATTTAAAAATTTTCATTTAAACCTATGAACATGATCTCTAACAAAATATGCAAACTTCATGTATAGCGCCAATTTGAAATAAATGCAAAATCGTAAATTCAGAAATGCAGATTTAATGAAATGAAACTTAATGTAATCATAATACAAGCCTAAAATGAATGCAGAAACATAGATTAATGAGAACAAAATTTTACATAAAGGTAAAAGCAGTTTAAAAAATAGATAAATATAATGATGATTAAATAAGAAGCATGTTTTAAATAAATTAATATCTTAACCTAGATGCATGATTTCTATGTGTTTTTAAGAGGGAAATTGATTTTATTCATGACAAACAATGTTTAAGAAGTTTAAACATAATACGTACTTTATAGTAAATTATTTTAAACCTATAGGCATGATTTCTATGTGTTAGTTAATCCTATAGGCACGATTTCTATGAAATTGACGGTTAAGAAAAGCAGTAAATAAGTATAACAATCCACACCCCCCATAAACCCCTTTCCACTATTATGAGTTTATATTACAAATATTACAAACATAAAATAGGATGAATAATTACGACACATTAAAATAAATAACATCAAAAATAATTTCGGTAGCCTCCTTTCGTCCCGGATGAATGCCAGATTAAAAATGATACCTGTTTAAAGGTTAGTACAATCATAGATACAACAATAATAAGTTAAGAATTGTTTATGACTCAATACCACAAACTAACTTCGTAAAGTGGAGGACTTAATTTCAGCCTGTACAAGAAGAGAAGAAGGTAATATTTTATTACTAGAGGGGGAGAGCAAGAATGTGTAGAGAAGGAGTAGAGAAGTAATCGTGTTTCCCCCCTCTGACCGTGTTCTCCTTCTCTTCTAAAAAAAAGAAGGGCATACTTATATATTAAGACCAGAAGAATGATTGAGAAGAGGTAAATATTCAGAACTACCCGTTAAAGGAAGGAGAATATTTTCAGAGGCAATTACCAAGATTCCTATCATATATAAAATTATTATATCCAATCGGATCCCAGTCAACCAAAATATGTTATAGTTATTATAAGATAGGCGAGCATTCAGGGAAATAAATTAAGGGAACATATAAATTAACCATATATACTATTCTAAATATAACAGTTTACCATAATTAGATAAATATAAGAGCTGTCACATAATTTAAAGGGCAGAAGATAAAGGAAACAAAATAATTTCAATATCGAAACTTCTCAATATGTGGATACTAAAGATGTCTATAATAAATTAAGAAAAGAAATGAGCATATAATCAGTCATAATTTACCAAATATAGCACAGCCATTACATAATTAATGAATAATTGCCTGAGATCAATTAGATCTGAATTTATCAAGAATATACAAATAATACAACTGTTGTAAGGAAAGAGGATGATGAATAAACATGTAATTCCATTTAGGGCTGTCAATCAAAGGAAAATTTCGCTTATTCAAATTTATCGCGAATATTCCAACATTCAAGTTGTCACGTAATCTAAGGAATTGATTACAAGAAGTAGTAAATCTGTACATAATGAATCATAGACAAGATTAACAGAAACATATAATGATTTGCTTAGCCGAATAGATAGAGTCATTTAGGGAGAAATCACATCAATTTAATCAAAATAAATGAAGAGCAAAGTTTTCATATTTAATAGAGTGCAACACGTCGTAATGAAGTACAAATAATGTAATAAAAAATCGAATATTACCGAACTCATACACAATCGGATAAGCATGTATCAATTTAGCAATATGAACAGAGGGCAATAGTCATATACTCGTTTAAACTTAAGTAGAGGGCAGTATGCATGCTGGAATAAAAAATGGGCTTCCATAAAATGTTCAATAAGAAAAGCATGGCTTAATCAAAACTTTGCAAGCATTTAGGGATTTCAAATAAAGAAACAGATATTTATCGAGAAATATTAAAGCATAATTATTATAGAAATTCATCCTAAAGACATGTGAACAATATAAAATAAGAATAATAAGCTAATTAAGAGGAGATTAAACCGATATACTCTTCCAACATAATCATCATTGTACAGTTATAAACACAAATAATCTTGATCATGAGAAGAAATTGAGGGTGGAGGGTTTTGGTTTACGGTGCTTGGTGGATAAACTGTTGATGGTGGGTTTGGTTGTGGTGTTGTCCGGCCGTAGATGGCGATAGAGAGGAAGCCGGCGGGCTGTTGTTGAAAAGGAGGGCGTGCAGCGGTTGTTTTGGGTGAAGGGGAAGATGACGGCGGCGGTGCCACTGCCGGCAGTGGAGAGAAAAGAAAGAGGAGGGAGGTCGAATGGAGTTGGTTTTGATGTTCTCCGACCGGCGGTGAGGGGAGAAACGGAGTAGATGGCGGGATTTTGGGTGGTTGCCGGAGACGAAATTTGGTCGGAGGAGGGGGAAAACAAATAGGGCTGTTTGGTTATTGTTTTGACCGGAAAATTGGGAGAGGGAGATGAAGCTGCGGCGGCGACGAGGAAGCAGTGAGAAAGGAGGGCGGCACCGACTGTTTTGGTGGTTTCACGGTGATGTTGTCAGAGGAGAGAAGGTGACCGGTTGGGTTTTGTTGCCGGAAATTATGGAGGTATGGTGGTGGTGTTTTGGTGTTGCCGGCCGAGGTGGCCGGCGATGGGGAGAGAGGGTCGAGAGAATAGGTGCGGCGGCTAGGCTTGAGGGAGAATGAATAATGGATGAAGAGTTAGGGTTTGGGGGGTAGGATATTAGAAATAGGAAAGTGGGTAGGATTAATCTCATCCGTAGGATTAAGTTTGATGAACGGATAGGATTAATCCTTAGGTTCTGGGTCGGGTTATGGGTCAAACGGGTCGCGGATTTGGACCAATGGGTGGTTTAAATTAGGAATTGAATTTAAATAATAGCCAAATAAATCAAAAGTGGCTAAAATTGAAATAAATTGACTAGGAAGTGGCCAAATTTGAAATAAATTGAAATGAAATTGAATGACAACTGGCTAGAATTTAAATGAATTAATGAAATAGAATTTGGCTGCTATAAAATTAATAAATATACCACTCTTTTAATAAAATAAATAATAAAATAGTTTAAATTATGAGAAAATTATATAAATATTATTATTAATAAATAAAATAATAAATATTAGCATACTTATGCAAATATCACATAATTAAAATATTATATTTATGAATAAATTAATGACTACAAAATAAAATTAAGTTATCAAATATTATAAAAATTATATTATTTACATAAATAATTTATAAATTGAGTAACATTGTTAGTCAAATAATTTTGTAAAATTTAGTAAAATTAGGTAAATAGTTTATTAAGTAAAGAATATATTTCAAAATGAGGGCGCATATTAAAACGAAATATATTATGTACGATGTAATTATTTAATATCAAAATTTAAAATTAATATAGATCATATATATATAACTTGAAATAATTTTCGCAATATTATGATAATAAATTACTTTATAAATAAAAAAATAAGTCGAATTTTTGCGTAAAAATAAATAAACAAATATATACATATATATAAGCAGCATATTTAGCGCAGGTCGGTAAAAATTGGGTGTCAACAGAGCCACAGCATCCTCAACTGGGCGCAGGCCCTCAGTTTCAGCAGGCAGGGGTCGGGGCAGATCAGGGGCCTCCAGTACAGGTGCGGGTCCAAGCTGCACATATGCTTTACCAGGGAGGCAAGATTCGGAAGCGTCGCCTGATGTTGTGACAGGTATGCTAACTATCTGCTCACACCCTGCTTATGTGTTGATTGATCCAGGGTCTACTTTGTCCTATATTACTCCATTTGTGGCACGAAAGTTTAGTATTACACCAGAATTATTGCAGCAGCCCTTTTTAGTATCTACGCTCGTCGGTGACTCTATCACAGCTAGCCGAATCTACCGCGGGTGTACAGTAGAGGTTGCTGACCGTCAGACCACAGTAGATCTGGTCGAGTTAGAATGATAGACTTCGATGCCATAATGGGTATGGACTGGTTAGTACCGTGTTTTGCCAATGTTGAATGTTGGACCAAGACGGTCCGATTCCACTTCCCAGGAGAAACAGTGCGAGAGTGGAAGGGCAGCACCGCTACGCCAAAAGGTAGGTTTATTTCCTACCTTCAGGCGAGAAAGTTGATACCTAAGGGATGTATTTACCATCTGGTCAGAGTTCAGGATGTCCAAGCAGAATCTCCGACACTCCAGTCTGTTCCAGTGGTAAATGAATTCCCTGACGTGTTTCCAGACGAGTTACCTGGTATTCCCCCAGAAAGGGAAATAGACTTTGCTATTGATTTATTACCAGGCATCCAGCCGATATCAATTCCTCCATATCGTATGGCTCCTGCAGAACTCAAAGAATTAAAGGAACAGTTGAAAGATTTGTTGGATAAAGGTTTCATCAGGCCGAGTACTTCACCGTGGGGTGCGCCAGTCTTGTTTGTGAGGAAGAAAGATGACTCGCTCCGAATGTGCATAGATTACCGACAATTAAACAAAGTTACGATAAAGAACAAGTACCCGCTCCCCAGAATTGACGACTTATTTGATCAGCTACAGGGAGTCAGATACTTTTCTAAGATTGACTTGCGGTCTGGATATCACCAGGTCCGAGTACGTGAGAGAGATATTCCTAAGACAGCGTTCAGGACCCGATATTGGCATTTTGAATTTCTAGTTATGTCCTTCGGGTTAACGAATGCCCCGACAGTTTTCATGGACCTGATGAACAGTATTTTCACACCTTTCTTGGACTTGTTCGTAATAGTATTCATTGATGACATTCTGGTGTATTCTCGCTCTGAGGCAGATCACCGGACTCACTTGCGGACAGTGCTCCAGATTCTCAGGGACCGTCAGCTGTATGCTAAATTTTCTAAGTGTGAATTTTGGCTTAACTCAGTGGCCTTCTTAGGGCATATCGTCTCAGACACTGGTATACAGGTAGATAAACAGAAAATAGAAGCAGTTAAGTCATGGCCTAGGCCTACCACTCCGACCGAAGTTCGTAGCTTTCTGGGGTTGGCAGGATATTACAGAAGGTTCGTTGAGGGGTTCTCGACCATTGCGGCACCTCTAACCAAATTGACACAGAAAGCAGCAAAGTTTCAATGGACAGAGGCATGCGAGCAGAGCTTCCAGGAACTGAAAGACAGATTAACCTCCGCCCCAGTATTAGCATTGCCGGAAGGCACAGAAGGTTATTCAGTCTATTGCGACGCGTCAGGCGTCGGGTTAGGTTGTGTGCTGATGCAGCACGGCAGAGTGATTGCATATGCTTCCAGACAGCTGAGGAAACACGAAAAGAATTGTTGACACCCAATTTTGACCGACCTGTGCTTCAATATGCTGCTTATATATGTATGTATTTGTTTATATATTTTGTGCAAATATTTGACTTATTTTTATATTTATAAAATAATTTATAATCATAATATTGCGAAAATCATTTCAAATTATATATATATATGACCTATATTAATTTTAAGTTTTGATATTAAATAATTACGATGTATATAATATATTTCGTATCAATATGCACCCTTATTTTAAAATATATCCTTTACTTAATAAATTATTTACCTAGTTTTGCTAATTTTATAAATTTATTTGAATAATAAAATTACTTGAATTTTATAAATTATTTACATTAATAATATAAGTTTTTATAATATTTGATAATTTAATTTTTATTTCTTTAGTCATTTATTTATTCGTAAACATAATATTTTAATTATATGATATTTACATAAGTATGTTTAATTTTAGAATTTATTTATTATTAATAATATTTATATGATTTTCTTATAATTTAAATTATTTTATATCTATTTATTAAATTATTTTAAAGTGTAGTATATATATTAATTTAATAGAAGCCAAATTCAATTTCAATCAATTCATTTAAATTCTAGCCATCTTTCCATTCAATTCATTCAATTCATTTCAAATCTAGCCACTTTTCATTAAACCCATTTTAATTTTAGCCAATTTTAATTTATTTGGCTATTATTTAAATTCAATTTCTGATTAAATAACCCAATTCCCAACCCGTTTACCCTATCCGGACGACCCGTTTGACCTATGACCCGATCCGTATTACACCCAACTAATCTTAGTCGTTCATCGCATTTAATCCTACGGCTAAGATTAAACCCTACCTACTTCCTTATTTACCTCACCTACCCCAAAACCTAATTTTTTCATCCATTTTCCCACATACTCACACTCTCTTCTTCTCTTCTCAAACCCATTCTCCCTCAAGCTTAGCAGCCCTCTCCTTCACACTCTCTTCTTCTCATCTCCCTCTCCTCGCCGGCGAAACCTCCATTAACGCCGGCAACGAAACCAACATCCCTCCGCCCTCCATAACTTCCGGCGAAGCTCCTCCCTCTCCCTCGCGTCGGGTTCTCTCCTCTTCTCTCCATCTCCTTCATCTTCCTCTCTCCCTTCCCTTATTTTTTCCGGCGTACCTCCATACCTCCGGCCATCAAACTCCATTTTTTCCGGCGAATCTCCAACACCACGACTTTCTTCCCCTCTCTTCCGCCATCCTCTTCCCCTTTTTTCTCCATTTTTTTCCGGCGAAACCCGACACCACCATTAATTCCGGCCACTATTGGCCGAAAAACTTCATCAACCCTTCGCCTCTTCTCCCCTCTCTTTCTCCCTCTCATCTCCGGCCGGCCAGACAACTACCGCCGGAAAAACACCAAACCTCCATAACTTCCGGCGAACAACAACACTACCAAGCTGCCGCCGGCGAATCTCCATCTTCCTCTTCTCCCAACCTCCATAACCTCCGGCGATCTCCCTCTTCCCTCTTCCCATCGCCGGCCACCACCATAATCTCCATTAATTCCGGCCAAACAACAAAGCCGCCACCATCCACTTTTTCCTCTCCTCCCTCTCTTCTCGCTAAAAAAAAAAAACGACCGCCGAATAGCCGCCGGAAAATTCCCGTCGCTACGGTTACAGTCCGATCGGACAGATCTCAGATCTGTCCGTAAATTATTTATTCAGTTATTATTTATTTTATTTTTATTTTATTTTTTGTTTTGCTGTTTATTGTTATATATATATATGTATATAATATGTATAACATAGGTATATCAGTATATATGATATAATATAGGCGTAATATATAATACATAATATAGATATATATATGGGTGTATAGTTATCTACTGTTTTTCTTTTCTGTCTATCTATATATAATAAATATATATAATAAGTATATATAGTAAAATATATGTATATAAGTAGTATATACATTTGTCTTTCTGTTTCATAATATATATGTCTAATGTATCATTCTGCCTTTTGCTTCATTTTTATATACAATAATTTGTCTGTTAATTATTTTATTATACAGTTGATTAATATGCTTGTTTCATTTATCTATGTGGATCATGTATGCTTGTTTCATTGATTAATTATTTAGTATGGCTTTTGTTTCGTTTATATATATACAACATGAATTTTGTTGTTGTTTGCTATTATTATTATTACTGTTATTATTATTATTATTATTATTATTATTATTATTATTATTATATTATTATTATTATTATTAGTATTATTACTATTGTTATTATTTATTATTGTTATTATTTATTTGTGTAGTGGTGACAAAATGATTGCTATCATAGGATACTTTGTATTAGTGGTAACATAATTATTAGCTTTCATAATGGTTAATTATTTTGTTTCCACTTTATTTTGAAATGATAGGGTCCACTGGTTCTTTATTTCAAATTATTTCCGTTAATTAAGGGAAAAGGGTTATAACTTTTAGCTTTTGTTTTTTTTGGAATTAAATTTTCTTTAAAAGGGATAGAAGACCCTAAACCAAAGGAAGAAAAAAAAAACAAGACTTAGGGAGAGACCACCTCTTCTTGAGAAAAGCAATTTCATTTTTTTAAACATTCAAATATTGCTATTCCTTTATTAACATAAGTACTCGAAATTTGCTTGGCTCCTGAGCATTTTTTTTTCTTTTTCGCCCTCTGCTCCTCTCTTTAATTCTATGGCTCCTTTATACCTCATCTATGCATACACTGCTCGGAATTCTTGAAATTCTCATGACCTTGACGCGTTGAGGATGGGTACTAATCAAGGCGCTTTGTTGCATTATTAATTCGTGATTTTCCTTTCAACTTTGGCATTTGTCGGTTAGTTTATTTACCTTTATCAGATGATCATTTACTATGCTAATCTCTTTGATTGTTTTCTTCTCGTGACTATATGTTTAATATGCTCTTAATGTGATTTTTTCCAAGTTTAGTCAAACTCATGACTAAGAATATCAGAATATTATTCTTGTATCTATGATTGTACTAACATTTAAGCAGGTTCATTTTATTCCGACTTTCATCAAAGAATCTCCGGGACGAAAGAAGGCTACCAAAAAATTATTTTAATTATTTTAATGTTGTAATTATTCATTCTTTTCATCTTTGCAATGTTTGTAATAAAATTATGATAATAGTGAAAGGGGTTATGGGGGAGGGGCGTTTATTCTGTCGTCTTATATTTTATTAGAAATCATGCCTATAGGAATTAAAATAATTTGATTTGATACACATAGAAATCATGCCTATAGGTCTTAAATAATTCAATTTAAAATGCAGCAATTTTATTTCATGCGAATTTAGGGTGACATTTAGACATCATGCCTAAATTATTTTATTCTTTACAACATTAATTTACTTGGGTAATTTTTGATGATTTGTTGCTGGAATTATTTTAATGAGTAGGTTTTACACGCACTAGACATCATGGCTTTAGGATAAATTTTAACATGGCTACATTCACTAGAAATCATGATCATAGGTTTAATAAAGAGGCCTATTTGAAACCCCCTTAATGTTAATTGTTTGTTTGAATTTACTTGTTTGACATTAATGTCCTTTTAAAAGGCCTTAAGGTTTTAGAACCAAAATCCAATATAGTAGTCCAATTGCCTCTTGGACCTTAAGTTCGGGACGGGTAGGCACATTTTAAGGCGTTAGTGTTATCCACTTAGATTGTTTAGGATTAATAATAATTAAAATAATTAGGAGGGTAGACGGGAGATGATGAAACAGACCGGCTATTGCTGACTTCACGCATGAAGCACACCTATTACTCCCATCTTTTCTAAATTCATTTTTTCTAAGAAGCTTTAAATATTTTAAAATTATCATTGTTATGTTCAAATATTGATATATTTTCATCTAAAAGAAATTTTGTTAAAAATATATAATATATACGATTTTCTTAAAATGATTTTTTCTCAAGTTATACATACATATATATATATATATATATATATATATATATATTATTCTTTTCAAACTATCTTGATTTTAAAAATAGAATAGAAGGGAGTAGTATCGAATTGGGCCCGTTTTCAGCCTTGTCAAAACCTGATCCCACTAAGTTTTAATTTTAGTTATTGCTAATTTAGTATTTATGTTAGCATTTTATTTATGTTTAATAATTTACCGACTTTATTTGATCACTTAGATAATCCCCCATTTAATGAGTACGGCCGGGAACCACATTTGTGGACCTCGAAAGGTGCCTAACACCTTCCTTTTGAGGTAATTTAAGCCCTTACCCAACTCTGGTTGACTTAGGTAACAAATTAGCTTAGAATGGTGCCCTAACGCACCTTAATTCGTTAGGTGGCGACTCTTCTTTTCCACCCTTAAGAGTCCTCGATGTCGAATCCCGCTTTACCCGCGAGGGGAAAAATGGGGCGCGACAGAATGGCGACTCTGCTGGGGATATTAGGCTTTAACCATTACGTGTTTATTTAAATGGGGTTTAATTAACTGTTAACTTGCTAAGTGTTTGATTTATTTTCTTATTTTTGACTTTATCATGAAGTTACTAACCGTTTTTCTTTGTTTTCTTATTGTTTATTATTTCTTATGTAATTGTCGATAAATAAATTGTTGTAATTTTCTTTTATTTATCTGACATATCGCTCATACTTCCCCCACTTGGGAATTTCACACTTTCACACACAATGACGGTTGCGTGGTTTCACGGTCGTTCACCAGTTTAAAACACCTCGAGGATTGTTTGTGATTTGGTCGATCAGCGGTGCGTCGACGGTCATAAGCTTCCTCACTCTCGAGTTGTCCGCTCGAGGGAACCGTGTCATACCCACTTCTACTCTTAGATCGTGACCGTGTACTCCTTTAGTAAGTCTTGCACTTCTTTTAAAACTTAGAAAAATCGCGACGTCCATGGTACGTCAAGATTAAATAGGAACTTGCCCTAAGTCTTAAGGGATCAGTTTTAATCCCGATAAAAGACGATTCATGAATTGTGTGCATCTTAAGATAATTTTGTTTAAAATATCGTCATTGTGCTCCTGGGTGGGTAGGATAGCCTAACCTTTCTTTTATTGCAGGCACAATGAGTCTCCCAACTTCGTATCCAAGATTCGGCATGGTTAGCTTGGTGGTGAATTTAGGAGATCGCCACCATTTCGACAAAGTATCAGAAGATCCGAAGAAGTTGGATGCAGACTAAGATGTTTTTAAGATTTACTGTTTTATTGTAATTCTTGTGATCTTATATAATCATAAAGTTTATTTTTTGGGGGTTTATTTTGGGAGCAAAATGACGATATTTAATAACAAGTTCTCTTTAACTCGTTAGGCCTACCTCTGGCATAAAAGAGGCCCCCAAACCAGGAAGACGTAATAACGTGTTTAATTTTTTTTATTTACCATGTGAAATATATTTAATGTGTTTGTTTCATCAACTACATGTCATGCTTCAATTTTTCTGTTTATTATTTATCTTGGTCCCCTTCCTAAACTCATGCTTCTATCAAGCCTCGCATCACTTTCATAAGTTTTCCTCCGACATACCATCAACCTTATATCCTCAAAACAATCTTCGTCATGCCTACTCCCTTCCTCAAAATCAACATTCGCATAATACATATGCAACTCATTCAAATCAAGCCATACCGCAAAAAATCGCCCACCATGTTTCATTATTTACCTCATACAGTTACATCCAACATGTCTCACGCTTCAAGAGATCGTACCCTAAGCCCATTTATATCGAGACTGCTCCGGTCATCCATCACATAGATGATGCGAACTACGTCTGACCTGATTCCTTTTGGATACGTAGGCAACCCATTTTGGGTTCGGTCTCAATCAAATAAATTTTCTTTCTCCTCATATCCCAATCAAATTGCCTCCTCCACCTACACTCCAAAGGCAACCAATTTTTTTAAAATCCTCTGATTCAACAATCTCGCAAGCCCGCGAGACCCCGAGCAAGTTCATCTGAGCAGTATACTCCTTTGGATGAATCTATAATCCAACTGAAAGACATGATCCAAGCGCTAATTGATGCCAAGGTGATCCACTTGAGTTAAAACTTGATGACCTAAATTATCCTCAACTTTATCTATTCTTTTTTTTTTAAAACCTTTCGTTCCTTGTATTCTGAACTACGTCGGACCTGATTCCTGTTTAAGAAGGATACGTAGGCGCCCTTATGGGGTTCGGTCTATATCTCAATAAAATTTCCTTTCTCCTTTCCTTTTCCAACTGGGGCAGAATTTTTGAGAGGACCTCAAAAATTCACAACTTTGTGTCATTTGCAACAGAAGTCTACACTGGGGCAGAATTTTTGAGAGGACCTCAAAAATTCAATAGATCAAGCGTTTCTATGTAACTGGGGCAGAAATTTTGAGAAAGATCTCAAAATTTCATCAAGACTCAGTCAAGCCAAGGAGTTGATTTCGAAAAAGGACGTGACATCCAATTTGATCGTCAAGCTCATGAGATCGGGATAACAACGGACGAGTAAAGGCACAAATCAGCCTTCCCCATTTTAATCTTATAATATTTTCTTTGAACGCAGGATGCAACAGGTACCAAATTTGCAATCATTCCATATGGATCTTCAAAGGTATTTTCTAAATTTATTTTTCAAGGGCTAAGCACTGTCCTAGGGTTAAGCATTACCCTAAATTATTTGTTCAAGGGCTAAGCACTGTCCTAGGGTTAAGCATTACCCTAAATTATTTGTTCAAGGGCTAAGCACTGTCCTAGGGTTAAGCATTACCCTAAATTATTTGTTCAAGGGCTAAGCACTGTCCTAGGGTTAAGCATTACCCTAAATTATTTGTTCAAGGGCTAAGCACTGTCCTAGGGTTAAGCATTACCCTAAATTATTTGTTCAAGGGCTAAGCACTGTCCTAGGGTTAAGCATTACCCTAAATTATTTGTTCAAGGGCTAAGCACTGTCCTGGGGTTAAGCATTACCCTAAATTATTTGTTCAAGGGCTAAGCACTGTCCTAGGGTTAAGCATTACCCTAAATTATTTGTTCAAGGGCTAAGCACTGTCCTAGGGTTAAGCATTACCCTAAATTATTTGTTCAAGGGCTAAGCACTGTCCTAGGGTTAAGCATTACCCTAAATTTATTTTTTTCAAGGGCTAAGCACTGTCCTAGGGTTAAGCATTACCCTAAATTATTTGTTCAAGGGCTAAGCACTGTCCTAGGGTTAAGCATTACCCTAAATTATTTGTTCAAGGGCTAAGCACTGTCCTAGGGTTAAGCATTACCCTAAATTTATTTTTTTCAAGGGTTAAGCACTGTCCTAGGGTTAAGCATTACCCTAAATTATTTGTTCAAGGGCTAAGCACTGTCCTAGGGTTAAGCATTACCCTAAATTATTTGTTCAAGGGCTAAGCACTGTCCTGGGGTTAAGCATTATCCTAAATTATTTATTCAAGGGCTAAGCACTGTCCTAGGGTTAAGCATTACCCTAAATTATTTGTTCAAGGGCTAAGCACTGTCCTGGGGTTAAGCATTACCCTAAATTAATTGTTCAAGGGCTAAACACTGTCCTAGGGTTAAGCATTACCCTAAACTTATTTGTTCAAGGGCTAAGCACTGTCCTAGGGTTAAGCATTACCCTAAATTTTTTTTATTTTTTTTAAAGGCTAAGCATTGTCTCCTAAATTTTAATTTGATTAAACACTAATTGTTAATTACGCCATGCTTACTGACTGACCATTTTATCTAGTTTTTGAGCTTGCAGGCTACGATTGCGTTGTTCTCATGCCATTTAATCAAGTTAATATCACGTCATTTTCAAACTTCCCCCGCTCTTTGATATTCTTATGCTACTCTCTGTTATTTTTAACCTATTATTCTCGTGCTACCCATTCTTATTCAAGCTTCGTATTATAAATTTTTAGGGATTTCGTTCGTCCCTAAATCCAGAACTACACGCGGCCTAATTCTCGTGAAACCCGAGATATGTAGGCGACTTGAAACTGAAGTCTCGGTCGCGACATCTACATAACTTTCTTTCCTTTTACTTGGCCCTACCGAAATTTTTCCTTCAGTCGGACAAAATTGGCTACTAAGTCAACGTTCTTTGCTCGACAATTCATCCTTCATTCCCGAGCAAAGAAGGGGCAGCTGTTGACACCCAATTTTGACCGACCTGTGCTTCAATATGCTGCTTATATATGTATGTATTTGTTTATATATTTTGTGCAAATATTTGACTTATTTTTATATTTATAAAATAATTTATAATCATAATATTGCGAAAATCATTTCAAATTATATATATATATGACCTATATTAATTTTAAGTTTTGATATTAAATAATTACGATGTATATAATATATTTCGTATCAATATGCACCCTTATTTTAAAATATATCCTTTACTTAATAAATTATTTACCTAGTTTTGCTAATTTTATAAATTTATTTGAATAATAAAATTACTTGAATTTTATAAATTATTTACATTAATAATATAAGTTGTTATAATATTTGATAATTTAATTTTTATTTCTTTAGTCATTTATTTATTCGTAAACATAATATTTTAATTATATGATATTTACATAAGTATGTTTAATTTTAGAATTTATTTATTATTAATAATATTTATATGATTTTCTTATAATTTAAATTATTTTATATCTATTTATTAAATTATTTTAAAGTGTAGTATATATATTAATTTAATAGAAGCCAAATTCAATTTCAATCAATTCATTTAAATTCTAGCCATCTTTCCATTCAATTCATTTAATTCATTTCAAATCTAGCCACTTTTCATTAAACCCATTTTAATTTTAGCCAATTTTAATTCATTTGGCTATTATTTAAATTCAATTTCTAATTAAATAACCCAATTCCCAACCCGTTTACCCTATCCGGACGACCCGTTTGACCTATGACCCGATCCGTATTACACCCAACTAATCTTAGTCGTTCATCGCATTTAATCCTACGGCTAAGATTAAACCCTACCTACTTCCTTATTTACCTCACCTACCCCAAAACCTAATTTTTTCATCCATTTTCCCACATACTCACACTCTCTTCTTCTCTTCTCAAACCCATTCTCCCTCAAGCTTAGCAGCCCTCTCCTTCACACTCTCTTCTTCTCATCTCCCTCTCCTCGCCGGCGAAACCTCCATTAACGCCGGCAACGAAACCAACATCCCTCCGCCCTCCATAACTTCCGGCGAAGCTCCTCCCTCTCCCTCGCGTCGGGTTCTCTCCTCTTCTCTCCATCTCCTTCATCTTCCTCTCTCCCTTCCCTTATTTTTTCCGGCGTACCTCCATACCTCCGGCCATCAAACTCCATTTTTTCCGGCGAATCTCCAACACCACGACTTTCTTCCCCTCTCTTCCGCCATCCTCTTCCCCTTTTTTCTCCATTTTTTTCCGGCGAAACCCGACACCACCATTAATTCCGGCCACTATTGGCCGGAAAACTTCATCAACCCTTCGCCTCTTCTCCCCTCTCTTTCTCCCTCTCATCTCCGGCCGGCCAGACAACTACCGCCGGAAAAACACCAAACCTCCATAACTTCCGGCGAACAACAACACTATCAAGCTGCCGCCGGCGAATCTCCATCTTCCTCTTCTCCCAACCTCCATAACCTCCGGCGATCTCCCTCTTCCCTCTTCCCATCGCCGGCCACCACCATAATCTCCATTAATTCCGGCCAAACAACAAAGCTGCCACCATCCACTTTTTCCTCTCCTCCCTCTCTTCTCGCTAAAAAAAAAAAACGACCGCCGAATAGCCGCCGGAAAATTCCCGTCGCTCCGGTTACAGTCCGATCGGACAGATCTCAGATCTGTCCGTAAATTATTTATTCATTTATTATTTATTTTATTTTTATTTTATTTTTTATTTTGCTGTTTATTGTTATATATATATATGTATATAATATGTATAACATAGGTATATCAGTATATATGATATAATATAAGCGTAATATATAATACATAATATAGATATATATATGGGTGTATAGTTATCTACTGTTTTTCTTTTCTGTCTATCTATATATAATAAATATATATAATAAGTATATATAGTAAAATATATGTATATAAGTAGTATATACATTTGTCTTTCTGTTTCATAATATATATGTCTAATGTATCATTCTGCCTTTTGCTTCATTTTTATATACAATAATTTATCTGTTAATTATTTTATTATACAGTTGATTAATATGCTTGTTTCATTTATGTATGTGGATCATGTATGCTTGTTTCATTGATTAATTATTTAGTATGGCATTTGTTTCGTTTATATATATACAACATGAATTTTGTTGTTGTTTGCTATTATTATTATTACTGTTATTATTATTATTATTATTATATTATTATTATTATTAGTATTATTACTATTGTTATTATTTATTATTGTTATTATTTATTTGTGTAGTGGTGACAAAATGATTGCTATCATAGGATACTTTGTATTAGTGGTAACATAATTATTAGCTTTCATAATGGTTAATTATTTTGTTTCCACTTTATTTTGAAATGATAGGGTCCACTGGTTCTTTATTTCAAATTATTTCCGTTAATTAAGGGAAAAGGGTTATAACTTTTAGCTTTTGTTTTTTTTGGAATTAAATTTTCTTTAAAAGGGATAGAAGACCCTAAACCAAAGGAAGAAAAAAAAAACAAGACTTAGGGAGAGACCACCTCTTCTTGAGA
Source organism: Datura wrightii (assembly GCA_035772735.1). Lineage (NCBI taxonomy): Eukaryota > Viridiplantae > Streptophyta > Magnoliopsida > Solanales > Solanaceae > Datura > Datura wrightii. The sequence goes on from JASDFA010000009.1 coordinate 9,669,543, forward strand.
AAAGCAATTTCATTTTTTTAAACATTCAAATATTGCTATTCCTTTATTAACATAAGTACTCGAAATTTGCTTGGCTCCTGAGCATTTTTTTTTTCTTTTTCGCCCTCTGCTCCTCTCTTTAATTCTATGGCTCCTTTATACCTCATCTATGCATACACTGCTCGGAATTCTTGAAATTCTCATGACCTTGACGCGTTGAGGATGGGTACTAATCAAGGCGCTTTGTTGCATTATTAATTCGTGATTTTCCTTTCAACTTTGGCATTTGTCGGTTAGTTTATTTACCTTTATCAGATTATCATTTACTATGCTAATCTCTTTGATTGTTTTCTTCTCGTGACTATATGTTTAATATGCTCTTAATGTGATTTTTTCCAAGTTTAGTCAAACTCATGACTAAGAATATCAGAATATTATTCTTGTATCTATGATTGTACTAACATTTAAGCAGGTTCATTTTATTCCGACTTTCATCAAAGAATCTCCGGGACGAAAGAAGGCTACCAAAAAATTATTTTAATTATTTTAATGTTGTAATTATTCATTCTTTTCATCTTTGCAATGTTTGTAATAAAATTATGATAATAGTGAAAGGGGTTATGGGGGAGGGGCGTTTATTCTGTCGTCTTATATTTTATTAGAAATCATGCCTATAGGAATTAAAATAATTTGATTTGATACACATAGAAATCATGCCTATAGGTCTTAAATAATTCAATTTAAAATGCAGCAATTTTATTTCATGCGAATTTAGGGTGACATTTAGACATCATGCCTAAATTATTTTATTCTTTACAACATTAATTTACTTGGGTAATTTTTGATGATTTGTTGCTGGAATTATTTTAATGAGTAGGTTTTACACGCACTAGACATCATGGCTTTAGGATAAATTTTAACATGGCTACATTCACTAGAAATCATGATCATAGGTTTAATAAAGAGGCCTATTTGAAACCCCCTTAATGTTAATTGTTTGTTTGAATTTACTTGTTTGACATTAATGTCCTTTTAAAAGGCCTTAAGGTTTTAGAACCAAAATCCAATATAGTAGTCCAATTGCCTCTTGGACCTTAAGTTCGGGACGGGTAGGCACATTTTAAGGCGTTAGTGTTATCCACTTAGATTGTTTAGGATTAATAATAATTAAAATAATTAGGAGGGTAGACGGGAGATGATGAAACAGACCGGCTATTGCTGACTTCACGCATGAAGCACACCTATTACTCCCATCTTTTCTAAATTCATTTTTTCTAAGAAGCTTTAAATATTTTAAAATTATCATTGTTATGTTCAAATATTGATATATTTTCATCTAAAAGAAATTTTGTTAAAAATATATAATATATACGATTTTCTTAAAATGATTTTTTCTCAAGTTATACATACATATATATATATATATATATATATTATTCTCTTCAAACTATCTTGATTTTAAAAATAGAATAGAAGGGAGTAGTATCGAATTGGGCCCGTTTTCAGCCTTGTCAAAACCTGATCCCACTAAGTTTTAATTTTAGTTATTGCTAATTTAGTATTTATGTTAGCATTTTATTTATGTTTAATAATTTACCGACTTTATTTGATCACTTAGATAATCCCCCATTTAATGAGTACGGCCGGGAACCACATTTGTGGACCTCGAAAGGTGCCTAACACCTTCCTTTTGAGGTAATTTAAGCCCTTACCCAACTCTGGTTGACTTAGGTAACAAATTAGCTTAGAATGGTGCCCTAACGCACCTTAATTCGTTAGGTGGCGACTCTTCTTTTCCACCCTTAAGAGTCCTCGATGTCGAATCCCGCTTTACCCGCGAGGGGAAAAATGGGGCGCGACAGAATGGCGACTCTGCTGGGGATATTAGGCTTTAACCATTACGTGTTTATTTAAATGGGGTTTAATTAACTGTTAACTTGCTAAGTGTTTGATTTATTTTCTTATTTTTGACTTTATCATGAAGTTACTAACCGTTTTTCTTTGTTTTCTTATTGTTTATTATTTCTTATGTAATTGTCGATAAATAAATTGTTGTAATTTTCTTTTATTTATCTGACATATCGCTCATACTTCCCCCACTTGGGAATTTCACACTTTCACACACAATGACGGTTGCGTGGTTTCACGGCCGTTCACCAGTTTAAAACACCTCGAGGATTGTTTGTGATTTGGTCGATCAGCGGTGCGTCGACGGTCATAAGCTTCCTCACTCTCGAGTTGTCCGCTCGAGGGAACCGTGTCATACCCACTTCTACTCTTAGATCGTGACCGTGTACTCCTTTAGTAAGGCTTGCACTTCTTTTAAAACTTAGAAAAATCGCGACGTCCATGGTACGTCAAGATTAAATAGGAACTTGCCCTAAGTCTTAAGGGATCAGTTTTAATCCCGATAAAAGACGATTCATGAATTGTGTGCATCTTAAGATAATTTTGTTTAAAATATCGTCATTGTGCTCCTGGGTGGGTAGGATAGCCTAACCTTTCTTTTATTGCAGGCACAATGAGTCTCCCAACTTCGTATCCAAGATTCGGCATGGTTAGCTTGGTGGTGAATTTAGGAGATCGCCACCATTTCGACAAAGTATCAGAAGATCCGAAGAAGTTGGATGCAGACTAAGATGTTTTTAAGATTTACTGTTTTATTGTAATTCTTGTGATCTTATATAATCATAAAGTTTATTTTTTGGGGGTTTATTTTGGGAGCAAAATGACGATATTTAATAACAAGTTCTCTTTAACTCGTTAGGCCTACCTCTGGCATAAAAGAGGCCCCCAAACCAGGAAGACGTAATAACGTGTTTAATTTTTTTTATTTACCATGTGAAATATATTTAATGTGTTTGTTTCATCAACTACATGTCATGCTTCAATTTTTCTGTTTATTATTTATCTTGGTCCCCTTCCTAAACTCATGCTTCTATCAAGCCTCGCATCACTTTCATAAGTTTTCCTCCAACATACCATCAACCTTATATCCTCAAAACAATCTTCGTCATGCCTACTCCCTTCCTCAAAATCAACATTCGCATAATACATATGCAACTCATTCAAATCAAGCCATACCGCAAAAAATCGCCCACCATGTTTCATTATTTACCTCATACAGTTACATCCAACATGTCTCACGCTTCAAGAGATCGTACCCTAAGCCCATTTATATCGAGACTGCTCCGGTCATCCATCACATAGATGATGCGAACTACGTCTGACCTGATTCCTTTTGGATACGTAGGCAACCCATTTTGGGTTCGGTCTCAATCAAATAAATTTTCTTTCTCCTCATATCCCAATCAAATTGCCTCCTCCACCTACACTCCAAAGGCAACCAATTTTTTTAAAATCCTCTGATTCAACAATCTCGCAAGCCCGCGAGACCCCGAGCAAGTTCATCTGAGCAGTATACTCCTTTGGATGAATCTATAATCCAACTGAAAGACATGATCCAAGCGCTAATTGATGCCAAGGTGATCCACTTGAGTTAAAACTTGATGACCTAAATTATCCTCAACTTTATCTATTCTTTTTTTTTTAAAACCTTTCGTTCCTTGTATTCTGAACTACGTCGGACCTGATTCCTGTTTAAGAAGGATACGTAGGCGCCCTTATGGGGTTCGGTCTATATCTCAATAAAATTTCCTTTCTCCTTTCCTTTTCCAACTGGGGCAGAATTTTTGAGAGGACCTCAAAAATTCACAACTTTGCGTCATTTGCAACAGAAGTCTACACTGGGGCAGAATTTTTGAGAGGACCTCAAAAATTCAATAGATCAAGCGTTTCTATGTAACTGGGGCAGAAATTTTGAGAAAGATCTCAAAATTTCATCAAGACTCAGTCAAGCCAAGGAGTTGATTTCGAAAAAGGACGTGACATCCAATTTGATCGTCAAGCTCATGAGATCGGGATAACAACGGACGAGTAAAGGCACAAATCAGCCTTCCCCATTTTAATCTTATAATCTTTTCTTTGAACGCAGGATGCAACAGGTACCAAATTTGCAATCATTCCATATGGATCTTCAAAGGTATTTTCTAAATTTATTTTTCAAGGGCTAAGCACTGTCCTAGGGTTAAGCATTACCCTAAATTATTTGTTCAAGGGCTAAGCACTGTCCTAGGGTTAAGCATTACCCTAAATTATTTGTTCAAGGGCTAAGCACTGTCCTAGGGTTAAGCATTACCCTAAATTATTTGTTCAAGGGCTAAGCACTGTCCTAGGGTTAAGCATTACCCTAAATTATTTGTTCAAGGGCTAAGCACTGTCCTAGGGTTAAGCATTACCCTAAATTATTTGTTCAAGGGCTAAGCACTGTCCTAGGGTTAAGCATTACCCTAAATTATTTGTTCAAGGGCTAAGCACTGTCCTGGGGTTAAGCATTACCCTAAATTATTTGTTCAAGGGCTAAGCACTGTCCTAGGGTTAAGCATTACCCTAAATTATTTGTTCAAGGGCTAAGCACTGTCCTAGGGTTAAGCATTACCCTAAATTATTTGTTCAAGGGCTAAGCACTGTCCTAGGGTTAAGCATTACCCTAAATTTATTTTTTTCAAGGGCTAAGCACTGTCCTAGGGTTAAGCATTACCCTAAATTATTTGTTCAAGGGCTAAGCACTGTCCTAGGGTTAAGCATTACCCTAAATTATTTGTTCAAGGGCTAAGCACTGTCCTAGGGTTAAGCATTACCCTAAATTATTTGTTCAAGGGCTAAGCACTGTCCTAGGGTTAAGCATTACCCTAAATTTATTTTTTCAAGGGCTAAGCACTGTCCTAGGGTTAAGCATTACCCTAAATTATTTGTTCAAGGGCTAAGCACTGTCCTAGGGTTAAGCATTACCCTAAATTATTTGTTCAAGGGCTAAGCACTGTCCTAGGGTTAAGCATTACCCTAAATTTATTTTTTTCAAGGGCTAAGCACTGTCCTAGGGTTAAGCATTACCCTAAATTATTTGTTCAAGGGCTAAGCACTGTCCTAGGGTTAAGCATTACCCTAAATTATTTGTTCAAGGGCTAAGCACTGTCCTGGGGTTAAGCATTACCCTAAATTATTTGTTCAAGGGCTAAGCACTGTCCTAGGGTTAAGCATTACCCTAAATTATTTGTTCAAGGGCTAAGCACTGTCCTGGGGTTAAGCATTACCCTAAATTAATTGTTCAAGGGCTAAGCACTGTCCTAGGGTTAAGCATTACCCTAAACTTATTTGTTCAAGGGCTAAGCACTGTCCTAGGGTTAAGCATTACCCTAAATTTTTTTTATTTTTTTTAAAGGCTAAGCATTGTCTCCTAAATTTTAATTTGATTAAACACTAATTGTTAATTACGCCATGCTTATTGACTGACCATTTTATCTAGTTTTTGAGCTTGCAGGCTACGATTGCGTTGTTCTCATGCCATTTAATCAAGTTAATATCACGTCATTTTCAAACTTCCCCCGCTTTTTGATATTCTTATGCTACTCTCTGTTATTTTTAACCTATTATTCTCGTGCTACCCATTCTTATTCAAGCTTCGTATTATAAATTTTTAGGGATTTCGTTCGTCCCTAAATCCAGAACTACACGCGGCCTAATTCTCGTGAAACCCGAGATATGTAGGCGACTTGAAACTGAAGTCTCGGTCGCGACATCTACATAACTTTCTTTCCTTTTACTTGGCCCTACCGAAATTTTTCCTTCAGTCGGACAAAATTGGCTACTAAGTCAACGTTCTTTGCTCGACAATTCATCCTTCATTCCCGAGCAAAGAAGGGGCAGCTGTTGACACCCAATTTTGACCGACCTGTGCTTCAATATGCTGCTTATATATGTATGTATTTGTTTATATATTTTGTGCAAATATTTGACTTATTTTTATATTTATAAAATAATTTATAATCATAATATTGCGAAAATCATTTCAAATTATATATATATATATGACCTATATTAATTTTAAGTTTTGATATTAAATAATTACGATGTATATAATATATTTCGTATCAATATGCACCCTTATTTTGAAATATATCCTTTACTTAATAAATTATTTACCTAGTTTTGCTAATTTTATAAATTTATTTGAATAATAAAATTACTTGAATTTTATAAATTATTTACATTAATAATATAAGTTTTTATAATATTTGATAATTTAATTTTTATTTCTTTAGTCATTTATTTATTCGTAAACATAATATTTTAATTATATGATATTTACATAAGTATGTTTAATTTTAGAATTTATTTATTATTAATAATATTTATATGATTTTCTTATAATTTAAATTATTTTATATCTATTTATTAAATTATTTTAAAGTGTAGTATATATATTAATTTAATAGAAGCCAAATTCAATTTCAATGAATTCATTTAAATTCTAGCCATCTTTCCATTCAATTCATTTAATTCATTTCAAATCTAGCCACTTTTCATTAAACCCATTTTAATTTTAGCCAATTTTAATTCATTTGGCTATTATTTAAATTCAATTTCTAATTAAATAACCCAATTCCCAACCCGTTTACCCTATCCGGACGACCCGTTTGACCTATGACCCGATCCGTATTACACCCAACTAATCTTAGTCGTTCATCGCATTTAATCCTACGGCTAAGATTAAACCCTACCTACTTCCTTATTTACCTCACCTACCCCAAAACCTAATTTTTTCATCCATTTTCCCACATACTCACACTCTCTTCTTCTCTTCTCAAACCCATTCTCCCTCAAGCTTAGCAGCCCTCTCCTTCACACTCTCTTCTTCTCATCTCCCTCTCCTCGCCGGCGAAACCTCCATTAACGCCGGCAACGAAACCAACATCCCTCCGCCCTCCATAACTTCTGGCGAAGCTCCTCCCTCTCCCTCGCGTCGGGTTCTCTCCTCTTTTCTCCATCTCCTTCATCTTCCTCTCTCCCTTCCCTTATTTTTTCCGGCGTACCTCCATACCTCCGGCCATCAAACTCCATTTTTTCCGGCGAATCTCCAACACCACGACTTTCTTCCCCTCTCTTCCGCCATCCTCTTCCCCTTTTTTCTCCATTTTTTTCCGGCGAAACCCGACACCACCATTAATTCCGGCCACTATTGGCCGGAAAACTTCATCAACCCTTCGCCTCTTCTCCCCTCTCTTTCTCCCTCTCATCTCCGGCCGGCCAGACAACTACCGCCGGAAAAACACCAAACCTCCATAACTTCCGGCGAACAACAACACTACCAAGCTGCCGCCGGCGAATCTCCATCTTCCTCTTCTCCCAACCTCCATAACCTCCGGCGATCTCCCTCTTCCCTCTTCCCATCGCCGGCCACCACCATAATCTCCATTAATTCCGGCCAAACAACAAAGCCGCCACCATCCACTTTTTCCTCTCCTCCCTCTCTTCTCGCTAAAAAAAAAAAACGACCGCCGAATAGCCGCCGGAAAATTCCCGTCGCTCCGGTTACAGTCCGATCGGACAGATCTCAGATCTGTCCGTAAATTATTTATTCATTTATTATTTATTTTATTTTTATTTTATTTTTTATTTTGCTGTTTATTGTTATATATATATATGTATATAATATGTATAACATAGGTATATCAGTATATATGATATAATATAGGCGTAATATATAATACATAATATAGATATATATATGGGTGTATAGTTATCTACTGTTTTTCTTTTCTGTCTATCTATATATAATAAATATATATAATAAGTATATATAGTAAAATATATGTATATAAGTAGTATATACATTTGTCTTTCTGTTTCATAATATATATGTCTAATGTATCATTCTGCCTTTTGCTTCATTTTTATATACAATAATTTATCTGTTAATTATTTTATTATACAGTTGATTAATATGCTTGTTTCATTTATGTATGTGGATCATGTATGCTTGTTTCATTGATTAATTATTTAGTATGGCATTTGTTTCGTTTATATATATACAACATGAATTTTGTTGTTGTTTGCTATTATTATTATTACTGTTATTATTATTATTATTATTATATTATTATTATTATTAGTATTATTACTATTGTTATTATTTATTATTGTTATTATTTATTTGTGTAGTGGTGACAAAATGATTGCTATCATAGGATACTTTGTATTAGTGGTAACATAATTATTAGCTTTCATAATGGTTAATTATTTTGTTTCCACTTTATTTTGAAATGATAGGGTCCACTGGTTCTTTATTTCAAATTATTTCCGTTAATTAAGGGAAAAGGGTTATAACTTTTAGCTTTTGTTTTTTTTGGAATTAAATTTTCTTTAAAAGGGATAGAAGACCCTAAACCAAAGGAAGAAAAAAAAAACAAGACTTAGGGAGAGACCACCTCTTCTTGAGAAAAGCAATTTCATTTTTTTAAACATTCAAATATTGCTATTCCTTTATTAACATAAGTACTCGAAATTTGCTTGGCTCCTGAGCATTTTTTTTTCTTTTTCGCCCTCTGCTCCTCTATTTAATTCTATGGCTCCTTTATACCTCATCTATGCATACACTGCTCGGAATTCTTGAAATTCTCATGACCTTGACGCGTTGAGGATGGGTACTAATCAAGGCGCTTTGTTGCATTATTAATTCGTGATTTTCCTTTCAACTTTGGCATTTGTCGGTTAGTTTATTTACCTTTATCAGATTATCATTTACTATGCTAATCTCTTTGATTGTTTTCTTCTCGTGACTATATGTTTAATATGCTCTTAATGTGATTTTTTCCAAGTTTAGTCAAACTCATGACTAAGAATATCAGAATATTATTCTTGTATCTATGATTGTACTAACATTTAAGCAGGTTCATTTTATTCCGACTTTCATCAAAGAATCTCCGGGACGAAAGAAGGCTACCAAAAAATTATTTTAATTATTTTAATGTTGTAATTATTCATTCTTTTCATCTTTGCAATGTTTGTAATAAAATTATGATAATAGTGAAAGGGGTTATGGGGGAGGGGCGTTTATTCTGTCGTCTTATATTTTATTAGAAATCATGCCTATAGGAATTAAAATAATTTGATTTGATACACATAGAAATCATGCCTATAGGTCTTAAATAATTCAATTTAAAATGCAGCAATTTTATTTCATGCGAATTTAGGGTGACATTTAGACATCATGCCTAAATTATTTTATTCTTTACAACATTAATTTACTTGGGTAATTTTTGATGATTTGTTGCTGGAATTATTTTAATGAGTAGGTTTTACACGCACTAGACATCATGGCTTTAGGATAAATTTTAACATGGCTACATTCACTAGAAATCATGATCATAGGTTTAATAAAGAGGCCTATTTGAAACCCCCTTAATGTTAATTGTTTGTTTGAATTTACTTGTTTGACATTAATGTCCTTTTAAAAGGCCTTAAGGTTTTAGAACCAAAATCCAATATAGTAGTCCAATTGCCTCTTGGACCTTAAGTTCGGGACGGGTAGGCACATTTTAAGGCGTTAGTGTTATCCACTTAGATTGTTTAGGATTAATAATAATTAAAATAATTAGGAGGGTAGACGGGAGATGATGAAACAGACCGGCTATTGCTGACTTCACGCATGAAGCACACCTATTACTCCCATCTTTTCTAAATTCATTTTTTCTAAGAAGCTTTAAATATTTTAAAATTATCATTGTTATGTTCAAATATTGATATATTTTCATCTAAAAGAAATTTTGTTAAAAATATATAATATATACGATTTTCTTAAAATGATTTTTTCTCAAGTTATACATACATATATATATATATATATATATATATATATATATATATATATATATATATATATATTATTCTCTTCAAACTATCTTGATTTTAAAAATAGAATAGAAGGGAGTAGTATCGAATTGGGCCCGTTTTAAGCCTTGTCAAAACCTGATCCCACTAAGTTTTAATTTTAGTTATTGCTAATTTAGTATTTATGTTAGCATTTTATTTATGTTTAATAATTTCCGACTTTATTTGATCACTTAGATAATCCCCCATTAATGAGTACGGCCGGGAACCACATTTGTGGACCTCGAAAGGTGCCTAACACCTTCCTTTTGAGGTAATTTAAGCCCTTACCCAACTCTGGTTGACTTAGGTAACAAATTAGCTTAGAATGGTGCCCTAACGCACCTTAATTCGTTAGGTGGCGACTCTTCTTTTCCACCCTTAAGAGTCCTCGATGTCGAATCCCGCTTTACCCGCGAGGGGAAAAATGGGGCGCGACAAGAATTATCCTACCCACGACCTGGAATTGGCCGCAGTAATTCACGCCTTGAAAATATGGAGGCATTACTTGTACGGCGTCCATGTTGATATTTACACAGATCATAAGAGCTTACAGTACATTTTCACTCAGAGGGAGTTGAATCTACGACAACGCCGCTGGTTGGAGCTGTTAAAAGATTATGATGTAAATATTCTATACCACTCCGGAAAAGCTAATGTCGTAGCAGATGCCCTGAGCCGTAAGTCAATGGGAAGTTTGGCGTATTTGCGACCTGAGAAGCGAGAGCTAGCTAAAGAAATTCATCAGTTAGCTGGTTTAGCCATTCGAGTAATGGAAACAGAAAATAATGGAGCGGTAATTCAGAATTCTGCTGTGTCATCATTAGTTACAGAGGTGAAAGAACGACAGTACGAGGACCCTGATTTAGTTCAGCTCAGAGATAGAACTCAGAGAGGTAAGGAGTCAGATTTTCAGATAACTGAGGATGATGTGCTACGCTGTAAGGGCCGCCTCTGTGTCCCGAAAGTTTCAGGGCTTCGCGGACGGATCATGCATGAGGTACATTACGCTCGCTATTCCCTCCATCCAGGAGCGGCCAAAATGTACCACGACATCAGAGACATCTACTGGTTGCCAGGTATGAAAGTTGAGATAGCCGAATTTGTATCTAGATGTTCTAACTGTCAGCAGGTGAAAGCAGAGCACCAGAAACCGGGCGGTTTGATGCAAGACATAACGGTGCCTATGTGGAAATGGGAAGCGATAAACATGGACTTTGTAATAGGGTTACCCCGTACCAGACGCAGAAATGATTCCATTTGGGTAATAGTTGACAGGCTAACAAAATCAGCTCATTTCCTGTCAGTGAAAGCTACCTTCTCAGCTGAGGATTATGCCGAATTATATATCAGAGAAATAGTTAGATTACACGGAGTGCCAGTATCCATTATTTCAGATAGGGGAGCACAATTCACAGCTAGATTCTGGCAGTCGTTTCAGAAAGGTTTGGGAACGCAGATTAACTTGAGCAAAGCATTCCATCCTCAGACAGATGGGCAGGCTGAACGTACAATTCAGATGCTCGAAGATACGTTGCGAGCGTATGTGCTAGATTTTGGGGGTAGCTGGGATGAGCATCTTTCGTTGATTGAATTTGCTTATAATAACAGTTATCATTCAGCTATTCAGATGGCGCCTTTCGAGGCATTATACGGGCGAAAATGTAGGTCGCCGGTGGGCTGGTTTGAAATGGGGGAATCAGCATTGGTTGGCCCAGACATTGTTCGGTAGTCAGAGGAAAAGATAAAGCTTATTCGAGAACGTTTACTGACTGCTCAGAGCCACCAGAAGTCTTATGCAGATATGCGGTGTAGAAATCTAGAATTTGCGGTAAATGATTGGGTATATCTGAAAGTATCTCCGATGAAAGGGGTGATGAGATTCGGCAAGAAAGGCAAGCTTAGCCCGAGGTTCATTGGGCCATATCAGATTCGGCGAAGAATAGGCCGAGTTGCATACGAATTGAACTTGCCTCCGGAGTTAGTATCTGTTCACCCAGTATTCCATGTATCTATGTTAAGGAAGTTCGTAGGAGACCCTTCCAAAGTAGTTCCAATTCAAGATGTCCAGGTCACAGAAGAGTTAGCATACGAAGAGGTTCCCGTAGCTATCTTAGACAGACAGATTCGCAGGTTGAGGACTAAAGATGTTGCATTTGTCAAAGTATTGTGGCGTAACAGGAACCGTGAGGAAATGACGTGGGAAGCTGAAGAAGATATGAAAGCCAGATACCCTCACCTATTTCAGGCCTAGTCAGGCGACAGGTATGTCCGTATTATCACTTATGCAGTACCTTGTAGTTGTATGTGTGTGAATGAGAAAGATTGATACTTAGTTGCCCAGTGGATCTTAAAATATTACGTGCAGTGCCTGTGTTGGACTTTTTTGCATTTCAGGTTTTTGCTATAGTCCATATACAGGGGAAACTCTGCCGAAATTTTTCCAGAAAGTAAGTTAGGTAGTCCTCTAGACAACAGTGTACATTCGAGGACGAATGTTCTTAAGGCGGGGAGAATGTTATACCCCGTAGAATTCCCGGCACCTAAATGACCTATTTGCACGTTGGTTAAGCATATTTGAAGGCCATACGTGCTAGGGAAAGGTCCGGGAAAAGATCGTACGAGAAACCTGTCGAACCATCGCGGAAGGAGCCGAGGCAGAGCCCCTCCGCGATGGCAGCGTGTCACGGAGGAGGGGCCTCCGCGTTGGCTCCGTGACACGTTGGCCTTGTCCAGGCCCAAGTATATAAAGCCCCACTTCGGTTTTAAATGATAAAAACATTTAAAATTTCCAGAGAACAGAGAGCAAACGCATAGGGAGAAAAAGGAACAAAGAAATTATATAATTTTCGTCCGATTACGCTGCTAAACGTTGTCTAAATTCAAATTAACTCCAGATACTGAGGTATTTAGCAGCAGAGAGCATTCCTACAGATTCAGTTTCGTAAAATACGGCCGACGAATCGTCGAGCCACCGAGCTAAGGTAAGTGGAATTGCTCTAAATTAGTGTTTATGTGTTCCTAACTGTGAAGTGAATATTTCTCCCTTCTGGACCTCTGAAAAATAGCGAGTTTTCGACCGTCTTTCGATAAGCCTAAGTTTAGGCTATAAACTATAACGAAAGTGATGTTGCTCTTTACAATAAAGCTGTATTTAGTATTAATTGACATATTTATGAATGCAGTTGGGAGAAAATAGTTGAAGTGCCGGCCGAGTCTCGTCCGACAGACGAATAATTCAAGGATAAGGTATGTAAAGCTAGTTCCCTCGGCAAGTTAAGTAAATCGGCACAGTATAGTAATTTACAGGCCAGTAGAATGTTCAGAAGTCAAGGGTTATGTTTATTGTGAATGTTGATACGGTATTAGAGCATCAAGTTGTAACTTGCGTGAGACTTACTAGTACGACATAGATTCTAACACAAGTGTTAGAAACTGCCCAGCATGCTCAGTATGTGATGTAATACGAAATGTTAAGATATTCTTGTATTCAGTTGAAACCCCGTAAAGCGATGCCATATCCGTAAAGCACCTCAGAAATAGAATGGCAGGCTAAAATAAAGTTTAGAACGCATGTTAGGAATAGTAAATCACGTTAATGAAGAAGCTCAGTATACAACATAGGTTGCAGCAGAAATACTATATTTCGTATAGCATTTACTCCAGTACAGTCTGGCAGGAGACTATATTCATACATACATATTTACTAGCCTCAGTACGTATTAAATACGTACAGATGGCTATCACTAGTTCAGCATGTAGTATATACGATACTTTACCCCTATTAGCCTCAGCATGTGAGATATGCAGACAGTATTATTAGTTGAGACCGTTGTATTGTTTGGGGTTGGATTACCTAGCATCCATGACCGCCCAGGGTTAATAGCTGTATCGACTCGTCCGCCAGAGGACGAGGATACGTCGCTCTACGGAGTGGCATGCCGTCCCGCAAGGGGACGAAGATGGGATGCCAGTTTTCCCCATGTTGTGCCTTGGTCGGCCCTTATACACCCCCGTCGAGCGGATACGCCCGGGGTGTTGATTCAGGAGTCCTCCGGACTCAGGTACAGTTATAGTCAGGGGCTCAGCGAGCCCAAGTGCATACCCAGGGGACCAGCGGGATGCTTACAGGGTTATAGGAGATGGGATGACCGGGGTAGGGGTATAGATTCTGTGCTGGTTATACCTCCCGGCTTATGGGGGCCGGGTAAGGTTTGTGTGTGCTATGTATGTTATGATATGTTATACTGTGTTACAGTAGATACGAGTAGATCGACAGTAGGACGATAAATCCTCAGGTATGACTCCTACTCTTTCCAGTATAATTAAGAAAAGGTATGACTTACAATATCAGACAGTTAATCTATTCCTTCTACTTCAGTTTCATCAGTTATATTATTGTTTTCAGATATTTCTTTTAGTTATTTCTTTACATACTCAGTACCAGCGGTACTGACGCCCGGTGGGGCGCTGCATTACTTGCCTGCAGGTACTCATAGACGAGCAGGAGATACCACGTGATTCCTGTCAGCGATCGAGTATTCAGCTCCTGTTATCCGGAGACTGAATTCCAGAGGTGTATTTCAGTTTCTTTTGTTGTATAGTACGGGTAGGTCGGGGCCCTGTCCCAATCATTTCTATTGCTATTCCTAGAGGCTTGCAGTCTGTATATATCTCCCTGTGGTCAGATGAGCCGGTCGTGTGAGGCTGTGCAGTTGTATAGCTGTTAGTACTCTTTCTTTCTTTTATGTTGGTCGTGTGGGGCCATAGTTTGCCAGTAGTGGTGACCTTGCCGGTCACGTAGTTTCTAGTACTTCATGATTGAGTTATAGATAACTAGACAGCATGGTGGCCTTGTCGGCCCGCATAGGTTTCCCTGAATTGATATGTTTCTGGTCAGCTGTTAGTACAGGTACATGAGGCTATAGGCCAATAGGCCGGGGGCTGTGTTTACAGCCGTTATATAGCCCTTTGTTTCCAGAAATATGAGTTAGAGCCAGCCAGGCACCAGATGTGCCTAGGCTTAGCAGTCCAGCAGTTCAGGTCCCAGTAGGGCACCAGGTGCCAGTCATACCCCCCAAGGTGGGGTGTGACAAGTATGCAGCAGAAAAAAACGCAGGAAAAAAAACACAGAAGAGAAGAGAAGAAAGGAAGAGAAACGGGAAGAAAAAAGGAGAGAAAAATAAGGATTTTCGATCCAAAGAATCAAGGTACTGATCCAAATCTTTTTATTAAGTTTATTATGCAATTATAAGAAAGTTTTCAGGGTAAAAACATGGGGAAATTTTGAATAATTGTGAAAGTTTAGCCCTAGGGCTCTTCAACCTAAATCATCAATTCGAAAGGGCAAACGTTATCAAAATTTAATTTTAATTAATGTTCTAGAATTCTCTCATCGAGGAGAATCTGTTGGTAGTTATAGTTCGGGAAATTCTGCCCCATTGATCAGAGTTGACTTTTTCGGTCAAACCGTTGACCGCAAATTTGACTTTCGTGAAAAATTAAGAAAACGGCTACCAAAGTATTTTTTACCATTCTAAACCCATTATTGTGTAGTTTGAGGTGATTCGGAGACCCGAGAGCATAGCTCTGAATTATTAAAAAATGTGCTTGAGCTGTGAATTCGAGGTGAGACTTTAAGCTTTAAATGCTTGCTTTTTAAATTTGTTATATAAATGTATTTTGTCTGCCTAGTCCATGTGTTGGGACGAGCGTTTGCTTGGCAGAATCGGTGGTCTTCGAGGCCAGTCGTGTATATCTTATATTTAAGCTCACCAAAACTCTCTTTGTTACGATTAATTCGTGGAGTGATACGGCTGTGAGCCATGAGGTTGGGGCATTGGGTATGTTCCTAGATATCACTGGGCATTGTGTATGCTTTTTGACAGTATTGGGCATTGTGTATGCCTCTTGACAATATTGAGCATTGTATATGCTGTTGTGAAATCGTGGTGTGGAGTAATTTTGCGTAAATGTCATTCATGAAAATCCCTCGTGGTAAATTGTGTTGAAATATATAGTATTCTTGATAGTTAATAGTGTGAATCTTGTTGAAGATTATATTATTATATAATTCCTGTGCTTGTGGTGAGTTGTATATATATATATTTTTAACACTGGTTCCAGGAGTATTTAAAGTGGCAAGTCAGGGATCTTATTAAGTTATATTTATATATATATCTCACTCCTTAATTGCATATCTGTGCAGATTCCAATATGGAGCGTGAGACTAGTGGCTGACGAGTCCGTTTGCGTAGATTTTGTTACTGAGGTGAGCCTTCGCATTAATTCGTGGAGGCTGTTATTTCAGCTCTATCTATTCTATAGCCTATATTTTCTTTCTTGGGGTATACATGCCCGATATTTAGACTCATGTAACTCTATCAGATGCTCCATAATCTTTTTGTTGAATTTAGGCTAGACACTTAGTAATTGAGTGATTGATGAATTTCATAGATTGATTTTGGATTCCGTTAAACCACTATTTTCTATCTAATGATTAGTGAAGTGTTTAGACCTGCATGTATTTTCTCTCAGTGCTTTTATAAAAGAGCAAGTGAAATGGATAAATTGGTTCACCGGGAGGGTGATTTTAGCCGGTGTCAGTCACGTCTATGGGATGTGACAAAGCCGACCATTTACATCCTCCTGTTCGTAAGAGAGGAAAAGGCGGATATAAATGGTTAGTTTGTACCTCATCTATTCTATAATCATCTTGTACATGAATCCAATCAGCCTCGCGCACATATGTCAAGCACCTTTCTCCTTCATCCCGAACCATTGCACGAAACATATAAAATTCCTCCATTAATGGTTGATCCCCAAGTGATTTTTCTTTGTCAACCATCAAATGAATATGAAGAATTTGCACAAAATAAATTAATTCATTAAAGTGAAATGGAATAATTCCTTAGCAGCTGAACATATAACCAATATAAATGGTCAAATCATAACTGCTAGAGGTCTGGATTCAACAGTGAGCAGCAATCAACAAATCTCTCAGCATACTTCTAATATAAATAACAAAACCTTTTAACTATACAAAAAAATAAATACTTTATTTAGTAACCAAGGGTACTAAATAGATTGCAAGGCTACTGAATCATAAATAAATGTGTTACTCTTATACAGTTATTACAAAAGGGTTTCATTTTTATTTAATGATATGGCTACTGTCCATTTAATTGAACCAAAAGAAATATGCATCAGTTACCACTGCTTCATATAACACTGAATTAGGCACATAACCTTGTTGTCGTTGAGAATGCAGGGTAGGATTACCAATAACAAGACAAGTAATGCGTCTAAACTAAATAAGGTACGAGTCATCATACAAGAGTGGTTCATGATTGACTGGTATATTACAAATATTTTGATGTAGTTGGTCCTCTCCAACTCCTAATTTATATTTAGCCTTCCTCGAGGATCGTGGTGAAAATGATTGGAATCAAATGGAAATGGAGTTGGTATCTCCTGTTTCAACCCAAATTGCTTCATAGCCCGATCAGGCAAGTGAACCTCGACCACACCCCAATAAAAAATGGAACTTTGGCACGCCATATATCTCATCCAGCATGACAATAATCGAGAAGGATCTCGATTAATTCATCAAAATATGGTTCCAAAATAAACTACATGAAAAGAAAAAGCAAATGAGTCTTACGATTATAATAAACATGAAAATTGAAATAAAACTAATACAACACCGTACCTGATCCTCCGTCATGGAATCAAGTGCATCCCTATAAACAGTCAATACATGTTTGGTAGTGTCGGTCAACCTAAAATGTGCAAACCATCTAATAGCAAGTCGACCCCTTGGTAAATCAGTAGGAAATATATTTCTTGTGTCCCTTTGTGCTACTACTTTGGTCCTGAGGACAGTAATTCTCTCCCATGCCCAAACCTAAATATAACATGTACATGTAACTATAAACTAGAAGAAATATCAATAAATAATTCATATAGTTATAAAGTATACCTGGATTAATGGTAAAAATCCAACTATCTCAGTTTGGGTACCTTGTGATGCTTTACAAAGAAAATGATACAAGCATGCTAGGGTGGCACTACCCCAACTGTAAGACCCAATTGCATCGGCGTACTTAAGCATAGGTAGGTACACAAGCTTTAAATAACTGCTAGATGTATCTGCCATCATCATACCAACAATCATCCAAAACATGTAACATCTAGCCTTCTGATTGACCATATCCTGTGTTGCCTTATCAGGCAACTGTGGCTGCCCTAGCATGTTTGCACTAAGCGCAGAGACCTTGAGGATACTATGTTTGAAGTCTTGAGGACGTGGAATAAAACCTAATAATCTTTGACAAATATTTTGTCAATCTACTATAGTCCTCATTAGCTCATTACTAAGTACTGGAACACTATTCAGGGGTAAGCCATACAACACCTCTACGTCTTGCAAGGTGATTGTGGCTTCACCCATTCTAAAGTGGAATGTATGAGTTTTAGGATTCCATCTCTTAAATAGTGAAGTAATTAAACAACGATCAATAACAGGCCGATGAGATCTATAAGCACCATACAATCCGGATACTTTAATCACTTCTAAGTCTCGTGGGTGGATTGGGTGTTTCTTTATGAGGTCCCAAAACTTTCCATCACACCTCCTCGTATTTAGAATCATATTAACACTTCCTTCCCATATATTTCATGATCTATGGGTGAGTTGTTGAGTTAATACAGACAAATCAAGTGGTCCGGGATCCAGTTGGTATGTATATTTTCAGCCATAGAAGAGAATATCTATACATAAGTGATTATATTCAGAACAATAAACAAATTAACCAACCATAAAAGAAAAAATTGTTGACTTAAAACATGAGCAAAATCTCCATATCAGTTCTCTTTTTAAAAAAATCTCAAAATTGAGAAGTGGAAGGTAGACCAATCTGTTCCAAAGCGGTAATTTAGCATGTAGTTAAATGAAATTTGAGGAATACACAAGTTTAAATAATATTCCAGTAAATAATTAGAGTAGAAATTATAAGCATACAAACTTATAAATTGAATAAATTCAAACACACAAATGAACGGAATAATTGATATTTTAAAAATAATGTTAAAAAATACAAAGAAAATGGTATTGCTTGATTAAGTGCTTTGTTACCTAAATCGTAGGATGAGAAGAGATTCACAGTAAGATGAGAAGAGGCCCAAAATGGAATTCTGGCTAGTCTTCGTCACAGTTGCGCTTTGATGTTGGTTGAAAAGTGTTGAAATCTATGTTTTTCAATAACTTCGTGGCACCTTCAGGGAGAAAGCTGGCCAGATTGGGGAGAGAGAACAAGTTTTCAGATGAGACCCATTAGTTATGAAGCCCTAGTAACACTTAAGTCTAATATGTAATAAAGAGTAACGACTTACTTTTGTAATAAAAAATCTGTCCAGGTGTCGTTATCTGCAGTAACGAATTAATAAAGCGTTACTGCCAATAATATTTTGTACATTTTGTTTACCCCCTCAACTGTTAGTCTGTCCGTTGGATTTTTTTGAATAAAATAATATTTAATACGTTACTCGCAAATACGTTTCTTCTAGTTCTAAAGAAGTTTAAAAAAATATATTAATATGGTGAATTGATTTAGGAAATGCTTATTTTCGTCAAAACTTCTGCCGCTAGGTTGTGATCATATGGCACATTCCTCCCTCCCGTTATTTATTACTTTATTTTAATATATAGTGTTGGTATTATTCTTTCTTAATAATGTCAAAAAAAGTAAATAATATATTTTAACTCTTCATAATTAACTTATCTAACATTTCTAAATCATAAGTATATGTGAAATGGAAGAACTAAGTTATTTTTTCATAAATGGTTCACATTTATTCAAGTGACGATTTCTTAATTTGTAGTTTCGTTAATAAAAAGATATTATATTTTCAGAAGATTTGAAATTATACGTGTTTATGATAATTTTGTCATTAAAGCAAGAGCAATATTTTATTACATTAACCCCATTTGACTTCTTACGCCTTTTTGATCAATGAAACCATAGATAATATGCCTATTTAAGGAGCATTATTGTGAACTAAAATATACCATTTTCTCTCATTATCTCGAAAATCTATTCTTCCTATTCTATATTTTTGGGTAATAATTTGTTTGAGAACTCTAAACTTTCAACCACGAGTGCACGTACTTAAAAGTAACTGTGGAACCTTGGGAGTTGGGGAGCTACTGGCTACAACGATTTGCATTCCTGCCGGGACGAAATCGCCTTCAAGGCAATGGTTGCCACGACACAGTGTTTGTAATAAGTCTTTTAGCATTTTATAATTCTTGTCCGGAATTAATATTATAGTATTTTTTTCAATAACTTAAAAACGATTATTGCGAATATGATATTGATAAATGAATGTTTTTCTGATCTATCAAATCTTGAGCCTTTGGATGAAATAATTTTAAACGTTGGACACAAAAACTTCTGATTTTTTCTGAACAATCAGAAGCTGATTATGTTTTATTTAATGAACATCCTACTAATAGTTCTAGCACTATTGTGATTGTTGACGATGCTAGTAAAAATAAGTTTAAGAAAGATAAAGAACTATTAAAGGTCATTGTTGAACCATATTACTAATCCTTTATTAGATTTATTTGTTACTTATAAATCTGTGAAGAAAATATGGGATTGTTTGAAAAAGAAATATGATGCTGACGATGCAGAAAAGAAAAATTATGTTGTCGGATGGTGGATTAAGTTTCAGATGGTTGATAGAAAGCCAATCATGGAACAAGTTCACGAGTATGAGAACTTGATTGCTTATGTTCTCAATAAGGAAATGGATATGTGTGAAATTTTTCAGGTTAATATTTTACTTGAACAATTTTCACCATCTTGGAGTGATTACAGAAATCAACTGAAACATAAGAGAAAGAATTTGGCTCTCCATGAACTAATCAATCACATGAAGACTGAAGAGGCAAACTGTCTTAAAGATAAAATGAAAGCTCTTTCTCTTAATTTTTTTTAAGCTAACCTCGTGGAATCTTCTGGTACTATTGTAAAAGATAGGTTCAAAGGCAAACAGAAGAAAGTCCATAAAAATAGATATGTGAAGAAGAAGAATCATTTCAACAAGCCGGAGAGCCAAATCAAAAAATTAAAGGGACCTTATTTTGTCTATGGTAAATAGGTCACAGGGTTGTCCAGTGTTATCGAAGACAAAGGCAAAACTCAAAGTAGGGAGGACAAGATGATGTCCTTACTCATATTGTTGAGGGTAATGAATTGATTATTGTTGTAGTAGTAGAGGCGAATCTGATGGCTAACAAGACTAACCGGATGTTAGACACAGGCGCTTCAAGGCATTTCTGCACCAACAAGGAGTTGTATTATGACTTTGAGGAGTCTACTGATGGCGAATATGTCTATATGGGTAACTCCACTATTGCTGGAGTTATGGGTAAGGACATTTTTTTTACTTAAATTAACTTCTGAAAAAACTTTAGCCTTGAACAATGTTTTGTATGCTCCCTCCCTCTGTAGAAACTTAGTTTTCAGAGTACTTCTCAACAAAGCAGGCCTTAAACTTATTTTTAAAGATAATAAAATAATTATTTCTCATGGAGGAGACATAGTTGGGAAGGGATATCTTAGTGGAGGATTATTTTATACTGAACATTATTAAAGAGATTGTCAATAATGCAAGTATTTCTAATTCTCCTTATATTATTGAATTTGTTAGTTTGTGGAATGGTAAACTAGGTCATGTTAATATTATTTCCAAAAAAATTTAAAAAAGGAAATTAATCTTGCAACAAAAATTGATGATTTTTCTAAGTGTCCTGTATATGTAGAAGTAAAGCATGCCAAGAAACCTTTCAAACTTCTTACTAGTCGAAAGACCAAATTTCTTAAACTAGTACATTCTGACTTCACGAATTTCAAGAACACTGTTAGCAAAGGTGGAAAGAAGTATTATGTTACTTTAGTTGATGACTTTTCTAGATATAATAAAGGTATATCTTCTTAAGTCTAAAGATGAGACTAAAACATGTTTTTGAAATTCAAAGCAGAAGTAGAAAATCAATTAGATAGATTTAGATCTGATAGGGTTGATGAATACAGTACTAAACTCTTAGGCTTTTTGTGAGAAAAATGATATTATACATGAGATTATGCTCCCTGTAGTCCCCAACAAATTATTGTAGACGAATGAAAAAATTGAACCCTTGAGAAAATGGTGAACTCTATACTTTTATGCTCGGTTCTATCTAATAACATGTGTGTATAAGGGGGGAGGAGGGGGAGGAAGCTGTCTTGTCTACATTTTATATTCTTAATAGAATTCCTCATAAGAAATTCGACAAGACCCCGTCTGAGTTGTGGAAAGAGTTTTTCCCTAATTTAAAATTTCTGAAAGTATGCGGGTGTTTAGCTTTGGTTTACCTGATCTTCAATAGGTAAATATAGATTCTAAGACTTTTGATATTGTCGTTATTGGTTATGCTCAAAATAATATTGCATATAGATTAGTGTCTTTGAATGATCATTCTATTTGTGAATCTAGAGATGCGAAATTTTTTGAACATATTTTTCTTTTGAAAAATGATGTACCTAGTGATGTGCAAAATAATGCTTCTACATCTTTGTCTGTTAATTTTCATGTTGTGCCTTTTTCTGATGTAATTGCTAATGAGCATGAAAATGAACTTAGAATGAGTAAAAGACGTAGGATTGAGGCTAACTTTCGTCATGATTTTATCACTACTTTCTTGATTGAAAATTTTGATATTGATACGTTAGATGATGATTTAGTGGCTATCTACCTAATAGAAGAAGACCCTAACACTTATGATGAAGCAATGCGATCAATAGACGCCATATTTTGGAAAGAGGCCATTAAAAGTGAATTAGACTCTATAGTTTCTAATCATACTTGAGACTTGTTTTGCCTAAAGGTTATAAATCCATAAGTAGCAAGTGGATATTTAAGAAGAAATTGAGACCTGATGGTACAATTGATAAGTATAAGGCTAGACTTGTAATTAGGGGCTTTAACCAAAAGAAAGGTGTTGATTACTTTAATATTTATTCTCTTATAACTAAACTAACGACCTTTAGGACTCTTATTGCTTAGCCGCTATTATAATTTAGTGGTACACCAAATGGATATCCAAACAACATTTCTAAAATGTTGATTTTGAGGAAGAGAACTATATGATTCAACCTGAGGATTTTGTGGTCCTAGGATATAAAGTTAAAGGACGCAAATTGAGGAAATCCTTATATGGATTAAAGTAGGTACATAAGCAGTGATATGCAAAATTTGATGTCACATTAGTGGATGATGGCTTTGTTGTAAATTCATCTGCTACATGTGTTTATTTCAAAATACTAGGACCAAAATTTATGATTATATATTTGTATGCGTATGACATATTAATCTTTGGACCTAATGTGAATGTTGTTAATGAGATTAGATTTTTTTTATCTTCTAAGTTTGAAATAAAAGACCTTAGAAAAGAATATGTGATTATAGGGATTAAAATCAACAGAACTGTTAATGGTTTCTCTTTGTATCAGTCTCTTACAATGAAAAAATGTTGAAAAAATTTGATTGTTTTGATGTAGTTCCAATAAGAACTCCTTATGATCCTAGTACACACTTGCGGAAGAATAAAAAATCTAGTGTTTCTCAAATTGAATATGCTGAAATAATTGAGAGTGTAATATTTTTCATGAATTATACTCGACCTGATATAGCTTATGCTATTAATAGATTGAGTAGATATACTCATGATCCAGTAATGAAAATCGAAATGCTTTTCATCGGTTATTAAGGTATTTGAGAGTTACTATAGATTGGTGTTTGCATTTTAATAATTTTCTGCTATTTTAGAAGATTTTTGTGATGTAAATTTGGTAACTAACAATGATGAAGTTAGCTCCACCAATAGCTATGTGTTTACTTTGGGTGCAAGTGCTATTTCATGAAAGTCTTCCAAACAAACTTGTATAGCACGGTTTACCATAAAATCTGAATTCATTTATCTCGAAGTTGGCAGGGCAAGAAGTTGAGTATTTGAGAAATCTTTTGGCAGATGTGCCATTATGGGGAAGAAAAGCTTCATCAGTCTCTTTTTATTGTGACTCACAAGTAGCAATTGAAATTGCCAATAGTCTGTACAATAGAAAACAGAGACATATTCACATCAAACATGGCGCAGTTAAACAGTTGTTGAAACATGATATTATTTTCTTGAATTATGTAAGGTCTAAAAAAAATTTGGCGGATCCTTTAACCAAGGGTTTGGCAAGAAAAATGATCCTTGAAATTTTGAGGAGGATGGGGCTAAAACCCATGTATTGAGGTAATATAGTGGATACCCCTTTGTGGTCAAACATATCATATAAGCTCTTAATATTACACCACATTTCGTATCCCTATGGCGTAAGATAGTATTAAATAAGGTTGAGCTTATTTTGCACTTAATGATTTCATAAACTTAAGGTGTTCTATTTGAGATAGACTTGATGGAATAACCTATGTGAGGGTAAAAGTTTGTAGTCACATTTTATGAAAGATTTGGGGTGTCTTTCTAGAACAGTCATGAGACCCAAAGTGTGTGCATAACCATAAAAGCACTTTGTTATTATCATGGAGTTTGCATAAAATTAAGGATATGATATGTGTTATAGGGGTCTCAATTTATTTCCATTAAGTTCAAGAGTACTTCACTTTGTGGATATTAGTTGTTGCTTTTTTACACTATATGTTAAATCAAATCAAAAGATATTGATACTTAAGTATATGTTTCTTCCTATTGCCCAGAAATTATTCCTATTCTTTATCTTTGTATTAGTGGAGGATTGTTTTATTATTATTTTTTATTTAATGCAAAATAAAAAATAAATAATATTTTCTAACTCTCCACAATTAATTAGCGTAACATCTCTAAATCATAAGTATATATGGAATGAAAGAATTAAGTTATTTTTTCATAAATGGTTCACATTCATTCAAGTGATGGTTTCTTAATTTGTAGCTCCATTAATAAAAAGATATTACCTTTTTAGAAGATTTGGAGTAAGATGTGTTTATAATAATTTGTCATTAAAGAAAGAGTAATGTTTCATTACATTAACTCTATTTGGCTTCTTACACTTTTCTGATCAATGAAATCGTAGATGATGTGCCTATTTAAGGAGTATCATTTGTGAAATAAAATACACAATTTTCTCTCATTATTTCAAAAAATCTATTCTTCCTATTTTATTTTTTCGGGTAATTATCTTTTTTCTAAACTCTAAACTATTAGCCATGAGTGCATGTGTTTGAAAGTAACTGAAACCTTGAGGAGAAACCGACCACAATGATTTACATTCCCATAGTTCGCTTTCAAAGTCGTAGCTTTCTACGATACAGTGTTTATAATAAGTCTTTTTATCATTTTATAATTCTTATCCGGTACCAATACAGTAGTATTTTTTCCAACATATATTGTAATAAAAAAGAAAAAAGGGTCAAATTTACCCTTCTACTTATGAAAATTGGCCATATCTATCATTCGCTATACTATCGAATTGTATTTACTCCGCTATTATAAAAACTTTTATTAATACCCCTCATTTAACATAAAAGTCCAATCTAACTTAAATGACCTCTTTTTTAAAAATAAAAATCATATCCTAATGTAACCCGCATCTATCTTAACATTATACACCAAACCCACAAACATGATTCAACTGAAAATTTGGATGCAAAATAATTGATTTGGTGGAAAATTGGAGGTATCGATCTCTAGAAATCTGCTTCTATAATCTGATTGTCATATATTCTAGAGATTCGAATAGCCTCTTTATGCTCTATAAAGTTCTTGCTGTTGTTTTCATTCAAGAGATTTTCCAAGTGCAAAATATCTAATTCTTTTTGTCCTTTTTTTAGTTTCCTTCTTTGTTGTTTTGTCACTTCTAAAAAACCCCAAAAGGGCCAGCAAACAAATCCATCCTAAATTCAACACAAATCTTTTTTAGAAGTTGAATCAATATGCATGTTGACTCTTAAGACAATTTCTTGAGGTAGTAGTGGAGGAGCCGGTGCTGCATCTTTTGATTCCTCTATTTTTACCTTTTCCTTCGCCTTCTCATCGCCGCCGCTTGGTGGAGGAGCCTCCTCTTTCTTCTCTTCCTCTATTTTTTTCCACTTCTTCTGCAGGTTTTTTCTCTTTCTAAAAAGAATCACAAAATCCAAACTCAAAAAATCAGAAATCTCAAATAACAAAAGAGGAAAAAGAAAAGAACAGAAGAAGGAAATGGATAAGAGAAAGCAAACCTCGCCCATTGATGTTGTTGGATAAGCTTTGGCAGAGAGAGACTCAAACACACAAACTTAAAATAGTGGTACTGTTTTTGTTTCAAGCTTTGACAGAGAAAGAATCAAATAATATTTGTGGATTTGATGTTGTTTCGACGGGTCGGGATAGGCGGATTAAATTAGGATATAAGTTTTATTTTTGGAAATTGGGTCATTTATTTAGATTTGAATTTTTCTGTTAAATGAGAGGTATAGATGAAAACTTTTATAACAACATGGTTAAATATAACCCGATAGTATAACGAAGGGTAGATGTGGCTAATTTTCAAAAGTAGAAGGGTAAATTTGATTATTTTTCCTAAAAAAAAATCATCTTCTTCTTTATTTCTCAATTTATCAAAATTTTCTTTGAAATTTAATTTTGAAAAATTAAAATAATTTTGAATTAAATGTGGTTTCTAACGTTTGAGAACATCTTGAGGGGTTTATATTTCAAATGTAGGATGATTTGATGTAAATTTGATGAGGTCTTAAACAAAATTTCAGATTCAATCTCGAATTCCACAATGGATAAAACTTGAAGCGTCAAATTTGAAACTTGCGTTTAGAAAATTAAAATAATTTGAAATAGGTGTGGTTTCAAAAGTTATAAAACATTTTGGAGAGCCTATATCTCAAATTTAGGATGATTTGATGTAGATTTGATGTGGTTTTGAATAAAATTGAATTAAAGTTATATGAATTTAATTTTATGTTATTATAATCGCATTAAATTTGTATGAAAATTGTATTAAAATTATATATAATGTTTATTGTAAATGTATTAAATTTTTAAAAATGTAATACGAACTTTATACAAATTTATACTGTTATATACATATTTTATATCGATTTCATATAGTTTTCATACACAAAATTTTGAGTGAATCTTTTAAGCCTTGAGCAAGATATATCGATTTCATACAGTTTTTCATACACGAAATTTTGAATGAAATTTTTAAACCTTGAGTGAAATATACCGATTTCATATTATTTTTATACACGAAAATTTAAGTGAATCTATTATTAAAAATAATTAATATTATATTTTGTAAACTAAAAACTCTTGATATATTTTATTTTATATTGAGTGCTATTTATATATATATATATATATATATAATTTTCTAAAGAAAAGAATGTCTTAGCCCAATAGTTTGGATAATTATTGATGGGAAATTTTTTATATATAAAATTAGAATTGTATTTATCAAACATAGCAGTATTTTGTTGGAATTACGGGCAGTTTAATATTCATTATATTATATTATAATGTTCATTACTCACATTAGTTAGTGGTAGATGTGGCAATAATTTTTCTTGAAACTCCTCTAACCACTGCCACATTATTCTACCTCATTATACCTCTGTAACTCATGTAACTTCTAAACTATAATTCTTCAATAATTTAATCACATTATTACCCCATTTTCTTTCAATTTCTTACAAGAAAGAATTCTTCACCTATAAATAGTGATGGTTTTATCTTGTGTTGGTGTAGAAGAAAAACATAGAGTGCGTAAAAAGTGAGTAAAAATAGAGTTTTATTTACCTAAAGGAAGGTGTTCTTTTGGTGAAGTTTTGGACTCAACTTTTATCCAGAGTTTATTGAGTTATACAGTATTATTGGTCTGTCGTATACTAGAAGAGTCAAGTGAAGAAGATTACTGTTAGATCGGTAAATTGCTGCAGTGGACTTGAATCTCCTTAAAAAAAGCGAGATATTTGCCCTTCATCCTGAAGATATTTTATTTTCTTCATTTTATTTTTCAATTGTAATTGTAACTTCAACAACATTTTTAAGGATATTCAATGACCACAATTGAAAAAACTGCAATGTCAAGATGAGAGATCTTCACAAGTCATTTCGATTCAACGGTAACAATTTCAAGAGATGAAAAGGTAAAAATGGCTCAGAAATATCCTTCATCCATCTATCGGTTTAAAAATACCCTAAACCTATTCTTTTGGCTAAAGAATGCCCCTCAAATTAACACATGAAACCTGATTTTTTTTTCAATTTTAAAAAATCATGTGGTTTATTATGTTTGCTGACGTCCTATTTTGAACGAGTTCAAAGTAATTCACAATTTCGTGGCTGTGTTTTTCTCGAGTTTGTGAGGTTAAGAGTCGCAGTCTAATTTCTAAGGATATATTAGGAAATTTATTTGTATTGATACATTTACTATGTTTTAGATTGTGAAGCCTGTGAGATTTAAGATAAGATTTATTTACTCCGAAGAAAAATTATTAAGCACCTCTTAAAACTTATTAAAAAATAATTCTTAAATTTAGTCTAAGTATTAGAGGGCTTATTTATTTTAATTAACTACTTCAAAAGGGAAGTGAAGAAAAAGATTAATCCAATAAGGGATGACAAAATAATTTACTGAAATTGAAAATATACGATTAGCATATAAAGCTTAAATTTATATGGTATATTGAGCAATATATTTATGTAAATAAGATATGTGTGTGTGTTTGTAAAACAATAAGGTAGTACGTAAAGTATACCTCATAGTCTTATTTTGAAAAGTAGATTGAGCCATATTCATTGGAAATTGTTGTCTTTCAAATGAGATACCTTAATCTTTATTCTATTTGGGTCTAAATTTCATCTGGGTTAACAGAGAAAACAAGGTAAATAAATTAATAATTTAATTACAAATTCCAATAAATATATAAGTAGATAAGTACATGAGCTTGAAATAAATAAAGTAAAGCTTTAGGCTTGAGCCCGCTTTTTAGTCCTTTGTTCAATTTTTAATCCACAATGCTATGCTTTCATCTTCTCTTTACTCTGTCTTAATATTTCGAAAACTTTCAATTGTTTAATTGCGCCTCGCACAAGAAAATAATTAATAAAAAAGATATGTCAACTTAAAATATGTCGTTATGAAATAAGTACGATATAATGATCATTTTTGGATTCACATCAAAATAACGAAAGTTTTGATTACAGGGTTCAAACCTTTATTCAGTATTTTGGCGAAAGAAATTTGGGTCACGCCATAATTGCTAACTAGTGGCTCATCAACCGTCTTAGTTGCTTTGAAAAGCTACCATAACTTTTCTTGCCTTACCATTATTTAGATCTTTCATCATCTCTTTCCGAAAGACCCCAATCCGAGAGACAACTATTCTAAAAGGGCTTGACCTCAAATTAATTTTCATCAATCTAGTGTAGTATCGTGTTCTAGTTAATGTAGCATCTAAATACTCAAAATTCCTACAGCTATGATCTGCCCAATACGACAGTTTCATTCGAAAAATGCAGCAGCCACGCTTCTCAATAGGCCAACAAACTCTAATGAGATGTAATGTAATGTAAAGGCCTCCGTTTCATAGGGTAATTGAAATATAATAGCCTCCATCTGGCGAAAAAAATTATAATGTAAAAGGGCTCTGTTTGGTGAGGCGATTGAAATGTAGTGGCCTCTGTCTGACGCAACAATTGAAATGTAATAACCTCCGCCTATCGAGGCTTTTGAAATGTAAAAGGCCTCCAAAAAAATTATAATGTAAAAGGGCTCTGTCTGGTGAGACGATTGAACTGTAGTGGCCTCTGTCTGACGCAACAATTGAAATGTAGTAACCTCCGCTTATTCGGGCGATTGAAATGTAAAAGGTCTCCGTCTGGCGGGGCAATTGAAATGTAAAAGGCCTTAATCTGGCGGGACGATTGAAATATAGTGGCCGTGGTCTCCATCCGGCGGAACGATTGAAATGTAAAAGGCCTCCATCGGGTGGGGTAGTTGAAATATAATGACCTTCGTCTGGCGGAACAATTGAAATGTAATGTGCTCCATTTGTGATGGGTCAATTGAAATGTAAGTATTGTATCGTGTGTCATATTATATAGGTGGACGACCTTGATGTCTTGTTGTTCGGGCAGACGAACTTGTGTCTTATTATACAGGAGGACTGTCTTGTGTCCCATTATACTTGTGGACTATCTTGTGTCCTATTATACAGGCAAATTGCCTTGTGTCCTATTATACAAGCAGATAGCTTGTACCTATTATACATGCAGACTGCCTTGAGTCTTATATATAGGCAAACTGTCTCGTGTCCTATTGGATATGCGGACAACCTTAACATCTTATTGTTTAGTAGATAAACCTTATGTCCTATTAGATAGGCGGACAACCTTATGTCTTGTTGTTCGAGCGGACGGCCCACTGTCCTATTATATAGGCAGACTTTCTTGTGTTCGTTCGTCTAGGCAAAATTGCCCTGTGTTGTGCAGGCGGATTGCTTTATGATATAGGGAGATTGCCTTGCGTGTTGTTGTCTTGGTCGATCGCCTCGTGTTGTACATGCGGATCACCTTATAATCAGTGTATCCACCAAAGTTCGATGATTTAAAGATATTAGATTTATGGATTGATCAAGTATATCCGACATATGTTCACTGTGAAAAGTTCATAGGAAAACCTACTTATTCAGATGGGATTAATACTGACTTGCGAATCACACAGTTTTTTCATGTATGATTCCATTATACAGTCATTCTCCATTAAGGTGTCAATGAAAAATGAGAAAAGAAACTTTTTGGATTGTACCAAAAAGATACCTTTTTTGTTACAGCTCTCTATCTCACCCTTTCATTGTCTATAAATTCAAAGGTCTTGCCTCATCTTTTGTACATCGAATACACCAAAATCTGCAAATTTTCTCTCCTCATTTCTACATTGTTTCGAAAACAAAATAGAGTCGTGTGATTTGTTCCATCATTTGAGTTAGCTGAAGTTTTGTAAATTGAAGTGTCGCTTTTACAGAATAGTTTTCGATTCTATCCTGGAAGGAATTAATCCATATATCTTGAGAAACGGTGAGGGAATTAAATTGCTTAAGAACACACAAAAATACTTATAAACTTGCAATAATTTTTTGTCTATTTATATTTTTATTAAACTACGTATTTATGAATACAAGATACCAACATATATATATACTTGCTGGTATGAGGCTCCCTTCCGCATCACTGACAATAATATTTTCAAATTATCCATCACTCAATCCATTTTTGACCAGCATTAAATATGAGAGATTGAATTTTAATCCATTTTTCCTCAACCCGCTTTTTTTTTTTAAAAAAAAAAATAGTGATGTGTGATCATTAACAATATTTGCATTATGTATATATATACTTAAAAAAGGTTATTTAATGGAAAGTTCATCGCTAAGATGATAGAAAAGTTGAAGCACCTCATGTGGTTGCATTAAAGCTGGTTAATTAAGTTGTGGTGAAGTTGATATAGGATGAGGAACAAGTAGGGGTGGGAGTGGAAGAAGCTAAGTGAATAAAATGGAGAAAAAAAAAAGAGAGATTTAGATGGGAAATTTAATTGAATTGAAGGAGGGAACAGTACTATAGATAGTTGTAAATAGAGGGGGGTGGGGGAGGTGAGTGGTTAGAGAAATCCATTGATGGTTTGCAGCAAAAGGGAAAATTGGAGTAAATATTGCTGTAAATCTCTCACCTCAGTTCATCAAACTGTCTGAATTTTAATCAAATTTTTAAAATATATTTTTTCATCATATTAATTTGAGAAATATTGCAACTTATAGTATTTTTCATATAGTTTTGAATATCTAAATTTTAATTTAAAATATAGAATTAATTCGATTCAATTTAACTCCAAAGATTAGTCAAATTAATTCTCATGAAATAAAATATGATAAATGAAAATGAACGACGAGGGTATTAATTAGTGTGTACAGAAAAGGGGTCGAGGAGGAGTTGGGGAATGGAGAGGTGGGTGGGGGAAGGTAGTCGCAAAACAAAGAATTTTGCTAATGATATTTAAGATATCATAATATGTATGTATAATAAATATAATTGTTTAAGTTAAGCTTGATAAAGTCTAATCTCAACAAAAAATGTTTAAAGTTTCATATGGTTAACATTAAGATATTTTTTCCTAAAGTTCATGCATATATGCTAAAGTTCAGTTATATGAACTTCATCAGAAAATGTCTGAAGTCGAGCAAAAATAATTGTAACTTCAACAAAAAATAATAGAAGTCTAGGAAAAATAACTGAACTTCAACAAAAAATGATAGAAGTATAGCAAAAATAACTGAACTTTAACTATATATAATTGAAGTTTTTGTTATATCACGAGTAACTAATTAAATCCTTATTAAGTAATAATAGATTTTAAGGGAGCTAGCCTATAGGTCAAGCCTCTCTCACTGGCTTAATAACAAGTGAAAATCGTCTCCCCGCTCAACTCTATCAATAAGCCTCCACTCCCCTTTCATCCCTTGCTAGGACACTCACAAAAAGAATATGATTGAATTTCAGTCGTATATGTCTAAAGTTCAAATAAACATATCTAAATTTAGGGAAATATGTATATTTCAGCTATATGAAATTTTAAGCATTTTATCTCAAATTAAGCTTTGTCAAGCCTAATTTCAAATGCCCCATACATGTGTAAAATTGTTTTGAAATGATAGACATGCAAAAATTTATAAACTTTAAGCATGATCTAAACTATGACACAAAAATTTGGTATCTGACTGTATGTGCATTTCCCCCTAAATTCTAGATTTGCACGTGATGGGCTTTCTAAAATAAATGAAGAGAATACTCGGCCCATTAGTTTAGATAACGAATGGGCCAAGTCGATTACTGGTATAACAGATAAACATGAACTGAACAAACGAATCCCATTTTTCTAAGAGAAAATTTCAAAATTGGCAATAATTTGAAAGAAATTAGGGACAAGTGACACAATTTAATTTTTTTATATAAAATGACAATAATTTATGTGCCACATTTTGTATTTAGCTTCAGTAAAGATAATCAAATACAAATACAAAATTTAAGAATTTGAGTGATTTTAGGGATTAGGTTTCAATTAGAATTTCGATTACCATAAATCACTCAAATAATAATTATTAAATTTAATTAATAATAGGATTTTAATAAAGGACAGAATCCTTATTTACCAAAAAAAAAAAAAATCAAACATAGTATTTCAAAAAATCTTACAGATTACAGATTTGATAATATTTCTTTTAAAAAAATACATATGTATTTATGTGTACTAATACTAAGATATATTTCTTTTAAATTTAATATTTTTCACTAATAAATACAAAATCATAAAAATAAAATACCACAGTTATATGAAAAATAATTTGCATATGTAAAATACATACAGAGATATGTATTTGACTGTATATCCCTGTTAATAATACATATTTTGCAAAAAAGAAATACTTACCCGTTTTAATTTAAAAAAAATTACATACAGTGCTATGTATTTGATTGTATATCCTTTCTAAAATAAATATTGATTTTCAAAAACAAAAAATAAAATCAAACATAATATTTCGAAAAATTTTACAAATTTGAATTCAAAAAATAATAATAATTTCAAACTGATATATTTTCAAATACAGAAAACTATATATTGAAAATTAAAAAAAATAAAAACAACACAGTTATATGTATTTGAAAAATAATCTGTATATGTAAAATAATACAGAGATATGTATTTGACCGTATATTCCTGATAGTAATACATATTTTGCACAAAAGAACTACATACCTGTTTCAATTAAAAAAAAATACATACAGTTCTATGTATTTGATTGCATATCCTTTCTAAAATAAATACTGATTTTCAAAAATAAAAAATAAAATCAAACATGTTATAAACGTATTTGTATTATAGTGAATGTCTATAAAAGTATTTGTATTGTAGTGGATACATGTGTTTATATTATAGTGAAAGTTTATCTTTTGGAGAAAAGTTAGGAGGAATTGTCCCTATAAATAGAGGGGTTCTCCTTCATTGTATTTCATCCCATCAAGAGAAATAAGAACTTCTCTCCTTCTCTCTTTCTCTATAATATTCTTGTTCTTTCTTTATTATTTCATAACACGTTATCAGCACGAGTCTCTGCCTTGAACACTCACTTTGAAAGATCTTAGGTAAGAAAAATTAAATTTTTTTTTCAAAAGATGTATTACTTAACCACAGGAGTGATATTCCTTTGGTAATATTGTTGCTCTACGACTCTAATGTCTCAAAATTTGAAGGCCAAGGTATTATTTTTATCTTTCTTTTAATATGGCTAATCTTACGAAACTTGATTTCGTTGCCCTTTAAAGTTCAGGCAAGAACTACCTTTCATGGGTGTTGGATGCTGAAATCCATATAGATGCAATGGGTCTTGGAGACACCATTAAAGTGAAAACAAAGCATCAAATCAAGATCGTGCTAAGGCTATGATATTCTTGCGTCATCATCTTGACGAAATTCTTAAAATTGAATATCTCACGATTAATGATCCAATTGTTTTGTGGAATAGCCTAAAAGAAAGGTATGACCACCTGAAGATGGTCATCCACCCAAAGGCACGATATGATTAGATCCATCAAGACTATAAGTCTGTTCATGAGTATAGCTCATCAACATTCAAAATTGTTTCAAAGTTGAAACTATGTGGAGAAACTATTAATGATGTTGATATGATCGAATATGTGGTAGTACACAAAATTAATTGAGAGCTCCGGAAGAGCTGATGTATTACTATCTGAAGGAATGAAATTATTGTAGTAAGTCTCAAAAGGAAACATATAAGTTTCAAGGACATTGAAAATTTTTTTGAGACTATAAATTATGGGAAGATCTAATATCTTCATGTCACTACAATTGAAGCGGGTTATAAATATTTATGTAAAAGATTACCTGCTGTTTTTTATTTATTTGTAGTACATAAATATGAGTATGATAATAAAATCACATACGAAAGTAAACTAGAAGTTTACTGAAATAAGTTGGCATAATCGGTTGGCCATCCCGGTTCAAATGTGATGCAAAAATAATTGAGAATTCACGTGGCTATATGTTGAAGAAATAAAAGATTCTTCAAGAATTCTCTTGTGTTGCTTGTTCTCGTGATAGAATGATCTTGATCAGCTAAGATTGGAATTATATTCCCTGAAATTTTGGAACTTATAAAAGGGTGAATATGGGCCCATTCACCTACTATGTGAACCATTTGCTAATAGATGCATCTATGGAATGGTCACATGTGTTTTGATATCAACTTGCAATTGATTTTTGTAAGGTTGTTGCTCGAATTATTAAATTAAGAGCATAGTTTCAAATTATAAAATCATGTTGATAATGCTGATTCATATCTATGTTAGTTTAGCAAAAATTGTATGCCTCCAATTATAGCTAAATCATTGGCTATGAGAATAAAACTCCTAAATAAAATTTGGTATGAGATATGTTTATTTAACATATAGCAACATTTGAATGCATCAAGCCAACAAGGTTTCCCCTATCACAATTGGTTCAGGGTCAGGAACCAAATAATTCCATCTAAAAATTTGAATGTGCGATATATGATTCAATTGCTCCACCACAACGCACAAAGATGAGTCCCCAAATGAGCTTGGGGGGTAAATGTTAGTTTTTCTAACATTAGGAAGAGAAGTGATTAGCAGTAGAAAATTGAGAGTGGGATGAATTATCTAGATCCCCGGAAAAAAAAAAGTGAACCTAAAGGTCAATAGATAATTCACTTGCAAAATATTGCAAATCAATTGCCAGATATATTTGTTAACTCTATTTTATAATTCAGTTGCAAATGCTCCAATGAAAGGTCCTTGAAGGACAGGGTCTATGAGACGCCTGAAGTGTGATAGACCAAACGGTTCCAAATGTAGAACTCCTTGAAGAAGGAGGGGAGCAAATGATTAAGATGGTCATAATGATGAGGCAAATGCTTTAAGAAAGCACCACGACATAACACTTTATAAAATCTTGACAAAGGTTCAGATACCTGAAAATGACGAAAAATGAAGAGATCTCAATAAGTTATGTCGCATTAGAACTGATATCAAAATGATCATCGACGATACCTTTGATATAATGTAGCGCTCAATATTATAAATATTGACGAGGATCTTGAATTAAAATCTGTCAAAAAGTATGGACAGATAAACGATTGGCTAATTAAAAATACGCAATTCAAGTATAATGCCAGTGGATATAAATGGATTCTTGTGGCATAAAGATTTTTCGTAAATTCTAACATTATTATATAGAAAGGTCCTCTTGTGATGGATGCAATTATTTTGAGGTTCCTCATAAGTCTGGCAATATATGAAAAACTTGATATGCGCATAATAAAATTATTTTCATGTCTAGAGAGACTGAAGGATATATGAAAATCCTTGAAGGATTTAAAAGAACGAGGAAATTCTTGGTCCTGAAGATATAGTCTGCTCCTACTAGGAGACATTGGAATGGAATCAAACACATAATGCGGTATCTAAAAGGGACTACCGATATGAGCTTATATTATTCTAACAATTACAGTCTCAATCTTGTTGGTTATGCTGATGCTGGGTATTTATCTGACCCACACAAAGCTCGATCTCAAACTGGCTACGTGTGTCGCGCCCCATTTTTCCCTCGCGGAAAAGCGGGATACAACATGTGACGTCTCTTAAGGGTGAAAAGAGAAGAGTCGCCACCTAACGAATTATGGTGCGTTAGGGCACCATTCTGAACTAGGTTTATTTGCTAGGTTACCAGAGTCGGGTAAGGGCTTTAGTTACCTCGAAAGGAAGGTGTTAGGCACCTTTCGAGGTCCACAAATGTGGTTCCCGGCCGTACTCATTAAATGGGGGATTTTAACTAAGCGATCAATTAAAATTGATAAATTTTTAGGCCTAAATAAATACTAACACAAACACTAAATTAGCAATTTATAAAGCAAAAACTAAGAGTGGGATCAGGTTTTGACAAGGCTAAAAATGGGCCCAATGCGGTATTACTCCCATCTATTCTATTTTTAAAATCAAGATAGTTTGAAGAGAATAACATATATATAAATATAACTTGAGTAAAAATACATTTTTAAGAAAATCATGTATATGTATATATATGTATATTTTTAACAAAATTTTTCTTTTGTAATAAAAGTATATCAATATTTCAACATAGTAAGAGAAATTTTAAAATCTTCTTTTAAAATTTTCTTTTTCTAAAAAATGACATGAAATTAGAAAAGATGGGAGTAATAGATTGCTTTGTATTTACAAAGCTGATTTGCGCTTCATACAAGAAGTCATCTATAGCCTGTCTGTTTCATCATCTCCCGTCTACCCGCCTAATTAATTTAATTACGTTAAGCCTATAACGCTTCTAGGCGAAGAAAACTAACGGCCTATCATCGGCTTACCCGTACCCATCTTAACGTCCAGGAGGCATTGGACAACTAATTTGAATTTTGAGTTCTAAAATTCTTAGGCTGTTATAGGGTGATTAAACAAAGAAAACAAGACAGCAAACATATAAAATTTTCAAAGTAACCTCAAATCCTATAAGCATAATTCTAAAATGGGATCCAATTAGCATAATTTAATGCAAGCAAACAGATTTAAGCATGCAACACATAATATAATCTGTTGGCCAAGATGTATAATCTATGGCACGAAAATCATAATTCCATGGGCATAGTATTTACACTACATAATGTAACTCATATTGATAAAAGATTTAACTATGATGCACATGATTTTAAACAGATCAGATTTATTGGTAAAAGTAAATTCTAGCGGGGGCAACTTAGTGGCAGGCAACTTGTTACGAACATAATAATAATAATCATAATAATTGATTAACTGTCAACAAGTTATTGATCGAGCCTTAAGCCTATATGCAAAATGCCTATGATAAATCATTAATTACGAATAAATTTATTGTACTAACATGTACCGCAAATAAACTTTATGGTCATGTTATTCTAAAATTTAAACACGAGACATGCTTCTGATCAAATCACTTTAATTCCAATAAGTGCGACTTAGAGTAGCGATAATTAATTTCCTATTAACCTTTTACCTTGATATTATTCATTTTTTATGGGCATGACTTCTATAATTATATTTAGAATCCTATGAGCATGTTTTCTAGGTGTAGCCAATTTTTTAAAAAATAACACATACAAGTCCCCATCCCCGTAGACCCCCTTCCACTATTATCAGTGTTTATATTACAAATATTACAAAAAAAAATAAAATAGAATGAATAACTACGGCATTAAAATAAATAACAATAAAATAACTCCAGTAGCCTCCTTTCATCCCGGCAACTCTCTGATGAATGCCGGTATAAGACGATACCTGCTTAAAGGTTAGTACAATCGTAGATGTAACAATAACCGGTAAATAATAAAAGCAAAAGAAAATCAAAAGGTCACGGATACCACGGTTGTTACGCACACTCAACACGTCAAGATCATGAGAATCTCGAGGATTCCGAGCAGTGCTCGTATTGAGGTGGGGAGAAGAACAAAGAATAAAGAATTTTGAAAGAACATAGCCATAGCAATATTTGTAAAAAATAATTGTATCTTTCTAACTGTGTTCCCCCCTTCATTTTTTTTTTAAAAAGTGATAGACGAATGCATATTTATACTTATGAAAGGTTAGTCGAGAGGAAGATAATCAATAAATCAATTAAAAGGATTCATTCCCTTATTTAAGATAGACAAAATCAATTCCCACCTCAGCAAATTAAATTTACCAAAATAAATCAACACCAAAGTTATTTCTAGTTATTTAAGGAAAAACAGTCAATCAAGATGAAGGCTTACCACTTACCACATCACCGTAGGTGGTGGAATAAAAAATTGTTATATAATTAAAACTCTTACCATAATATTCAAATCAAAACTTGTCCATATTAGGCATATGCATATTAAAAAATATATATACATATATATATATATATTCATAAAGTACTGAAAAATTAACCGAGCGGAGTCCATTAAGACAATTGAACAAGAATCTAGAATTACCATTATTAATCAAGAAAGTTGTTGAAATTTAAATTAAAAACGGAAGGAACAAATTTTGGTCAAAAAGATGGAAATCTACCAAAAATAGACAAATATTAGTAAATAACGAGGCATAAAAAATGAAACACACGGATTTTAAGTAGAAATATTTTCATAAATACATAAGTATTAAAGCACTACTTATACACTGAAAATTAAGGCGAACAAAATCTCCGATAAAAAAAAAATCAATTAGCAAAATCAATCAATGATTTTCTTTTTGACAGTTTTATCAGGGGCAATTAATCACTGGGGCCATCACATAATCATCTTTACTAATTATGAGATTCCAAATTACCATACAATTTGATATAATAATAAATTTTCACATAATACACGAACAACATAGAAGATAAGAATTTAGGCAGAAATCACCACTCAAAACTCATGAATCTTTCAAAAGAAACTCACGAACCCGTCAAAAGAATTCACGAACAAAGGGAGGGACAAGATGGAGAATTTCGAAACATAATTATTACCAAACATGGCGGAGCAAGAATATGTCAATTCTAGGTAGAAAAATCTCCTTTCAGAGGAGCTTATCTCAGATCTACAAAACCAGAATTAAAGAAAATAGAGAAGTAGAGAAAGCTCTTAATAAATCATACTTAAAACATATTCAAATCATCATAAATAAGATGCTAGACCAGGCTCATGAATGAACGAGTTTGTAGCCTACTGCAAATCGATCTATGTAGCGATATTGTTCGCGCTAGATTTTATTTTAAGTTATTGAGATTCATCTTGCCTCAGACCGGACCTCATGGTGATGAGCGGTTTTTCGGCGATGGTATAGTCGGCCGGAGAGGAGGAAAGATAGAGAGAGAGGTGAGGTGGTGCGCTGCCAGATCGTCGCCGGAGGGAAGAGAGGAAGGAGATTGGTGAGGGTTGGTTTGTTATTGTCGTTTTGACCGGAAGTTATGGAGGTTTTCCAACGGGTTGCCGGAGTTTATATTTGCACGGCGGCTCGATGGTCGGAGGAGAAAAGGACGAGGATGACGGGAGAGGGGTCCGGCGGCTGGTAGATCGGAGAAGAGAGAGGAAGAGGGAAGGCCGCTTGCCAGAAATTATGGAGGTGGTGCGGTGGTTTTTGGCCGGTGTTAATGGTGGTTTCCGGCCGGCAGTTTTTGTTGGTTGCCGGAAACGAAGCAGAGAAGGGAAAAAGAGGGTGCGGCGGCTGTGATGTGAGGGGAGACGAGGGAGGCAGGCGGTCGGTGGTTGTTGGTCGCGAGGGAGAAAGTTTTCCGGCCAAACAGTGGCCGGATTTGGTGGTGAGGGTGAGAGGGAGGTAGGCGGCGGCTAGGGTAAGTGAGGGGAGGAAAATGAAAAGTGTTTTTAGGTTTAGGGGGTGTAGAGAAGTAAATAAGGAAATAAGTGGAGTTTAATCCATAACCGTTGGATTAAATGAGATGGAGGGCTGAGATTGATTTGAGTTGTTAGGGTCGGATTTGTGGGTCATAGGTGGGTAGTCCGGATGGGTCAAACGGGTCGCGGGTCGGTTAATTGGGTGATTTAATTAGGAGTTGAATTTAAATAATAGCCAAATGGATCAAAAGTGGCTAAAATTGAAATAAATTGAATAGAAAGTGGCCAGATTTGAAATAAATTGGATGAATTGAATGGCAAGTGGCTAGAACTTAAACAAATTGAATGAAATTGAATTTGGCTGCTATAAAATTAATAAATATACTACTCTTTTAAATAATTTAATAAATAGATAATAAAATAGCTTAAATTATAAGAAAATCATATAAATATTATTATTAATAAATAAACTCTAAATTTAAGTATACTTATGTAAATATCATATAATTAAATTATTATATTTATAAATAATTTAATGACTAAAATATAAAATTAAGTTATCAAATATTATAAAAATCATATTATTAACACAAATAATTTAAAAATTCGAGTAATAAAATTAGTCAAATAATTTTGTAAAGCTTAGTAAAATTAGATAAATAGTTTAATTAAGTAAAGAATATATTTCAAAATGAGGGCGCATATTGATGCGAATATATTATATACAACATAATGATTTAATATCCAAAAAATTAAAATTAAATGAGTTATATATATGTAACTCAAAATAATTTTCACAATATTATAATAAAAATTATTTTATAAATACAAAAGTAAGTAGAATTTTTGCGTAAAATAAATAAATAAATATATACATATATAAGCAGCATATTAAGGCGCAAGTTGGTCAAAATTGGGTGTCAACAACGTGTTCATATGTGGAGGTACTGCCATATCTTGGAGATCTACAAAGCAGTCTCTCGTAGCTATTTCATCAAATCATGCTGAGATAATAACTATTCATGAAGCAAGCCGAGAATGTGTGTGGTTGAGATTCATGATACATCTCATTAGAGAAAAATGTGGTTTGAAATATGTCAAAGTACCCACAATTTTATATGAAGATAATGCAGCATGCATAGCACAACTAAAAAGAGGATTCATAAAAGGAGATAGAAGAAGCACATCTTGCCAAAGTTCTTCTACACACATGAATTCCAAAAGAATGGTGATGTTAATGTGCAACTGATTCGTTCAAGTGACAATGTAGCTGATTATTCACCAAATCTCTACCATCTGCAACTTTCAAGAAGATGGTGCACAAGATCGGGATGCAAAGATTCAAGGATGTTCTCATTAGGGGGAGTTAATACGCGCTGTACTCTTTTTCCCTTACGAGGTTTTGTCTCACTGGGTTTTCCTTGTAAGGTTTTTAATGAGGCAGTCAAAATGCGTATTATTAGATATGTGTACTCTTTTTGCTTCAGTAGATTTTTTTCCACTGAATTTTTTCTAGTAAGGTTTTAACGAGACACATTATCTATCAAATAGACATTCAAGGGGGAGTGTTATAAACATATTTGTATTATAGTGAATGTCTATAAAAGTATTTGTATTGTAGTGGATACATGTGTTTATATTATAGTGAAAGTCTATCTTTTGGAGAAAAGTTAGGAGGAATTGTCCCTATAAATAGAGGGGTTCTCCTTCATTGTATTTTATCCCATCAAGAGAAATAAGAACTTCTTTACTTCTCTCTTTCTCTATAATATTCTTGTTCTTTCTTTATTATTTCATAACAAAACATAATATTTCGAAAAATCTTATAGATTTGAATTTAAAAAAATAAATTCAAACTGATATATTTTCAAATACAGAAAACTATATATTTGAAATTTTAAAAAACTAAAAACAATAAAAGACTTACTTGATTTAGAGAAGAATGTGAGATAATTTAGCGAAATTTACTGAGATTTGATTCTGGTCTCAGAATTGATTAACATTGAAGGAGAGAAAAAAGGGAAGGGGATGAACACGTTGGAGAGAGAAGAAGAAGAAAGTGGGTTTATTGAGAAGTTAATTGAGTAAATTAAGGACCCACTATTAAAAAGTAAAAATACAAAGTAAAAAATAAAAAATGATACATTAAATGAAATGAAATCATTATATGTAATTTTTTTTAAACTATGGCCATTATATGTAAATAGTTTCTTAAATGTGCTATAATATGTAATTTTCTCTTTTTCTAAATGGTATATCTTTTAACGGAAAATAGGTCTTTATAATTATATTTTTATTAATTATAATTTATGGCTAATATGAAATTTTCATAATATTTTTTTAAACTGGCAAATTATTAAAAATTATGCTAGAATTGATGCATGATCTTCCATCTCTCTTTCTCTCTCTCTTTTTCTCTCTTTGCCCTCTCTCTCTCTCTCTCCCACTTTCTCTTCTCTCTCTCTCCCTCTTTGTATACTGTCTTTTCACCTCTTTCTGAATTTGTATTTTCACCTTTCTCTATTTGTATTTTCTATATTTTTTGTAGTATTAGACAACTGTATTTATTATATTTATACATATATTTAGGTTGTATCCTCTATCTTTTTTAATGATATATTTTCACCTTTCTTTGTATTTTTATTTTTTTTGAGATGTCAGACGACTGTATTTATTGTATTAATACGTGCATTTAAATTGTATCTACTTGCTCTAATTTAGATTGTATTCATTCGCTCTTGTATTACGTGTATTTATTCGCTTTTATATCAATTGTATCATTTGTTATACGGAAAATACAAAAAAAAAGTTTAACACAAAAGAGAGAGAGGGAGAGAGAGAAAGAGAGAAGAATTGGGGAGAAAGAAGGGAGAGAGAAGCAGCGAGAGAAAGATGAAGGAGAGAAGTGAGGGAGAGAGGGGGGAGAGGCTTGCGAGATTGGAAAGAGATAAAGAGATTTCTTCCTTATCTGCTAGTAAATAAAAACAAAAAGGCATCAAGAGTCGTCAGTACTGAGAAGGCCCTGGCATTACCTTCGAGAAATCTAGGAGGACAGCTCGTCGAGCCTATGGTGGACGTCGGTTGGGTTGTCGACGATTACGACCATTCAAAGACATTTTTCCATTAGCTGGAGTAGGAAGGGGGCTGATGTCGATAAGTTTATATATATATATATATATATAAGATAATTAAGGCATTAAGAATCTGGGTGATCACGCGCTTCACGTGGTATTTATTAGGATTAGGATTGAGAAAAGTGACCGCTTATTTCAGACAGCCAGCCCGGACCATCGCTTTTATCGTCAACAGAGAGAGCCGCTCGATAAAGGAAGTCGGCTTTGGGAATATAGCTATGTATTATAAATACTTTCATATAGCTACTATATTATATAATTTTTCA
This sequence comes from Datura wrightii, assembly GCA_035772735.1. Taxonomy (NCBI): domain Eukaryota; kingdom Viridiplantae; phylum Streptophyta; class Magnoliopsida; order Solanales; family Solanaceae; genus Datura; species Datura wrightii. The sequence goes on from JASDFA010000009.1 coordinate 9,713,209, forward strand.
TTTTTAAAATATTCCCCCCTTTAAATTATTTGTTGTTTTTTTTATTTTATGTGTTTTTTTAAGAAATATTAATTAGGAGAGATTTTTAATTATTTTAATCTTATTTATATTTAAGTTATAATCTGTCTCCATTAAATGTTTACTCAATAATCAAGAATTTTGTAATTTTCACGAAAAACTATACTAAGGATAAAATGGAGGTGAATTAAATTTTATTTTGAACTTCTTAAATGATAAATAATTTGATACAACTATTTTTAGAAAAAAATGACAGATAATTTGAGATGGGAGGAGTTCTAAAAAAAGATACTCCCTCCCTCCATTATACTAAAAATAAATATACATTTTTATTTGTGCAGTTTAAAAAATCAAGAGATAATATATCACGCCGTTTCTAATTTATCTTTATTTTTAACTATAGCTTTTTCCGACGAATTTTTCAAAACATTAATTTATTATATTTAATGATAATATAATAAAATTGTTATTTTATTTATTTTTTTAGGACATACCACATTAATACTGAATAAGCAAAAATAAATTAATAACGTAATTATTGTTTTAGGTTTAATTATTTACTCTTTGTGGTCCCAAATACTAATAAGCATAATTAAGAGCATGAAAATTGGAGCCACTAATTTTAATTTCACAAACTTGTATAGTACTCCGAGAGGAGCCACTAATTTTAATTTCACAAACTTGTATAGTACTCCGAGATATCTAAACCTTGTTGGCTTCTCCGTACCACGTAACCAATGCTCATTAATTTGATGTATTTAAGGTAATTGATTGAGATTAATTAGCATTTGTCTCGAGTTTATAACAACTCTTCGTGATCACGAACGACTACTCATAGAGAAAATGCATATCTCAATAATTAATTACTCCCTTTGTTTCAAAATAAATAAGTGATGCTTTCAGTTTGAAAAAAATATAATTTTACCTACCTACTCCTAATAAATATTTTGAAAAAGATGTAACTCTTTAATATTTTCTTGATTATGTAAAACTCTCTCCACTTAAATAAGGGTAAAATTGGAAGAATATCTTTAATGTCTTCTTGATTATGTAAAATAACACTTATTTTGAAACAAAATTAAAATGTCAAAATACCACTTATTGTGAAACGAAGGGAGTAATATTTTCCATGATATGTTTTGTTATGCATTTGTTAGAAGAATGAAAAAGTGATACATTGGATCAGTGGTTAATAAGATGTGTGGTGTTTTTATATGGATTTGAACAATTTTTCTCAGCTTTTAGGTTGAGTTAAATTCAAAATTCATTCTTTTATATAGTATTAGAGTCAGACTCATCCGAATTTATAATTTACCGATGTTGGGCCTTCTTAATAAATTGTGTACGCTCTAGATCAACATCCAGTTCTGAAAGTCCCGCTCGATAGAATAAAGAGAAATTAGATTGCATATATACACTTGGACAATTCTTCCATTATAAACTAGCTTTTAGGGTTAGAGTTATGCTAAAAGCATTGACTTTTTGATTTGGAAGAAAAGATATATGCTCAAAAACGGTGTATAAATCGAGTTTCATGTAAATATTTTATTTAGTATAATTTGTTTAAAATACACTAATGAGACTGCTTCACTAGGCATGTGATACTGTTGAGCTTTCCCCTTCAATCAAGACTAGATTTGTACTTTCTTAATCGCAAAATTAGGGATTAATGAGACTAGTTTAATTATTCTTCAGAACTTATTTTCTTCGGATACCCATAGTCTAAATCTACCACATCAAATGATAAGAAAAATAAAACAAATTTAAAAACAACTGGAGAACCATCCAGAACATAATTTGACTCCAGTTGGAGTTAATTACTGAGCAACGAGGTATTTTTTTTTTGTTTCTTTTTACTTGATAGGATGAAGTTTACATATTTTTTAAGAAAATATTAATAGATGTTGCAATTTGATTAATATAATCATATTATTAATTGTCAGATGTTTTTTGAAAATGTATAACCATAATTTTTTTCACATTCTAGAGTGGTTTAAGTACTAAGGGTAGGATAGGAAAAAAATGATCAATTATTTTTAAAATGTTTACATTGACTATTATTCTAAAATAACTATTTTTAATATACCTATCAAGCAAAAATGTAGGGATATATATTTTAATGTGTCACTTTTGGAGAATCATCTTGTACAGTTTCTTGCCTCTGTTGGCCTCTACATGTATAAATGTTGTTTATGGAACATATGAACAATATCGTACTGAGTTGTGTTTAGAAGAGTTTTATATCTGATGAAAAAAAGAAAAAAGAGTAGTTTCTTTTATATAAATTTGAGCAATTCTCTTCTTATGATTTAGTTAAGTATTGCTAATGCCTAAAATTATACTTTCTGTTCAGTTTTATTTGTTCACAATATATTATAAATAGATGTTCATTTTTACTTATCCAATTTAAAAAATCAAGAGATTATTTGTCATTTAGTTTTTAATTTACAATATTATTAATTATAATTATTTCTCAAAATATTAAATTTATTATATTTAAAGTGTGATATAATAAACTTACCATTTTATTAACTATTTCTCGGAAGTAATCCACTGGGAGATTAGTGAATTAGTTTCACAATAGATATGATGGTCACATCTAATAAATTAAGTTAAACTTGATATTCATCATGTTTACAGAGAGGAATTAAATGAAAAGTTTAAATTCCGATTTAATTAAAATAATGTTCTTAATTATACTTTTTAGCATGCCAGATTAATATTAATTCTCCATTTTAACTTTCATGCATGTGATATTAACCAAAGTTCAGTGGCAGCTATGATGCAGATGAACCATAAACAGCTAAAAACAGAGTTGGTTTTTGAATTTTCTTACCATCAAAATGTAATTGATTTTGAGCTAAAATTAGCTGTATTTGGCAGGTGATCCAAATCCGATTGAAGATTGATAATAATCATTCAGTAGATTTAATACAATGCTAATACTTTTCTAAAATAATGTCACATATTAAAGTGTTACACTTGATGGCCACAGCCTACAAACTTTGCCTTTAAGCATGCATGCTTATTATTTAACTTGATCCCGTTATCCTCCTACTGTCATTATATGATCACTCGTGAGATCACACTAAATATGTTATTATTATTATGATTCAATATCCATAATTGAATATAGTAGGATAATCTCATAGATATAGATTTGATAAAATCATTTTATCTACAATCTTTTCTAATCACATGAAACTAAACTAATGAGGCAATTAATTGTCAAATATCTATATCTTGCTTCCCAGATTGTCGTCATGCAATTGAAATTGTAGCATGCAACTACAAAACAAATAAAAATAGATAGAGTTGTTCTTTTCTCTTTACACCTATAAAGTAAGTTGTACAATTATGTATACAAAGTAATTAATATTTTCTGCACGTCTCTGGCAAAAATAAAGTTAAAGGATATACAAGTATATCTGTCTATAATAAGTGAATTAATGAAATATACTACTTTCTTTGTTTTAATTTTTGTGGTAAATATTTAATTAAGCATATATTTTTTAAAAAAAAAAAGAACTTCTAAAATTTATGATTTTTAAATAAATCTTAAACATTTCATTAAGGATAAAAAGAGAATTTTAAAGTTAAATTATTTCTAATTACAGAAAAATAACATTCTTTTAGAAAAGACTAAAAAAGAAGGAAGACTTATCAATATGTATACTAATTATGTATATTATATGTATAGATATACATGTTACATATATATCATACTTAAATATACAAAATTTTTATATTTGTTGACTATTTTATAAATTAGACCATTTAAATTAATATATTAAACTTTAATTATTTTTAAAAATAAATGCTATATAAATTAAAAATGAAGTTGCATATATTATAAAAGGGTAAACTATATTGATCATAGTGTAAAATTTTTGAAGATAAAATGCTACAAGATGGTCCCCTCATGTACTCATCACTTGTGCTAAGACATAAATCCAATGGAGTAAGTAATTTATTTAGGCCCTCCACTTTTAACGTCCAAGTCACGTGACACCTTTTAGTAAATGAAAAATGAGCACATGCATGGAGAGTATAAGACAGATGCACTAAGATATATAGTAGTAGCTGAGAAGTGAGAAGGACTTCTCAATATTATAATTGCCCCCCCCCCCCCCTCCCTAATCCAACCCAACCACCCCCATGTGATTCTTCTTCAGAAAAATTTCAGATCACCCTCCCCCCTCCCCAACAACACACACCCCATCCCCTTCTTTCATTTTTGTATGCCCTAAAATTCTCATCACATTTATGAATCCTTCCAACCCCATCCTCTTTTTTGTGGATTTAATTTTACCTACCACCTTTTGGAGAAATATCTAGAATAAGCGTTATTATCTGATCATTTCATTTTTAATAAGAGATATATTGATCTCAAATTCTGGTTAGAAATGAATTTTTTTTTGTTGAAAATGATTTCGCTTCTATAAGTCCTATACGAAAAAAGTTTAAATTAATCAGATAAATGCATTTGAAATCTCATATGGTTATACTAAAAAGAAAAAAAGAAAAACTTTATTGTCTCACTATTAACGGGTGCAATAGAATGGATGTGATTCCTCCATCCTATTTTAAATTTTAGGTTTGAACTTTAAAAATGGAAAAACTTCTATTAGTGATGATTTTTCTTATATGTACCTGACATGAATTTGAATGAATCGAACTTAGTGAATTCCAACTTTCCAATTAGTATATGATTATAAAGAAAAGTTTCATTGTCTCTCCTTTTTTAGTAAAAAATGAAACAGTTATAGTCATATTTAGGGATGATAAAATCAACCCATAAAATCATGATCCGATTAATTCATTTAGGTTTGAATAGGTTAATGACATACTTATTTTACTAACTCGATCTGTTTTGACCTGCATATCTAACTCATTTAAAAATTAGGTTGATATATATATGACCCATAAACTTATGATCCAATCAATCCGTTTAGGTTTATAGGTTAATGACACACTTATTTTATTAATTCGATCTATTTTAACCCCCATATTCAACTCATTTAAAAATTAGGCTGATATATGATCTATAAAATCATGACCCGATCAATCCATTTAGGTTTGAATAGGTTAATGATATATTTATTTTTTTAACTCGATCTATTTTGATCCGCACATTCAACTCATTTAAAAACTAGGTTGATATATGATCCAAATCAATCAATGAAAATATTTTTAAAAATATTTTTTTATTTGATACGACATATATATAGCTATAATATAAGGAAAAACATTTTATTAAGTATTTAAATAAATTATAAAAAAATAAATAAATAATTTAAAACCTAATAAGAATTGAACAATTTAAGTTAATTTATTTTAATATAAATAAAATAGTCCGATCATTTATTTACTCAAATTTAATTTGACCTACTCCATTTGCCCCTAATTTCATAGTTTAACACATTCTAAAATTTTTATATGTTTTGCGCCGGGGAAGGGGAGTTAACAGTTGGATTTTGTCGTCTTCTTAATGGTAATTAAGTGAAAGCCAACTTAACAGTTGTGTATACAGGTGTAAGTACGGTCTTATCAATTATCATTCTTAATTGTAATTAAGTTAAAACCACTTAACGACAGTTGTATTGTGTCGTCTTCTTAATGGTAAGTCCGATTTGTCGGTTGGGTTTGCGTGGTTTAGATGCTTCCCATCAGCATCTTTAGTCAAATCAAATCAAAATGTTAATTCTAATCTCTTTTTGGAAAATTATAAAGACGTTTATGCCTTCCTTTCATTAAACAAGAAAAAAAATACTAGTATTAGATGATAAAATAAATATTTTTGAATATATTAATTTAGCTATAAAACTGTTGCTAATTGGAAAATCTTAGTAGCCGATTGAGTATTAAATCTTCATATTATTGATAAGGATTTGATTATTAACTTATAATTTCTTATTCCTTTCCCTACTCTCAAATTATTTTTTTTTAAAAAGAAATATCATAATTATATGCCTAAATTGTTCAAAGTACTGTTTCAAATGTAATGCACCGCCACCTTCAAAATATATAGCAGATGATAATTAAGGCTCGAAATTTTTTTTTATAAAAGATTACTTTATTGTTTTATCAGATATTGGTCTTGAAAAATTTAAACAACACTTTTTTTTGAAATATTAATGAATACTTTTCGTTTGAAGTTAAAATTTCTTAATTTTAATCATCTATTTAAACATAGAATTTTCAAAATTATTAAAATAAAATTTACGTATTTTAAAACTATATAAAAAATAATATACATCATCATAATTAATTAATAAAAAATTTTAAAAAACATATAAAAATATTACGATCAAAGATTAACTTATTTGTATATCGAAAACGAAAAGTATCATATAATGAATATAGGGCGGAAGGAGTAGTATTTATTACAACAACAAAACGAAAAGCTTACATACAAGGCTAGAAATTTCTCATCAAATACCTCGTAGTTAATAGGATTTTTAAAAAAATTTATAGCTAAATAGAAATAATGACAATTTTTAATTATTTATCATCGCTATTTATCGCTAATTCTGCTTCTTGATACAAAGTTAAAACTTTTTTTTCTTCTTTTAGAAATTAATATTTACCAACTTTATACCCAAAACTAAATTAAATGAATTGATCCTTCCTGGGATCTTTTAGCCCCTAATTTGGATGGAGTTAAATATTATGGAATGAACGTTATAGTGGAGTATTCATTTTAAGTTCGATATTAGCAGTCCTACAATTGCTATTTAGAATTTAGAAAGTAGCAATACTCCATTTCCGAGAAAAAGTTTTGAACCTTTTCTAATTACACTTTCCTCCACAAATTAAAATCCCAACATGTGCTCCATATAAGAAGCCATTTTTTCCCACTATCTCCTGCCCAGTGCGCCCCCTCTCTCTCTCTTTGGTTTCTCAGATCGAAAAGAAAAAGAAAAACCCTCCATAGCTGGGAATCCATAATGTAGTTCACATCAAGATGGGAAGAAGAACAGACAGAAAACCTAAATCTTACACCCTCCCTTCTTCCCCTACTCACTCTCTCTCTTCTTCTTCCTCCTCCGATTTCGAATTCACCATTGCCCTTTCTCCACGTAGCCGAAAATTTTCCCCTAACATATGCCCCGCTGACGAACTTTTCTACAAAGGCCAACTCCTCCCGCTCCACCAATCCCCTCGTTTGTCTATGGTTCGCACTCTCCTTCTCGCCTCATCCTCTACCTCTTCCTCCTCAGATACCACGACCACTGCTTCCCGTGATTCCACGGGAAGCAGCGGGAGCTCCAACGATTCGCAGTACTCCTACTCGAGTGGCGACCTCGTCCTTCTCCCCGACGGATGTGACTCCTCACGTCCTAGCTCGGTCGCGGAGGAGGACGAGTTCAAGCGCCTTACCAACTCGATAAACATTATCCCTTGCGGCACTACTGCAGCCTCGGCCAAGAAGGGTACTAATAAGTACTTGAACTTTTCGCTCGCGAGATTCTCTTCCGTGTTCCGCAAGGAATCTAATAAGAGTAACCGGAGTATTATTAATGATTCGGATGGGATCTCAGGACCTCTGCCTGCTCAGACATCATCGGTGAGACGTATGAGTACGTCCGCCCGAGAAGTCATACGTAAGTACTTGAAAAAAGTCAAACCATTGTACGAGAAATTGTCCCAAAAGCCTTCGGAGAAAATTATGGTATCGTCAAGTACGGTGACATTATGCAAAAATAGAGAGAATATTTGTTCTATGATCAAAGAAAGCACCAAAAACGCAACAATTTCGCATTCTTTTTCTGGGAATTTGAGGTATCCAAGGAGGAGAAGCTACGTGTCAAGCTGTCCGTCGTCGATGAGATCATCACCGAGCCATTCTGGGATCCTTAGTAGAAGCGGGTTCAACACGCCGACCAATAAGACGACGACAGGTGGAATTTGTTCATCAGATTCGTCAACGATGGAGGAGCTACAGAATGCTATTCAAGGTGCAATTGCACATTGCAAGAATTCCATGCTTCAAAATCACAGCGCTACTTAATATAAGAATTTGGGTCAGTAATGAAATTTAACTACGTAATATTTAGTGTTTTTATTAAATTCAAGGTAAATAAGGAAGATAAAAAAAAAGATCAAGAGTATTTGTGTTTGCTAGTTTAGCAAGTGGGGAATCCAAAGGCCTTTTTATTTTTATTTAGTGGGTTATTTGACTGATGGAAGACAAGGAATTTAACCTTTTGTTGTTTTTTTTCCTTTTGTTTCATTATAGTTTTAACCTAGCCGTTGTGTCTTGATCTGAGTTTCAAGGAGTTGTTGCATGTGATGTTATTAATGGATCACTCATTTGGATTTTTCTCTTCTGCTTTGTTCCATCGAAATTTGGAGCTTATTGGAATTTGTACTCCGTAATTTGTCTTCTACTCACTCGATCTCTGCTATATTTACTACTACGTGGAATCTGAGTATTTATTTTCACTATTCCTATGAGTGTGTAATTTCCGTGGAGAATTATTGTTATGTTATAAATATGAGCTGCGAAAACAAATTTAGTGGAATGTAAAGTAAGTTACATATGGTAAATTTTTATGATTCAAGTCAATCTTTATTCGAATACGACATGCAACAAATGCTTAATGCACTAGATTATATTTATTTCTATGAGCATGTAATTTGTGTTTTCTGTTTTCACTTGAAATTAGTTACTCCTGGTAAGAGGGTAGTACGGGTATTAATTATGAGAATCTTCCACGTGCCCTATGGGAAGATTGAGTGTAGTTTCAGAATTCTTTTGTTGGACTCAAGGCCGGTGACATTTATTATGGGAAGCAACTTCGAAGTTTCTATAGTTTGAATTTGAATATTATTCAAATTACGAAATCTTAGAATTAATATAGCCATATTTTCCACCTTCTATAGAATTGAACTACATACCTTTTTTCTTTTATCGGAAGTTGATGTTTTTTAATAAGAAATTACTTTATAATATACATTAATAACATGGATGATTTTATTAATAATATTAACTCATTCAAAAATAATTATAGGTAACTCTCCTTAAAAAGTAAATTTGTAATCTGAGTAGATTACGGTTATAATAACATATAAAATTGACTTGATGACATAAAAAATTATATTATCGACTATTATTAGCTAAGAGTCTTTTATAAATAATAATTGATATTCCACATTTACTAATGCGATTAATTCATAACCATTAAAGAAAAACACTTCACATTAAAGGTTTTTTCCATTCTCACTATTTAAATTAAAAACCTTTTAATAAGCGCAGTAAAATTTAATTCATTTCACCACAATTTTATGATTTAACGTAATTTTTATTCCTCCCAGTCTTTTCAAATTAATCTTATAATCTTCTTAAATATCTAATTTCACTCATAGTCAACACCGACGAAACTAGCATTGTCACCTTCAAATAAATCTTCTATTTTTTTTCTTCATAATTTTGACTTTAGGGATCACACGATCGAGTCATGACAATTAATATTAATGTTTGTGCTATATATATGGAATTTCTTCAAATACATAATTTTACGCATGTGCTTATCAAGTCAATTGGTTGATCCATATGTTTACCCAAAAGACTTTAGTTCTATTATCTCGAATTTGGTTGCTTGAAAAACATATCACACCAATTTCTTGTCACATCCTATTGTTGTAAATTCTGAAACTTGTGTATTTAATTTACTTCGTGATATTTCATTTTAGAATAAGTGTTGCTTTAAGAAGTTTTTTTAAAAAATAATTAAAACTTTAAGAAGTCAAGATAAGAAATAATCTTCATGTATACAAGAATTACTTTTTCTTAATAGTGTTTAGTTCTCGAAAATATTTAATAAATTATATTTTTTATTTTTTATTTTTTTAATGAGCGTGAAATAAATTAAAACGATAATTATTTTGTGATGGGAGTATTGAATTTAGCTTCAGATTGGACGTATATAAACATTAGTTTCAGAACTTTAATTTTTATTCTAAAAATTCCAATAAGGGATGAAGTGTGTATATATATTCAGCAAACCTTTTTTTTTTCCTCATGAAGTTACTCACTATCTGTAAAATACTCTAAAAGTCAAGATCAACAAGTTCCAATTTTTCCAACCTTTTTAGTATGAAAAAAAAATTGGTAAGAAAGAAGTTATTGGAAAAAGTTTGAAGTGGTTCAATTTATTATGATTAGTAACTTGAAGGTCCTACAATAGTCAGTAGGCTAATTAGTGGGGTTTACAAAATAGTTCTGATAAAGTTTTGTGGGACATTAGAAAGTTGGAGGTAGCACCAGTATCAATTATGAGCCATGGAATTATGGATACTCTCATTTAATTTCTAGTTTACAAATATATATGATAGATAGATTTTCTTTCATGTTATATGTACTTTACATTGGTACTGTAAACTTAGGTCCACCGTACCAGCTCTGCATCATTTTGGCCCTTCGACCAGGCAGCATCACATGATGCTATCAAATTAAATGACTCTTGTAAGAGTAGGGTACGTTGTTTGGATAAGGGAAAATAATAATAATAATAATAATACAATTTCAATTAAATCTAAATTTGTGTGACATAGATTAGACCTTGGTTTGAGCACATCCACCACTTCAACTTCAAAGTTCAAATAATAGCATACAAAAGCGATAATGTCAAATTAAATATTAAACCTTATTGTGAAGATTCATCAACGACAATCTGGGAGTTTACGCCATAGTGGAGATTGAGAGGGAGATAAGGGAGAAATTATTGCACTGAAAAAATGACAATTGTGCTGCGACTATCTAGATTATACTATATAGCGTGTCTACTATATCTGAACATATCTACTCACTAAACATCTTAGTTAGTTAGCTTTAACTTAACTACAACTAGGTGTAACAAACTTTCTAACTAATTATGTGATTAGCAACTAATGACATTGTTTACAACATCCCTCCTCAAGTTGATAGTTGAAATATGTCTTTCAAACCCAACTTGGTTAGCAAGTATAGATATTGAGCCTTTCCCAAACTCTTGATAAGTAAATCTGTCAGTTGCTTTCTTGTAGAGATATGTGACTCTTGATAAGTAAATCTGTCAGTTGCTTTCTTGTAGAGATATGTGACTCTTGATCATACTCTGAACAATTTTTCTCTAACAAAGTGATAAATCAATATCAAAGTGTTTGGTCCTTTCATTAAATATTGGGTTGGCTGCAATTGTATTGCATCCTTGTTGTCACAGTATATATCCACTGATTTCTTGATGTTCACCCCCAACTCCTTATACAAGCCATTTAATCAGATTATTCTGCAACAACACATGCCATACTCATAAATTCAGCTTCAGCTAAACTTCTAGCAAATGTCTCCTATTTGTTTGGACTCCAAGACATAAGAGCATTTTCAAACTTCACTAGATCGTCTTGTTTGCATACAGGCAACCCCAATCAAAATCATAAAAGATGGTCAGTAATTATGAGCTCTGTGAAGGCATGAACAAGCCCAAATTAGGTCTTGATTTGATGTATTTGAACACTCTTAAAGTAGCTTCCATATGGGACTCCTTAGATGCATGCATATATTGGCTGAGAACTTCACCATAAAGAAAATATCTACTCTGATCGTAGATAAGTATAGCAACCTACCTATTAGTCTTTGATATCTGTCAATATACTTTAAAGACTTATCTTTTGCTACGATACCAAGGCCTTTTCACGTGAGTCATACTCAATGGATTTCACTCTTAGATTAGTATCTAAGGGTGCATGTACTGGCTTGACACCACTCAATTCCATTTCAGAAATAAGTTCCAAAGCATACTTGCGCTGACTCATGACATACCCCTCCTTGGGCCTAACAAACTCAATGCCAAGAAAAAATTTCAGTTCTCCCAAATCCTTCATTCTGAACTTGAGCTTCAGATCATTCATGATCTTGCAAACTAGTGTATTACAGCTTCCAATTACTAAAAAATCATCCATATATACCACATATATCCTAGGACTACTATTAGTTCCTTACCTTCTTTTTCAGCAACCAATGAGTAGTCATAGTTGCTCTGAACAAAGACCGATTGAACCAATGCTTAAGTTAATTTAAGGTCTTTTATTTATCTTGGTGCCAACTTCTGTCCATATAAGGACTTGTGTAACTTGCAGACACTGCCAGACTCCCCTTTTTGTAAAAAACATAAGGAATGACCATATACACATCCTCCACAAGATTTTCATGCAAAAAAGCATTATGAATATCTATCTAGAATACACGTCAATCTTTAGAAGCTACTACTATTAAAACGGACCTTAGTGTGACCATTTTGCTAACAAGGAAAAAAGTTTTTGAATAGTCTAATCCTTCCTTCTGATTGAACCCTTTAGCAACAACTTTGCATTGTAGCTCTTAACAGCACCTGAGGCCAAGTACTTCACCTTAAATACCCATTTGCAGCCAATGAGTTGCTTTCCAAGGAAAATATCAATAATGCTCTGGGTGTGATTTTTCTTTAGAGCAGTAATATCAGACTTCATAATTGTAATCCATTTCTGATAAAAGCAGCTTTAGAGAAAGACTTAGGCTCAACAACAGTAGAATAAGAAGAAAATATTGCACCATGAGCTGCAGACACATAATCTTAGTAAACATAATCTGAAACTGGATAGAGGCAACCAGACTTGCCTTGGTTGGTGAAATAGTCTTGGATCAAATAGAAGGCCTACATCGTCTAGCTGATCTTCTCCTATCAAAGCCTTCAGTAAGGATAGACTCAACAACAAGACCAATCTCAATAGACACATTAAGAGAAGGCATACCTCAGGCTCGAATCCCAGCTCAGACTCCAAGTCAGGCTCTGGAGCAGATACAACAGTAGGCTCAGAGGAAGAGAAATCAATAGGTTGAGGTTCAATCAGAGCTCTTGTAAATTTTAGAACAGGAAATAAAGTAGAGGAAGAAGGAGTCATGTGTTATAAAGAAAAGACATCCTCCTTAAACACAATATCTATGCTAACCAAGAACTCTTTAGTGTGAATGTCAAATAGATTATACCCTTTATGAAGTGTTGAGTAGCCAATAATCACAACTGGTATAGCCCTTAAAGCAAACATGTCAACTTTTTTTTTACTTCAGTAACATAAGCCAGACATCCAAAAACTTTGAGATGATCAAAAGAAGGTGGAACCTGATACAACAGTTCATAAAGAGTCTTATTATTAAAAACAACAAATGACAACCTGTTAATCAGATAATACTTGTCTATACACAGTCTCCTAAAATTTCAAGAGGTACACTGGATACAAACCTCAAAGATCTGAAAGTATTCAAGATATGTTTATTCCTCCTTTCTACAAAATCATTGTGTTAAGTGTGTAGACACAGGAGCTCAAATGCAGGATGCTTAGTAACTAGAGCATGTCAGTCACCTGTGAATTGAAAAATCATAACTATTGTCAATCCTCACATTTTAACATTTGAACCAAACATATTGCCAATCATGACAAGAAAATCTCTAAGTGCTACTACTACTTCAGACTTAGGGGTCAGTAAGAGCAATCATGTATACCTTGAATAATCATCAACTAAGGTAAGGAAATATCTCTTACCATCATTAGTTGGGACTCTATAAAGACATGATTCTCGCTATCTTTTTCTCTCATATTCTACCTTCTCAATGCATTTAAAAACTTAGTGAAGATTGTACATGAAGTCTTGCCTAGCATAACCCTCAAGGTTTTGCAATTTTTCCAAGACCTTTAACAAAGTTTATAACCTTACTATTTTTGTCTAGCTGTTTGTGTATAGTACTGAGACTATTACAAACTTTCTTGAATTCTTTTATGTATTCATCTTCAGATTTTGATTCCATCTTGATACTCTGAATTTATTGATTCAACTGAAACTCCTTATCCTTCAGAATAATGTCACCAATCTTCATAATTTAGATCAACTAGCTTATCAAATTATCCAGATGAGATAGTTTGAGGATTTTAATTTTATGGGACATATAATTATGAATTGATAGAGCAATCCCGGTGAAAGAGAGAAAGAAAACATGAAGATGAACTGACCATTAAAGAACATAGAACAAGATTTAAAATACATAATGGCTAAGATTAGAACTAAAACTCTGATATATCATGAAGATTATGGAATAATATTCAGTGTAAAATTTCAATTATTATTTTTTCTCTTCTTACTTCTCCTGACTTCATTATATTGCCACATCTTCTCTATTTAGGATTAAAATTGAACTTTTACATCTTAATAATACAAATAATCCTAAGCTGTGTCAATATTTAAATTTTAAACAATATGAAATTGGACGCTACACATTCTCTTTATCAATACTAAGGTTTTCCACACATGGATTGAAATGATAGATTTAAATAACTAGGAAAAACCCAATACAATAAGAAGTGAATTCTAAGATTTTGGACAGCATTTGTTTTGTTTTTGACGAGAAGAAATAATTCCAACATAAATACTAGGCAATCAGCCAATTCAAATTCGTAGATATCTAAATCTGTATGATTGGGTAGCTATCACATTTTACCTAAAAAATTAATAATAATAAAGTACGGCAAGTAAAGTATATATATTAATTTGTGTCCACTAACAAAGTTACATGGTATAAAAGAGGTTCAATTGACTTAGTCACCGTCTTATTATTAAAAAATTATTATTTTTTATTAAAAATTTTTATCAAAAAATATTAAGTGGTTATTTTTACTAATATCGGTAAAAAAAATAGTATTTTCACATAGAAAAATTATAAAGTTTCCCACTATTTCAGTGAAAATCTGTTTCTACCATATTTTTTTTTAATGAATTAGTTCGGTGGAAAGTAGATGTTTTAAAATTATATTTTATAATACAAAATTTTCATTGATTTGTGATGGGAAAAATAACTATTTCTAGTAGTGTTTATTCTAAAAATAGGATAAGAATTGAATTTTGTATATACTCCCTCCGTTTTTCAAAAATATTCCTCACAAATTTCTTTTTGAGATTCAAATAATATAAATTTTGATCAATATTTTAAAAATATTTTTTTCATCATATTAATATGAGAAAAATTACAATTTATAGTACTTTTCAAAGAGTTTTAAAAAATTTAAATTTAAATTTTAAAATAGTAAATTAATCTAATCTAATTTAGTTTTAAAAATTAATTAAATTAATTCTTAAAGAGCAAAACATGATAATTATTTTAAAACAAAATTAGTATGAAATTTTGTTGAATTCCTTTGAAATTGAAAAAAAATCTAATATAATATAGTGATACAGGTGCTCCAAATTAAATTGCTCTAGATTGCAAGTTTGTGAGTTTTTGTATTTATTCAGTCTTCTTGTTTGGCTCCTTCCACATTGTAATCGTGTATGCATGTAGAGGCAGATCTACATGTAATTTATGGGCACGGAAGTTTAGTAGTTTTTCTCATATCTAGCACGCACTCCAGTTAATTTTATTTTCTCCGTTTTATTTTAATTATTAGGTTTATAAAAAATAATTATTTTGAAATATTTGCTAGTTTTAAAGATCAAGAGATAATTCATCATATTTTTTTCAATTCTATCTTTAGTATTTAAAGTTATTCTAAAATGTGAAAAGAGTTATTATTGTATGTTTTCAAAAAATTAATAAAGTTATATTAATCAAATTACCATCCCTGTTAATTTTTTCTTAATGGGTGTACTAATTTTTTCCTAACAATTAAAATGAAACAAAGAGCGTACTTGTTATGGTTTTTTCATCATATGTTTTTTGGAAAAGCTAAAAGGATAATTTAATTAAATTAATTTTTACTTTCTATTTTAAATTATCTATCATTTTTGTAAAAAATAATTATCTTAAATAATTTGTCACTTTAGAAGTTCAAGACCAAATAATTAATTAAATTTTCCTTATTTTACTCTTTTACTTGTCTATTATACTCAAAATAAATATGCATTTTTACTTGTCCAGTTTAAGAAAATTAAGAGATAATCATCACTTGATTACTAATTTACCTTATTATTAACTATAGTCATCTCCCAATGCATTTCCCCAAGAATTGAATTTTATTATATTCAAAAGGTGATATAGTAAAATTGTCATTCTATTCATTGATTCTTAAGGGATGTGCTAAGTCCATATAGAATAAATAAAGATAGACGGAGGAAGTATAGTTTTTCTTGAAAATTACAAATTCCTTGATTATGAGGTTTATTACTTGTTGAAATTATTAATTTAATTAGTTTATTCCTAAATATTTATTTAAATTTTCTACTCAGATATAATAAAATCATCATTTTATTTAAATTTATATATGTTATGTAATTTATCATAACTAAATTTGGATAAATTCCTTACATCTCTAACTTTATCTATAACTATAAAAATTTATAAACAAACTTTAAATTTTAAATTCATCTCTAACATTAATATTCAGATATTTGAGGAGTAGATTACATTGATTTATGTAGTTTAACCAAACACATCGTGAGAGAGAGATGTTGCATGCCACAACATCTCCAAATTGTCAATGAAAAAGGAAGGAAGCTCCACATGTGTGGGTAAGAAAGCAGACAGCTCACATGACAAGCCTCTTACGCTGCCCTTTGTAAGTATTTGACGAGCAAAGATATACGGTGTGTGGACAGAGGCGAACCTAAAATGTAATATATGGGTTTACAAAATTTTATTTTTTTCCTTTAATTTTTAAATTAATAATCATTTTTAATATATATAAATTAAAAAAATAAAAGTAATATTTTTTGTATATTTATTTGAGATCCTTATAAATCATAAACTTTTAATTAACTTTGGTGTGGGTGGTCCTCTTAAGTTTGGCATTTTCACATGCATAGTGCACGTAAAGCGCCATTTATCACTGCTACCTTCCAGCAATCATCACTTTGCGCTGCATATATACATTTCATGAATGGTTTTTAATTTTCTCTTCCTCCTTTCTGAATTAATTTCATGATATATCCCACCTCCTAATTAAATCTTCTTCCTAACCTTATACTGTGTCCTTTAAAATGATATTGCACATATAACTATACACATCATTAATGTAAAAAGTTCTTTACGCTGTTGGTTATCCAATTTTTTTTTAAAAACTTGTAAGTCTTAACTGACGGCGTTGTTATGAAGAAAAAACAAAAGAAAATCTAAAACTTCATTTATTAATAAGAATGGAGCTGGGATTTACTTTTGGGAATTTTTACATGGTATATATCGTTCAAAAAATAAAATAAAAAATTAAATATCTTTTCTTGCTAAGTTATGATCATGATTGATAAACACCATTTAAATATATTTTTTTTTTAAAAAAATTCGTATTTAAAATTTATTATGTGCTTGACATCAATATTGATTACTATAAGTATTTTAATATTTTATTTTTATATATAATATATTTCTTACAAATATTATTATGCAATATTTGAGTAATCTGTTATGAAAGGATAATTTTATAAAAGATATTGGTTGCTATAAAAGATATTAATTATTCTAAAAGTATTTGTATATAATATAAATAAATATTATGGTAAGTGGTGGTGGAAGTAGAGGGATAGGAGTAAAGATAAGATGTGTTAGAAGGTGAGGAATATACAGTTAATATGGAATGCCATTTGTGAAATATGTGTTTTCTACTTTCACTAGAAAAACTATTTTTTCATATTTTTAAAAAAATTATTTTTCTAAAATAAAATATTTTTTAATAATTTCAATCAACCTAACGAAAAATTAAAAAATATTTTTTGAAATATATTTTTTTTTTATTGAGCACACCCCTTAGGTTTCGATGAATAACTGAATGATGGTGGTGATGATGGAGATGGGATAGCTACTGCTAGAGCAAATCCCCATAGGTTGAAGTTTCAAAAGGGACGGGGACACATTAAGGGCAAATCCCCAGAATTAATGAATTTTTGAATGGAGCCAAAGTTAGTATCCAGCTTTCATGCACCGAAAATGACTAATCTCCAACTTCATTAGATGGCATACATTAAGTTTAATATGGATTTAATCGAATTTAATAAACTTTGCTGAAAGAATATATTTATATTTAAAAA
Organism: Datura wrightii; assembly: GCA_035772735.1. Lineage (NCBI taxonomy): Eukaryota > Viridiplantae > Streptophyta > Magnoliopsida > Solanales > Solanaceae > Datura > Datura wrightii. Next base: position 9,731,252 of record JASDFA010000009.1, read on the forward strand.
ATTTATTAAATATATATATTGTGTACATATATTACATTTAAAATTTAATTATAATTATTATTTAATAAATTATTATTTTTAAAATTCAGAATTCATGAAGTCGAATTTTTAGTTCTCCACCTCTTTCTTATATATGTATGCACTGCTCATCTCAACTCATCAGAAAGCGATTCCTAATTCACAAAAGTCAGACACATGATCTCATCATTTTGACAAATGAATATTAAAGTTTGGAAGCTTTCAGTATATTGTTTCTTCTTTTTTATTAAAAAAATATAAATAAAATAAAAAAATTCTAAATTTCTGTTTAGTCAGTACGTGGAACCAAGATTTTAAAATAATTGGTAGTAGCAATATAGCGCGTAGGAGTCATGTTGCATGCTTTTTACAACATAATGTATGGTACGATAAAAAAGTTGCTTGTACTTGGAAGGTCGTTCGAAGGTATAGAATATTAATCACCATATATAGGTGAGGGAATATTATGATAGTAAACCATCCAATTATTAGACTTTGGTCATTTTTGCCAAAGTGGAGTGGATATATATATTTTTGGAGGGTGGGGGGTGGGGGAGGAGGTATCCTTGGGATGAGTAGGTGAGGTTTGCCTTTATTTACAATGTATAGCGTAGTATTTAAAAATAGTAATTAAATAAAATAAAAAGAAGAATTAATTTGAAGGATTGATCATCATATATAGCAATTAGGTCCGGGTATATTTTAGTTCAAATCGAAAAAATCGATCAAACTAAATTTTTTTAAATTTTGATTTCGATTTTTTAGTTTTTCGGTTGGTTTCGATTTTAGATGCAATAATTTCAGCTATTTGGTTCGATTTTCGATTTGTGAATAAATTAATTTGATTAATTGAATTAATCGAAATATACTATCCATATACAGACCAGTAATTAGTATTACCCACAGACCCGCCGACCCCAGGCCCAAATCCAATTCTCTAATTTATAATACACACGCCCAGCCCACTATTGCCCAAGCCCACTAAACCAATACCATAACTAAATCTATCCTATTCTGTAATGACTTATCTTATATTCACGATTCCTAAATCCTAATGCGGTAATGCCCTAATTTCCTAAAACTCCAAAGAGTCAGAGTCTCGACTGCGATGGTGTCACGACTTACAGTGGACTCTATCTCGATTCTCGACGGACGACAGGACGAAGTACGAATTGAAGAAGAAGTGAAGAATGGAAGTTCGTCTGAAGTGAAGAACGAAGACACTGTAGTTCGTCTTCCTCTTATCCTCTTTTTGTCAAGTAAGTATATCCATTCCCATGGTCTTAAAAGTCGATGGTTACTTATTAGATTAATGTGCTTCTCTGCTAGTGGTGGAACTCACGAAGATAATCTGCTCTGTTACATATGGAACTCACAGAGCCTCTGTATAACTGTATTGCACAAGAAGTTAATTAGATTTACTTAAGCTAGTTATTGAATGTTGAATGTGAACACACGTAGAAAATATAAATAATTCCTGCTTCCTGCTATATACTGCTAGTTTACTAGTGCTGGATGCTAATTATAAGTGGCCCTCATTGACTAGTCATGCTTCCTGCTAGATGCTAAATTGATTATAGTGAAACAGAAACATCAGTAATGGTGTGGGCACTAGGCAGTAGCCATGAAAGTTGCCCCATTTTTTTATGCTTTATTAAAATCTACATAATAATTATAAAGTAGTGGTTATTGGCTAGTAAACTTAACTGACATCATGGCTTAGGCAATTTGGACTTTGTTTGATATGATTGTCATAAATCAAAAGGGCAAAATTTGAATAGTGTGTCTCTAAAGGAATTGGAATAATAAGCATAATACACTATTTTTTGGCTTTCTTGTCACGCCCCACCTTGGGAGGCATGACTGACACCTAATGCCATACTAGAATCTGGGTTGACCTGGCTAGGCATAGGCATCTCTGGTGCCTACTAGCTACTCAAAATCAAGAAAACAAACTGCTATATCTCGACTGTAAACACAGCCTTGGGTCGACACGGCCACACAACACTTGTAAAAGAAAACAGCTAACCCAGCCAACATAACATTAATAGGGATCCTATGCGGGCCGACAAGACCATCATGCTGTCTAGTTATAATGAAAAGAAAAATAAGCAGCTATACTAGGCCCTACACGGCCAACGCATAAAATAAGACATACATGAGCCCCACATGACCAACAACAATTAACTAACAGAATACTACTATCTGCAAGCCTCTAGGAGTAAAGATACTGGTCGGGACAGGGCCCCAGCCTACCCAAATGATAAACAAATAGAAAATAGACAACCTTTACGACTTGGAAACTCCGAACAAAAGGAGCTGGCTGAATTGCTGACTCTGAACAGCTGCTAGGAGATCCTAAAACCTGTCTGTCTAAACCTGCATGCAAGTATGCAGCGCCTCATAGTTGGGCGTTAGTACAATATGTACTGAATATGTAAGACAGTAAATAAGACTGAATAGAAGCAGATAAAGAACTGGAAGTAAATAACAAGAAGGGGCAGAAATTAACCTGTAAGCTTTCTTATCCTTAACCTGCAACTAACAAAACACTACACATATATGAACTGAGATACAACCATACACTCATAAGCTATAACTAGCAGGCAAGAATACAAACAAGAACCTAACCTGGCCCCCATAAGCCTGGAAGGTACAACCAGCACAGAATAACCCGCCCGGAGCCTCCATAAGCCCTAATATAATCAATATGGGTCTATAGGTAACTATAGCCAACCTACCGGTCCCCTGGGTCTGCAACTAAGCCCGCTCGACTCCTATAACTGTGCCTGAGTCCGGTGGATTCCTATAACTTCACCCTGTGCACCAAGCTCGATGAGGTCAGTGATGCCGATACGATATAAATATAATATTCCATCCATGGTATGGACTGTAATAAGGACCTTGAGCCTCAACATAGTACCTTGGGACAACATATAGCTCCTTGGAGCGATCCATATAGCCCTGAAGGCAATGACACAGCTAGTAACCCTGAGGTTGGTCAACGGAAGGATATCCTAGGTAGGGTCAATTCCAACCGGTATACTGCATCTTATTCTCAACCTAGCCACTCAGGAGGCGTATCTGGCTCTTAAGGCTTAACGCAACTACTACTCACCCCTAAATAGTCTGTATAGCTGCTAACAGGCACACCCCGTGTGCCTATATCTGATCAGAGCATCCTAATAGTGATTATAATATCTAATGGTCTAGACCGAATAGGGCGAGATCTGGAGTGGCCTAAACAATACTCTGAATTTCATTCTAGGACAACGATAGCTCATAAGTGAACTGTGAGTTCGCAAACGACCAATTACTTAGTTCCTTGCTTAGACCAACTGTAGGGCTATTACTAATCGAACAAGCTCTTGAGCAATCAACCCCTAACCTTTCACAGACAACTTACTGTAATTCTTAGCCTGAATGTAATACTGCACTAACATAGTTCTAGTCCTTGAGACCTTAACTTGATCTGTTCAAATTCCCTATGTCTTTGCTGGACGATTCTTAACTTCCTAGGTAAGTCTATTTGGACTTAGCCATTCACGGCAACCTGTACCTGAGTATCTTATAAGAACAAGCTGGGGCGTTGGCCCGCATTCAACCACTGATAAGGTTCCCTTTGTAGGGTACCTATGGGTCTATTTGACTTGTACAACTGGGATAACTTCCTGGGCAACCTGCATAATATGCACTAAGTCGACTGAAACTAAGCATCATTGGCAGTAGCTAACTAGATGGTAGGCTGTTCACTCGTTTCACTGGGACTTCTGACTCTAGGGTAGGACCATCCTATTCAAATTCTGGCCCTGGAGGTATGAAGGTACGTCAACGGTCTCTGGGCGAGCTTTACTGTCTGTACGAGCGTCAAACTAAAAGTTATATCATTCGTCTGCGCCCGATGCTGTCCAACTTACCAAATCAGGCCCAACAGCTAATCCTAAGCTTCTAAGGCCTTAGAATGACAGAAAAACATCAAAATCCTACTAACATAGTGAACAAAAGAAAAGAGGGCTTACTATGATGCTTCTAGTGTGGGTCACACCTAACATACTCTTTCCCGACAAGGGATACTGTAATCTATCCTCAATACATTTTTTAATAGCTAACCACAACATCTATAAGCATTATCTACAAGCAGTAGCTAATACAACACACGGGATTGTTATCTACGTTCAAAACATAGGTCGTATCATTATACGACGAGAATAACTTGCCGAAGCAATAAGCCTTAACATATCTCGAATGTCGGTTCTCGTTTATTCAATTAGTTTCAACCTGTAGCCGGCGATTCCATTCAATTGCGGCCTTTATACGGTTACACCCTGTAAGTTTCTAGCACTTAATTGGCCTATTCGCATGTTGGTTGAGAGTTTTAGAATGCCATACGTGCGAGAAAAAGGGACCGGGGAAAGGCCGAACGAGTGCCAAGTCGGATTTCGCAGAAGGAGGCCGAACCATGCTGCCCAGAGGGGCAAAGTGGCACGGAGCTGGGACCTCCGCTTTAGCCAACATGGCACGGAGCCAAAACGGCGCGTTGCCATGTATTTTGCTGCAACTATATATAGGCCTCACCCTTTAACTTTATATCATTTTCCATTATACACACGATCAGAAATAGAGGGAGGACGAAGAGAATATATAATTTTCTTCCGTTTACGCCACCAAATGCCGTCCAAATTGAAATTAACTTCGGGTATCAAAGTATAAGGCTACTGGGAGCATTTCTACGGAGTTAGTTTCGTGAAATTCGCCCGGCGAATTGTTGTCCTGCCGAGTCAAAGTGATTGGAATTTCTCCAAACTAGTGTTAATATAATCCCAGGCTTAAAGTAAGTACTTCTCCCTTCTAGACTCCCGAGAAATTTTGAGTTTTCGGTCGTTCTTCGATAAGCCGAAGAATAGCCAGTAGATATATACATAGTATTATTTTCTTACAAAATAATGATGAAATTAGTTCTATTCTATTGTGAAAATGATTACAGTTGGGGAAATAACTGAATATTAGCCGAGGTACGCTAGTTAATCAGAAAGCCGACAGTCGAGGTATGTAAAGCCAGTTTCTTTCGGCAAGTTAGTTGTTCCAGTAGAGTAAAATAGTATATATTCCAGTAGAGTATTTCAGAAACAGTATAGCGTACTCAGTATGAAATTTAGTAAAGCACGTCAGAATATCATATCGTGTTTAACATGAAACTTAGTAAAACAGCATAAGTCCCAGTAGATTATTTCAAAAATGTTATATCATTCTTTAGTATGAGATTCAGTACAGCATGTCAGAGATCATATTATTATTATCAGATTCAGTATGTATTATATGCAGTCATTGCTATCAGTTGGGACTTGATTGTATTGTTTTGGGCTGGATTACCTGGCTTCCGTGACCACCCCAGGGTTAAAGTTAGTCCTGAACCCACTATTCCTGTCAGTTTCAGTCTGTCTTTCTTATTGCTCTAGTTACTATCAGTTTCATTATTTACTTTCGGTTATTTTCAGTTGTTGCTTTGCATACTCAGTACTAGTGGTACTGACGCCCGTTATGGGGTGCTACATTACTTGCCTGTAGGTACTCACAGACGAAGAGCAGATCGCTCGTAGTTCCAGTCAGTGATACACAGCCTTCAGCTTCTTTCATCCGGAGCTTGAATAGACAGAGGTTTACTCTCCTTTTGATTGTACAGTATGGGTAGGTCGAGGCCCTGTCCCGACCATCTTATTATTCTTAGAGGCTTGCAGATTGTATATTTTCCCTGTGGTTAGCTGTACTGGCCGTGTGGGGCCTTACTCAGTTGTTAGTTGGTGGCCTTGTCGGTCACAGATCAGTTTAGTGCTCGATTTCATTTCTCAAATATAACTAGACAGCATCGTGGCCTTGTCGGCCTGCATAGGATCCCTCGTAGTTGGTTGTTCTGGTTAGCTGTTTATATCCTTACAGGTGGCTATAGGCCTTGTCGGTCGGAGGCTGTGTTTACAATCGTTATATAGCCCGTCGTTTTCTTGAATCCAGAGTTAGAGCCAGCCTGACACCAGAAGTGCTTAGGCTCAGTTAGTCCACTAGTCCATGTCCTAGTAGGGCACCAGGTGCCAGTCATGCCTCCCAAGGTGGGGCGTGACATATACTGAGAAAATAAGGCTATTTCAATAGTAGAAATCGGTGAATAACAATATCTTTTAATAGGGTTAACTATAACTTGAACTCCGTTTTGTTTGGCCGAAAACTTACAATTTCTCGATAGTTTAAAAGGGAGAAATTCTTACCTGTTGCCTGTGACCGTTTAGAATCCAATTTGGAGCAACTCAGACAATCTTTACTCGGGGGGTTCCGGTGTGCCGAGCGAATTTTCCATAAATATCTCCGTAGGGATGCTTCCTGTAGGCCCAAAACTTGTTACCTAAAGTTAATTTGCGTTTGGACGGATTTTGGTAGCATAATTCGATGAAAATCAATCGAAACCCACGATTCCTCTCTTATTATGGCTGAGGAAAGTTTGAGAAATGATTTAAATTCAACAAGAGGGCCTATGTATAGGCCTCGGGTGGTGGCAAGGGGGCGCCTCGTGCTGGCCAACGTGTAGACATGGCTGGTGCCTTGTGTTGCCCATAGCGCAGGTAAGGTCGGCGCCTCGCACTGCCTATCTCGCAGGCAAGGCTAGCGCCTCACACTGGCCATCGCGCAGGCAGGGCCGACGCCTCGTGGCTTGGCCTCGCTTGACCCTGCTAATCCATTTGACGATGTCTTCGCTCGTCCTGTCTCCGAGGCTCTTCCTGCACTAGACGCTAACATCTTACAGGGTGTAACATTTCTTAATACTCATATTATTTGGATATGCATATACTAGTAGTGGAAGATCTAACTTTGTATTGTGTATTATTATCAGCGTGTACGCGGGCATTTTGATTTATGCATATACTAATTTAATGAGACAATCATTTGGTTCTAATTCACGTTGAACGAGTCTTGTTTATGTGTTTGGCCTTTAATTATCGTAGGATTTTGATCATCCCATCATCATAGAAATTATTAGTTTATTCTTAGTATTTGTTTTCACTTTTTAATTTTCATATATCATAGATGGCAAAAAATGAAAGTAGAGTGAGTGAAGGTGGAGCTTCAAATGAAAGCAATCAAAGCATACCTAACACTTTATCTCCAAATAAAGTTGAAGTTGAAGCTACAAAAAAAAAAAAAAAGAAATGTCATGGAACCTAGGGTTGATTGTTGGAAGCATTTTGAGAAGTTCATTGACGAAAGTGGAGCTTTTAAATCAAAATGTAAATATTGTGGAAGAAGTTATGCAGCCGCTACAAAAGGTAATGGTACTTCATTAATAATTAACCATTTGAAGAAGTGTTCTAAACTTTTTCGTCCGGTATATGGAAGTCAAACACTAATAAGTTTTCAACCATCTTCAACGAACGCAAAAAGAAGGGACGATTAGCACTTGAAAATTTGATCAAGCATTAAGTAGAAGAGCTTTAGCCAGAATGATAATTGTTGATGAGTTGCTGTTTAGTTTTGTTGAGAAAGAAGGTTTTAAGTATTTTATGAGAGTCACAGTGCCACAATTTCATATTACTTCTCCTAGAACCTTGACAAATTATTGTAATGAACTCTATCATGAACAAAGACAACTTTTGAAGAGGGTTTTCAAAGAAGCACGTCCTAAAGTTTGTCGTACGACAGATACTTGGACATCTAAACCGAGAATCTACTACATGTGTCTAATCGCTCACTTTATTGATAGAAGTTGGACTTTGCATAAAAGAATAAAAAACTTTTATCCTATTTATAGTCATAAGGGTGGTGATATGGCTGCTTGCATTACTAATTGTTTGCTTGAATGGGGTTTGAATAATGTGTTTACTATTGCTGTTGATAATGCTAGTTCCAATGATGTTATAGTGAAAGAAATGTCTAAACAATTAAGTAAATGGGAAACTAATATAATGGAGAGTAAACACCTTCATGTGAAGTGTATGGAATATATCCTCAATCTTATCACATAAGATGGATTGAAGAAAATTGGTGATTCCATCAAGTGAGTGAGACAAGCTGTGAGATACATTAGACAATCTCTTGCAAGAATTTAAAAGTTTAAACAATGTAGTGAATCTCAGTTGATAACTTGCAAGAAATGTTTATGCTTAGATGTTTCTAATCGATGGAACTCTATATACTTGATGCTAGAAACAACACAACATTTTGAGCTTGTGTTTGAAAGATATAGTTTTTATGATAATGGATTCTTGGATTATCTTCACACTTGCCTTTGTGAAGATGGAACTCATGCAGGTGTCCTCACAAGTGTTAATTGGGATAATGTGAGGACAATGGTAATGTTTTTTTAAACTTTTTATCAACTTACTTTGAAGGTTTCTGGTTCAAATTATGTCACTTTCAGTATGCACTTTGTGAAAATTGCTGAACATGATCTTATTTTGAAAGAGTTGATGGAAAATGAGGATGCTAATTTGAAATTAATGGCATAAAAAATAAAATAAAAATTCAATAAGTATTCGGTGAACCAAAAAAATAAACAAAATGATCTTTATTGCATCCGTGTTGGATCCCGGTAACAAGCTTGACTATGTTCCTTTTACAATAGTTGATTTGTTTGGAGAAGGTCCTTGGAAGAACCTAATTGGTAAAGTGAATGCATATATGAGATCTTTGTTTGATTATTATGTTAAGAAAGGATCAAAAGGCTTTTTGTTTGCAACATCTCACCTACTTGAGTTCATCTAGCGACTCATTGAGTACATCTAGTGTGAGTGCTTATGACAACTTTCAAAAAAGAGGAACAATGAGAACGAAACAACACTTTGAGAGGCATAAGAAAGTTAGTGGAGGTACAAATAGTAAATCAGAGTTGGATAAATATCTTGGTGAAGATGTTGAGCGAGAGGCAGATGATTTTGATATATTGATGTGGTGGAAAGTTAATGAGTTGAGATTTCCCATTCTTGCTGAGATGGCTTGTGATGTATTAGCCATTCCCATTTCAAGTGTCGCATCAGAATATGCATTCAGCATAGGAGATCATGTTCTTGATACCTTTAGGAGTTCATTAACTCCTACGCTAGTGAAATCTCTTATTTGTCTTCAATATTGGCTTAGAAGTGAACCTATTTTTATTAAAGTTGAGGAAGATTTAGAATTTCTTAACCAACTTGAACTTGGTAAGAATTTTGTATTTTGTGTTCATACTTTAAAAATAATTTTCTATTATTATGTTGCATAACAAAGTTCTTTCATATTTTTCAGATATGGCTAGTAATGGAAATGCATCTAGTATTGTTGATATTTAGTTGCAATTACCAACTAGTGACATGTGTGGTAAGTAGAAAACTTCTATATATAATAACTTGTTTAGCAATTTTATATGTCCTAGATTTATTTTATTATAACTTATTTGACTTATACTTTGTCTTATTTTGTTGTTAAGGTTTGATCATGCTGCCAAAATATCGGTCACCTGTTTGAAATTACTTCGAAATGATGGAGGAAATTGGAGGCATACGCATAATAAAATGTATTCATTGTGTTCGAAATTACCATTGTCACCCGAAGTCAAATGGGACTTATCATCTACGAAAACATATTGGCAAGTGCATTGAAAAACAACAAAGAAGGCTATTAATGATTTTGATTTACTATGATGTTGTTTTTGTTTTTAAGTTTAAAGTATGCAGTTTGTTTTAATTACTGAAGTATCTGAATACTTTTTTGATTATTGATGAATTTATGCAATATGTACTTGAATTGGATATTTGGGCATTATGTATTTGAATTGACTGTTTGGACAATGACCTGTGGCCTGTGTTAATGTGTTGTATGGAAATGTAGTTGTCTGTAATATTTAATATAATATTATGTGGCAGTATGGTGTGATACACTGGTGTGTGCTTGTTGTCGCCTTTCGACGTGATATATAGTGTTTCGTGTGGAGTGTGGACCATGTGGTTGTGATTCATATGGATACATTGGTGGAATGTATTGCTATATTTGCCTATTTGCTTGCAGAAATTCTTTAGTTTAGTGTTTCCTATTTGCTGTTTGCCTAAATAAGTGTAGTTGTGTGGACGTGTTACGTATGGACTATGGTACTTAGTGGTTAGTATTTAGTTGGTGACTTGGTGTACAATGTACAAGTTAGTGGTATTGTCAACTTTTATAAAAAGTTGCCTAATAATAATATAATGTACTGGTTGTGTGGGCATGGCTAGGCAATTGTCAACTGGGCAACTGGTTCTGGCAGTGGCGTCTGGGCAGGGCAACTCGCAGTGGCCAGTTAGCGGCTTGTTGCTGCTTGTTGGCTACTCCAAGTATGACTATGTATCCGATTTGTAAAATCAAAAATTAAAAATAAATTAACGAACCATAATTATTTCAGTTTGATTTTGGTTATTAATTTTACAAATTAAAAATTGAAAAAATCGAATCGAACCGACAGAACGCCCACCCCTGATAGCAACTACTAACTTATGATGATTAGTGAGTTGTCAGTGATAAACAGAAAACAATATTAAGCAAATGTTGAAGGCATCATCTCTTTTATGTTGGGAAAAGAAAAAGATGAAGAAATGAAAAAAAATTTAAAATATAGATCCTTAATTTGGCTAATCCAATGTCCCACACGGAAAAATAAGGGGAAAGTGTAAAAAATATCTCTCTACTTTCGTTTATTAGCTGACTTTGCCCTAGTTATATTATAGAGTCAAATATACCTCTACCGTTAACAAAGTATGTAAAAGTATCCCTATTTTGGATTGAATCCTCCAAATCAAACAAAAATACTTAAATTCCCCTAAATAATCTACTACCCTCTTTTAACCTGACTTGATCCACTAAATTAAATAACCCATATCAAATCAAACTCCATTTTAAATACCTAACCTTTTTTAAAAAAGTTAATGCTTGCTATGAACAAACCCATTTTTCTAACCAAGTTTCCCTTTTTTTCTTACTGATAACCTAGTTATTTCTAAGTATCAGCAAGCATTAATTAAAAGATATGAATCAGGCAAGAAAAAATTTGAGGAAAGGTTTGCAGCAAACGAAAGGTAAGAGAAGGATCATACTGGTAGAGTTTCATGATATTTCTAAACCTGCTAAACACCCTTGCACTCCCAAACGTTGCTGGGGTAGGAGGTTGCTTTGAGATTCTGATTCAATCTGCCATAAATTTTCCATGAGAATCTTCTTCCTTACCTTCATTATCATTCCCCTGAATACTTTTTATATATGCCCTCTTGTATAGGTGAAGTATTTCAAATCATGATTAAAATAATAAAATTACATTTCCCAAATGTTGTTGTATGTTATGTTTGAAGGATCTGTTATTCAGTTAGTAATAATCAAGGCTAGGTTTTTTTAATAACCCAGTTATCCCAAGTATCCGCAAGCATTAATTAAAAAGAAAAAAATGGGTTAGGGTATTTATATTGAAGTTCAATTTGATATAGGTTATTGAGTTTAGTGGATCGGGTCGGGTTAAAAGAGGATAGTGGATTATTAGGAAAAATTAGGTAGTTTTATTTGATTTGGGGGATTCCATTCAAAAGAAGGGTATTTTTGCATACTTTTTTTTAACTATAGCGGCATATTTGCCCCTATAATATAAGTAGGAACAAAATTAGCTGATAAATAAAAGTAGAGGGGTATTTTTTATTTTTTTCCCGAAAAACAATAAGCAATTTAGCGTCTACTACTACCGAGCTCAAGAATATGGGCTAACAACCCACATGGGGGCATTATGTCACGCCCCACCTTGGGAGGCATGACTGACACCTGGTGCCCTACTAGGGTCTGAACTGATCTAGCTAAGCCTATGCACTCTTGGTGCAGGATCAATACTAACTCTCAAATCAAGAAAGCAGCGGGCTATATCTCGGTTGTAAGCATAGCCCCCGGCCAACAAGGCCTTATAGCCACTTGTAAAAGGAAACAGCTATCCAAAGACAAGTAATAACAGGAAAACCTACACGGGCCGACAAGACCACCATGATGTCTAGTTCCGACTGTAAAGTAAATCTAGTGCTAAACTAAACTGTAGCCGACAAGGCCGCTAACTAACAGCTAAACAAGACCCCGCACGGCCAACACGAAATTAAAACACATATAGGCCCCACACAGCCATCAACAGCTAACGCCAGGAAAATAAAAATAATCTGCAAGCCTCTAGGAGTAATATGACGGTCGGGACAGGGCCCTGGCCTACCCAAAACTGTACAATCAAGAGAAGTAAACCTTCTATCTACAAGCTCCAGCGGAAAAAAGCTAACTTTGCTAACAATCCTGGCTAAAGGCTAAGAGGGACCAGTTCCTCGTCTATCTGCGCCTGCAGGCAAGTAATGCAGCACCCGGTTGGGCGTCAGTACAATATCTACTGAATAAGGCAGAAAGATAATAACTTGACTAAAAGCTAGTAAATATATAGTAATCAAAAGAGAGAGAGTAAGGATTTAACTGCAATACCTGTACCGTCTGAGTTGCTTAAACAACAAGTATAGATATGCAAACAAGAACCTAACCGGTCCCCCGTAAGCCTGAAAGGTACAAACAACATAGAAGAACCTAACTGGGCCCCCATAAGCCCCGGCAAGTACAAACAAGATCCCCTCTACTTACCTGACTACTAAGGGTATTACGTAAATTATAACTCGAGGTGGCCCTCGTGGCCTCAATCTAATGGAACTCATTACAGCCCTCATGATCTCAATCTGATGTATCTTAACAAGGCGCTCACAGCCTCAATAGATGAAACTCTGTATGCCCCCCGCGGCCTCAATAAATGAAACTCTGTATGGCCTCCGTGGCCTCAATAAATAAAACCCTGTGTTGCCCTTGCGACCTCAGAAAATGAAACTCAATATGGCCCTCGCGGCCTCAGTAAATGGAACTCAATATGGGATAACGACTAACTACTCAACATTGGGGTAAGACCACTCTAGCTAGGCTAACTTGGATAAAAATTACTATTTCATCGTTATAGACTTAATTTATTTTACAACAGCTGACCCAAATAGGTTTACACCGAAGTACTATAGACACACGGGTCGTACTAACTTTACGACGAACGTAACTTGCCGAAATGATAGCCTTACATACCTCGATCGCTGATTCCTTATTAACTGACGAGTTTCAGATTATATTCAACAACTCTTCTCAACTGAAATCATACTGCTGGGAGAATGAAATTAGTTTCAGTACTAAATTCGACAAAACGAGAACTTTATATATAAATATTAACTATATTTTAACTTAACGGAACACGATCAAAACTGCGTAATTTCTCAAAATTTCAGAAGGGAGAAATACTTACTAGAAATCTGTGATCGTATAGGAATTAGTTTGGAGTAATTCCGACAATTTTAGCTCGGCAAGGTTATGATTCGCCGGGCGAATTTCATGAAAATAACTCCGTAGTAATGCTCCTTGTAACCTTAAACTTCAATACCCAAAGTTAATCGGAGTTTGGACAACATTTGATAGCGTAATCGGATGAAAAACATTGAATTCCCTCTTCTCACACTCTCTATGGCCGTGAGTTGTGTTGGAAATGATCACAAAAATGAACTAAGGACTCTTATATATATATATATGTGGGCGGTGGACTAGGAGCGCTGCGCGCCGGCCATCGCGGAAACCTAATGCCGCCCCGCCTCCCATTACGGAGTTCTCTTGGCACACCGCGCCTCTGAAGGCACCAACAGGGCTGGCGCGCCGCGCTGCCCAGGGCGTCAGGTTGCTGGCGCGTCGCACTGGCCCTTGTGGCCTAGCCTCGTTCGACCCGACTTTCCAATTTTTCTACACGCGTCGTACACTCTTTATTTATCATAATTCCACGCGTACACTTATGAATTTACTAACTTTTACGGGGTGTAACACATTAAATGGGTCATTCACATAAATATTTTTATTTTGGGGTGATCTTTAAAATTAAAAAATTTCAAGACATAAGTTTTTGTCCAATTTATATCTTAAATTCACACAAGTTATATCTCAAGGTATAAGTTAAGCAACATGAACTTGTGTCTTGGGCATAAGGTCAATATCATGAACTTTTGCCTCTGCACACAAGTCCAATAACATGAATTTATGCCTTGGGACACAAGTTCAGTAGGCATAAGTTCATGCTACCAAACTTCTGCCTATTGAGCTTGTGCACTTCTGGCTTCTAGGACTAACCTATGTCTTGCAATTTTTTTTTGCCTCATAAATTTTATTTGTCTTGTGATTTTTTGAAAAAATATTAGGGATCTTTTTATTACTTGAAATAACGAAGGGCAAAAATTAAATACCATTAGAAAATAGGGCAGTCGGCATAAAAACTTGGCATTAAAGTGTTGGAACAATTGGGCCAATCTTAAAGGTCGGGCTTGAATTACCCAAATTAAATTTTAATTTTGAAAAATTTAAAATAATTTTGAATTGAGTATGATTTCAAAAGTTTGAGAACATCTTGGGATGTTTATATCTCAACTTTAGGATAATTTGATGTAGATTTAATGTGGTTTAGAATAAAATTTCAAATTCAATCTCGACTTCCACCATGGATGAAGTTTCAAGCTTCAAAGTTGAAACTTGAATTTGAAAAATTAAAATAATTTCGAAATGAGTGCGGTTTCAAAAGTTAAAGAAACCTTGGGAAACTTATATCTCAAATTTAGGATGATCTAATGTAGAGTTAATGTGATTTTGAATAAAACTATAGTGTTAAAGTTGTATAAATTTAAGTTTATTATGTTGTTGTAGTAGTATTAAATAAGTTATATTAGAGTTGTATACCATGTTTGTAGCCGATGTATTAAACTTTCAAACATAACATAAACATTATACAAATTCTATATTGTTATATATATATTTCATATCGACTTCATACAATTTTTATACACAATATTTTGAGTGAAATTTTTAAGTCTTGAGCAAGATAAACACATTTAATACTGATTTTCATACAATTTTGATACGCATAATTTTGAGCGAAATTTTTAGCCTTGAACGAGTATACACATTTCATACTGCTATCATACATGAAATTTTGAGCAAATTTATTGTAAAAGAATCGATATTATAGTTTGTAAACTAAAAACTCTTGATATATTTTATAATATTAAGTGCTATATATATATATATATATATATATATATATAAAATCTGCCCTAGTAATTTCAAGAAAAAATGGTTCAAAACAAATTCTAACTTTGCCCGAAATTGCTATTACAAACTCCAACTTTGCGGGGGTCCTATGATCCCACTGAACTATTTTGAAGTGGAATATATTCACTCTTGAAAAGTAACACCCAAATTTGTGTTAAATGATGAAAAACACGCGTTGACACGTGTCATTTTTATTTTATTTATTATTTTCTTTTATCCTTTCTTCTTATTCTTTTTCTTTTTAAAAAAATATCTTTTTCTCTTCTTTGCTCTTACTTTTCCTTTATATGTGTTCTTTTTCTTTCTTTCATGGCTTCTTTTTCTTTCTCTCTTTTTTCTTCTACTTTACCTTTTATCCTTTTTTAATTCTTTCTTGTAAAGTCAAATAACTAGAACATTTTTAAGATAATCAGGTAGAAAGAAAGAAGTACCAATGGGGGCCTAAATTTTTTTCAGCAAAGGCTTCAATTTTTTTTATTGTAACATCTGTTTTTAACAATTGTTGTGGTTGGAGAAGTTATTTTTTTAGTTAAGTTATTTACTTTACTAATTGGAGTGCTTTTGGAGATTTTCATTACTATTTAGATTATATTTTGGTGATGGATTTTTGAAAGTTCATGTCATGCCATGATTTTAATGGTGTAGAGGATGTTGAAGAATGAGTGAATTTCATGGTGATGAATTGGATAGTTAGATATGTGCTAAAAGATAATGAGATTTTGGTGGTGGTAGGAAGGTGGTGGAGGAGGAGGAGGTGGTGGCTCTAAGATGATGAGTAGGAAGGGAGGAGAAAGATAAAAGGAAAAAAAAAAAGAAGAAAGAAAAACATAAAGAAGATAATTTTTTTAAAAAATAGAAAATAACTCGTTCACTCTCTTAAGGAAAGTGTATTACATTTTCTCTACCACATAAGAATATAAGGATACATATATTCTATTTTAATATAGCTCTGGGGGATCATAGGATTCCTGCAAAATTGAAGTGTGTAACAGTAATTTCCGGAAAAATTAAAATGTGTTTTAAACTCTTTTCCCTAATTTTAATTGCCGAGCTCAGTAACTTATAACTCAAATGGTGCATTAAGATTTGGGATATTGGGCCAATCTTGATGGTAGGACTTGCATGGCAAGATTACTGGCTGGCCCTCTCCAAGCTTGGAGTTGGCTATGGGGCTCAAGTGAAAGCATGGGCCTCGTAGTTTCTAAAGTGGAAAAATGGCACTCTGTGTATATCCAAACATCTAATTGATATAAAATGATCATGGTTTTGTTAATTGACATAAGTTTTTTTATATTTATTGGATCAGTAAAAATGGAAATTTATAACCTAAAAAAAGAAGTAAAAATAAGAATTTTTAAGTTGACTTTATCCAATTTTGCATGATTTTTTAATTTTAAAAATAGAATAAAAATAGAAATTTTTTAGGTGTCCTTTTTCAATATTGCACGTCATTTTTTCATTCTTTCCTCTTCATCACTCTTTTAGAAATCTTCTCTTTCTTTCTTCTTTCCTAAAATATCTCCATTAGAACCCTAAAACTTCATTTTAGGTAAATTGAATCACATCGTATATGATGTACTTTTAGTTGTCCGTATTCCTCCCCCCCCCCCCCCCCAGAAAATTAAGGTTTGCGATTCATTAGGACTAAAAATTTATACAAGAAAAATTAAATTTTCATATTGTAAATTTAATGGGTAAGACAAGTTAACCAAAATAAACTTGTTAAGGAATGGAATAATGACTCTGATTTAAAGAAATAAGCAGGCAATATTTAAGGTTATTAACTGAAGATTCTTTGTATAAACCTAGTTATTTTGTATATAAATCTCGATATATTTAAACAAGTAATATTTTGGTTGACATTATGTATACAGATTTATATAGACATATCTAAATCCTTTAAATGATTGTATTTTGATTCAATGTATACATGTTGCTAACTTGTGAGTGTGTACATTTACTAGATATATTTAACTGAAAGTAAGATGTATTCAAACCTGATTATTTTGTATATAATTCTGAATATACTATAAACAAGCAATATTTAGGATATCATTATGTACAAGACCTGTGTATTGTGTATACATATTTAAAACATTTAAATGACCACACACACACACACACACACATATAGAGAGAGAGAACAGATACACTGTAATTTTTATGTATACCAAAATTATATATACACAACACACATTATGCGTACATATTCTAACACAAGTCACCACTGAATATATTATTTTCTGTTGCGATAACATGTGTCGCCACTAAAACTATTATGTTTTTGTGAAAATTTTTTTGAGTCGCCACTGAATCATTATCTTCTATGGCAACTTTCTTGTGTTGCCACTATATCCTTACCTTTTGTAGCAACATAACAAGTCCGCTACAAAAAGTTGTCATAAAAAATCACATTTCTTGTAGTGCCACCACTTCAACCATGAAACTTCAACAACCTGTAACAAACCTACTCCCTGCAAAAGGTGTAGCAAGAGTAGTATCAGTACACCACACGTACAAGCAAGCATCATCGGCTGACTAAAATAGGTCATGCAACACATATAAAATCAACAACATCAACAATTAATTTAATGTAATACCTTATTCTACTTAATCATATTCTACCCTATTACCTCAGTGAGTTTGTACCAGATTAACCACACATCCTTATCACTTTTTAATAAGCCTCTAATTATAAGCCCTAGACATGTGTTGTTACTTAGATGGCTCCAAGGACTACACCAGTCAATAGAAATAAGAAAATTCAGTCATAATCAGACCAATCATATCAATAATTACCAGACATGTAAATCACCCCCAATACTGCACCCACAACCACATCATTGGCTTCGCACATCAGTTCAAATGGGCGTTCCTAGTCGGGAGCAATGATAATGGGAGCTTCCACCAGCTTCTTCTTCAGCTCCTCAAAAGCTTTAACACATTCTGCCCCAAACTCAAACTTCACATCTTTTTCTAGTAGTCGGCACATCGGTCTAGAGATCTTTGAGAAATCCCAAATGATCCGTCTGTAAAACCCAGCATGTCCCAAGAAACTGCGGACACCCTTAACAGACACTGGTGGTGCAAGCCGCTTTGTGACACTTTGTGGCCAAGAACAGTGCCTTTCTTGACTGAAAAGTGACACTTCTCCTAATTTAGCACCAGGTTTGTATCTTCACACCTAGCCAAGACCCTGTCCAAATTCTGCAAACATACAACAAACGAGTTACCAAAACTAGAGAAATTATCCATAAATACCTCAACATAGTCTTCCACCATGTCATGAAATATAGCCATCATGCATCGTTGGAAGATGGCTGGTGCATTACATAACCCAAAGGGCATACGCTTGAAGGCGTATGTCCCATAGGGACAGGTAAATGTGGTCTTCTCCTGATCTTCTAGGGCTATAGCTATTTGATTATAGCCAGAATAGCCGTCCAGAAAGCAATAATACTCCTGGCCTGCAAGTCTGTCCAACATTTGATCGATGAATGGTATGAGATAGTGATCCTTCCAGGTGGCCTCATTTAATTTCCTATAATCCATGAAAATCCTCCAACCTGTGACTGTGCGAGTGGGAATCAACTGATTCTACTCATTAGTGACAATGGTCATGCCCCCTTTCTTTAGGACATATTGAACCGGGCTGACCCACTCACTGTCAGAGATCGGATATACCACTCTGGCATCTAGCCACTTAATCACCTCTTTTCTCACTACATCTTTCATTACCGGGTTCAACTTCCTTTGATGTTGTACAATTGCCTTGGACCCTTCCTCCATCAATATCTTGTGGATGCAGAAAGCCATACTGATTCCACGGATGTCCGACATTTGTCATCCTATGGCTCTCTTTCTCCTTTTTAGAACCACTAATGCTTCTTGAACCTGTGAATATGTTAGTTCCAACGAAATAATGACCGACAATGTGTCAGCTTTTCCCAAAAATACATACTTAAGGTGTGGAGGCAACGCTTTCAGCTCCAATTTGGGTGCCTCCTCGATTGATGGCTTGGGTGGAGGCTCTAAGGACTGCTGCAAGGGCTCGAACTTCTGCTTTTAAAAGAACATTTTGGCCTCATTCAAAGCTTTCACCATTTCATACGTTGCAACATCCCCGAACTGATAATGTCCCACCAATGCCCTTTCCAAGGGATCATTTGGGCCAATAAGCTGAAGTGCGGATCTTGGTCAACAACAGTGATGGCGGACAACTCTACATAAATAGCAAGTAGCTTCATGACTTTGTAGACATCAAATACTTCTACCTTATCATAGACTCTCATGGTTAGCTGCCCACAATTACATCTATTAGAGCTCGTCCGATTGCCAAAAAAGGATGCCCCAAAATAAATGAGACTTTCGAGTCTAGCTCAAAATCAAGAATTATGAAATCTACCGAAAAAATAAGCGAGCCCACTTGCACTAGCACATCCTCCACAATTCCATCTGGCCTCACCAATGAACGATCAGCTAGCTGCAAAATTATCGTGGTGGGTCTTGGACTATCCAAACCCAACTTCTTGAAAACAGAGGTAGGCATCAAGTTAATGCTCGCTCCTAGATCACATAACCCCCGATCTCTAATGGACTGCCCAATAGTGATCTGGATAGTAAAACTTCTCGGATCTTTGAGCTTTGTAGGTAATCTATTCTGTATCCGAGAGGTGCATTCCTCAGTAAGTGCAACTGTGGCATATTCCGTCAGTCTGCTCTTGTTTACCACGATATCCTTTATGTACTTGGCATACTTAGAAATTCCCTGCAAAACATCTACCAAAGGAAGATTAATGCGTACCTGCTCCAATACTTCCATAAATTTCTTGAAGCATGCTTCTTCCTTATGCTTCCTCAATCTCTGGGGGAATGGGGTGGTGGTGGTGATGTCACGCCCCACCATGGGGGGTATGACTAGCACCTGGTGCCCTACTAAGACCGGACCTGCTGAACTGTTAAGCCTGGGTGCATCTGGCGCCTGGCTGGCTCTAACTCAAATTTCTGGAAACAAAGGGCTATATAACGGCTGTAAATACAGCCCCCGGCCCATTGGCCTATAGCCTTCTGTACCTGTATTACAGATGACCAGAAACAAGGTAATTCAGGGGAACCTATGCGGGCCGACAAGGCCACCATGCTGTCTAGTTATCTGTAACTCACGCATAACATACTGAAAAGCTACGTGACTGGCAAGGTCACCACTACTAGCAAACTATGGCCCCACACAGCCATTACTAAAGAAAGAAGGAGTAAAGGCAACTATACAACTGCTCGGCCCCACACGACCGGCTCATCTGACCACAGGGAATATATACAGACTGCAAGCCTCTAAGAAGGATAATAGAAATGATCGGGACAGGGCCCCGACCTACCCGTACTGTACAACAAAAGGAACTGAACTACACCTCTAGAAATTCAGTCTCCGGATGATAGGAGCTGAATATTCGACCGCTGATGGGGATCACGTGGTATCGCCTGCGCGTCTATGGGTACCTGCAGGCAAGTAATGCAGCGCCCCACTGGGCGTCAGTACCGCTGGTACTGAATATGTAAAGCAAACTGAATACAGCTGAATACAAGTAATATAACTAAAAATTCTGAATAGTAGGAGCTAACTGAATCTGCAAGAACTGAAGGGATATCTGAAATCAATAACATAACTGTCAAAACTGAAATAAGAAGGAGTAGATAACTGTCTGATGGTGTAGATCGTACCTGTTCTTAATCATACTGAAGGGAGTAGGAATCATACCTGAAGACGTATCATTCTACTACTAATCTGCTCGTATCTACTGTAATATAGCATAACATACATAACATAACATGGCATACACAACTTTACCCGGCCCCCATAAGCCGGGAGGTACAATCAACACAGAATCTATACCCCTACCCCGGTCAACCCATCTCCTATACTGGCTGTAAGCATCCTGCCGGTCCCCTGGGTATGCACTTGGGCTCGCTGAGCCCCTGACTATAACTGTATCTGAGTCCGGAGGACTCCTGAATCTGCACCCGGGCGTATCCGCTCGACTGGGGTGTGTAAGGCCGATCAAGGCACAAATATGGGGAAAAACTGGCATCCCATCTTCGTCCCCTGGCGGGACGGCATGCCACTCCGTAGAGTGACGTATCCTCGTCCTCTGGTGGGCGAGTCGACACAGCTATTAACCCTGGGCGGTCATGGATGCTAGGTAATCCAACCCCAAACAATACAACGGTCTCAACTGGTAATACTATCTGTGTATCTCACATGCTGAGGCTACTAAGGGTAAAGTATCATATATATTACATGCTGGGCTAATGATAGCAATCTGTACGTATTTAATACGTGCTGAGGCAGGTAAAGATGTATAAATATGAACATAGTCTCCTGCCGGGCTGTACTGAGCAAATGCTATAAGGTAATGTTTCTGCTGAAAATTCTGTTGTTTACTAAGTTTCTGTATACACTATATGCTGGACTAATGATAGAAATAAGTACATACTTAATACATGCTGAGGCTGGAAGTACTATATATGTATGTACGAATATAATCTTTCTGCTAGACTAAGCTGTATACTAACTTTCTATAGTAACAGGATTTACTAATCCTGACATGCTTTCTGAACTTCATTTTAGTCTGCTATTCTATTTCTGAAGTGCTTTACGAATACTGTACTACTTCACGGGGTTTCAGCTGAACACAACAATATCTTAACATGGCATATTACATCATACACTGAATATACTGGGCAATCTCTAACGCTTGCGTTAGGATCTATTTCATACCGTTAGGTTTCATACACATTACAACCCAATGTTTCTCACATCGTACCACCATTCATAATAATGCAATACTCGACTTCTGAACATTCTACTGGTCCGTAATTTATTACGCTATACTGATATTACTTAACTTGCCGAAGGAAACTAACTTTACATACCTTATCTTCGACTATTCGTCCGTCGGACGAGGCTCGGCCGGTACTTCAACTATTTTCTCCCAACTGCATTCATAAATACGTCAATCAATACTAAATACAACTTTATTGTAAAGAGCAACGTTACTTTCGATATAGTTTATAGCCTAAACTTAGGCTTATCGAAAGACGGTCGAAAACTCGCTATTTTTCAGCGGCCCAGAAGGGAGAAATATTCACTTCTCAGCTAGGAACACATAGACATAAATTTAGAGCAATTCTACTTACTTTAGTTCGGTGGCTCGCCGATTCGTCGGCCGTATTTCGCGAAACTAACTCCGTAGAAATGCTCTTTGCTGCTAAATACCTTGGTATCTAGGATTAATTTGGGTTTGGGCAGCGTTTGGCAGCGTAATCGGACGATAATTTATAATCTCCCTTCGTTTTCCCTCTGTTCACTACGTTTCTGGAAATTTACTAGTGATGAAATGAATTTTAAACCGAAGTGGGGCTTATATACTTGGGCCTGGACACGGGCAACGTGTCACGGAGCCATCGCGGAGGCTTCACCTCCGTGACACGCTGCCATCGCGGAGGGGCTCTGCCTCGGCTCCTCCCGCGATGGTTCGACAGGTTTCTCGTCCGATCTTTTTCCGGGCCTTTCCCTAGCACGTATGGCTTTCAAATATGCTTAACCAACGTGCGAATAGGTCATCTAAGTGCCGGGAATTCTACAGGGTATAACATTCTCCCCCCCTTAGGAACATTCGTCCTCGAATGTATACTGCTATCTAGAGGACTACTTATTCTAGTTTCTAAAAAAATTTTGGCAGAGTTTCCCCTGTAATATGGACTATCGCAAAGACCTGAAACGCAGAAAAAGTCCAACACAGGCACTGCACACAATATTCTACAATCCACTGGACAACTAAATATCACTTCTTTCTTTATCATTTACAACATACATACCATAAAGTACTGTGTAAATAATGATACGGACATACCTGTCGTCTGACTAGGCCTGAAATAAGTGAGGGTATCTGGTTTTCATATCTTCTTCAGCCTCCCACGTCATTTCTTCCCGATTTCTGTTACGCCACAATACCTTGACAGATGCAACATCTTTAGTTCTCAGCCTGCGAATCTGTCTGTCTAAGATAGCTACGGGAACCTCTTCGTAGGCTAACTCCTCTGTGACCTGAACATCCTGGACTGGAACTACTGTAGAAGGGTCCCCTACGAACTTTCTTAACATGGAAACGTGGAATACTGGGTGAACCGACGCTAACTCTGGAGGCAAGTTCAACTCGTATGCCACGCGGCCTATTCTTCACCGAATCTGATATGGCCCAATAAATCTGGGGCTAAGCTTGCCTTTCTTGCCAAACCTCATTACCCCTTTCACCGGGGACACTTTCAGATATACCCAGTCGTTTACCAAAAATTCTAGATTTCTGCGCTGTCTATCTGCGTATGACTTATGGCGGCTTTGAGCGGTCAGTAAACGTTCCCGGATAAGCTTTATCTTTTCTTCGGACTGCCGAACAATGTCTGGGCCAACTAATGCTGATTCTCCTATCTCAAACCAGCCCACCGGCGATCTACATTTTCGCCCGTATAATGCCTCGAAAGGCGCCATCTGAATAGCTGAATGGTAGCTGTTATTATAAGCAAATTCAATTAACGAAAGATGTTCATCCCAGCTACCCCCAAAATCTAACACACACGCTCGTAACATATCTTCGAGCGTCTGAATTGTACGTTCGGCCTGCCCATCTGTTTGAGGATGGAATATTGTGCTCAAATTAATCTGCGTTCCCAAACCTTTCTGAAACGATTGCCAGAATCTAGCTGTAAACTGTGCTCCCCTGTCTGAAATGATAGATACCGGCACGCCATGCAATCTAACTATTTCTCTGATATACAATTCGGCATAATCCTCAGCTGAGAAGGTAGCCCTTACTGGCAGGAAATGAGCTGATTTTGTCAGCCTGTCAACTATTACCCAAATGAAATCATTCCTGCGTCTAGTACGGGATAACCCTGTTACAAAATCCATGTTTATTACTTCCCATTTCCACATAGGTATTATTATCTCCTGAGTCAAACCGCCCGGTTTCTGGTGCTCTACTTTCACCTGCTGACAATTAGCACACCTAGATACAAATTCAGCTATCTCAGTTTTCATACCTGGCCACCAGTAGATGTCTCTGATGTCGTGGTACATTTTCGTCGCCCCTGGGTGAAGGGAATAGCGAGCGTAGTGTACCTCACGCATGATCTGCCCACGAAGTCCTGCGACATTCGGGACACAAAGGCGGCCCTTACAATGTAGCACACCATTCTCGGTTATCTGAAAATCTGGCTCCTTACCTTTCTGAACTCTATCTCTGAGCTGGACTAAATCGGGATCCTCATACTGCCGTTCTTTTACCTCTGTAACTAACGATGACACTGCAGAATTCTGAATTACTGCTCCATTATTTTCTGTTTCTATTACTCGAACGGCTAGGCCAGCTAACTGATGAACTTCTTTAGCTAATTTCTGTTTCTCGGGTCACAAATACGCCAAACTCCCCATTGACTTACGACTCAGGGCATCTGCTACCACATTAGCTTTTCCGGGGTGGTACAAAATATTCACATCATAGTCTTTCAACAACTCTAACCAGCGGCGTTGCCGCAGATTCAACTCCCTCTGGGTGAAAATGTACTGTAAACTTTTATGATCTGTATAAATATCAACATGGACGCCGTACAGATAATGCCTCCACATCTTCAAGGCATGAATTACTGCGGCCAATTCCAGGTCATGGGTAGGGTAATTCTTTTCGTGTTTTCTCAGCTGTCTGGAGGAATATGCAATTACTCTACCATGCTGCATCAACACACAACCCAATCCGACACCTGACGCGTCGCAATAGACTGAATAACCTTCTGTGCCTTCCGGCAGTGCTAATACGGGAGCGGAGGTCAATCTATATTTCAGTTCCTGGAAACTCTGCTCACATGCCTCCGTCCACTGAAACTTTGCTGCTTTCTGTGTCAATTTTGTTAAAGGTGCTGCAATGGTTGAGAATCCCTCAACGAACCTCCGATAGTATCCTGCCAACCCCAGAAAGCTACGAACTTCAGTCGGGGTGGTAGGCCTAGGCCATGACTTAACTGCTTCTATCTTCTGCTTATCTACCTGTATACCAGCGTCTGAGACAATATGCCCTAAAAAGGCCACTGAGTTAAGCCAGAATTCACACTTCGAAAACTTAGCATACAACTGGCGGTCCCTGAGAATCTGGAGCACTGTTCGCAAATGAGTCCGGTGATCTGCTTCAGAGCGAGAATACAGCAGAATGTCATCAATCAATACTATCACGAACAAGTCCAGGAAAGGCCTGAAAATACTGTTCATCAGGTCCATAAAAACTGCTGGGGCGTTCGTTAGCCCGAAGGACATAACTAGAAATTCAAAATGCCCATATCGGGTCCTGAATGCTGTCTTAGGAATATCTCTTTCACGTACTCGGACCTGGTGGTATCCGGACCGCAAGTCAATCTTAGAAAAGTATCTGGCTCCCTGTAACTGATCAAATAGGTCATCAATCTTAGGAAGCGGATACTTATTCTTTACTGTAACTTTATTTAGCTGCCGATAATCTAGGCACATTCGGAGTGAGCCATCTTTCTTTCTCACAAATAAGACTGGCGCACCCCATGGGGAAGTACTCGGCCTGATAAAACCTTTATCTAACAAGTCTTTCAACTGCTCCTTTAATTCTCTGAGTTCTGCAGGAGCCATACGATAAGGAGGTATTGATATTGGCTGAGTGCCTGGTAGCAAATCAATAGCGAAGTCTATTTCCTTTTCTGGGGGAATACCAGGTAACTCATCAGGAAATACATCTGGGAATTCATTTACCACTGGAACAGACTGGAGTGTCGGAGATTCTGCTTGGACATCCTGAACTCTGACAAGATGGTAAATGCACCTCTTAGATATCAACTTTCTCGCCTGAAGGTAGGAAATAAACCTACCTTTTGGCGTAGCGGTGCTACCCTTCCACTCCCGTACTGCTTCTCCTGGGAAGTGGAATCGGACCGTTTTGGTCCAACATTCAACATTGGCAAAGCATGGTACTAACCAGTCCATACCCATTATGGCATCGAAGTCTATCATTTCTAACTCGACCAGATCTACTGTGGTCTGACGGTCAACAATCTCTACTGTACACCCGTGGTAGATTCGGCTAGCTGTGATAGAGTCACCGACGGGCGTAGATACTAAGAAGGGCTGCTGTAATGATTCTGGTACAATACTAAACTTCCGTGCCACAAATGGAGTAATATAGGACAAAGTAGACCCTGGATCAATTAGCACATAAGCAGGGTGTGAGCAGATAGTTAACATACCTGTCACAACATCAGGCGATGCCTCTGAATCTCGCCTCCCCGGTAAGGCATATGTGCGGCTTGGACCCGCACCTGTACTGGAGGCCCCTAATCTGCCTCGACCCCTGCCTGCTGAAATTGAGGGCCTACGCCCAGTCGAAGATGCTGTAGCTCGTGATCTTGTTGATGCCCTATCCTGTCTATCCTGGTCCTCTCGACCCCTGGCTGGGTAATCTTTCATCAAATGGCCTTCTTGGCCACAAATATAACATGCGGTGGAGCCATATCTGCATGCTCCAGAATGGCGTAGATTGCATATAGGGCAAAGTGGTAGGGTATACCTGCTCTGCTCTGCCCTCCTCTGTGATGGTGAATTTGCCATCTGCGAGCCTCTACCAGTCCCTGACTGTCCCCTGCGACCGGATCTACCCCCCTGTGACTGTGGCGGAGGCGGGGGCCTGGGCGGCCTGTCTGACATTCGGGGCTTGGGTCCTCCCCGGGCCTCTCCCTGTAATTCAACTGGCCTGTCCCGGCGACGCTGTTCCTGATTAACCCTTCTGACCACTCGTTGCCGCTGCCTGATGCCCTCAATATTCTGAGCAAATGCCTGAATGCGAGCAATATCCATGTCCTCTCGCAGTGTAGCTGTGGTACAAATCTCAACATATTCTGGATTCAAGCCCGTAATGAAACGATGCACTCTGGATGCCATGGTATCAACGAAGGCCGGTGCATATCGGGCTAGAGAATCAAACTGTAAAGAATATTCCCGAACACTCATGGCCCCCTGTTCTAGATGTAGAAACTGGTCTACCCGGGCCTGTCGAATCTCCCACGGCAGATAATGATCCAGAAAGGCTCCTGAAAAGCTGGACCAGGTGGGAGGGGAAACATCTCTCCCTCGGGACCTTTCCCAGCTTTCGTACCATAACACCGCAATATCCCGTAACCGGAATGCGGCCAACTCAACTGACTCGGTAGACGTGGCATGCATAACCCTGAAGATTCTCTGCATCTGATCCAGAAAATCTTGAGGGTCCTCTGTTCGGTCCGTACCTGTGAATTGTGGGGGATTCAAGGATAAGAATTCTCGGACCCTCGAACTACCGGGCCCTCCTGATGATTCTGCAGCTGTAGATGGCATTGGCTGACGCTGAGCAACCATCATCTGTGCTAACAAAACTACAGCACTCCTAACCTCCTGATCAGAAGGAGTCAATATAGGGGCTGCTGAAGGTAATGTCGCCCCAAGTGACTCCTGACGTGGTGGAGACTGCTGAGGAGGCTGAGATGATGCCTCTGTAGTGCCCTCTGGTCGGGCTGTCTCCAAAGGAGGGTGAGGCATCCTGCTGGTGCCTTCCCCTGCTGCAACATCTAAGTTCCGACCTGTGATAGGATGGCGCTGGTCTGACATTATCTGTAACCAAAGAATATGGTAAGATTTTCAGGGAATCAACCCTATACTGTACCGCTCTATAGCACGACTGAATCGGAATAAAAGACAACCGTCCTATCATGCCTTGCAGCCTCCTACCCATAGTATGTGGTGCACAACACATCCATGGACAGGACTCTACTTAGCACGGCTTGCAGACTCCCTGGGATACGACCCGCTCTGATACCAAGTTTGTCACGCCCCACCTTGGGGGGTATGACTGGCACCTGGTGCCCTACTAAGACCGGACCTGCTGAACTGTTAAGCCTGGGCGCATCTGGCGCCTGGATGGCTCTAACTCAAATTTCTGGAAACAAAGGGCTATATAACGGCTGTAAATATAGCCCCGGCCCATTGGCCTATAGCCTTCTGTACCTGTATTACAGCTGACCAGAAACAAGGTAATTCAGGGGAACCTATGCGGGCCGACAAGGCCACCATGCTGTCTAGTTATCTGTAACTCACGCATAACATACTGAAAAGCTACGTGACCGGCAAGGTCACCACTACTAGCAAACTATGGCCCCACACGGCCATTACTAAAGAAAGAAGGAGTAAAGGCAACTATACAACTGCTCGGCCCCACACGACCGGCTCATCTGACCACAGGGAATATATACAGACTGCAAGCCTCTAAGAAGGATAATAGAAATGATCGGGACAGGGCCCCGACCTACCCGTACTGTACAACAAAAGGAACTGAACTACACCTCTAGAAATTCAGTCTCCGGATGACAGGAGCTGAATATTCGACCGCTGATGGGGATCACGTGGTATCGCCTGCGCGTCTATGGGTACCTGCAGGCAAGTAATGCAGCGCCCCACTAGGCGTCAGTACCGCTGGTACTGAGTATGTAAAGCAAACTGAATACAGTTGAATACAAGTAATATAACTAAAAATTCTGAATAGTAGGAGCTAACTGAATCTGCAAGAACTGAAGGGATATCTGAAATCAATAACATAACTGTCAAAACTGAAATAAGAAGGAGTAGATAACTGTCTGATGGTGTAGATCGTACCTGTTCTTAATCATACTGAAGGGAGTAGGAATCATACCTGAAGACATATCATTCTACTACTAATCTGCTCGTATCTACTGTAATATAGCGTAACATACATAACATAACATGGCATACACAACCTTACCCGGCCCCCATAAGCCGGGAGGTACAATCAACACAGAATCTATACCCCTACCCCGGTCAACCCATCTCCTATACTGGCTGTAAGCATCCTGCCGGTCCCCTGGGTATGCACTTGGGCTCGCTGAGCCCCTGACTATAACTGTATCTGAGTCCGGAGGACTCCTGAATCTACACCCGGGCGTATCCGCTCGACTGGGGTGTGTAAGGCCGATCAAGGCACAAATATGGGGAAAAACTGGCATCCCATCTTCGTCCCCTGGCGGGACGGCATGCCACTCCGTAGAGTGACGTATCCTCGTCCTCTGGTGGGCGAGTCGACACAGCTATTAACCCTGGGCGGTCATGGATACTAGGTAATCCAACCCCAAACAATACAACGGTCTCAACTGGTAATACTATCTGTGTATCTCACATGCTGAGGCTACTAAGGGTAAAGTATCATATATATTACATGCTGGGCTAATGATAGCAATCTGTACATATTTAATACGTGCTGAGGCAGGTAAAGATGTATAAATATGAACATAGTCTCCTGTCGGGCTGTACTGAGCAAATGCTATAAGGTAATGTTTCTGCTGAAAATTCTGTTGTTTACTAAGTTTCTGTATACACTATATGCTGGACTAATGATAGAAATAAGTACATACTTAATACATGCTGAGGCTGGAAGTACTATATATGTATGTACGAATATAATCTTTCTGCTAGACTAAGCTGTATACTAACTTTCTATAGTAACAGGATTTACTAATCCTGACATGCTTTCTAAACTTCATTTTAGTCTGCTATTCTATTTCTGAAGTGCTTTACGAATACTGTACTACTTCACGGGGTTTCAGCTGAACACAACAATATCTTAACATGGCATATTACATCATACACTGAATATACTGGGCAATCTCTAACGCTTGCGTTAGGATCTATTTCATACCGTTAGGTTTCATACACATTACAACCCAATGTTTCTCACATCGTACCACCATTCATAATAATGCAATACTCGACTTCTGAACATTCTACTGGTCCGTAATTTATTACGCTATACTGATATTACTTAACTTGCCGAAGGAAACTAACTTTACATACCTTATCTTCAACTATTCGTCCGTCGGACGAGGCTCGGCCGGTACTTCAACTATTTTCTCCCAACTGCATTCATAAATACGTCAATCAATACTAAATACAACTTTATTGTAAAGAGCAACGTTACTTTCGATATAGTTTATAGCCTAAACTTAGGCTTATCGAAAGACGGTCGAAAACTCGCTATTTTTCAGCGGCCCAGAAGGGAGAAATATTCACTTCTCAGCTAGGAACACATAGACATAAATTTAGAGCAATTCTACTTACTTTAGTTCGGTGGCTCGCCGATTCGTCGGCCGTATTTCGCGAAACTAACTCCGTAGAAATGCTCTTTGCTGCTAAATACCTTGGTATCTAGGATTAATTTGGGTTTGGGCAGCGTTTGGCAGCGTAATCGGACGATAATTTATAATCTCCCTTCGTTTTCCCTCTGTTCACTACGTTTCTGGAAATTTACTAGTGATGAAATGAATTTTAAACCGAAGTGGGGCTTATATACTTGGGCCTGGACACGGGCAACGTGTCACGGAGCCATCGCGGAGGCTTCACCTCCGTGACACGCTGCCATCGCGGAGGGGCTCTGCCTCGGCTCCTCCCGCGATGGTTCGACAGGTTTCTCGTCCGATCTTTTCCCGGGCCTTTCCCTAGCACGTATGGCTTTCAAATATGCTTAACCAACGTGCGAATAGGTCATCTAAGTGCCGGGAATTCTACGAGGTATAACAGGTGACTTCTCAGTTTCTGTTGGCTTTCCACTCCCCACTTCCTTATCATTCTCTTCGTCCTCCTCTGTTGTTTTAGCTTGGTGTGCTGGCTTTTCGGGCACCAACTCCTTCAGTTGTTTTCCACTACTGGTGGTGACAATATTTACCTTATTGGGGTTGGTGTCTGTATCACTTGGCAACCCGCCCCCGGGGTCTGGTATTCTGTGCTCCAGCTAACTGTCCCAACTGAATCTCCATAGCCTTTGTAGCCAACTATTAATTTTTTATGTCAGTTGTCAATATTACTTGGTCAGCCTGCATCCGAGCTTAGTTGGCTATAATGGTCTTTAACATATCCTCAATATTGCTGTACTGAGTAGGTGCATTATTCCCTCTGAATTGAGGCTGGAAATTCTGATGTGCCCCTTGGTTTCTGTGCAGACCCTGATTTGAGCTTTTATAAAGTAACAGTCAATCTTAATATGTTTGGTTCGCTCATGAAACACAGGGTTAACAACAATTTGAATTGCTGCTTTGCTATCATTGAATATCTTCGCTGGTAGGCTAGCATCAACATCCATTTCTTTTAGAATTCCCAGCAACCATACTAGTTCTGAAACAGTTGAAGCAAGGCTCCTATACTCAGCTTCAACTGAGCTTCTTGACACTGTTGTCTTCTTTTTTACCTTTCAGGATACAAGTGAATTGCCTATCTTGATCACATATCCTATTACAGATGTGCTAGCAAAAGGGCATGCTGCCCAATCTCCATCATAGTATGCAGTAATCTCACTGCCTGTTGAACTTGATCATAGTAGCCCTTGTCATGGCTGTTTTTTTAATATATCTTACAACTCTGAGAGCAGCTTCCATGTGTGACGTTTTAGGCTGTTGTAAGGACTGAATGAGGGTTTGAACACTATAGGAAATATCAGGTCTTGTCATATTTAAATATAACAGTTTTCCTATTAGCTTCTGATAAGCACCTTGATCTACTAGAGGATCTTCACTGGTTCCTTGAATTTGAGTCACATGATCATCATATTGTTTAGAGGTTAGCTTGACATTAGAATCCATAGGAGTTGTTGCTGGTTTGGCAGGTGATAGTCCTACCTCAGATATAAGTTCAAGTGCATACTTCCTTTGATGCATAGTAATTTCAGCTTTTGATCTAGCAAATTCAATACCGAGAAAATATTTTAGCTCTCCCAAGTCTTTCGTCTTGAAAGCCTCTTGCAGTGACTTCTTGGTTTCTTCAACCAGTGTTAGACTACTACCTGTAATTAGTAAGTCATCAACATATACCAAAATTACAATTGTTCCCTTACTAGATTTTCTGACAAATAGAGAATGATAATTCTGACTTTATCTAAAGTGTAGCTTCAATAATGCTTCTGTAAGTTTGTGATTCCACTGTCTTAGGGCCTGTTTAAGCTCATATAATGATTTTACTAGCCTGCATACCTTCTCCCCCTGGCTGGAAAATTCTTGAGGTAAGACCATGTATATTTTATCAACAAGATCTTCTTGTAAGAAAGTATTGTACACATTCATTTGATGGACGTGCCAATTCCTTGAGGCTGCTAAAGACAGAATATTTATTATGGTAACCATATTGACTATAGGAGAAAAAGTCTCTCTATAATCTATACCTTCTTTTTTACTATATCCTTTTACAACTAGCCTTGCTTTAAACCTCTCCACTTCTCTTGTGGATTTATATTTGATCTTATATATCTACTTACATCCAATAGAAACCTTTCCAGGAGGCAGATCTATTTTTTCCCAGGTATTGTTGCCTTCTAGAGCTTTGATTTCATCTTTCATGGAATCTATCCACCTAGGATCTTTTATAGCTTCTGCATAATTGTTTGGTTCTAGAATAGAAGAAGTAGCTGCAATATACTTTTGGTAAGGTGTGGATAGATAATCATAGCTAATGTAGTTACAAATTGGATAGAGAACCTCCTTATTAATATTGAGAGATACAAAGTCTTTCATCTACACAGGTGGATTAGTACTTCTTCTTGACTTTCTGACCTCTATATTAGATTGAGGTTGATCTGAGATTAAAGGAGATGTATATGTCTGCTCAATAGTATCTATAGACTCACCATCAGGTCTATCATTAGCTGACTGCAGTATGTCCCCATCTGTTAGGAGTTCAGTAGGACTAGCAGTAGTAGTAGGAGTGTGTTGTAGGATATCTGTAGAATATGATATTCTTGATGACTGATGCTGTGTATAGAAGGGATCATTTAGCAAGCCAGATTTAGTAAGACTATCCATAAATAAAGGTTGGTTAGTAGTACACTCAAGACTTTGAAAAGGAAAGATATCTTCCTTGAATATGACATCCCTGCTAACAAAAAATTTCTTGTCTTTTAAATCATACAAAATATATATTTTTTGAGTCCCTGATTAGCCCATGTGAATGACTGCCTTAGATCTAGGCACATTTTATCAGATTCCACTAAAACCTTTGCAAAACACAAACAACCTAATGTTTTTAGATGAGACAACATTGGTTTCTTTCCATAGAGCCTTTTATATGGTGACTGATTGTGGATTACCGCACTTGGTATTCTATTGATTAAGTAAACAACAACTAGAGCACATATGCCCTAGAATTGCAAAGGTATATTATCCTAAAATCTTAATGCTCTTGTTACCGCTAGAATATGCCTATGCTTTCTTTCAGCTACTCCATTTTGCTGAGGAGTGTAAGGGAAAGATTTTTGATGGAGTATTCCCAGTTGCTTAAACAACTTATCAAAAACTGTATTGACAAACTCTGTTCCATTGTATGATTTTATAACTTTCACTAATTTACCAAACTGTGTTTTGACAAACATAAGAAATTGCTGAAGAGACACACACACATCCAATTTGTTCGGAAGTAAAAATATCCAACACATTCTAGTAAAGTCATCCACCACTGCGAGAAAGTACTTATTTCTATCATATGTAGGTGTCTTATACGAACCCAAACATCAACATGCATTAAAGCAAACCTGTCAATACTCTTGATACTATTACTACTGGGAAATGCTAATCTAGTCTATTTAGCCATTGGACAGACATTACATTTATCCACTATACTACTGACTTGCTGATTATTTGTAGAAAACAAATTGGCTATCACTCTGGATGAAACATGACCTAATCTCTTATTCCATAGCTCAACATCCACTTTTCTTGAGTCTCCTTGAACTTCAGAAGTATCTCTCACTGCACAAGATGAATCTATTTTTCCTTTAATCAACTGATTCAACAGTAGATATAAACCTCCTTCTTCTTTACCAATCTCCTTCACCTTGCCATTGTAAAGCTTCTGGAAAACACAAAAATGTGGAAAGAATGTTGATTGATCAATTTCTCTAGCTAGTTATTACTGCTAGATTGCTATGATACCATGAAGATTAATTCAACATGAAGGTAATTCACAGCTATCTTGAATATTGCAGAAGAAGTAAAATATGAAAGAAGTAGATTGCAAGGATTGTAGGGAGAGGATCATCCCTTTTTCTCTATATTTTTTTTGTGTGTTTATAGGAATGAATACATCCTTTTATAACCCTTAGAATATGTGCTAACCACCTGATTTGCCAACTTAATCTAAAGCTTTAGGAAGAGTTAGTTACATAACTAACTAAGCTGGATAGTTTACCATTATACCCTTAACAACTTCAACTACTTCTTTCACTCCTTAATACACTCTAACCTATTTTTGTTAATTAATGCTTGCTATGAACAAATCCATTAATTAAATCCTAAATTTTAAGTTAAAAAATTCGTTAAGGAAGAAGTTGATGAATTGCTTGTTCTGATTTCTAGACTCAATAATTTAAAAGTAGATACTTATGAATATCTTCAAGTGGCTATAATGCTTGTGAAATTACTGGCCACTTAGAATGGCTATAGAAAGAAAATCTTACATTCTGCTAAAGATCTTACGGTAGATTAATTAGTTAGCAAAGCATATTAGAATTGAAGAAGAAATTCGAAAGTATGAAAATGAATATTTTTTGAAAATTGATTTAAAGGTGAATTATGTTGAGTCTCCTCGTGAGAGAAACAATTTCAAAAAAATCTAAAAACAAGGCTAGAAAAAAGAGGATGTTTGATTTTTTCAAAATTATCCAAGATTTGTTTTGCCCATAGGCAGATGCAACTGGGTTAGGAAAATGGGTTTGTTCATAGCAAGTATTAATTTTAAAAAAAAATGAGTTAGGGTGTTTATAATTAGAGTTCAATTTGATTGGGTTATTTAGTTTAGTGGGTCGGGTCAGGTTAAAAAGAGGGCAGTCGGTTATTTAGGAAAAATTGGATATTTTTATTTAATTTTGGGGATTTCATAAAAAATAAGGGTATTTTGCATATTTTGTTAACGGCAGGGATATATTTGACCGTATAGTATAACTAGGGGCAAAGTCAGCTTATAAACAAAAGTAGAGAAGTATTTTTGACTCTTTTCCCTTGAAAAATTCAATTTTTATTGATTTAATTTAATTTATAAAATTAAAAATTTAATATAATTAATTTATTTTAGTATTTAAAAAATTCAAATCAATTCAAATTATGTACATCTCTCCGATAACAATGAAATATTTGGAAGAAAAGAGACCCGACAACAATTTATATTGTAGTGTATATTTTAAAGGTTTGCTTTATCTTTTAGCAAAATAAAATATTACTATTGCTACATGAAAGATTACTTTTGTTATTCAATAGTTTTAGTTTATTACTGTAACAATTTTTATATATTTTTATTTCACATTTTGTTTTATATGAAATAATACATATATTCTGGCATATAATTGATGATGATTATTAATTATATGAAGAAAATAAAATTAAATATAGTATTTCTTTTGTCTCAATTTTTTTATTTGATATTTTATTTATGTCAAATCTCACTTATGATAAAAGATTCACAAACATGTATTTTTTTATTTAAAATTTATTTATTGAATAAATAATTTTATAATATTACAAAGTCTTTTTAAATTTCTTAAATTTCTTATGCAATTAAACTACCTCACGTAAATTAAGAGAAAAAATAGAAAATTTATTTTTTCATTGCTTCTACTCTACTTTCTGACTTTTTAAGGCAACTGAAAATGACATCTCATCATGACTAAAAACAAGATAAGAGAATTATTGAAGAAAAAAAGCAACAATAACGTTACTACAATAGGGTACGCTAAAAAAGCAACAACGATGTTTACTATAGCTCTAATTACTACTTAAGTTGAATGAAGGAAGCAAAACGCTTGATCAAATCTTGAGATTCTTCAGTTGTAGGATTAGCCAGTTGAAAGCAATGACCTTCACCTTCAACTTCAATGAACTGCAAATCCCCTTTCCATCCACTTCTCTTCACGCCCTCAATGAATTGAACCCCAATTTCTTTGGGAATATACTTATCTTTCTCAGCAAAACACACCAGCATCCTAGAGCAGCCCAACCCAGATAAACAAGCAGCCTTCTCAGCAAGTGGATTAATCATTGGGCTGTGAAGGCCAGCTTCTGATGGTGGGCTAATAATGATCCAATTCTTGTACGATACACATTGTTCTATGTTCTCAAGTGGGACCAACAAGTAAGGACAAACAAGAATCAAACCATTGATGGCCACATTTTTATCAATACCACCTTCTCTTCCAGCTCTCATGGCCATATGATAAACAATGTTGCCACCGGCACTATCTCCAAGTATAGACAATCTGCTGAAGTCTCCGTAATTTTTTAGCCACGGATCTTCGTTAGGGCTAGTGAATTTATTACTAGCGTGTGATGCGACCCATTGAAGAGCGGTCCAAGAATCTTCATAGATTGTTGGCACGTCGTGTTCCGGGGCTAGCCTGTATTCTACGGAAATCGCGATTGCGTTCGATTCAGAAACCAAGATGTTGAGATAACGCTGGTAAGCATTGAAGAAAGCAGATCCAAGAACCAGTGCACCACCATGGTAATATACTATTATAGGAAGCTTTTGGGTGATGGTGGTCGTGTTTTTTGGAAGATAAATCCTAGCAGAAACATGTGGTGAAATGGTAACATCCTTGGATGAGACACCAGTGTGTGGATCATCAAGTGATGGGGGAACGTACGTTAAGCCATTTCTATCATATAAACGTTCGACTCGACCATCCTTATAGATTCTATACCAACAATCCATTTCCGTGACAACTTCATTGGAATTAGCCATGGAATAGAATTAGAAGATGTGGTATTGAAAGAAAGTTGATTTGGGTATAGAAATTTGGAAGACATGAGCTGATTTATATAATGGGATTGGTTGCATTGGGTGGCCTAAGTAGTGAATATTTTAACAAATTAAGATTTTGGTGGATTGGTTTAACATTCAAATAATGACATCTCATCATGACCTTTGGCAAACTTCTAGAATTAAAATTAAAGTGAGAATGATATTGTCGTTCTTTTTGTTTGGTAAAAGGAAAAAAAAAAAGAAGTTACTATATTGACTAACTTTGTAATTTTCAATTATTTGTTTTTCCTTATTTGGTACTCCTTAACAATTTAAGGTAAACACTTTGACTTGAAATTTAAGAAAAAAAAAATAATTTAAAACTTATAATCTAAAACCTACAATAGATAATTAAAAATTTGTGGGGTTATAAATTATTTAATTAACATTGAGATATTTTTTCAAAATAAAACTATATTATTTTTAAATTTAGAAAGATAACATTTCTTTTCAGAATAAACTATATATATATATAACTGATAGTTATGATTTCTTACAAAGTATATTTAAAATATAACTAATTATATTATAGGTAACTGACTGTAATAGTCAAGAAGGTAACAAATTACATTCGGTTAAGATCCTAAACAATTTAAATTATTTTCTAGAAGTTGGACTGATCAGCACCTTCAATTCAATTATTTTCTAGACCTAGGAGGAAATCAAAGGGTAGGAATATATTTTCTCATTTTGAAGAACCTTCAAACTAAAGAAAAGTTAAACTGATGAAGTCATATGCAATAATTTATGAGGAAATTATACTATATAAATAAAATAAAAGCAATTTTTATACATATATAAAATATTAAATCTTCTTAATCAGCATAAAACAAATACATATTTAAATTTCAGATATGATATTTTAAAATTTTTGAATCTCAATAGCATTTTTTACTTTATGACCAACTTGAATAGTCTAATTTTAGAAATCATGCCTCAAAAAAATAAAAGAGAAAGAAAGAGAAAAGAAAAATACAATTGAAATTTGTGAATTTGGAATGGGTGATAAAAACTACCTTTTAAAGATCTACTCAACGTTGAAGCGGAATGATGAAAAATAATATCAGTGTAATAAAATTGAATTTCCTTAAAACTGTAGTGAAATATATTGTAAATTACAGTTAAAAATAAAATTAACAAAAATAAATAAATTAATATATAGGCTGAGGAGTATGTGCAGATATTCCGCTCTCTTTAAGGAGATTCAAGTCAACTGTGGAATGATCTTCACTGTTTCAGTAATACTCATGACTTGTCCACTCCGAGGTACAACCACCCAACAACATCGTATGACTCAAACAACTTTGGATTAATTGAAGAGTCACCAGAAGAACACCTTTCTTTAATATAAAATTAATCTTTTTGTATAATGAATTAGTTGGAGACATAGAATATTATTCTTTGTCAAAATTTTCTCTTTCAACTACACTAACCTCAAAATATAAACACAATACAAAGTTCTTTTATACATACAACACATATATTTCTCATCTTCTTTTACACACATTAACAAGGAAGAATGATCCTTTATATAGGTATAGTATTTCTTTCATCTAGTAAATGTCAAGATGGTGAATAATAATTTAATGTGTAGTGGGGTAATTAATAGGAGATAATGAGAAAAACATACTAAAGTGATTATATAAATTACAAAAAATAATAACATAATTTTCTTTATTTACGCTAACTAATTATTATATACTTTAATATTATAATTTTAGTATTAAAATATATAAAAATCACTACCTCGTAGTCTAGTTTGAGTTATTATTTGAACCCTCAACAACCTTCTAGAAATCAACAAAAAAGTTTTAAAAAAAAAAAGAAAAGAGAAAATTATAAGTTGCTCGTCAATCTGGAATGCCATAAAAGATACATGCATGATAAAAGTTACCCTTTAAATATATTTTCTGCCAAAGAACTCATGAAAGCATTACTTTTCAAAATAACTTTAAATTCTATATATTATTAGTGCACAATTTTTTATTTTTTGAATGAGGCTACTATATAATATTGTATTTTAATTCCAATGATGCTTATAAAGTTGGCGACAAAAACATTACACACAAAGGTTTACTTTTATCCGATAAATCGACAATTTGAATCGATAATTAAATTATTAAATTAATAATTTAAATTAATAATTTAATTATTGATTTATTATTTTAAGTTATTAGATTATGATTCGGTTATTGGTTTGATTATTTTCTTAACGGTTTGATCGATAATTTAATAATAATTTATTAGATTATAATTTTACCCTTCAATATATAAAGTATTCTAACAAAAAAAATGAACCGTGTGTCGATAAAAAGTGAAGGAAATATTATTCAAACCTATATTAAAGTTGATTGGGCTAGTTTCATATATTCTTCCTCTTTTCATCCACTTTTTTCTAGCTAAATATATTTATGATTTATAAAAATTCTCGTGTGAAATCTTAAGGGTTAATCCGATAACCAAATTGATAATGATCAATAGTCGATTAGCCAATATATAATCGATTAATCGATATCTTAACAGTTTAGTATATCTATAAACTGATAAGTATAATCTATAATTTTCGAAAGCAAAATTGACCGACATGTCGTCTGAAGCAATCTCTATTTATGCAAATTTCCCTCTAGTAAGTCAAAATATGCTTTATAATAGGAAAAATTACACAATATAGCACAATTATGAAAATAATTATAAAATATGTCCAAAGTTTCAAGTAATTATAATTTCTTAGCTATATTTTATTTAAATGTGTATTCGATTCCTTTTATCATTACCCACTGTAAATACGTCATATTATTTGCGATCAATCAATCAATCAATCTATCAATCAACTCCCTCTAATCCCATCTCTCTCAAATTACTCAGATCTGGCGGAAACCATTTTCAACCAATATTTTATACAATTCAAGAGGTTTCAAAAACCAAATCAAATCTGAGTTTGGTCGTATCACTTCATAAAGATCTATTCTTGACAAGTTTTATGCTTGAGAAAGAGGACGAGACTAGTAGAAGTTGTGAGAGGGTAATAATGACGGATGTTGTTGATTGAATTTCGTCATGTTTTGGAGACAACCTTCAATAGGACATGAGATTTCAAGGGAATTTTCTAGAGAAAATTGATTCCACTACATCATTTGATAAATTCCCAAGTTCTATCATCTCTTCTTTTTCTTCTTCTTCTTCTATTCCGTGGCAACCGCCATGGCCAATCTTCCCTCTATTCTTTGTAACCTCTCTGGTTCTTTTCTTCTCTAGTCATCTGTTAAATCACATATATGATTATACAATAAATACAGTTGTATTCTTCCATGGCAGACCAGACACAATTTTTTTTCTCCTCTCCTCTCTATTTTTTATGTTATTTTTTTGCATTATATCACAAATACGAATTAATACACGTGATATAAGAAAGAATAATTAAATACAAATTAAATTAGAGGAAATAGAGCAGATGACACATTAAATATTGTCATAAATTATAAATAAAGATAGTGTTGCTATATAAACCTATTTTCAGTTAAACTATGGCCATTTATGTAAATTTCACTTTATAATATTGGGAAGTTGTAGAGTGAATCAATATGGGCTTAACCCGTGAATTTAGCCCGATTCATCCCTTCAATAATGTTATTCTTGCATTATTTTTACTCTGTTTTTCGACTTTAAGATGGTCGAAAATAACATCTTATTATGAGAAAAATCAAGAATAAGAGAACTATTGAAGAAAGCAACAAGGATGTTACTATAGCAGTACTATTTCTAATAACACTCATCACTTAAGTTGGATAAACGAAGCAAGACGCTTCATCAAATCTTGAAATTTCTCAGTTTTGGGATTGGTCAACTGAAAGCAGTGACCTTCACCTTCAACTTCAATGTAATGCAAGTTCCCTTTCCATCCACTTTCCTTCACGCCCTCAACGAATTGAACCCCAATTTCTTTTTGAATATACTCATCTTTCTTCGTAAAACACAACAACATCTTAGAGCAACCCAACCCAGATAATAAGGAGCCTTCTCAGCAAGTGGATTAATCATTGGGATGTGAAGGGCAACTTCTGATTGTGGGCTAATAATGATCCAATTCTTGTAAGATGTGTTTTGCTCGATGTTCTCAAGTGGAACCAACAAATAAGGACAAATAAGAATCGAACCATTGATGGCCACATTTTC
Source organism: Datura wrightii (assembly GCA_035772735.1). Classification (NCBI taxonomy): domain Eukaryota; kingdom Viridiplantae; phylum Streptophyta; class Magnoliopsida; order Solanales; family Solanaceae; genus Datura; species Datura wrightii. Next base: position 9,772,539 of record JASDFA010000009.1, read on the forward strand.
ATTAATACCACCTTCTCTTCCGGCTCTCATGGTCATGTGATAAACAATTTTGCCACCAGCACTGTCTCCCATTGTAGACAATCTGCTAGTCTCTATAATTTTTTAACCACAGATATTCGTTAGCGCTAGTGAATTTATCACTAGCATGTGATGCGACCCATTGAAGAGCGGTCCAAGAATCTTCATAGATTGTTGGCACATTGTTAACTTAGAAGAGTCCACCAACAGTCTAGGGACTAGGTTCCTAGACTTATGTAACACTAACGTAAAGCAAATAAAGCACAAATAGAGTAAATAAGAAGATCAGTTTTTCAAGTGGAAAACTTCCTTGCTCAAGGGAAGAAAAAACGGCGACCTACCTCATAGGATTTAACAATCATCTTCACTAAATCACTGAGCAAAAGATGATTACATGTCACACCTCACCTTGGGAGGCATGACTGGCACCCGGTGCCCTACTAGGACCTGGACTGCTGAGCTGACTGAGCCTAAGCACCTCTGGTGCAGGGCTGACTCTAACTCTAGAATTAAGAAAATAACGGGCTATATAGCGGCTGTAAATACAACCCCCGGCCGACAAGGCCTATAGCCACCTGTGAAGATAAACAGCTCGCCAGAGACAAACAAACATAGTAAGTCCTATGCGGGCTGACAAGGCCACCATGATATCTAGTTATAACGGAAAAACAAAATCAGATGCTAAACTGAACTATGACCGACAAGGTCATCAATCAACAACTACACAGGGCACCACATGGGCAACACACATAGTTTAGAACACATATAGCCCCACATGACCGATATCATCTAACCACAGGGAACTAACACAATCTGCAAGCCTCTAGGAGTAATAAGATCGTCGGGAAATGGCCCCGACCTACCCATACTGTACAAACAAAAGAAGTAAACCTCTATCACACAAGCTCCATAAGAAAGGAGCTGATGGCTCTGTACGGCTGACTGGAACTACGAGGGACCTGCTCCCCGTCTATGTGTACCTGCAGGCAAGTAATGCAGCGCCCCAAAAGAGGGTGTCAATACCGCAGGTACTGAGTATGTAAAGCAGTAACTTTAAATAACTGAAGTAAGAAAAACGGACTGAAGCTGATTGAAGTAGTGAAATCGGGATTAAACATAACTGTGATAAGGAGGGTAGGGGTCATACCTGACAACGAAGCATCCTACTGTCTAACTATCAGTAACTAAAGTAACATAAACCTTACCTGGCCCCCATAAGCCGGAAGGTACAATCAGCACAGAACAACCCACCTGGGCCCCCATTAGCCCTAGTAAGTACAACTCAATCTATACACCGCTATCTAGGTCATACTGAGTCAACTATCAACTATAAGCGTCCTGCCAATCCCCTGGGTCTGCAATTGGGCCCGCTCGACCCCTGACTATAGCTGTGCCTGAGTCCGGAGGACTCCTGATATCTACACTCCGGGCGTAAGCGCTCGGCGGGGGTGTGTATAAGGCCAACCACGACAAATATGAGGATATAGATCCCCATCTTCGTCCCTTGCGGGTGAGTCGACACAACTATTAACCCTGGGGTGGTCACGGAAGCTATACAGGTATAATTCAGCCCAAAACAATATAATTACAAGTCTCAACTAACAACGACAACTAAACATGATAACATACTCCTGACATACTTTATTGGGATTCATACTGGATTACTATGCTGAAGAAGCTAACTTGCCAAAAGAAAATGCCTTAACATACCTCGTTCGCTGTTTACCAATTAACTGACGAGTTTCAATAAGTATTCAATAGCTCTTCCCAACTGAAGTCATGTTACTGGAAAGATAGAACTAGTTTGTCACCAAATTCGGCAAAAAGGAAAACTTTATATATAAATATTAACTATATTCCAATTTTACAGAACACGATCGAAACCTCGTTATTTCTCGAAAGTATAGAAGGGAGAAATACTTACTTTAAGCCTGGGATCGTATTGACACTAGTTTGGAGCAATTCCAACAACTTTGGCTCGGTGGGACGATCAAGCGAATTTCACGAAACTAACTCCGTAGAAATGCTCCCTGCAGCCTTATACTTCAAAACCCGAAGTTCATTTGAATTTGGACGGCGTTTAGCGGCGTAATTGGTTGAAAATTATAATTCTCCTTCGTCCCTTTTTTGTTCTTGCCGAGTTAAATATGGAAATTAACATTAATTCTAAGGGTGAGGCCTATATATACTTGAGGCAGGACGTTGGCCAACGCGCCGTTTCAACTCCGTGCCACGTTGGCTAACGCGCTGATTCTACTCTGTGCCACTTTGCCCCTCTGAACAGCTTGGTTCGGCCTCCCCTCGCGAAATCCCAACTTGGCACTCGTTCGGCCTTTCCCCGGGCCCTTTCCTCATACATATGGCATTCTAAAACTCTCCACCAACATGCGAATAGACCGACTAAATGCTAGAAACTTACGGGGTGTAACATTACAGACTCCAAAGCACCTTAGGATTAAGCTCGTAATCCTCAACCCCCTTGAACCAACTCTATTGCAAGGTTTATAATGCAATAACTCTACTGCACGTTTCAACAAGCTAACACTAGCCAAAACTACACAGCTACCTCTAGCTATTCTATCAACTAACTCTAGTTGAAGAAAACTCCACCAACAATAAGAACGATTACAAGCGAAATACCTACACAGACTTCATATTCAAGAGTAGGTTTACATATAAGATCAAACCACTAACTAACAAGCAAAATGACTAAAGGAATATTCAAAACGTCTTGATGCTTTCAGAGAGTATATGTTCATGCTTTTCACAACGGCTGAACAACTTTTTAGGGAAGAAGCTTCGATGTGTATACTCCCAAAAACTAGGTTTTGAAAAGAAGTCCCCAAGGGATAAATATAAGAGAGCATAACCGAAGGTGAAATTCTATTGGTTTAGTACACTGGCTCTCTGCCACGTTGAAACGCCTTTTTCAGCACCTTCACAACCCCACTAGCAGATAGAAAATAGTACACTTTTTACAGCTATACTTTTTGTCTACTACTACAGATTGCATCACTTAACTGAATCTGGTCCCTGTATAGTTTGTCAATCATCAAAATAGCTGATCAAGGATACTACAATTTCCCTCTTTTTGATGATGACAAACTCCAACTCTCCATTTACTCATTCCCCCTGACTCCGTATTCCCCCTTTCACAGTTTCCCCTGACTCTATATTCCTCTCCAAATTCATACATCTCCTACTCTTCCCCCTTTTGGCATCATAAAAAAGAACTAACAGTAAACCAGGTAAAATACATTTCGCACAATGTGAACTCATGGCCACTAGGGCAATACTAACATGAATAAGCAATAAGCAGAAAATAAGAGAGAGAGACAGTAGACAAGGAACCAAAGGACATCATTCATTCATATGTAGGATAAGCATTACAAGCATTAACAGCAAAAACCATCATAAAAACCTCAGAAATTAGACACACAGGGCCATCAAGAGGAGAAACAGTGAGAGTACAGTAAGACATACGGACAAGGACTAGGATTAAGGACAAGAAGGCCTAGAGAGTTTTTGAAGAAAGAGGGACATGCGCTCATCTGCAGCTTCATGTACATGCAGCAACTTCTGGGTCAATTCATGAACCTTAGCCTTGAGCTCATCATTTTCTTGACGTAGAGCTTTCAGGGTACCTGATTCCTTAGTCTCTGTAGCCTTCAAATTAGCAATCTCAGCATCACATTGAGCAAGCAAGCTACTAAGTTTTTATACTTCTCTGGTAGAGCTCTTGAGAGGCAATCAGGCCAGAGATGATTGACTGAGAACCCACACCACCCCTCCTTTGAACACATTCCCATTCCTCAAGGGTAGATAACGTGAACATTTGCTTCTTTGAACCTACAATCCCTTTCCCACGAGGATCCTTGAAGTACTCAAACATTTTATTCAGAAGAAACCCATAATCTAACCTATGTTTCCCATCCTTCACTATCATGATCTTGTACATGTGCTTAATCATAATTGCAGGCAAACCTATAGCCTGGAAAGTGCTTAAGGCCTCCATAAGATAAACATCAGCAACCCCTGCAATTGTCCTTTTCTCTGTTTGGGAAAGCAAAACTTTGTTGACAAACTCAAAAACAAGTTGATACTCCTCTTTCAACTGTTTCTTGAGGAGCCTTTCACCACCAAGATTATCCAACTTTCCTGTCAGGGACGTAAATTTGCGAGAAGCACATTAATTCTTTATTGATTTGATGCCTTCAGTTGGTACTCCCAGAATCTTTCCAAGTATCACTTCATCAAGAACAATGGAAACACCTTGAACCACACTACTCAACTCCAAACCTTTACTAGTAAAAACCATTTCATGATAGAACTCACGAACCTCCTTTTCATGCAAATCAGGAACAAGTGGAGAGAAAAGACCTTTCCACTATTGATACACCATCATTTCTACCAACTCAGCCATTCCATGCATGTTTGTTACTTCAGGATCAAACACTCTGCCTCTAAGCACTTTTCGTTGCTTCAGTAATTCCTACTGCTCAGCTCTGGTAAGAGACTTGGAAACAGAGGAAGTACCTTGTCCCTCAAACGTTTGACTGGCAGATGAAGGTTTTCTTAGTCTTGACAGATGTCACGCTTTTTGCAGGCATATCTTCAGCAATCACATCCCCTGATCGCCTACGTGAGGTCAAAGCAATCTTTTTAGTGGGAAATTGTTTGGTCACTGTGGAGCATTTTCTTGAGGTGGGCTGAGACATTGTTTTGCCCTTCTTCACTGTAGAAAGCACCTCATCCTCAAATTCTTTATCTTCGTCTGCAGGATCAAGAATATTCTCTGGTTGAATCGATGGTTCATCCTCAACAATCATTTTCCTCTTAAGCTTTCTTCTTTGAGTCGTCTTCTGATGATTTTCGTTCAAGGCATCTGACAAAAAATTTCTAGAGCTGACCTGGTAGTAGGGGGACGAACCTGGTCCCTTGATGATTGCTGATGCTGACGACCCACTAACTTCCTAACCTTTCATGCCAATGGTTGATTATCATCACTTAGGTCATCTGCATTCTCAACATTTTGTTGCGGGTTCAAATTTCGTGGAGTCCCATCCCATCTGGTGGAGGAGGTCAATACTGGAGATTTTGGAGTAGGAGATGAGAATCGAGACAATGTCCTCTCACTACTTAAAGGATTCTCATCACCCATGGCCATCTAAGTCAGACTTTGAACAATGAGTTGGTCTCCATGAGCAAGAATGTTAGATGAAATCCCTTTTCCCACTGGTAAGTCCTTCTCAAAGAGATAATCATAAGAGGTCTCCATTGAACCTTTTTCAGTAGTACCTTCTTCATCATTATTTTGGACAAGAGAGGGACCAGATGTGTTAGGAAGCAAAATAAAGTCTGGATGACCAACTGGAGCCGCCATGCCTGCTGAGGTATCGACTGAGAATCCTTAGTTCTTGTATCTACTGAGGTGTTGAGATCAACAGGGGCAGTGGAGGAGTCACCCTAAAGAAGGTTTGTCGAGCTCTTTTTTACAGGAGGTGCAAGAGAAGAATCCAGAATTTTCAAGAAAGGGTTTTCAAATGAGACTGGGTCTGGGGTTGATTAGGAATGAAGGGCTGAGGATGGAGTCGTTTGAGAGGACAAAGTAGGAGAGGAAGGAAGAGACATTTTTGAGAAGAAAACTGAGGAAGACAAGGGTTTTGTGAAGTTTTGAAATTTGAAGAATGAAAAAGCAAGAGAGAGAGAAAAGAAAAGTTGGAGGACAGAAGAGAGAGGAACGACGACTATTTATGAGGAGAGAAGTGACGCAATGTTTTGAATAAAAAAGACAGGATACCCAAAAGTGCCAAAAAGAGCGGGAAAACAGATGCCATGTGTAACTATCTATAGATGTCTAAATGAAATATTTGCAAGCAATACTTGAAATACTAACCTGAGGACCATGTCCCTCCAGCGAATTGTGAGTCACTTTTGTTCCAAATCTGTCCTATCATATCCTATCTTTTCTCAAGCCTACCATGCGTGTATACCTTGTTAGGGTATGGAACTGAGCTACACATTGATTGAGAGACACTTACCCGGATACTTGTAGTCTAATCATAGCCAAAATTAAGAGAATATAAAGAAAATGAGAGGTCAGTTCAACTTTATTAACCCCAACTTTATGTGATTCTTCTCAAAATGATCCCTATTCAAGGCCTTGGTGAAGATGTCAGCAATCTAATCCTCGGTTTTGCAAAATGCCACCCGAATATTTCCCTTCTCCATATTATCTCTCAAGAAATGATGTCTTATGTCTATGTGCTTGTTTCTTTTGTGCTAGACCAGATTCTTTGCCATGTTAAGAGCACTAGTGTTGTCACACAGAAGAGGCACACAATCAGATAAGATCTCATAGTCTTCAAACTGCTGTTTAATCTATAGTAATTGAGCACAACACGAGGTAGCTGCTACATATTCAACCTCACTAGTGGAGAGAGCCATTGAGTTTTGCTTTCTTGCGCTCCAAGATATTAATGAAGATCCAAGGAAATGAGTCATGCCAAAGGTGCTCTTCCTGTACACTAAGTAACTTGCATAGTCAGCATCAGAGTGGCCTATCAAGTCAAATGAACAACCTGATGGGTAGAATAAAACTAGGTCATGTGTTCCTTTCAAATATCTGAGGATTCTTTTTGCAGCCTTGTGATGATACTCCTTGGGACAGACTTGGAAACAAGCACAAATACCCACACTAAAAACTATATCAGATCTACTTGCAGTCAAGTATATGAGAGATCCAATGAATCCCCTGTACATGGTTTCATTTACTGAAGGACCTGGTTCATCTACATCTAACTTGGATGATGTACTGATTGGGGTATCAATTTGTTTAGCGCTGTCCATGTGAAAAATAGCTCCTTGATATACTTTTATTGACTGATCATGATACCATTTTGAACCTGCTTCACTTGAAGGCCAAGGAAAAAATTTAGCTCTCCCATCATACTCATTTCAAACTCACACCTCATGAGTTTAGCAAAGTCTTCACATAGGGATTCAACTGTAGCTCCAAAAATGATATCGTCCACATACACTTGAACAGTAAGAAAATTTCTTCCTTTGGATTTTAAAAAGAGAGTGTTGTTAATTTTCCCTCTCTTGAAACCATTGTCCAGGTGGAACTTGGAAAGTCTTTCATACCATACCCTAGGAGCTTGCTTCAGTCCATAAAGAGCCCTATCCAGCTTATACACATGATGTGGATGATCAATGTCTTCAAACCCAGGAGGTTTCTTCACAAAAACTTCCTCTTTCAAGTACCCATTCAAAAAGGCACTTTTAACATCCATTTGAAACAACTTGAATTCCATAAAAGTTGCAAAGGCTATTAGTATTCTTATTGCCTCCATTCTTGCCACAGGATTGAAAGTCTCATCATAATCAATGCCTTCCTCCTGGTTGTATTCCTGAACCACCATCTTGTGGCATTACTTGTTCATCCATCTTGTTCCTAAAAACCCACCTGGTCCCTATAACTGTTCGGTCTGAGGGTTTAAGGACTAGATGCCATACCTTATTCCTTTCAAACTAATGAAGCTCCTCCTGCATTGCATTCACCCATTCTACATCTACCAGAGCTTCCTTGATATTCTTAGGTTCAATCTGAGAGATGAATGCTGAGAAAGCAAACATATTTCTTGACCTGGATCTTGTTTGAATGCTAGAGTCCAAAGGAGACAATAGATTGTCCAATGGATGTGAAGATTTGTGCTTCCAGTTTAATCTTCCAGTCACTGGTTGATCATTTGAGGTACTAGGTCCTTCATCTGGGGAATTTTCAGGTGGCATCATATCCGACAGATTTTCAGGAGCAGATTCCTGAAATTCATTGCTCATAGAGCCTTGTTCTCCAGGTGATCTCTCTTTTTCAGCAAGAGGTTGCTCATCATCATCATCATCCTTGACCTGATTTCTAGATTCCACTTTGTCCAATGCATCCCTTTGTACTTGCCACATTTCTTCAAGCTCACCATCATCCATTTTATCACCATTACTCATATCACTAGATTTATCAAAGATCACATGGACACTTTTCTCAACGCATTATGTCATTTTGTTGTAGATCCTGTAAGCCTTGCTATTTGATGAGTACCCCAAGAAAATTCCTTCATCACTTTTAGGATCAAATTTTTCCAAGTGTTCCTTGCCATTATTCAGTACGAAACACTTGCATCCAAACACACGGAAATATCTTAGCAGAGGGTTTTTATTGTATAGCAATTCATAGGGTGTCTTCCCAAGTAGGGACCTGATCAGACATCTATTGAAAACATAGCATGCAGTGTTTACTGCTTCTACCCAGAAGATTTTGGCCATATCTCCATCAATCGGCATGGTTCTGGCGATATCTATCAATGTCCTATTCTTTCTCTCAACCACTCCATTTTGTTGAGGAGTTCTTGGAGCTGAGAAATTGTCACTGATTCCTTTTTCTGCACAAAAATTGTCAAATCTTGCATTCTCAAATTCGGAGCCATGGTCAGACCTGATCCCTACAATTTTGCAGTCTAATTTTACTTGTATCTGATTTGCAAAAGACTCAAATACATGAAAAGTATCATCCTTTGTTTGCAAAAATATTGTCCATGTGTATCTTGAGTAATCATCAACAATCACCAGAATGAATCTCTTTCCTCTGTTTGCAATCTTCACTGGTCCACACAAGTCTATGTGAAGAAGTTCCAAAGGTCTTGAGGTGCTTACATCCTTTTTCTTCTTGAACGAGGACCTGGTTTGCTTTCCTTTAACACAGGCATCACAATTTTATTTTCTGCAAACTTCGCCTTCGACACTCCACGAACCAAATCCTTGGATATCAACTTGTTGAGAAGAGAGGAGCTCACGTGCCCCAATCTTCTATGCATAATATCGAGTCATCTTCTATCGCACTTAAACAAGTGAGACTTTCACCAGTTATGGAGTCAAAATCAGCAACATACATGCTCTTGCATCTGTTGGCTATCAAGATCACCTCCCCGGACTGAAGATTTGTTACAGTACATGCAACAAATAGAAACTTGACTTCATTTACCTTGTCACAGATTTGAGACACAATGAGAAGACTATACTTGAGCCCATTGACATAGAAAACATTTTCTATAACATGTTCAAGGATTTGCCAATTTTTCCAACACCTAAAATGTATTCTTTCTTTCCATTTCCAAATGAAACACTTCCTCCCTGAAAAGCTTTGAGTGAGAGAAACTCTTCCATATTTCCAATCATATGCTTTAAGCAACCACTATCCATAAACCAACTTTGGCTTCTTCCCCCCACTCTAACCTGCAAGGTTAGTCATGAATTAGATTTGGGAACCCACTTAAGTTTGAATTCCCAAAAATGAGACGGGGTAAATCAGACTCTTTCTAGTCCAAGAAGGTACCTTAAACTGAGACATTTGGGACCAGGTACCCTGCTTGTTCTTCTAACTTCATAAACTTCAGAGAACCCTTTCGATGCAATTTGTCTGGCAGGACATATCTGTTTAAGATGACCATTTCTACCACAGTGTGTGCACAAGAGATTATTAGGATTAGATACATACTTGCTATGGAGATTATAAGGGGAATTAGTCTTTTTATATCCTAAACCTTCCCCACAATTAGACCTCTGATTGGTTAGGTTTGGCAGGATCTGAGAAGAGGTTGTCCACTTGAGAGAGTTTTCAAGATCCTTCCTGATTTCAACCAACTCCCTCTCAAGTTTTGAGTTTCTCTTAAGAGAAGTAGTGAAATCCATCTGAGTTTTTTTAATTTAACTTTAAACTCAGCCTGAATTTCTCTAAACTCATCGGATTTAGTTATTCCATTTTGAGACATCTTACTCAATTTTTCATTTAGAGTGAGATTCTCAACTGACATCTTTTCAATTTTCTCCTTCATATCATTCAACTTAGTCATTAGTAAAACCTTCTGAGATTCAGATTCAGATTCATCAAGACTCTTGTTTAAGACATCTTTTTCTTTAGAGAGATCATAAAAAGACTCGATTAAGATATTAGAAAGAGACCTTAACTCCTTCAAATTATAGTCTTTAAGATTCTTTTTAAGATCAAGGAAGGTTACCTCTTCTTCTTCATCCTCATCAGATTTTTCCATAAGAGCAACTATTGAGTTGAATGGTGTATCATCATCCTCCAAAGTCATCATAGAAGCATCTCCAAGTTCTTTACCATTTTCTGATTCTCTAGATGAATTTCCCCAAGCAGCAAGAGCCTGCTTGATTACATGATCTGCAGCAGCCCTTCTTTTGAACCGGTCAGGGACCCGGTCCTTCTTTTTAACCTTGTCAGCATTACTCTTCAGCTACTCTTTGTACTCGAGTTTGTGCATAAGGAAGTCTTTGATGAAATTTCCTGGTCTTCCGCATTTATGACAGAGATCATTTTCATTGGAAAACCTGTTGGAGTTTGACCGCCTTTGAAAACCTCCATTTTTATATATAATATTTTGAAATCTTCATTGTTAGATAGGCCATATCCTCATCTTCATCACTGGAGTTTGCCTGAGTAGTCTTGAGAGCCAGACCCTTCTCCTTCCTTAAGTCATTCCTGCTTTGATCCTGCTGTCTTTTGAACTCATAGGTTTTCAAATTCCCTATGAGTTCATCCATTGTAAGAGTTTCCATATTTCGTGCCTCAATAATGGCGTCTACTTTACTTTCCCAAGATTTGGGAAGTATGCTGAGATTTTTTCTTATCAGTCTTCTTGGCTTAATTATATCACCCAGGCAATAAAGCTCATTACTTATCGAATTAAATCTGGTATGCATCTCCTGAATTGATTCTCCTTCCTTCATAGAAAACATTTCATATTGTGTGGTCAGCATGTCTACCTTGGATTGTTTAACCTGACTGGTCCCTTGATGAGCAGTTCTAAGGCAGTCCCAAATTTCTTTGGCAGATTCACAAGTAGAAATTCCATTATATTCATCTGGTCCTATGCCACAAACCAACAGCTTCTTGGCTTTGAAATTCTTCTCAGTTTGTTTCCTGTCACCATCATTGTATTCCCTCCTGGTCTTGAGAACAGATGTAGTAGTCTCTCCTTCTGTAACGTCTTCATGGGCACATATGGGCTATCTAGAATGATGTCCCACAGTTCACTATCTTCAATCATGATACAATCATGCATACGAGTTTTCCACCAACCATAGTATTAGCCATTGAAACGAGGAGGTCTTGTGGTAGACTGCACTTCTTCCAAATTTGGTGGAGCTGCCATCCTTGCAGGATCCTTCCGAGGTGTTAACCTTTTAGGAAGAGCCTGCTTTGATACCAATTGTTAACTTAGAAGATTCCACCAACAGTCTAGGAATTATGTAACACTAACATAAAGCAGATAAAGCAGAAACAGAGTAAATAAAAAGATCAGTTTTTCACGATAAAAACTTTCTTGCTCAAGGGAAGAAAAAACCATAACCTACCTCGTAGGATTTAACAATCATCTTCACTAAATCACTGAGCAAAAGATGATTACAGACCTCAAAACACCTTAGGATTAAGCTTTTAATCCTAAACCTCTTTGAAGCAACTCTACTACAAGGTTTACAATGCAATAACTCTACTGCATGTTCCAATAGGCTAACTCTAGCCAAAACTACACAGCTACCTTTAACTATTCTATCAACTAACTCTAGTTGAAGAAAACTCCACCAACAATGAGAACGATTACAAGCAAAATACCTACACAGACTTCGTATTGAAGATTAGGTTTACATATAAGATCAAACCACTAACTAACAAGAAAAAGGACTGAAGGAATATTCAAAATGTCTTGATGCTTTCAGAGAGTATATGTTCATGCTTTTCACAAAGACTGAGCATCTTTTTAGAGAAGAAGCTTCGATGTGTATATTCCCAAAAACTAGGTTTTGAAAAGAAGTCCCCAAGAGATAAATATAAGAGAGCATAACTGAAGGTGAAATTCTATTGGTTTAGTACACTGGCCCTCTGCCACGTTGAGGCGCCTTTTTCAGCACCTTCACAACCCCACTCGCAAACAGAAAATAGTACACTTTTTACAGCTGTACTTTTTGTCTGCTACTACATACTGCATCACTTAACTAAACCTGGTCCCTGTATAGTTTGTCAATCATCAAAACAGCTAATCAAGGATACTACACACGTCGTGTTCCGGGGCTAGCCTGTACTCTATGGAAATCGCGATTGCATTCGATTAAGAAACTAAGATGTTGAGATAATGCTGGTACGTGTTGAAAAAAGCAGATCCAAAAACCAGTGCACCATGGTAATACACTGAGATGGGATGCTTTTGGGTAATATTGGTGGTGTTTTTGGGAAGGTAGAGCCCAGCAGAAACATGTTGTGAAATTGTGACATCTTTGAAGGAGACACCAGTTTGTGGATCATCAAGTGATGGGGGCATATAGGCTAAGCCCATTGTGTCATATGAATGTTTGAGTCGACCATCTTTATAGATTCTATACCAACAACCCATTTCAGTGACAACCTCATTGGAATTAGCCATGAAATTAGTATCGAGAGAATTAGAAGATGGGTGTTGTAAGAAAGTTGAGTTGGGTATAAAAATTTAAGACATGAGCTGATTTATATAATGGAATTATTGGTTTATATAATGGGATTGGTTTTGTACTAAAGTTAGAAAGATAACGTTATAGGTGACTATAATAGTCAAGAAGGTAACTAATTACATGCTAAGATCCTAAACAATTTCAATTATTTTCTAGACGCTGGACTGAGCACTCGGAGGATATCAAAGCGTAGGAATACATTTTCTCAATTGAAAGAACCTTCCAACTTAAGAAATGTTAAATCCTCAAGTCATTGGTGAAGTCATATACAATAATTTATGAGAAAATTACACTACGTAAATAAAATAAAATAAATTTGAACACATATAAAATGTTAAATCCTCTTAATCAGCATAAAATAATACATATTTAAATTTCAGATATGATATTTTCTAAAAATATTTGAATCTCATTAAAATTTCTTATTTATCTATATATTACATAATTATTAATTTACAATTGAATGTTACTCTTTTTATTCTTAAAATAAAATATAAAATGTCTAACTAATTTCTTTATTAGTATAAATTAAAAATATTAAATATTTATAACACAATTTATACCGAATTTTATTTGTAAATGAGCATAAATGTGCGCATAAAAAAATGATATTACAGCTTTGATAAATTATTTTTAAAACATAAACTGTTATTTTCTTCTCATTCGACTTTTTTTCCTTTTGCAGTGTTTATGTTGTCGTGTTGCCTATTAGCTATAACTTTATCTGATAAAGAGAACAAAAAAGTAAAAGAAATAGAAGGAGAGATAAGGTCATTCAACGGTGGTAGAAGTGAAAATTATTGGATGAATATAATGATGGCAATCGATACAGCCAAAGAGTTTTACAATTAAGGAAGAGGACAATAGTTATTTTCTTAATTTAAAAGGATACTATATTCTATCATTTGACTTCTAAATTAATTGTCATGAATCTTTAGATTTGATCTTTATTCTTTTTCTATTTCTCTTAAACTGTAAATCTATTTTTATTGTGCATGAGAGGCTACTATGGATCCCGGCGCCTCTTCGTGTTATATCACAAATTTTTTGTCAATATATTAATAACTATATAAATTTAAAACTTAAATTTTTAGAATATTATTTTGTATCATATAGAGAGGCCAATTTTTTCTTAAAAATATGAGTAGATATATAGATATCAGAAATGGAAGGAATTCATAAGTGTTAAAAATGGGTGATCAAACTTGAAAGATACTAGAGTATTTAACTATCTGTATTAATTATCATTATCCAAAAATCATGGAGATGGTTTTAAAAGGCATGACACCTTAGATCTATATGTACAGATATTTTTTTATATTTATGTCATTTTAATATAATTAACTACTTATTTATTTTGATCGATATTAGAGTCTTCATTATAACTCTATAATGTTTTGAATAGAAATGAAAAAGAGAAGATGAGATCAATAATAATAGAATATTTACTCTATTAATTTTAATGAGGAGCTACAAATTTTATATTTCTGAATTGAAAATTTGTCTACGGGGAGTTACAAATTTTATATATATATCATCCAATTTTAGTTTAAATTTCAAATATATTATCATAAAAAACTTTTTTTCAACTGAAATATAATTATTTTTCTTATATAATCACGGAAAGAAAATACTTATAGATTAAAAAAGACACCATTCTGCAATACAAATATTCAAATTCATAGATAAGGTATACTCAGGTAAATTATTGTAAAAAATTTATGATTATTATTTATTGTTAATTTGAAGTAACACGTATTGATATAAATGCATACTACTTATAAGTGTATTTTATGATTCTGAAGGCATTGTACTTGATCATATCGCAAATAAATACTTTAATATACAATCTACTAAAATTTTTGTGAAACAATATAAAAATTATTATTTATTTTATATTTTTAAATATATTTACACTTTATTGATATTTAATAAGATGATACAAAAAATTAAGATATAATATAATAAGAGTACAAAGACTAATTTAATATTGATCGGGCTAAGCGCAAAAAAGTTTACAGTATAATATAATGTTATTCTTGCATTGCTTTTACTCTACTTTCCGACTTTAACATGACCGAAAATGACATCTAATCATGAGAAAAAACCATGAGGTTATTATAGTAGTGTGGTGTTTCTAATGTAGCATTAATAATTCTCATCACTTAAGTTGGATGAAAGAAACAAAACGCTTCATTAAATCTTGAGATTTCTCAGTTTCAGGATTGATCAACTGAAAGCAATGATTTTCACCTTCAACTTCAATGAACTCCAAATTCCCTTTCCATCCACTTTTCTTCACGCCCTCAACGAATTGAACCCCAATTTCTTTTGGAATATACTCATCTTTCTCCGCAAAACACAAAAACATCCTAGAGCAACCCAACCCAGACAAACAAGGAGCCTTCTCAGCAAGTGGATTGATCATTGGGCTGTGAAGCCCAGCTTCTGATGGTGGGCTAATAATGATCCAATTCTTATAACATGTGTTTTGCTCAATGTTCTCAAGTGGAACCAACAAGTAAGGACAAACAAGAATCGAACCATTGATGGCCACGTTTTCATTAATACCACCTTGTCTTCCAGCTCTCATAGCCATGTGATAAACAATGTTGCCCCCAGCACTGTCTCCCATTATGGACAATCTGCTAAAGTCAGCGTAATTTTTTAGCCACGGGTCTTCGTTAACTCTAGTGAATTTATCACTAGCGTGTGATGCGACCCATTGAAGTGCGGTCCAAGAATCTTCGTAGATTGTTGGCACGTCATGTTCCGGAGCTAGCCTGTACTCTACCGAAATTGCGATTGCATTTGATTCAGAAGCCAATATGTTGAGGTAACGCTGGTACACATCGAAGAAAGCGGACCCCACAACAAGTCCACCACCATGGTAATACACTAAGATGGGAAGTTTTTGGTTAATGTTGGTGGTGTTCTTGGGGAGGTAGAGTCTAGCAGAAACATGTGGTGAAATTATGACATCTTTGGAGGAGACACCAGTTTGTGGATCATCAAGTGATGGGGGCATGTAGGCTAAGCCTATTGTGTCATATAAACGTTCAATTCGACCATCCTTGTAGATTCTATACAAATAATCGATTTCAACAACAACCTCATTGTTGTTGTCGTTGGAATTAGCCATGGAAGTGTAGAGAGAATTACTTAAAATATGGGTATTGTAAGAAAGTTGGTTTAGGTTTAGAAATTTTAGAAGACAGTTGATTTATATAATGGGATTGGTGGTTGTATTGGATGGCTAAGGTTGTGAATAGTTTAGCAAATGATCAAGATTTGGTGGCCAAGGTTTAACATTCAAATAATGACATCTCATCATGACCTTTGGCAAACTTCTAGAATTAAAGTGAGAATAATATGGTCGTTCTTCTTGTTTGGTAAAAGAAAAAAGAAGTCATATTTTACGGACTTTGTAATTTTCATTTTTTGAAACTTATTTGGTATTAAGGTTATACACTTTAATTTGTCACCAAAAAAAATTTTAAAAAAAATTAAGGTCTAAAATATGTAATAGATAGTTGTGGAGTTATAAATTATCAAATTAATACTAAGATTTTTAAAAATATATTGAAATTAAAATATTTTAAAATTTAGAAAGATAACAATTTTTCCAGAACGGACTAAATTGAAAAATGTATCACAAAAATGAAGTCACAAGGAGTTGTATATTTCAACAAAATTTAATAAGTTAATTATTCTATTTTTCAAGTTATCATTATTAAGAGCAATTCTCATAAATAGAAATAGTTTAGATCATAATTATTTTTAGTAGTTATAGTTTGCGTAATTATGATTTATAGCAATTCTTTGGAAATCCGTATTGTATCTCAGATACAATCTTCAAAAATTTATATTGTATCTCAAATACAGTCTTCAGAAATTTGCGACGTATCTCAGACACAGTCTTCTAAAATCCGCATTGTATCACTGGTACATCAATTTTATTGTATTTTTTCGCTCAATTTAGTTGGATATCGATACGCTGTATCTATTCGCTCAACCTAGTTGTATCAACGTTTTCTCATTTTACTAGATATAGTAATTTTAGGACATGTCGTTCTGTATCAGATACAATATTCTTTTAGAGGAATTAACAAAGTACTCATTTTTATTGAATACACTTTCTCTTATTTACTGGATACACAAATACAATCCAAAAATATTTTTAGATGCAATATTTGTTTGGATGATATATCGGTGTATCTATCACCTTTATTTTATGAGATACACTTGTATCATCACCCAAAAAAATCACTATAAATTCAAATCAACAATAAATTAATTAGAGTGATTGATGAGAGAGAAAGGCGAGCAAGAGAAGCAAGAGAGAGAGAGAAGAGATGTGATCGAAAGAGGGACAAAGGCGAGAGAGAGAAAGAGAGGGAGAGAGAGGAGAGAGATGCTACAAATAGTAATTATTTTTAAAATATAGCTATAAATAATAATTATTTTAAACCTACAAATGATAAATATATAATACATATTTTCTATACTTAATTTTCCCCTATTAAGTATTGATTTCCTACATCAAATTATTAACTGGTAGTTATGATTTCTTACAATGTAAAATCATTTAAAATATAACTAATTAGGTAACTTATTTGCGTTTCGCGCAAAAATAAAAAATATTATTAAACTTACTATTTTTTATAATAATCAAAATTAGTATATTTCAACACTAAAATATTTTTTAAAACTTTAGTCATTAAATTCTAACAAAAATGTAGCTGCAATTTTTTTTTTATTTTCTTAAACAAAATATATAAAAAGAAAAGTATCATAAAATTGTCCAAGAATTTACAAACTAATCTTGTAATATTTAAATATTAAATATTAAAAAATATAAACATGAAAGTCTCGTAGAATTTCAACTAATCTACTTTTAATATTTGAATATTAAAAAATATAAATATTAAAAAAATGAGTTAATAGAAATCAAAATACCTATACAAAGAAGTTTTCTTTTTATTCATCCCAAGTTTAATACTTAGAACTTTATTTTGAGAAAAATAATTCATCAGATGAATTTAGTCATTTAAAATGGAGCAAATAGCGAATTTTGAACCTTTATTTAAATCACGATCATAACTTATAAAATTTTATGACTTTAACCATTTTGAAAATAACTTTCAAGATATATGAGTTATGGAAGCAATGATTTTACAACAAATAATGGAGAAAAAAATAAATAAAGAAGAGAAAAGATAAATGCAAATGAATAAATTTAAGAACAATAGTTTAATGGCTCAGTTTAAGAAAATAAATTTCTATTTGTTATCTTTATTGACTATTTCGGCTTTGTTAGGATAAGCAAACTGATTCATTTTCTTTTCTTTCTTACCCCATTATATTAAATAAATTGGAGATAAAAAAAATTATTTAAAAAATAAAATAAAAAATATATATAATTAATGGTCATAAAAAGATTTAACATAATACAGAATTATTAAATAATTAAATTCATGACAATAACTTTTGAATTTTCTAACTGAAAAAAGAGATACATAATTAACAAAATGTAATTAATAAATAATTTTAAAATTTTATAAATCATATAAATAAAAAGAAAATAAGAAAAATGTCATAAAATTGAGAAAAATAAATAAATTTTATTCTTGACTTTAGAGGCATGCCACATCACCACTTCTAAGTATATATATATATATATATATATATACAAAAAACGAAATTATTCGATTGCTAGCCACAATCTTTTTTTTAACTGATCGGCATTTTTCATATTAGGTTATGGATGTCGAACTTATTTATTTATGACATTTTAGGAAAAAATACTCAATGAAGCGTTTAACTGTAAAAATAGAGTTTTTATAAAAATTGAAATAAAAGATCCAAAAAATTGAAATAAAAGAGAGGTGTCACATCACCTTGTACTATACCTGTCTTTATATATATATATATATATAAAAAGAGAGATAGATAGATAGATTATTATATGTAACTTATTACATGCTACATTCAGTTAAGATGCTAAACAATTTCAATTATTTTCTAGAAGTTGGACTGAGCACTACGAGGAAATCAAAGGGTTGAAATATATTTTCTCATTTGGAAGAACCTTCAAACTTAAGAATCCTCGTTTGCCACTACTTAGCTAGGGCAGTCTTGAGTCATTATTTGAACCTTCAACAACCTTCTAGAAATCAACAAAGAGAAAATTATAAGTTGCTCGTGAATATGGAATGCATGATGAAAGTTACCCTTTAAATATATTTTCTGCCAAAGGACTCATGAAAGCATTTCTTTTCAAAATAAGTATAAATCCTACTTTATCAGTCGAAAAAAATTTAATTTTTTTAAATTATATCGGATACAGAAAAAAAAAGTAAACAGATTATAAAATGAAGAATCGAATCATCGGACCTCGGGCAATGCCAAACCAGGTTTCAACTGATTTGCCCTTATTAATTATGATAGATTATACAACTGTTATAATAGGATAATTAAAGAGGGGTGAAAGCAACAATTGAACTACTTTAGATTTAATTAGGATCCAATTAACTTCTGTTGAGGTCATATATGTTAAATTTGATAAAATTTTATATGAACTAGTGTGAACATTTGGAAGGAAAGTAATTTTTTTTGGTATAAAATGTCAAGTAATAAATTTGTAGAAAAATTTTGGCAATCATTAAATGGTTTCACATATTTTAAGCTTGACATTTACATATATAGAGATGTCATTAATGACATCAAGCAGAACGACTCATTTCTATAAAGAGGTTGCTCTTGGTTCATTTGTAATACATTTCTTACTTGTCTTCTCATCTTTTAAGGCTTTTGAGTCTTCTTTTTCTCTCTTGTAGTATTTCATCTGTACTCTTTTGGAGTGAAATAAATTTTGGTTGGTTGTGTCCGAGGACTAGGCAAAATATAAAATTTTGTCAAACCTCATAAATTTTTTGTGTTCTTTATTTATTCTTGTCTTATCTATTATTTATTAGTTGCATTTCGATGTAGTGATTGTAATTTAGTCACTCTGTATATATTCAGTTTCCACAATAATTGATATCATAGCTAAAGTTCTATCTAAGTATGCTTTATGATTGCAGTATAATCTTAACTTCCATAACAGAAAAGAACTACTTTGGTCCTCTGTACTATTAACTAATAAATAGTCTTCCTAGAAGAAATGGAAGACAAGAAAAAATGAAGAGTCCACATCAAATGTCAGTAATACATTTGATGCGAAATTTGTGTCAAATGTGAAATTTGCAGTTGAAATTTTTGACGAGTCAGGACAATTGGGGATGTGGCAAGGCGAGGTTCTTGATATCCTTTTTCAACTAGGGATAGATATTGTCATAGAAGAAAAGAAGTCAGACAGTGTAAAAGATGTAGATTGGAAGATTATTAATTGTATTGCTTGTGGTACCATTCGATCTTTTCTTGCAAGAGAACAGAAGTATCCATACACAAAGGAAACTTTTGCAAGTAAATTGTGGTACACATTAAAGGATAAATTCTTGAACAGAAACAGTCAAAATAAACTTTACATGAAAAAAAGACTATTACGCTTCATGTTCATAGTACCATAATGAATGATCATATCACCAGCTTTAATAAGTTGGCGATAGATTTTCAGAATATGGATGTGACTTTTAGTAATAGAGATATGACCTTAATATTGTTAAGTTCACTACCCGATGAATACGAGCACCTCGAAACTACTCTACTTCATGAAAATGATGAAGTATCTCTCAATGAAGTTTGTTCTGCATTATATAGCTATAAATAAAGAAAGAGAGAAAAACAAAAGGGTGGAGAAAGAGAATCATTGGTCATGAGAGGATATTCTCAAAACCAGATAAGAACGAAGAAAGGAAGGTCCAAGTCAAGATCCAGTTTTAGCAAAGATGAATGTGTCTTTGTCCGAGAAAAGGGGCACTGGAAGAAAGACTGTCCAAAGTTAAAGGCAAGGCCAAACCTAACAATAGAAAGATTGTCATGGATTCAAATGTAGTAGATTGTGACAACTCTGATTTTTCACTAGTTACAATGTAGCGATCCAAATTATCTGATGTATGATTGATGGACTCAGCTTGTAGCTATCATATGTGTCCCAAACTAGGCTAGTTCGATGATTTACAAGAACGACGATGTGGAGTTATTTATACCGCAAATAATAATCCTCTTACCGCATCTGATTTTGGTTCAATCCTATTAAAAAATCATGATAGATTGAGCAGAACATCAGTAGATATTCAATACATATTGGATTTGAAGAAAAATCTCATTTCTGTGGGGGCTCTAGAGTCGAAGGAGTTCAAAGTCATTGCAGAGAATGGGTTGATGAGAATATGCTCCGGTGCACTGGTGGTAATGAAGGCAATTCAAAAAGATAATAATATATACCACTATCAAGGTAGTACAGTTATTGGGACAATAACAGTGACATCCAGTGATGACAAGGAGGCAGAAATGACCAGACTATGGCATATGCTCTTGGAAAATACTGGAGGAAAATCTTTAAAAACTTTATCAGATCAAGGATTGTTAAAAGGAGTAAAGACTTGCAACTTGGAATTTTATGAGCATTGTATCAAGGGAAAACAACAAGAGTTAAGTTTGGAATAGCTATCCATAATACTAAAGGTATTTTGGATTATGTTCACTATGAATTTTGGGGTTCTTCCGAAACACCTTCATTAGGTGGGAAATACTATTTTGTAACCTTTGTTGATGACTTCTTCCGGAGAATATGGGTATATAAAATGAAAACGAAATGGTGAAAAATTTTCTCAAATGAAAGGTAATGATAGAGACTCAAATTGATAGAAAGATCAAGTGTCTTCACACATACAATGGTGGAGAATACAAAAATTATCTTTTCAAGAAGATTTGTGAAGACAATGGCATCATTAGATATTTCATAGTCAGAAATACCCCACAACAGAATGGAGTGGCAGAATGCATGAACTGTGCTTTGTTGGAGAAGGTTTGGTGTATGTTATCTAATGCTGGCTTGGGCAAATAATTTTGGACTGAGTCAATGACATATGCATTCCACCTCATTAATCATTTACCATTAACTACTATTAATGGCAAGACACTACTATAGAAATAGAATGGAAAACCTGCTAAAAATTATGGTTCTTTGTATATTTGGCTCAATCGCATATTATCATGTGAGATGGTCAAAATTAAATCCAAGACCAAAAAAAGCTATATTTATGGGGATTACTTCTGGAGTCAAAGGATACCGCTTATGGTGTCTTGAGACAAGAAAAATTATATACAGCAGATATGTTACCTATGATGAATCTGCCTTGATAAATAAGGTAACAATTGAAGATGTAAAATAAATTGATGGTGCTTCAAAGTAGATAGAGTTTGATGGAAAATTAGTTCTCCCAACACAGGGAGCAAATGAGGAAACAATAAAAGATTTTCCTCTAGAAGAAGAGTCAGTTGAGGGGGAGATTCCAACTCAAGAACCTCAATCACAACTTGAACCGATAGTAACCAGCAAGACAAAAAAGGCAATAAGAAAACCTACTTGCCTCATAGATATAGTAGCTTTTACATCCTCAATTGTAGCTGATGGTATCCCTACCACTTATAAAGACGCAGTTTAAAGTTTAAAAAAGATAAGTGGAGAACTGCCATAAATGAAAAAATATAGTCATTTCATCAGAATCACACATGAAAATTGGTCAATCTCCTAAAGGACAAGAAAGCAATTGGGTGCAAATGGGTGTATACAAAGAAAGAAGGATTTCCTAACCAAGAATATATTCGCTATAAAGAAAGATTAGTGGCCAAAGGATATTCTCAAAAAGAGGGAATTGATTATAATAAGGTATTTTCTCCAGTAGTAAAATACTCCTCCATTAGAGTTTTGTTGGCTTTAGTAGCATAGTTGAATTTGAAACTAGTTCAGTTGGATGTAAAAACCGCATGTTTACATGGGGACTTGGAAGAGAAAATCTATATAACTCAGCCAGAAGGATTCAAAGTTGTTGGAAAGGAAAATATGGTGTGCAAACTTGAAAAGTTATTGTATGGATTGAAACAATCTTTTAGACAATGGTACAAGCGATTTAACAAGTTTATGTTGCGGCAAAAATACAAAAGAAGCAAACACGATCATTGTGTATATTCGTGCAAGCTTGAAGATCATCCCTTTATATATCTTCTCTTATATGTTGATGATATGTTGATTTCTTCCTGTAATACTTCGAAAGTCCCTAAGATCAGACCCGAGGGTTCAAGTAGAGAAAGCAGAAAAATAATGTCCAGGTCACAAGACGAGTCGTTCAGTAACCTGTGAGGAGACTTCATGAGTCATGAAGTGACTCATGAAGTGGAGGATGATTTGGGGGAAACTCGTGGTCAGGGGGTGACCACGGAAGGCAGCCACGAGTTGTGATATGATTCTACGACTCGTAAAGTTGGTCGTGACTAGGAGTTGAGTTAAAGACCTGCATATTTTTCTAGTAGACTTAATAGATCGAGCCCTCGAGTCTTTCGGTACCCCACGAGTCATGATGTCACTCGTGAGGACTGGCAATGTCCAAATTTTTTGTGTTTTAGTAAGAGTATTTTCATAATTCCTAAGCTTCTAGGTCCTAACTACATCATTTTAAGCTCTGTTAGAAGAATTTTAAGAGTGTTTAACCTATCCAAAGTCATTCTATTCCATGCATGTAAGAATAAAGTGCTCCATTAGAGATCAAGCTCGAAAATCCTTTTAGTTCTTCCCCAAATCTCTTAGGAATTCAAGGAAGGGTGTGAAATCAGATTTACCCAGGTATGTAGGGTTACTAATGGGAGTTGTTCTTTACTCTCATGTCCAAATCCCTTCTCAATTCAT
Source organism: Datura wrightii (assembly GCA_035772735.1). Taxonomy (NCBI): domain Eukaryota; kingdom Viridiplantae; phylum Streptophyta; class Magnoliopsida; order Solanales; family Solanaceae; genus Datura; species Datura wrightii. Next base: position 9,795,964 of record JASDFA010000009.1, read on the forward strand.
GAATTCAAGTGCATGGTTCCATGGGGTTTTAACCCAATCTATGAAATTCTCTATGTTTCAATCATGGGTCAATTTTCTTCATATTTCTAATGATATTTTAAGATTCATGGGAATGTTTTGTAAATATTTTGATTATAATTTATTATTTCAAAATTTTTTAATATATGATGCTCAATTATGTAGGTTTTATGAAAGATTGAGATTATGACCTATATTTTCAAGCATTATTAGATGTTTAGTATGGAAGTATGATTTTGATTTACCCATGCATGTATCCATGATTTTGACTATCAAGTCTATTTCAAACATGTTTAAGTTTGGGAAAGTCCACATGATCTAAGTATATTTCATAAATTAGCTCTATTTTATGATATTAGCCACCACGTGGTTTTGGAGTCTAGACTCCCACTTTTCAGTTTGTGGTATGTTTGAGCCAAGGCTCCTTATAATTAGATTTCAAACTATGAATGTAATTTCATGATCAGCTTTGTCTAAAAATGATACTTCAGCTTAGTTTAAAAATAATGGAGAGCATATGCATATTTTTGGGAGTAGTGTCTAGCACAAAGTAGGCTAGGGGCCCAGGTAAACCCCATACCTCAGAACTACGCACCAACGTAGTTTATTCAGATTCATTGGGACCTCCCTTGTGAGCTTCCCTGCCCGCCAGGGAGCCTTCAACTTGATATCGATATGATGGTAGCGCCCTTAGCCCTGGCAAGGTTTTGGATGTCTCTGCCCACTTGAGTGTAATAGTTGGGATCACATATGCTCTATTGTGATTATGTCAGTTATATGATGAGTCTCCCATTGTTTCTCATGATTTCAGTTGTGCATGTTTATCAGTCATGATATGATGTTCTCTATAGGTTTGACCCAATGTTTAATTTTACTTATGATATCAGTTTTAGCTTTACGTCATTCGATTCAGTTATGAAATTTAGCTTATGTTTAATCATGTTTTCAAGATATCAGCATACAGTCCTTACTCTCATAATGTTATAATGATATGATTTATGTTATTCACGTTTTCAGTTATACTTATTTAGTCTGTTTTACTTACCTTGCATACTCAGTACATTTCAAGTACTGACCGCATACTCTATGCTGTACCATTTCATGATACAGACTTAGATGCTCAGATTCAGTCCTGTCGCTAGCGAATCTTTCCGCTTGTCTACTATTCTGGTTGGTGAGTCCTCATCCTTCGAGGACCTTCAGTTAGATTTGTTATTAGCATCTTTCAATTTCAGACTTGTAGTGATCTAGTCGAGGTTTTGTCTCATCAACTCGTCAGTATGTTAGAGGTTTTTCATACATTGTATTGTATTCAACTTCAGATTTAGAGTTTTGATATTTCATTGTTCAGATGTTATAATATTCAAACTTCCGCTATTTCAGAACTCAGTTATTCTCTTTAATTATGTTGAGCCTTAGTTATCATGTTCATGCCATGGGTTTACTTGAAGCCATTTATAGTTCTAGGTTCCGTGTGTCGATCTGGGTCTATGTTCGGGTTGTGACAAACTTGGTATCAGAGTAAAGGTTCAGTGTGTCCTACGATGTCTGAAATCTGCGTTGAGTCTTTTAAATAGGTGTGAAGCGCGCCACACTTAAGACAAAAAGGCTATGAAGCGTTTTAGAAAATTTTCTTTCTTTCATGATCTATGTTGTGCGATGAAGTATCTCTATCCTTCTAAATCATGCTATATGTGTTTGCAAAATCATGCCTCAATGCCGAGTTAATGGAAGAAGGAACGGCAACAGAAATAAGAATGGCAATGGAGATGGGCACCAGCAAGCCCCACCATCCCCAGAGGATCATGTGCATGAGTAGGTTGCCCATGCTGAGTTTAGAGCAGCCATCCAGATGTTGGTTCAGGCGTTGACCGCTCAGGTCAACCAAAAAGGGTGGCTCGTGTTCTCCAGAACGGGACTTCCTTGGGATGAATCCCCCTGAGTTTCTCGGGTTGAGAGTGGACAAGGATCCACATGAGTTTATTGAGGAGATTTAGAAGATCACACAGGTTATGGGAGCGATGGGGAGGAGTTTGTGTACCTAGCCTCTTATAGTTGAAAGGGATTGCTTATATTTGGTACAAGTAGTGGAAGGATAGCCAGGAGTTGAAGCAGGTCCCATTGATTGAGATGAGCTTCTCACTGCATTCTTGGTTCGATTCTTTCCCCGAGAGTTAAGGAAAATCAAGGAAGCAAAGTTTGTGAATATAAGATAGAACAATATGACAGTCCAAGAGTATGCTCTAGAGTTCACCAGATTGTCCAAATATGCACCAGAGATGGTGGCCGATCATAGGTCTTGGGTGAGCAGGTTTGTGAATGGGGTACCGAACTACTTGGCCAAGGATTACAGGACCACCATGCTTTATTAGGATATTGACTTCTCCCTATTAGTCCTATATGGGCGGTGCAGATAAGGGAGAGGAAGAGAGAGGCTAAGAGGGCCAGTACCGACAGTTTTGGGTTCTACCAGAGAGGCCGGGTGGTGGACATCATCAACAGTCCCACCAGAGATCATCAGCCCCAGTGTTGTCAGCAGCAAGCATGCCATCCAAATTTAGGTACGATCAAAGGAGACGAGCATCGAGCTTTCGAGATTGCAGAAGTAGGCCCGTGAGCCCAGTATTCTAGGTTGAGACAGATGTGTTAGGAGGCACACTGGTTAGTACATAGCAGGTACAGGTGTATGTTTTGAGTCTGGGGAGTCCGTTCATATGCTTTGAGATTGTCCAGCGGCCAGACAGGGCCATGGTAGAGATCGAGACCTAGCCACCAGTTTAACATCTCCACCAACACACTCAGCTCTACAAGGTTGATCCACTAGTGCAGGTGGTGGTCAGCATTAGAATAAATTTTAAGCCCTAGCATCTCGTCAGGAGCAAAGGTTTTCCCAGATATAGTCACTGGTATGTTACGAGTATTTCATGTTGATGTATATGCTGATCCAGGGGCTACTTTATCTTTTGTGATGCCCTATGTTGCTAGTAGTTTCAGAATCTATCCCAAAATCCTATTAGAACCCTTCTCAGTCTCTACTCCTGTGAGTGACTCAGTTATAGCTTGACGGGTATACAAAAATTTCCTGTCACAGTCCTTCAGAAAGTCACTTTAGCAAATTTAGTAGAGTTAGCCATGACAGACTTTGATGTTATCTTTGGAATGGATTGGTTGCATGCATGTTATGCCTTAGTAAATTATATAACCCATGCGGTAGAGTTTTAATTTTTTAGTGAGTCAGCCCTAGAGTGAAAGGGTAGTTCAGATGTGCCTGTAGGTCGCTTTATTTCCTACTTTAAGGCCATAAAGATGACCACTAAGGGTTGCGTGCACCATCTAGTTTGGGTTAAGGATGCTATGCCCAAGTTTCCAACTCTCCAGTCAGTTCCTGTAGTGTGTGAGTATCCATAGGTGTTCCCAGATGATTTACCAGGAGTTCCTCCCGAGCGACAGATTGACTTTGGTATTGATCTTCTTCCCGAAACGCAGCCTATATCTGTTCCTCCTTACAGAATGACTCCAGCTGAGCTAAAGAAGTTGAAAAAGCAGTTGAAGGATCTCTTATACAAGGGTTTCATCAGATCTAGAAAATCCCAGTGGAGTGCACCAGTTCTCTTTGTTCGAAAGAAGGATGGTTCTCTTCGTATGTGCATTGACTATCAACAGTTGAACAAGGTTACCATCAATAACAAGTACCCTCTTCCTAGAATTGATGATTTATTTGATCAACTTCAGGGTACTAAATGCTTCTCAAAGATAGATCTCAGGTCCGGTTATAACCAGCTCAGAGTTAGGGAAAGTGTCATCCCAAAGACAGCCTTCAAGACTCGCTATGGTTACTATGAGTTTGTGATTTGTCTTTTGGACTAACGAATGCTCCTGCAACTTTTATAGATTTGATGAATAGGTTGTTCAAGCTATATTTAGATATGTTCATGATTTTTTTCATATGACATCTTCATATACTCTCAGAGCGAGAAAGAGTATGCCGATCATTTGAGGATTGTGCTACAGACTCTCAAGGATCGCCAGCTATTTGCTAAATTCAGCAAGTGTGAGTTTTGTTTGGAATCAATAGCTTTTTTGGGTCATCTGGTGTCAAGTGAGGGCATACAGATGGACTCTTAGAAGATAGAAGCGGTGATGAATTGCCCTAGACCAGTTAGCCCTTCGGACATTAGGAGTTTCTTGGGTTTGGCTGGTTAGTACAGAAGATTTTTTGAGGGTTTTCATCCATTGCAGCATCATTGACTAAGTTGACCCAGAAGAAAGTCAAATTTCATTGGTCGGATGCATGTGAAAAGAGTTTTCAAGAGTTAAAAACTGGACTCACTTCAGCCCCAATATTGACCATACCTGAGGGTACAAATGAATTTGTGGTGTATTGCGATGCCTCAAGGGTTGGATTTGGTTGTATGTTGATGCACCATGACAAAGTCATTGCAGCATGGCAAAGTCAATGGATATGCCTCTAGACAGCTTAAGACACATGAGAAAAATTATCCAATGCACGACCTGAAATTGGCAGCAGTGGTATTCGCATTGAAGATATTGAGACACTACTTGTATGGGGTATATGTAGATGTTCTCATAGACCACAAGAGTCTTTAGTACGTGTTTACCTAGAAGTGTCTGAATTTTCAACAAAGAAGGTGGTTAGAGCTTCTCAAGGACTATAACATGAGTGTCATTTATCATCCAGGTAAGGCCAATGTAGTGGCGGATGCTCTTAGCAGGTTATCCGTGGAGAGTGTGTCTCATGTGGAGGAGGTAAGGAAAGAGTTGGTGAAGGATGTGCATCAGCTTGGACAGTTAGAAATTTGTCTTATTAGTTTGACAGATGGTGGTATCATTGTTCGTAATGGTTTAGAATGCTCTTTGGTTACTGAAGTCAAGTATAGACAAGATGAGGATCCGATTTTGATAAAGTTGAAGAAGGCGGTTCAAAATTAGAAGGTGGAGATCTTTTCCCAAAGGGGAGATAGTGTGTTTCGATAAAAGTGTCTTTTGTGTGTCCCAAATGTTAATGACTTGAGAGATCGGATGTTGCATGAGGCTTATGGTTCTCGATATTCCATACATTCAGGTTCCACTAAGATGTACAGTGACCTATGGGAAGTCTATTAGTGGAACGACATGAAGAAGGACATTGCGGAGTTTGTGGCTAAGTGTCAGAATTGTTAGCAAGTGAAGGTTGAGCATCAAAGACCTGGAGGTATGCTTCAAGACATTAGTATTCCTATATGGAAGTGGGAAGAAATCAATATAGACTTCATTACAGGGTTACCTCGTACTCGTCGATAATATGACTCTATTTGGATGGTTGTAGAGAGGTTGACTAAAGCAGTTCAATTCCTAACGGTCAAAACTACCAACTCAGCGGAGGACTATCTCGAATTATACATTCGGGAGTTAGTTTGGTTGCATGGAGTACCCTTTTCCATCATATCAGATAGTTACTCAGTTTACCTCTAGTTTTGGAAGTTGTTTCAGAAAGGGCTTGGTACCCAGGTTAAGCTTAGCACAGCTTTTCACCTACAGATCGAAGGTAAGTCTGCCCGAACCATTCAGACACTCAAGGATATATTAAGAGCATGCGTGATTGACTTTAAGGGTAGTTGGGATGATCATTTACCTCTTATTGAGTTTGCATACAATAACAGCTACCACTCCAGCATTCAGATGGCTCCGTCTGAGGTTTTTTATGGGCGTAGGTGTAGATCGTCCATTGGTTGGTTTGAATTGGGTGAGGATTCGTTGATAGGGCCAAATTCAGTTTAGGAGGTTATAGAGAAGGTTCAACTTTTAAGAAAAAGGCTGAAAACAGCCCAAAGTCGTCAAAAGTCCTATGCGAATATTAGGAGGAGAGAACTTGAATTTGAAGTTGATGATTGGGTATTTCTAAAAGTGCCCCCCCCCCCCCCATGAATGGAGTAATGAGGTTTGGAAAGAAAGGAAAACTTAGTCCCCGCTATGTTGGTCGGAACAGGATTGTGAGATGTGTTGGCAAGGTGGCCTATGAGTTGGAGCTACCCTCAAAATTAGCTTCAGTACATCCAGTATTCCATGTATCACTCTTGAAAAAGTGCATTGGTGACCCGACTTTGGTTGTTCCGGTGGAGAGTGTAGGTGTGAAGGATATCCTTAGCTATGAAGAGGTATCAGTTGAGATCCTTAATCATCAGGTTCAAAAGTTGAGAAATAAAGAGGTAGCTTTAGTAAAAATTTTATGGAGGAATTAGCATGTTGAAGGAGCTATGTTGGAAGCCGAAGCATATATGATGGTTAAATACCCGCATCTTTTTCCTCCCAACTCAGTTCCAGCTTAAGGTATCAGTTTCCTCCCTAGTATTCTATTTAGTTTCATGTCTACTTAATGTATCCTAGTTTCTTTCATGTCAGTGCATATACATGTGAATCATGAATTCAATTCAGTCACGTATTTCAGCTTGAAGTCAGTCACTCCATCAGTTTTCAGCTTCAGATATTCAGTAATTGGGATGACAGTTCCATTCCCCAGTTTTTCAATAGGATTATCAACATTCGAGGAAATAATTTCCCAAGGGGGAGAATATTGTAATACCCTAAAAGTCTCTAAGATCATACCCGAGGGTTCAAGCAGAGAAAGCAAGAAACTAATGCCCAGGTCACAAGACGAGTCATCTAGTGACCCATGAGGAGACTTCACAAGTCGTGAAATGACTCGTGCAGTGGAGGATGATTTAGGGGAGACTCGTGGTCAGGGGATGATCACAGAAGGCAGCCACGAATCGTGATGTGACTCCACGACTCGTGAAGTTGGTCGTGATCAGGAGCTGAGTTGAAGACCTGCATTTTTTCCAGTAGACTTAACGGATCAAGCCCTCGAGTTGTCCAATACCCCACAAGTCGTGATGCCACTCGTGAGGACTTGCAATGTCCAATTTTTTTGCATTTTAGTAAAGGTGCTTTCGTAATTCCTAAGCTCTAGGTCCTAAACTACATCATTTTAAGCTCTTTTATAAGGGTTTTAAGAGTGCTTAACCTATTTTAAGAGTTCTTAACCTATCGTAAGCTATTCTATTCCATGCATGCAAGAAAAGAGTGCTCCATTGGAGATCAAGCTTGAGAATCCCCTTAGTTCTTCTCCAAATCTCTTAGGCATCCAAGGAAGGGTGTGAAATCAGATTTACCCAGGTATGTAGGGTTATGAATGGGAATTTCTCTTCACTCTCATGCCCAAATCTCTTCTCAATTCATGAATTCAAGTGCATGGTTCCATGGGGTTCTAACCCAATTTATGAAATTCTCTATGTTTCAATCATGGATCGATTCTCTTCATGTTTCTAATGATGTTTTAAGATTCATGAGTATGTTTTATAATTATTTTGATTATATTTATGATTTCAAAATTTTAAAAATATGATGCCCAATTATACAAGTTTTGTGAAACGTTAAGATTATGACCTATGTTTTCAAGCATGATGAGACGTCTAGTATGAAAGTATGATTTTGATTTACCCATGCATGCATCCATAATTTTGACTATCAAGTCTATTTCAAGCATGTTTAAGTTTGGGCAAACCTACATGATCTAAGTATCTTTCATAAATTAGCTCTATTTTATGATATTAGCCTACTACATGGTTTTGGAGTCTAAACTCTGACTTTTCAGCTTGTGGTATGTTTTGAGCCAAGGCTCCTTATATTCATATTTCAGACTATGAATATAATTTTACGATCATCTTCTTCTAAAGACGATGGTTCAACTTCATTGAAAAATAAAGAGCATATACATGTTCTTGGGAGTAGTGTCTAGCACCGAGTAGGTTAGGGGTCTAGGTAAACCTCAGGCCTCAGAACTACCCGCCAACATAGATTATTTAGATTCATTGGACCTTCCTTGCGAGCTTCTCTGCCCACTAGAGGGCCTTCATAGTAGCGCCCTTAGACCTGGCAAGGCTTTAGATGGCTCTTCCCACTTGAGTGTAATAGTTGGGATCACGTAAGCTATACCGTGATTATGTCAGTTATATGACGAGTCTCCCATTATTTCTCATGATTTTAGTTATGCATATTTATCAGTCATGATATGATGTTGTCTATAGGTTTGACCCAATGTTCAGTTTTACTTATGATATCAGTTTTAGCTTTGGGTCATTCGATTCAGTTATGAAATTCAGATTATGTTTAATCATGTTTTCAAGATATCAGCATGCAATCCTTATTCTTAGAATCTTATGCTGATATGTTTTATGTTATGCATGTTTTTACTTATACTTAGCCTGTTTTACTTATCTTGCATACTCGGTACATTTCAAGTACTGACTGCATACTCTATGTTATATTGTTTCATGATACAGGCTCAGATGCTCAAATTCATTCCCGTCGCTAGCCAGTCTCCCGAGCTTGTCTAGTGTCCCAATTGGTGAGCCCTCATCCTTCGAGAACCTTCAGTTAGATCTGTTATTAGTATCTTACAGTTTCATACTTATAGTGAGCTAGTTGGGATGTTGTCCCATCAGCTCGTTAGTATGTTATAGGCTTTTCAGACATTGTATTGTATTCAGCTTCAGATTTAGAGTTTTATTATTTCGTTGTTCAGATGTTATAATGTTTAGACTCTGATATTTCAGAACTTAGTTATTCACTTTAATTATGTTGAACCTTAGATATCATGTTCATTTCATGGGTCGGCTTGGAGCCGTTTATAGTTATAGATTTTGTGTCTCGATCCGGGCTTTTGTTCGGGCCGTGACACTTCTAAAGCCAAAAAGAAATTGAGAAGTTGAAAGATCCAACTAGAAAAGGAGTTTGAGATTAAGGATTTGGGGGAGGCGAAGAGAATTCTTGGAATGGAGATAAAAAGATATAGACATTTAAAGAAACTCTATTTATCTTAGAAAGAATACTTGAAAAGGGTACTAGACCGATTTGGCAGGAATGAGAAAATAAAGTCGGTTATCATTCCACTTGCTCCTCATTTTAAGTTTAGTGACACAATATTGCCAAAGAATGAAGTTGAACAAGAATATTTTCAAGAATACCATATGCAAATGTTGTTGGTAGCTTGATGTATGCAATGGTTTGCACAAGGCCTGATATTTCGCATGTTGTGGGAATTGTAAGTAGGTATATATATAATCCCGGAAAGGAGCATTGACAAGCTGAAAAATAAATTCTATGTATATTTATAATACTGTACGTAGATATTGAGTTAGTTTTTGAGCAGAAAGATATAGTCGGTATCTGGCTGGATATTGTGACTCAGATTATGCGAGTGATTTGGACAAATGAAGATCAACTACTGGTTATGTTTTCACTTTAGCAATTGCACCAGTTAGTTGGAAGTTTACTTTACAGTCAATAGTTGCTTTGTCTATCATTGAGGCAGAGTACAAGGCAATATAGAGGTTGTGAAGGAGGCAATTTGGCTCAAAGGGCTACTTAGAGAGCTTGGTATTGGAGAAGAAATATCATTGTATTTTGTGATAGTCAAAGTGTTATACGATTAGAAAAAAAATAAGTTTATCATGCAAGGATAAAGCACATCAACGTTCGATATCATTTTGTACGAGACATTATAGAAGAAAGTGGAGTCATGGTACAAAAAATTGGATTACAAAATCCTGCTGATATGTTGACAAAAATAGTGATTACGGTCAAGTTTCAAAATTGTTTGAACTTGATCAACATTGTTGAAAATTAAAGAATGAGGTTGAAAATACAATCAAAATTTATCACGGGGAGAAATTGAAAATAGAGAATTTTTTCAAGGTGGAGATTTGTTAAATTTGACAAGATTCTATGTCAACTAGTGTGAACATTTAGAAGGAAGGTAATCTTTCTTTGGTATGAAATGTCATGGTTATAAATTTATTGTAAAAATCTTGGTAACCATTAAATGGTTTCACATGTTTTAAGCTTGACATTTATATACATAGGGATGTCATTAGTGACATCAAGAAGAGTAATTCATTTCAATAAATAGGTAGCTCTTGGTTCATTTGTAACACACATCTCTCAACTGCCTTCTCATCTTCTAAGGCTTTTGAGTCTTCTTTTTCTCTCTTGTAGTATTTCACTTGTATTCTTTTGGAGCGAAATAAATTTGGGTTGATTTTGTTCAGGAACTAGGTAAAATATAAAATTTTGCCGAACCTCATAAATTTTTAGTATTCTTTATTTATTCTTGTCTTATTTAAGATATATTAGTTGCATTTTGATATAATGGTTATGATTTAATCACTCTATATATATTCGACTTCTGCGATAATATATTATAGATTTATCATCTTTTGACATACTCTATAATGACATGCACTTGCATTTAACTGTATTAAGTTAGAGCAAAACTAGGTTATTTTGTATATTAATCAAAACTCTAGACTGCGTGGCAATCGCATTTTGGAGCGCAACTAAATCTTTTTCTACACTTAGCTCTGACACTTTCCTTTCTTTTTTTTTTCTAAATCCTTTTGGCCATTGTACTCGCATTGCTTGATGCCAAATTATCCTTTTAACACTATTTAATCACTTTTATCATTTAGAAATTAAAAATCAATCTTAGCATTTATTATTTTTCATACTATTGTTAACTCAAGACTTTAAGAATCACTAAATAGTCTGGAGGTTGCACGAATGATCTACGATACTGAGCATACGTCTTATGATTTACTTTATGATTTTATGGACGACAAAAGGATATTTATAAGTTGCCAATAGATGTATCAATATGTCGTGGCATGACTTATTTATCAGGTATGAAATTATGTAAGAGAATTTTAAGAAGAATATATTCTCCTTGTTAGTGGAGCTTGAGAAAGCATATATCTGGAACTTTTCAAATAGGGCAATCTTTTGAATTACTGTTGAATCTATGGACAAGCAAGAGGCAATTTGGTGAACTGAAACATCTTACTAGCTAGAGGAAAAGAAAATAAAAAGTAATTCTCGTAGTAGCGGCGAACAAAATAGGAGCAGTCTAAACCGTGAAAATGAAATTGTGGGAGAGCAAATACAAGAAGTAGCTTGGGGTGAAATACCACTCGAAACCATAGCTAGTTGATTCTCTCCGAAATGCGTTGAGACATAGCAATTGACTTGACATCTAAGGGTAAAGAACAGTTTCGATGCGGACCACGAGAATGATACTAAATTGGGGCAAACTCTCAATAGTAAATATGACCTCAAAATAACAAGAGTCAAGGTCGGCCAGTGAGACGATGGGGGTTAAGCTTCATCCTCGAGAAAAAAACAGCCCAGATCACCAACTAAGGCCTCCAAATAACCGCTCAATAATAAAATAAAAAAAGTAAGGGTGCAGAGATAGTCTGGAGATTTGCCTAGGGCATCCATACTTGAAAGAGAATGTATAACTCACTGAACGAGCGCTCTTGCGCCGAAGATGAACGTCCGACTTCTCCTATGTCCTGTAAAATTTACACTAAAAAAAAAGGAGAGATTTGTCCTCTCCTATAAAGAAATCAAAAATTAATTTTTCATAAATATGTGTAAGTGAGAGATATTGAAAAATACTATTGGATTGGGTCAGTCCATAAAGAGTGTTATTTACCCCCATTAACACGTTAGTTAATCTTCTACTTAACCCCTAAACATTTGCCTATAAATAATAATAAATTTTCATAAATAGTTATAATTTGAAATATAATTATCATTAGTAGTTATAGTTTGCCTAATTAAGACTTATAGCAATGTTCTGAAATTTGTGTTATATCACTGATACAACTTTCTGAGATTCAAGTTATATCTGTGATACAACATTCACTCTGTATCAATAATTCATTGTATTTTTTCACTCAATTTAGTGTGATACACTGTATCTATTTGCTCAATATAGATTTATCAATACTTTCTCAATTTTGTTGGATATGCTGATTTTAGGGGAAGTCGCTCTGTATCAGTGCATTTTCAATTCTTTTGAGTATATGGCCTGTGTATGTAGAAGTGTATCAGTTATATTTTATGAGATATATTTGTATCATCATCAAAAAATCACCCTAATCATCACCATAAATTCATATCCTAGATCCTAGACGTAAACCAAAAACACTCTAGATACAACCTAGCTACAACTTCAAAAATCACTAGATTTCTATACACAATTCAAAAATATTTTTAAATACAATATTCGTTTGGAGGGATTAACAAAGTACTCAATTTATTGGATACACTCAATTTTATTGGATACACAAATACAACCCAAAATAATTTTCAGATACAGCATTCGTTAAGATATATTAACAAAGCAACATGTATTTATTACTTTTATTTTATAAGATACACTTATATCATCACCAAAATATCATCATAAATTCAAATCTACAATAAATTGATTGGGGTGATTGGAAAGAGAGAGTGGAAGATTGAGAAAGGAGAGAGGGGAGAGAGAAAGGGAGAGAGGTGAGAGAGACAAATAAATTTGCTATGAAAATGGTAATATTTTAAAGCTATAATTTTTATTGTAAATATAATAGCTATCTTTGCTTAGTTAAATAATTTTAGCATAAATAAACTGTCATAAGTATAATGAAAAAATGGGGTTTTCTAATGTTTCTTGTGGGAAACAAATGGCAATAAGGGTCAGATATCGAGATATAGTATATGCATCTTCTAACAATTCTTCGGCTTTGTAATAGATCCTTTTGATCGCCAACAATAAACTACGACCTTCTATACAAGTGTTTCTATTGTAAGTTTTCCAAAAAAGAAATTACCTTTCATCTAATAAAATCAATAAAGATTAGTTTGTGAAATTGAATGAATGATGAGTTTTTTTACTGATTGTTTGGTATCTTATGGGAAATAAGTATACTAATATTATTTCTATTGAGATTATTATGAATACATTTTAAAAAAATTAAAACTTGTTCGATGGAAATTGTAATGTGCTCGAATTATACTTTACAATATGATTTGAATTGTACTTTTACTTAATATGATATCGTTATAGTCATATTTTCATTTATTTACTTCTTTAAATATTGTATTGTTTGCATAAAATTCTGTCTGCGCTAATAATTATAAATCTATTATCACGAGTAGAAATCTGTAAATCCCTTAAAATAATATTTTTAATTGAAATACTTCGGTCACCCTGGTAATTTGTTAGCAGTAGTGAACTTTTTGCTCGCTTTTACCCTATTGCATCAAAATTTGTGTTTAATTTAGAAACCAAGATATTCAAGTAACGATGGAATATTCTGTAGTGTATATTTAAAGTTTTTCTTTATCTTTTAGCAAAATAAAATATTAATTGATACACGAAGGATTACTTTTGTGATTTAATAGTTTTAGTTTATGCATTATTAATTTCTATATATTTTTATCACATTTTATTTTATATAAAATAATATATACTCTTGCATATAATTGACAACGATTATTAATTATACGAAAAGAAATTAAATATAATATAAAATAATGTTAGTCTTGCATTGTTTTTGTTTTACTTTCCCACTTTAAAGGCAATCGAAAATGGCATCTAATCATGAGAAAAATCAAGATAAGAGAATTATTGAACAAAGTAACAAGAATGTCACTATAGTAGTGTGCTATCTCTAATGTAGCATCAATAACTCTCATCATTTGAGTTGGATGAAAGACGTAAAACGCTTTATCAAATCTTGAGATTCATTAGTTTTAGGATTAGCCAATTGAAAGCAATGACTTTCACCTTCAACTTCAATGAACTCCAAATTCCCTTTCCATCCACTTTTCTTCACGCCCTCAACGAATTGAACCCCAATTTCTTTTGGAATATACTCATCTTTCTCCGCAAAACACAATAACATCCTAGAGCAACCCAACCCAGACAAACAAGGAGCCTTCTCAGCAAGTGGATTGATCATTGGGCTGTGGAGCCCAGCTTCTGATGGTGGGCTAATAATGATCCAATTCTTGTATGATACACTTTGTTCTATGTCCTCAAGTGGGACCAACAAGTAAGGGCAAACAAGAATCGAACCATTGATGGCCACATTTTTGTTAATACCACCTTGTCTTCCAGCTCTCATCGCCATGTGATAAACAATGTTGCCGCCAGCACTGTCTCCCATTATGGATAATCTGCTAAAGTCACCGTAATTTTTTAGCCAGGGGTCTTCGTTAACGCTAGTGAATTTATCACTAGCGTGTGATGCGACCCACTGAAGTGCGGTCCAAGAATCTTCATAAATTGTTGGCACGTCGTGCTCCGGGGCTAGTCTGTACTCTACGGAAATTGCGATTGCATTCGATTCAGAAACCAAGATGTTGAGATAACGCTGGTATGCATTGAAGAAAGCAGATCCAAGAACTAGTGCACCACCATGGTAATACACTAAGATGGGAAGTTTCTGGGCAATGTTGGTGGTGTTTTTTGGAAGGTAGAGTCTAGCAGAAACATGTGATGAAATTGTGACATCTTTGGAGGAGACACCGGTTTGTGGATCTTCAAGTGATGAGGGCACGTAGGCTAAGCCAATAGCGTCATATAAACGCTCGACTCGACCATTTTTATAGATTTTGTACCAACAATCAATTTCAGTAACAACCTCATTGTTGTTGTCATTGAAATTAGCCATGGAATAAGTGTAAAGAAAATTAGAAGATGGGGTATTGAAAGAAAGTTGATTTGGGTATAGAAATTTGGAAGAAATAAGCTGATTTATATAATATTGGGATTGGTTGTCTTGTTTCTCTGTGTCAGCACGTGGTGGAGAAGTACAGAGAATGTCGAGTAAATAAAGATTTGGTGGAGCATGGGTTTAACATTCAAATAATGTGCAATGGACCTTTGGCAAGCTTCTAGAATTATATGGTTGTTCTTCTCGTTTGGTAAAAGAAAAGAAAAAGTTATTTTTATGGATTGTGTAAAGAATCTTTACTTATTTCATCTTGGTATATTCATGGACGGTACAAAGTTGAATTATTCTTTAATAATAAAAAATATTATTCATTTTGAAGTAAAAAAAAGAGAGGGAGAGATTATGGTAAAAGAAATGTATCTGAAATATCTTTTTTTGTGAGTTTCAATCTTAACTATTTTTTTTCTGTCAAAATTGTTATCAGTTGTTCAATTTTTCTACCTAAATTAGCATCATCTATAAATTAAAACACACCTAGTTGAGTATATAGTAATAATCAAATAGAAAAATTGAACAATTGATAGCTGGTCTAATTAGCTTCGAGGTGTGTTTTAATATATAGATAGTGATAGTGATAGTTCAGGTAAAAAAATAAAATAATTAATAATTGGAATGTAAAACTCATAAAAAAATGATATATAAATTCAAATATATTTTTAACCATTTTTCTTCTTGTTGCTAATGTTACTATTTTATTTCATTTTAAAAAAAAATCTAATTTTAACTTTATATATATTCTTTTCTTTGAAATAATAATATCATTAACAAATCTTTCTCGAAGTGTTGTTTTGCACTACTAACTAATTCTGTAATTTACGATATCATACTCACCTCCGTTATATTGTAACTTGTGAGTACATTAATTAATCTTCTCATCATGTCACGTATAATTTAGCCACAAAAACTATGCTTCCTTATCATGAAAGCATCAGATATTTTTCCAAATAACTCTTTACAAGTCATTAAAATTTCTCCATAAATATATATATTTTTGTCAATGTACCCTATTGACAATATATGTAGCTTGTACTTTGTAAAATATAATTAATTTGTATGTCATCCCTTAAGTTGCATTAGCACATTGGAAACTGATCGTCGGAGATATTGGGAATAACAAAAGACAAGCATAATCAACAATACAATGAATTAAGTGATATTGATTGGGGAAAAAAAGCAAAAAACTTTTGCACTACTGAGAATTGGAGCACTGGTTAGAAGAAGGCGACAGTATGGCGTTGAACTTATATAAAAACAAAAATTAAAATACGAAAGGTGTATATTATATTATAAATCACGAAAAAAGTTCTGTGTAATTATCTCTAAGATTTCTTACGAGGTAAATTACTTAAAAAGCCAATTAATTACTATAGGTACATTGATAACAAGTTAGTCAAGGTAGTTAGTCAAGGACATTGATAACAAGAGAAAGAAGCTAGGAGCAAATGACTTGTTTGGGGTGCAAATAAAAAATATTATTTTAAAAATATTAATATATATTTAAGATAAAATTATGAGAATGCATGAAATAAGGAAAGGATGATAGGTTGTGGGTGGGGGAGGGGAAGCGTAGGGAGTTGTAGAGAGGGGGGTGGATGGTTGCGAGAGTGCAACTCATTTTTCCTAATTTTAGCTTTCCCAACTCATTTTTCCTAATTTTAGTTGGAAAGCCATTTTTCTTATTTTCAATAAGTTTATTTTTTAAAAAAAAAGAAAATTAAAATTTTTAACCAAACAAATATAAAATTATAAAAAAATATTTTTCAAAAAATATTATCTTCCATACCGAACACACCTTAGATCTTCTAAAATTCAATAATTTTCTAGATGCTGGACTGGCTAGGTACTGGGGGACGAAACAACGAGGAAATTGAAAGATTTGGAATATATTTTCTTATTTTTATACTTTTGGAAGAACCTTCAAACTAAAAAAATATCAAATCCTCAAATCAGTCTGAAAATCCACGTATAATATGTAAGAGAAACACAAAGTTCAAATCTAAAATATAATATTTTTGAATTTTCTGAACCTCCTTATCAAAATTCCTCATTTTGCTTAGTTTGGGTCATTATTTGGCCCCTCAACAACCTTCTGGAAATCATATCTCAAAAGAAAACTAGAAGAAATTAAGGGTGTATTCGGCGTGAAGAAAAAAAAATTATAACATTTTTTAATTTTTTTTATATTTGATTAGTTAAAAATTTTTAAAAATAATTTTTTTTTAAAAAAAATAAGCTTCTTCAAAATAAATAAAAAAAAGATGATTTTTATAATAAAAGTAATGTTATAAAATAATAAAGAAAGAACAAGAATATTGTAGAGAAAGAGAGAAGGAGAGAAGTTCTTATTTCTCTTTGATGGGATTAAATACAATGAAGGAGAACCCCTCTATTTATAGGGATAATTTCTCCTAACTTTTCTCCAAAAGATAGACTTTCACAATGATATAAACACATATATCTAGTACAATACAAATACCTTTATAGACATTCACTACAACACAAATATGTTTATAACACTCCCCCTTGAATGTCTATTTGATAGATAATGTGCCTCGTTAAAACCTTACTAGAAAAAACTCAGTGGGAAAAAATCTAGTGAAGGAAAAAGAGTACACATATCTAATAATACGCATTTTGGCTGCCTCGTTAAAAACCTTACAAGGAAAACCCAGTGGGACAAAACCTCGCAAGGGAAAAAGAGTACAGCGCGTATTAACTCCCCCTAATGAGAACATCCTTGAATCTTTGCATCCCGATCTTGTGCACCATCTTCTTGAAAGTTGCAGTTGGTAGAGATTTGGTGAATAAATCAGCCACATTATCACTTGAACGAATCTGGTGCACATTGATATCACCATTCTTTTGGAGCTCATGTGTGTAGATAAACTTTGGCGAGATGTGCTTCGTTCTATCTCCTTTTATGAATCCTCCCTTTAGTTGTGCTATGCATGCAACATTATCTTCATACAAAATTGTGGGTACTTTGTCACAGTTCAAACCACATTTTTCTCTAATGAGATGTATCATGGACCTCAACCACACACATTCTCGGCTCGCTTCATGAATATCTATTATATCAGCATGATTTGATGAAGCAACTACCAGAGACTGCTTTATAGATCTCCAAGATATGGCAGTACCTCCACATATGAACACGTAGCCAGTTTGATATCGAGCTTTGTGTAGGTCAGATAGATACCCTGCATTAGCATAATCAACAAGATCCAGACTTGCTAACAAATTAACCGAATGTTATGCCTTATAGTATTAGCAAGATATATTAGTGCAACAATCACAGTAAGATATGGTATTTCAGGACCAAGGATTTTCTCATATAAGAATTATGAACAAGTTTAAAGAAACTTGTAAATGCTTCAGGCATTTTGAATCCTTCATGATTTTCATATAAATTTTATCAAGTGATAGCATTCATTAATATTTAAATGCATGACATCTTCTAGTGTCTGGACTACAGGTCCAATAAGCTTTATGCTTATCAATACGCATCATTTCACTTGATAATGATTTCTACATCAGTATGCTTTAATAGATGTAGAATATAACGGGAAGGGCAATTGACTGCAACCCCTTTCCTCACAATCTTTTACAATATTGCGCACTATATTGTATCAAAAATATCGTCGACGATCAGTTCCAATGCGACATAACTTATTGAGATCTCTTCATTTCGTCATTTTCAGGTACCTGAACCTTTGCCAAGGTTTTATGAAGTGTTATGTCGTGGTGCTTTCTCAAAGCACTTGCCTCATCATTATGACCATCTTAATCACTTGCTCCTCTCCTTCTTCAAGAAGTTCTATATTTGGAACCGTTTGGTCTATCACGCTTCAGGCGTCTCATAGACTCTGTCCTTCAAGGACTTTTCATTGGAGCATTTGCAACTGAATTATAAAATAGGGTCAGCAAATACATCTGACAATTGATGTGCAATATTTTGCAAGTGAATTATCTCTTGAACTTTAAGTTCACTTTTTCTTTTTTTCTAGGATCTAGATAATTCATCCCACACTCAATTTTCAGTTGCTAATCACTTCTCCCCCTAATGTTAGAAAAGCTAACATTAACTCCCCAGGTTCATTTGGGGACCCATCTTTGTGCGTTGTGGTGGGGCAATTCAATCATATATCGCACATTCAAATTTTAGATGAAATTATTTAGTTCCTGACCCTGGACCAATTGTGATAGGGGAACCTTGTTGGCTTGATGCATTCAAGTGTTGCTATATGTTAAATAAACATATCTCATACCAAATTTTATTTGGGAGTTTTATTCTCATAATCAATGATTTAGCTATAATTGGAGGCATATAATTCTCGCTAAACCAACATAGATATGAATCAACATTATCAACATGATTTTATAATTTGGAACTATGCTCTTAGTTTAATAATTCGAGCAACAACCTTACAAAAATCAATTGCAAGTGATATCAAAACACATGTGACCATTCCATAGATGCATCTGTTAGCAAACGGTTCACATGGTAGGTGAATGGGCCCATATTCACCCTTTTATAAGTTCCAAAATTTCAGGGAATATAATTTCAATCTTAGCTGATCAAGATCATTCTATGATGAGAACAAGCAACACAAGAGAATTCTTGAAGAATCTTTTATTTCTTCAACATATAGCCACGTGAATACTCAATTATTTTTGCATCATATTTGAACCGGGATGGCCACCCGGTTATGCCAACTTATTTCAGTAAACTCCTAGTTTACTTTCGTATATGATTTCATCATCATACCCATATTTATGTACTACAAATAAAAAATCGACGGGTAATCTTTTACATAAATATTTATAACCCGCTTCAATTGTAGTAGCATGAAGATATTAGATCTTCCCATAATTTATAGTCTCAATTTTTTTCAATGTCATTGAAACTTATAAGTTTCCTTTTGAGACTTACTACAACAATTTCATTCCTTCAGGTAGTAATACATTAGCTCTTCCGGAGCTCTCAATTAATTTTGTATACTACCACATATCAATCATATCAAAATAGTTTCTCCACATAGTTTCAACTTTGAAACAATTTTGAATGTTGATGAGCTATACTCATTAACAGACTTATAGTCTTGATGGATCCAATCATATCGTGTCTTTGGGTGGATGACCATCTTCAGGTGGTCATACCTTTCTTTTAGGCTATTCCATAAAACAAGTGGATCCTTGATCATGAGATATTCAATTTTAAGAATTTCGTCAAGATGATGACGCAAGAATATCATAGCCTTAGCACGATCTTGATTTGATGCTTTGTTTTCACTTTTAATGGTGTCTCCAAGACCCATTACATCCATATGGATTTTGATGCTTTGTTTTCACTTTTAATGGTGTCTCCAAGACCCATTGCATCCATATGGATTTTGATGCTTTGATTTCCCTTCAGGGACTAGATCTGTATTAGATCTATATTTGTAACATTTATCAAAGTTCTCATTCTTCGGGAATGGAACATGATCATCTAAATATGTCTTAACCACATAAGGTATGATAGCTTAAAACCTCTTTTAAGATATTGCTACTTCGGGAGCAAATCGAGGTATGAATAGATGATTTCTCTTACATATTTTCACAATATTGTTCTTCTGGAACAAATATATTTTTTACAATATTGTTCTTCTGGAACAATTATATTTTTCACAATATTGTTCTTCTGGAACAAATATATTTTTCACAATATTGTTCTTCTGGAACAAATATATTTTTCACAATATTGTTCTTCTGGAACAAATATATTTTTCACAATATTGTTCTTCTGGAACAAATATATTTTTCACAATACTGTTCTTCTGGAACAATTATGAGGCATGAATTGCCAAGTGAATCAATAAGTCGTCCTCAAGTTCATATACAAAATCTATATTGTTATTAGTAAATACATAAATATCAAGAAATACTAACCTTCATCTTTCTAAGAAAACTTTGATTTTTCTTACCTCAGATCTTTCAAAGTGAGTGCTCAAGGCAGAGACTCGTGCTGATGTCACACCCCACCTTGGGGGTACGACTGACACCTGGTGCCCTACTAAGACCTGACCTGCTAGACTGTTAGCCTGGGTGCATCTGGCGCCTGGCTGGCTCTAACTCAAATTTCTGGAAACAAAGGGCTATATAACGGCTGTAAATACAGCCCCCGGCCCATTGGCCTATAGCCTCTGTACCTGTCTTGGCAGCTAACCAGAAATATAGTAATACAGGGAAACCTATACGGGCCGACAAGGCCACCATGCTGTCTAGTTATCTGCAACTTAATCATAAAGCGCAAAAAGAAGCTACGTGACCGGCAAGGTCACCACTACTGATAACTATGGCCCCACACGGCCAAAATAAAAGAAAGCAAGAATACTAACAGCTAAACAACTAAACAACTGCACGGCCTCACACGACCGGCTCATCTGACCACAGGGAATATATACAGACTGCAAGCCTCTAGGAGTAGTAATAGAACTGGTCGGGACAGGGCCTCGACCTACCCATACTATATACAGCAAAAGAACTGAACTACACCTCTGAAATTCAGCCTCCGGATGACTGGAGCTGAATACTCAACCGCTGACAGGGAGTCACGTGGAATCGCCTGCTCGTCTAGGAGTACCTGCAGGCAAGTAATGCAGCGCCCCACTGGGCGTCAGTACCCCTGGTACTGAGTATGTAAAGCAACTGAGATATATAACTGAAAACAATATCTGAAAAACAATAATATGACTGAAGAAGCTGAAGTAGGAGGGATAACTTAACTGTCTGAGGGTATAGATCGTACATGTTCACAATTATACTGGGAGGAGCGAATGTCATATCTGGGAGAGTATCCTTTTACTACTAATCTACTCACGTCTAATGTGATATAGCACACATACAGAACATAACACAGCATACACAAACCTTACCCGGCCCCCATAAGCCGGGAGGTACAATCAACACAGAATCTATGCCCCTACCCCGGTCATCCCATCTCCTATAGTGGCTATAAGCATCCTGCCGGTCCCTGGGTATGCACTTGGGCTCGCTGAGCCCCTGACTATAACTGTATCTGAGTCCGAAGGACTCTAAATCAACACCCCGGGCGTACCCGCTCGACGGGGGTGTATAAGGGCCGACCAAGGCACAATATGGGGAAACTGGCATCCCATCTTCGTCCCCTTGCGGGACGGCATATCACTCCGTAGAGCGACGTATCCTCGTCCTCTAGCGGACGAGTCGATACAGCTATTAACCCTGGGCGGTCAGGGATGCTAGGTAATCCAACCCCAATCAATACAACGGTCTCAACTAGTCATGCTGTCTGTGTATCTCATAAGCCAAAACTAATAGGCGTAAGGTATTATATAAATCATGTATTGGGCTAATAATAGCAATCTGTAGATGTCTGATACATGCTGTGACAGGTAAGTATGGTTATGAATATAGTTCCCTGTCTAACTGTACTGGGGCAAGCGCTATACAAGCGGGTGTCCCTGCTGAAAGCTATGCTGTTTACTAAGTTTATGTATCAACCTGATTTCTTATTTCTAACATGCTTTCTAAATCATATACAGTTACTATTCTATATCTGGAATGCTTTACTGATGCTGTACTACCTTGCGAGGTTTCAGCTAAACACAACAATATCCTGGCAGGGCATACTATATCACATACTGAATATACGACCAATCTTAATCATTTATGTTCAAATCTATATTCTACGGATAGGTATCATATTGCACCAATGTTCAAAATAACACAATAATCAATTTCTGAACCTTCTACTGGTCTGTGAATTACTATACTGCTTCACTATTACTCAACTTGCCGAGGAAACTTAACTTTACATACCTTATCTTTGAATATTCATCCGTCGGACGAGGCTCGGCTGGTGCTCCAACTATTTTCTCCCAACTGCATTCATAAATATGTCAATCAATACTAAATACAACGTTATTGTAAAGAGCAACGTTACTTTCGATATAGTTTATAGCCTAAACTTAGGCTTATCGAAAGACGGTCGAAAACTCGCTATTTTCCAGCGGCCCAGAAGGGAGAAATATTTACTTCTCAGCTAGGAACACATAGACATAAATTTGGAGCAATTCTACTTACTTTAGTTCGGCGGCTCGCCGATTCGTCAGCCGTTTTTCGTGAAACTAACTCCGTAGAAATGCTCTCTTCTGCTAAATACTAGGGTACCTAGGATTAATTTGGGTTTGGGCAGCGTTTGGCAGCGTAATCGGACGAAAATATTTGATCTCCCTTCGTTTTCCCTCTGTTCAGTACGCTTCTGGAATTTATTAGGTAATGGAAATGAATTCAACCCGAAGTGGGGGCTTTATATACTTGAGCTGGAACAAGGGCAACGTGTCACATAGCCATCGCGGAGGCCTCACCTCCGTGACACGCTGCCATCGCGGAGGGGCTCTGCCTCGGCTCCTCCCGCGATGGTTCGACGGGTTTCTCGTCTGATCTTTTCCCGGGCCTTTCCCTAGCACGTATGGCTTTCAAATATGCTTAACCAACGTGCGAAAAGGTCATCTAAGTGCCGGAAATTCTACGGGGTATAACAGCTGATAACGTGTTATAAAATAATAAAGAAAGAACAAGAATATTGTAGAGAAAGAGAGAAGGAGAAAAGTTCTTATTTCTCTTTGATGGGATTAAATACAATGAAGGAGAACCCCTCTATTTATAGGGATAATTTCTCTTAACTTTTCTCCAAAAGATAGACTTTCACAATGATATAAACACATATATCTAGTACAATAGAAATACATTTATAGACATTCACTACAACACAAATATGTTTATAACAAGTAAGAAATACTAGTCACATTTGACTCTTTTCACGCTCACAATTATCCACCCCACTTATTCATCTCACCCACCTAGACCCCACCACCCCTAGCCCCCATCCCCTCCCCCCTCCTGCCCAACCAGCCCCCCTCACCCCAACCAATCACCCACCCCTCACCTCAGACCCCCCGTCCCTCCTCCCCCCACCCCCCACCCCCCAACCCCCAAATCCCTCCTTCCCCCACTCGGTCTGCCCATTTTCATCCTTATAATTTTATTTTAGATATATACAAATAATTTTAGAATAATATATTTTACTTGCATATCGAATATAAAAAATAAATAATTAATAATTTATTTTTCTAAAAAATATTTTCCCTCATATCAAATACAACCCAAATTCTAAGTTGCTCGTGAATTGGAACGGATTATAACAGTATTATCGTTTAATATGTTTGCTGCCGAGGGAGGCACTGATGAAAAGAATTACTTTTCCAAATAACTTTTAATTTATATGCATTATTAGTGTAAAATATATTACACTATCAAAGTAGAATTTACTTTTTTTAAAAGGTAATTTTTCTCTTTTTTTTTTTTCCCTCAACCAAACAAAAATAGAAAATTTCTTAAAACTGAAACTATTCTAGAGAGTAAAGATACTTTAAAATTTTTGTAAAGCCAAAAAAACTAATGTATATACTGCTCATCTGGCCGCCTGCTTGAGTGTATAGTCAAATTACCAATTAGTCACTGAAGTAGTCAAATGAGGTTAGTAGACAAAGACCAAAATATTAAATATTAATCTACTTGGCTCCAAGCAACAAAGCCACTATGTATAATATATTGTAACTTATTTGTTGGACACCAAAATGTTACACGCAAGTTCACTTCTAATTCTGCCACCATCCAAATTAAAAGACATCCATTTGCTTGATAATCAAAGCCATCATATTGTGGAACCATAAACAATTAGTCAAGAAAATACTGAATCACGGAAAAATCTGCCGCCGTGGTAATAAACTCAGACGGGGAGTTTTTGGGCATTTGTGGCGTTCTCCAGAAGATAGAGCCTAGCGGAGACGTGGGATGAAATAGTAATCTACGATCTCTGAAGAGCGAATGCAATTTGAGTGTTTAGTTGTTAGTTAAGATTAGGCTCAGACATAGAGTTAAGTCGATTTGGAGTTCAGCTCGGCTCACATGTATTCAGTTCAGTTCAGTTAAAGCTCTGAGCTTAATTGATCATGTAATCATTACTTTCAAACTAAAATTCATTCATTAGTCTTGATTAAGTTAGTAAAATGTCAATTTAATTATTATTATTATTATCTATATTTCTAGAATTAATTTGGTGAAACTAATATTTTTTACATACCTTACTACTTAAGATACTTTATGGGTGTTACGAAATGTAATTAATATCTTAACCTAAATAATTCAAAATCAAATAAATTTAATATTGTACAATTTTAACGGTCATGCGCACACTTGATCTATCTCTTTGTAATATGACTCATTATAATCTTGCTACCCTTCCTTACTTTCATAATATGCTTCGGACTAATATATGCAACTGTATAACTACTTTTTATAATGATGAGCTTAACAGGAGCTCGATCCCTATACGATAACTGCTTTTGTATTAATATAAATATCTTTATCTTTCCTATCAAAAAAATATATTGTCCAATTTTTTTGAATTTGTTTTTTTTTATTTTTATTTTTTATTTTTTGCATGAAAGTTCTATCCTATATTCAATATTAAGTTAACATCATTTAAATTGAGTTCTACTTTGGACTAATATCTTATATAAGTCAATCAAATTAAATGCAATGATCAATTTAAACTAGTAATACTTAATATTTTTTTAAATTAATTTATCATAAATTATATTTTTTAATGACATAGCACAATGCATAACTAAATATTAAGAGCCAACTCGGGCTTGATCGAACTCGACCTGGCTCGGTACTGCAAAAAGCTCAGTCAAGCTAGGCTTAATTGGGCTCAACTTGACGTCCAGGCCTAATTACAATCAAGGCGTCTAAATATATATATTTTTTAAATAAAGATTTACTTATCAGCTAAAGCTAAATTTAAATGTCTATTTAAATATTATGCATTTAAACAATGACACTGGAATATCCTATGCAAATCTCCCTCTAATAAGATAGAATTTGCTTTATAACATTGGACAATTGTAGAGTGAATCAAAATGGATTTAGCCTCTGAGTTTGGCCTCTATATATATATAAACAACACTTAAATTACAAAATATATCAAGAGTTTTCAGTTTACAAAATATAACATTAATTTTTTTTTACAATAAATTTACTCAAATTTTCGCTCAAGACTTCAAAAATTCGCTCAAATTTTTGTACATAAAAATGGTATGAATTGGTATAAATTGTGTATATCTTGCTTAACGCTTAAAAGTTTCGTGTATGAAAATTGTATGAAATATGTGTATAAAGTATAAAATTTGAATAAAGTTCATATCACATTTTTAGAAATTTAATACATCTACATAACAAACGTTGTATACAACTTTAGTTCAAATTTAATATGACAACAATAACATAAACCTAAATGCATATAAGTTTAATATAATTTTATTCAAAATCACATCAAATCTACATTAATAGTTTGTTTTTGTCAAGTTTTTGAGAGGTCAAAAGTGCTTACTTTTTTTTCTTCTAAAAATGCTTATTTTAAAAAAAAATGAGGTGTTTGACCAAACTTATAGGAGGAAAATAATGCTTTTAGAGAGGTTTTCAGAAGCTAAAAAAATAGTTTCTTTCCAAAAACACTATTTGAAAAGCACTTTTGAAAAAATTACACTTACAAGCACTTAAAAAGTTTGGCCAAACTTATATAGAGTCCGGCACATAATCAGTGCAGAATTTAAGCCAAAATTCCAAAGCTTATAGAGTCCGACACCTAATCGATAAAGATTTTTGTCTTGAATTCTTTACTGATTAGGTGCCGGACTCCACTAATTGCAGCTCAAAATTTGGCCAAAGATAAATTGTTTCTCATCAAAAGTACTTTTTTGATAAGTACTTTTCAAAATAAGCTGATTTTAAAAACTTGATCAAACATGCTATAAATTTTTCTAAATTTGAAATATAAGCTCCTCAAGATGTTCTCTGAGGAACCACATCTATTTCAAAATTAATCCATAAAGTGTCTTCAGCCCATTTAGAAGTGAGGTTCAAAAGTCCAACCTCACTTGATCTGCTAGCAGAAAGACTGGGTGGAAGCCAACCCGTTAAATCAAGAAAAAGAAAATTTTAATGAAATCAATTGGATAAAATGCTGAAAAATAAACTAAATAAAAATAATAGAGAAACGATATAAAGGTGGGTATTCAGGTCTTCGGTTTGATTTTATTAAACTTCAATTAAGTTTTTAGATATTTGATTATGAAAAAGTGTATGCCGAAAGCTAAATCAAATTAGTTTGATTCGTTTTTCTTTTTCTTTTCAAATTTAATTTGATTTAATTTGGTATTTCTAAAACAACTTTTTTAATGTAAATGAAAGAAATAAAACAAATACCAAATCAAATTTTTTTAAAAACTTCGATCAACAAAATATACAGCACACACGTATAACAGTCACGTAACAATTAACATAGCAACCAAATGCGCAGCATTAAATAATGTGTGAACACTTAAAAGTTCAAACAACAAAAGTTTGAAATTGGATTATATGAATTGAACGGAGTTAATATCTCGGTATTTAACTTTGAGGGTTGAGAATATATATAGTAAAGCCATTAAAAAAATTTTTTGTATTAATAAAATTATTTAATTTAATTTTTATATAAAATTACTCAATCAAATTTATTATAAAATAATTTAAAATTGCAAAATAAATTAATATATATAGTAAAGTCATTAAATTTATTTTTTTAATAAAATTACTCAATTTAGATTTTTTTTTTATAAATTACTCAATCAAATTTATTACAAAATAATTTAAAATTGCAAAATAAATCATTTTTCATGTGTAACCATGGGCCTCACAAATAAATAAAATTAAAGAAAACTTATTTATTTATATCCGACCCACTCACAAATCAAAATGAGTTTCATCTCTGTCTATTCTTAAAACAAAAAATTAATTCGATTTCTGAATATTAAATTTCATTTATTTTTAATGCAAAATCGACCATAATAGAGCGAAGTTTTGATTCCGAATATAATTTTATCAGAATTTCATTGTTGATTGTTCAGTGAGACAACTTAACTTCTCCTCATCAATGGTAGGAGTGTGCAAATTAACGTTTAAAGTAATAACCCAAACCGATAATTAGGTTATTATATTAATAATTTATGTTGTTGGTTTAACCGTTTGATTATCGATTTACTGTCTCAAGTTATTGGGTTATTAGTTCAGTTATCGGTTTGACCACTTCTTTTAAAGGGTTAACCAATAATAATTTATTAAATTCTAATTTTAGCCTTCAATATATAAAATATTAATTCTAGCAAGAAGATGAATTGAGTGTTAATGATAAGTGAAGGTGATGTTGTTCAAATCTAAATTAAAATTAATTGCTTTAGTTGGGCTAATTATATATGTTCTTTCTCTTTTCACCCACATTTTTCTAGCTAAA
Organism: Datura wrightii; assembly: GCA_035772735.1. Taxonomy (NCBI): domain Eukaryota; kingdom Viridiplantae; phylum Streptophyta; class Magnoliopsida; order Solanales; family Solanaceae; genus Datura; species Datura wrightii. Next base: position 9,824,023 of record JASDFA010000009.1, read on the forward strand.
CATACTTATGATTTATGAAAATTTTCGTGTGAGATCTCAACGGTTAACCCGATAACTAAATCGATAACAATCAATTACCGATTAATCAATAATCGACTAACCATATCTTAATGGTTCTTTAGCAGTTTAGCATGTCTATAAACCGGTAACCGATAAGTTAAACCGATAGCCTTCAAAATCGAATTGAATCGAATCGACCGATACACACCCCTAATTAGTGATCTTATTTTCATGTGATACTGTCTTACTTCGCCTACACGTTCAATATAATTTTACCTCATTCATCAAACAGAATAGGGGATCTCAAACATGCACTATATTTCTTTATCAAACAACTCTCTTTCAAGCCTAATTCTTAAATATTAATTTCATAATTTAATTTAGATCATGTGTCCTTGTTATCCTATCTTCAATGAGGAATAAGCAATAAATAATCCTGAGATTAATTTTTGGATGATTTATCCCATATTTGGTAAAAAGAAAACCTCGGTATGACTAATCCCGAGATAACTTATCCAGAGATTTTATTCCAAAATAACATGAGATAAACCATCAAAAAATTAATTTCGAGACTATTTATTCCGTATTTCCCATTAAAGGTAGGATAACAATCCCGGTTATTTCAATCCGGGAATAGTTATTTCGATATTATTTATTTTCTACCAAACGAAACCTATAAAGTTAAATTTAAGTTCAAAATTACCCCTCCTTTTAATAAAAGGTAATGTGAAATATATAAGTTTTAAAATTAAATATGTGACATTATTTTTATTGGTCCACATTTAATTGAACCCAACTTCATTCACAATCCAACCCATTAATCAAAACCTATATTTTAGAAAACTCAACGCTTCTTCCTTCATCCAATATAGAACTTTAATTGTGCCTATAGCTTATCTATTAGCAGGATCTAAAAATCTTCACAGAGTTGAATACCAAACAACACCATTTTGAAAGTGAACCCACCATAAAAATATTTACTTCAAAAAAGAAAGACAATAAATTCACCATATGATAGTGTATCATCTAGTTGCTATCAGTCTTGACAAAAATGCTACATGAAGAACCTATAACTTTCTTATTTTAAGAACCTGCAACCTTACCATGAATCGCTATACTTGATAATTTGGGATCTGGCTACTGAGTTTTGGGTAGGAAAAAATCATCCATCACTACATTTTTCTTTTTATCCTTTCCGGTTAATTATATTTTTCTTATACTACTTCATGTTCTTGAAGGCTCAACCATAATAAATATATTTTTTATAAGAGGTAAGGTCACAATGTTATTCTTCCACAGTTAAAGTCCTTTAGACAATGAGGAAGAAGTATTAGGTCTTTTAAAATGAATTTGGGTTGAATTGTGAATAAATTTGAATTCAATTACATGGATCAATAAAAATAATTTCACATATTTAATTACAAAAATTATATATTTCGAATTAACTTCTATTAAAAGGAGGGATAATTTTAGACTTAAATTTAATCTTACGGGCATTTTCTATCCAAACAAGTGGAAGGAAGGGAAAATTTGATCTAATAGACGGAAGGACATATTTGAACCATTTCTAATACATTAAAGACATTATTGACCCTTTTCTATTATTAATATTATAATAATATATATGAATTTTATAGGTGACATATACTTCGGTACGATATTTGATATTTCGATATTTTAAAAAAATATTTAATACCGTATCAAATATCAAACTTTTCAAAAATACATATTAAATATCATATCAAATATCATAATATCAAAATTGAATATCAAAAACTTCAATTTTAATATAATTTTTGATATCTACCATGTCATACCCAACCCTCACCACGTATCAACACACCAACAATTTCTCATACCAAAAATCACATGTGACATAAGCTCAGCTGGGCGATGTGGTCTAGGTCCCTTTACAAACTTTTTTTATTTCAAAAACCTTGACTTGTTACACGAGAACAAAAAAAAGAAGAATTTAAAAAGGACAGAAAAAATTATGCTTTTATTTGCTCGTCGTGCTTCCAATTAACTCGAATCCTTAAGTAGGAGGAGAAGAGTTAAAATTTACAATGCAGAGTTTTAAGTTATTTTTGGTTTATTCATAATTTGGTGAAAAGATTCAATCACTAATTAAAAGATTCATATAAGTTATTTTTTGTTTTTTGTATTCATATATTTGGTACAAGGATTCAACTACTAATTACAGTGACATGTTTAAACACTTGGAACTTCTTCATGTTCATTTTCTTTAGACTCAGTATTTTAAAATTGAGCTGCTATCTTATATCTTCCAAGTTCCATCTCGTTTTACGCGACATATCACTAGTGGAAAAAGTCAAAACAATTTATTCTTATATACTAATACGTAGTATTCATTAAAGTATCTAAATATTTTACTTAAAAATTGTGAATTCTAGAATGTTTTGTAGTTTATGTTTTACTATGGAAGTTGTTTAATCATAACTTCTTTTCTTTTTTTCTCTTTTAATTTAGAAATAATTTTTTTGACACATCATTTATAAATAGACGTTTAAATTTAATTAAAAAATTAATAAATAAATATTTAATTTTAAAAATATATATCATAACTTCTTAATTTAATTTCAACTAACAACTAACTCTAATTTGTTCTTAATGTATTTCGTAGAAATCCAATCTAAATTTAAAAAATATCAATGTCCTTAATGTATTTTGTAGAAATTCGGCATAAATTTTAAAAATATTAAAATAATTATTTTATAATTTAAATAATTCAATTGATAAAATTGAGATATCTATGGGTATACCCTCAAATTGGACATTAATTTTAAATATGTAATTATGTATTTATGCCTTTTTAAAAGAAGAAAATTAAATTACCTAATCCGCAAATGGCAGCAAAGTAGAGCAGGCTGACCTGGTTCATTCCCGCGTCCTTCACCAAAAAAACACAATGGCCGTAAATGGCATCCCCCACTTTGATTCTTTCCTCTTCACCAACTTCACCTCTCTTGAGTCTTTCTCCCAATTTCTATTCTTTTCTTGCTTAACTCACCCAAACGACTCATTCAACTCCCCCCACCACTATTCTCAACCCCCCTAAAATCAACCCTTTTTCTCAAAATCCTCACATGACTCCCTGTCTCTTCAACCATCATCATTAACCATGTCTTTCTTCTATTTCTCTTTTCTTTTCTCCCTTTTTCTCTTCCCCTGTCTTTCTCAATCCCTTAGAGGTGAACCCCTTTTTCCTGTTCATCATTTCCTTTTGAAAAATCTGATCTTTTTTTGTCAAAGATTTCAACTTTATTTCAAGATTTCAACTTTTCTTGTTTTTCTTTGGTTGCTTTCAGGTGTTCTGATTGATTGTGGTGCTGTAGTTGATTCTCTGGTTAATGAAAAACAATGGGTGTCGGATACTGGTTTCGTATCAGCAGGAACACCCAAGAATCTTACAGTTGACGTTCTTGATTCTACACTGTCAACTGTCCGTACATTTCCGCTGAAGAACAACGTTTTCAAGAAATTCTGCTATGAGGTTCCCGTTTATCGCGGAGGGAAATACTTGGTCAGGACAACATATTTCTATGGTGGGGTTAATGGGAATTTGAATCCTCCTGTGTTTGATCAAATTGTGGATGGAACTTTTTGGAGTCCAGTGAATACAACTGAGGATTATTGGCATGGGATGTCTTCCTATTATGAGGGGATTTTTAAGGCTGTTGGGAAGACTATGAGTGTGTGTTTGGCTTCCAATAGTTTTACCGATTCGGACCCTTTTATATCTGCTTTGGAGCTTGTTTTAGTGTCGGATTCTTTGTATAATTCTACAGATTTTAACACTTATGCATTGACTTTGATTGCAAGGAGCAGTTTTGGGAACAATGGATCAATTATCAGGTAAGTTGGTTCACCTATCTAATTACAAATGGCTCTTTTCTTAAGACATTTATGGACCTAAAGTGGTTAGCTTTGACTAAAAAAGATTTCTTTTGATTTGATTAAGTTGGTATTTGAGTTCCAATTATGATTCCTGAATTTCGAGATGCCACTTACAATGCAATTCAAATACTTGCAGTTTATGTAGAACTGAATCCCAATTTAGGTGTTAAAATGGTTAACAATTTATGTATTTCAATCCCTATTGACCATCAACCTACTCCTAAACCTTAAGATTCTAGAAGTTCTTTCAATTTCAACATAGAAACATTTAAATCTGCTGTAATTTGGTTTAGTTAGTCTGAATAACTCTGTTAGATATTAAGGTGCCATAAAGTCAGCTTTTCTTTCTGAGGAATCCATCTGTTGGCTTGTGAAACTAAAATTTATAACGCCAAAAAAGAGAAAGAAAGTGAGAAGTGAACTAAGACAACGTAGAAAAAAAGGTGTGAAATAAACTAACAATCCTAGGAAAAACCCGGAAGCAAGTCTTATTCTACTCCACTATTTACCCAAATTATAAATGCAAAAAAGGGTCTTTTAGAAATCCATATTCTTAGCATTGTTTGATCACAATGTGAATTGAACCCTTTGAGGCTTTAGGTTCATTCTTAGTGCTCATTCGTAATAGGTTGTTGACTGTAAAGCAGGCATGAGTAATGCTATGTGTACTAACCAGATAACAGTTTGTAGGCATATCTTTTTTAGTGCATTCCTGAAAATTGTTCACAAGTATAAGTAAAGCAAGAAAAACACCATCGCTAATATATAGTTGATAAACTGTCTGAATGCAAATATACTCGACTCTATTTGGTTACTAGTTTCGTAGTAGCTGTTTGAGGAATTAGTATCTGATTATATCATCCATGTTTAAACAAACACACTTCTTTTGGTTTATCTTTATCATAACTGCAAGCATTTTAACATGCCAGATATCCTGACGATGAATTTGATCGTTACTGGGAGCCCTATGGACGATATTCTCCAGCAGAAAGTTTCAGTCATGTTTCTGTTTCTGGTATCTGGAATCACCCCCCTGCAAAAGTATTTCAGACACGGTTCACAGTGCTTAAGCTTGAAGCTATGGAGTTATTATGGCCTCCAGCACCTCTCCCAAACGCAACATATTACATAGCTCTTTACTTTGCTGATGATCAAGATTCATTCTCAGGAAGAGCTTTCAACATAAGCATAAATGATATGGTGTTTTATCCCAACCTTAATGTTACCCCGGCTGGCATGGTTGTGTTTGCAAGTCAGTGGCCTCTGTATGGTATTACAAAGATAACGTTAACTCCTGTGTTTGGATCAAGTATTGGTCCATTGATTAATGCAGGAGAGGTGTTTGAAGTGTTGCCCCTTGGAGGAAAAACTCATACTCGAGACGGTAATCTGTTTTTCTTGCTTTGAATATAGACCTAGCACTTGGATAAGTATGAGCTGTCTTCTAGGATTGTTAAGTCTCCTTTGGGAACAGCCTCCCTGGTGAAAAGAGCTATTGATGATTTTGGCTGAAGAGAGAATTTCAGAAAATGATGCATTCAAACAGAACCAATGTCACCTTATATCCACATTGCTTACCTATGTGCTTGTGAAGATACCTTTACAATGTTCATTTAAGTGAAATCCATTGAGCTAATTCTCTCTATTTTAGTTCAATGATTTTATTTTTGGCCAGCCAAAGAACATCAATTTAACTTGTAGTCCAATGATCATATTGGCTGACTCCTTTCAGCCCGATCATTTTTCTTTTTACTTCAGTTTCTGTAGATTGATTACTCCGCTTCATCAGTGAAATATATTTCTTTCTGCAGTGATAGCTCTGAAAAAATTGAAGGAGAGCTTCAAGAATCCTCCCCATGATTGGAATGGTGATCCATGTTTACCCCCTCAATACCAATGGACTGGAGTTACATGTGCTGGAGGACCACGAATTCGTGTAACTTCTTTGTGAGTTCAGATGTCTCTTACTCCATGGGCCTCAAACACCCCCACGCCGCCCGCCTCCTGAAAAAGAAAATATGGAAAAAAGAATATTTTACCTTACCCCAACCCAAGTTATGGTTGTCCAAGTGATACTACCTGTTAACTTATGTTCCTTTTCTCTTTTGTCTGCAGAAACCTAACAAGCATGGGTCTTTCTGGGTCAATTTCGCCTAGTATTGCCAGATTGACAGCACTGAGTGGCATGTATGTGAATACAAATTTCTTAGTGCTCATAGATTGATGGATGCAAATAGATTTCTTAACAATCTCTTACGTATCACAGATGGTTTGCAAATAATGGTTTGACGGGATCTATCCCAGATCTGAGTTCATTGAGTAACCTGGAGACTCTGTAAGTTACATTATGGTTTCTTTTGTTCTTCTTCTAAATTGCTGTTGCAGTAATGCACTTTCTAATTGTAGCCCAAGCTTTTGTGAAAAAGTCAAAAAATAAAATAAAAATGACTCTTGGTCTTGTAGTTCGTCATGCCACATAGACTTTGTGCTTTAGCATGGTAATTGGCTTTGCCAAAAAGCAGACAAGCTACTTCAATCTCATGTAGTTAATTGTGTCTATTCCTAACACTCTTGTCTTTTATTTCAGACACTTGGAAGACAATCAGCTTAGTGGAGAAATTCCGCCATCTCTTGGAAACATTAAGAACCTTAATGAAATGTAAGTTCTTCTTTCCATAATAAAACAACATAAGTATGATACACAAGGGATTTTGGCCCCTCTGTTTGCATAGATATCAATTAGTAATCTGTAAAATTCTGTTTTACTCAATTGTAGTTGCCCTATGATGCTAGTATAAGTACTGTTTTTTCTCAAATATAGTTGCCCTATGATGCTAGTATAAGTACAGTTTCTATAACCACCTCAACGGATTTGCTAGATCTTCTCTCTGTCAGGGAAGTGGGTGGTGGGGAGACATGGAGTCACTAGGCACATGCTAAGCAGGGGAATTAGGATTGCTGGATCCACAGACAGGTAGATGTGGCTATGCTGCGAGAAATTAATTAAGTACCTCATAGTGTTTCTTAAGTGGTTTTCTCTTGGTATAGAGATCATTTTCTAAAAGGTTGAAGCAGGTTTTAGGAAAATTTGTGTGAGATACTTAAGTTGATGGATAGTAGAGCAGCCATAGATCTCTTTAATGTGAGAATCCAACTATCAAATTGAGGTTTTTATCACTCACATGTGAGATGATCTTTCCGCCTCCACATACTATAATTTTATAGATCAATTGCTCAAAGTTGGAAAAGGAAAGTACCTCAAAGGAATAACAAGCAAAATGGCACTGCTTGAAAGTATGTCTAAACTTTGAGAATGGAGTAGGAAATCCTTGATACATACTAGGACTGTTTGGATTCTCCAAATTTAAATTGGAAATAAGTAATAAAACCAGTGTTTATTGTTGGACCACTATCAAACTCATGATACATGAGAAATGTGCCTTATTGACCTTTGTATTTATCTGCCACCTAGTTCTAATATTTAGATTCCTCCAAATGAGTACATGAGGTGATGAGAAGTAGGATCACAGAGTTTAACCGATGGTAGTTCTAGTCTCTGGATGCAAGTGGTGAGGCTGTTAGGGTGAATAATAGTTCTCAAACAAAGAAAGCAATGAGCTAGGTTACCACAGCTGTACATAGCTCAAGAGATTCTTGTTCGCCTCTGCAACAGGATCTCTATCGGGCAAAATCACCATTAGATCCCACGAGGCAATGCTCATTTTATAGAGCTTCCAAAACAAAGCACTCATTTGATCAGAGCTCATAGAAGCTCCTTGTGCGTCCTTGACTGCTTTAGACATAACTTTGCTCATAGAATTTCATTTCACAAGGTACATACTAATTATTTTTTTTTTCTTAGAGACCACAGTGGAGATATATTTAAGATACCAAATGCAAATTTAAAGAGAAATAAAAGATAGATGAATCGGTTTGTATGTGTGTCTGAAATATATCTTCTTCTTTTTCTTTTGAAACAGTTATACATTTTGTCAGGTCAGTTGAATATTAGTGTATGCCTTCCAATCTTGCGTGTTAACATTGATCCCAAAAGCATCATTTATAGTTCATAGCTGAGGAATCAGGAAAAAAGTTTTATCTGTTTTTGACATTATTTCACACAATCCTTTACCTTTCATTCCACATGATTTCTACCCTAAAATAAAGCTTAAATGAAATATCTTTTTTGTCAAGATAAGCAAAGATGTTATATCGTCACGACATTGTGTAAGTTGATGTCCTGCAAAGGATGCGATTGAGGAATTTGCTTGATGTTGTATATGCTCATCTGATATTATGCTGAAATAAAGTTAATGACATAATATTATTTGTTGCAGCTTCTTGCAGAACAATAATTTGACTGGCCAGATACCGAGCAGTCTTCTCGGAAAACCAACGTTGAATCTCAAGTAATGAATCCATTTTGATAGTTTATGTTGTTGCTTTTGCCTTTTGCTTTTGTTCAAATATTAATCAAATTGCTCTGTTGCTTTAATTGTAGGACCACTCCTGGGAATCCATTGTTGTCACAGCCCCCTAAATGAGGAGATTGTCCTTGCTCCTTTGGACATTGAGAAGTATAAAATATTCAGTTTCCGGCATTAGACTTCAGAACCTCCAGTTCCTCTCTTTCAATATTTTGAAAATTTGGTGAAAAGAAAATTCTTGAAAGCTTATTTATTGGAACTCCGGAATACACTCACCAAGACTAACTATTCAAAATGGTTTGCCAGCACATTGTCTGCCCAAGTAGACTAGTAAAATGGAATTTTGCTGTAATTTTTTTTGTGTCCATAGCTGTATGTACAGTCTTTGGTTCTCAGTTGTTCTTCTGCATTTTTCTTTCTGTAACTCAAAAAGTTTGTTTTTGATTCATATATACCGAAACTCAATTGTATAAACATGTTTATTATGAGAGTGATGCAAGAGTTTTTCTGTTGATTGTAAAGTGAATAACTTTGTTCTGTTCCCTCTTACATCAAACGTTCAATGAGAAATCTGCTCAACAAATTACAAAAAATAGAGAATAAATATCCACAATTCCAAGAGAAATTCAAGAGGCATACACATTGTTGGTTCGCTATTTCTTTGCATGAAAATAAAAGCTACAAATGTTAGATTACAATAGCTCTTGAAACTAGATGGAATTAGCTTCACATACATTACAAACATTAGATCCTATGATGAAACATGTAATCTGAACTCATGAAGGGAAAGAAATCAAAAGAAGCCCCGAAACCAAATCTAGTAAAAAAGAAAAAAAAAAATTAAGGGAAACATCAAAGAACATCTCTACACAATGACCAACAATGGCAAAGTTCATTTCACCTCTCTATTGCTCTTCCTTTTTTCTTAATCGAAAACAGAGGTGGCAGTGCAGTGTTTTTCCCCTGTGTGCACATTGGCACATGAATCACAGGTCTAACTCTTAAAGTTTCTGATCTACTTCTCTCCAATCCTTTCTTAATCCTCTTCACATGTTTCTCTTTGATTGTTTGACCTTTGGTTTTTTCATGATCAGCTACAGATATATCAGCAAGTGAACTTGAAGAAGAGGAGGAAGAAGTAGAAGAAGAAGGTGATAATGAAGAAGCTCTCTTCTGTTTCAATCTCAACAGCTCTTTCCATAAAACAGTGCATTTTGGTGGCCTAGGAGAAGGATCCTCATCAATAAACCAATTTATTGGCCTAGTTTCTTCTTTACTCTTCACCTCAGTTTCATTCAATATTTCTACCTCAGCATGTTCAGTTTTTAAACTAATCTTGTTGAGCTTTTCAGCATAATGCATTTGCCAATAGGGACGTAACTTACCCTCGAAGAACAGCTCGTCTGCTGTGATCATGTTTTCGCTGGTTAACTTGCTCGAGAGGAACTCGAATTCTGCTGCACTCCGCGCTCTCTCTTGCTGATCTTTTCTCTCTTTCTCTGCTTGTGCATTTGGAGTAATGGATATGAAGTTTTTCTCATCAAGAAATTCTGAAGAGAAGGAAATTCGGGGACTAGACGTAGGCTCGTCTGATCTAGAGGCATCTTCTATGGAAACCATGTTAGTTTTACCAAGAAACTAAGGGGAGGGAGAGAGAGAGAGAGAGAGAGAGAGAGATACACTGAGGGAAATGTAGCTGCTGGATAAAAGTAAGAACCTAAGTTTTGTGTGTTTTATAAGGGGAGGAAATTTAGAAGTAGTGGCATTTTATGTGTTGTGTTGTATTTGTAAAACTCTTATGAGGGGTTCTTTGTTATATTTCCTAGTAGTAAATGTTTATGGACAGTGAGAATATTTAAACCAAGTGGTCTGGAGAAGAAGAAACAAATGAAGTAAGTTTATGTATTAGAATATGGGAACAGCACATGGACACCTTTGGAACTAAAGACAAAAGCTTTTCTACTATGGCATCTTACTGTCTTTTGATGGATTCAAATAATCAGTAGTTTAGGACGATAGAAAGTTAAATATGTATGTTGAGTTGAGCAGACTTTGAAAGTTTTTACTTTTTTTTTTGGGTGGGGGGTGGGGGGTGGGTGGGTGGGTGGAGGGAGCTCCTACGAGAAGAGAAGTTTCTACTGCTAATGTTTTGGACTCTGTCTGTCCTGTTGTACTAATAAAGATGTTTACACTTGAGCTTGTCGGTAAACATCTGCAACTATCTCAGGTGAAATTTATCTAGTGGAAGATGGTTAGTGTATTACCAGGGGTGAGAGGATTCACTGTTTTCGACTTGAACTATATATTAGTTTGCAATTTCACGAAATATAAAGTTAAAATAAGGATGTAAGTTTAGTTGGAATTACAAAATGTGTTTCCCTCTTCTAGACAATTGCTTAGCTCCTTGAACTTGATAGTGCTTCTCCAAATCCTTTTGGTCAAGCTTACCAATGTCTTGATTAAGCATAAGTTATAGACAAGAAGAGGAAGCGACATGATAGGTGAGCTTCTTTTTTCTTTTTTTTTTTTTTTTTTTCACTCATCACCCCAACCCACCACCACTTCCACTCACCTTTAAAGCACTTGAGAACAAGATGAATAAAAAAAACGCTTCGATATACGGAGGTCGAAGATCAGTAGTTAGTCGAATATTAAGATTTGAGGTTTTTTTTATTTAATTTTAATAATAAGAATTTTGTTTAATTTAATATATATATATATAATAAAAAGAAGTCTATTTTGTAGTGCTTTTAGTAGTATGATTTAGATATTTCATTTTTTTTTTCAATGTGTATTAATGTACGTGCTACACTTATTTTGTACATTGCTATTTTGCTATGTCTTTTTCTTTCTTACTTCCCTGCATTGGTTATATTTTTTTGAAACTGAAGGCTAATAGAAAATAACATCTCTATCCCGCAAAGATAAAGGTAAAGTCTGCGTACATCCTATCCTCCTCAAATATCACCTTATGAGATCATTCTGGATATATTATTGTTGTTGTACCAAAAAAACGCTAGGTAGTTCAATCTTAGTTTTAGTAGTTAAATTATTTGATACTTTTACAAGTGAAAAACAACAAATAGCCTATAAATTAGATGAAGTACACATAAGCTAAATCGTACACCACCCTAATAATTAAAAGAAAAGGAGATGGGGTGAATTCTAGGCTACACTAGCGGTCAGCATGAACTGTAACAGCAAAGAAAAGCTGCACAAAAAGACAGAGAACCTGGAAATATTTAAGGAAGGTGGTTGAGTCAAGTCACTACTCACAATGCACTACTATTCATCAGTGGAACACAACATAATGAACCTAGTAAAATTATATTTATAGAAGTTAATCTAAGGGACTAATTTGAGCAAAATAGCTGGTTTGGTGATCTGGATGTCATTTTCTCAGATGTCAAAATGCCCATGATTCAAGAACCTCAGACCAGTTTAGTTATAATGACAAAGTGTGGGCTCAAAGCTGTTTTTATTAGTTGATACAATGAGAAACTTCTTGAAAGTGGAAAGGTAGAATATTGGTCCTCATCTATTTTGGACATAGGTGTAGCTGCACTTAATTTCGAACTTGACCATATATGTGTATACATGTAAATTTGACAAAAACTTATAGGGGAATTTGCAGTTGTCGTCCCTCAAATATCAAGAAATTGCAATTTCCGTCCTTATATCTGGCTAAACAAATGTATCCTATAACTAATTAAGATATGTATCTTTGATTCATTTGCTGTTGAATCTTCACAAATCTAATATATATATATATATATATATATATATATATTATATATATATATATCATTAGACTACTCAAGTATTACGTTAAGTTTGTGCGTTAGTTCATATTAGAGTTTAATATAGCTCTAAACATAATTTAAAAATAACAAATTTTCTATAAAGGGACTAAAAATATATAACGATTTAATTAATTAAACGTTACATGTATTTATAGTATATTTAGTCAATGTTTTGGGATATCAAAAGTACTTACGTTTTTTATAAATGTTTCTTTTAAAAAAATGAGGTGTTTAACCAAGTTTTTGAAAGAAAATATAAATTTTCGGGGAGTACTAGAAGTTATCTTTTAGAAGCTAAAGAAAGTAGTTTTTCCGTAAAAACACTTAATACATTTACAAATACTTTTAAAATTTTTGGTCAAACACTAATTGATACTCAAAAATGCTTTTTAAACTTATTGGTCCAATACAAACTGCGTCTCACCAAAAATACTGTAAGTTAATTTTAAAAGCATGATCAAACAAACTACTCCCTCCGTTCATTTTAGTTGCAATGATAAGATTTACACACTCATTAAGAAAAGATTAATAGGGATTACAATTTGACTAATATAACTCTATTAAATAATAAGTACTTTTTGAAAATATACCATAATCATTCTTTTCACGTTCTAAAGTGATTTCAAGTACTAAAGGTAAAAATTGAAAAGATGTGGTCAATTATTTCTTGAATTTTAAAACTAACAACTATTTTAAATATATTTGGTAACTAAAAAACAAAGAAAATATTTATTATATATCATAAAAGTTAAATTCAGAATTATATTTCACCAACTCTTTATGATAGATTTACCTATATTTTGTAGCATTAAATCATTTGTACTAAAATAAACTGAAAAATCAGGTGTATATATTAGTCAAAGGGAGAGGGTGCTTTAGAAGTTTGACCCTTCATATAACCTAACAGAGAGAGTTCATAATAATAACATGGGAGGACTTCTAGGCATGTGGTCACATGATGAGTCTCCCTCCTAAGCCATGTGAGACTCTTCAATTCCCAATTAAAATCAAGTTAATTATCTTCCTTTCTGACAAGAATACCCTTCGAAGAAGTTTGTTTTTAGCTGGTTACTTGGTAATTTTCCTCACGTTGGAAAGGGTAATTTTGTACTTTGATAGAGTTTACAATGTGGTAGTACATATCATGTCCTGTTCTTGGAAAAGCTTACATTAAGATTTGGAACTTTATAGTAATGACTAATGACACTTATCCAAAAAAACAAATTAAAATGGTCATTTTTAATATTTGATATGTATATTTATATATTTGATTAAATTTAAATTTATATAAAAAATTATTACAAAATATTTTGTGATAAATTTAAAAACAAAATATCTAATTAAAAAGTATTTATCACTCTCCAATGACTCTTACCTAATCAATGACAGCTATGAAAACAGGGTGAATCCTTTTCATTATTACATGCATACACAAGTGTTATGACAAATTTTACTAGTATTTTTTTTTTTCTTAAAGACAGAGTACAATCAATGGTTCTGTGTAATTGTGATTAAGAAAATAATGATGCAGTTTAACAACGGCTCATATGATAATTAATTAGTATAAAAACTGATGATCTTGGGAGATGGAATATAATATAGTATGATTAAGTTTTTTTTTTCTCTTTATTTTATATTATCGTTGGTCAATTTGCACATGTAGGCAGTAGGTTATTACTTTCTAGTATCTAATGCAATTCTGATTATTATGAAATGTTCTGTCTCTTCAAGTTTTGACCTGTTGGAACCATTGGGGAAAATGTATAATTTTATTTGATAAATATTACATTTAGAAATATTGGACATAAATCTACTTATATTTTTGAAATGGTATTTTTGTAACAGTAATTTGTTTGTTTCAAATTGGATTCCTTAATTTGACTTTGTAAAGAAAAAAAAAATAATAATAATATTGATTTTTTGAAATATTCTTTTGGAAACAGTTATCTATTTTGTGAGTATTATGTGTTTAATGATTTTACTTAGGTACTAAAAATTTGAAAATATTTTTTAAAATATGAATATTACTCTCCGTTTTCAAAAAGAATGATAATGCCCGAAGCATGAAAACCAATGCATCTAAATTTTGCGTGAATTGAACGACTTTTAAAAATAAAATTTACGCATTCATCAACAATTACAAAAGTTATTTTCAATCAAAACTTTCTACAATTATAACAGTATTTAAAAGATGTGCAAAAAATTGTAGTAAAAGAAATTAACTCTCTAAATAGTAACGGTATGATATAATCTTAGATAGGAGATTATGGAGTTAATTTCTTATATGGTCACTCAACTATAAATAGTTATTCATAAAGTTATTTTTCTTTGCTTTATAACTCAAAAGTCACTTAATTAGTGGTGTTTCACTCATAACGTCACTTAACTATTGATATTTCACTCACAAAGTCACTCAACTAATTAGATAATTTTTTCATTTAATTTTTCTTATATATAATTTTTACTTGAACCCAAATTTATAAGAAATAAAAAACTACTCATTTTAATCATTTTTTTAAATCACCCCATTTGACCCGACCCATTATAAAAATGCAATTTTGATATTTTTTATTTTCTTTGTTTAAAAGAATGCTTCTTTCTTTTTAAATTTAGAAGTAATTCAGTTTAAATTTTTCATTCTATTTCTTAAATAACAATTTCTTATAATTAAACAATAAATATCCGACTACATTTATTCTTTACTAATCGAGGCTAACATTTTAAAAATGAAAAATATCAAAATAAGAATAATAATGAATATCCTTTGTAAATTTTTTCAACAAAATTCATTTTTCATTTCAAGTTATTTTTTCAATTTCTAATATCTTTTCTGCGGAGAAAATTTAAATTAAATTTTGCGAAAAACTCCCAAATAATAAAATTGAACATTTGAGTCTGTTCTGGACAGATATTGTCTTTCTTGAATAGATATTTTCGCATTTGTTGATTCTTAAACTCTAAGGCTATAAATTTTGAGGCTTCACCTCATTTTTGATACTCTAAATATTCTCAAACAAACTCTCCCATTTTTTTACTGCATTTTGCATCATTTTTAAGAAAAATGTAAGTATTTAATATGTGATTTGTTTCATCATTTGAATTTATCAAAATTTTATAAATTAACTATCGCATTTATAAAATAATTTTTCATTATATTCTAAAAAAAAAAATAAACCCGTAAATCTTAAGCAACAATAATAAAGTTAAGTTTTTTAATAACAAACAATTAAATTATGAGCTTAGAAATAAATTTTAGTTGCATCTTTTTTTCTGATGCAGTGTTTTGAACTCAGAAAGATAACAATTGTGTATATCAGAAAGGGAAGCAGTAAAATAAGTGGTTAATAATTAAAAAGCATGTAGTTTGAATCAGTGAATTTAGTGAGACCTTGTACTAAAATTATTTTTATTTAATAAATTTAGTTTGATAGTGTCTCCAATGAATTTGGTTTGGTAGATGTCGTAAATAGGGCAAAGGATGGAGTCTAATTGAGAAAATGGCAAAAATATTCTTTTATGTTTAAAGGCGGACTTAATATAATCTTTTAAATATATATTGAATAATTTTGATTATTTAAGTCTGTCAAAAATTAACATTTATGATTTTTGTCAAATATTTATGTAATTTTATTTGTTAGATTTGACAGACCTATCAGCGGGAACTCACACTTAGAAGTACAATTTTTATAGTTTTTTACTATTTTTATTTATTTTTAAAATTTGGTATAATTTTTTGAGGTGTAATTTCTGTTATTTCTTATACCGTTTTAGTGTATAATGCAGGTTTTTTTTTGGTTGCATATTTTAGGATTTTGATAAAAAATTTTGAGTGTTTATGGTAACTAAATCTTTTTTCCCCTACCTCCGTCTAATCCCAAGAATATAAATTGTTAAATATATGATAGAAATTAAAAGCGTTAACTTTTAACAAACTTAAAAAACTAAAATTATTCAATACATACGTCAAGTATTATTTTAAACATACCATTAAGTATAATGGACCATTTTTGTTATTTTGTCGAGCTAATTCAACCAAATGTGTTGTTTGTACCAAGATTGAATCAAATTTATTAAAGTACATAGTCAACATCACGTTTGAAATATCGAGTCGAACTCAATTGAACTTAGTGCAGACAAAGGTTCAATGTTGTGTTAAATCCCAAGAGTTAAACCGGCACAAACAGTTTGATACATTTTATGGAATTCTTATTCAAATAAAATTATTTTTTATTTATTTTATAAAATTTATTACGGAGGTTTCCAGTTTTAAACCTTTTGATGTCTCTGCTCTATTTCTTCTCAAAAATATTTTCCTAATATCATTATTAAAAAAAAAACGTCTTTTATTAAATAAAGGGAGACTGAAAAAGCTGGCCTCATGAACTCAAAATATTCCATGCACCAAACTCTTTTTCTTGAAGTCTAATTTATTAATTAAATTAAAAATTAAAAAGAAAAATAAAAAAACAAATTTTAAAAAGGGAAGCTCTGATTTATTAAGGGGATCGAAAAATAAAATAAATTTATATATATATTTCATATTTTTAGCTTCTTGAACGCTATAACGATTAGTTAACCACTAGTTTGTATTAGCTAGTTAATGACTAATTTGATTATTTCAAATTAAGCCAAAATAATAAATAATAAGTAGATAAAAAATGAGGGACACTTTTTTTTAAAAATATTCACTGATTTCCAACACGGTGAAGAGTTGCACGCTTACACTTTCACTTTAAGAGAGTGATTTTGACAGTATATGCCCTAATCCAAATATTATAATCATTAGTGTGAAATTACTTAGCAGTGAGCAATAGATCATTAGAGTTAGTTGAGATCAAGTTGTTAAGTCTGTTCTGTGTAACAACATTAGCCGAGCTTAGTGGTGTTATTAATTTGTTAGCAGTTGGAGTTGGCTAGATTGTTAAGATAATGTTTAGATGTTACTTATGGTTAAATTAGTCGTACCATAGGTGGTCATTTCTAGTGAACTACCTACACTATAAATGTAATCACCATTCACTGCAGCAACACACGTAAATTTTTCTTCTAAATTCAGTTGCTTAGATATGCTAGAATTGGCTTGAACTTGCTTTGCTCAAAGTCACATGGTATCAGAGCAGGTTTAGTTGTACCTGCTAAGTAATCACATCATCTTCCTTGCAAGCTCAGTTTAATGGCTACAGAAACTGGCTCAATGGAGAAGATTGAGAAAATTGAGTACACACATCCATTGTATCTACATTTGTCAGATACACTAGCATCTATACTGATTCCAGTACAGTTCAAAGAATCGAAGAACCATGGACTACGACGTTGATCAATGATGCTAGCATTGCAAGCAAAGAGAAAGTTAGAATTTGTAGTAGGAGCATGGAAGAAGGAATTGTACGAAGGAGATCTGTACGAACATTGGGAGACTTGTAATGCACTAGTAGTCTTATGGATCATCAATACAGTGATGAAGGATCTGATCAGTGGAATAATATATGCTTCACATGCGCATCTAGTGTGGGAATATCTAACGGAGAGGCTTGACAAAGTAAGCCGAGTTCGAGTTTATCAACTACATCGAGAGATCGCGAAAATTTCACAAGGCACAGACTCTGTTGTGTATATTTCACAAAATTGAAGGAGCTTTGGGCAGAATTTGATGCTTCCTTCTCTTGATTGTGGATGTACGAGATCCGGTTTGTGGAGTATTTACATCAACAAAGACTTCTTCAATTTCTTAGTGGTCTAAGTGAATCATATGATCAAGCGCGAAGACAGATCTTGCTGAAGATAGCTGAACCTACCTTGAATCAGGCATATACGCATGATTATTGAGGATAGGAGTCAAAGGACTGCTTCGCTGTTAATTCATGGAGGGAAATCAAATCCTGTGGCTATGAATGTAGGGAGAGGAGATCCTATAGCTATGGGAGTAGGAAGAGGTAGTGATCCTACAGGTATGCAAATAAGAAAAGGACAGCCATACAAACAAAATAAGCCTTTCCTTAGGTGTGATGTCTGTCATAAGAAGGGACATACTAGATACTAGTATTGAAAGATCATTGGTTATCCTTTTGAATATGTAAACAGGAAGAGATATGTGGTCAACACTGTGGAAGCAACTCTAAAGGATGATAAGCAACAATGTGATTAGTTGACCGAGAATATTAAATGAAGAAATTACTTCACAAAGAATCAATATAGGTAGATTTTGGATCTGCTGAACAAAGGAGGAGCAAGATAATAAATGAGCTCTGATGATCATCATATCAACATGACAGGTACTATTGTATCACTGGTGACAGATTTGCCTTGCATTGAATGGATAATTAATTCTTGTGCATCTCATTATATTGCTGCTAATATGGATATATTGGAGAATAAAATTATATTGAGTGTTGACAAGAATAGTCAAGTACATTTACCTACTGGAAAAAGGGCTAAAATAACTCATGTTGGTAAGATATCGATTCTGGACAAGATGGAAGTTAGAAATGTTCTATTTTATCCTAAGTTCTAGTTCAATCTACTTTCTATTTCTAAACTGACCAAAGATCTCTCTTGCTCTGTCACCTTTTTCTGATTTTTGTGTATTTCAGGATCTTTATAATGAAATAATGAGAGCGATTGGTAGGGATAATAGAGGTTTGTACATCACCAAGGATAGAGTTACTAAGGAGACAAAGAAATCTGTGTCAAATATTGCACAAAGAATCATAAAGGATGTAGTTTTACGACACAAGAGATTAGGACATGTTTCACCAACTACTATGAAGGATATGGAGCAGTTCAAGAATAAACTGGTAGATATAGCTATTAATAATGATTGTCTAGTGTGTCCCTTGACTAAGCAAAGTAGACTTGTGTTTCCTAGAAGTACTACCAGATGTAACTTTCTTTTATAGATTTTACATATAGATGTTTGGGGACCCTATAAGTCACCTACTCATGATAGAAAACATTTCTTCCTAACCATTATAGATGACAATTCAAGATACACTTGGATATTTACTTAAATTGAAAAGTAATGTGATAGTTGTTTTGAAGAAATTCGTTACCCTACTACAAAATCAGTTTGATACTACTGTGAAGGTTGTTAGAATTGATAATGGATTAGAATTTTTTAACAAACATGTTGCTGAATTTTTGAGAGATATAGAATATTGCATCAAAGTAGTTGTGTGTATACTTCACAGAAGAATGGAGTGATGAGAAAACATAGACATATCCTAGATGTGGCTAGAGCTATCAAATTCCAGTCACAGGTCCAAACAAGGTTTTGGGGAGAATGTGTTACCAGAACTGTCTATCTTATAAATAGGTTACCTATTGTGACATTAGGTGGGAAAACACCTTATGAAAAACTGCATGGAAGTCCACTTTCATTAAACCACACAAAGGTGTTTGGATGTTTGTGTTATGCAACAAATTTTATCAAGGAGGACAAGTTCTCTCCCAGAGCTAAGGAGGATGTATTCTTTGGATATTCACTCACTCAGAAGGGGTATAAGCTAATGGATTTATCCATTAATAAGTTTTTTATTTTTAGGAATGTCATTTTTAAGGAGCATATATTTCCTTTTGTTAAAGGAAAACATAAAGAAGTCACGCACTTCATTCCTACATCCCGATAGAGGGAATATTGTGGATGACCATG
Source organism: Datura wrightii (assembly GCA_035772735.1). NCBI lineage: Eukaryota > Viridiplantae > Streptophyta > Magnoliopsida > Solanales > Solanaceae > Datura > Datura wrightii. The sequence continues at coordinate 9,843,819 of JASDFA010000009.1, forward strand.
AGGCCATCATGTTGCACCCTGATGATAATATAGTTAATGATGCTAACACAGGAGAGGCTGTAACAGATGGGATTGTTATTAATGAAGATACTGTCAACCTGCTCAGCAGTGGACAGGGATATAATGATGATGCAATGATACCAGTTCATACATAGGGAGATGGTCGGCAAAATGGTGAACTAATTGCTGTAAGAAGATCAGGCAGAAGTTCCAGAGAGCCATTGTGGTACAAAGATTATGTCACTCATAAAAGGGCAAATGGAACAGTGTTATATCCTCTCTCTACTTATCTTTCATATGAGAGACTCTCAAATAAGTGCAGGAGCTATTTGACAAATATTATAGTTCTAACAGAACCCAATAATTTTGCAGAAGCTTCAAAGGACAAGAGATGGATAGATGCAATAAAACAGAATACAAAAGCTTTGGAGGACAACAAAACATGAAAATTGGGGATCTACCCAAAGAAAAGTGCCCCATTGGCTCAAATAGGTGTACAAGATCAAGTATAGAGCAAATAGTGATGTGAAAAGGTTCAATGAAAAATTGGTTGCCATAGGATTTAGCCAGAGAAAGAGGTTGGATTACTATGAAACATTCTCATCAATGGCCAAAAAGGTCATTATGAGATTTGTGATTGGTTTAGCAAACTCTAGAGGATGGAATGTATACTAAATGGATGTATACAATTCCTTTTTACAAGGTGATTTTTATGAGGAAGTATATATGGAGATGCCACAGGATTTTAACAGGCAAGGAGAGATAAAAGTGTGCAAACTGTTGAAGTCACTGTATGTCTTTAAACAAGTATCCAGACAATGGAATATTGAACTCACAAAGCCTTGACAGAAGCAGGATACAAGCAGAGTCTATATGATTATTCATTGTTCACAAAGCATGAAGGGACTAAATTTATAATGGTCTTGATCTATGTGGATGGCCTATTAACTACAGGCAATGATAAAGGACTCATGCAGAAAACAAAGCTGGTGTTTCACCAAAGGTTCAAAGTTAAGGACCATAGAGAACTGAAGTACTTCTTGGGAGTGGAAGCAATGAAATAACAAAAGGGGATATTATTGAATCAAAGGAAGTGTGCATTATAGTTAATCCAAACATGGAATTAGGAGCAGCCAAACCAGTATATACTCTTATAACTTGAATCAAAAGTTTATATCAATCGAGTATGACAAACAGGCAGGTATCACATCAGATGTTGTTTATGAAGATATCTCGGAATATCAAAGGCTGATTGGAAAGTTGATTTTAATTGACTGTTACAAGACTAGATATAGTATTTGTTGTTCAAACATGCAACCAGTTTATGCAGGCACCTAAGAGATCTTATTGGGAGGCAGCAGTGGGGGTTGTAAAATATATCAAACAAACTCCAGGAATAGGGATTCTTCTAAGCAGCAGGAAGTCAAATACCTTGAAGGTGTTATGTGATGCAAAATGGGCTAGCTGTCCAAACACTAGGAGGTCAGTGACTAGATATTTGGTGAAGTTTGGAGACTCATTGATTTTTTGAAAATCAAAGTAGCCGCAAATAGTTTCTAGGAGTTCTGATGAAACAGAATACAAAAGTCTTGCAGCAACCACTGCAGAAGTTATGTGGTTATTGGGTCTATTTGGAGAGTTGGGAATGACCATCAAGTGGCCAGTTGATGTACATTGCGACAATAAGGCATCCTTACGGATAGCTGCAAATCTTATCTTTCATGAGAGGACAAAGCACATAAAAATTGACTGTCACTTTGTAAAGAACAAGTACAAAGAAGGGAAGATCAATCCACAACATATTGGAACAAAATTTCAGCAAGCAGACATTAGCATACTTTCCTCATAAGCAAGCTTGGAGTGTTGGATATTTTAGACCCTCCATCTTGAGTGGGAGTGTGAAATTACTTAGCAGTGAGCAATGGATCATTAGAGTTAGTTGAGGTCAAGCTGTTAAGTCCGTTTTGTGAAACAACATTAACCAAGCTTAGTGGTATCATGAATTGTTAGCAGTTGCAGTTGGTTAGATTGTTAAGATAGTGGTGGAGGTTAGTTATGATTGACTTAGTCTAACCATAGGTGATCAATTCTAGTGGACTATCTACAGTATAAATTTATTTACCATTCACTGTAGCAACATACACAAATTTTTCTTCTAAATTCAGTTGCTTAAATATGCTAGAATTGACATGAACTGAAAATGCTCAAATTCACAATTAGTTGATTTTACGGTTCCTCAATTCTCCCCCTCAATTATATTGGATTTCCAAGTATATTGATGCTAAAAAAGAAAGAAAATGAATAATGTAAAATTTGTGGATACACCATATGTATGTGTATTGCGGCCTCACCTTCTAACTCTTCTTTCGACTGATCCGAGTGGTATGCGTAGTTCATTAATTTTAAATATAGATGTTTCAAAATTTTATATTTTTTTTGACGAACAGTACTAATGAACACATTAATAATTCGAGTCCATTGGTTTATTAAATTTTTTATATATTTTTGTCTCTGATCAACAAAAAGGCAAGATGTTTCACTTTTTCTCTACTTTAATTAAATTATCTTTTAAGCTTTACATTCTTTTAAAATTCTTTTAGGTTTTCTAGATGTTTGAAACATCCATGAAGTGTTGCTCATTTTGGATGTAGGACCGGATTCATGGATATATAAAAATCTGGTTTTTGCTTTGGTTTGGTTAGAACATGCAAAATGCATAATATATGTGGTGATTTATTTAATTTAATTTATGTCGAATGACTCGAATATTCGATGTTTTAAAATGAATTAAATATGAGTTAATTTATATTATTCATTTAAAATATGAGTAATTTAATGGGTAAAATAGAAAAAATTTACAAACTACACAATATATACAACAGTGTTATCTATAATCAATAAAAAATTGAGCAATTTGCTTCTTGAAAGTACTACTAAATTGCCATGAAACCATCATTTTTGAAGTAGATTTGGATAATATGGATATCCATATTATCAGTCGAGCAACTCATTTTTATCCGTATTAAATATAAATGAATCAAATATTTTATCTATTTTCGATTCTTATATCTGATTTGACCCGCTCGGTTGCCCGTTCTAATTTCAATTAATTCTATGGTGCTTTTTAACGAGGTCCAATGCTTGTGTGTTTTGTCCAAGGACGAAATGAACTAATATTCCACCATACAATTTCTGACAACATAATATTAGTCTATAACCATAATCTTTTTTGGCCATTGTACTCAGCTCTCAACCCCATCAAATCTTCTTTAACTAGTTTATTAAATTAGGGATCTCAATACTTTTTAAATTTTCACTTGCCTAGTTATAATCTTCGTAGTTGTCGATGTATACTGAGTGTATAACAACAATAAAATAAATATATAACCAGACAGTGATAAAGCTATAGCCATCCAGAGATGATTAAACATACATCCTAATTGAAAAATTACATTATGTAATATAGGTTAAATTTTATTTTATAATATGATATATTATTGTGCCAAATAGTCAATGATGTTCAAGAAACGCTACAATACTCCTAAAAATCTTTTATCTATTTAAAATTTGAATATTTTTTTGACTACGCCACTATTACTAAGGTTAACTCCCCCACCTTATTAGCTCTGAATATTTAATTCGTCTAGTTTGGAAACACCATGAAGATCTTGAGATCTTAGTAAGTCACTCACTTTAAAATTAGAATTTGGTATCTTGAAAATGGAGAGCTTTAATAGTGGGGAAACTATAAATAGAGTGACCAAATTAAGTTCACTTAATCATTTTTACGTGAAAAAAAAGAAGAAAAAATTACAAAACAGATAGAAAACTTACTCTACTCTATTTTTTTGGGAGGCGTATCCTAATATTCTCTTTTTCCTTTTTGGTTTTTTGATCAATCCAAATATGAAATGTTGTTTGAATATTCATCACCCAAATATAGACAATTAACTTGGCCATATCTAAATAAATTGTTGATGTGGTATAACCTGCCCCTAAATTCTTTTTCTCTCTTTCTTCTCGTCAAATTTTATTGTACTTTTAAGACAAAGCCAACAACAAAGAATGTCAAAAATTCATGTTTATATTTCATTGTTACAAGTAAAAAAGCCAGTATTAGTGTATGGGGAAGATATTATTTCAAATATATGGTGGAAGGTAAATAGTATTACGTGTCATTATGATATCGAAGATATATATAAGAGCATCATGAATCAACTAAGGGGAACGTAAATAAAGTTTCGGTAGACAAATCTGAAATCACCCTTCGGGTATCTGGAAGAGATCACTGAGAATAATTGTGAAGGAATTGCAAGAAGAGAACGGTGGCTCCAGGTTTGATATTAGTAACTCGAACTCGAAGGCACGATAAAAAGAACAACAACACGTAGCTAAGATCGTACATGAAATCTACTAATAACAACAAATTGATAGCTGACATTTGACCTAGTACGAATGTCTTGATTATCACTGTGTAATATGAAGCCCAATTGGAGCCATTGGATTGTTGTAGTACTATAACAACAAATTATAAATAGGTGCTCCATTCACTTGAAAAATTCACTTGATGAACAATTGAATACTACTCTATTACCTGTTGCTCTCATCTGCTTTCTATCTATTACTCTCTTTGCCACCCCTATCTTGCTGGCAATATGCATTTCGAACAGTCGAGGTCTGAAAAACTGCAAACACTGAATGCTTAATCAGGATTCAACCAAATAATCTCTATTTTGTATTATATCGAGTTTGTTATACATATATTTCACCTATTAATCATCTTAATTATTAATTTTATCTTATTTAACTTTGAATTTGAGATTTAATTCATATTAAATGTTCTTAATCTCCCTATAAATTTAATTATATTGATTTTATTGATAAAAAGATTAAATGCTATATACATAATTAGTAGTTACTGTTAGAAGTATAGTTGAATTGTCATATTAATTTGGTGTGCAAGTTATAACCAGATGGCATTAGATAGTAAATCCCTAGAATTTAATGGCCAATTCAATTTGCAATTCGTTGGCCTCAATTTCGACCATTACCTCCTTTTTGTTATGCAGAAAATATTTAGCCCAAATCAAACCTCTTCAAGTTAAAAAGATGCAAAAAGATGGTGGTCCAATTAGAGCTTTCCGTTTGGGCATTTATAATGGGCTTGGTTAGCACCAGCCCGTTATCCTTCAACTTCTCAAAGCGGAAGAGGGTTTCCGCTGCTTTGTGAATCCAACCTCAGACAATGCCCTTCACTTTAGAAGGGGAACTAACATGTAGATACAAGTTTTTATATAGAATTGATAATTTTATAATTTTTAAGTATATTAGTAAATTTTTTATCTAAAATTATCGGTATATATTAGTTAAAATTGTTAAAATCGGCGCTTTAATAGAAAAGGCCGCAATATTGTATTATAATTGGTGATAAATTGGAAATTTAAGATTTTAATCCCTAATTTAAATTGTTTACATAAGAATTTTAAACATAATCTTTTTTACTCTCAGAGAAAAGAAATAGTTGCATATAATATCTCAAAAACAGTTTTTCTATACTTTTAACTTTAACTGCAATTGCAAAAAATCTTGTGTCATAAATAAATATTTATGTATATATAAAGAAAATTACACATATAAGTGATATATGTGTTTAGTTGATGTATACTATTATAATTTGATTCTAAATATATCTAAGGTCCATGTATCGTTACGACGTGTTATCCGCTTCTGATCATCTGCTCGTACGTCAGCTCACATCGGACTCGAGCCACTCACATCATCAAATAATGCTCATCCATAAACTCACATCGGACACAAGCCCTTCATATCAGAAAAATGATATATTTCTCAATTTTCAACACCATCTCAATATGTTCTTTGTCCAACCATCACACAAAATAGTACAACCAAGAATACATTGAACATCACAAGTGCACATCACGTTTATAAGATATGTGTGTGTGTGTACATATCTAAGCATTAACAAGACTTTCATAATTTAACAGTTTATTCATACAAGCATGGCCATATGAGGACTTAACAATTTGACGCCAACTCTCGACATGAGTTTGCCACTTGCGTTACCAATTTTAGTTTAAGGATGAACTTATCATGCATACATATTTATTCTTTTCATAATCGTTGCCTTATTAGCACTTTTAAAAGACAATACAATAATTACTCCACCTAAGACTCGACTCTTAACTCATAATTATTTTACTATGGATACAACCCTAGCACATTGCTCCGCTCTTGTCTTCAAATTCTTTTTTAGGTCAATTATATCTTTACTACCACGCTTCCGCTGCCTATGTATGTTTTTCTACATTATTCTAGATGACACCCAACCGAACACCATGGACAACAGTCTACCCATGTCTCCTTCAGTCAATTTTATAAACATATATGTTTTACTAATTGAAGTTTAAACTCAAAGTAAGCCATAACTTACCTGGGCGCCGAGCTACCACAATATCGATGGAGTTTTATTCCTCATTCTCAACCCGAGATTCTTGATGAGGAATTTGCGAGGGAGATGGTGGAAGCACATTCTTGGGGGTACACCTCCCTGTTCTTAGGTGGAATACCTTAAAAAATTTTCTGGAGGCGTTTTTAGGGCAAATCCTCCTTTGAATAGGAGCTGAATCCTGAAATAAACTTAAAAATAAAATGTTGGTTCCAGTCTCTCGCTGCCGCGGTCACCAGCTCGCTATAGCAACAATTTGACCGGTACGGTGGGACTAGCCTGACTAGGCGCACTTTATTTTATTCTATTTTACTCAATATCTACTTAGCTTATACTGGTTGCTCAAAAAATAAAAATTCATACCAATAAAATTTTAATTATTATGCTTGTATTTTTGATGATTCAGTAACGACCGGACGGATCATTACAGTTAATCTCTTCTGTTACAGCCTAATTAGTTTAGAGAATTGATAGATTAGTTTGTATGTATGAATAGAGTCCTTGCTTTGTGAATATGTAGCAGAATTCATTCCTACAAAATATCTTTTTCAATGTAATTTACATTCTCTCTCTGAAATGGCTTCACAGGATCACTGACGCATTTCAAAGTCTTGAGTTGTATGTGTGGATTATGATATGGTATTAGAGCTCATGATCTAAATCTGAGCTAGTTGCTTTCGCAAATTCACTCGATTTAGTTTTTTCTGATGTTCAAAGTTCATAGCAATGGGAGAATTGATGAAAAAATGACTACAAACACCTGTTATATCTAGAACTGTTGGATATCTCTGGTTCTAAGTTGATTCCAATCCAGTTAACAGGAACTGATAATTATGGCCTTTGGAACAGATTCTTGAAGATTGCTCTCCTTGGAAAGGGCGAGCTGAGATTTGTCAATGGAACATGTAGGAGGAGAAATTCAAGGAGCATTTGTTCGATTGATCATGGGAGAAATATGATGCAAAAGTGCACTCATGGATTATGAACTCTGTCTTGAAGCATCTGTTGATTATGGATCTATGCAAATGCTGTTTGGGAGTATTCTAGTCGTATTGCGAGATCACCAATCACACACAAGGTACCCGTTTAGTTTCTATTTATTATTCAAAACTTAAGGAATTGTGGGATGACTATAACACAATAATTTCAGCTCCTAAATGTGATTGTCCTAAATCAAAAGAGTATGTTGATCGTCTCTAAGATCAACGACCGCTACAATTTTTAAATAGACTAAATGACTCATATAATCAAACCAAAAGACAGATCCTTATGAAATCAGTAGCTCCTACTATGAGTCAGGCATATGCTATGATAACTAAAAATGAAACTGAGAGGATAGTCAGTTGTTCATAAGCAGTTGTTAGTGGATGTAGGTTTAAAGATCTAACTATTCTGCAAGCAAGCAGGGGTTAGGGCTATAAGGGAAGAAGCCTTTTCTAAAATGTAATCACTGCAGTATGAGGGGACACTCTAAGGAAGCTATTCTGCTGACTATAAAACAAAAGGGAGATTTAATTCTGAAGGAGGAAATAGAGACCACAATACAGGAGGATATGGTACTCAACCTCAACTTTTTGCAAATAGGAAGTATAGGGGTCAACCATTTGCGAATATGAACAATGTATGTAGTTGTATCTTGAATAAACAATCATGAAAGTCATCCTCCTCACTATGGATCTTAGAATCTTGAGGTTAGGAATGCGGAAGACCCTAGGGGACAATACTTCACTAAAGACCAATACCAGTAGATCCTGCATATGCTAAACAAAGATGCCACAAAAGTCAGTAACTAGTGAATCTAGCAAGTACCATTATATGCTTTCATTCACAAATTCCACACAGTGAATGAATAGTTGACTCTGGAGCCTCTAATCATATTTTTTATAGTCTAGAGAAACTTTTAAATGTAGAAAGAGTGGATAGATTTAGGAGTGATATAGTATATTTGCCCGCATGAGATAAGTAGACATCACACATGTTGGAAATGCTTATATGTTTGATGAGTATGTCCTGAAGAATGTGTTTTTTGTGCTTGATTTTAGATTCAATCTATTATCAGTTTCAAGACTAACCAAGGAATTCTCTTGTTTTTTTTTAAAATCTTTTTTCTTGAATCCTATGTATTTCAGAATCTATCTAGTGGTAGGGTGAGGAGGATTGGTAAGACATGATATGGATTATACATTTTAGATCAGGTGGCATGAATAGACAACTTATGCAGCAATAAAACAGTGTTTTGCAGGAATAAAGACAACAACAACAGTGAATGGCAACCCAAACCATTACAAGCTATGACATATGAGACTTGAACACCCTTCTATCAGTAATGAAGGAGGTAGATGTACTGAAGAACAATTGCAGTAGTCCTGTGCATGACAATTGCTTTGTGTTTCCAAAGGCTAAACAAACTAGTTTGTAGTTTCCAACTAGTAGTTCAAAAAGTGAATTTCCTTTGCAGCTTATAGACATGAATTTGTGGGGCCTTATAAAACAACAACTCTTGATAGAAAATCTTATTTTCTAACCATTGTTGATGATCATACTAGATATACTTGTGTATATTTGTTGCTACTGAAGTTTGAACTCATAGTTGTGTTGAAATTGTTTCTATATATGGCTAAAATTAGTTTGATGCAAGTGTTAAAGTCATAAGGTTAGATAGCGATACTAAATTTTTCAATATCAGTGTGATGATCTATTGAGTCAGCATGAAATTATACATCAGAGTAGTAGTATCCCCACCACAACAAAATGTAAGATTTGAAAGAAAGAACAAGCACATTCTAGACACAACCAGGACATTAAGATTCCAAACAGATATTCCCATTACATACTAAGTGCTATGCATAAAGGGAGCAGTATACCTAAGCAACATTGTTCCTCTTCTTATACAAAACTTCATATGGAGTGTGTCCCTGCAATACACTAGATGGAAGACTCTGTCCCTTTATGCTATGCTACAAATCTAGTTAGGAGTGATAAATTTGCAAAGCGCGCTAGAGAAGTTTTTTTAATATGGTACACAAAAACACAGAAGGGTTACTTATTATTAGATCTAAACACTAACTCCTTTTTTTGTAAGCAAGGATATGGTATATTCAGGGAAATCACTTTTTCTTTCAAAAGGAAATCCACCAAAGTCATACCGAGAGAATAATACATTCACATTGGGGAGGATCTAATGCAATATTCTCCACCAATGAACACACATAATAATGCTTTTGATTATCATGAGGGAGTAGGATTAGTAAATGATCATGAAGAAGTAGCATCATGAGGATCACCTCATGCTACAAATAATGAAGATGATGAAAACAATGGAGCTCAAGCTTTAGAAGGTTAGGGTGATGTTGCTACTCAACATCTTGTGGTTGATGATACACAAGATATAGACCTCAGGGGGCTGAATCTTATATCAACAAATGATGTTGCGCAGCCAGATAATGTTGGGGTACCAGTATATATCAAAAAATCACACATGCATGTCAAGGAACCAAATTGGATGAAAGACTATATTATCCAGAATAAAGGAAGCACTAGTCTATATCCTATGGCATATTCTCCTTTAGCCCAAAATTGTGACAGTGAGATCTTTCATAGAATTGGCTGCTTCTAGAGTCTAGAACCTGTTTCAAATGGATATGTACAATGCCTTTAATTAAGGTGATGTTGAGGAAGAGATGTATATGAAAATGCCCGAAGGGTTTAGAAGACATTGGAGACAAGAGTATGGAAATTGTTGAAGTAATTGTATGGCTTTAAACAAGCTTCAAGAGAGTGAAATATCAAATTAGCAGAAGCATTAGTGGATGCTGGATTCACACAAAGCAATCATGATAACTCATTGTTCACTGTGGAAGAGCATGATAACATTGTGACTGTATTGATATATGTAGATGATTTACTTATCATTGGAAGCAAAAAAGTCTTAATTGAGAAGTACAAATAAATTCTGAATCATAAGTGCAAGGTGAAGGATTTGGGAAAGCTAAAATATTTTCTTGGCATTGAGATTCTAAGATCTAAGGGAGGTGAGTTGCTGAACCAGCAAATTATGTGTTGGAACTCATATCTGAGATGAGATTGGGTGGTCAAAACTTACAGTTACACCCTTGGAGCTCAACAAGAACTTCACATTAATAGAATATGATGAGGCAACTAACACTTTAGGAGATGAATTGTTGGATGATGCCAGTACATACCAAAAACTGATTTTGAAACGACTCTATGTGACAATAATAAGACCTAACATCAGTTTCTCAATGCAAACCTTAAGCCAGTTTATGCAAATGCCTAAGAGATCTCACCGGGAAGCTACAAAGAAAACTGTATGGTATTTAAAGAATGCACTAGGGCAGGGTATCTTATTGAAATCTGGACACACTCAATAACTTACATGTTTATGTGATTCTGATTAGGCAGCATGTCCAAATATTAGAAGGTCAATAACTAATTTTGGAGTTAAATTTTGGGGACTCGATCTCCTAGAAGTCAAAGAAACAACAAAATGTCTTTAGAGCTTAGTAAAAATTGAGTAGAAAAGCCTTGCTATAGTTGTTGCAGAGCTAACTTGGTAAAGAGGGTTGTTTCAGGAGTTGAATGTGCCCATTGACACACCAATCAATGTATTCAGTGATAGCAAGCTTGCGATCTAAATTGCTGAGAATTCTATTTTTCATGAAAGGGCAAAATACATTGAGATTGATTTCCACTTCATTAGAAACAAAATCAAAGAAGGAGTTGTGAGAGTTGTTTATGTGAATACAAAGGAACAAGAGGTTGATTTGCTGACAAAGAGTCTTACAAGGATTCAACACAACTACCTGGTTCGCAAGCTTCAACTATTCAACATACTGCACCTTATAGTTTGAGGAGGAGTATTGATTTCGAAGTTGTTAGTTAAGTAATGGAGGTTAGCACATAATTAGATGGTGGAGTTAGTTGAGTTAGTTAGCTAATGGAATTAAGTTGTTTTACCAGTTGTTCCCTCGGATAATTTCTGAGAATCAAAGTGGTTTACTTAAAGAAAGACTAATCACTGAGAACATTCAGCTTGCCCAAGAAATTGTCCAGAATATCAAAGCCAAGAATAAAGGTAGTAATGGGGTTCTTATCCTTTGTTATCATAAAATACCATAAAATCTGACTTGATTATTATCCTTTGTTCTTTTTCTTGATTAGTTCCTTTCACTTTATATGAATATTCGGTAAATAATTTGATCATTTTTTATTGCCTTCATAAAAAATTCGTTCTCTCAATCTTAAATTATTAAGTGTTGGGTTGTTTTATCGGTAAAAACTAACTATTATTCTTCCTCCTAACTTACAGATGAAAAAACTCATAGATTTGAATCAGACAAAAAGAATATGTACGTGAAAGAAATATTTATATGTAATAATTATTTTAATGTCAGTATCTAATAAGTATCTCTCTCACAAGACTAATATTTCTTTGCAAATCTATACCATGAAATCAATAATGATTTACTAGTTATTCTTAAGAAAACATATGTTGATAGAAACTATACAACTTTTAACAAATACTACTCTCATTTGATAATAACTCACACACAGGTGTGTGTATGTAATAAGGAGGCTACGATTTCTTAAAAACAAGACTGAAAATATTTAGACATAAAATATTTATAATCATGTATAAATGACGATACACATATTCACATGTAAATTAAATATTATTATTTAGCTTTGCAAATTCTAATGATATCTAATTATTTTGTGCAAAACAATCAAGATGATCCAATAGGCTCGTTATTTATCAATTTGAGCTTGCATTTCTCGCCCTTTAGATTTCTTTCATTGTTGAGTTAGCAACTTAGCTAAATATGATATGATTTTAATTCATGTAAAACTGGCATCCATTTTCGTGGGGAGAGAGATCAAACCCAGAAAATAAAAATGTTATATTGTGCAATATAAGACCAAATTAACAATTGCTCTGAATCAAAACAACACAAAGTTTAAGTTACTTCTTTTTACCTGTAGCGATAGATGAAATCAGCATAACACTTCATCATACGTTTAGCTTCGTCAGATTCGGGTTTAAAAATCTGAAAGGCATGTCCCTCATCAACCTCAACATACTCCAATTCTCCCTTCCATCCGCTCTTTTTCACACCTTCAACAAATCGAACCCCAATTCCTAATGGAATAACATCATCTTTTTTCCCCATACACATCAAAATTCTCGAGCAGGCTAGCCCCGATAAAGGCGGAGCCTTTTCAGAAAGCGGGTTAATCAATGGACTTTCAATTGGAGATAACTGTCCAAATTCTAGTGGTGGACAAATGCGAACCCAAATCTTATTAGCCAAACCCTCTTCATCAATATCAATATTTGGGAACAAGAAATAAGGATAAGCTAAAATTGATCCAGTGATTTTCACATCATTATTCAAGATTTCCTTGCCAGCCCTCATTGTCATGTGGTACACTAAATTGCCACCAGCACTGTCCCCGGCTAAGAACACTCTATTAAAATCACCATGATTTGTTAACCATGAGTCTTTGTTAACCCTGGTTGATTTTTCATCATCCGCATGTGATGCGACCCATTGAAGTGCAGTCCAACAATCTTCGTAAATTGTGGGCACATCGACTTCCGGGGCTAACCGGTACTCCACAGAGACGGCACCATGTTTAACTCGGAAGCTAATGAGTTGACGTAAGCGTGAATCCTGTTGGAGAAGGCGGATTCTATAACAAGTCCGCCGCCGTGGTAATACACTAACACGGGGAGTTTTTTGGCGGCGTAGGTGTTTTCTGGAAGGTAGAGTCTGGCAGCGACGTAGGGTGAGATAGTGACATCTTTGGAGAAGACGCCGTTTGATGGGTTTTCCGGCGATGGCGGAACGTAGAAAGAGCCGTGTACGTCATAGAAACGCTCAACGCGGCCGCTTTTGTAAAGGCGGAAGTATTTGTCCACTTCTTTGACTACTTCATTATCGTCGGAAGCCATGGTATAGAGAAATTTTATAAATATATTAGATTAATGGTGGTATGGTATATATGATTATTATCAATAGATATATTTTGAAAATTGGTGAAAGCAACAGTTGGACCACTTTTGATTTAGGATTCAAACTTTTTGTTGTAGTACAGCTGTCAGATGGAATCATTATTACACACTTTAATATGGTGTGAAATAGATTGAAATTTTGAGATCGAGTTTTACTGTTCGTATCCACTATCATTTCTTCTGATCTCTAGCAGTTTGCAGAGGGATATGGATACACATTTTCAACTCTTTCTATCCACTTGCCTTCATTTTTTATTTTGGTTAAGGAATCTTTTGAGCAATGTTAAGATTTTGAATGAAAAATAAATAATTACCCAAATTCGAGATGTTGAAAATAGTGAATGAGAGCTTTGGCAATTTGAAAATTCTAAAAAAAAAAAAAAAAAAAAAAAAAAAAAAAAAAAAGGCCAACGATGGGAGGTTTTAAGGTAAGAGAATAAATAATGAGAGGTAGGGACAATTATTAATATATGGGAACTATTTGGTTGGAGAGTGAGTTATTCTGGAATAATTAATTTCAGATTTAGTTATTTTGCAATTATATGTTTTTTATTAACACGACATATACATGTAATGTACGTCCATTACACTAGTATATTAAAATGCTTTTTGAATCCTGTAGTTTAAAACATATCATGAGAAGTGTCGAAATTAAAGAGTTACTAAGTATAGAAAATGAGATTCTTTTCCAGATAGAGTAAAAGAAAATAAGACACATGTATTAAAATCGAAAAAGGGTCACATTTGGCCTTGTACTCTCTAAAAAATATTATACTCATCTCTCGTTATTATTTTTTTTTGATTTATTTGCGCTTACAATCCAACTTCGGGCACATATTTGCCTTTGAACTGTTAACTCTCATGTCCCCACCCTTATTATCTCATCTGATGCCTAGTGAATATATTTTTATCACAATTAAAATTTTCTCACAGTATAATTTTTTCTACCAGATCTTGAATATCTATATTATTCAACAATACTTGGATAATAGTAGATTTTCCTATTGGTTGTAAACCTTTAGATTGCAAATGGATATTTAAAAAAAAATGATACCATTAATTGTGTACAAACTTTTAAGGAAAGATTGATTGCTAAAGAATTTACACAAAAGAAGGTATTAATTATTTTGATACATATGATATCATTGCACGAATAACATCGATAAGAGTGCTATTAGCTTTAGCCTCTATACATAAATTATATGTGCATTAAAATGGATGTAGAAACAGTGTTCTTGAATGATGATTTATGTGAAGAATTTTATATGGAACAACCAGAGAGATTTGTTCTTCCTAAAAAACGAGAATAAAATTTGCAAATTAGTAAAATCTATTTATGGGTTGATGCAAAATCTAAAGCAATGGCATGAGAAATTTGATAATGCTATTTTATTGAAAAGAGTCTCTACCCATATTGATTTGTACATAAGAATACTAATAAATGCATGTATTTAGTTTATGAAAAATTACGTTGTCATTATACGTAATGCGGATGACTTATTGATTTTTGGTACAAACATGTTTGGAGTTAATGATACTAAAAGGAATCTTCATTCAGATTCAGTTTTCAAAATGAAAGATCTTAATGAAGTTGATTCCATTTTTGAGATTAAGATAAAAGAGAAGTGACCAAGGTATCTCCTTTTATCAATTATATTACACAGAGAGTGTGATTAGAAAATTTAGTCACTTGTGTTTAAATATAAAATTGACTGAAAAAAACATTGATAGGATCATAACACAGTTGGAATATACTAGTGCTATTAGAATTGCGTTATGTATGCAACACATAGCACACGAACGGATATAACATATGTAATTAGCAAACTTTCAAAATATACAAGTAAATCAAGTTTTCAACATTGAAAGGCTATTGAAAATCTATAACGACAAGTCTAGACATATTAGTCTGTGGCATGCCTATTTGAAAGAATTGCGTACAAGTGATGACAATTATATCTGCTAAGTCTTGTAAGAATTTAGCGAATCCGCTTGTGAAAGCACTTTCCGGAGATGCTATAATATTTATTTGATGGGGTTAAAAACCTTAACTATAAGTACATTAGAAGAGAGAACCCAATTTTGTCTTAGTTAAACTAACAATAAAGGTTCAAAGAGTAAAAATAATCTATTAATATCATTTTGAAAACTAAAAAAAAGTCAAATATTTAAGCCTTGTCCCAAGATGATCAGTGCTTACTGCTGTAGAGAAAGGATGAAGAAAAGATCTTAATGAGAGTGTTAAATGTCTGGAGTAACAGAGACATAAAAATATTTTTACCTATATGAATATTGGTTTCGCTCAGCAAGAGTTCATACTCTTATAAGTATTCATGAACTGGATAGCCTATGACCTTTAAGTGCTTGAGCGAATTAGTTGTCTTAAAGTCGCTGGAAGATATCATACGTGTGATATTTTTGATTTAGGCAGAAGAGAATTATGATTCAATTCTTAGTAATATCAATAACTTCGTTTAGACTTTAAAATATTTATACTATGAGAAAGTACAAATCTATGAGATACTTTCTATTATGTGTATATTAGGAGTCGATTACAAACTAGTGGGGGATTGTTATATAGTTTGTAATATTGCAGTAATTATTTATGGAATAGGTATTATGGTTGAAATTACGGTAAAAAAGTTTGGGTACCATAGTGGAAATATTTTGAGTATCATGGTTGAACTGTTTTGGTACCACTGCTGAAATAGTTTTGATATCACTATTGAAATATCTGTAAAAGTGTATGGGGAAACAAGAGTGCGAACACATGCTTCATCAGTAGGTCTCGAGTAGGGGCACCGAGACTTTAGGAGTCGAACAGCCTCGAAAAAGCAGCCTTCCCCGAGATAGTGACTGTGAGAATACTATTTCGTGTCAGGAGAGAATCAAAAAGACCTCGCCTCCTTGACGTGGCGAAGAAGACAAATGGGGACAAGATTGGCAGGATACCTAGATGCGCGGACGACCTCGTACGAATCTGTATAAGGAAGGGGTGCTGGTTGGCAGCTCCTAAGTGGTTAGGACGCGTGGCACAAGGATATAGGGTATAATACTTTAGGACTCTTGTGGCATTTCCAAATAGGCTTAAGACTAAACTATGTAATCTATATAGTCGACCCCCCTCTTTGGAGAGGGAATCCAGACTCTATTCTCTATTTAACAAATATATTGGCAATACACTGCTTTCTTAGACTCCAAGCATTTTTTCTACCTTGCTCAGTATTAGATTAAGTTATTTCACGCAGTCATTCTCGAGCCAAGGAAAATGATCCCGGGCTCACTCTCACCAACATCGGAGACACTCAAATTTTCTTTTCTCTGCCTTGTCTTACCAGTTTACGTTATTCTTACTTATTTTTATCATGTACTGCTAACCAAACTATTAGTAAATTGAATCTAAAATAAGGTTGAATCGTAATGCGTATTCTTGACCCCAAATAAATTCGATTATACCAATTGCAGCTTAAATAATTTAATGTTTACTATGCGGCTAACTCAACTGTGCGGGTTTGCCTTTGTTTTCTCTTGTTAACTTGATTGTATTTTATCTTTTAAGGTGATAGCTTATGGCAAACCATGGGGATCGAGTTGTAGATCTAGTTATTGAGAACATAGTGGTAGAAGATGCATGGAGGTCTTTGCCTCTAGGGACGACGAACTCCAGAGAGCAAACCCACTAGAATAAGGAAGACTATCTCTATAACATAGACATGACTAACAAAAACACACAAAGGAGGGGCCACAGACCTCCAGCCAGAGTAGAAAAGGAAGAGGAGGAAGTTGCTGGTGTGGAGAACTACTAGAGAATCCTTAAAGGTCTCACAGATTCTCAGAAGGAGCTGATGGCCAGGAGGAGGCCTGAGCTAGGAAGATAAAGAGTTTCGAAGTAATATGGCACAAGTTACTCCAAGCATTTCAAGAGGAAACGAGAGAGATCCCCTTGATGAAGTAGAACCCGATGATCGATAGATGGAGTGTGCAGTCACTGAAAATGGGTTCGAGACCCCTGCAGCTGCTAAAACAGCAATGTTGGAACTGTTGAACGAAAAGATGAAAATCTAATACACTGAATTGCAATCGCGCATGAATTGCATCTTGGGAACGCCTCCCATCATAAAAGTGCTAGACTCAAAGAGTTAAACTATAGTGTAATGGCCAACACAGTGAGCAAGCCTATCCTCAAGAAATTCAATAAGATATCAACGACAACGACTTGACAAGGGAAGAGACCGAGTTTGTGATAGTGAAGAAGTTTGGAGAAACCCAATCGGAAGGAGCCTTGTTCTGGTATTCTCTCCTGCCAAAAAAGTCAATCGATTTGTTTTAACATATTGGCGAATAGATTTCTCATGGCTCACATAAGAGCCAAGAAGGTGTAGCCCCAAGAGGGGACATTTTTAAGATAGAGCAAGGGGACACAGAGTTTCTTCAGGAGTTCTTTGTAAGATTCCAGAAGGAGAGGATTTTTCTATCGATGGTGCCGGACGACTAGGCAGCGGAGGGTCTTACTAAAAGATTAAACCCCGAGAGTTCGAATGCCTCT
Organism: Datura wrightii; assembly: GCA_035772735.1. NCBI lineage: Eukaryota > Viridiplantae > Streptophyta > Magnoliopsida > Solanales > Solanaceae > Datura > Datura wrightii. The sequence continues at coordinate 9,861,867 of JASDFA010000009.1, forward strand.
TTTAAGCTGAAAGAAAGCTTGACCATGTTCAAGGCCATGACTTGGGCAAACATGTGCAACCATTATGAGTCGAAGATCAGAATCGAGGATGACTACCAAAGAGTCATTGATAAAATGCCTCATCCATAGAATGAGCAAAAGTCTGTGAAAGACACATGGTGTGCAGGCAAAAAGATTTCCCAATACCCTTCACAATGGTTTGACCCGAAGGACGCGTCTTGGAGATATAGGACTCATGCGATAGATATGAGACTAGAGGTGATTAGAGTTCAAAGATCAAATGCCCCGAGTCAGCTCTATTCAGAAAAGAGGGGAGACAGAGACTTCTCTCGAAGAGAGCTGTAGGTCAAAAAGGCAAAGTAGCCGGCAATGCACATTATCGAGGGAAGTACCTCTACTCTTAGAATACTGTTTCACTATCAGCTCTACACAACTGATCTCCACTATATGAGATATCAAATGGGTGAAGTTACCGAGGGTTGACAATATAACGAAAGCATCATATAAATTTGGATTCTAGGGAAAAGAACCAATAGTGCGAATACCACGGTTCACACAGCAACAACACTAGGGGTTGTCATCACCTTTGAGAAGTAGTAGAAGAGTTATTGAAAGACAGTTACTTGCATAAATTTGTTGAGTGATCGAACTAAAAACAACTTCGAAAGGACCCCCAAGGGAAGCAAGCAATCACAAAACCCCGGCACTCTTTGAAAAACAATAAGCTGAACGTTGCCCGTGGAAAGATGAAAGGTATACCTCTTTCATGAATTCATAGTATTAACCTTTATCTTTATTCTATTTTCCCCCAAGGTTCTATATGCTATTGAGAACAACTCTTCGCCCGCACGAGAATATGCTCTCAAGATGACTTTAGCAACCAACACTGAATTACAGTCAAAGAGAAAAGCTTATAAGCAATAGGAAGTTGGGGAAGCACTGCGGATGGGTGGCCAACTCAGAAGGCCCGAAAGAACGCGTTACACTCTGTTTTCCTTCATCCAATTTTTATTCCCCAGAGGATTTTTCTAAAATGGTTTTAACAAGGTAACAATAGAGACATCCGGGAATAAGCTAAGATTTCTATCTTCCTGTACCATATAAAGGCCATAACGGTCTAAGAAAAATATAGATGAAGAATAAAAGAATATTCCTAAAGCGCTACCAATATTTTAATCTCTCTTTTGTAAGTATCTGACGCTCTGAGTCTAAATGCAGCATACTACATATGATCAAATGGAAAAGATCCTAGGGGTTGAGCACGCTTCACCTTAAAAGGTTATCAAAAGGTCAAGAGGTCAACTTATGAGGCCCTGAGCCCGAGTCGGAGACCTCTAACCCTCGAGAATGAGGGTAAGCCTGAACTTTGAGGTCTCTTCGCCCATTGTCTACGCACCAGAAACTAACGATAAAGTCAGGATTAGCCTTTTAATAGATACGGGACTACTCTTTCTAATGAAATGTTGGGCCCCAGCCCCATTGGGAGAGCTAATTCTTGAGAATGCATGAACTGATTATCCGATAGCAGTAGACTGAGGTGACACTATCACATGCCTGAAACAATGCCCAATCAAGAGGCATTCTCGTAAGATTAATAAATATAAAGTTTTCTATTAAAGTCTAACGGGGAAGATCAACTAAGCAGAAAATATTTTCCGACGCTATGCTCTAAAGAAACTTGGAGACATCCAGGATTAGAGGTACAAAAATTAAAAGAGAAAAGGAATACCTCCTTATATTATGAGGCATTACAATTGACGATCCAGAGAAGGCTTGTGAGCGAACAGGTTGCACAAAGAAGCAACGGATACACTGATCGCAAAATGATGATCCAATAAGAAGCGTCAAAACATAAAACTGATTGGCAACTGTCTTTGGTCATCCAGTTGATACCAGATACTAGTTAAAATTTGGCTATGGACCACAGTCCATAACCTCTAAAGACATATTATGAAAAATAGGTCCCACCAAAGCAAGCCTTAAAGAGGAGGCTGTCCTTATCTCCTGGAAAGTGTGCCTAACAAAGTCAAAAAAAATAACTCGAGTCTAGACTTTCAACAAAAAAAGCGTTGAATGAGGATGTAAAGATTGAAATGTACAACGACAAACATTGTGCTAAGAAAAAAATACGAAAAAGTAAAATGGCACGAAATATCCATAGAGATGAAAAAATTTCCTTTCAGTACAAGCCCAAAATGGGATATAAATTACAAAGTCCAAAGGGTGGTACAAATTATAAGCTCAAAATAGGTTAAAAGGTACAAATCCCTTAATGGGTTTCACACTACAAGCCCCAAATTGGGTTACAAATTACAACGCTCACAACAAGTTATGTATCCGCGAAATCCCAGAAATGTCCAACTACTGAGAGGGATAGTTAGCGGTATTGATAAGAGATCAAACAGGCTAAATAGTTCGTATGGTGATGAAGTGTATCAAGTCATGGTAACTCCATAAATGAGAGCAATCCGAGCTAATGAGCAGCTTGAGGAAGGGGTGCAGTCACGTTATGAACCCCTGAGAGGCGAACCCCCGTGTTGTCAAAAGGCTTGAGAGAGTTCCACCCCTTCCCCCTTTCATTGTGATGTTTGAAAAACTCCAAAGGGTTGAAGAGAGAAGCTGAAAATCCATGGACCAAGTAGCTTATCCAAGTTCAGCTAGAGTACTATGACCGTCGATTTTTCTCACAAGTAGCTCAAGAAGCTTGGATGCAATCGGCAGGGGAAACGCCGATATTAGGGGTGTAATCCAAAGACTGGTTGTGAGCTTAGACACCTAGCACCCCAAAAGAATGCGCGAGCTTAGACATCTAACACCTTGGATGAACGCGTGCTTCCAGTAAGACTAAGCTCAGATCTCGAAAATACTGGGGAGAGAAATGATTAAGTGAAGAATTCTCCACCACTCTCGCCTTTAGCCTCGTCTATAGTTTTTAGCTTACCCCTATCAGGTCCCTAAATAACCCCCGAGTTACGGAGCTAGGATCAAAGATAAGAATAAGGCAAAAGTCGTAGAAAGAGCAAAGTGCAAATTCAAACGACTTATGAAAGTGAGAGAGAAAATGCTTCTTATGGACTCTCTCTCTCTCTCTCTTCATACTGAACTTTGCTGAAAAGAACGTGAAGTTTTGAGAAAGGTAAATAATTATAGCAGGAAGAGAGGGCTTTTATACGCCAAGTCTCGCTGGGCACATGGGAGGAAAGTAGTGGATGCCCGAAATATAGAGAACACGATCAGTGCCACAAAGGCCTGATATATATGGTAGTCACTTCAGAAGATGAAGCATCTAGGACAGCTCACTGTTTCCCCAAAACTGATGGCCCTGGTCATGAGATAAGACCTTTCAAGTTCTTTTCTGCCTAAATCATTAGTCAAAATACAAAGATGTCAGTTAGGTTACAACTTTTTAGTTGAAAATGAACCTTTATTAGTCTAAGTACTGCACAACATATTAGGGTCCTGAAGATGGAATCGTGAAAAGAAAAAGTCTGCAATGAAGCTTCTAAGATTACATAAAAGACCTTGGCCACCGAGGGACGAGGCCTTACCTGCCGGAGTCATTACCATAGCGTTCACCAAACCCTTTAGCAGTGGAAAACTCCTCTTTAGAAGAAGTAAGCCCATCATCATTGCAAATTGGCTTGCCGGATAAGTCAACTAAGTCTTGGGACTTTGCTCTTTGCTTGTCAAGGTCAAGGCAATCCAAGCTAGCATCTCTCAAAATCTGGATCTGTGTGATCTGGGGATTTTGAGCCTTTGGCAGATCACTCTGCTTCTTCTTAAATTTTTATCTCTCTATTAAGGTGTTAATTTTCCTCTTTAGCCAGTTTATCTCATCCTAAGGCATCAAAATAGAGGAAATAAAGGGACAGGGGTCAATACAATGGCACGATCTCGGAAAGCAAATGCGCTCTGTCACCTCAGTCTTCTTTTACATAAAATCCTTGATAAGGCAGACTTGCGAGGCATTCTCTCACCATAGAACTTCTGCCTTATTAGACCAATAAACGGCATCCTCCAGTTAGTTCTCCATTTTGTTCGATACCACCTCCTACTTGTTGTTCTCGAGTTTGTAGAACCTATGGGCTAGCGCCTTAGCCAAAAAAGATTGATATCAAACAAAGGTCAATGCTTCTTCAAGTTTGTCACATTTCAATTGGAGACTCTCTCTCTCTCTTTCAGAAGTTGTTGCAGACCCTCAACATCTAATACGCTAGCCTGGGGCAAAGAAGAAAAAATCAAAAATGAAAACAAAATGACATCCTCAAAGATTGATCTTGGGCATATTTATACGACTAAACTCTGTATTTTCAATCCTTCGGGAGTATAGTTAAGGATAATAGTAATGTATTCACGCATGTTTTGAGTTAATTATGTTTGTTTTTCTTTTTTGGATTAATAATTGTGTTGTGACTATTTACAGGTGGATAAGACAAAGATGTCAGCGGGAAGAGCGAGTGAAACTCCGAGTGGGAGTAGGGAAATGTTTGGAGAGAGTTAACATTGATTTGAAAGCACCACCGTGTCACGTTAAGGATTGTTCACATTGAACAACGTGCCACAGTGCATGGGTAGAGGAAGAAAATTATGGAATTTGGACGGCGCAAAACAGTGAGGCTACGTGACAAGTCCGTGTCACGGAGAAGACTTGACGCGTTAAGATCCGTGACACGGAGCTTGGATTTTCAGATATGCCAAGTTCCAGTGAAGGTCCTTGACAGCTCCGTGGCACGGAGCTGAAGCTCCACGTTAGCCTCCGTGCCACGGAGAAAGGAATTCTAGCCTCGCCCCATTTCCAGTGCACCTCCGTGATAGCTCCGTGTCACAGAGCTATTTCACTGTGATGAGCTCCGTGCTAGTTTATCACTGTGAAATTTTATACCTGTATAAATAGAACAGTTAGACTTTTATTTTGCATTATCTGACATTTTGGAAAGAACGTGGGGAACAACAGTTGAATTGAAGAAAATTCTAAGGTTCTTTCTCTTATCTTTTCTTCTAAATTTTAATTGTTCTCATGATAAAAACTTGTTTGGAGATGTTTAATCAACAAATGAGTGACTAAATTACCTTATTCTAAGGTTGAGGCTAATTGCACAATTTTATAATTTCATATTATTTTCAGCTGAATTTCTTCTCTTATGAATGGTTGTTCTTCTATTCTTGATTTTCGTTGTTCTAATGTTTGGCCAGCATTGAGATAAATTTATAATCTTAATTTGACTTTGAAAGGAAAATTATTAGGGTATAACTTAGAATAGGGGAATATGTTCTTATCTTTGCTGTAAATCGAAGGTAAGATTGTGTAGGATAGAAATATACCTGCAACGTCATATTCAGTTAACAAGGGGAAAATTTTTTGACTAGCCCTAGGATGAGTTATTGCATCACAGAAATATGTAGTTGCAAGGTTCATAATTGGGTAATTGGCTAGTGGTTCGAGAGACAATAGCCAGACTCTAATATTTCCCAACCATCAACCTGAAAGAGAAGGAAGCTGAAGAATAAGACAAGTTATACATGATTGCATTTCATGCCTTAACCTTAGACTATTCTTGCTGTTGTTTTAATCAACATTCTTAGATTCACTTAGTATTACTTTATATATTGCTATTTATCAAACTCTTAATTCATTGTGTTATTTACATACTTGCCTAGAGTAATTGTGAATACTAAAATAGGAAAAATCACTAAGTTAAAGTCCCTGTGGGTTTGATATCCAGCTTGAAAGAGCCACTTTATTACTTGTACGACCATGTGCACTTGCGTGCTTTTGGGCAACAACAAGTTTTTGGCGCCGTTGTCGAGGACTGATGAAATTAGTGAAATTTTTGAGTTTTAGTTTTTGCAATTTTGTGCAAGTGTTGACAACTTGATCTTAGTTGCTATCCTTGCATGTACTGAGCAATTTCTAAACACTGGCAAGGAATAAGGAATTGGTGGACCCATTTTTGGAGCCGTAAAGACAGTTTCATTTACAAAGGAGAGAAGCTCTAGAAAGGAAATTGCAATTGTTACAGAGGGAAATTCTGGAACGACAACAACATCCACCAGTTGGGCAGGCGGAGTTAGTGCCTGAAGTGATGGCAACAAGACCAGTATGCGAGGTGGCAATCCCACACGTGAATAATGTGACCTCTAGCATCTGCAGGCCGGAGCCAGGAGGTAGATTTGAGCTGAAACAGAACATGGTATAGGTTCTGCATACTAGCGGACAATTTACAGGTCTCCCTCATGAAGACCCGCAACAGCACCAACAAAATTTTCTGGAGATCAGTGAAACATATATCCCCACAGTGGTATCATCAGATTATGTGAGGCTTACATTGTTCCTATTTTCCTTGCTGGTGGAAGGGAAGAGGTGGTTAAAGGCAGAACCACCTAACTCTGTTACCACATGGGATAACCTGACAAAGAAATTCTTAATCAGGTTCTTTCCTTCGGGGAAGACAGCAAGGCTTAGAAGTCAGATTCTAAGTTTCAAACAGAGAGATGGTAAGAACCTCTACCAAGCATGGGAGAGGTTCAAGTCGATGCTGAGAGATTGTCCTCACCGCCACCAGTCAAATGATGTGTTGGTGAATACTTTTATAGAAGGCTTGGAACCTCATACCAAAAATCCTGTTAGACTCTGCAACTGGTGGGCAAGCTTTGGAAAAGATGTATAAGAAGTTGTATACACTATTGAACTGTATTTTACAAGGCAGCCCAAAATGGAGTACAGACACAACCCGAGGTGTGGTGAAGAAAGCGACAGGTGTCTTGGAGGTAGACGGACTCACTTGCTACATAGATAGCTGCATTACAGAAGCAGATGAACACTTATTTCAGTAACATGAGCTTGGGGCAGCCACAAGCTCCAGTCAATGCAGTCCAGCAAGTGTGGTGTGAAGTTTGTGGTAGCAGTAAGCACTCAGCTAATACATGTGGTGCTAATCCAGACTCAGTTTACTTTGTTGGGAATGCGCAAAGGGGCAACAATCAGCAGTATGACAACAATTACAACCCCAACTGGAGAAACCATCCAAATTTTTCATGGAGCAATAATAGTCACCAAGGGCAAAGCTCAAATTAGGGTCTGCATAGAAACCAAGGGGCACATCAGAATTTCCACCCTCAATTTAGAGGGAATAATGCACCTACTCAGTCCAACAACATTGAGGATATGTTGAAAACCATTATAGCCAACCAAGCTCAGATACAAGTTGATCAAGTAAACTTGACAGCTGACATGAACAATCAATAGTTGGCTACAAAGGCTTTGGAGATTCAGCTTGGACAGTTAGCTGGGGCATAGAATACCAGACCTCGAGGCGGGTTGCCAAGTGATACAGACACCAAACTCAAGCTGGTAAATGTTGTCACCACCAGGAGTGGAAAACAACCAAAGGAGTTGGTGCCCGAAAAGCCAGCACACCAAGCTGTAACAACAGAGGAGGCCGAAGAGAATGATAAGGAAATGGGGAGTGGAAAGCCAACAGAAACTGAGAAGTCACCACCACCACCCCCATTCCCCCATAGATTGAGGAAGAACAAGGAAGAAGCATGCTTCAAGAAATTTATGGAAGTATTGAAGCAGGTACACATTAATCTTCTTTGGTAGATGTTTTGCAGGGAATTGTAAGTATGCCAAGTACATAAAGGATGTCGTGGCAAATAAGAGCAGACTGATGGAATATGCCATAGTTACACTTACTGAGGAGTGCACCTCTCGGATACAAAATAGATTACCTACAAAGCTCAAAGATTCGAGAAGTTTTACTATCCAGATCACTATTGGGCAGCCCATTAGAGCTCGTGGTTTATGTGATCTAGGAGCGATCATTAACTTGATGCCTACCTTTGTTTTCAAGAAGTTGGGTTTGGGTAGTCCAAGACCCACCATGGTAATTTTACAGCTAGCTGACAGTTCATTGGCGAGGCCAGATGGAATCGTGGAGGATGTGCTAGTGCAAGTGGACTCCCTTATTTTTTTTGGCAGATTTCATAATCCTTGATTTTGAGCCAGACTCGGAAGTCTCATTTATTTTGGGACGTCCCTTTTTGGCAACCGAACAAGCTCTAATTGATGTAGCTGCGGGGAAACTAACCATGAGAGCCCATGATAAGGTAGAAGTATTTGATGTCTACAAAGCCATGAAGCTACCTGCTATTTATGAAGAGCTATCCGCCATCACTGTTGTTGAACAAGAGTCCACACATCAGCTTATTAGCCCAAATGATCCCCTGGAAAGGGCATTGGTGGGACATGATCAGTTTGGGGATGTTGCCATGTATGAAATGGTGCAATCTTTGAATGAGACCAAAATTTTCTTTCAAAAGCAGGAGTTCGAGCCTTTGCAGCGGTCCTTAGAGCCTCCACCCAAGTCATCAATCAAGGAGGCACCCAAATTAGAGCTAAAAGCATTGCCTCCACAACTTCAGTATGTATTTTTGGGAGAAGCTGACACATTGCAGGTCATTATTTCATCAGAACTAGCAGATTCACAGGTTCAAAAAGTATTAGTGGTTCTAAAAGGAGAAAGAGAGCCATAGGATGGCAAATGACTAAAAAGCATTAGTGGAATCAGTCTGGCTTTCTGCATATATTGATGGAGGAAGGGTCCAAGCCAATTGTACAACATCAAAGGAGGTTGAATCCGATAATGAAAGATGTAGTGAGAAAGGAGGTGATTAAGTGGCTAGATGCCGGAGTGGTATATCCGATCTCTGACAGTAAGTGGGTCAGCTCGGTTCAATGTATCCCAAAGAAAGGGGGCATGACCATTGTCACTAATGAGAAGAATGAGTTGATTCCCACTCGCACAGTCACAGGTTGGAGGATTTGCATAAATTATAGGAAATTAAATGAGGCCACCCAAAAGGATCACTATCCCATACCATTCATCGACCAAATGTTGGATAGACTTGCAGGTCAGGAGTATTATTGCTTTCTGGATGGCTATTCTGGCTAAAATCAAATAGCTATAGCCCAGAAGATCAGGAGAAGACCACATTTACCTGTCCTTATGGGACATACGCCTTCAAGCATATGCCCTTTGGGTTATGCAATGCACCAGCCACCTTCCAATGATGCATGATGGCTATATTTCATGACATGGTGGAAGACTATGTTGAGCTATTTATGGATGATTTCTCTGTTTTTGGTAACTTGTTTGCTGTATGTTTGTAGAATTTAGACAGGGTCTTGGCTAGGTGTGAAGATACAAACCAGGTGCTAAATTGGGAGAAGTGTCACTTTTTAGTAAAGGAAGGCATTGTTCTTGGACACAAAGTGTCACAAAGAGGCTTGAAGGTTGATCATGCAAAGGTTGAGGTGATTGAGAAGTTGCCACCACTAGTGTCTACTAAGGGTGTTCACAATTTCTTGGGACATGCTGGGTTTTATAGACGGATCATTTGGGATTTCTCAAAGATCTCTAGACCGATGTGCCAACTACTAGAAAAAGATGTGAAGTTTGAGTTTGGGGCATAATGTGTTAAAGCTATTGAGGAGCTGAAGAATAAGCTGGTGGAAACTCCCATTCTCATTGCTCCCGACTGGGAACGCCCATTTGAGCTGATGTGCGACGCCAGTGATGTGGCTGTGGGTGCAGTATTGGGGTAGAGGAGGGAAAAGATTTTTCACTCCATATACTATGCATATAAAATGCTAGATGTTGCTCAAACGAATTATACAGTCACAGAGGAGGAGATGTTGGCACTTTTTTATGCATTTAACAAGTTCAGGTCCTATCTGGTTGGGACGAAGGTGGTGGTACACACGGACCATGCTGCAATCCGATACTTATTCAGCAAGAAAGATGCAAAGTCCAGGTTAATTAGGTGGATATTATTGCTGCAAGAGTTTGACTTGGAAATCCTAGACAAGAAGGGCAGTGAGAATCAGGTAGTAGATCACCTGTCACGACTAGAGGACAGGTCACATGTGAATAAGGTTGGCACATTCGAGAAGAGTTCCCTGATGAACAACTCTTGGCACTGAGTGAGGCAGAACTTTCTTGGTATGCAAATATAGTAAACCTGATAGTAAGTGGAGTGTACTCACTAGAGGCAACCGCTTAACAAAGAAAGAAGTTGAAGCATGAGTCCCGGTACTATATGTTGGATGAGCCTTATCTATTCAAGCAAGGGCCAGATCAAGTGATGAGACGATGCATTCCAGAGATTCAGGTAGTTGAAGTGTTGAGAAGCTGTCATTCCTCGTCGTATGGCGGTCATCACGGAGGAGAGCGTACTGCTCATACAGTGCTTCATTCCAGTTTCTCTTGTCCAACTTTATTCAAGGATGCAGCAGCATATGCCAAGTCTTGTGATCAATGCCAGAGAACAGGGACAATTAGCAGGAAACACGAGATGCTGTTGCATAACATCTTGGAAGTCGAGGTGTTCGGCGTATGGGGGATAGATTTCATGAGGCCCTTTCCACCGCCGCTTGGTAATCAATATATTCTGGTAGCGGTATATTATGTTTCCAAATGGGTTGAGGCTGCAACTTTTCCCACTAATGATGCCAAGGTAGTGGCCAAGTTTGTGAAGAAGTAGATTTTTACCAGGTTTGGAACCCCTCGAGCTAATATTAGCGATGGAGGTTCACACTTTGTTAATACCTAGTTCCAGAATTTATTGGCTAAATATGGAGTTCGCCATAAGTTGGCTACAACATATCACCCTCAAACTAGCGAGCAGGTAGAAGTATCAAACAGGGAAGTCAAGCATATTCTACACAAAACTATGCATGCTCAACGAAAGGATTGAGCAAGAAAATTATATGATGCTTTGTGGGCGTATAGGACTGCTTATAAGACTCCAATTGGGACTTCACCTTATCGGTTAGTTTATGGGAAGGCCTGTCACTTGCCTGTGGACCTTGAACATCAGGCACACTAGGCCGTGCGGAAGCTGAACATGGATCTCGAGTTAGCTAGGAAAAAGCGATTGTTGCAATTATGTGAACTGGATGAGTTTCATTGGCATGCATATGAGAGTGCTAAGTTGTACAAAGAAAAAACTAAAAGGTGGCATGACAAGCATATAGTGCCTCGAATTTTCGAGCCTGGGCAGAGGGTGTTGCTATTCTACTCCAGGTTGAAGTTATTCCTAGGGAAGTTGAGGTATAAGTGGTATGGACCATTTGAGGTAGCGAGGATGACCCGATACGGGGCGGTTGAATTGTGGCATGAAGATAAAAGTGCCACATTCTTGGTAAATGGTCAGAGGTGTAAGCACTACTGGGGTGAGGGCGTAAATCGAGAGAAGACATCTATCACCTTATCTGATGAATGAAAGTGAGTTGGGTCGTGTCGTGACGGTAAATCATGCGCTGCACGGGGGGCAACCCGTGAATGTAATGTAATAGTTAGGATTTACTTTTGAATTAAAAAAAAGTCGTGCCACGACTAAAACTACGGCGCTGGGTGGAAGGCAACCCACTATTTTCTAACTCATTGGTGTTTTTGGATGATTTTCAAGATGTTATAGAGCTAAAACAAAATTTAAGGACGGACGTGCAAAAGTAAGTGTTGGGGAAAATAAGGCTCAAAATAGTGAGCCTGCACGTTGGCTCCGTGTCATGGAGCTGAAGCTCCGCGATAGCCTTCGTGCCAATTTGAGGTGTATTTTGTGACGGGTTCACTTAAATAATCGGGTCGACCCGTCCAAAATTCTTTCCTTTTAACCCCAAAATCAACATTTCAGCCCTATTTTTCTCATTCCCTCCGCGACAAAACCCCAGTCCCCCTCCCCTCTTGAGCGTGCCACGGCTGTACCTTGAAGAATCATCCCTTTCTCTTCAAAACTATGATTCACAGGTAAGTTTTTGTTTTCCTCATGAAATTTCTTGGAAAGAACATATAGGTAAGTAAAGGTAAACCCTAAGTCATGTGCAATAGGTGAAAACAAGTGTGTGTTGCGAAATTATGATATTCATGATGATATTTGATTTTTTGCACTTGGTAATAGCATGATTTCTTGACTTTGGCATAGAAATTAAGTGTGGGGTGTTTGAAGGATTGAGGGAAGATGCAAAAGGGGAAGCGAAAACAAAAAGAGGGAATTCATGCCTAAATTCTGTTGTTAGTTGTGGAAGATGCTACATATCACATTTTGCCTAAGCTCTGCTGTGAAAAATGTTATCCTCTGTAAGTGCGGGCATGTAAGAACAAAGGGTAAGTGTTCTTAAGTGCCACGGAGCTGTCGTGGACCTTCACTGGAACTTGGCATATCTGGAAATAAAAGCTCCGTGACGCGCCAAGTCTTCTCCAAGACACGGACTTGTCGCGTAGCCTCACTGTTTTGCGCCTTCCAAATTCCATAATTTTCTTCCTCTACCCATGCATTGTGGCACGTTGTTCAATGCAAACAATCCTTAACGTGAAACGGTGGTAAACTTTCAACTCAATGTTAACTCTCTCCAAACATTTACCTACGCCCACTCGGAGTTTCACTCGCTCTTCCCGCTGACATCTTTGTCTTATCCACCTGCAAATAGTCACAACACAATTATTAATTCGAAAAAGAAAAACAAACATAATTAACTCAAAACATTCGTGAATACATCACTATTATCCTTAAGTAGACTCCCGAAGGATTGAAAATATGGAGTTTGGTCGTATAAATACGCCCAAAATCACCACCCCACACTTATAACCTTGTTCGTCCTCGGACAAGCTTTTAGTATCCTCGACATGATTTCAACAACATTACCATCATTAGAGGACCAAGGTAACTCACACGTAGTTGTGCTAAACACTTTAATTATGGAGTACAATTCACTTCATCAAGCATGGTCTTCACTAACCATTTTCATGAGCAGAATCACACAAGCCCTAATAAATAACTTTTCAACCGAAAATCTAGCCAACATGTCTGAATCATAATAGTGAGGTATTAGCTTAACCAAAAGTCCACCATTATGTGCCCTCACTTATGTACAATGTTCCTACTGCCATGAAATCAAGATAATCACAATGAAGCACATTATATAACTGAATCGCTCACACTCCAAGGACTATTAGAAGAAAATCTAATGCATCATGAATTTGCCTATAGTGTACTACTCAACTGAGCATAACATCACTTATAGGATCAAAAGGGATTTTTTCGAATTGTAATGTCGGTTAAGGGACTGGTAGGATTATTTAGGTTGTAGTGACTCTTATCCCTATGCACTTTAAGACAATTACACATTTTTTTTCAGCACTCTACTTCTTTCGCCTTTCACTCTACCTCCTTTCAAATTGTCATCATAGATGTACGGAGTATGTACCCTTGGCTTAAACTCATAAATATACTATATACATGTGTATAAGTATATACATCACAATTTTTTTTGTATATATACATGTATATATCTTATGCCTAACAAATGAAGTACACACACCACTTCTTCCCCCCTTTACTCTTCCCATGTTCTTTTGATAATCTCTTTTAAATTATTGTCTCTATAAAGTGCAATAGATCTATTTGGATCAAAGTGACATTGAGGCCATTTGAACAAATGGGGTAAGGCTCCTTAGTGAGGTTGTTAGGCTCAAATGGGGCTCACTAGGGACAATCATCAAGGTCAGGAACAATGAATGAGATGGTTCAACTAACTCAGTTCATAAAGAAGTGCCTTAATCATATCCGCTAAGCTTAATGTCACTGTCACACCCCACCTTGGGGGGGGGTATGACTGGCACCTGGTGCCCTACTAAGACCTGACCTGCTAGACTGTTAAGCCTGGGCGCATCTGGCGCCTGACTGGCTCTAACTCACATTTCTAGAAACAAAGGGCTATATAACGGCTGTAAATACAGCCCCCGGCCCATTGGCCTATAGCCTTCTGTACCTGTATTAGCAGCTAACCAGAAACATAGTAATTTAGGGAAACCTATACGGGCCGACAAGGCCACCATGCTGTCTAGTTATCTGCAACTTAATCATAAAGCACAAAAAGAAGCTACGTGACCGGCAAGGTCACCACTACTGACAATTATGGCCCCACACGACCATCACAGAAGTAAGAAAGAGTAAAGACAACTATACAACTGCGCGGCCCCACACGACCGGCTCATCTGACCACAGGGATTTCATACAGACTGCAAGCCTCTAGGAATAGTAATAAAACTGATCGGGACAGGGCCCCGACCTACCCATACTATATACAACAAAAGGAACTGAACTACACCTCTGAAATTCAGCCTCCGGATGACTGGAGCTGAATACTCAACCGCTGACAGGGAGTCACGTAGAATCGCCTGCTCGTCTAGGAGTTCCTGCAGGCAAGTAATGCAGCGCCCCACTGGGCGTCAGTACCGCTGGTACTAAGTATGTAAAGCAACTGAAATAATATAACTGAAACAACATCTGAAAGCATTAATATGACTGATGAAGCTGAAGTAGGAGGAATAACTTAACTGTCTGATGATGTAGATCGTACCTGTTCTTACTGATACCGAAGGAAGTAGGAATCATACCTGGAGGCGTATCATTCTACTACCAACCCACTCGCGTCTAATACAATATAGCATAGCATACATAACATAACATAGCACACACAAACCTTACCCGGCCCCCATAAGCCGGGAGGTACAATCAACACAGAATCTATGCCCCTACCCCGGTCATCCCATCTCCTATAGTGGCTGTAAGCATCCTGCCTGTCCCTGGGTATGCACTTGGGCTCGCTGAGCCCCTGACTATAACTGTATCTGAGTCCGAAGGACTCTAAATCAACACCCCGGGCGTACCCGCTCGACGGGGGTGTATAAGGGCCGACCAAGGCACAATATGGGGAAACTGGCATCCCATCTTCGTCCCCTTGCGGGACGGCATATCACCCCGTAGAGCGACGTATCCTCGTCCTCTGGCGGACGAGTCGATACATCTATTAACCCTGGGCGGTCAGGGATGCTAGGTAATCCAACCCCAATCAATACAACGGTCTCAACTAGTCATGCTGTCTGTGTATCTCATAAGCTACGACTAACAGGTGTAAGGTATCATATAAATCACATACTGAGCTAATAATAGTAATCTGTAAGTGTATGATACATGCTGAGACAGGTAAGTATAAATATGAATATAGCCTCCTGTCAAACTGTACTGGGGCAAAGGTTATACAAGAAGGTGTTTCTGCTGAAAGCTATACTGTTTACTGAGTTTCTGTATTAACATGATTTCCTATTTCTAACATGCTTTCTAAACTTTATTTAGTTACTATTCTATGTCTGGAATGCTTTACGGATACTGTAATACTTCACGAGGCTTCAGCTAAACACAACAATATCTTAACATGGCATATTACATCATATACTGAATATACTGGGCAATCTTAATCACTTACGTCCGAATTTATATCACGCGGATAGATATCGTACACATTACAACCCGAAACTTCTCGTATTGCACCAATATTCAAAATAACACGATAATCGATTTCTAAACATGCTACTGGTCTGCAAATTACTATACTGCTTCGAGGTTACTCAACTTGCCGAGGAAACTTAACTTTATATACCTTATCTTTGAATATCCGTCCGTCGGACGAGGCTCGGCCGGTACTTCAACTATTTTCTCCCAACTGCATTCATAAATACGTCAATCAATACTAAATACAACTTTATTTCAAAAGGCAACGTCACTTTCGATATAGTTTATAGCCTAAACTTAGGCTTATCGAAAGACGGTCGAAAACTCGCTATTTTTCAGCAGCCCAGGAGGGAGAAGTATTCACTTCTCAGCTAGGAACACATAGACATTAATTTAGAGCAATTCTACTTACTTTAGTTCGGTGGCTCGCCGATTCGTCGGCCGTATTTCCTGAAACTAACTCCGTAGAAATGCTCTCTGCTGCTAAATACCTTGGTATCTAGGATTAATTTGGGTTTGGGCAGCGTTTGGCAGCGTAATCGGACGACAATTTATAATCTCCCTTCGTTTTCCCTCTGTTCACTACGTTCTCTGGAAGTTATCAAGTAATGAAATGATTTTTAACCGAAGTGGAGGCTTATATACTTGGGCCTGAACCTGGGCAACGTGTCACGGAGCCATCGCGGAGGCCTCACCTCCGTGACACGCTGCCATCGCGGAGGGGCTCTGCCTCGGCTCCTCCCGCGATGGTTCGACGGGTTTCTCGTCCGATCTTTTCCCGGGCCTTTCCCTAGCACGCATGGCTTTCAAATATGCTTAACCAACGTGCGAATAGGTCATCTAAGTGTCGGGAATTCTACGGGGTATAACATTCTCCCCCCCTTAGGAACATTCGTCCTCGAATGTATACTGTTATCTAGAGGACTGCTTACTTTACTTTCTGGAAAAATTTTGGCAGAGTTTCCCCTGTAATATGGACTATCGCAAAAACCTGAAATGCAGAAAACTCCAACACAGGCACCGCACACAATATTCCAAGATTCACTAAACAACTAAATATCACTTCTTTCTTTATCATTTACAAACATACAATCATAAGATACTGTATAAGTAATGATACGGACATACCTGTCGTCTGACTAGGCCTGAAATAGGTGAGGATATCTGATTTTCATGTCTTCTTCAGCCTCCCACGTCATTTCTTTCCGATTTCTATTACGCCACAATACCTTGACAGATGCAACGTCTTTAGTTCTCAGCCTGCGAATCTGTCTGTCTAAAATGGCTACGGGAACCTCTTCATAGGCTAACTCCTCTGTGACCTGAACATCCTGGACAGGAACTACTGTAGAAGGGTCCCCTACGAACCTTCTTAACATAGAAACATGGAATACTGGGTGAACAGATGCTAATTCTGGAGGTAAGTTTAACTCATATGCCACGCGGCCTATTCTTCGCCGAATCTGATACGGCCCAATGAATCTTGGGCTAAGCTTGCCTTTCTTGCCAAACCTCATTACCCCTTTCATCGGGGACACTTTCAGATATACCCAGTTGTTTACCGAAAATTCTAGATTTCTGCGCCGTCTATCTGCGTATGACTTCTGGTGGCTCTGAGCGGTCAGTAAACGTTCTCGGATAAGCTTTATCTTTTCCTCGGACTGCCGAACAATGTCTGGGCCAACTAATACTGATTCTTCTATCTCAAACTAGCCCACCGGCGATCTACATTTCTGCCCGTACAATGCCTCGAAAGGCGCCATCTGAATAGCTGAATGGTAGCTGTTATTATAAGCAAATTCGATTAACGAAAGATGTTCATCCCAGCTACCCCCAAAATCTAACACACACGCTCGTAGCATATCTTCGAGCGTCTGAATTGTACGTTCAGCTTTCCCGTCTGTCTGAGGATGGAATGCTGTACTCAAATTAATCTGCGTCCCCAGACCTTTCTGAAATGACTGCCAGAACCTACCTGTAAACTGTGCCCCTCTGTCTGAAATAATAGATGCCGGCACTCCATGCAATCTAACTATTTCTCTGATATACAATTCGGCATAATCCTCAGCTGAGAAGGTAGCCCTTACTGGCAGGAAATGAGCGGATTTTGTCAGCCTATCAACTATCACCCAAATGGAATCATTTCTGCGTCTAGTACGGGGTAACCCTGTTACGAAATCCATATTTATTGCTTCCCATTTCCACATAGGTATCATTATCTCTTGCGTCAAACCACCCGGCTTCTGGTGCTCTGCTTTCACCTGCTGACAATTAGCACATCTAGATACAAATTCAGCTACCTCAGTTTTCATACCTGGCCACCAGTAAATGTCTCTGATGTCGTGGTACATTTTCGTCGCCCCTGGATGAAGGGAATAGCGAGCGTAATGTACCTCATGCATAATCTGCCCACGAAGGCCTGAGACATTCGGGACACAAAGGCGGCCCTTACAGCGTAGCACACCATCCTCGGTTATCTGAAAATCTGGTTCCTTACCCTTCTGAACTCTATCTCTGAGCTGGACTAAATCGGGATCCTCATACTGTCGTTCCTTTACCTCTGCAACTAATGACGACACTGCCGAATTTTGAATTACGGCCCCATTATTTTCTGTTTCCATTACTCGAACGGCTAGTCTAGCTAACTGATGAATTTCTTTAGCTAATTTCTGTCTCTCGGGTCGCAGATACGCCAAAGTCCCCATTGACTTACGGCTCAGGGCGTCTGCCACAACATTGGCTTTTCCCGGATGGTACAGGATGTTCACATCATAATCCTTCAACAATTCTAACTAGCGACGTTGCCGCAGATTCAACTCCCTCTGAGTAAAAATGTACTGCAAGCTCTTATGATCTGTATATATATCAACATGGACGTCGTACAGGTAATGCCTCCACATCTTCAAGGCATGAATTACTGCGGCCAATTCTAGATCATGGGTGGGGTAATTCTTTTCGTGCTTCTTCAACTGTCTGGAAGCATATGCAATTACTCTACCATGCTGCATCAACACACAACCCAACCCGATACCTGACGCGTCACAGTAAACTGAATACCCTTCTGTGCCTTCCGGCAGTGCTAATACTGGGGCGGAGGTTAATCTGTCTTTCAGTTCCTGGAAACTCTGCTCGCATGCCTCCGTCCACTGGAACTTTGCTGCCTTCTGTGTCAATTTGGTTAAAGATGCTGCAATGGTTGAGAATCCCTCAACGAACCTCCGATAATATCCTGCCAACCCCAGAAAGCTACGAACTTCAGTCGGGGTGGTAGGCCTAGGCCATGACTTAACTGCTTCTATCTTCTGCTTGTCTACCTGTATACCAGCGTCTGAAACAATATGCCCTAAAAAGGCTACTGAGTTAAGCCAGAATTCACATTTCAAAAATTTTGCG
The DNA here is from genome assembly GCA_035772735.1 of Datura wrightii. Lineage (NCBI taxonomy): Eukaryota > Viridiplantae > Streptophyta > Magnoliopsida > Solanales > Solanaceae > Datura > Datura wrightii. The sequence continues at coordinate 9,880,614 of JASDFA010000009.1, forward strand.
TACAACTGGCGGTCCCTGAGAATCTGGAGCACTGTACGCAAATGAGTCCGGTGATCTGCTTCAGAGCGAGAATACACCAGAATGTCATCAATAAATACTATCACGAACAAGTCCAGGAAAGGTCTAAAAATACTGTTCATCAGGTCCATAAAGACTGCTGGGGCATTCGTTAGCCCGAAGGACATAACCAAAAATTCAAAATGCCCATATCGGGTCCTGAATGCTGTCTTAGGAATATCCCTCTCACGTACTCGGACCTGGTGATAGCCGGACCGCAAGTCAATCTTTGAAAAGTATCTGGCTCCCTGGAGCTGATCAAATAAGTCATCGATTCTGGGAAGCGGATACTTGTTCTTTACTGTAACTTTGTTTAGCTGTCGATAATCTATACACATCCGGAGCGAGCCATCTTTCTTTCTCACGAACAAGACTGGCGCACCCCATGGGGAAGTACTCGGCCTGATAAAACATTTATCTAACAAGTCTTTCAACTGCTCCTTTAATTCTTTGAGTTCTGCAGGAGCCATCCGATAAGGAGGTATTGATATTGGCTGAGTGCCTGGTGACAAATTGATAGCAAAGTCTATTTCCCTTTCTAGGGGAATACCAGGTAACTCATCAGGAAATACATCTGGGAATTCATTTACTACTGGGACAGATTGGAGTGTCGGAGATTCTGCTTGGACATCCTGAACTCTGACCAGATGATAAATACACCCCTTAGATATCAATTTTCTCGCCTGAAGGTAGGAAATTAACCTACCTTTTGGCGTCGCGGTGCTGCCCTTCCACTCCCGTACTGCCTCCCCCGGGAAGTGGAATCGGACCGTTTTGGTCCAACATTCAACGTTAGCAAAACATGGTACTAACCAATCCATACCCATTATGGCATCGAAGTCTATCATTTCTAACTCGACCAGATCTACTGTGGTCTGACAATCAGCAACCTCTACTGTACACCCGCGGTAAATTCGGCTAGCTGTGATAGAGTCACCAACGGGCATAGATACTAGGAAGGGCTGCTGTAATGATTCTGGTACAATACTAAACTTCCGTGCCATAAATGGAGTAATATAGGACAAAGTAGACCCTGGATCAATTAGCACATAAGCAGGGTGTGAGCAGATAGTTAGCACACCTGTCACAACATCAGGCGATGCCTCTGAATCTTGCCTCCCTGGTAAGGCATATGTGCGGCTTGGACCCGCACCTGTACTGGAGGCCCCTGATCTGCCCCGACCCCTGTCTGCTGAAACTGAGGGCCTGCGCCTAGTCGGGGATGCTGTAACTCGCGATCCTGCAGATGCCCTATCCTGTCTGTCCCGGTCCTCACGACCTCTGGCTGGGCAATCTCTCATCAAATGGCCTTCTTGGCCACAAATATAGCATGCGGTGGAACCATACCTGCATGCTCCAGAATGGCGTCGACTGCATATAGGGCAAAGTGGTAGGGTATACCTACTCTGCTCCGCCCTCCTCTGTGACGGTGAGTCTGCCGTCTGCGAACCTCTACCAGCCTCTAACTGCCCTCTACGACTGAATCTACCTCCCTGAGACTGCAGTGGAGGCGGGGGCCTGGGCGGCCTGTCTGACAATCGTGGCCTGGGTCCTCCCCGGGCCTCTCTTTGTAGCTCAGCTGGCCTATCCCGGCGACGCTGCTCCTGATTGACCCTTCTGATCTCCCGATGTCGCTGTCTGATGCCCTCAATATTCTGGGCAAATGCCTGGATTCGGGAAATATCCATGTCCTCTCGCAGTGTGGCCGTGATACAAGTCTCGACATATTCTGGGTTCAACCCCATAATAAAACGGTGCACTCTGGATGCCATGGTATCAACAAAAGCTGGTGCATATCGGGCCAAAGAATCAAACCGCAAGGAATATTCCCGAACATTCATGGCCCCTTGTTCTAGATGTAGGAACTGGTCTACCTGGGCCTGTCGAATCTCCCGCGGCAAATAGTGATCTAGAAAGGCTCCTGAAAAGCTGGACCAGGTGGGAGGGGGAACATCTCTCCCTCGGGACTTCTCCCAGCTTTCATACCATAACACCGCAATATCTCGCCACCGGAATGCGTCCAATTCAACTGACTCAGTAGGTGTATCATGCATAACCCTGAAGATTCTCTGCATCTGATCCAGAAAATCCTGGGGGTCCTCTGTTCGGTCCGTGCCTGTGAACTGTGGGGGATTCAGGGCTAAGAACTCTCGGACCCTCGAACTACCGGGCCCTCCTGAAGATTCTGCAACTGTAGATGGCATTTGCTGACGCTGAGCAGCCATCATCTGTGCTAACAGAACTACAGCACTCCTAACCTCCTGGTCGGAGGGTGTCAATATAGGGGCTGCAGAAGGTAATGTCGCCCCAAGTGGCTCCTGACGTGGTGGAGACTGCTGAGGAGGCTGGGATGAAGCCTCTGTAGGGCCCTCTGATCGAGCTGTCTCCAAATGAGGGGGAGGCATCCTGCTGGTGCCCTCCCCTGCTGCAACGTCTAAGCTCCGACCTGTGACGGGATGGCGCTGGTCTGACATTATCTGTAGCCAAAGAATATGGTAAGATTTTAGGAATTCAACCCTATACTGTACCGCTCTATAGCACGACTGAATCAGAATAAAAGACAACCATCCTATCATGCCTTGCAGCCTCCTACCCATAGTATGTGGTGCACAACACATCCATGGACAGGACTCTACTTAGCACGACTTGCAGACTCCCTGGGATACGACCTGCTCTGATACCAAGTTTGTCACACCCCACCTTGGGGGGGGGGTATGACTGGCACCTGGTGCCCTACTAAGACCTGACCTGCTAGACTGTTAAGCCTGGGCGCATCTGGCGTCTGGCTAGCTCTAACTCACATTTCTGGAAACAAAGGGCTATATAACGGCTGTAAATACAGCCCCCGGCCCATTGGCCTATAGCCTTCTGTACCTGTATTAGCAGCTAACCAGAAACATAGTAATTCAGGGAAACCTATACGGGCCGACAAGGCCACCATGTTGTCTAGTTATCTGCAACTTAATCATAAAGCACAAAAAGAAGCTACGTGACCGGCAAGGTCACCACTACTGACAATTATGGCCCCACACGACCATCACAGAAGTAAGAAAGAGTAAAGACAACTATACAACTGCGCGGCCCCACACGACCGGCTCATCTGACCACAGGGATTTCATACAGACTGCAAGCCTCTAGGAATAGTAATAAAACTGATCGGGACAGGGCCCCGACCTACCCATACTATATACAACAAAAGGAACTGAACTACACCTCTGAAATTCAGCCTCCGGATGACTGGAGCTGAATACTCAACCGCTGACAGGGAGTCACGTAGAATCGCCTGCTCGTCTAGGAGTGCCTGCAGGCAAGTAATGCAGCGCCCCACTGGGCGTTAGTACCGCTGGTACTGAGTATGTAAAGCAACTGAAATAATATAACTGAAAACAACATCTGAAAGCATTAATATGACTGATGAAGCTGAAGTAGGAGGAATAACTTAACTGTCTGATGATGTAGATCGTACATGTTCTTACTGATACCGAAGGAAGTAGGAATCATACCTGGAGGCGTATCATTCTACTACCAACCCACTCGCGTCTAATACAACATAGCATAGCATACATAACATAACATATCACACACAAACCTTACCCGGCCCCCATAAGCCGGGAGGTACAATCAACACAGAATCTATGCCCCTACCCCGGTCATCCCATCTCCTATAGTGGCTGTAAGCATCCTGCCTGTCCCTGGGTATGCACTTGGGCTCGCTGAGCCCCTGACTATAACTGTATCTGAGTCCGAAGGACTCTAAATCAACACCCCGGGCGTACCCGCTCGACGGGGGTGTATAAGGGCCGACCAAGGCACAATATGGGGAAACTGGCATCCCATCTTCGTCCCCTTGCGGGACGGCATATCACTCCGTAGAGCGACGTATCCTCGTCCTCTGGCGGACGAGTCGATACAGCTATTAACCCTGGGAGGTCAGGGATGCTAGGTAATCCAACCCCAATCAATACAACGGTCTCAACTAGTCATGCTGTCTGTGTATCTCATAAGCTACGACTAACAGGTGTAAGGTATCATATAAATCACATACTGAGCTAATAATAGTAATCTGTAAGTGTCTGATACATGCTGAGACAGGTAAGTATAAATATGAATATAGCCTCCTGTCAAACTGTACTGGGGCAAAGGTTATACAAGAAGGTGTTTCTGCTGAAAGCTATACTGTTTACTGAGTTTCTGTATTAACATGATTTCCTATTTCTAACATGCTTTCTAAACTTTATTTAGTTACTATTCTATGTCTGGAATGCTTTACGGATATTGTAATACTTCACGAGGCTTCAGCTAAACACAACAATATCTTAACATGCCATATTACATCATATACTGAATATACTGGGCAATCTTAATCACTTACGTCCGAATCTATATCACGCGGATAGATATCGTACACATTACAACCCGAAACTTCTCGTATTGCACCAATATTCAAAATAACATGATAATCGATTTCTAAACATGCTACTGGTCTGCAAATTACTATACTGCTTCGAGGTTACTCAACTTGCCGAGGAAACTTAACTTTACATACCTTATCTTTGAATATCCATCCGCGGACGAGGCTCGGCCGGTACTTCAACTATTTTCTTCCAACTGCATTCATAAATACGTCAATCAATACTAAATACAACTTTATTTCAAAAGGCAACGTCACTTTCGATATAGTTTATAGCCTAAACTTAGGCTTATCGAAAGACGGTCGAAAACTCGCTATTTTTCAGCGGCCCAGAAGGGAGAAGTATTCACTTCTCAGCTAGGAACACATAGACATTAATTTAGAGCAATTCTACTTACTTTAGTTCGGTGGCTCGCCGATTCGTCGGCCGTATTTCGCGAAACTAACTCCGTAGAAATGCTCTCTGCTGCTAAATACCTTGGTATCTAGGATTAATTTGGGTTTGGGCAGCGTTTGGCAGCGTAATCGGACGATAATTTATAATCTCCCTTCGTTTTCCCTCTGTTCACTATGTTCTCTGGAAGTTATCAAGTAATGAAATGATTTTTAACCGAAGTGGAGGCTTATATACTTGGGCCTGAACCTGGGCAACGTGTCACGGAGCCATCGCGGAGGCCTCACCTCCGTGACACGCTGCCATCGCGGAGGGGCTCTGCCTCGGCTCCTCCCGCGATGGTTCGACGGGTTTCTCGTCCGATCTTTTCCCGGTCCTTTCCCTAGCACGTATGGCTTTCAAATATGCTTAACCAACGTGCGAATAGGTCATCTAAGTGCCGGGAATTCTACGGGGTATAACAGTCACTTTCAGTTTTTCATACATGCAAGGCAAATTCTAGACGTTAGTTTGCAAGAAATAAAATTAGTTCTCACCACACATGGCACAGAGGCTCACTTTTGGTTAGCTTAGACTCCTTTTATGATTTCATCCATATTGAGTGACAAGCACAATTAAGTCTATAATTTTGCAATTTAGAGTTAAACACCACGGCCTATGTGATCCTACCATTTTCTCCTCACCATTTGCTTGTCCAAATGTATATTCCATGAACTCTAACATCTAACCAAGTGAAGTGCTTTAGCCCAATAGTGATGGTTTTATTTTCTATTTTCTAAACGTGACTAAATTCCTTTAAGACGGTCGCCATCCATCTATCATAGGGATCAATCTCTACCTATGACTAAAAAAATTATGTTTGGTTCAAAGGGACTATCCTCGGGAAAAGCATCGAAAACAAAAGCCGAGAAACCCAAAGCATGAAAAATAATCACAAAAAAATTAACATGAAAAATAATCACAAGCAACAGTACACCCTAGGAATAGAGCTTACTAGCTATTACAGACTGAGTACCACATCTTGTTCCTAGCCACAAATTACATGCCATAGAGTCTAATTGTTACCAATTTATACATGCCATAGTCAATGAACCACATAAATAAACAGACACAAAATAACCACCCCACACGTAAACTGGGCACTGTCTCATTGCTTGCAACAAATCAATGTAAAAATAGAGTTAGGGTGTCAAAGACTCCCAGATCAAGTAGTTGGTTCAATTTTCTCAAACGGTGCAAAGGCCTCATCACCAAGGTCCGAGTCATCTCCCTCATCTTCATCTGACTTAATGTCTGAGTCCTCCCGGCGCCTCTCCTCATCAGTGGGTACATCATCGTCTACCGGCTCTACAAATGTTGGGCCAATCCTGCACATGGCTCTAGCATGCTCGTTCATCAGGTAGTCCCTGTCCACTTTCCACAGCTCATCCTCTGTTGCGGGCCATCCCCCAATGCGCAGTTGTATTATTTGTAATCCAAACATCCGTGTTGCATAGCTGTCATCTCGAGCGTGTCACTCGGCTAATGTGAGAACTGACCCATATGTGGTGTCTGGCGCCTTAGTCTTGGTCACATCCACAACCCGCCGTTCTACCCTTGGTTTGTAGTCTAGAGCATCCTCTTCAATGTCATAGCTTCTGAGATAGGTGGTGAGTAGATCGCCAAACCCATACCTGTGCCCTTGATGCAACCTTGCCTTTTTCATGGCAGATATGATCACCGCACCAATATTAATCTCCATATTTTTTATCAAGGCGTATACCAAGAAGACACTATCTCGGGTGACATCAGTCATATGCACCCCGGGAATGGGGCAAGTGCAGACAATCTTCAACCAAACACGGGCCTCCCTGTTCATCTGTGAATAGGGCAATGTTTGGTGGTACCCTTTCTCTTTATGATGCCTCCACCTGGCTGTTGATTGTTGGCCGCATAATGTGTGTCGGATATCAGCATATAATGGGGTGATTTTCAGCTGGCGGAGTGGATGTGGGTCTATTTCAGGTGTCCCCAAGATGGCATTTAAGTGATGTGCCTCAAAGGAAACAAACTGCCCCCAAATCTTAATTGTGTGGTTGTGAAGAGTGGGGTCCCAATTCGCGTAGAATTCCTGCACAATGTGTAAATTACATTCCCTGGGCGCATTAAAGATGAAGTCCATGCCCAAGGTGTGTATCATGTGCAGTATTCGGGGGAACTCTTGTGCCAAACTATCCCGGTCAATTTGCTCCTCCGGGAAGTATTTTGACTCCTTATGCTTTCCATACCACTTTTTATCTTCATCCACCACCCATCTAGTACTGAACCACCTTTTCTAACCCGTGGGAACTGGTGGGGTTGCTGGCACAGCTGCGCCCAGTCGGTACCTTTTTCGGCCTGTGCCGGAGACCGAGACACCTTTTCCCTTGTCCTATCTAGCCGACATTGTTCCTATTCAGCCAAAACCATAGACCAAATCATCAGTAATTAACATGGCTAGCCAACACTAAGGCAGAGCTTCGGTTAGTTACCCCACACTTAGTTTCTAGCGTGGTTTCACTAGCCATAATCATTCGGGTACTCAAAATTCCCTTTCTATACACTTCAATGACTGATTACTCCCACAATTAATCCTGATCACCACTTTGACAAGATAAAGCAAACACAACATTATATAGCATTTTCACTAAATGCGCATTGCATTCAAAACATTATACTTGGCAACTATCTTGTACTACTCACACTTCGTACAGTCAAATAACTCATATCCATGACTCTAGCAATTACATGAAGTTAATACTGCTTTACTCAAACTTCAAGCAGTTGGAAACTTGCACTTAAGAACACTTACCCTTTGTTTTTACATGCCCGCAATTACAGAGGATAACATTTTTCACATCAGAGCTTAGGCAAAATGTGATATGTAGCATCTTGCATAACTAACTGCAGAATTTAGGCATGAATTCCCTACTATTTTTTTTTCACTTCCCCTTTTGCAGCTTCCCTCAATCTTTCAAGCACTCCACACTTAATTTCTATGCCAAAGTCAAGAAGTCATGCTATTATTAAGTGCAAAAAATCAAATATCATCATGTAATATCATAATTTCCCAACACAAACTTGTTTTCACCTATTGCACATGACTTAGGGTTTACCTTTACTTACCTACATGTTCTTGGCAAGAAATTTCATGATAGAAGAGGGAGGAAAACAAAAACTTAACTGTGAATCTAAGTTGTGAAGAGGAAGGGATGATTCTTCAAGGTACAGTCGTGGCACACTCAAAAGGGGAGGGGGACTGGGGTTTCGTCACGAAGGGAATGAGAAAAATGGGGCTGAAAAGTTGATTTTGGGGTTAAAAGGAAAGGATTTTGGATGGATCGACCCGGTTATTTAAGTGAAGCCGTCGCAAAATACACCTCAACGTGGCACAAAGGCTATCGCAGAGCTTCAGCTCCGTGACACGGAGTCAACGCGCAGGCTCACTATTTTGAGCCTTATTTCCACCAACACTTACCTTTGCACGTTCGTCCTTAAATTTTGTTTTAGCTCTATGACATCCTGAAAATCATCCAAAAACACCAATGAGTTAGAAAATAGTGGGTTACCTCCCACCCAGCACCGTAGTTTTAGTCGTGGCACGACTTTTTTAAAATTCAAAAGTAAATCCTCACTATTACATTACATTCACGGGCTGCCCCCGTGCAGCGCATGATTTACCGTCGCGACACGACCCAACTCACTTTCATTCATCAGATAAGGTGATAGACGTCTTCTCTCGATTTACGCCCTCACCCCAATGGTGCTTACACCTCTGACCATTTACCAAGAATGTGACACTTTTATCTTCCTGCCACAATTCAACCGCCCCGTACGGGGTCATCCTCGCTACCTCAAATGGTCCATACCACTTAGACCTCAAATTCCCTAGGAATAACTTCAACCTGGAGTTGAATAGAAACACCCTCTACCCAGGATCGAAGATTCGAGGCACTATATGCTTGTCATGCCACCTTTTAGTTTTTTCTTTGTACAACTTAGCACTCTCATATGCATGCCAATGAAACTCATCCAGCTCACATAATTGCAACAACCGCTTTTTCCCATCTAACTCGGGATCCATGTTCAGCTTTCGCACGACCCAGTATGCCTGATGTTCAAGCTCCACGGGCAAGTGAAAAGCCTTCCCATAAACTAACCGATAAGGTGAAGTACCAATTGGCGTCTTATAAGCAGTTCTATACGCCCACAAAGCATCATCTAATTTTCTTGCTCAATCCTTTCGTTGAGTATTCACAGTTTTTTGTAGAATCTGCTTGACTTTCCTATTTGATACTTCTACCTGCCCACTAGTTTGAGGGTGATATGTGGTAGCCACCTTATGCCGAACTCCATATTTAGCCAATAAATTTCGAAACCAGGTATTAACAAAGTGACAGTTATGTTTAGCCCTAATTTCACTACTTCAGTCATCTTCAGTCCATTTTCTTTACTTCAGTCATTGTCAGTTCTATTTCTTACTTTCAGTCATTTAAAGTTACTGCCTTACATATTCAGTACTTGTGGTACTGAAGCCCTCTTCTGGGGCGCTGCATTACTTGCCTGCAGGTGCAGATAGACGAGGAGCAGGTCCCTCATAGTTCCAGTCAGCTGTACAGAGCCGTCAGCTCCCTTCTTCCGGAGCTTGTGTGATAGAGGTTTAATTCTTTTGTTTGTACAGTATGGGTAGGTCGAGGTCCTGTTCCGACCATCTTATTACTCCTAGAGGCTTGCAGATTGTGTTACTTCCCTGTGGTTAGGTAATATCGGTCGTGTGGGGCCCATATGTATTTTAGATTATGTGTGTTGGTCGTGGGGGGCCCTGTTTAGCTGTTGATTGGCGGCCTTATCGGTCATAGTTCAGTTTAGCATCTGATTTTACTTTCTAGTTATAACTAGATATCATGGTGGCCTTGTCGGCCCGCATAAGACTCCCTATGATTGTTTTTCTGTGGTTAGCTGTTTATTTTCAAAGGTGGTTATAGGCCTTGTCGGTCGGGGGTTGTACTTACAACCGTTATATAGCCCGTTGTTTTCTTGATCCTAGAGTTAGAGTCAGCCTTACACTAGAGGTGCTTAGGCTCAGCCAGCTCAGCAGTTCAAGTCCTAGTAGGGCACCAGGTGCTAGTCATGCCTCCCAAGGTGGGGCGTGACAAGTTAATCCTAACATCATTCGCAATAATTTACACACGTAATACTCAAATATATGTTAATATTCCGAGAGACTTTCACAATGAAACAAGCTGGGGGGAGCAGCAAAGAATGTTTGGTGAGAAAAAAATTTCCATTCATGAGAAGGATGAATACTTTTAGAATTGCTAGATTAGAGAGCGCTCTAAACTAACAACATCATTCTCAAATAATGTAAATAGGTTATACAAAGGTAATACTTAAGTACATAACTACATATTAACATTCCTCAAAGTTTCTTTCAAGTTTTGATTCAAAAATCTCTTTTTTTACTCACTGATACAGATATTTTATCCCAAAACTTATCTTATAATTAAGTTTAGTTCTTCACCTATATCTCAGTAACTTACTTCCTTACTTTCTCATTTAAATGACTAATATGTCCGAGTGGAGTGGGGGGAAACTAAAGACTCAAGGACGAGCGGAGTCGAGGCGGAAACTGAAGACTCGAGGAAGATTTGCCTCGTTCACTGCCCCAAAACAGGTCGGTATCCCCTTTCATTCTCCTATAATTTTCCTTATATATATGTATGAATGTATGTATGTACGTATGTATGTATATATATACACATACACGAAGGTGAACATGTGAGAGTTTGGAATGCTTTGCCTAAATTACTACAACTTGTATTATATGTGTTATATGTTAAATATCTTATATTTTATTTTTAGTTTTAGGAGTAAATAGTTGTTGCTTCGTTTTTCCTATAATTTGCTCAAGTTCATATTCTTTGAATCTATTTGCCCTTTGTATATTCTACAAATCAGTTCACCATTTGTATTTCTGACTTATCGCGTATGTGGATAATCATGTCATCCATCCTAAATTCTGCCTTCTTTAATCATGAAGGCAGAATCCCATTTTTCTTGTTATTGATTCCTTAAGGTGCTTAGATAGCTTCTTAATTATTTGTTACTTCTGATGAGTAACTCAAAAGAGGGTAGATTAACTGCTCCTACTATTCTTCTTGTTAAGTATTCGTGTGTGTTCAAAGTCATTCGATAAAAGTAGAATAAATGCTAATCTGAGTTTCAAGTTTGGAATATGTAAATATAGTTATTCATTCATCTTTGAAATGTTGGATATGCGTGAGTTATGCAACTCATTACTTAGTGACAATTGGATTAAGATAAACAAGGGAATATGTATAAGTTCATGTACATGATTACCTCTCTCCCTTCTTTAGAGATTCATTTTTTATTTAAAAGGGGTTGTCTGTCTTTCCATAGTTTTACGGGTGCTTACACGTTTTATTGGAGAAAGTGTGAAATAGAAAAGTATGTAGTGAATATAAACAAGATTTATTTCAGCTATAAGTTATTTGTTTTCTGGCCAACAGATTTCTATCTCTGTGTTGATGGTTTATTTATTTATTTATTTTTTTGCTTAATTTCATCAAGTTAGTTTAAAGTTTCATTTTTAGCCACCCTTTTTTAAGAATACACATAAATCACGCATAGGATTTATTTCATTTGAAATTATATCTTTAAGCTTATCAACTTGGAAAATAGGATCATGGAATTTACTTAAAGGGAGAATTTGAAATCTTTTACTCCTCTATGTCTTGAGTAAAGGTATGTGTGGGCCTTTTTCTTTTGTGGCATACATGTGCTTTTGATTAATGTATTTCCTCTCCTAGTAGTGATATGGCTAGAATAAATTGATTACTCCCGGTTAAGATACATTTGATACATTACTGTCCATTATTCTCCTTCATCATAATTCTTTTTCTTCTACAAGTTAATATAGTTTTAAGGTAGCTAGTTTTTTTTTTTTAATTAGCTTCTACAAGTTAATACTTTAGTTATATATTATAGGAGGCAGCATATAAATGACTATCTTCGTGTCTGTAAACTTTTAAGACAGGGAACGGAGGAGGATGAGGTAAATAGAGATAAAACATGGGGAGGTGGTTGCTACCATCTCCTCCTTTCCTCCTCCTAGAAAGAAACTAACACAATTATATAGTAAGTAAAAAGTTTCAATTATTTTTGAAGATACAACTTTGTCTTAGAAGAGAAAACACTTATTTTGAATATATTTCACCATACCTCTCAATTGAATTTTTGAAACGCAATCAGACACATAACTCAAAGTGTCGACCATTTCATTTTTTTTTTTGTATTTTAGTTAACAATTATATATTGAAACTTGACAATGACCCATTTTTTATTTAAGTTGTGATAAGTTATGTGGGCTTCTCTGTGTCAAGTATGTGAACTGATATGTTGGAAATGGGATAAATAATAGATGTTTATTAATTGATTTAGGAAGGTGCTATTTGACTGGTTCTAGCATATCTTGTCTTAGACTAATCTCGAAGAATAAAAATACTAAAATGTACTTATATTTTCTTGTAAAAATCATGCATTAAAAATTGCTCTAACTAGATCTTTTCAAAAGCATTTTACAGGTTTTTAAGACTTAATTTACAAATCAAGATGCAAGTCGTAAAGACTTCCTACAATTCTATTATATTGCGGATTGAGATTAAGAAAAAGTAGAGACCTTTCTTAAGAGCTAGTGATTGGCCTAAAGACTAGTTTCTTTAATTTGAAATGCGTTTACTATCATGGTTTGTATTTATTCCTTGACATATTATAGGGCAAGCTGTATATTTGTAGCAGCAGCATGTTTTTATAATGATTATGATTTTAGCTCATGTTTATTTTATTGTTGGTATGCAATTTACTAGTTTCTTTTATTGTGGAAAACAGATAGATTAAGAAAAATTTATTGTAAGTTCACATATAGGATGTTATATTCTATTTTTTTAAGAGAAACTAAGATAACAAATTCAAGTGCCGAATGTTGTACTGATTGCAGCAATGAGAAGTTTTATATTTTTTTTTTAAATGAAAAACAACAATTAGTGGCGCCACAAAGTTGCCACTGAAAATATAATAACCATGTAAGAGTTTATATTTTGTGACGAGCAGGTCGCCACTGATAGTATTTTGGTGAGACACCATTTGCCACTGAACGTATTATTTTAACTGGCGACGTTATTAGAAGACTTTCTTAGGCAAACTTTTGTGATGACTTTTTTATATATGGTGGTGCTAAAGATTGCCGCTAAAGTAACCTTTTGTGGCGACTCTTATTGTCGCCAGAAAAAACTTTTAGTTATGGACTTAATCCCTACGACCCTAATGTCGCTCAAAACATTTTATGTGGCGACCTTTCCATCTTTTGTGGCGACCTTTCCATGCCACTAAAATTCATTTTTATTGTAGTGTGGTACGTACTCAACATGAGCTTGTGCATTTCTTTCCTCATGTGAAACTATGTCTTTTAATTATCATTACTCTGATTAGAGCTCTTGTACATATCTAGACAAGGTTCTTGAAAAGTACTACGTAAAAATTGTAATTGTAAATTGTTTTCAAACTTTACTTGATAATAGTTTACATGAAAATTATTTTATCTAATTAATGGTATTTTATAAAAAAATAAATAATAAGAAATTCACCTATCAAATTAAATTCGAATATATGCCCGTACGATCCGACAAATTAAATCATGTCATTATCAATTAATTTGGAGCCTAACGACCAAACTAACTGCTAGTGATAGCTGGTGTGCCAACTGGATCGATTAGCTAACCAACTCAACTAACTCCACCAATCTACTGCTAACCTCCATTCTTTACTAAACAACTTCAATATATATGGGTGTTTCGACCAATATGGTAATCAGAAATATATCTTGTGGTTATTTAATTTTTTTCCAAGTAAAAGTTGGAATAGGGACTTAATCAAATGGCTTAAATGATATAAATAAATATCAAAAATTCCGGTGGCCTGTAGCTAACAAACATAGACTTGTATTGGAGTATGCATGGCCGGCTTCTGGAAGCTAGCTTTTTTAGTCTCATTAATGAGATATGGATAATAATTTAGAGATAATTTTGTTTTATATAAATAAATAAGTATTCTTTTAATTCTAAAATTATTTTATCTTATTATTTTGATATAACTAGTGAAATAAGTTATTTCATATGTGGAAGCTGGTGGAATAAAATAATTTCATAGGATATTCTTGTCTATTCTATCTCACCAACCAAATGACTTATACTAAAAAAAGGGTAAAAAATCGAGGGCCAAAACTGATGACAACCTTGATTTTTTTCCTAAAACTGACGGACTCGACTATGTTGGAATTGACTGGATCGGTTTAAGGTTGAAGGATGTCCGTCGGTTTCGTTAAATTTAAAACCCGATATAATTTTTTTCAAAAAAGATATTGGGGACTCCGTCAATTGTTTCAGAAATATATACATTAAAAAAAATAGCAACTTGGAATCGAACCCGATATTTACTATCACATTAAACAATTCACCCACTAAACCACACATACTCTTTGGTGAAATACTTCCATTATTTTTAATTTATACTCCTCAACTGCAAATTTATATTTTAAAAATCGACAACGTTCCTAGGTTTTCGTAAATTAAAAAAAACACAAGGAGCTCCATCAATTTTCTTTTCGCATTCTTACACCAAAATTAATCTTAGACATGTAGAAATCGAAAAGATTAATATGAACGATACAGAAAAAAATTAATATATTCCCTGCGCAAGAGTAATACGCCCAAATCGAGAAATGATATTGCAAAATAATAAATAATAATAATAATAAAGAAATCACCAATTAAGACAAATAGAACAAGACAAACCAATTTCTATTATATAAACATGCACTGTGATTCCAATTTCTATATCCAAATCAACTTCTTAACCATCCACCTTGTAATACTCCATTTCTTCAACTCCATATTTGAAATGGCTTCATCATATGACAACATGAATGATTTGGTTGTTGATGTTTATCCATTCTTCCGAATCTATAAGGATGGTCGAGTGGAACGTTTTGATGATAAAAGTGGTAACAAAGTCTTTTCCAACGTGCCCCCATCACTTGATGATCCACAAATCGGTGTCTCCTCTAAAGATGTCATCATTTCACCACATGTTTCTGCTAGACTTTACCTTCCGAAAAACACCACCACCGATATTACCCAAAAACTTCCTATCTTAGTGTATTACCACTGCGGTGCACTTGTTTCCGGGTCCGCTTTCTCCCTCCTTCACCATCGTTATCTCAACGTCTTGGTTTCAGAATCAAATGCAGTTGCAATTTCAGTAGAGTATAGGCTAGCCCCGGAGCATGAAGTGCCAATGATTTATGAAGACTGTTGGACTGCACTTCAATGGGTCGCGGCACACGTACACGTTGATGATGAAAAATCAACCATAGTTAACAAAGACCCATGGTTAACGGACCATGGGGATTTTGACAAATTGTCTATAGTTGGGGACAGTGCGGGTGGCAATATAGTTTACAATATGGCTATGAGAGCCGGAAAAGAAGGTGGTATTAATGAAAATGTTACCATTAATGGTTCCATTCTTGCTTTCCCTTACTTGTTGATTCCGATTGAAAATATTGAGCAATGTGTAACATATAAGATTTGGATGGCCACTGCCCCTCCATCAGAAGCTGACATTAATAGTCCGATGATTAATCCACTTGCTGAAAAGGCTTCTTGTTTGTCAGGGCTAGGCTGTTCAAGATTGTTATTCTGTATCGCGGAGAAAGATGAGTATATTCCAAGAGAAATTGGAATTCGATTCGTCGAGGGCATGAAGAATAGTGGGTGGAAAGGGGATTTGGAGTTCATCGAAGTTGAAGATGTAGGTCACTGCTTTCAGTTGGCTAATTTTGAGATTAAGAAATCTCGAGATTTGATTAAACGTTTTGCTTCTTTCATCCGATTTACGTGATTGCACATTTAGTCCTGCTATATTATAGCTCTTAAAATAGTACTAGATTACTAGTAATTAATAATCCTTGTTGGTTGCTTGGAAATTCTCTTAATTATCTTAGTTTCTATTAAGAGCATTTACTAATTACTACAAGTTAAAGTGTTCGACTCTTATTTTAATGAAAGATTTGGCTTAATCGATATATTATTTTGAATCATTTACGAATATCTTTATGCTTCAATTATTGAATCTGAGGTCTTAATTAAATTGGACCACATCATCGTGATTCATAAAATTTTATTATATATAGTAACTAGTGAATTGTTCGTATTTCGCGCAATTATAAGAAAAATTAATAAATTTATATACTTTTACTCTATATATATAAGAGAGAGAGAAAAAAAGAGAGAGATTGATAGGTACTAATTTTAATGAAGTAATATGTAATATTTATATTCAAATCAGTGGAGAGAAGACAATTTATATCTGTCTTCATTCGGGATATAATATGTTCTTTCATCTTTTTTCAATACACAAAATAGAAATTATTTGCTTCTTTTTAAGTACAAATCATTCATACATACATAATAGAACAAAAAATTTAGAGTGTATGGATGGTGAAGTAAATAAAATATGGAGTCATATTCGAAATAACAATCTACTATAAAGTTAAAACTGTTAATTTTTATTTTTATTTTGTCTAGCTTTTGTAGGGGTACTTGATCCTCTATATATGCAAATACTAATTTCTTAAAACAAAAACTTCTGAACTTCCACATATCTCTTTATTATACATTTATTTACTATAATCTTTTACACATTAAATAAATATTTTTGACCAATTATGAAAATAAAACACATAAGGGTTATTAATAATATTTAAGAGCAGAAGTTATAAGGAAGATGAAGAGATATGAGTTATAAACAATTTGAATGTATAATTTTATTAGACATTATACCTTATCAATGCGACATATTTTTTAAACGGCGAGCCTAAAGGTTACAAAGTTAAGATTTACTTGATGTGCAATGTGCTAGCTGATCATAGGCCTGAAATATCTTCTTTTTGATGTATGAATAAGACATAATTTACCGAACCTATTATGAATACACTTCTTCTACATTTATCTCTAGAGAAAGAATTAAGGAATATGATGATCACCGGACGTTTCAATTTTAAAAAAAAATTAAGGCCAAGTTAAACTACAAAAAATAAATGTTGTTAGCCAGATTAAAACTCGCACCACGCCTAACATATGAAATCTAAACTCATTTACCACTGAACTACATTTGTGACTTATGTTCAAGGGGGGTCAATAATAAAAATATACATGTTAAAAAATGATTCTATATATGTAGTGTAATTTTTTTTGAATGAAGGAGGTTCGGATGAACCCCCTAGGCTCCATGTAGCGCCGCCCCCGTTGGCCATCGCTCCCTGCTTTCATGTTTAGGCAGAGTACAAGTGCGTTAGAATTAATTCGCTCTATGGTAAGACATTAAGAAAATAATCGACCTCTCATTTTTCTCTAGTTTCCATCTTTTTTGTTTTTTTGTTTTTTTTTGCGTTTCTTGCTCTTCTTACTCACAACTTAACAGCAACGACCACAACTTGAACTCAAATTCAACATGACTTTCATAGTTTCGTATCTTCAGGATCATCATATGAAATAGCAAAAAGATCGAGAATTAGTATAATCTACGAAGAAACAACACTATGTAACGTGCCCTCAAAATCTCATAAAAAGGTATAAAATTAGAATTAATAAAGCAGCTATTTTGAGAGGGACAAGAAGCAAAAGAGTACTTTCAAGAATTTTCCAGAAAATGAAGTAGCAAATAAAGTTCAACTGCATGAACCAACTAACAAAATACTCACTTTATACAAAAATTCATGACAACCTCCAAACCTCAGCTTATAAAATTATATTCTTATCAAATGCAAAAGCCCACTCAAAATTCACCACCGGTTCACACATAAATAAATAAAAACATCGAAATCTAAGGAGCTAGAGAGGAAGAGTAAGGATTATCTTCAACGGATGTCCCAAGGACTCTCCTATATAAGTAATAATAGCATTTAGTATATGAACAGGTTTTCTATTTAATTGGTTAATTGAATACAATTTATACTGAGTTATCCAGAAAAAAACTACTCACATTCTCTATATTTAATGTAGCAAGAAAGAAAAACTATACTTTTGTTAGGTTTTGGAAGATCAAAGAATTTTCGAAGCATAGTTCATTATATTACATTATGCTTGACTGATAAGAAACCATTTAATTTCATTATTATTTTCTTTCTAACCGTTCATTTCTGTTTTATCAATTAAGATAAACAAAAAAAAAGACAAAGAAAATACAAAAAAAAATTCAAAAAGAAGACAAAAAAGATAAATAGGATTCCTTGATTTTGTCATATGCCATATCAACAGGACTATATCTCTCATTTATATTAATATATAGATTTCATGCCTCTGGTGTTTTGCCATCAAACAAATGACCAATCATGCTCATTATTTTACTCTTTCCGTTTCAATTTGTTTATCTGATTTTAATTTTGATATGAAATTTAAAAAAGTAAAAAAGACTTTTGAATCTTAGGATCTTGAACTAAAGATACGTAGAATATACCAAAATATCTGTTAATCTTGTAATTTTAAATATGTCATGTAGAAAGATAAAATTAAACAATTATAAAAAAAAATCTTCTTAAAACAAACTAATAAAGAAAGTGCGAATAAATTAAAACAACGGAAATATCATTTTGTAGCCATACCAGCTAGCTCTAACTATTTAGTTCTCAAAAATTTCAATAGTTGGGTCTCTTTTCTTTTTTTTTTTCTTTCTTTTCGGCTAATTAAAATTAACGATGACAAGAAGGGATAGTAATACAATTTGGAGTCGTTTGACAAGACGGAGAAGGAGAGATAATTTTGGGATAAATTATTTCTATCACTCGGTGAAATAATATTATTGGGATAATTTATCTCGAGATAAGCTAATACAAATGACAAAAATATCCCTTAAATTCTTTTTTCACATCCTTTACACAATACCAATAAAGCAAAGACAGTGAATTTTTTCTGCATCACTTTTCACGATGGATATACGTTATTAGCATCATGACTTTTTTTTACTTTTTTTCTGGCATGATTAAATTATTTTTCTCTTTCATTTTTTATATATGAAAGTTATCATTTTTTATATATGATGCTTTTCCAAATGCAAAAAGTAGCAAATACATTTTGTTATTATTGTGTGCACATAGTCAGTTGGAAATACCTAATCTTATTTTTTCTTCTCCGTCTTCTAAAATATATAGGAACTGATACAGAGTTGAACATACACATTATAATTTATAACCATGACAATGCACACACAAAAATACTTAAGCTAAAAAAGATGGGAAGATTTTGTTTTTAAGAATGAATAATTAAAGTTTTGTAAAGCAAATATAAAAAGCTAAAATAAGATGGAGGGTATTTTTGTAAATATTTTTTTAAAAAAAAATTATATAATATATATTATTTTAAATACAATAAATCAAATATATAATATAAAATAATACCAAAATAACTAATATTAAAATAACTTATCCCAACATAACTTATATTCAAACCTAACGACCCCTATTTTATAAAAATGCAGTGCTTTGGTTGGTTCAATGCAACGTATGGTTTATGCTGAAGTTTTCTGTTAGAGTTACAGTAAAGATTCTATCATTTGATTGGAGCCCGTGGGGTATAGGCACATATATAAAAAATGTGGTAATTGAGCATTCATGGAGAAAATTATATTATGTATATAATAAATTATATAAATTATATAAAATTAAATTTTACTTTTAATATATATGTATTAAACGTTGAACGCTTTTAATAAAATTTTTAGCTCCGTCACAATAAAAAGTATGGTTTATATTAAACTTTTCACACAAAATAAAATAAAAACGCTGCGAAAAAATTAGGCTAACAGTTGTCTTGTCACATTTGTGTATAAATAACTAACCACACCTGGAGTTGTTAATTATTTAACATAATTTGCCACAAAACGTTCATTTGTAACTCTGGGATCAAATTCCTTCATCCCTTTCTTCTGAAGTCTGTTAGTTGAATCAGTCATAATTTGCGATAGTTTGTAAAAGTCTACCGACAGTATAGAGAATCAGGTTCCTCACCCGGTTTATCAGTAAAGAACATCAAATAAAGGATACATAATGTTTTACGTGAAACATTTTTGCCCAAGAGAGTAAAATCATGACCTATCTTAGAAGGATTTTTCAAACTCCACTAAACAACCGGGTAATATTTTAATCACAAACTATTGTAACCTAGAAATTAGACTATAAAACCCCTCCCCTTACAATACCTCTATTTTAAGACCTTTACAACAACTCTATTACAAAGAAAACCAAAAGGCTAACTCTAGCATATCAACAGATGTGTTTACAACCAGAAAACTATCTATGAGTCCTTCTCAAACGAAGAGTAGGTTTACAATGTAAAGTACTTTAAGACAAAGACTCAAACACCTAGAACATGACAGTTGTGCTTAGTCAAGAATGTAATTCTTGATGATTATGGCTTTGTCTTGAGGAGAGGCTAACTTGCAAGAGGGTGATGCTTTTTTTCTTGGTGTGCAAAAGTAAGTATATATTTTGTCTTGTACAATATATATGGGAGGATGAGTGAAACAAATGGAGTTTGTCCACTGGGTAAAAGCAGGAGTTGCAGCAGTCTTGTCACCGTGCTGCGGCAGCAGTCGCAACTGTAAAGTTATACTAGACAGTTGTGAGGGTTGGTCTTGCAAGTGAGGAACTCAGTTCTCTAGTAGGTTTGTCAAATCATCAAAACTTATGCATATTACTTCAAAGTTTATGCTTCATCAATTTTCTCTTTTTTTATGATGACAAACACATGAATCATTTTTCCTCTGCGAATCAGATCCCTTTCCGGTTTCCTCCAAAATGCATTCCCCCTGCGAGTGAGAACCCCTTCCAGTTCCCTTCAAAAAATATTTCTTCCCGTTGCGAGTCATATCTCCTTCTAGTTCCCTCTATCAATTTATCAAGCCTTTACTACCCCCAGTCTTTCCCTTTCCTTTACTACCCACTCATCTTGACTTCCATCTTTTGGCATCATTAAAAATATTAGACAGTAACACATTAAAGCCAGGCGTTTAATACAGTTAACTCATGGTTGTTGGGGCAACACTAATACGAATGAAAACACAAAAGTAAAGAGAAGAACACAGTTTCCTTCATTTGTTAACAGAGCCTAAGTTACAAAAAAGAGAGTCGCATTAACAACCATACAAATAAGAAAAATAAACTAAATTGTGCCAGAATAGAGAAAAGGATAACATAACAAGGATAGGGCCAAGATGAATAATAAGGTAGGAGTAGGAGGGTGGAACAAAATAGGAAGAGAGAGGACCAAAGCATGGAGAGGAGTTTGCCTATCCCCTTATTTGCATCCTAGTCATGCAGCATCTACTGAGTCAGTTCCTCCACTTGTTTCCTCAATACATTATTCTCTGCCTTCTGCTAAGCATTTTCACTATGAAGATCCAGCACTACACCAGGTTCCCCTCTGTTCCTATAGAATCCCACTCAATCTTCAAGAAAGCCAGATTTGCTTTCTTTTGTGCCAGCAATAGGGATAACCGATCAACCTCCTATGATGCACATTATTGTACTTCAAAAAACTGGAGATCATAGATTGTACCCTAATGCCTCCTTCATGGGCACACACTCACACTCCTCTAGTGTTTTTAAGGTGAACATCTGCTTCCTAGTCGCCACTGTGGCCTGTCCAAAACAACCCCAAAATGTTGGAAGACCCTCATAAAAAGATAACCATACCCTAGTCCATATCTATGTTCGTTGGTGGCAATGATCTTCAGCGTGCTCTTAATAATGACAGTCGAAAGATTGATTTACAGAAAGATCGTGAGGGCTTTCATGATGAACAAATCTGCAATGGCGGTAATAAACTGACGTTCTGCACGGGGGAGGACCACCTTGTTCACAAACTCAAAGAGCAACTGGTGCACAGCTTCAATTGTTTCTCAAACATTATGTCACTCTTCTTCCCTCTAGTTTCCCTATCAGTTCTAGAAAGTCCCGAAAGGCTTGCTTGTCCTTCACAATGAAATGCCATTAGTAGGCACTTGCAGAATTTTCCCAAGAGAGACAGAGTCGATTGAGAATTCTACCCCCTCCACATTGGCAAAAATAGTCTCCTCATCATACGTGTACAAAAGACTCGCATAGAATTTTGTGACCTCATCTCATACATAGAAGGCATGGGATATTCGAACAGATGTTCCCACCCTTGAAACTTTGCCATTTCTACCAAATCATGTATCCAATGTAAGCCAGCAATCTCAAGATCAAACATATGCCCTGCCCAAGCACCTTCTGCTTCCTAATGTTTTTTTCTATTTTTCTTTAAAGTGTTCATTTGGGGAAGGACATCTCGGTGAGGCACCAGGTCCCTCTCTGGTAGCCATCTTATCCTTTGAGGATTGGGATATGATCGCATTTCCTTTGGACCCTTGATCATCTGACCAAGTCCCTTTGTTGCTCCTTTAGTTAGTTTTCACGAGTCGAGTTTACACCCTAGCCATAACACGGGACCTAGAACTACGAATGGCCCCAGGTCGACCCATGGTATAATCATAGCATGTACTAACATGATAGCAGCAAACAAAATCATAACTGAGCAGAAGATAACTGAAACAGTCTAATCGATACAATGAGACATAGCCTATTAGAACACTAAATCATAAGTTGAATCTATTTATACATGTCTGAAAGCCTCTACTAAACTAATGAGTTGCTAGGACAAGTCCCCAACTAACTCCTAAATTCTGAAACTGAAACAAAACCGAAATAGGAAAATCATAAATCTTGTCCTCGATAGATGAGGACTCTATCATAGTCAGCTGAGATGGGGAATAGAGCGTGTCTAGCTGCAAGGCTGAGTCTGAAAACTTGGATCTATATTATAAAATAATATAACAGATAAAGTATACGGTCAGTACTTGGAACGTACCGAGTATGTAGAAAACATAAAAGAACTGAAACATGCAAATATACTGAGAGAAAGTAAACTGAATGCATAATTGAACCGAAGTGCAATGACATAATTCATGAATTTGAAAGTAATTTCATAAACATACGTGGCTACATATTATAAGGGTCTTGACATTCATAGAAGACATGTGAAAAATCATGCATATATTGAAGCCCTAAGACATACTTTTCAAGAAATCAAGAAATTAGGGTTTTAACATAAATTCGGGACACAAGGATGAAATGAGATCCTTTTTGAAGTTCCACATACCTGGCTTGACGAAAAATAACACTAGAACTCGGATACTGAAGCCATTAAAGAATAATCCTAGGTGTTCGTGAGCCTTGAGAGAGAAGAGGAAGAAGAGCTTATGGGAGGTCTTTGGGTGGAATGACGTATTAGACTAAGAAACAACCTTAAATTCGACCCATCTAATACCCAAAATGATGTCACCTAAGAGTTAAAAGCATAGAATTTTACGAAAATACCCTTGGAAATTCATAGGAAAAAGGACCCTGTCAGTCCTCACGAGGTACATCACGACTAGTGAGGTACAGGACGAGTATTAAGTCCAATCCATGAAGTCTATTAGAATATCACCTTGATTTTTTCTGAGCCAGACTACGAGGCACTTCACAATTCGTGATGTCACTTAACGGGTCACTTAACCAGTCATGAAGACCCTCTGAAACTCAAGTTTTCCACCAATTTTTCCACTTAGTGAGTCACTTCACGATTTGTTAGGTGACTTAACGACTCACCTGACGACTCGTTATGTGATCTGGTGCAGTTTCACTAAATTACTCGTAATGTTTTTACTCTGAACTCCGATTAATGCAAGGTTGGATGAGTTGGAAAGAAGACTCAAAGAGCTTCAATTTGATATATTGTATCACCGAAAAAAATTTTGTAAAATAGGATCTACAGGCGTTAGAAGTTGAACCTTGGTAGAACTTGTACAAAAACTCAATTGGTAAGAAGACTCTCAACTCAACTTTATGCTAGAAGTTCCGTATAACCTTAATTTGTATCCATTGCACTTCTCAAACTTGAAGATTGATATTAACACCTAGTATCCATAGAATACATTGGGCTCGAACTTATCCATATACCTAAAACGGTTTCAAACTTAGCCCAAAAGTTCGGGGCATTGAAATATCTCAACTCACTAGTTTTGGGTCTAGTATTAGAGACTTTTGGGGTGTTACACTAGCACTACCTCTTTGGATTTAACTTTACTTTTTGAGATCCCTTTCTCGCAGTCGGAACCTCCTCTACTGGCTGTGAAGTTTCCCCAGTATCTATCTCAACCAGTTCATATGGGGTTACTTCATCCTCAAGTACCATTGTTCGCATCAAGCATCGCTTTTTTAGAGTCTTATGTTGATTCTCCTGCAGAATCTCATCCATCGACCTTTTTGCTTTCCATTGGGTAATCGGTCCCCTTTTTGTTCCCTTCTTTGACTAAGAAGAGGACTTAGAAGAGGAATGGGGTTTTGTACTGAACACGAGGTTTAGAGAGTCCTCATCATCTTCCAGAGTTGGAGAGAGAGTAGTGGTAGTGACAGATGGAGTTGGAGTCTCGTCCCATTTAGAAGAGAAGAGTTGAGCAGGGACTCTTTTTCTCCAGTCGACAAGGGAGTCTACTCCACATCACCACCTCCCTCTTTACCCAAGGTAGTTATTAACCCTTCAATAATATCAATTTCTCTCTACAATATGTTAGACTGTCCTCTCCATTATCATTGATCTTTTGAACTTCTCCGTTAAGTATTACATCAGTTGTTATGGAAATCTTCTCTTTTAACATCCTTTGTTCTGTAGTCAAAACTATCATATCTTCTTGCCTAAGCTCTACTAGGTTCTCCATTTCCTTTTGTATAAGAGGACCAACTTTTCTTAGAAGGGGAATATTCATGACTTTATTATTCCTAATATTGGTTTTCTCAGCATGTTGATTGACTTTGTCTCTTTTCCTTTCTTCTTGCATCCTATCCCATCTGGTCTACTTTGAAGCCTTTCAATTTTGTGCAACCAGAATAAGTTTGTTTAATCCAATACTCGATGCCTCATTTTTTTCATTTCTTTAATTACCTCTTGACATTGGAGCTATTTGATCCTATTGTTCGATCTCCTCTAATTAATGTTAGTGGTACATTCATGCTTTTCCAATCTGACTCCCTTGTTGTTGTGTCCTCTCTATCATTTTCTTTTGTCAATGTGATTTCATCCTTCATTATTTGGTTTGCCTTCGACAAAAGTTTTTGCCTCTTATTTTCCAGTATCTATTGTATCCATATTAGATGTTATTTGTTGTCCTACCTCTTTCCCCTGCTATTTATAATTATTCTGACTGTCAGTGAGTCTATTGTTCTGATGTTTATATTGTTCATTCTTGGCATTCTGATTAGTGTTTGCATTCCCTTTTTTGTCCTCCTTGGGATCAGTTGGTTGTTGTTGCAACCCCGCAATTCCATTGCAATATCCTTTTATTTTGCAGTGGAAGCAATACAAAGGAATGTTTTCATACTCAATTTTTTGTAAAAAGGTTTCCAAATCCCCTAAAGAACTTCTCACCTCTAGCAACTTTATAGATAAGTGGTTTGGTTAGATCGATCTTCACCCTAAGTTTAGCGTTAAAAGGCCTTGTTTTGTATAGAGTGCCTTTGTTTACACTATGGGGATACCTATAGGTCCAACAATCCTGCATAAGGTGCCCCATTCGTAGAAGTGGTATAGGAGATCCCGGAAGGTTTGTCCATTCAGGTGCTAGGGTAGTTTTCTCGTCGGGTTTGAAAATAGTGGTCCACTTTTAAATTTTCATACTATTATCCCCTGTGAAGGTGATGAAGTTCTTAGAGTATATTGTGTTGAAGTCTTCTTCATTCTCTACATCTATAAACATATATTTCAGGTCCTTAACCCCAATTTTAACAGATCCTCTAAGCGATATGATTTTTTCAAATTCAACTCTGATCTTGTCTATTGGGGGTCAGGACTTAGAAAACTTATCCACTATGGTCCATTTTCAAGTATCCACAAGTAAGTCATGTTCTTCCTTGGTGAAGACGACTACCGGCTTTTCTTCAACCATCCCATGTTGACGCGCCGGGAGTTTGATTTTTCTTTTGTTGAGCGTGTGGCCCTTGAGATTCAGTGAAGAAGCATAGGTTAGAGTAACTACATCCTTACTTGTATTACTTTGTTTGGGGTCCCTTTGAGTCCCCAAAATCCTTGCGCATTCTAGGAGTTTCTTTGGATCTAGCGAATCTGATGGTTGGACAGGCGATGGTAGATATATCGATATACTCATATTTCCTTAGCAAAGATCCAACCTGCGCGGGGCAGGAGAGAGGGGGAGAAGAATGTCGGTGAACGTTAGCTTAGCTAGCCGTTATCGGTGAGTAAGAGAGAGGATTCGAAGTGGAAATATGTTGTCAATTGTTAATTCCATAATTTTCACGCTCCATAACCTTTTCATATTGTCAGTTGTTAATTTTATAACTTTCACATCCCATAACCTTCCCATGTTGTCAATTGATAATTCAATATTCATGTGACATGATTTGATGTTTCTCTATATAGTTCTATAAATAAAGATATTCAGAATAATGTTATATATACTTAGACATATTTAAAAGAATAAAAAAAACTCACATTTATTATCAATCTTTATCTATTTATTTATTTATTTATTTATTTATTTATTTTGCTCTCATATTGCGATAAGTGTACAATTGAAAGTTAAAACCCTGGTCATTGTATATTAGGTATTTATGCCTTTTCCGCATTGAAATATGACGTGTAGCTCATCTTTGATACTATCAAATAATAGTTATTCTTGATTGTTTTTTTATTTTAAATCTTCAAATCATCAAAAAACTCTGGTTAATTATTTTCAACATCTCCAATTTGGATCGTTATTTATTTTTCATTAAAAATCTTAACGTTGCCCGAAAGACAGAAAATTAAATCCTAAATGTAAAGTGGTCCAACAGTTGCTTTCACCAATCTTCAAAATATCTTACGATAATAATTGATATGTACCATATCATTATCCTGATAATTTTTACAAAATATCTCTATACCATGGCTTCCAACGACAACGAAGTACTCAAGGAAGTGGATAACTTTTATGTTCCATTACAATTTGTCGAGTGTTTCTATAACGTACACGGCTCCTTTTATGTTCCATTACAATTTGTCCGAATATTCTAGTTTAATTGAATTTTGTATCATAACTGTAATTTATTTTTAGAAAAATAATCGGTGAAAAATTTTTATTTGGTAAATTTTATAATTTATTATTGTAGTTTTGCAACTATTAGCTTCTGCATGATAGCCTAATTATTGCAATCAATTTCACGATAATGAAAATTCTTTTATGAAGAAAAAAAAAGTTCTGAAGCACTACGTGTGGAGATAAAGTTTCAATCATATTTTCAATAATTCTGTCACTCGATCCAACTTTAAATATCAAAATTAATTTTAACTCAGGCTTACTTTTAGTGCATGAGCTTCAATTTTCAACCCAAGTTCATTTTATTGCATAGGGTTTCAATTTCAATTCGTGCTTATTTTCAATGCACATGACTCCAACTTTTAACTTGTATTAAAATTTTAAACATGGTAAACAGCAGTGATATATGAAGATTGTATGAAGAAGGAGATCAAGATTATTTTGCCAGAAATCAAGCCAAGGAGAGATTTGTTAGGATTTGACCTGAATTTTCTATCTTAGTTGAATTCTACATCATATAATTATGATTTACTTCAAAAAGAATTTCTTGGTTGAAGATATTTATTTGGTAGAATAGGACTTTTCTAGGGGTCTGTTTGAAAGTCCACCCGATAATTGGAATTGCAGATTACTAGCATAGTAATTACACAACTTAATAATTACAATGACTTGTTTGCTTGACACAACATAAGTATAGTGTAATTACAAGCGTACTGTTTGGTTGCATAAGTGTAATTACACAATTATATTAAAATTTTAAAATAAAAATTAGTTATCAAAAATTAAAGCTAATGTTTAATTTTTTTTATAAATGATATTATATTAGTTATTTAAGATACATATTAAAATATAATAATTAATAAACATATATTTGCAATTGATATGGCAAAACATAATTGATATATATTTTTTAAATTAATAATATTTTAATTTGATTAATAATAAAAAAGTAAAAGTATTCACTCTATAAGAATATCTTGGACCGCATGTTTGACAAGAAAATTAATATTATAAAAATAATACAAAAAAATTATTTAAATGTTTGACCAAAAAAATCTATCAATTCTAATTAAAAAATAAATAACATGCAATGTGAATAATAAGACAATACTAAAACAAAAGTTGAAGCCAAAGATATAACATATATTTTTTAAAAAAAATTTAATAATTAACATAATATTACCATGTTAACAAAAAAAAAAGTTAAATAAACTACGAGTCCGCATTGAAACGGATAAAATTTTCTTTAAAAATTTCAAAACAGACATTGGGTTTTCTGATTTACCAAAACAGACACCTCGTTGCTTCAGCAACGAGGTTTTCATAATTGATTTTTTAAAAAGAACAAATTTACTGAACTCGTTGCTGAGGCAACGAGATGTCCATTTTGACGGAACAAAAAACTCAGTATCCGTTTTGAAACTTTAAAAAAAAAATGTCCGTTTTAATGCCGGACTCAACAAACTATTATAATATCTATTATATAAACATGTTGCTATGACTCCGATTTTCCATATCCAAATCAACTTCTGTAATATTCTATTTCTTCAACTCCATATTTGAAAGGTCTATATATATAATTCTCCGATCCATAAATGGCTTCATCATATGACAACATGAATGATTTGGTGGCTGATCTTTATCCATACTTCCGAGTCTATAAGGACGGTAGAGTGGAACGTTTTGATGATAAAAGTGATAGCATAGGCCTTTCCTACGTGCCCCCATCACTTGATGATCCACAAACCGGTGTCTCCTCCAAAGATGTCACAATTTCACCATATGTTTCTGCTAGACTTTACCTTCCAAAAAACACCACCACCAATATTACCCAAAAACTTCCTATCTTAGTGTATTACCACGGTGGTGGACTTGTTTCCGGGTCCGCTTTCTCCCTCCTTTACCATCGTTATCTCAACATTTTGGTTTCAGAATCAAACGCAATTGCTATTTCAATAGAGTACAAATTAGCCCCAGAGCATGACATACCAACAATTTATGAAGATTGTTGGACTGCACTTCAATGGGTTGTGTCACACGTACACGTTGATGATGAAAAATCAACCATAGTTAACAAAGACCCATGGTTAACGAACCATGGTGATTTTGACAAATTATCTATAGTTGGGGACAGTGCGGGTGGTAATATAGTTTACAATATGGCTATGAGAGCGGGAAAAGAAGGTGGTACTAATGAAAATGTCACTATTAATGGTTCAATTCTTGCTTTCCCTTACTTGTTGATCCCAATTGAAAATGTTGAGCAATGTGTATCATATAAGATTTGGATGGCCACTGCCCCTACATCGGAAGCTGACATTAATAGTCCGATGATTAATCCACTTGCTAAAAGGGCTCCATCTTTATCAGGGCTGGGCTGCTCAAGATTGTTATTGTGTATTGGGGAGAAAGATGAGTATATTCCAAGAGAAATTGGGATTCGATTCGTCGAGGGTGTGAAGAATAGTGGGTGGAAAGGGGATTTGGAGTTCATCGAAATTGAAAATGAAGGTCATTGCTTCCAGATGATTAATATTAATACTGAGAAATCTCGAGATTTGATTAAGCGTTTTGCTTCTTTTATTCAATCTACGTGATTGCATATTTACTACCTGCTGTATTAGAGCTCGTAAAGTAGTATTAGTAATTAATAATCATTGTTGGTTTGCTGCGAAATTCTCTTAGTTTCTATTAAGAGCATTTATTAATTACTCCCTCTGTTTCATTTTAATTGCTAGGTTAAAAATAGTTGTTTCAAAATACTTGCTAGTTTCAAAATTCAAGAGATAATTGACCATATTTTTTTCAATTCTACCATTAGTACTTAAAGTCAATCTAAAATCTGAAAAGAATTAGTATTGTATGTTTCCAAAAAATTAATAGGATTATATTACTAAAATTACGATCTCTATTAATTTTTTCTTAATAGGTGTGTAAACCTTATCCTAGTGATTAAAATATATTCAGAACCCTAATTGTACACCAGGTAAATATTTGAGAGAAGTTTCTTTTTATTCAAGGTGTTTTTGTTTCCAATATTCCACAAACGCCAGAAGACATAAGGAATAAAAATTATAGAAGGAATAGCCAAAGATATAGAGTGAGTTGGTATGTGAATGAGCCTCTTTAACCATACCGAGTGAGGGAAGGGTGTAACACTTAGAGTTTGAACTAGGGATAAAAGCTTAAGGTGGTTCCAACAATGATAAGCATTGGTACATTTGGTAAAAATGTGATGAGTCGTTTCTACATGGGAATTGCATATCTTGCAAAAAACAGAGGTGAAGAATCCCATACGGTATAAGTATGCATTTGTAGGGAGTCGACCACGATGTAGTAGCAAGAGAAAAGTTTTAAGCTTTGATGGTACTTTGAGCTCCATATCCGGCTATAATTATTATGGCCAGTAACATTTTGGGTCATTTCCTTATAACATGAGTTCACTGTAAAGGATCCTGTGGGTGTTAAGCCCCAAATTATACGATCATGGCCCAAGTGAAATTATTGATGAGTCTCCTTAAATGTGATGGTAGATTTGAGGATAAGGAGTCATCATAAGTGAGTGAGGGGCCTAAGGAAAAAAGCAACAGTAGCATTTGTCTTGTCTTGTCATGTCATAGGTCCTTAAATGTGATGTCTGAGGATTATTTTTGATCCAAGCCAAGGGTCAGTCCAAAACTTCATATGAGATCCTGAATGGACTTGCTATACAATTCCTTGTTGGCAAGTATTTCAACCTTGAAGAATGGCTTTCCATATACGGGATAGAGGACTAGTGAGAGGAGTGATGCCCATAAGTTTGTAGGCTTGTGAAAGAGTCGCCAGGCCAGAAGGGCGTGGTTCTTAGCATGGAGTTGTTGAATATTGTAATAATTCGAACTTGATGAACACAAACAAGAACTCTTCAATGAGTTCCATCAGTAAAGTATAGAGGAAGAAGAGTGCGATCAGATTAGTAGCAGAAGAAAAGAAGAAAAGAAGAAGAGGAGGAAGAAGAAAGAAGATGAGAGTATTATTCAATGAAAAAGAGAAATGCTAATCTTGTCATGAAGATTGAAATTTTTCTCATATCTTCAATAATACACACTACATGTATTTATACACACTTGAACTCCTTCAACTAACTAACTAACTATCTAACACTAACTAACTTTGTAACTAATTTAACTAACTAATGATAGCTTACAATTGCTAATTTGAATTACTCTAATTTATAAATATCTAGTAGCATAAACTGAAACATTATGGGGCTACAAAAATAATTATTAAACCGTTAGCACTTGAATAGCTAGTCCACCCTCTTCTAATTATCCAGAGTAATGTTGTTTCATGCAATCAAGTGAAGCTTCCTTGATGAGAGTAAGACACCCTGCTAAAGAAAGGGAGTTTGATTTCCACCTAGCTAATCTAGTTTTGATTTTATCCAATAAAAATCGGCAATCACTATTTTTGGGCTTTTGTTGAAAAATTGGAAAACCTAGATATTTTTCAAAATTAGTGTCTTCTTTGATATTGAAAGATGAAAAGACATAACTTTTGTCTTGTTTAGTACAAATCCGTAAAAAAGAAAGACTCTAAGACTTATGATAGTTAATTTGTTGTCCCGAGTAGTTGACAATTGAGGGGGGTGATTTTGAAGGCCAGAATAATATCATCCACACAGAATAAGTGTGAGATTGGCGATGATCGGGGACTAATCGTAATGGACACCAAATATGGTGATCCACAACAATATTACGACTATTTTTATGCTTCAATTATTGACACTAAGGTCTTAATCTGGACCACATCATCGTGATTCAAGCAAATGGTCAATCATGCTCATCTTTTTACTTTTTATTTTAATTTGTATGTTCGGTATTGATTCGATATATAATTTAATAAAATTAAAAAAAAAACTTTTAAATTTTGAGGTTTAAATTATAAATAATATACCAAAATATATGTTGATGTTGTGGTTTTAAATATGTCATGTGGAAAGTTAGAATCAAAGACTTGTCAAAAAAGAAAAAAGTCATTCTTCTTTAAATGAACTAAAAGAAAAAAGTCATTTTTCTTTAAATGAACTAAAAGAAAAATAAAACAAATAAATTAAAATGAAGAAAATATCACTTAATTTGTTTCTTTGTACCTCTAACTATTTAGTTCTCAAAAATTTCCATAGTTGGGTCATCTCTTTTCTTTTATGCTAAAAATTAACGATGACAAGAAGGATAGTAGTACTATTATTTTTTTAAAAATGCAGTGCTATCTTTGGTTGGTTCAATCAAACGTATAGTTTATACTGAAATTTTCTACTAAGAGTTACGGTAAAGATTCTATCATTTGATTGGAGCCCACGGCATATAATCACACGTGTACAAAAGATGATTCATTGAGTATCCTTCAAAAAAATTATATTATATATGTAATAAATTATATAAAATATATAATTAAAATTTATATATATATTCAATATTGAACGGTCTTAACAAAAATTTTAACTCCGACACAAAATAAATTAAGGAATATAGTTTATATTAAACTTTTCGCACAAAATCAAGTTGATAAACCATACTCTTGTGAGTTAACAAATTTCAAGTGGGTGGAAATTACATTCATTGCCGATTTTTAATCCCCGCAGAATAGCTAATTGTGAGTTAACAAAGTTCAAGTGGGTTGAAATATTAATGTACTTAAAAAGTTTGCCAAAAAAAAAAAACCAGGTTTTATGAGTTTTTATAAAATTTGCATTATTATTTTTTAGTTCAAATATAATTTCAATTTTTAAATATGCTATTTCAACTTACTTGTATTACTTTGTTTGGGGTCCCTTTGAGTCCCCAAAATCCTTGCGCATTCTAGGAGTTTCTTTGGATCTAGCGAATCTGATGGTTGGACAGGCGATGGTAGATATATCGATATACTCATATTTCCTTAGCAAAGATCCAACCTGCGCGGGGCAGGGGAGAGGGGGAGAAGAATGTCGGTGAACGTTAGCTTAGCTAGCCGTTATCGGTGAGTAAGAGAGAGGATTCGAAGTGGAAATATGTTGTCAATTGTTAATTCCATAATTTTCACGCTCCATAACCTTTTCATATTGTCAGTTGTTAATTTTATAACTTTCACATCCCATAACCTTCCCATGTTGTCAATTGATAATTCAATATTCATGTGACATGATTTGATGTTTCTCTATATAGTTCTATAAATAAAGATATTCAGAATAATGTTATATATACTTAGACATATTTAAAAGAATAAAAAAAACTCACATTTATTAACAATCTTTATCTATTTATTTATTTATTTATTTATTTATTTATTTTGCTCTCATATTGCGATAAGTGTACAATTGAAAGTTAAAACCCTGGTCATTGTATATTAGGTATTTATGCCTTTTCCGCATTGAAATATGACGTGTAGCTCATCTTTGATACTATCAAATAATAGTTATTCTTGATTGTTTTTTTATTTTAAATCTTCAAATCATCAAAAAACTCTGGTTAATTAAAAATCAAGGGCAGATTTACCTTTATCCGAGGGGTGTCACGCGACACTGTTTCGTCGAATTATTTTACAAAATATACATATATAAAAATAAATAAAAATATAAGGTACAAATACTAAAAGGATACTTTTTATTTACAAAGTTGTACATTGGTTTGATGGTTAGGCACTTCCTCTTGCATAAAGAAGGTCATGGGTTTCAAGCTCATTAGTCTCATTTTTTTGAACTTTTTTGCTCTTACTCTTTCATTTACTCATCTTTTAAAATTGTGACACTGCTTATGAAAAATTTTGCGTATGCCACTGAGAAAATATAATTAACTAGAAAGGATAAAAAGAAAAATGTATGATGAATGATTTTTCTCTACCCAAAAACTCAGTCAAATCACAAACTATCTTATGCATAGCGGTTCATGATAAGGATGCAGGTTCTTAAAGCAAAAAAGTTACAGGTTCTTCATGTGGTATTTTTGTAAGACTGTTAGCAACTAGCTAATAGCAATTTGTTCATCAAAATTAAGTCTTATGTATTTCTAGGTTTATTCAAAAATAGACTATTATATGGTGGATTTCTTTTCTTTCTTTTTTGATCTAAATATTTTGTGGTGGGTTCATTTTCGAAATAGCGTTTCTTGGTATTTAACTTTATAAAGATTTTTAAAACCTACTAATAAATGAACTATAGACACTATATAAGGTCCTATATTAAATTATGAAAGAAGCGTTGAATGTTTGAAAAATAAGTTTGAAAAAGATTATGTATTTACATTAACTTTTATTAAAGAAGGAACAATTTAAATTTAAATTTAAATTTAATCTTAATAGTATTTTTTATTCAAATAAATGAAAAAGAAGAATAAATTTAATCCCTGATAAAAAAAAAAGCATTTCTAAATTATTTTAATACGTCAAGTTGAGGATATATTTAACCTTTTTTCGTTTAAAATATATCAACAGTCCTTATTCAAATTCCTATCCAAAATAACCAAAACATAATAAATGTGGTTGAGATTGTCGGGAATTGATGCGAAGGATACGGGATGAGGACATTATCCCCGCAATATCAATAATTCACCATTAATAGTCATGCATGATGTTTTATAATTTGTCCATTCTAAAAATTTTGAAATATTTTATTATGTGTTACATCACTGATATTTGTTGCGCAGCATATCTTATTTTATGCAAATAAGAAACTCAATATTTATAAATCTAAGAGTTTGAAAAGTTATTATATAATTGTGATCGGATATAATTATATAATTTTATATATTTATTTGATTGGTATGTAAATGAGCGTAATTGATAATTTTTTTTATTTTTTTTATTTTTAATTTTAATTTTATTTTACTTTCAAATTTATTTTTATTTTTTCATATATATAAATTTTTTTTTCTTTTTTCTTATTTAGCAATCTTATAAAATGTATGCTTTTAGCTATTAGTTATACACATATAATTATTTAATATTATATTTTTAAGACACAATATATATCTTGAATATCTAATTTAATAATATTTATGGAGACACATATTTGTCGAACATAATTGTTAGTTTTAATTATATTGTAATTATATTATGTCAAATAAATAAGTTATCATAATTATTAGAAGAATAGTAATTACATCAATTTTAATTACACATTAATTTTCTAAACAAACCCTAAAAGAATAAAATTGATTTCCTTTTTGTGAAATAAAAAAGACGTCTCGCATGGTAAATACTTTAGACACCTAAGTGTGTTTTAATTGTTAGGATAAAATTTACATACCTATTAAGAAAACATTAATAGAAATTAAAATTTAACTAATATAATACTATTAATTAAAAAATATTTTTTAAAAATATACTATAGTTATTTTTTTCATATTTTAAAAAATTAATAATTTTAAAATAATTATTTTTGATATAATTGGCAAATAAAAAAAAAGGGGCGAGAGTAATAAATTTTTCCTAAAATTAAATCTATCATTCATTCTATAGTACGAATTTCAAGACTGCTCGTTTTCTGCTACCAAAACAATTAGTGACCATGCTAAGCTTAACTCTTTGTCATTTTGTCTATTTGTAGCCATAATTAGCTCTCATTATTTTAGTTCAATATGAAGGATTACTTTTTAAAAGGAGTTTAAGCATTCCGTACTATTCCATTGCCAAATTTGTCTCGGTAACTATACCACAATGGCTTCCGGCGACAATGTGGTAGTCAAAGAAGTCGACGACTACTTCCGGCTCTACAAAAGCGGCCGCGTTGAGCGTTTCTACGACGTACACGGCTCCTTTTACGTTCCGCCGTCGCCGGAAAACCCATCTGCCGGCGCTTTCTCCAAAGACGTCACCATCTCACCTCACGTCTCCGCCAGACTCTACCTCCCAGAAAACACCGCCGCCGGCCAAAAGCTGCCCGTCTTGGTGTATTACCACGGCGGCGGACTTTGCATTGAATCCGCTTTTTTTACTTGGATTCACCGTTACGTCAATTCTTTAGCTTCCGAATTAAACGTCGTTGCTGTTTCTGTAGACTACCGCTTAGCTCCAGAAGTCGATGTGCCGACGATCTACCAAGATTGTTGGACCGCACTTCAATGGGTTGCTTCACACGCTGATGAAATTTCCTCGGGTGCTAATAGTAAAGACTCTTGGTTAACAGATTTTGGTGATTTTGGTAAAGTGTTTTTAGCCGGGGATAGTGCCGGCGGCAATATAGTGTACCACATGACTATGAGGGCCGGCAAAGAAACCTTGCATAATCAGATAAAAATTACTGGATCTATTTTTGCTTATCCATATTTCTTAATTCGAGATATAGATATTGATGAAGAAGGATTGGCTTATAAGATTTGGGTCAATATTTGTCCGCCATTAGAGTCTGGATTATTATCCCCAATTGACAGCCCGTTAATTAACCCACTTTGTGAAAAAGCTCCATCGTTATCGGGGCTGGGTTGTTCGAGACTTTTGCTGTGTATGGGAAAAAAGGATTATGTAATTCCAATAGAAATTGGGGGTCGATTTGTTGAAGGAGTGAAGAAGAGCGGATGGAAAGGAGAACTGGAGTTTGTTGAGATTGATGAAGGCCATTCATTTCAGATGTATAAACCTGAATCTGATGAAGCTAAACGTTTGATGAAGTGTTATGCAGCTTTCATCCATTGCGTCAATACATAAAAGCATCTTTCATCTTCACGCAGTTTCAGAGAAGGGTGGTGATGAACAAAATTTGCTACGCCCAGTGTGTTGGATTTGCAACTTTTTTGTTGTTTGCTTCAATTCTCTTTTTTATCTTAATTGCTGTATGATCATAATATGAAATTATACGAGATAAGTTGGAGTTTTATTTAGATATGCAATTTAAAAATTTTAAGTTATATTTTTTCATTAATATAAAAATTTTATAAGTTGTGAAAAATTATTAAAATTTTTTTTTATAATATTACCAAATAAGTAAAAATTTATAACAAAATATAATATTGTGTGTCAGAAAGTCATTCTAAAATAAATATAATATTTATTGATCGAACTTTAGTTCAATAAAAAGTAAAAATTGAATATGAGTTGTAATGTAATGCACATTAATATGATCCTCCCATATAGTTGGCAAAATTACATCCGATATAAATGGTTAGCAAATGTTGATAAAAGTAATAATACCAACAATAAATTTTATTTACATTTAAAATAAATAGTTGGTAAATATAAAATGGTAATTTTGTTTTACAAAATATAAACTTATGGGTCAAATTTTGTATTTGAAAAAGTTCATCTCATGATTTGAGAATTTCAAATCAAGGTTTTTTGAGAATTTGAAATTTCATCTCATAATTTGAAATCATGGGATGAAATCGCATGTCCAAAACGTCGATTTCATCTCATTACTTCAAATTATGAGATAAATCGCATGTCCAAACATCTATCTTAATGCAAAATAAAACGTCATTTTCAATGGATATAATTAGAAATGGTAAAATATCGAATTCACGTCACTTGATTCGCTTCATTCGTTTAAATTTGGGCGGGTAGATTATTGATTCATTCATTCATTTTTTTAGTTTATTTTACTTTAAATTAGTTCAGCTCACTAAAAATTTAACTAATATATAATTTAAATTGATTTATGAGAAATCTTGTTAAAATATTTTTAAAAAGACATTTTTTATTGATATGTTATGTACTGTTATAATAAAGAGAAAAATATTTTTATTGAAAACTAAAAAATACATAAATAAATAAAACAATTAAAAACTAGTAAGAATCAAGGGAGTTGGGTTATATCCCACATTTTAGCTATTTCAATCCAATCCATTTCGGCCCAAATAACTTTTGGGCAGGTCAATAACTCGCGTTTTATTAACTCAATTATTTTGATCCGTCCAAATCAACCATAGGTGATGATAGTTCTGGCAAATTTCAAGGAAGCATGGCTCGCTTGTTAGGCTTTATGTATTTTCTTTTCTATGACCCACATAGGCACGGTGACCCTACCCTATAAAGTGAAACAACAGAAAAAAGCAGTAATTAGACTCTCAATATGTCTATTTGATACCTCTAGATGAAACGTAAACATACACACGTTTATGTTTAATACATGTAAATGTTAAAATAATAATTTTAAATGAAAAAATAGCGTTATATTTTGTAACAAATTATATAAAAATTATTCGATATATAATGTTAATAAATTTACATAAAAATCTATAAATATCTGAATCAAAAAATTAAATATTATATACAATATAGAAAAGTATTACATATATGAAAGATTGAAAATATTAAGAATAAAATAAACATTTCATAGGATAAGAAAGAAGAATATCTATTATTCAAAATTTAGGAAGGAATTTAATTTTTAAAACAAAAGGATGCAAATGATTTTAACCCCATTTTTTCACATCTCAATCTTGTCCACTATTTTCTTAAAAGTTACCATTGGTAGTTGGTAGTTGGTAGTTGGTAAAGACTTGATGAATAAATCAGTTACAATATCACTAGAACAAATTTGTTGCTTGTTTATATCACCATTGTTTTGGACATTATGTGAAGGAAAACTTAGGTGAATTATGTTTCATTCTGTCTCGTTGAATGAATTCTCCCCTTAATTAGATTATGCATGTTGCTTCTCCATTCTTTAAATTAGAGTTGTATAATCATTCAATATAATCAGAATCACGTCAAATACAATCTTGACTTGCTTTATAAACTATCATTATCTTTAATATAATTTCACTATCATGTAAAACAACATGGTATGATGATAACTTCTCATGAAAGTAGATAACATATCTGAATCAAACATTTATATCACTAGTAATTTATATGTATTTCTAATGTTTATATTTATTTTGATCAACCAAATTTATACAGTAACAAAACTAGTAACTTTTAAATTTTGAATTTGTCCCTTACATAATCTTTCTCCGAGCTTAATGTCTAATGGGCAAATTTTTCATTCGAAAATTTCAAAATGGATAATGGATTCAGCGTTGCACCAAAACAAGTATCGCGCCCCATTTTCCTCGCAGAAAGCGAAATTCAACATGTGACAACTTTTAAGGGATGGTTTAAAGAGAAGAGTCGCCACCTAATGATTTGAGGTGCGTTACGGCACCGTACCAACCTAAGGATCTGTTATACTAGCCTAGATCACCAGAGTCGGGTAAGAGTTCAAGTCACCTCGAAAGGAAGGTGTTAGGCACCTTTCGAGATCTACAAATGTGGATTCCTTTCGAATTCATTATTATGTGAGGTATTTACTAAGCGATCAAATAAAATTGATCTTAATCTTAAGTTGTTTAAACCAAATTGATAAATACAAAAATAAATATAAAAATCACCAGACATACCAAAAGTTAATACCACATATGAATGATTGTTAATGACAGAGAATAATGTTAATTTCAATTGATAAAAAGAGAATGTTGCAAATTTACTAATTCATGCAATAAGAGATAACTATAAATAAATAAAAAAACTTAACAAACAAAATAAATGATATTTCAAAATGCAGAACCTCAACGAGGCGCCTACGCATCCCTAGAGGGAATCAGGCCAGACGTAATTCTGCACAAAATGAGGGGAGGATGATTTTAACCTAACGGGATCACCCCGTGCAACTAAAATAATATTTCGCAACCCATTTAGATTGCTCATATTATTCAGCAGGCTCAGACTATCATTTTTCACTACCCACCTAATTAATTTAATTATTGTTAAGCTTAAACATTCTAAATGGAAAAGACTAACGCCCTAACAAGTGTCTGCCCATCCCAATCCTAATGTCTAAGAGGCATTGGACTACTATTTTTGAGTTGGGTCTAAAATTCCTAGGATTTTTTTAAAGGTGATTAAATGTCAAGCGATTAACAAATAGTAAAAAAAATAGCATAAAAGAGTTTCACATCAGCCTCCATTATAGTAAACAAGTAATTAAACATGCTTCCGAATTAAACCCTATAGTCATGATTTCTAGTGAACATAATCATATTAGAAATTATCCTATAGCCACGATGTCTAATGCGAAGTAATCAAACATGCAAATCTACTCATTAAAATAACTCCAAAGGGCAGAGTATCAATTATGATCCAAATAATTCAACGCCGTAAGAATAACTTATAAGCATGATGTCTATGATTATGCTAAATAATTCAAGTAGACAAATTTTATAATTCAACCTAGCAAATCATTCATAAATAGTTATTAGCAGGTAAACCTTTAGCATGTCGTGACATGACAAAATGGGTTTACACATACATATCGCAATATACTTCAAATTAAACTATTAAGACCCTATTGGCATAATTTCTATGAATGCACTATAGGCATGCTTTCTAGGTGAGGGTGGCGGTTAGGGAAAAAAACATAAGGAAAATATAAAATCCCCCGCCCCTATAAATCCCTTTTTACTATTATTATAGCGTATTACAACTATTACAAGCTGATAAAAAATAAGTAAAAAGATAAATACAACATGTGAAAGGAAAACAATATTAAACTAATTTATGGTCTTCTCTTTATCCCCACGACTCTCCGATGGAACCCGAAATAAAATGTTACTTGCTTAAAGACTAAAATAGACGATATGCATGCAGGAATACAAAAGAGTAGTGTGCAAACGAACAGTGGCGTTGCAACATGAATAAATTTAAAGATTGATATTTTCCCTAACATCTAATAGATGATAAACCAAACCAAATTGCATGTTTACACGTAGTTTATGAATAGCCCAAGTGATAAACAAATTTGCATAGTTAAAGTGACTAACCAGTTCAGAAGCTTAAATTAATGGGAAAACAACGGGCCAATAGAGTCACTCGAACCTCAACACATCATGATCACAAGAATCTCATTAATTCCGAGCAGTGCTTGTGTTGAGTCGAGTTAAAAGGAAATATAAAATTATCTAGGAAAAAAATAAAGCAAAGATATACTTAGAAACAAAGTAATTTTTGAGTTCTTATGTTGCTCAAAAAATAGCAATGAAATGATAAAAGTATTTAATATTTTAATATGATGATGAAGAATAAGCCATCTTCCAGAATATGAGCCAAAGTTCAATTTATATTACGAATCAACCAAGGTATTAAAGGGAGAAATAATATTCAAAATGTCACGCCCCACCTTGGGGGGTATGACTGGCACCTGGTGCCCTAGTAGGACCTGGACTGCTAACTGGTGAGCCTAAGCATATCTGGTGCCTGGCTAGCTCTATTTCAGATTTCTGAAAACAACGGGCTATATAACGGCTGTAAACATAGTCTTCGGCCGACTGGGCCTATAGCCACCTGTACATGATTTCAGCTAACCAGAGACATACTTATAAAGGGGAACCTATACGGGCCGACAAGGTCACCATGCTGTCTAGTTATCTGTAACATCAACATAAAGAATACTGTATATCTACGTGACCGGCAAGGTCACCACTACTATCAGACGATGGCCCCACACGACCAATATAATCAACAATACTAAACAGCTAAACACACGCACGGCCCCACATGGCCGGCACAACTAACCACAGGGAAATATATACAGACTGCAAGCCTCTAGGAATACTGATAAGATGGTCGAGACAGGGCCCCGACCTACCCGTACTATACAACAAAAGAAAATGAAATACACCTCTGAATATCAAGCTCTGGATGACAGGAGCTGATGACTCCATAAGCTGGTTGGAATCACGAGGGATCGCCTCCTCGTCTATGAGTACCTGCAGGCAAGTAATGCAGCGCCCCACTGGGCGTCAGTACCACTGGTACTGAGTATGCAAAGCAACTGAAATGATATAACTTAAAACAACTGAATATAGATAGCATAACTAGCATTTCTGTATAGCAGAAGATAGCTGAATCTGAAGAAGCTGATATCAACTAAATCAAGCTTTCTGTACTGATAAGGCAGAGACGTACCTGTAGACGCGACGGTCTGCTGTCTAGTAGCTAGTATATAGCACATAAATAAATATATAAGTAGCAAGTAAGAGCCAATACCAACCCCCATAAGCCGGATGACGCCAAGCAAGCAAACAATCTATATACCCCTACCCGGGTCAAAACCTGCCAAAAATAAGTCACTCCACTCATCTGCTCACTCGGAGCTCCTCCACCGGCCCCCTGGGTCTCCGGCTCGGGCTATAGCCTCCGATATAAATAACCGTGTCTGAGTTCGGAGGACTCCTGTGTAGACAGTAACAGATAGGGTCTGGATCCCCGGACACAACTCAACGGAGCTACCTGAAACCGGAGCTACACCTATAATAACTGAATGTACAGACAGTAACAAATAGGGTTTGATTCCCTGGACACTGCTCAACAGGGCTATCTGATACCGGAGCTGCACCTGAAATGCTGATCAGACTGCTATGGGGAAAGCTTCATCCCATCTTCGTCCAAGCTGGGGACGGCATGCCACTCCTTGGAGTGACGTAAACCTACCTGCTCAGTGGGCGACACGATTACCAACCCAGGGGCGGCGAGGACGCTCAATAAGGTGCCCTCACGCCACATCAAGTCTCAACAAACAAATAGCACATATAAATAGCAAGCATGTATAACTGGAAAAGACTATCTGAATTCTGATTTCTTATTCTGATCTCTTTTTGTACTATACTGATTCTTTACTGATTACCGTAATCTTTATTTATCTGTTTGGCTAATCTATAGCCAGGATACTATCTGTCTGAATGGCTAATCTGTAGCCATAAGACTGTCTGAATGGCTAACCTGTAGCCGTAATACTGACTGTCTATCTGATTTTAATTTACTAGCTTTTATTCTGAAATATGTCTCTTTTTATTTTACAACATGCTTGCTAATCATAGAATAAGCTATACTGAATCTGGAATGCTAACTCGCCCTTTGGCGCATGCTTTACTAACTTTCGGACTGAATACGATACGGCAACACAACTCAGAATCTATTAGACTTACTTAATTCTCAACATTCAACTCCGAGAGTTTCAAATATGGAGTTTACTATGACTTACCAAGCTAAGGCTTACTGACTTGCCGAAGAATAGCTTCACATACCTTAACCTCGAGTTATCCGACTATCGGACGAGGCTCGGTCAATACTCCAACTATTTCTCCCAACTGCATTCATATACACGTCAATTAGTACTAAATACAACACTATTCTGAAGGACGACATCACTTTCGATATAATTTCTTATACCCCGTAGGATTCCCGGCACCTAGATGACCTATTCGCACGTTGGTTAAGCATATTTGAAAGCCATACGTGCTAAAGAAAGGCCCAGGAAAAGATCGGACGAGAAACCTGTCGAAACATCGCGGAAGGAGCCGAGGCAGAGCCCCTCCGCGATGGCAGCGTGTCACGGAGGAGGAGCCTCCGCGTTGGCTTCGTGACACGTTGGCCTTGTCCAGGCCCAAGTATATAAAGCCCCACTTCGGTTTTAAATGGTTAAACACTTATAATTTCTAGAAAACAGAGTAAACTAGTAGAGAAAGGAAATAGAACGAAGAAGGTAATATAATTTTCGTCCGATTACGCTGCTAAACGTTGTCCAAACTCAAATTAACCTCAGATACCGAGGTATTTAGCAGCAGAGAGCATTCCTACGGATTTAGTTTCGTGAAATACTGCCGACGAATCGTCGAGCTACCGAGCTAAGGTAAGTGGAATTGCCCTAAATTAGTGTCTATGTGTTCCTAGCTCTGAAGTGAATATTTCTCCCTTCTGGACCGCTGAAAAATAGCGAGTTTTCGACCGTCTTTCGATAAGCCTAAGTTTAGGCTATAAACTATATCGAAAGTGACATTGCTCTTTACAATAAAGTTGTATTTAGTATTAATTGACATATTTATGAATGCGGTTGGGAGAAAATGGTTGAAGTACCGGCCGAGCCTCGTCCGACAGACGGATAGTTCGAGGATAAGGTATGTAAAGCTAGTTCCATCGGCAAGTTAGTAATCTTGGTACAGTATAGTAATTTAAAGGCCAGTAGAATATTCAGAAGCCATGTATGATGTTTACTACGAATGATGGTACGATATTAGAAACATCATGTTATGATCAGCGCAAGACTTGCTAGCACAATATAGATTCTAATATAAGTGTTAGGAACTGCACAGCATGCTCAGTATGTGATGTGACACAGAATGTTAGGATATAATTGTATTCAGTTGAAATCCAGTAAAGCAATGTAATATCTGTAAGACATCTCTGAAATAGAACGATAAGTTAAAGTGAAGTTAGAAGGCATATTAGGACTAGTAAATCATGTTACTATAGAAACTCAATATACAGCATAGTTTCAGCAGAAAGACTATATCTTGTTCAGCATTAGCCCCAGTACAGTCTGGCAGAAGACTATATTTGTACATATATACTATTACCAGCCTCAGCATGCATTAAGTACATACATATTACTATCGCTAGCTCAGCATATAGTATATACAAATACTTTACCACTATTAGCT
Organism: Datura wrightii; assembly: GCA_035772735.1. Lineage (NCBI taxonomy): Eukaryota > Viridiplantae > Streptophyta > Magnoliopsida > Solanales > Solanaceae > Datura > Datura wrightii. The sequence goes on from JASDFA010000009.1 coordinate 9,925,198, forward strand.
TCAGTATGTGGGACAAGCAGATAGTATTACTAGTTGAGACTGTTGTATTGTTTGGGGTTGGACTACCTAGCATCCATGACCGCCCAAGGTTGATAGCTGTATCGACTCGTCCGCCAGAGGACGAGGATACGTCGCTCTACGGAGTGGCATGCCGTACCACAGGGGACGAAGATGGGATGCCAGTTTTCCCCATATTTGTGCCTTGATCGGCCCTTACACACCCCTGTCGAGCGGATACGCCCGGGTGTTGATTCAGGAGTCCTCCGGACTCAGATGCAGTTATAGTCAGGGGATCAGCGAGCCCAAGTGCATACCCAAGGGACCGGCAGGATGCTTACAGGGTTTATAGGAGATGGGATGACCGGGGTAGGGGCATATATTCTGTGCTGGTTGTACCTCCTGGCTTATGGGGGCCGGGTAAGGTTTGTGTGTGCTATGTTATGTTATGTTATGTTATGTTATGCCATGTTATGTTAGATACGAGTAGATCAGCAGTAGAACGATACGTCTCCAGGTATGACTCCTACTCCTTCTAGTATAATTGAGAGAAGGTATGACTTACATTATCAGACAGTTAATCTATTCTCTCTACTTCAGTTTCATCAGTTATATTATTGTTTTCAGATATTTCTTTCAGTTATTGCTTTACATACTCAGTACCAGCGGTACTGACGCCCGGTGGGGCGCTGCATTACTTGCCTGCAGGTACTCATAGACGAGCAGGCGATACCACGTGATTTCTGTCAGCGATCGAGTATTCAACTCCTGTAATCCGGAGACTGAATTCCAGATGTGTATTTCATTTTCTTTTGTTGTATAGTACGGGTAGGTTGGGGCCCTGTCCCGATCATTTCTATTGTTATTCTTAGAGGCTTGCAGTCTGTATATATTTCCCTGTGGTCAGATGAGCCGGTCGTGTGAGGCCGTGTAGTTGTATAGCTGTTAGAACTTGTGTTTCCTTTATGTTGGTCGTGTGGGGCCATAGTTCGACAGTAGTGGTGACCTTGCCGGTCACGTAGCTATCCAGTACTTCATGGTTAATTCATAGATAACTAGACAGCATGGTGGTCTTGTCGGCCCGCATAGGTTTTCCTATATGGACATGTTTCTGGTCATCTGTTAGTACAGGTACAGGAGGCTATAGGCCAATGGGCCGGGAGCTATGTTTACAGCTGTTATATAGCCCTTTGTTTCCAGAAATGTGAGTTAGAGCCAGCCAGGCACCAGATGTGCCCAGGCTTAGCAGTCCAGCAGTTCAGGTCCTAGTAGGGCACCAGGTGCCAGTCATACCCCCCAAGGTAGGGTGTGACATAATTATAGCCTAAACTTAGGCTTATCGAAAGACGGTCGAAAACTTGCTATTTTTCAGAGGTCCAAAAGGGACAAGTATTCACTTTACGGCTAGGAGCACATAGACACTGGTTTTGAGCAATTCTACTTACCTTAGTCCAGTAGCTCGACGATTCGTCGACTGTATTTCGCGAAACACACTCCGTAGGAATGCTCTCTACTACTAAATACATCGGTACCTAAGGTTAATTCGAGTTTGGACCATGTTTGATGGCGTAATCGGAAGGAAATACCTCAAAACCTCACGCTCTCCTCTGTTTCTCGCGACTTTTTTGGAAATTATATGAAGTTAATGAAATAAACCGAAGTTGGAGGTGCTATATAATTGGGACTTATAAGTCGCATTCAGGAAATGCGATTTAGAAGTCGCATTTTTCCTTGCGACGCGCCGACTTGGCGCTTGTCCGATCTTTCCCCGGGCCTTTTTCTAGCATGTATGGTTTTGAAATACTCTTAACCAACACGCGAATAGGCTATCTATACGCTGGAAATTTACGGGGTATAACATTCTCCCCGCCTTAAGAACATTCGTCCTCGAATGTAAACTGCTATATAGAGGACTACTCCATTAGTTTAACTTGTTCTTAGGAAAATTTCGGCAGAGTTTCCCCTGTAATCTGGACTATCCCAAAACCTGAAACACAGAAAAGTCCAATACAGGTACTCCCCCATGATACTATAAGATTCATTCGATAACTAAACATCAATCTTTCTCATTTATATATATACAACCATAAGGTACTGCATAAATAATAATACGGACATACCTGTCGCCTGACTAGGCCTGGAACAGGTGAGGATATCTAGCTTTCATATCTTCCTTCGCCTTCCACGTCATTTCCTCTCGGTTTCTGTTACACCACAATACTTTGACAGACACAATATCTTTAGTTCTCAACTTGCAAATCTGTCTGTCTAGGATAGCTACTGGAACCTCTTCATAGGCCATCTCTTCTGTAACCTGGATATCCTGGACTGGGACTACCCTGGACGGGTCTCCTATGCATTTCCTCAACATGGATACATGAAAGACTGAATGAACGGATTCTAATTCTGGAGGCAAGTTCAACTTATATGCCACTTGGCCTATTCTTCGACGAATCTGATATGGCCCGACAAACCTTGGGCTGAGCTTACCTTTCTTGCCGATTCTCATCACCTCTTTCATCGGGTATGCTTTCAAAAATACCCAGTCATTCATATCGAATTCCAGGTTTCTACGCCGCACATCTGCATATGATTTCTGGCGTCTTTGTGCAGTAAGTAAGCGTTCTCGGATAAGCTTTACATTTTCCTCCGACTGCTGAACAATGTCTGGCCTAACCAACACTGATTCTCCTATTTCAAACCAGCTAATCGGCGATCTGCATTTTCGCCCGTATAATGCCTCGAAAGGCGCCATTTGGATAATTGAGTGATAGCTGTTATTATAAGCAAACTCGATTAGGGGCAAATGCTCATCCCAGCTACCACCAAAATCTAACACACACGCTCGCAACATGTCTTCGAGCGTCTGAATGGTGCGTTCAGCCTGTCCATCTGTCTGAGGGTGGAATGTCGTGCTCAAATTAATCTGCTTTCCCAGACTTCTCTGAAATGACTACCAAAATCTAGCTGTAAATTGTGCTCCTCTGTCAGAGATAATAGATACTGGAATACCATGTAATCTAACTATTTCTCTGATATACAAGTCGGCATAATCTTCGGCCGAGAAAGTAGCTTTCACTGGCAGGAAATGGGCTGATTTCGTCAGTCTGTCAACTATTACCCAAATGGAATCATGTCTATGTCTGGTACGGGGTAATCCTGCTACAAAGTCCATGTTCACTGACTACTGATGTGGACCCTTTTCTTTTCTTTTTTTTTGACGGAGATGGCTAGCTGACTTGCAGAGTGTTCTGTATGATGACAGCTGGGTTGACTAAGGCTGACTCTCACCTACAAGGTTGGGAAAACGATGTACGACCACTTAACATTCTGGAAAAATTCTGGTATTGCTAACCTCTGAATTATGCCTATTCGGTCTCTAATTCTGGTTCTGGCACATGCGGTAATGTTACTGATCTTTAGGGATGCTTCCCTACTAATACAAGCGCCAGCTGGTAGTGAGACCGTCTAACTGCGCCCGTATCACCAACCTCCTGATCCAGGCTACTAATTCCTGTGAGTTTCTGAAGCCTAGATCTGGCAACAAGCATATAAGTCCATTAACTCAATAAACTGAAAGCCGAGAGAGTTCCTATGGCTTGGCGAGGGGTCCTGCGATATGATCTGTATATACTTCCTAGCAATTAACCAGAATCTGTGTGATTGTAACCCCTATTGACAGCTATTCACAGCATATCTGATATATGTACATACATATATCAACAACTACGTATAATACATACTAAATTCTGTAGTGATACGTAATCTCTGGCATGCTTTACTGAATTTCATACTGCATATTATATACCGCTTTTACGGTCTAATGATATCTCCTGTCCTCTCGAATCATTTCATTGAATTTTTTTTTCCATCTCATTCTGGAAGCAACAATATATGCAATTTAATTGTGGTCTGCTGTTTGAAATTCCGCCATTCTTGCAACATGGGGTCAACATTCGTATCTTGTGGCCTTACATGGCATTATATTAAGAGCCCACGACTGTCGACTGGGTCTTATCTCCAGGTCCCACTAGATTAGAGTCTCTGTGTCGGTAGTTTCTTAACTTTTTCGTAGGCGGACTTACCGCAACATTCTAATCCGCAATCTCACTGTCTCTTAATTGTTAGTCTGAGGCTTAGTCCTTAATACACGATATTCTATAATTCTGGGGGTGATTCTAATTTTCCCTCAAGATCTGGTATTCCTGCTTCTTCCCCTTATCTTGCTTAAGCTGAGCTCTGGGGTTCAAGGTACCCGCCTTACATTGTTAATAAGGTTACTGGTCAAGTCCCAACTTATACCTCTTCTGGCTTGTAGTCAGACCCCTCTGATTCACTGACCTTCCTATCTTTCGGCATCACAACAGAAATCATAAGTATTATCTTGCAGGTATATCTTGCTCTTGTTAGCGTGTTATGGCGGACTTGGCCTTTTTATGACTCGAACTTGACTATTACTGGAAGTCCATTACTGATGGATCTCCTACGCGCACTTTAAGTAAACTAATAGTCTTACTTGCTCTTCTAACTTATTATCGTGAGGGTCTGTACAACTTACATAATCATAAGGGCTCCTTACTCTTTCTAACACTTTCTGGAATTAACCAATCCATCTTCACTTACTACTACAAAACGAAGACATGGAACTGTACCATATCTGAAAAGATGGAGGTGGAATCCTGCATTTCTCTCTCTTTCTCACAGTTATCTGATAATCTAATATTGTCTATTATCTTAATCAGATCTTATATATCTAACAAATAAATCAACTTGTATGTACGCTATGCTTCTAACTTCCTACTCTGAAGTTATAGAAATGTACTGGGAATGGTACCGATAAAGGTATCACATTGGGAGGTCCCTAATACCTCCTGCTGCTGCTATAGTTACCTTGTAACTGGCTGGTGCCCTCTCCTGTTGCTATATCTGATCTTCTGCCTGGGATAGGATACCGCTGGTCTGACTTGTATCTGTATTCAAAAAATATGGTAAGTTTAAGAACTCGACCCTATACTGTACTGTTGTATGGCACAACCGAATATGAAGAAAGGGTAACCATTCTATTATGCCTCGCAGCCTCCTTCCTATAGTATGTGGTGCACAACACATCTATAGACAAGACTCTACTTAGCACGGCTTGCAGACTCCCTGGGACACGACCTGCTCTGATACCAAGTTTGTCACGCCCCACCTTGGGGGGTATGACTGGCACCTGGTGCCCTAGTAGGACCTGGATTGCTAACTGGTGAGCCTAAGCACATCTGGTGCCTGGCTAGCTCTATTTCAGATTTCTGAAAATAACGGGCTATATAACGGCTGTAAACATAGCCTCCGGCCGACTGGGCCTATAGCCACCTGTACATGATTTCAGCTAACCAGAGACATACTTAAAAGGGGAACCTATACGGGCCGACAAGGCCACCATGCTGTCTAGTTATCTGTAACATCAACATAAAGAATATTGTATATCTACGTGACCGGCAAGGTCACCACTACTATCAGACGATGGCCCCACACGACCAACATAATCAACAATACTAAACACCTAAACACACGCACGGCCCCACATGGCCGGCACAACTAACCACAGGGAAATATATACAGACTGCAAGCCTCTAGGAATACTGATAAGATGGTCGGGACAGGGCCCCGACCTACCCGTACTATACAACAAAAGAAAATGAAATACACCTCTGAATATCAAGCTCCGAATGACAGGAGTTGATGACTCTATAAGCTGGTTGGAATCACGAGGGATCGCCTCCTAGTCTATGAGTACCTGCAGGAAAGTAATGCAGCGCCCCACTGGGCGTCAGTACCACTGGTACTGAGTATGCAAAGCAACTGAAATGATACAACTTAAAACAACTGAATATAGATAGCATAACTAGCATTTCTGTATAGCAGGAGATAGCTGAATCTGAAGAAGCTGATATCAACTAAATCAAGCTTTCTGTACTGATAAGGCAGAGGCGTACCTGTAGACGCGACGGCCTGCTGTCTAGTAGCTAGTATATAGCACATAAATAAATATACAAGTAGCAAGTAAGAGCCAATACCAACCCCCATAAGCCGGATGACGCCAAGCAAGCAAACAATCTATATACCCCTACCCGGGTCAAAACATGCCAAAAATAAGTCACTCCACTCATCTGCTCACTCGGAGCTCCTCCACCGGCCCCTGGGTCTCCGGCTCGGGCCATAGCCTCCGATATAAATAACCGTGTCTGAGTCCAGAGGACTCCTGTGTATACAGTAACAGATAGGGTCTGGATCCCCGGACACAACTCAACGGGGCTACCTGAAACCGGAGCTACACCTATAATAACTGAATGTACAGACAGTAACAGATAGGGTCTGATTCTCTGGACACTGCTCAACAGGGCTATCTGATACCGGAGCTGCACCTGAAATGTTGATTAGACTGCTATGGGGAAAGCTTCATCCCATCTTCGTCCAAGCTGGGGATGGCATGCCACTCCTTGGAGTGACGTAAACCCACCCGCTCAGTGGGCGACACGATTACCAACCCAGGGGCGGCGAGGACGCTCAATAAGGTGCCCTCACGCCACATCAAGTCTCAACAAACAAATAACACATATAAATAGCAAGCATGTATAACTGGAAAAGACTATCTGAATTCTGATTTCTTATTCTGATCTCTTTTTGTACTATACTGATTCTTTACTGATTACCGTAATCTTTATTTATCTGTTTGGCTAATCTGTAGCCAGGATACTATCTGTCTGAATGGCTAATCTGTAGCCATAAGACTGTCTGAATGGCTAACCTGTAGCCGTAATACTGACTGTCTATCTGATTTTACTTTACTAGCTTTTATTCTGAAAATATGTCTCTTTTTATTTTACAACATGCTTGCTAATCATAGAATAAGCTATACTGAATCTGGAATGCTAACTCGCCCTTTGGCGCATGCTTTACTAACTTTTGGACTGAATACGATACGGCAACACAACTCAGAATCTATTAGACTTACTTAATTCTCAACATTCAACTCTGAGAGTTTCAAATATGGAGTTTACTATGACTTACCAAGCTAAGGCTTACTAACTTGCCGAAGAATAGCTTCACATACCTTAACCTCGAGTTATCCGACAGTCGGATGAGGCTTGGTCAGTACTCCAACTATTTCTCCCAACTGCATTCATATACACGTCAATTAGTACTAAATAAAACACTATTCTGAAGGACGACGTCACTTTCGATATAATTATCGCCTAAACTTAGGCTTATCGAAAGACGGTCGAAAACTTGCTATTTTTCAGAGGTCCAGAAGGGAGAAGTATTCACTTTACGGCTAGGAGCACATAGACACTAGTTTGGAGAAATTCTACTTACCTTAGTCCGGTAGCTCGACGATTCGTCGGCTGTATTTCGCGAAACAAACTCCGTAGGAATGCTCTCTGCTGCTAAATACATCGGTACCTGAGGTTAATTCGAGTTTGGACCGCGTTTGATGGCGTAATCGGAAGGAAATACCTCAAAACCTCACGCTCTCCTCTATTTCTCGTGACTTTTCTGGAAATTATATGAAGTTAATGAAATAAACCGAAGTTGGAGGTGTTATATAATTGGGACTTATAAGTCGCATTCAGGAAATGCGATTTATAAGTCGCATTCAGTAAATGCGATTTATAAGTTGCATTCCTGGAATGTGATTATAAGTTGCATTCCTGGAATGCAATTTATAAGTCGCATTTTTCCTTGCGACGCGCCGACTTGGCGCTTGTCCGATCTTTCCCTGGGCCTTTTTCTAGCATATATGGTTTTCAAATACTCTTAACCAACACACGAATAGGCCATCTATACGCTGGGAATTTACGGGGTGTAACACAAAAATCAATCAAGATATGATCTCACCCTTAAATAACGTAAAACAATCAATAAGTATAGAACCTATCCAAGTTTACCATAACAGTATGTACTAAATAATCAAAGAAAAGGAAGAAAATATACACACCAAATATAGTTTAACTGATAAAGGTGAAAAAAGGAAGTAATTATTTTATATGATCAATCAGGGTAAATTTACTTTCTTTAAATAGTAGACATGACCAATTAGATGTAATACTTATGAAAGTTTACCACTAATAAATATATATTAAAGTCGTTAAACAATTAGAGAGGCAAAGAGAATGGAATCAAATGCTAGAGTGAATTTCCGTAAATACATAAGTACTAAAGTGCTTATACCATGAGTCAAGGCAAATAAAAAATGAAATCCTCAACGGACAGAGAGCCAATTAGCAACTAAAATTAATCTATGATAGTTTTACCAAAACGAATTATTAATCAGAGCTATCATACAATTAAGAATTAGTAAGCACGTAATCATGCTTCATATTTAAAACATTTAAATATCTATTTAGCCAGGTGGAATGCAAAAATTAGTGAATAAATCAAATTTAAATAAAAATTGAAGCTTAATCAGAAATCTGTAGCAATCTGAAATTTTCTCACAAAACACAAACATAGGAGACCCATAATTAACACACACAATTAACATTAAAACTTATTATAGGAAATCAGCCAGCAGTAGTAAAAATAATATGTAAAAGAATTTAAACTAGGGACGAATTCATGAGAATATGTCAAAATTCTTAATGTCCGAGTATCGGCGAGGGTCGGAGAGGGGAAGATGAAGAGGGAGATGTGCGGCTGGTGTAATGGCTGTTCGTCGGAGATTATGGAGGCAGTGGACGGTGTTGATGGTGTTAATGGTGAGTAGAGGAGGAGAGAGGAGAAAAGGAGGGAGGTGAGGGTGCGCCAGTGTCTGGTGTGAGGGACGAACGGAGTAGATGGTGGGATTTTGGCCGAGAAGAAGGGAAGTGCGGCGGCTGTTGTTTGGTGCGGCTGCTGTTTGGTGCAGCTGTTGTGATGAAGAAGAAAGAAGGGGGAGATTTGGTGGCGAGGTGGTGGAGACAATGAGGCTGTTGTGGTGCGCCGAAAATAATGGTGGGTGCAGCAGATGGGTCATTTCCGGCGGCTTGGAGAGGGAGAGACGAAGAAGGTGTCGGATTTTTGCCGGAGATGGGAGATAGAGAGGAGGGTGGTGATGCGGCGATGAGAGAATGAGGAGGCGGCGTTGGCGAGTTGAAGAAGAAGAGAGGAGAGGGAAGGGGCGGCGACTAAAGGTAAAGGAAAAATGACGGTAGGTTTAGGTTTTGGGGGTTTGGGTAATAGAAATAGGAAAGAAAATGATGAATTAATCTTGGCCGTTGGATTAAAAGAAATGTAAGGGTGACGGATCACGGGTCAAACGGGTTAATAATGGGTTAATGGGTAGTGCAAATGATGGTTGATTTAAATATGGCTGAAATTGAATTTAAATAGTAGCCATAATTGTTTAAAATAGGCTACAATTGGCACATATCTGATAAAAATAGCTAAATTTTAAACACATTGAGAAGAAATTGAATTGACTGCTATATAATTAATAAAAATACTACACTTGTAAATGATTTATCAAATAGATAATATTTAAGTTACGGAAAAAATCATATAACATTATTATCAATATAAATAAGTTATAAAATTGAACAGACTTATGTAAATATTATATAAAAACTATATATTGTAAATAATGACTAAGAAATATAATTAATTTATAAAAAAAATATATAAACTTTATTATTAACATAAATAATTTATAAATTCAAGTAATATTATTACACAAATAAATTTGTAGAATTTAGTAAAATTATGTAGATAGTTTATAAAGATTAAGTAAAATATATATTTCACAATAAGAGCGTATATTAATACGAAATATATTATATAAAACATAATTATTTAATATCATAAAATTAATAAATTAAAATTAATGCAAATTATATATACATATATATATATATATATATATATATATATGTAATTTAAAATAATTTCGCAAAATTATGATAATTAATTATTTTTAAAATATGAATGCAAGTCGAATAATTACGTAAAAAGGTAAATAAAATATACATACATAAACAGCATACGCGGGGCGTCGGGAGATCAAAATTGAGTGTAAACAATAAGCAAAACACCAAACCTTCCACGACTTACGAACACAATTAACTACGGCTCAAATGGTATTAATTCTTCTTTCTTAGTCGTGTAAAATCTCACGACTAATGTTTTTTTCAAAAAAAAAATTCTTCTTTCTAGTCATGTGATGGCTCACGACTAACATATATTTTTTCCAAAAAACATTCTTCTTAATTGTGGGACTTCTCACCGCTAACATATTTTTTTATACTCTTTCCTTCTTAGTCGTGGGAGAATGACCAACATTATTCTTCACGGCTAACAACTAATGGGTTTATCCATTTAAGTTACAATTATTTTAATCTTTTTCGATGATTAAAGAGGTTTTATAATATTTTTTTTGTAAAACTTATATAGTTGCCTATAAAAAATAAAATATTTACGTGAGCATATATTTTTACTTTTAGTGCCCCTTCAAATAATTACACAAAATATTTCATTTAATTTATTCTTTTTTTCGGGATGACATCAGCACTGTACCTTTTTGCTTTTTTATCTCATACATGTCAGTATCATGGTATTAATTTATTTTTTTCTCTCTTTCTTTAATTTATTCCTTTTTAAATTAATTTAAGTTTTTGTTACTATTTTTTGGTCTTTTCTTTTTATTTTTTATATTACTTTTTTATTAAAAAATAAATACAGTAGCTAACTATATTTAAATTACTAAAAATATAAAAAAATTATTAAATAATTTAATTACAACAAAAAGCAATTTACAAATTCTAAAATCACTAGCTTATTTATTAAAATTATAATTAATAAAAAATATTTTTTTTTCAAATTATTATTCTTATTTTTTTTCACCATAATCTAATCTCATGCTCAAATTTGACTCCTTTTTTTTAATTGTTCAATTTTTTATTTTTCTACTCCTCTTTTTCTCATTTTTCTTTATTCTTTATCTTTTTTCTCTTATTTTGTTAATTTTTTTTCTCAAATTAAAATGTTTTTACTGTAATCTAATTTCACTCTCAAATTTGATACCATTTTTTTTCTTTTATATTTTCACCTTATTTTTTTATTTTTAATTTATCTAATTTTTTTTGTTTTTTTTACCATAATTTAATTTCTTTTTTTTTTTGTCTTTTTTTTTTAATTCTAATTTTTAATTTTTTTGATACCATTGAAGTATCCTCTAATCCTCCAATGGACACTGTTCAGTATATTTATATATTGTGATGATATTATGAAGGATTACTCCAGTCTTTCAATGAAGCATTCTTTAGTACGCCATGATACCATCACATTATATCTATGGTATCATGGAGGACTATTTCAATCATTCAATAAGGCACTCTTTAGTCCTTCATAATACCATCATAGTATATCTATATACTAGCATAGAATAATTAAGGTCGACTTTAGTCCTATAGGAAGAAAATCATCAGTCTTTAGTGATACAATCATAGTATGTCTATATACTGTCATGGTATCATTTAGGTCTGCTTTAGTCCACAATGATATCATCACAATATATCTACATATTGGTGTAGTGTCATTGAGGGGTGCTTCAGTCCTTCAGTAAGACTCCCCAATCCTGCATGATACCATCACAATATATCTAGATATTATCATGACATTATCACTCCTCAGCCCTCTATGGTACCATCACATTATACCTATATAATATTGTGGTATCATTGAGGTCTTTTTCAGTCCTTCAGCGAAACACTCCTCAGTCCTCCATGATACAAGTATACTATACCTATATACTAGTATAATATCATTAAGGTCTGCTTCAGTCTTTCATTGAGAAACTCTGTAGTCTTTAATGATACTTCACGGTATGTCTATATACTGTCATGGTATCATTGAGGTCTATTTTAGTCCTCACTTATACTATCATATTATATTTATATGTTGTCATGGTATCAGAGAGACTTGCTTCAATCCTTCAGTGAGACACTCCTCAGTCCTCTATGATACTATCACAATATACCTATATAATGTCGTGGTATCATTCAAGTCTGTTTCAGTCCTTGATGATACCATCATAATATATCTATATACTGTCATAGTATCATTGATTTGTCCTTCAGTGAGACACTCATCTATCCTTCATGATACTATCATAATATATCTATATCGTAGCATGATATCGTTAAGGTCTTTTTCGACCTTTTATTGAGGAACTTCTCAGTCTTCAATGATACCATCACAATATATTTATATACTGTCATGGTATCATTGAGGTTTGCTTCAATCCTTTAGTGAAACACTTCTCAGTCCTCTATGATACCATCACAATATATTTATATAATGGTATGGTATCATTGGGGTTTGCTTCTATCCTTCAAGATACGATCACAGTATATCTATATACTACCGTGGTATCATTGAGGTCTGCTTCAGTTCTTCAAGACACTCCTCAACCATCCATGATACCATCACAGTATAGCTATACAATATTGTGGTATCAATGAGGCCTTTTTCAATCTTTCAGCAAGACACTCCTCAGTCCTCCATGATATCATCATACTATATCTATATACTTGCATGATATCATTAAGGTCTGCTTTAGTCTTTTAGTGAGAAAACCTGTAGTCTTTTATGACACCATCATGACATATCCATATACTGTCATAGTATCATTGAGGTCTGTTTCAGTCCGCACTTATACCATCGTAATATATCTATACTTTGTCATTGTATCATTTAGGTTTGTTTTAGTCCTTCGTGAGACACTCCTTAGTCCTATATGATACCATCACTGTATATTTATATACTAGCATGGTATCATTGAGGTTTGCTTCAGTCATTCAGTGAGACTCCTCAGTTCTCCATGATACTATCATAATATATACTGAAGTTTGCTTCAATGAGACACTTTTACGTCCTTTACGATACCCACATTATATACCATATATTGACATGGTATCATAAAATGGATAAAAGAATTGAAAAAAATAAAATAAAACAAAAAAGAAGCAAACAAGAAAAAATAAAAACAAAAAAAGAGCTAACAAGAGAAATAAAATAAGATAACAAAAAAAAGTTATAAACTAATCATTTGAATTTTTATATTTTATTCGTCTAAAAATTATTAGTTAATATTTTTATTTTTAAAAAAATAAAAACAGAGAAAGTAGCAAAAACAAAGAGGATAAACTAACAAAAAATTTAAGAGAAAAAAATAAAAAATAAAAAATAAAAAAATTAGCAAATAATATTTATAATAAAGATAAAATGAGACAAAAGAATGAAAATAATAAATGAGCAAAGTAATAAATGAAAGAATAAAAAAAATAAAAGATAAAAATAATAAATAAGAAAAAGACAAAAATAATAAATGAAAAGACCAAAAGAAGAAGAAATCGAATAAAAAGACAAAATTAATAAATAAGAAAAAAACAAAAACAATAAATGAAAGTACAAAAAAAAAAAAAAAAACAGAGAGAAGAGAGGTCACATGAAAAAGGTGGACTGGGGGCATTCGGGTAATTATTTTAAACGCCTGGGTATTTTAAAAATTAGTATGAAATGAGGTATTTTTTTGTAATTAATTTATATTTAAGGTCTATTTTGTGTAATTTTTCCTTTTTTTTCCTTTTTCAATGACTAAAGAGGTTTTACAATTATTTTTTCCTTTTTTATGGTTAAGGAGAAAAGCCGAAAACTCAGATTATCTTTTCTTATTTTTCTTTTTATAATTGTGATATTCGAATTAATTTACGTGTATCTCAATTAATTATAAAAGATAATTTGAGTTTTCAACTTTTTTCTTTAATCATTAAAAAAGAAAAATAATCGTAAAGTCTTAACTTAAAGGGATTGAGCCCATTAGTTGTTAGTCGTAAAGAATAATGTTAGTCCTTCTTCTTCACACGACTAAGAAGGAAAAAAAAAATTAAAAAAAAATATATTATTCAACCGTGAAAAATAATGTTAGTCATTTTCCTTCATACGACTAAGAAGGAAATTTTTTAAAAAAAATATTATTCATCATATTTTACATGACTAAAAAAAAAATTAATATCTTTGAAGCACAGTTAATTGTGTTTGTGGATCATGAGCGATTCGATACATTATTTATTTTAGTTGCAACACTCAATTCTTTATTTATTTAAAATTTTTGAATGCAAAAATTTGCTCAATAGGCTTCGGACTCTTTTATATATATATATATATATATATATAAAATCTTTTATAGATTTCGGACTCATCTTTCTCCTACCTCTCTTTATTTTCCTTCGCCATCCCTTTCGGTATTAATTACCGGTCAATATTGACGGCCTCGTGAAATGGATAGAGTGTAGAATTTCTCGAGGAGCTATGACTTTTTTGACAAACCTATAGGATTGATTTTATCTCATATATTTAAGATTAAAAAAAAATATTTTAGTTTATTTTATATTTTTAATTTAAAATTATAAAGATAATTTAAATTTTTTATATTTTTTAAAATTTTATATCAATTAAAGTTAAATAAATAAATTAAAATAAAAAAATGTTATTTTATGTAAATATCCTGTCGGAAGGGCAATAAACAATATATATACACAGTTATCAAAGCTCATTCACTTTTTTTAAAAAAATAATAATTATGCAAATATACGTTCTACAACACTCTACTATAATTGCATAATTAAGTTTTAAAAGTTTTCAGTCATATAATTTAAAATAATAATTAAAAAGTTGAATTTACAGTTTCTACTTACAATAGTACTAACTAAACAGAAAGGGGAGGGAAAAAATAAAAATGCAAAGTAAGAAAAACAAGAATGGGAGAATAGATTAGTGTTTTTGGGTTGTTGGCTAAGGAAAAAATAAATTTTATTTTATATAAAAATTTGGCTAAATCAAGTAAGAAGTTAAAAGATGGGCCAAGTTTAATAACGTTATGGAAAAATTACATATCATAATACATTTAAGAAAATATTTATATATAGTGGTCATAGTTTTAAAAAATTACACATAATAACTTTATTTTACTTAATGTGTCATTTTTTATTTTTTACTTTGTATTTTTTATGTTCCATAAATTATTATTGTAACTGCCCACCCAACCCATTTCTTCTCCTCTCTCTCCATCGTTCTTCATCTTCAGCCCTTTATTTTTTTCCATTAACTGTCCATGATTCTCACAAATTTCGCTGTCATTGTTTACAGAATCTTGTTAAATCAAGTAAGTTCCATTCGTGATTTCTATTTATTTTTTAATTTCAACTATATATCTTTTTGTATTTAAAATAAAAAATTTTAAACTGTGCAAATATTTATTTTTTATTGAATTCAAATCTTTATGATATTTTGAAATCTCAAGTAAATTTATTTTTTGATTTTGAAAATTATATTTGTATATTTTATAATTTATGTATTATATGTATTTAGATATTTAAGTTTTTAACCGTGTCTTTTTTTTGAATTTTAGGCTTTTGTATTTTGAGTATTCAAAGCTTCATCAATGGTCGAAAATACAACACCCAAGAGATTAACAAGAGGTATATATTCAATTGTTGATTTTAATGGACATGCACCATCTTTTGATCTATTAATCACACAATCTCACGATGAAATTTCAGCCTCACTTGCTCAATCTAGCTCCATGGGTATTGAAAAATACCAAGGTTCAACAAGCTTGAAGAGAAAAGAGATGCTTGTGAAAGAAATTGTGGGAAAAAAAGAGAAAAATTTAAGGAAGGAACCCCAAAAAAGCCAAAGGCAAATAATACAAGCAAAAATGGCAAACAATCTGTTAAACAAACAGTCAATCAAGTTATGTTTCTTTATTCAAACTTTTTTTTTTGTGTCTTCATTAATAATTTTTATTTACAGAAATCACTTTCATATGTAGTCATTTTCCATATCTATTCATAAAATATATAAATGTATTTAATTATATTTATGGAATAAAATGAAATCATACATTACATCATGATAATGCTATTATGCTATAAATATACATTTAAATATTTCATGTATGTATTTGTTGGAATGGTTATGTATTTTTCTTTGCAAAATATTTATTTTAGCAGGAATATATATTAGTTCTATTTTCATACATTCAAATACATAATCCTGTATGTATTTTACATATACAAATAGATTTCAAATACATATAACTGTGTTGTATTTGATGGTTATGTATTTATCAGTGGAAACTATTAAATTTAAAAGAAATATATCTTAGTAATAGTACATATAAATACATATGTATGTTTTTTATTCTGAATAGTTATGTACTTATAAGTAGATACAATTTATATTAATAGAAATACATTTTATTACAGGTAACATGTTTAGAATTTTCCATATAAATGTATTTTGTTTGTATTTTAAGATACAAATTATTCATTTATTATTTACTTTTTCTTATTCTGCTATTTTGTAATAAGAAATAAACTATTTTGTTAAAAAGCTTCCTAGATTTGTCCCTTCAATTTTGTATTTTAGCTTTATTATTTCCAGTCGCAGATCGATCCCAAGCTGACTAGCAATCACTTCAACCAATTAATTAAAAGGAGTATTCTTTAAATACAATTCCATCAACTTTGTATCCAACATAGCGATTATCTTCGCTCCATCTCCCTGAATGCTTTATCAGTATCGGTATGTTTGCCATCAATATCTATCAACAAAGAAAAAAGAAAGAAAAAAAAATTCATAAACAACCATATTCGTTCTGATACAATTTGAAAAACCAATATAGTATGTATTTAAATAATCAACATATTAGAGAAAATTTATACATAAAAAAAAATTTGAATACAAACCTGCACAAAACTGAACAACACAGACCACCTAATTTTCTGGAGTTCACGTAAATTTTATTTTATTTTTATTTTTGTTTCACATGTTGTTATGGTAAATAAGAATTCTATCCTTTATTAGAATCATATTATTAATGGAACGAAATAATTATCACATGAGTGATTTATGGTAACTGAATTTTTATTTGAAACATAATTTCTAAAATTACTCGCATTTCAAATTTTGTATTTATATTTTATTACATTTTATCTAATATTAAATACAACACATGATGCATAAAATATTATTATTTTATGTAAATAAATAAATGTTACTAATTAAGCCTATTTTATTTCAAATTATTACCCATTTCTAAAATTTTCTCTAATATTATTACCTTACATGATATAAACTCCACTACCAACATAGGCACACATATACTTCATGGGAAAATTTCATATATATATATATATATACATAAATAGCACTAATATTGATTTGGCTTTCCCCTGACCACTTCTATAATATCCATCAATAAGAGGCAAAACTTTAGCAAGAATGAGGAAAGTGCCAGATATGACTGGACACCAAATAGGATAGTTTGGGCCAGTTGCACTTTGCCTGCATATTGACAATTTTTTTATAATTATTTAGCTCATAATTTTTTTTCTATTTTAATCAATTTAAATTTTAAAAGATAATTAAATATCAATTCGTATCATGTGAAATTTACTTTTATAAATTAAAAAATTAAAATATATTTCTCACATTTGAATTTACATATAAATATAAATTATGTAAAAGGATAAAATTATTTTACAAAAAAACTATATTTTATAAGAATGATGACTTATAAGGAAAACATAATATAAAATATTATACGCATACCATCAGATTATAGAAAAATTATCTTTAAAGTATCAATTTTGAAATTTCATTTTTTGAATTTGAAAAAAATGTACCTTAGCTTCTCCAAGTGATGTTTCATACAAATTATAGATTTATTTTAATAGGTTCACTCGATATTACAATTCTTCATTCTACCGCTATTTTATAAAGCTTATTAAATAATACTTTTTCCATTTATTTTTATTTGAACCTTATATTCCGTTTCATTAAAATTATCAATCAGATTTTATTATTTATTAAGTTATAATTTGTTTATATAGTCTTTAACCTTCAAACAAATATTTTAATCACTAAATATCTAAGTATTTACGAAAAAAATTATTTATTAAAATTATATTACTTTCATTATTAATTTTGATAAATTTTTTAATTTCTTTTATTTCTCTATTCATCATATCTATAAATTTTAATTTTAATTTGTTATAAAAAATTTTAATAAAAAATAAAAAATAATTAATTAATATTTTAAGTATTTTTAACAATTTTTATATAGTCTAGATTATTACGCTGCATGAGCTTCAACCACCGCAGCACATGGAAAGCAATATTTCTTCTATCCTGCTATTTAATAATAAGAAATATTTCCTTATTATTAAAAAATTATTGTAAATATATTTTCTATTTATGGTGAATGTCTATTTCTTAAAAGAAAAGTTAAGGTTTGTAATTTTGGAACTAAGTTAGTTTTTCCCTATAAATAAAGAGGTTCTCCATTCATTGTAAATAATCCCTTTAATTCCTCAATAGGATCTCATCAAGAGAAATAAGAACTTCTCTCCTTCTCTCTTTTTCTATAATATTCTTATTTTTTCTTTATTATTTTATAACACGTTATCAGCACGAGTATCTGCCTTGAGCACTCACTTTGAAAGATCTAAGGTAAGAAAAATTAAAATTTCTTTTTCGAAAGATGTATTACTTAACCACAGGAGTGATATTCCTTTGGTGATACTGTTGTTCTACGACTCTAGTGTCTCAAAATTTGAAGGCCAAGGTATTATTTTTTTCTTTCTTGAAGCTTGATTTCGTTGCCCTTTAAAGTTCGGGCAAGAACTATCTTTCATGGGTATTGGATGCCGAAATCCATATTGATGCAATGGGTCTTGGAGACACCATTAAAAGTGAAAACAAAGCATCAAATCAAGATCGTGCTAAGGCTATGAGTTTTTTGCGTCATCATCTTGACGAAATTTTTAAAATTGAATATTTCATGATTAAGGATCCACTTGTTTTGTGGAATAGCCTAAAAGAAAGGTATGACCACCTGAAGATGGTCATCCACCCAAAGACACGATATGATTGGATCCATCAAGACTATAAGTCTGTTCATGAGTATAGCTCATCAACATTCAAAATTGTTTCTAAGTTGAAACTATATCAAGTCTTGATGGATCCAATCATATCGTTGGGTGGATGACCATCTTTAGGTGGTCATACCTTTCTTTTAGGCTATTCCACAAAACAAGTGGATCCTTAATTACGAGATATTTAATTTTAAAAATTTCGTCAAAATGATGACGCAAGAAGATCATAACCTTAGCATGATCTTGATTTGATGCTTTGTTTTCATTTTTAATGGTGTCTCCAAGACCCATTGCATCTATATGGATTTCGGCATCCAACACCCATGAAAGGTAGTTCTTGCCCGAACTTTAAAGGGCAACGAAATCAAGTTTCGTGAGGTTAGCCATATTAAAAGAAAGAAAAAAAAATAATACCCTGGCCTTCAAATTTTGAGACAGTAGAGTCGTAGAGCAACAATATCACTAAAGGAATATTACTCCTGCGGTTAAGTAATACATCTTTCGAAAAAGAAAGTTTAAGTTTTCTTACCTCAGATCTTTCATACTCTTGTGGTTAAGTAATACATCTTTCGAAAAAGAAAGAGTTTAAGTTTTCTTATCTCAGATCTTTCAAAGTGAGTGTTCAAGGTAGAGACTCGTGCTGATAACGTGTTATGAAATAATAAAGAAAGACTAAGAATATTATAGAGAAAGAGAGAAGAGAGAAGTTTTTATCTCTCTTGATGGGATGAAATATAATGAATGAGAACCCCTCTATTTATAGGGATAATTTCTCCTAACTTTTCTCCAAAAGATAGACTTTCACTATAATATAAACACATCTATCCACTACAATACAAATATCTTTATAAACATTCACTATAATACAAATATGTTTATAACACTTCTCTCTTTTTCTATAATATTCTTGTTCTTTCTTTATTATTTCATAACAAAAATATAATATTCAACACTTCCTTACAAGACAATTTATTTTAATTTAAATAAAAAATAAAAAGCAATTGGGACAAGAGTCTTTGTTTATATATCTCCTCCGCACATCAAAATTTTTTAATTGAATCACCAATACACCATGGACTCCGGTGACGACGAGGTGACAATTGATTTCTCTCCACTCCTCCGTGTCTACAAAAGTGGCCGAGTTGAGCGTATTTTCGGCTCACCAATCGTTCCGCCGTCGCCGGAAGACCCTGCCACCGGCGTCGCCTCAAAAGACATAGACATTTCACCGGAAATCAAAGCTAGAATTTACCTCCCAAAGCTCACGAACACCACCGACCAAAAACTCCCAATCTTAGTCTACTATCACGGTGGCGGATTCTGTCTCGAATCCGCCTTCTCCTTCCTCGACCAACGTTACCTTAACCTCATAGTCGCCGAAGCCAATGTTGTTGCCGTTTCAGTTGAGTACCGTCTTGCTCCAGAACATCGTCTTCCGGTAGCGTACGAAGATTCGTGGGCCGCTCTTCAGTGGGTCGGGTCCCACGTTCTTGAAGACCCCGGGTTCAAAAAGGAACCGTGGTTAGTTAACCATGGTAATTTTGAGAAGGTTTTTATTGGGGGTGATAGTGCTGGAGGGAATATAGTTCACAATTTGTCTCTCAGATCTGGTTCTGAGAGCTTAAATGGGGGAATTAAAATCTTGGGTTCTCTACTCTGTTTTCCCTACTTTTTGACATCGAAGGATTTTAAGGAAGACAGTTTGGCTAGTAGGATTTGGGTGTTTGTGAATCCATCAGCTGAAGATGGAGTTGATGATACAAGAATTAACCCATTTGTTGAGAAAGCTCAAAGTTTATCAGGATTGGGGTGTTCGAAGATTTTGGTGAGTGTAGCAGAGAAGGATGAGTTGAGAAATATAGGGATACAGTATGTTGAAGCTGTCAAGAAAAGTGGATGGAAAGGGGAAATTGAATTGATTGATGTTGAAGGAGAAAATCATTGCTTTCAGATTTTTGATCCTGAGACTGAAAAAGCCAAAAATCTGATAAAAGGAATGGCTAACTTTATCAAACAGAGCTGTATGTGACTGTGTTTGCTCTCCAATATAATTGGCATGATTCATTACGTTTTTCTATTGGCTATGTCAACAAGATGATCATGTCAAAGTTCATTATAGTTACGTATCCTTTTTTTCTATTTTTGGAAGTTCCGACTCCCATTCTACTGTTCCGGAGGGTGTGTTTGGTAAGTTATTCTCAAATACTATTTAAATAAAATCATAAATTTCTATTTCGTTAAATTAACTAATTGAAATTACTTTTGACTCCTTAGACTGTATATATACTCATATTCTTTATTTACATTTTACAGAAAATCTATATTAATATCGAAACAAGATTATATATATATATATATTGTAGTATCATTAAATCGACTCGGTCATGCTAATGCTATTATAACATTGAGAGGGCATTATATCATAATCTTTACTATTAAAAAGAATATACACCTATATTAATACGTGCAGTTTTATAATAACAATTGAAATTTATGTAAAGTCAATCTCGATAAATACACGGAATTCTAAAAGTATTTTGTTCAAATATAAGTTCGTGGCATATTATGCAAAGTATTTATATTCAGATATAGATTCGTAGCATATTATAACCTAAAAATAATAATACCTTTTAAGATAGCGTTGATAGTAACATTTTCTCAAATAAACTAAACATTTTCAAATAAGAATTTAAAATACAAAATATTCAACAAATACTATTTTCAAATCATTTATTCACAAAATCAATGAAAATTATGTTGGGACAACGAAATAACAACAATAAACACACACACACAAATTAACTGCGAGAAAATAGAGAAAAACGGAACACAAACGACACACAAGAATTTACGTGGTTCGGTCTCAAGACCTAGTCCACAACTGCAACTAGGAGGAATTTTATTTCTCTCTCTCTTGTGGTGTATAGATTACAAGTACAAGCTATCTATTTATAGAAATAGATTAGGGTTATTAGGGTTTCTAACGGGCCTAATTAATCAGGCCTCCACAAGCCCAACAATCTCCCACTTGGAGGCATGATAATCTTCAACTGCCATCCACTGTGAGCACTTGTACGTCTAGTAATCTCCTCCTCATCTTCCTGGTTGCAGCGGCCTTTTCATCAGTTAACCTGAAGGCCCGTTGAAGCTTCCCCAAGCTCCAACATCAGTCACGGCTAAAACTGCCCCTGACTCGTCCTCTGTCCCTACCGACTCCCACTTACACGAACTGCCGAATCCTGGGATACTCTGAGAACAAACAACACTCTCCATAGTTAGCAAGTAATCATCCGGAGAGACTTTGACAGCTGGAACACTGGTTCTCTTAACCCACTGTCTGGTAACTCTGGCTGAAGTTTTAACTGGCTGACTACCGATGCTCCCACTGCCATGAGAACCCCTGACTGGTTACCTGAACCTTTCCAAGCACGTTCAACCTGAATCTGACCTGTGGCTCTGGGTTTATCTCCTGCAAAACGAACCTTCTTATGCCCACGAGACTCTGTGAACCGGATTTTGTTTCTCTTCTGATCTGGGACAGTCACTCCCTCAGATGGTAATAGACCATATACAGCGAACTCCATTTCTTTCCTCGAGCTATGACCAAGTTCCCCTTCATCACCTTCCACTGCCTGTTTCCGAACTTAACATCGTGTCCCTCATCATCCAACTGCCCAACAGAAATCAACCGTTTCTTCAAGCTTGGAATCACTCGGACATCCTTTAAAGTCCATGAACCGACTGAAGTTTTCAGAATCATGTCACCCATGCCCGTTACATCAAGAACTTTATTGTTTGCTAGTCTTACCTTTCCAAAATCCCCTTCTTTCAGATTCTGCAATGCTTCACTGCTGTGGGTAGCATGAAATGAAGCACCAGAATCCATGACCCAGGAATCCACACTGCTCTCCACGCTACATATCAAGAGATCATTATGAGCATAGTCTCCTGCAATGTTAACTTGTTTATTATTCGGGCATTGATTCTTGAAATGCCCCACCTCCTTGCACGTCCAACACGTTACATCTGAGCGATCCTGAGTCTTCGACTGACTCCTTCTTCTGTTCCTGCTCCCACTACCTCTGCTATTTCTCCTTCCTCTGCTGACATTTAGCAATTCACTCGATGATTCCCCAGAACTCCTTCTTCTGACATCCTCGCCTAGAATGAGATCACGAATCTTCTTAAAAGTGAATCCATCGGGTCCCGCTGAACTGGTAACTGCTGTAACCGTTCCGGACCAACTGTCAGGTAATGACGATAGCAGTAGTAAGGCTTGAACTTCATCATTGAACTTAATGCCCACTGACGTAAGTCTGGCTAAGATTGAATTCATTGTATTTATGTGCTCGGTAACTAAACTGCCTTCCTTCATTGTTGTGTTCACCAATTCTCTAATCAGAAAGACCTTGTTTGCTGCAGATGGCTTCTCGTACATGTTAGATAGTGCTTCCATGACACCTTTCGCTGTCTTCTCCTTCAGAATGTTAAACGCAACATTCTTGGTCAACGAGAGTCGGATAACCGCCATGGCTTTCCGATCCAAACCTGCCCACTCTGCATCAGACATCTTTTCTGGCTTGTCACCCAATACCATGTCTAACTCCTTCTGAACCAGCAAATCCTCAATTTGCATTTTCCACCAACTGAAATCTGCACCATCAAACTTTTCAACTCGATACTTCCCATCTTCTGCCATCTCAAACGACTAGATGAGGTACCCGGTACAACTGATCTCAGATCTTGGTAACTTCGTCAGAAATTCAATGACAAAACCAATACGCACCAACAAAGCAACTCGGACCAACAACAAAAAAAAAATTGAAAACCTTCTGCCTGAAAAAAAAAATCCTCCGGCGAAACAGTACCTGCCGGTGAACAGTACCTTCCGGTAAATAGTACCTGTGCGCGATCTGCTCTCTCTCTGCTGCTCGCGACGGCGGGATCTTTGCAATCGCCTGGGCTGCTCGACGGAGGCAGCAGCTCTGCGATCTGGACAGATCTGGCAGCGACGGCTGCTTGACCTCTGGCAGCGACGACTGCTTGATTCTTCTCCAACGTCGATACTGGCAGCAGCGGCGGCTGCTGCTTCTCCTCTCTTCAGATCTGCTGGTCAGCGGCTGCGCAGCAGGTGGCTATTTTTTTTTTTCTGGCAGGCTGCTCCGGTCGGCAGCTTTGTTCTTCTCTCCGCTTGGCTGCTACGCCTTCTTTCTCTAAAAATTTTTAGGTGACTCTCGCTATTTTTTTCGTGTGTATAACCTCGCTCTGATACCAATTGTTGGGACAACGTAATAACAACAATAAACACACACACACAAATTAACTGCGAGAAAATAGAGAAAAACGGAACACAAACGACACACAAGAATTTACGTGGTTCGGTGTCACGACTTAGTCCACAACTGCAACTAGGAGGAATTTTATTACTCTCTCTCTTGTGGTGTATAGATTACAAGTACAAGCTATCTATTTATAGAAATAGATTAGGGTTATTAGGGTTTCTAACGGGCCTAATTAATCAGACCTCCACAGGCCCAACACATTATTTATTCAAAACAAATAACACTTCTGATAATACAAAATAAATCCCTTTTTAAGTATCTTTAATGTCAATCAAAATCTTCACAAGATTATGAAATGTAATTTCTAAATAAATACCACTTCAACAATTAGCTTCAAGATTAAATTTTCATGTTAGTGTATTATTTATAAATTAATGATATATCACATACAATCAAATTATAAAATATGAAGGAACCCACACTGATTCTCCCCACAAATGCGTATTCACATTTAAACACAATTTATTTGTAAACTCACTGGCGTTCAATTACACAATAAAATATATATTCTAAATCTCTTCACCTGAGAGGGTAATGATCGGAGCCATGGACTTCTTCTCCTTTTTCAACTTTCTAATTTTGATATTTTAAAGTATTTTCATATATTTATACATATTTATATAATTAGAGATGAATTTAGAATTTAAATTTTATCGGTATTATTTTTAAGATTCTTAGCATTGAACTCGTTATATTTCTACAATTATAAATTCATATTTAATATTTATTATAATTTTCATAAAATTTTATACATAAAATTATATTTTAAATCAAAAATAAAATCTGACGCTGATATATTAGATTCGCCCCTATATATATTTTCAACTCATTATAAAAATAATTTTATACGCTTTCTCACTCTAATTTTATGGGAAAAGGGTCAATTCTCAAACTGTTCAATATCCTTTTGGATTACGTACAATCAACTAAAGAAGGTGGGAAAAAAAAGGGTGTATTTAATACTAGTTCATTGGATTCTTCACAGCTTAATCATTTGTCCTCCCAAGAGAACTTCATTTCTTCAATGGTTTTAAAAATTGAAAATCCTATCTTTTTTACTGTGAAACAATTCCAACATTTCATCTTATAACTTTAATATCATGTAGACCATCCAGCAAAACCTTAAAGTAATTGATGAATTAATTCAAGATTTTATAAACACCAGGTGGATCATTCAACACATTTCAATTTGATATGCATTATTTAATTTAGTGGGTCGAATTAAGTTAAAAAAAGATAGTAAATTATTTAAGAAAAAATATATATTTTTCTTTAATTTGAGGAATTCCATACAAAATAAAGATATTTTTACATATTTTGTTAATGATAGAAATATATTTAACCTATAATATAAACAAGAATAAAATCAACTAATAAATAAAAATAGAAAAATATTTTTAATCTTTTTTTCTAATTTTATGTGTGATCATAATTTGACACGTGAAACACAAATTATAATATCTGATAATTCTCCAAATAAACTTTAAATATTATGAAATTTTTGGTGGTGCTGTACGAATGACTGATGTCCTTCATGTCTCGAGACTGCAAAATCAACGAAAATAATAACATATTTAATATAATTTTTAAAATAAAAATTAATTAAAATATATATATATATATATATATATATATATATATGTGTGTGTGTGTGAGAGAGATCTTAGTTCTAATCGGTGAAGAAAAAGAAGATGTTTCAAATTGATTCTTCGCTCAAGTAAAAAATATTACAAAATAAATATATAAAACATATATAATAGTAAAAAAATCCTACTGCAGCATCAATAAAAATATAAATAATAATAACAATAACAAATAATACTATAACTGATACAATAAATTAACATATAATACTATAATAAGAAAAAAAACATAATACCAGAATAGTAATAACAGTAAATGAGAAGGAAGTTAGACAAATAGTCTAACACCTAATAAGAATCAAGATTGGAAAATCATGTAAAACTTTAAAAATAAAAAATTCATAAGATCTGAAAATTATCCGGATTTTCTCTCTACAAAGTTTCAAGCTTATCTTTGAATTTAATTAAATATAAAAGATTTAAAGTATACTAAAAGGAAATTGTGCCACGTAGGGTGGACATTCGATTTTTCGGTTTGATTTTTTTAAATTTCAGTTCGATTTTTTCGGTTTTCATTTTTTCATGTAGTGTACCGAATATCGAACCAAACTAATTCGGTTCGGTTCGATTTTTTTCAAATTCGGTTCGGTTTTTTCGATTTTTCTAATTTGGTTTTTTCGGTTATGGGCCTAATTAATGGGCTATTTTTTAACTTACAAAATGAGCTACCTTTTAAATTAAAAATGAGTTGTTTTATCTTTTTAAATTTAAAATAAATTATTTTAAGTTTGAATTCTAAAGTTTAATTCAACTAAGCTTAATTTTAACTTTTTAAATAAAGAAAATAGTGGGATCAATTGATTTACATTTAATAGTACATATATAACATTTGATTTTTTGATAATAAATTTTCTCATATGCTTAATAAATATCCTTATAACAAAACCAATAAAAAGTTAAGGGTCTTTTAAGATTTTAATAATCTATGGTCCCTAATTTCTTGTTAAATAAATATTATATATTTCATTTTTCTTTCAAAGCATATTAATAATAGTAAGAATTTTCTTAACATGCTAAAACTATTATAAAACTTGTTATTTGTAAAAAAAACTTAAGCAATTGTATCAATTATATAAATAATTCTCTAAATGTAAATGTGCTTTGACATTTGGGTTGGGTGTAGTATTTTTAATTTTTTGAAATTAAGTTATAATTTAAAAAAAAATATATAAAATTTCGGTTAAACCAAAAAACCGAAATATGAAAATCAAAAACCGAACCGAAAAACCAAAATTTTAAAAAAATAATTAAAATCGAATCAAAAAACCGAAAAAACCAAGACCGAAAAACCAAATTAATTCGGTTCGATTCGATTTTAGATTTTTTTGCCCACCCCTAGTGCCATGGACATAAAATAAACATGTGGCATACTCCTAATATTTTATGCTAGTAGGAGATATCATTGCTACATTGAAATGCGTGCACATTTTATCTCCAAACCAACAATAATGTTACTTCCTCCGTTTTAAAAATCAATGATAATTTAAAATTTTTTCATTTTATTTTAAAATAAATAATATTTTATAATAATTAAAAAAATATTAATATTAATTTTTTAATTTTATTATTTTTTAAATAGAAAACTTTTTACATAACTAAAAATATGAAATACATATATTTTTAAAAATATTTATTAAAAATAAATAAATAAAAATATATTTTATTTTTTAAAAATAAATAATTTTAAAAAAATATATATTTAAACTAAAAACATTTACTTATTTAGAACTGGCGGAGTGCTTATTATATTTAAATCAAATCAAATGAGATCTCCTAAATCAATATTTTTTACGTGGTCAGTAGCACAAAGAATATGTTGATGTCTGAACTTTGTTTTTTAATTCCATGGTGATTAAGATTTACCTGTAAAAAATTGGTATAATATTGTCACTCCTACCTAAAATATATTATCATTGCATTAACTCTAAAACCACTAAAAAAATTATATATTTTGGGGTCACATCCAAACTGTAGACAGATTCAAGTTTCCAGTAAGACATGTGAAAGAAGACAAAAATCATCAATGAAATAAGAAAAAAAAAGTTAAAGAAATTATGTTAATTTTTTTATTTTATTTTAAAATAAATTATATTTTATATAATTAAAAAATATCAATAATATATTTTTAATTTTATTTTTATTTAAATAATTTTTTATATAATTAAAAAAATATTAAAAAATTATATTTTTTAAAGATATTTATAAAAAATAAATAAAAAATTATTTATATTTTATCCTTTAAAAAATAAATAATTTTTTTAAAAATATTACTTATTTTAAAATACAGTAAGTACATGGAAAAAAGATTTGTCAATCATGCAATTAAATAAAGAAAAGAAAATTGAGGGGCTGCGAATAAATTGATGAGACAAACGAGGGACCTCTTTTTCTACAAGAAAATATATTATCATTGCATTAACTCTAAAACCACTAACAAAATTATATATTTTGGGGTCACATCCAAATTGCAAACAGATTCAAGTTTCCAGTAAGACATGCAAATGAAGACAAAATCATCAATGAAATAAGAAAAAAAAGTTGAAATTAAGAGGTAGGTAATCCATTTATTTTAAAATAAATAATATTATAAATTTAAAATAAGTGATAATTTATATAATTAAAAAAATATTAATAATATTTTTTTAATTTTATTTTTATTTAAATAAAGAAAATTTATATAATGAAGAAAATATTAAAAAGTTAATTTTTTTTTAAAATATTTATCAGGAGGAATAGATTAAAAAATATATTTTATTTTTTAAAAATAAATAATTTTTAGAAAAAATATGTTTAATATAAGAATATCACTTATTTTAAAATGCAGGGAGTACACGGAAAAATAATTTGTCAATCATGCAATTAAATAAAGGAAAGAAAATTGAGGGGCTGCTAATAAATTGATGAGATAAACGAGGGACCTCTTTTTCTACAAGAAAGAATTTATGATATTCAAGTTCTAAGTGTAAATTATTTAAATTTTCTTCATTTCAATTTAATTACTTGTTTTAGTATTTTTTAAATTTATTCTGAAAAGAAATAATATTACTTTTCATATTTATTATATCTTAATTTCAATATTTTTGTTTTTATCATTAACCTGGGAAAAAAATTTAGGAGTCAGGACTTCAAAAAAATTCATGCACTATTATAAATAAATAGACTCAAAAGTTGATTAGATGGGTTCAATATTTAAGTGTCGGGGTACAAAGGAAAAATTACAACAATAAATGTAATTTTTACTGATAATTAAATATAAATAATGCTTGCATTGTTCAGCTTTAAAAAATTATTTCAATAACGTGAAATATTTATTCAAGATTAAACAAATCTTTTTTATAAATTATTATTATTTAAATAATAAAATTAAATTGATAAAAGATGATTATGATAGGATAATGATTACACTTAGCTATTAGATTACACCAATTAGTTATGCTCGTGTTTGGTTATTTAAACGAATTCTAGAGACTTAGTTAAAATCTCACCGGAGTAGTCACACTTCACTTTTTATATAGGTAAATTCACCAAGTGTATGCTATTTTAAATACACTATTTTTAATGACTATACATTCATTAAGAGTTTATAACTCATTCTCACAATTACTAGCAGTTCAAGCAATCTCTTTTAGTGTGCAACATCGATATCAATTTGTTATTATTCAAATGAACCTACTGCATGAGATACCCAATTACATGTTTGAGTTACCATTTCTATTGGCAATCATATCGGCCTTAACATCATCTCTTTTGAGGTTTGAAGGATTAATTTTCTTCCCATAGATTTAGTCAAAGAATCGGCCAAATTCATTTCTGACTTCACATAATCACTGAAAATTATTTCATTTTTGACTACTTGCTCAATAATATCATGTCTCAATCAGTGTTTTCAAAGGCGTTTTCGTGGCAAGTGTCAGGGTGAGTTCCTAAGCGGGCGTACAAAAAACGCATCGGAATGCAAATAAAAGGCATGGATCCATAAAGCATATAAGCCCCAACATTTGGGGCATAAGTTTAGGGCGTAAAAGCATAAGCCTGAGCGTAAAAACGTACGCCCCGGGTGTTAAATTTAATCTTTGTCATTTTAAAAGTGTTTTTACTATAAAGAATATTTTTATTATTGGTGTAATGATATTAATACTTTATGTTTTCATATTTTCATATTTAGTGATAATTTCTAAAATATATCAATAAAGGAAGCAACTCCCATAGAAAATGATGTTGTTTATGAATAATTTCTTAGATGATTATGCATAAAATTTATAGGATATATATTACATAGCCCTATTTTTCTGAGATAACTTTATCTATGTTTTTGTATTACTCTTACATTATTTATTTTCCTCCTTCTTTGAAATATATATAAACAATAATCAGTGCAAAACTGATAGTCATAACCTTTTGTCCCTCATCCCCAACAATCATAGCAATATGCTTGATTTATAGTAGGAAGAGGGTTCATGAGCAAGATTTGACTTCTTGCTTGCAAATATGAGCCATTGAGACCCATTAAGAACTGAAATAACTTCTATCTTTACAAGAAGGCAACAAAACTCTTTGATCTTTCACAGCTACATCCAGGTGAAGGAATAAGAAGTTCAAACTCATCCCGCAGATTCTTAAGGTTAGTATAATAAGTGGCTACACTAGCAGTTAGGGGTGGGCATTCGGTTTTTCGGTTCGATTTTTTCGGTTTTCGGTTTTTCATGTAGTGTACCGAACACCGAACCAAACTAATTCGGTTCGGTTCGGTTTTTTTCAAATTCGGTTCGGTTTTTTCGGTTTTTCTAATTCGATTTTTTCGGTTATGGGCCTAATTAATGGGCTATTTTTTAACTTACAAAATGAGCTACTTTTTAAATTAAAAATGAGTTATTTTATCTTTTTAAATTCAAAATAAATTATTTTAAGTTTGAATTCTAAAGTTTAATTCAACTAAGCTTAATTTTAACTTTTTAAATAAAGAAAATAGTGGGATCAATTGATTTACATTTAGTAGTACATACATAACATTTGAATTTTTGATAATAAATTTTCTCATATGCTTAATATCCTTATAACAAAACCAATAAAAAGTTAAGGGTCTTTTAAGATTTTAATAATCTATGGTCCCTAATTTCTTGTTAAATAAATATTATATATTTCATTTTTCTTTCAAAGCATATTAATAATAGTAAGAATTTTCTTAACATGCTAAAACTATTATAAAACTTGTTATTTGTAAAAAAAACTTAAGCAATTGTATCAATTATATAAATAATTCTCTAAATGTAAAAGTGCTTTGATATTTGGATTGGGTGTAGTATTTTTATTTTTTTGAAATTAAGTTCTAATTTTTTTAAAAAAAAAATGTAAAATTTTGGTTAAACCGAAAAACCGAAAAACCAAAATATGAAAACCGAACCGAACCGAAAAACCAAAATTTTAAAAAAAAATCAAAACCGAACCGAAAAATCGAAACTGAAAAATCGAATTAATTCGGTTCGGTTCGATTTTTCGATTTTCGATTTTTTTGCCCACCCCTACTAGCAGTTCCCTGATTCAACAGGGCTATTTCCTAATGAAGATTAATGGTCCTCGATCCATCTACTCTATCAAATCTTTTCTTTGAGATCTTTCCAAACATTAAATGTAGTGGATGCAAAAACTACACCCCCTAACAGATTTTTTGTCACAGAATTCATTAGCCAAGAAAGTACTATTGCATTTACTCTTTCCATTGATACCACATCACCTCTGTGAAACTTTTTTTTTTTTTACAAGTTCTATTAACCATTCCCATTTTGTTTCTTCCTAACAGAGCCAATCGCATAGACCTACTCCAGATTGTATAACTTTCAAATCCTGTTAACTAGAAAGAAATGACACTTATGGCACTAACATCTGCTGGACTCAGAAATAAAGGGTGGTTATAATCGATATCTTACCCAGCAGAAGTTTGAGATCCATTTAAGACTTGGTGTACACCACCATTATTGAAATCTTGAAAGCCATTCTCAGGAGCTTGCCCTTCACTGATCCCATCTTGAGAATTTCAGACAAGCCTTTTTCCAGATTGCTGCGGAAGTGAAATATTTCAGTGATCAACTCTTGATTTCACAGAGTGCTTTGAACCAAATCCTGGCCAGAATCTTCTGCCAAGCACAGGCTCTGATATCATGAGCTTATTGCTTCTTCAATTTGAAGAAGATGAACACATAGTGTTCTTGAGAACTAAGAAAGAGATGAATCAGAGTATACAGAGTATATCGGCTCTTTTGTGTATTATTGATATGTAAAAATACAGATCATATACACTTGGATATATATAGAAAGAGTATTCATACTTATCTTCCTAATTAGTCATCTTAACAGTTAACTTTAACTGTTTTCTAACTACTTAACTAACTAATTGTTAAGTCGGTTACTTAACAGAATTCTTGAAGAGTCTCTAACTGTTTTCTGGAAATCAGCCTTTCCCTTCTTCGTCTTTATACTTCATCCTTTTTTCATCATCACAATCAGATCAGCCAGCCCCAATTATTGGTATTGACATTTATTGGCTGACATATTATCAGTATGTGACTTCTAAATTCCGAAGCGATACATTTCTTAAATCAGCACAAATATTTTACACGTAGCCATTTGTATTTTTATTTATTTATTACAGTACCGTGAAAGAATTATATATGGTAATTAACCGAACATAACATGTTCTACTACATTTATATTGTAAAATTTGCTATTGTCAAATGTATAAAGATAAAGGTCAATAATATTGGATGTGTGAACAAAGTCCCATATTAATAGCCGATAAAGTTCTGATGAAATTTTGCCTTCTTTTCAGCACAGGCATTTTTTTCTCTTTAATGAACAAGCAAGCGAATTCAGTGCTTCCGCTCCAAGCTGCATGTTTTGTTTGAAAGATACAGTCCTGTAATTTGTTCTATTTTTGCCTTT
Organism: Datura wrightii; assembly: GCA_035772735.1. NCBI lineage: Eukaryota > Viridiplantae > Streptophyta > Magnoliopsida > Solanales > Solanaceae > Datura > Datura wrightii. The sequence continues at coordinate 9,958,075 of JASDFA010000009.1, forward strand.
TCTTTTTTCCCGGTGAATGGTGATACAGATATGCTGGCATTACTGTTGTCTTCTAGTACTCGACGGATGCTAGCGGCGATTGATTGAAAGAAATTACTAAAATAGAAGGTGTTGAATGTGAATCTAAGTGGTTAAATGAAACTCCGGGAAATACAAGTACTACCAACATGATTGCAAATAGCAAACTCTAATACATCTAATATAACTTGTTCAAACACTTGAATATAGCTATTTTTCTATATCATAAGAAGAAAATGAGATATTGCTTTTGATGTGTTAGAGGTAGATGTGAAACTAGAATTTGAAATTTATGGATTCTCTTAATTTAAGAATAGTGACTTCAAGTGATAGTAATTGAGTTTTAAATTTAATTTTGATAATATATATTTAATAAATATATATTGGTAAATATATCGTAAATTACAGTTGAAAATAAAATGAACAAAAATGAACAAATAACAATTCAGGCTAAGACGCGGATATCTCGTTCTCTTTAAGGAGATTCAAACCCCCTGTGGTATAATCTTTACTAATCCAACAGTAATATCCTGACTTGTTCCCTCTAGGATACAACAAGCCAATAATGTCATATGACTCAAACAACTCCGAATTAGTTGAAGAGTCCAAAGCTCCACCAAAAGAACACCTTCCTTCAACATAAAATTACTCTCTTTTTATATAGTGAATTAGTTAAAGACTTATAATTTTTTTTTTTTGTCTCAACTCTCTCTTTCACTACACTAACCTCAATATATAAACACTTCTCATCTATTTTTCTTCTCATTACTTGTAACAACACAAGGAAGAAGACATCCTTTATATAGGTGTGGGAGTTCTTCCACAAGTAAGCGTCATGAATATGGATAGTCATTTGAAGTGTAATGAGGTAATTAGTAGGAGATTATGGCATTAGAGATTACATAAGTTACACCTAAAATAATGACCATTTTCTCCACTTTATGGCCATTAATATGTCAAAAATATAATGCACTTTAATATTAAAATACACATATACTCCAACAGTATATATATTTGAATCAAAATTACTAAATTCTACTGAACTCATATCACAAGGACACACATATAACAGTTGGTGAAAGAGAGTAACAGCCCTACTACTCGAAAGCCGCCTTATTCTTTTTCCATTTACAATGGCCCTCGCCCTTCAACCAGTTGCAAAGATAGAAATTCAAATAAGAATATCAAAAAAATAAAATCTTATGTTCAAAAAGTCATATATATATATATATACACACACATGGATAATCTTTTAATAATCTTTATAATTTTTTAATAAAAAAAGGTTTAATTAGATCCCCTTACACCCCTCTATCTCCCCCGCCTTCAACTAACATTTCCTTATGAACTATGAAGAAATAAAACCGAAGCTATTAAAATATTAAGGTTTCATTGCCACCACATGACAACTCTGTCTAGGTTGGTACCAGATGTTTCTCTACTACTGTTATCTTTACAAAATCACAATGTGTACCTGATGTACTGTAGCTTCCTTGGAAAGTCACCAATATTCAGGAACACATCATAAAATCAACATTAATATGTCCATCACAAAAGCACCATTCAACCATATAAAACTTTATTTACAATATGTCTGAAATTGTTTTAAAATGGATAACTTAAATGGTTGTCCCATAATCGGGTATGAGTGCGGTTCGGCCATTTCCCAATTAATGAAGGCAATAATTATGGAAGAAATTAGGGTTAAGTGGCACAATTTAATTATTTACATAAAATGACAATACTTTATGTGTCATGCTTTTTGTATTTAGTGTTAGTAAGCATAATCAAATACAAATACAAAATCTAAGAATTTGAGTGATTTTAGGGATTAGGTTTTAATTAGAATTTCAATTATCATAAATCACTCAAGTGATAACTATTAAATTTAATTAATAATAGAATTCTAATAAATGACATAATCCTTATTTACCAAACAAAAAATAAAATCAAACATAATATTTCAAAAAATCTTACAGATTACAGATTTGATAATATTTCTTTAAAAAAAAATAGATATGTATTTATGTGTACTAATACTAAGATATATTTCTTTTAAATTTAATATTTTCCACTAATGAATACAAAATCATCAAAAAACAACACAGTTATATGTATTTGAAAAATAATTTGCATATGTTAAATACATACAAAGATATGTATCTGACTGTATATTCTTGTTAATAATACATATTTTGCAAAAAAAAATACTTACCTGTTTCAATTAAAAAAATACATACAGTACTATGTATTTGATTGTATATCCTTTCTAAAATAAATACTGATTTTCAAAAATAAAAAATAAAATCAAACATAATATTTAGAAAAATCTTACATATTTGAATTCAAAAAAAAAATTCAAACTGAGATATTTTCAAATACAGAAAACTATATATTTAAAATTAAGAAAATAAAAACAACACAGTTATATATATTTGAAAAATAATATGTATATGTAAAATACATACAAAGATATGTATTTGACTGTATATCCCTGTTAATAATACATATTTTGCAAAAAAAAATACATACCTGTTTCAATTAAAAGAAATACAGACAAGTGTTATGTATTTGATTGTATATCCTTTCTAAAATAAATACTTATTTTCAAAAAAAAAATCAAACATAATATTTCGAAAAATCTTACATATTCGAATTTAAAAAAAATTCGAAGTGATATATTTTCAAATACAGAAAAGAATATATTTAAAATTAAAAAAAATAAAAAAAATAAAAAACTTACTTGATTTAGAGAAGAATGTGAGATAATTTAGCGAAATTTTCTGAGATTTGATTCTGGTCTCAGAATTGATTAATGTTGAAGGAGGAAAAAAAGAGAAGGGGATGAACACGTTGGAGAGAGAACCCACTGTTAAAAGTAAAAAATAAAAAATGACATATTAAATGAAATAAAGCTATTATATATATATTTTTTTTAACTATAACTATTATATGTAAATAGTTTTTTAAACGTGGCATAATATGTAATTTTCTGTTAATGAATTGAGATTAGTAGAGAAAGTGAGAAAGGATCGCCAGTTAGGCCTCTTGGGACGACCATACGAAGAAGCAATATTGTTCACAGGCCCAAATTCACCATTCATCTACATCCACAAACGTAAAGCCCAAAAGAAAGATGGGAAAAAAGGACTGCTGACAGAGATTCGATAAGCTGAGCGGTAGAGTAGAGAAAAAATGGGCCATAAACTAAATTTATAATTTAAAACTTGTCCTTTTTCCAATTTGTTTACTACTTCTGTACTTCATATAACTATTAAAAAATGTGCATGGTAATGGGCATTCTAGTACTTGTTAAGTTCCAACTGCCAAGCTAGCTTATGAACCGCACAAATATCCTGAGGTGATTATAGAGTTATACCGTAACTAACTGCCCAACAAAGAAAAAAAATACTAATTCTACCTTCCCTTTTTATAGCTTCTCTCTATATATACAGCAAGGGAAGCCTCATTTGCTTGCAACGTCTCTCTTAACAACTCGCCCTGCATTGCAGGGAGGGCATATTAATTTGGTGCACCGTCGTTCGATCAACAGAGCGGAGCCATTTTTTCGTGGAACATTCTCCTCCAAAGAATGACGGAAGAGGTAGTCAGCTCCACAATCACCGCCATCACCACCAACAATGATAATAAATCTGTGGTCCATGACAACATTGTCAATCAACCAGAATTAACTGTCACGAAGAAGAAAAAGAAGGGTCCTTTTAGCTTCCTCAGAGCTGCATCCCTCAAGTTTCGCCGTCGTTCTCTCGATCTAAAGCAAGAGAAATTTTCTCAGGTAGACCTAGAAAAAGTTTCATTTTCCCTTTTATCAATACGATTCATTCTGGTTCTATCTGCAGATCGCCTTCCTCGCAAGAGGAAGATGAATTTTGAATTGTTGGATATATAAGTCATTTTGGTATAATCATTGAATAGCTCTTCATAATTATAGGAGGAAGAGAAACATTGAACACTAAGTTTTATTGCAGTAGACACACATTCATCCACTGATTTTAAATTCTGAATAACGCAGGATGCAGTGCCCCCAGCGGATACAAAGGGAGAAAATTGGAAGAAGCTGGTGGGCTGCATGAGGCCTTTACATCTCCCAGACAATCAATCACCACCGAGTCCTCACCCACTACCACCACCATCGCCGCCTGTAGAATGGTGTGAACATTTATCGTCCCCGTACTCCCCCTCACTCTCAACGTCCTCTGCTGGCACCATGAGTCAGTATGCTTCAGCAAGCAATCTACAAGAACTCTACAGTGAGAACGACGACGATGATGAAGAGGAAGATCCTGACCAGGTATTTGATGCCATTGGAGCAGATGAGATGATTGATGTGAAGGCAGAGAACTTCATTGCTCAATTTTACGAACAAATGAGGCGTCAGCAGTGATTTGTGCAATTAATCAAACACATAAAAGGCATGAATCACAACTTCAAATTCAATGTTAATTCATTTTGTAGTAGTATAATTAATTTGAGTACTCTGTTTCTTAAGCAAAGGCATCATATTTCAGAATTAATGTAGAGATGTCAATGCCTTTTGCTCTCGTGTCTCTTAGATCTCTACTGATTAATCAGTTCCAAAAGGAGCAGGTTGTTTTTTCTACGTTACTTGCACACCATTTGGAATCAAGAAACTAGTGAAAGAGAAAAGCAAGAAAATCCAAAATATTTGAATTCTTTCATTATGTTTGTTCTAAATGTGCTAAGGAAAATACAATGGATTACATTGTAACTAACGAATGTGTATCCGATCTAAGAGAAATTCTTTTATTAAGATACAAATGTTGTACTCCTATTTTGTCATCTTCTTTTACTCTTTTCTACCCGATATTTATATTCACTCCTATCTTCATTCTTCACATACATTTTTATCACTAAATTATAATTAATTAACACATATTTTAACATTAATTATCTAAATAATAATAAATTAGTCTAATTGACTTTAAAAGGGTGACTTTATGTCATGTCCCAAAATACCCCTTAAACGTGACTAGCACCCGCTAAGCGAATCTATTTTCCACACACAAAACCTTTTCTATAAGTACTAAAATAAAATATGCGTAACTCCAAACACATCAATACTCATAAAAATGAATGATTATCCAATCAAAATCTAGTTTCAATTTATAAGAAAGCGCACGACCTTTTAAGTGGTGTATCTTTAGCCCAAATTCCAAACTAAGACCATGGAGCATCTAATAGAGCTACATGAGTTCAACAACAGTAACCTACGGAAACAAACTCGTCAGCCACTAGTTTCACCTCCCCCAACAATATCTGCAGAGACATGCAAGTAAGGAGTGAGCTATATATAAATATAATTAAGTAAAATTCTCGACCCGCCACTTTAATATCCCTGGAATAAGTATTAGAAAATGTAACCACAATCAGCACAAAAATAATATGCACAAAAAAATATTTTCAAATATAATACTCAATAAAGTCCAAATACATGTTCTACAAGATATATATATACACACACACACACACACACACACACACACACACACACACACACACACACAACTCACACTCAGGACTTGTCTTACGGCAGTGAAAGAGATCAGCGTAACACCCTGACTAGTCCTCGGCAACATATATAACGCCCAAAGAATATTACGGCAATAAGTACAAGGCCCTTAACATGTTACAGCAGTGCATGTATGCCCCAAGTGATTATATCACGGCAGCGAAGAAAAGATATCCAACGCCCTAGTGCCATGGTACGAGATCATGCCACAACAAAGATCAATTATTAAATAATTTTTTAAAAATAATTTTCTCAAAGTTACATATATGTGGGTAGTCAAACATCATCGATTTTTCCAAGTATACATTTTTCCTAACTCATCGACCAGACAGATAAAACACAATTTTAAAATAGGTTTGAAAAGCAAGCACCAAAACTTAAAGGCTCACTTACCTCGAATTCATAACTCAAACGCACTTTTTAAGAATTCTGAACTTTGCTCTCGAGTCTCCAGATCACCTCAAACTATACTAAAATGGGTTTAGAATGATCAAAAATCCTTCGGTAGATGTTTTCTTAATTTTTAACAAAAATCAAATTCCCGGTCAAAGATTTGATCGAAAAAGTCAATTCTGGTCAACAAGACAGAATTTCCAAACTGTAACCACCACCAGATTTTCTTGACGAGAGGATTTCAGAACGTTAATCAAAATTGAATTTTGATAACCTTTGCCCTTTCAAATTTGATGATTTAGGTTGAACAACCCTAGGGCTAAACTTTCTCAATTCTAAATTTTTTTTCATATTTTCACCATAAGAATTCACTCACAATCACGTAATAAACCTAAATAAAAGATTAAAGGGATTATCTTGATGCTTTGGATCAAAAATTCTTATTTTTTTTCTCCTCTTTTCTTCTCTTTTTCTCCATTTCTTCTCTTTTCTCTTTTGCGTGTTTTTTTTCCTCTGCATTATTTTTTTTTTTGGCAGTTTTTCAGCCAACAAATATTTGATTTTTAAGTCTTTAGTTTAATTGGACATTGACCATTATTATTATTATTGTTGATAGTAATGCTAACATTTTATCTAATCCAGATGTTTTTTTCCAAAAGGAGATTTTTCTCATCAATTGTTTCATTTTGCCTTTAGTCACTGGTTTTTTTTTTTGTCTTGTTACTATACCTGAACAATTTGACCGTAAGTTTTAACTTAGAATTTTCAAAATATTTTACTAATCAGGACTTGACTTACACTAGTGAAAGAGATCAACCTAACACCCCGACTAGTCCTCAACAACGTATATAATGTCTCAATAATATGCAGCAAGTACAAGGCCTCTAACATGTTATGGTAGCACGTATATCCCCTAGTAACTATATCACGAAAGCGAAGGAAAGATATCCAACACCCTAACACCATGGTACGAGACCACGCCATATACCAAAGATTAATTATTAAATAATTTTAAAAAATATATTTTTCTCAAAGTAATATATATGCAGTTGGTCAAAGACCATCGATTCTGCCAAGTACATGCTTGTCCCAACACATATACCAGACACACAAAACACAATTTTACAACAGGTTTGAAAAACAAGCACCAAAGCTTAAAGTCTCACTTACCTCGAATTCACAACTCAAACATATTTTTCAATAACTCAAAACTATGCTTTTGGGTCTCTAGATCACCTCAAACTACACAAAATGGGGTTAGAATGGTCAAAAATTCTTTGATAAATATATTTTTTAAATTTTTTAATAAAAGTCAAATTCGCGATAAAAAATTTGACAAAAAAAGTCAACTCTGATCAACGGGATAAAATTTTCAAACTATGACCACCAGCAGATTCTTCTTGACAAGAGAATTCCAGAACATTAATCAAAATCGAATTTTAATGACGTTTGTCCTTTCAAATTGATGATTTAAATTGAAGAACCTTAGGGATAAACTTTCACAATTCTTCAAAAAAGTTTCGTGTTTTCACCATAAAAATTCACTCATAATCATGTAATAAACTTAAATAAAATATTAAAGTCATTACCTATATGCTTTAGATCAAAAATTCTTATTTTTCTCTCCTATTTTCTTCTCTTTTCTCTTCTGTGTGTTTTTTTTCTTTTTCCTCAGCTTTCCAACCAACAAATTTTTTATTTTTAAGTATTAAGTTCAATTGGTCTTTGGCCCTTATTATTATTATTATTTAAGTTTCCCGTGCAAGGGTGTCTTAGAAAGTAAAATTTATTTTTACTGATTTACCCTTAATAAATATCATATTTATTTTTACTGATTTACCCTTAGTAAATATCTTGAAAAAAATGTAGCTCTTTAATAGTTTCTTGATGATGTAAAACTCTCTTTATTTAGATATGAATAAAATTGAAAGAACATCATTAATGTTTTTTTAATTATATGAAACACCACTTATTTTCAAATAAAATGAGAAGATAAAAACACCACCTATTTTAAAATAGAGGGGATATAGTCTTAAGTCTTGAGAAATAATTTATGAAATAAGTAATTAGTGTTAAAGGTAAAACTGAAAAAAATAGTTATCTTTTTTTAATATGTTAAAAGTGAAAATCTATTTTTTCAAATACTAAACAGGTAAAAGTGAACGTCCATTTTTACTTGTCTACTATACTAAAATAAATCTTTATTTTTATTTATCCAATTTGAAAAATATTAATAGATAATTTATCATTTAACTTATAACTTACTCATATTATTAACCATAGTTAATTTTTAAAAATATTTAGTTTATTATATTAAAAAATAATATAATAACTTATTAATTATTTTTTAAAGAACATCCAAGTCAAATATGAACAAGTGAAAATGAATGGAGGGAAGTAATATTGTCATTAGTTAATACTTAGATGTAAGTGACACCTAGGAAATGCAACTTCTTCTGTTACGCTTAATAACCAGAGTTGCCTTAATGCCTTTAATCCTCCAAATCGATGGCCAGTTTGGTCAACTTGAAGTTCCCAAACCAATTATTATGAAGAGAGAAAAAGTGGCAAATCAAAACTCATATTCATCGTCAGGTTCAGATACTGCAAATACACAAAAATATTTAACCCAATGTTGGATGTAAAGATGTTCAATTTTGGTAAATGTTCATCTAACCTTTCTGCAAATATGAACAAGTAAAATGATAATATTTAATAATAAGGATAGTGTTATAAAAAATAACAAAAGAATCTCTTCATTTGCTATAATGAATAAGGTAACAAAAAATATATTTCTAAAATAAGAATCTAAGTAAAATAAAACGGATGGAGCATTAGAGTTACCCATATCTTTGAAAAGGACAAATCAATTTCATAGATTTGATAAGCAAGAAAGGCATGAAAAGTCAGAACAACAATAAATGTTGGTAAACCAATAACCAGAGGAAGAATTATTTAAAAGCTTCAAAGAAAGATATTAATCTCAATTGTTAAACATGATTAAATCGATATGCAAACAAATTAGAATTTCAATTTGAAAAAAAAACATCCTAAGTACTACAAGAAATTAGACCTGTCACCCCTATGTTTTTCCTGCTTTCTCTGTTTCTCTCAATTTTCAGAACTCACAAACAGATCATCTTTAGACGGAAAAGACTAAAACAAATAATTTTTTAAAAAAAAACACCTTGTACAGTAATTAATTTAATAGCCATGGATAATTTCAGAGCATTTATTCTTGAACCACCTTAATCCATTCCTAATTGAAGTTTTGACCTTTCCTTCAATAGTGTAAACTTTGTACTTTGCTATTCTCTTTCGTCTCTTCATCTCTGGATCATTGAATCCCCATGGCTTATTTGAACACGGCGCTGCTGCTGCCACCTGACTCGGCCACGTCCCCTTACTCGTTACTCCTGCAAGATCTGGTGACCGAGCCCGATTTACCTGTACAGGTAAACAACAGCATAACTCAGAATTTTCATCAAGAAAATTCAAAACACAAAAAATACTTACATATATTTATTATATAAATATTTTTTAAAAAATTGACCATACAAATACTATGATAGACCTCTTGCAACATTTAAAGTTGTTCAAAATCTAAAAGCTTGGCACATACATATATTTATTTTTGGTTCGTCTTAAAAACAAATACTAGGTTCAGTTGAATATTTGTCGTGCTATTTACCTGGTTGCTGCAGAATCCCTTTCCACTTACGATCTCCAGTCTCCGGTCACCGGAACACCGGAAACTGGGCCGGAACTCTTCCATATCTGGTCGTAGACTATATTATATAAAAGGAGTGCAAAATGTAAACTTGCCAAGAGGATATAATACAGAAGTTCAAGAATACATTTGGGAACGTGAAATGGTATTATTGTAATAGACTTTCTAAATAAACTATAGTAATCCTCCTGCTGTAAACAAAATATATTTTTGCCCACGTGCTCCTAATAAATATTTTTTTCAGTAATATTTTCTTGATTATGTAAAAAAAATTTCACTTAAATAAAGATAAAATTAAAAAAATATTATTAATATCTTCTTAATTAAGTAAAATATCACTTATTTTAAAATAAAATTAAATGACTAAAACACCACTTATCTTAAATCGAGAAAAGTACTACTTAAAACTTTTTTTTAAAAAAAAAAAGTGAGGCACCTGTGAGATGGAACAGAACTTTAGCTGTAATGGGGTTTATTTATGCAGATTAGATTCTGTAATGGTGGTAACCCAGTACTCGATGACACTTTAATTTTTCTGTTGCAGCATTATTAAAATGGGGGAGTTTATGACCATTTCGTACTAGGGTGGTATAATTAATTATATGGACATTAGAAAATAATGGTGCCTGGGATTTATTATGATGTCGTGCCAACCTCGATGTTATCGATCTTGTCACCTTAAAAGAAATCATAATTAATTTTGGTTGGCCATGATATAAGAGAAGTCCGCAATTATTCTACTTACATAGAAGGGTATCCAAAGTGATGATTTTTATTTTTGACAACGGAACTGCAATAGTTATTTTCTCTCTTTCGTTTTAAAATTAAAGATATCTTTAATTTATGTATACTTCTTAATATAATTATTTATTTATAAAAAATAAGGTATATTTTTAATCACTTATACTTAATAAATATTTTTAAAAAGATGTAATTTTTTAATATTTTTTTGAATTAAATAAAATTCTCTTTATTTAAATAATGATAAAATTAGAAGAATATCATTAATATCTTATTAATTATATAAAATCTCATTTATTTTAAAATAAAATTAAAATAATAGCTATTATTTTAAAATAATAACTCTTAAATCACACAAAAAAATAAAATATGCTAGACAAACCTCATGCGAACGAATCTTATCCAGAAAAAAAAAACATGCAGAAAATTTTAAATCTAAAAATTTTCATTGCAAAGATCATCTACTCAGCTAATTTGATCACCCCTGAAAACATATTATATTAATAGATGATGCACAGCATTCAGAATATTCATTGAACACAGTCACCAAGTTTTAGTTCGGTTTCACTTTTCACGCGATAGAAATTAATTACAAGCATAAAATTTCATATTATTGATAACCCGTGTATTATAATTTCAAAATAACTAGTTCGTCCAGTTCAGGTTGGAAAATGGAAAATGGTCTGATATTATTTTGGTTTTGTTTATTCCTTTCTGTAAGTGTTTGGATCTTTAAGATTTATTCAGAGAAAATAGGTTTTGATTTTTATTTTAATGAAAAAGTTTTAGAATAAGTTTTTTTCACTCTCGTTAAATTGGAAAAATATATTTGAGCTATTTATATAATGAGAGAACTACAGTCAAATCTCTCTATAATGACAGTCTGAAAATTTTATGGCTGCTATAGTGAAGTATTGTTATATATGTATACTGACATTTGACGTTTAAATTTCATTTAACTGTTATAAACAAAACGGGAAATATTTAGTTTAATGATTTTGCACGCCAAAAAAAAAAATTTATTTGTTAATCATTTTAATCGAAAATAAATAGTGTTTCATCCTTTAGATTTTGAGATGAAGGGAATAGTTCACGTGGTCCCAATCTATATATATTATAAAGCTACGCAATAAAAAAGTGAGACGGTCCTTTCATAGACTAGGATTTGTATTTATTTATTTTTAATTTTTTGACTTTTTTCTCTTATATTTCTCTTAAAATATCTGCTGAAAATTATTTTCATAACTCACACCTCTTTATTTTCATAAACTCTAAATACTTAATTTATAAATTTATGATACTTTATTGTATTTTCTCCATGTATATCTATATAAATAAATTGTAAAGTAAAGATTACTCTCATATTCACATTGTTATAGTTTCTTAGTAAAAAAAATTTGAGGTGTGTTTTTATAATTTCATATCTTTTAAAATATATAGATAATATTGATGGGGAAGTTATGGTCTAGGCCATGTTTTGATATATTCCTCTATTCTGCTGCACCTAATAACTCTTCTTTTGTCTATATAAACCCATTTTATTTTTTCATCTGATTGGTTGTAATAAGGAGATTTCTTATTTATCTTTACTAATAGGCTTTAGTTTTAAAATATTTAAATCTTCCTTCTTTTAGTATAACGATAAAAAGTATAAAAATTCGTGCTTTAATATTTTTTTTCGTATAAATTAAATTTCATGTAATATCCCAACATAAACTTAGAAGATATAGTCGTTCAAGAATTATGTTTTATGTGAGTCATACCTTAACATGAAACAACTAATGAAGGAATTTTCGATTTTATATAATTTTTTATATGCTTAATTATTCTAAGACTTCTTTTTTTTTTTGTTCAATTTCCTAACTATTTTCTCTCTCTTCTTTTCCGGTTGTCTTCTTCAACCATATAAGTCGAAATTTTTATTTTAAAAAATGAAAATATGTAAGCTGTAGAAATCAAAGTCCAATTATATACTAAAGTACTTTGTTAGTGTACAATGTACACAAACATGTTCATCAACTTCTATAATATGATCCTAACTTCGTACGCACTCCACCTAAAATTAAATTTGATTATACTAATTATATGCTATTTTGTCATTTTATCAATGTTTCATTCCAATTTGAAAATAAATTCAAGTTTGAAATTTTATTTTATAAGTAAAAAAGAAATTTTTTTATAGATATCTTTTCAAATTGAAATCATTATTTATAACAATTGTTGGCAGATATTTTTTTTGTTGAACGGAAGAGAATGGACTATTGAGTTTTTTTAATCATAATGTAGAGAACATAAAGGTGCAATTATGTCAAAAGTTAATGATTTTCTTGATTTTTTAATATATCACATGAATAAATATAAATAGAAATGATAAGAAGTAAAAAAATTGAGTAAAAGATAAATAAAATTTTGACTTTAGAGAATGTCAATAACCTCTCTCGTTATCTAAAACAATAATAAAAGTAGGAATAGAAAAGTGACATGACACTTCTCTTTGAACAAAAAACACAATTATCTTCTTTTGTGAGGGTTTGGGAGAGGGGTTCTCTATTTTTTTCTTATTTATGTGCTATATTAAAAAAAAATTGAAATATCACTCTTTTAACTCTCTTGATTATATTAAATATGAAACGTTAAGAAACTAAAAAGTCATCTCTTTAAATTTTTTAATGTAAAACTTAATTGATTTGTATTTTCATTACTCCCACAATTTCTTATTTTCATAATAAAATCAACCCCATAATTTTTATTAATCTAATATTTATTTATGATTAATTAAGTTCAATAAATTCTATATAGTATGAATGTCATATTTATTTTAAGAGATGACTTAACACTTTTTTATGGTCAAGAAATATATTCATCTTTTTTTTTCTTATTTTTGTTAGTTTTTTTTCATTTATCATATAATTTGAAAATTCACCTACAAAACTCACAGTTTTTTATCTCTATAACTCTATATTTTTAATAATCTAAATAATGCTTATATCTTACTCTTTCATAATCCTTAAATATTAATGTATAAATTTATGATTGTTTATTATGTTCCTCATAAATATTTATATAAATTTATATGTAAGATAAGCACTATAAGAAATGTTATATTTGATGATATATTTTATGACGATTACTTTATCTTATTGTTACAAGATTAATATATCCCAAATCTCTGTCTAGGTAAATAATCAATTTTCTTTTAAGAATACAATTATCAAAATTATATTCAATTTAATAGTGTAAAATGACTATCTTCAAGGCATAACTTATTAAATTCTCATATTCATTGACAAGTAATCACAATAATTGTTTGAGTAATATCGCAAATAAAAAGATAACAACACATCGCAAATTTTGTGCAGTAGAATGTTGACAAACTTTTCTGCCAGTAAAACTTTTTTTTTCTTTTTAAATTTAGATTTATGAGTAATATTTATCAAGAAATATTTTAATCACTTTTCCATGAAATTTTAATTTATTTATAATTTATTTAATGAGACTTTTAAGGAAAAAATACATGAAAAAAATTAGAATTCAAAATATTGAAATTAAGGTTCGAATTAATTCACTTAAATACTGAATTATTCCCTTCAAACTATTAATAATTAATTAATACATGAGTTTTAACCTCAAATGATCTTTTAAGTTAAAGGATAGGTTCATTTTTACCTTTATTTTAACATTTGAGCACCTATGATCTTTTAAGTTTGTAAAATTGAACACATCTAATAAAATTAATAAAATATTTAGATTTAAAATTTTTTAAATAATAATATCATGAATGATTTTAAAAGGACAAATGATATTCTTAAAAATTGTACTTCTAAAAGTACATTACCTTTTAATTAATGAGATATATATGTTGCAACTAATTACTTGATTAGAATTATTTATATACTTTTAAAATAATTAAATATCACAAAATCAAATGAGAAATATTAAATTAATCATTTAATATATAATAACCTTTAGTATATATAGTTGATTTCTCTTATAAGATTTCAAGATTTTTGTTATTGTGTGTCTGTAGTTACTTTATTTTTTATTTTTTATTTAAATAAATAAAGTGACACTTTATTTTATTTGAATTTTATTTTAACTTATTATTTTGGCAAAATACATATGAATTAAAGTTAATTTTTATTTGTTTAGATAATCTTTTAAAAGAAAAACTAATAACAACATTAGATGTCACAAAATTACTTTGTGGTTATTTTAGTATTTAGATAACTGAAAATATTTAAATTATAATTTTTAAAAAAAATAAGATCACACGAAGCGCGAACAAGTTCACTAGTTATAAATAAGGCAACTCATCCTACTTAACCCAAAAACAACTAAAAACTACTTAAGTTCAACAATAATGAAGTCAACTTCACCAAGCCAGAAACCATTGATTTTAGGGATCAATAGACTTCAAACAAAAATAGCTCAAGAGTTCAACAAAACTCGATGGTCATAATTTAAATTACTTTGTTCATTGTAGAAATGATGTTTTGGAACTAGAAATACCTCAAAATTCAAATTCAAAACCACCAAATTAATCTTGTAACCAATTTTTGAGTTTAAATTCGACTCAATCTTTGATGATCGATCAACTCAACTTCTTCATCCTTTAATAATTGTGAATTCTTATAAATAGTGTTTTAAAAGGTCGGGGCGCGAGGCGACGCGTTTTATATAGGACGGAGCAAGGCGTAAACCTCGAGACACGGGGCATAAGTCCCGTAGATCTACGGGGCGTATATCTCATGTATTTTTAATTTTATAATTTTATTACTAAGAAAATAAGCAAAAATAATATTTTCAATAATTTTACAAATAAATTCGAATAAATCCCAATACTAAAAAAAAATATTATAATTATTATTTAAGAAAGATAACATTTACAACAAAAAATGATAATATTCGAGATAGTCTTTAAAATAAAATCATCATCTACTTCATCATCGATCTCCTGTAGTTCTTCTCATTGTCAACTAATATTTAAACTGATTATCGTTTTTATACATATTCTAAAGAAGGATAAGGATCAATACTGTAATAAAGTTTCTCAAGAGCATAAAGTTATGAAATCTCTATCTTATCATTTTTAGGCATAATCATTAAAAAAAACTATTTATAACGTCATTTTCTATGAGAGTTGTTTTTATTATTGATATATTCTAGAAAAAATGACTATAATATGAAAACATGATATTATAAAGTATAAATATCATTACCCTAGTAATAAAAATATTATTTATAAAAAAATATTTTAAAAATAATAAAAATCAAATTTAATCCCCCAAACATACGCTTTTACGCCTGGGAGTAACGTCCCAAATTTCGGGGCTTACCCTTTATGAACCTACGCCTTTTATTTGCGCCTAGTGGCGGAGTCAGAATTTTTACTAAGGGATGTCAAATGTAAAGAAGCAAACAAATGAAAAAGTCTGACAAAATATATTTTAATAATGAAAGAAAGCTTAATTACATTATCACAACTGTACTCGATGAGGTTTCATCTCTTGAAATGTATTTATAATAGCATCATTAGAAATATCAATAAACATTGACAATAATGTATTTCAATTATAATATTTTTATTTTTTGCTTACAATTTTTTCCTCATTGACAACATTTGCTCTTTTTATTGAGTTGAGTTATATCATATCACAAATATGTGTAGCAATCAAAATACTGCCGAAATTTGATGAGTGAAATATCGGAAAATAGTAAACTCTTAATGTTGCCATAAGTGTGACTTCGTGACTGACAACCGGCGAACGACAGATGACGATAAATCGGAGATATCACCGGCAATGAGCAGGGGAAAGATTTTTTGCTTGTTGTGACACAATTGAGTTTTTTATTTAATCCCTAGACCTAATACACGCTCGTCACTTCTTTCTTTTAAATAATAATAAAAAATAATGTGTGCGCCATTTCTGTTATTTTTTTATTTTACTTTTTATCCAGCTTCATGAATGTGTCGAACTTTTATGTGTTGTTGTCGAGGTTTTATTTCAGTTGTCTAAAAATTAAAGAAAAAAAATAAAGTCGTTTCAGTATTATTATTTTTTTGGCTTCGGGAATATGCCGCCGACTTTTTATTAATTGTTGTTTTTGTTTTAGTTTTTTAAAATTGGAAAATGAAAAAAAGTCGTTTCATTTTTTTTTTGGCTTCAGTAATGTGCTGCCGAATATTTATTAATTGTTGTCTAGGTTTTGTTTCAATTGTTTAAAAATTGAAAAAGAATAAAGAAAATGGCTAAAGTTCAAAAATCATACTTTAATGTCGTGAGCACAAGAATTAAATATACAACCCTCCGAAGATATTTGCAACCCCTTAACCATTTCATCATACCTTAAACTTGTTTCAAGAGGTGTCAACATTTATATATATACCTATAAAATTAAAATTTGATTTTATATATACAATGTAATTTTTTAATAAAGAGTTGTTGCTTGACACCCCTCGACCAAAGGTAATTTTGCCCCGCTCTAAAACTTGCCCCTAAAATATTTTTGAAAATACTGGTTATAAATTGAGCCTCAGCAATTGCTAAATAAAAATAAATATGAATGAATCTGGTTATTTATGTATGGAGTCTAATTTTTATGTTGACCAAGAAGGAACATTTTTAATGGTAAAAGGCAATTGGAGAGCAATTAGGGGAAGGAGGAACGTTTTAATTCAAAAATTAACATTGAGAATAATTGCGGTCCAATAGGTGAAAGAAAAGAAAATTTAAATTATTTTTTAATATATTAGAAATATTTTTAACTTTTGTATTTTAAGTATAAATTAACAAAATATTAAAATTAAAATAGACCAAAAAAAAAAAAAAACACTTCCAAATTAGTAAGCGGTTCTGGACAACGACGAGAAGTATGTTTTGGCAGCTCTTATATGATATTCATCTAATAATCAGAGGCATAAATGTAATTTTCAACCTTATTCCAAAATATCAAATGTCGAGGATCTATAAGATTATATTAATATTACAAGTCTAATCTTTTATATAGTATTAAAAGATATTTCAGTTCGAATTTTTCAGCAGTAGAGTCAGATTTCAACTCAAATAAATATTTATATAAAATAAAAAAAAAATAATGGAAGTATTTGTTCTATATGTATAAATTTAAATCGGACAAATTTTTATTCGAAGTAGCGTATAAACCTAAAAAGATGAAACAGATCCATTTAGGAATAAAAAATATCATCGAGGTTTAAATTAAATCTCAATGAAAAAATATATTAATATTCCAATCGACTAATCAAATTAAAATAAAATCAAACTCGATATTAACAAAAAGAATCTTCTTAAGTTATCTTTTCAATTCTTTTAATTTTAGTATTTTATTAATTATTTATGTTTAAAATATAGATTATGACAATATAGGTTTTTTAATACAATTTTTCTCGCACAGTGTATATGGTAATAAAATACTGATGTCACAATGTCGTGAGATGTAACCTTTTACTAATTTGTATTTTTTAAATAACTAAGACATAATTTAACAACTTTACTTTTATAAAAATTAATTTCATGACTTTAATTGTTAAATAATTAAAGCAACTTCACTATAATAAAAATAAATTTATGACTTTTGTGTTTTAGAAAAACTTTGTGATTATCGATAAAATTTATTCCAAAATATATTTCTTTTATTTTAAAATAAATAATATTTTAATTTTTAATTTTTATTCAAAATAAGTAGTATTTTACATAATTAAGAAGATATTAATAATATTTTTTTAATTTTATTCTTATTTAAATAAAAAAGTTTTACATAATAGAAAAATATTAAAGAGTTACATCTTTTTCAAGATATTTATCAAATGTAAGTGAATAAATTTTTTTTTTAAAAAATAATTTTTTAAGAGATATACCCAAATTAAAAGCATCACTTTTTTAAAGCGGAGAGAGTAATATGGAGTGTACTATAATTGATTTAAATATATTGATTGTGTGATTGTATCAAAGGTTTTTAATTGGTTGCGAGGAAAAAATTGTCAACCCACTCATTTGGTCAAAGGCACTCATGCCCACAGAACACCTAGGTCTCCAGAGATTTAACCTTCCATGGTAGTTGGTACTAGCTTTTTAGTATTTCCAACACTAATTAATAGTTCTCAAGGGTCAAGACAACTCCCTATCTCCCTTTTGTGTATTTATTTAATTGTACGATTTATTTTTTAAATATATTAATATTTAATTTTTATTTTAAAAATTAAATTTGTATCCATTGGTGTATAAGTTTTTTAAAAGTGCATGTTGAACTAAAATCAGTTATATTATTTTAATAATAACTAATCAATTCTAAAGGGACCGCAAGAAATTCACTATTAAAGGAAGAATTCGAAGTCAACTAGCTGCAAAGAAGGATCGAGAAGCAAAATGTCATAGATCGCAAATTAATTAACAGAAGTCAAGACATCCTGTCCTTATATAGATTAATCGCCTACAAGGAAATCAAATCATCAAAAGAAGGAAAGAGGAAGCGAAATCAATTAACAAAAGTCAAGACATCTTGTCTGGATATGGATCAATCGCCTACAAGGAAATCAAATCATCAAAAGAAGAAAAGAGGAAGCGAAATCAATCAGCTATCAATTAGCCAAGGAGCAAATCAAGGATCAGATCAATCAACTATCAATCAGCCAAGAAGAAAATCAAATCATCAATGAAATTGGAAGGCCGAAAAATATCAAGAAAGCAAGATTCAAGGATTCTACAAAAGGAAGATAAATACCATCTGAGAGAAAAGATATGCACGACATCTCAATTGACGATCATCAAGATCTCAATCATGTATCCATCTAGCATGATTGAGATAATAAAACTCTTGGGTTACCTTAGAGCAAATCAATCAAGATCAAAAGGATTGATCTTCTACCTTTTTCCAGACGATATCTCGCACTATAAAAGGGCACTGAAGACTTCATGAAAATCACGCAACTTCACTTGATCAACCTGGTAACATCTTGTCTTACTCATTCATTGTAATTGAAAATAAATATTAGTGATCTTAAAAGACAGAAATAGTTAGGTAGATATATAGGCAGAGGTTGTGTCAACTGTTGGTGAACCACGTTGTAATCCAACCTCTCTCAAGCTCTAAGAAAACCCTTCTAACCCAAGGGGACTGGACTAGGTACCACCCTGGTGATCTGAACCAGTATAAACCTGTTGTGTCATTTAGATTTCTGTCTTTTACAACTTTTTGATTATTATTGCTCTAACATCTTCTGCAGGAATAAAGTCGACTGAACGTTCTTGAAAGTCGAATGGTCTACTCTTATATTAGTTTTTAAAATTCAAACCCCCTCTTTGTTTATAAGTGCAAATTAAGTATAATTTAAGAAATACTATAATAAAAAAAATATAAATTTTCCTAGTATAACATCGAATCCTATCATACTTATAGTGAAGGTCAAATCCAATGATAAATAAGTTATGGTCTGTCAGCCTCACACAGACATTTATATGGAAGAGCTGGACTTGAGAAGTAAGAGTGCTGCTTTCAAAGTTCAAGAACCTGTAGATATTGATGAAACAGTATTTTACTTGTGATTTTGATGATAGACAAACTCACGAAGAGATCAAATCCCCTGTTATGGTCCTCTCGATGGGACGTTGGACAGTATAGCGGGAAGTTCACTTATAGCTGTAAAGTATATTATCTCTGTGTTGATTGGTGGGACTGCAGCAGTACTGCAGCAGAGACGCAACAGTGTGACAGAAGGTCAATTGTACTCAACCAATGAGATTACATCTAGGTTTTGGGTTGCTCATACTTATCCAGATGAAACAATTTCAAAACCTAATTTTTCAACATTAAACAAATACACACTCTCTGCTAGAAGCCACTGAGGTTATCAAGAACAAAGCTCTGCAATAACAATAAGGGACCTGCTCATGGATAATGAAAGTATTTTCTAGTCTAGGTTGCTGTTTAGTCTTTGTATTGACTCTTAAATGTAAATCTACTCTTCGATGTGAAGCTTGTGTAGGTATCTTTCCCTGTAGTTATTCTTAAGTTCTTAGAAGAAGACATTAACTAGAGTTAGTTGAGTAAGGGGCTAGAGTTAGCTTAAAAGTGCTAGTTAGAGTTAGTTGGTTAGAGCATGTTGCAATAGAGTTATTGCAGTGTAGCCTTGTCGTAGAGTTACTTCACAGAAGTTTGGATTAAGAGTTTAATTCAAAGAATTACTGGAGTCGTAATCATCGTTGCTCAGATTTAGTGAAGCTGGTTGTGAATCCTACGTGGTAGGTCGTGGTTTTACTCCCTTGAGTAAGGAGGTTTCTACGTAAACATCATGTGTCACTTTTATTGCTGTTTATTTGCTTTATCTGTTGTGGTTACTATTGGTGAAGAACCAGGTCCCTAGACTAGTGGTGGACTCTTAAAATTTAACAAGCGTCACCTTTTACAAGAGATAAATGACATATCCCTAAACATCACCGTTCCACATGTTGGTCTGTTCTTGGAATATTAGGAGCCTGAACTGGCCCTATGTTTCTAAAAGAGACTAATAGGTTGATACATTCAAAGTCCATGATAGAAATTTCAGTTTTACCTGCTCAATTACATTTGTTTATGGCCTACACACTATTACAGACATGAGACCCTTGTGGGAATATACAGGGATCTTGGCTTATTATTGATGATTTTAATAATGTCCTGAATACTGAGGATAGAATAAATAGAGCTCCAGTTTATCACTCTGAAACTGTTGAATTCCAGCAATGCATTGATGACTTGGGATTGGGACAACTTACTAGAAGTGGAAACACATACTCTTGGAGTAACAAAAGAGATGTCACGGATAGAATTTACAACCACATAGATTGGGCACTAGGCAATGCATCTTCGTTCTGTGATTGTGCAGATATAAGGACACTGCATATGCTCCCACAATGCTCTCAGCATACCCCATTATTACTGAACACTACCATTAATAGAACTAGTGGAAGAAGTCCATACAGACTTCTAAGTGTAATGTTACAATGGGAGGAATACAAGCAAGTTGTCCATCATGTCTGAACCCAAGAGATATCAGGCTACACATGTATTCAATATGAAAGAACTTAAATTATTGAAGGATTACACCAGAGGTATGCACAAAAAGTCTTCATTCGACCATATTACATGACCTGAAAGAGAATTAAATGAGGATTATTTTAATCAACAACTGATTGAGGAGGAAAGGTTGTCCAGTTTGAAGATTGAGAAGTGGGATTCTAACCAAGACAAGGTTATTAGATAAAAAATTCAGAGCCATCTGGATTGTTCATGGGTATAGAAATTCCAAATACTTCGATGCTCACCTTAAAGTCAGACAAGCTAGAAATAAAGTTACAAGTATCTGTAATGAATAACAAAGACTCACTGATCCAGTACTAATCAACAGGAATTTAGAGAATTCTTTAAGAATCTTCTTGACACAGTTACCCACTCTCTAGCTGGTGTTGATCTTACAATTGTTAGAGACGGTCCACGTTTAACCCTTAGTCAATTACTAGACAGAAAATCCTACTAGCTATCTCAGACTTGCCTTCTGATAAAGCTCTTACGATTGATGGCTATCCAGAAAAGTTCTTCAAGCAAAATTGGGATGTTGTAGGGAAGGATGTAAGCAAAGTAGTTACACAATATTTTGAGTCAAGGAAACTACTGAAGGAGGTGAATAGTACAATAGTCGCCATAATCCCAAAAATAGTCAATCTATCTTATGTGAAGGAGTTCAGGCTCATAGCATGTTGTTCCACTCTTTATACAATTATTGCCAAGGTACTTATCTCTAGATCGAAACTAGTACTGAACTACCTTGTTGAACTTTCACAATCAGCATTTATTGAGGTAAGAAGTATTCTGGATAATGTATTTCTGACTCATAAGCTTCTCAAAGGATACTCACACAAACAAGTGCACCACAGATGCTTGAAAAGTGGACATTGTAAAAGCTTATGATTCAGTTGAATGAGGATTATTAAGGCACTTGCGATTGGAGTTTGGCTTTCCACTCAAAATTGTTCAACAGATTCTGGAATGTGTAACTACTATCAGCTATTCCGTGCTAATTAATGGGATTCTATCCTAGATTTGGTGCAAAGAAAGTACTTAACGGGGAGATTCAATGTCTCCTTAGCTATTTGTTCTAGTGATATATTGCCTCAATAGATCACTGAAACAACTGCAATATAACCTTGTCCTTAATTACCATCTCAAATGCTCAATACTGAAGATGGTATATGTATGCTTCGCTGATGACTTGTTATTGTGTTGCAGAGCTGACAGTATGTCTATAAAACTTATGATGAATTCCTTTAATCACTTCTCAGAAGTCTCAGGCCTCAAGGCTAATATAAAGAGAAAACAACATCTACATTGTTGGGGTCTCAAGTCACCTTAAGAAACACCTTATTGAGGAATTACACTTCTCAGTTGAGACACTATCATTCAAATACCTTGATGTACTCTTGTCATCAAAGAAGCTTATAATCACTCAGTGCATGCCATTAGTAGAGAAGATCATTGCCAAAGTAAGATGTTGGACATCCAAATTACTATCCTACTCAGACAGGCTACAGCTTTTTTTTTTCTTTTTTTTGGTAACAACTGTGAATTATTATTACCAGAACCAACAAAGTGAATACAAAGAAGGATCAACTCACCTCCCAAAAGAGGTGCAGCTATGAACAAGCCTCAAAATAAGAAACTACTCCTGCAAACTAAGTAAGAATTCCTTTCTACTCTGTGCTCTCTTAGAGGCAGTAAAATTCTCTAATCTAGCTATTGTGTCTCTCTTGATCTATACAATTGCATCAGCTGGTTGTATACTGATCCCTTTGAATTGCTTTCAGTTCCTCGCTTTCCATGCCTGATAATATGCAGCTCCCCATATGGCTGCCAACACTTCCTTCTTGAATTGACTACATCTCCTCCCCTCAGGTGTTTGTAACATTCTTCTCAAATTGCCTGCACACATTTTACTTCCAGTCCTTTGCTCCAAACCCCTTCTTACCTCTGTTATCCATTTACACTCCATAAACAGGTGATCAGTTGTTTCCACTTGGCTTCCACATAAGACACAATATTCATCATCAACTAGAATATTCATTTTTATCATCCTATCTTTCGTCAAAAGCCTGTTTTGAGCCACAAACCAAATAATAAATCTATGTTTTGGCTGAGCTACTCGACACCAGATTAACTCAGCAACATGAAACCTCCTCTGATCTCCTATCAATGCTAGGTAACTTTTAGTGATAGAATACTCCCCTGTTGAAGGGAGGGTGTATCTATCATGGTTGTACCCGTCCCTCATATCAGCTTTAAGAGAATGAATTTTCCTCCAATACCAACTACTATCCATAGGAGGCTTGTGTGTCCAGATATCCTCATGTGTTTTCATATACAGTTCATGCACCCATTTCACCCATAAAGATTCTTTTTTAACAATCAATTGCCACAACAATTTGCCAACTGAAGCTATATTCCATATTCTGCAACATTTAATATTTAGACCACCTGCCTACTTAGAATGACAGACTTTATCTCATGCTACCAGTGAAGGTTTCCGTTTATCAGCTGTGGTACCTCATAAGTATTCTCTGCATTTCCAATCCACCTCCTTGAGTATGCTTTGAGGTAAAATGAACACAACTCCCCAAAAATTATAGATGGAGAAGAACACTGCAATTATTACTTGAAGACGACCAGCGTAAGACAACTGCTTAGAGTAAGTCATAGTAATTCTGTTGGTAAACTAAAGTCTGACAATCTAATTTGCTCCACTTCTTAGATGATAGGGGTAAACCCAAATAACGAATTGGAAACCTGCCAATAGAGAACCCAGTCCTTGCCAGTAATTGGTCCTGCACCTCATCAGTAACCCCAGCCAAGAAAATATTAGATTTATCCTGATTTCCTTCCAACCCTGTAATAGTACTAAAATGTGTCAACGCTTCCATAACTCTGTTAACTGACCTGATGGTACCTTTAGAGAAAATCATCAGATCATCTGCAAATATCAAGTGAGTCAATTGCAATGATTTGCATATTGGATGAAATTTAAAGTCCTTAACCGACACATGATTTTGAGTGTCCTGGATAAATATTCCATTACTAGTACAAACAGTAAGGGAGAGCATGGATCACCTTGTCTTAGTCCTCGCTCGCCTTCAAAGAAACCATAACATTCACCATTCATTCTAACAGAGAAAGTAGCAGTAGTCACACATGTCATAATTAGGCTTACAAACTTCCCAGGAAATCCATAACCAAGTAGTACTTCCTCAAGAAATTCCCAACTAACCATGTCGTAGGCCTTCTTAAGGTCTATCTTCATTAAGCACCTAGCAGATTTCCTCCTATTGTAATGCCTCAACAAATCATGGCTCATCAAGACATTGTGGATCATGGATCTTCCTTGCACAAACGCAGCTTGATTCTCAGCTACCAAGTGGTTTACAACAGATTTCAACCTAGAACACGGTATCTTAGAAATGTACTTATAGAGAACATTACAGCATGAAATTGGCCTGAATGGACTAGCATATTTTGACCTCTCCACCTTTGGTATGAGGGCTAAAACTTATCAAAGGTGTATTATTTGAATTGCAGACATATCGGAGACGGATTTTCCTCCTCACTAAGCAAGTGAACAAGTTAGTAACTAGAATATGGAGGAACTATCAATGGAGTGGAACCAATGAATATGCTAAGAAAGTCTCCAATAGCATATGTTTTAGACCATCGCCAAGAAGGACAGACTTTGGATTCTCTAGATCCACACTCATTATTTGAAAGGCAGGAGGGAAATATTGGATGCTAGAGACTGGTGAGAGATTTGAACGATCTAAACAGATTCAGCAAATTAGGCAAATTCAGCATATTGACAGAACAAAGAATATAACTTTACAATTACATATTGTGGGTCAAAGAAATAGTAAATGACTTTCAATTCTACTTAGATTGAATAGTTTTCTATGATGAGTAATGGCAACTCCTTTCTGGATGATATTTTCTACTCTCACACTCCCTAAAAAGTTGGAAATTAGATAATTGATAAAACAAAGTTTGCACAGTTTTAATTTGATTATTTTTGAGTTTTCTGTCTCTATAGTCCAATGAGCAGGGTGTGTACCTACTCCATTTAGTTAATAAGGAGTACAATTTTTAGTTTTGATTGTCTTTTTTTATAAAAAAATTGGTCCAAGATATGTTATTTTTTTAAAATTAAGAAAGTAATAATTTTTTTTAGTTAATAAAAGATTGAATAAATTTATTTATAAGTCTTTCAATTGTTTTTAATACATTTTCACATGCATTAATTGACGAGAGACTAAGGGTCTTCTAGAAAATAATCACTTAATTAGTATTATTAAGTGACTTTTTTTAAAAGGTTGTGCCTGTTATAAATTCTTTGAATATGAATATACATTAGATAACCGTTCTTGGTTATTCATATTCATTAATTCTTGTAGTTGAGAAGACCTTTTATAAAGGTCATTCTCCTGTAAAAGATACACTTGAAAGAAATAAAAACTTCTCTCCCTTTTCGACATTTCTTGCCTAATTATCTTATTTATATTATTTATTTACTATTAATTTATAACACGTTATCAGCACGAATCTCTAGCCAATCGAGATCCTCTGAAACCGATATTATCTTCTTCCTTAAAGTTGGTCAATCTTCTTTTCGATTCAGGTACACACTCTTATGTTTATAATATCTCTAATAGAATTTTCGTAAGTCTTTGATCTTCAGTTTAATTAATACATACATGACTTGCTTTAGATATTATTGTGATACTTGCCTTGGTATGATAACCAATATGCTTCAAGTTTAAATTATAATGTTATCATATGTTCACTAACTCATATATAATGCTAAATTAGATTCTATGCAAATAAGAGAGCATGTTAATTAGATACTCTTTGTGGTTATTATTTGTGTGATAAAGAAGAATAATATTGAATATAACTTATATATAACTCTTTATTCTCACAAACTTTTGAACGTTAATTTGTTTTCTAAATCGTGGAAGAATACATGCAATATTAATGAAATAGTGTTTTCATATTTTCATGCAACATATGATAACTATAATAATTATTCTTTTCTGCCATCATGATTATAACTTGTGTACAACATATATATATAAAAGTATATTATAACATTTTTAGTTAATTATTTTCACATGATTTTGTTTAATATTTACCATAGTTGATTGGTGAATTTGCTTTGAATGGTTATAATTTAATATTTCATGAGTTAACATGCTTTTCTAAATTTGTATATTTCAACATATACTTTATTCCAACTCGTGTTATCTATTATTCATTTAAAATATTATTTAACAATTACAAATAAACAAAATTCATGAAATTAATTCAACTATTTTCTATGATAGTTTTTCACTATGTCAAATTTATCAAAACTTGAATTCGTGGCACTTGACATTTCTGGAAAGAACTATTTATCATGGGTACTTGATGCTGAAATTCACCTTGCTGCTAAGGGTCTTGGTGACACTATAATCGAAGGAAATAAGACATCAAGTCAGGATAAAGCGAAAGCTATGATTTTCCTTCCCATCATCTTCATAAAGGATTAAAATATGAATATTTAACCCTGAAAAATCCATTTGAATTATGAACTAGTTTGAAGGAACTATATGACCACCTAAAGACCACGGTATTGCCAAGAGTTCGTTATGAGTGGATACAATAATGGTTTCAAGATTTTAAAATCATAATTGAGTATAATTCTGCTGTATTTAGAATAACTTCCCAACTGAAATTATGTGAGAAAATTATAAATTATGAGGATATATTGAAAAATACACTTACTACTTTCCATGCCTCAAATGTGATATTACAACATCAATACCGTGAAAAGAGTTTTTAGAAATATTCTGAATTGATCTCATGCCTTCTGGTGGCTGAGCAACATAATGCCCTTTTAATGAAAAATCATGAAGCCCGTCCCACTGGATCTGCTCCATTCCTAGAAGCGATGTGGTAGCAAAATATCAAAAGTCTGAAAGCAGACTGAAAATAATCGGGCCGTATGAATGTGCGTTGTGGTAGTGGTCATAATAAACAAGAGAACAATAAGGGTTCTCAAAATAATCCTTCAAAAGGCAAAGACAATATTTTCCATCGATATGGCATGAAAGGGCATTGGGCACATAGTTCTCGTACACCTGAACATTTTGTCAAACTTTATCAATCCTCCATAAAAAAAAGGATAACAAAGTGGAGGCTCACTCTACCTTTCAAAATGATGTTGTGGTGGGCCATATGAATCATTATGACAAAGTTGAGATAAATTTTGCTAATAAAGATGATGATTGTGAAGGATTTCCTGGTATAACTCATTTAGAAGCTGGCGACTTTTTTAAGGATCGTGACTGAAGACTTGCTACCGAGGAATGAACCAAAATAAATGTTGTTTCATGAATTTCAACTACTTTATATTTTCTTCATAAAGCATATTGTTCTGTTACTTTCCACTTTTCTAGTATGATTCTTATAATATTCTATGTCATTGCAAGCTTTCAAAATTTTTAATAAATAACTTCATGTTTTATAAAGAATATGAATACTCCCCAATCTTCAGTTGGCCGCAAAAATAAAAGGGAAGATATATGCCTTCTGGATAGTGCTACAATGCATACCATATTAAAAGATAAGAGATATTTCTCTTACTTGATTATGAAGGAAGCCAATTTTTATAACAATATCTAGTAGTACTAAATTAATTGAGGGCTCTGGGAGAGTAATCTTATTACTACCTCAAGGAACTGCATTGACTATAAATGATACATTATATTGTATTAGGTCTTAAAGAAACATGTTGAGTTTCAAAGATATTCGTCAAAATGGATATCATGTTGAGACCACCAATGAAGGAAAGATTGAATACCTTTATATTACTACAATAACAACGGGAAGAAAATATATACATGAAAAATTAACCGCATTTTCCTCCGGTCTATACTACACCAGTGTTAGTATAGTTGAATCGCATGCCATAGTAAACAAGGAGTTTACAGGTCCTAATGAGTTTATCATTTGGAATGACCAGTTGGGCCATCCCGGTTCAAATATGATGCGCAAAATAATTGAGAATTCACATGAGCATACATTGAAGAACCAGAAGATTCTTCAATTTAAGGAATTCTCATGTGCTGCTTGTTCCCAAAGAAAATTGGTTATTAAACCATCAACAACAAAAGTTGGGATTGAATCCCCTGTATTTCTGGAACGTATATATGGTAACATATATGGGCCCATTCATCCTTCATGTAGACCATTCAAGTATTATATGATATTTACAGATGTGTCTACAATATGAACATATGTGTGTTTATTATCAACTTGTAATATGACATTTGCGAGTTGTTGGACCAAATAATAAGATTAAGAACACAATTTTCAGATTATGCAATTAGGACAATTCGTCTTGATAATGCTAGTGAGTTTACATCTTAGGCTTTTAATGATTATTGTATGACAACTGGGATAACAATTGAGCATCTTGTAGTTCATATTCATACTCAGAATGGTCTAGCAGAATCATTCATTAAGAGAATCCAGTTGATAGCTAGACCGCTACTTATGAAAACCAAACTTCCCTTTTCACTGTAGGGACATGCCATTTTACATGCAGTTGTGCTTGTACGCATAAGAGCAACAAGTTATCATAAAAACTCTCCATTACAATTGGCTTTTGGTCAGGAGCCAAATATTTTCCATCTTAGAATTTTTGGTTGTGCGGTATATGTTCCTATTGCTCCTCCTACATGCACAAAGATGGGTTCCCAAAGAAGGTTGAGAATATATGTTGATTATGAATCTCCGTCTATTACCAAATATTTGGAACCCATGATGGGAGACTTCTTTACAGCCGGATTTGTTGATTGTCACTTTGATGAGTCAGTTTTCCCAATATTGGGAGGGGGTGGGGGGTGGGGGGGAGAAAATAAAAAGAAAGAAAAGGAGATAGATTAAGAGTGCATTATTTCTGTCTTATTTGGATCCTCACACAAATCAATGTGAGCATGAGGTTCAAAAGATCATTTATTTATAAAATATTGTAAATCACATATTCTAGCTACAAATGCTTCAAGTCGAGTTGATGTCCCGCCAAGACAATCTGACTATGCAAATGGGTCCAAAACACGCATAAAGCGTGGTAGACCTATCGGTCTTAAAGATAAAATTCCTTGAAAAAAAGAAAGAAACAAATGATCAAGCCAATCAAAGGGATGAAGTTACTCATGAAGAGCCCCGAAGCATAATAACTACTAAGACCTCGTCAGAAAAATCTCATGTTCCTGAAAAAGATAATAATGAAGAAATATCAATAAGTTATGTTTCCACAGGAAAGAGATGGAATCAAAATGATATTGATATTGATAATTCCTTTGCATATAATGTTGCTATCGAAGTTATGCAAGAAGATGAGGATCTTGAATAGAAGTCTGTTGATGAATGTAGAAGGAGGAGTGACTGGTCGAAATAGAGAGTTGCAATTGAAGCAGAATTAGCTTCACTTGAAAAACGTGAAGTTTTTGAACCTATAGTGCCAACACCTGGAGGTGTAAAACTAGTAGGGCACAAATAGGTCTTTATGCGAAACCGTAATAAGAAAAATGAAGTTGTTAGAAATAAAGCATGACTTGTGGCACAACCTTTTTCATAAAGACCTGGTGTTGCTTATATGGAGACATATTCTCCAGTATTAGATGCAATCACTTTCAGGTATCTGATAAGTCTGGCAGTGCATGATAAACTTGACATGCGCTTGATGGATGTTGTCACTGCCTATTTATATGGCTATTTAGATAATGAAATTTTTATGAAGATTCCTAAAGGACTCAAAATGCTTGAAGCATATAAAGGTTCTCGAGAAACTTGTTCAATAAATCTTCAAAAATCTTTATATGGATTGAAACAATCAGGAAGAATATGGGACAATCACCTTAGCAGGTATTTGTTAATAAAATGGTATAAAAATAATCCTATTTGCTCTTGTATTTTTATTAGAAGGTCTAGAACTAAATTTGTCATCATACCTGTTTATTATGATGATCTGAATATCATTAGAACTCCTGAAGAACTTTCAAAGGCGGCAGGATATTTGAAGAAAGAGTTTGAAATGAAAGATCTTGAGAAGACAAAAATTTTCTTGGCCTACAGATTAATTATTTAAAGAATGAAATATTTGTTCATCAATCCACATACATCGAAAAGACACTAAATCGATTTTACATGAATATGGCACATCCATTAAGTACTTCGATGATTGTGAGATCAGTTGATATCAATAAAGATCCATTTCGATCTTAGGAGGAAGATGAAGAACTCCTTGGTGATGAAACTCCATATCTTAGTGTAATTGGCGCACTAATATATCTTTCTAATAATACAAGACCAGATATAGCTTTTGCAGTGAGCTTATTATCAGGATTCAGTTCCTCACCAACAAAAAGACACTGGAATGGTGTTAAGCATATTTTCAGATACCTCAGAGGAACTATTAATACGGGGTTACTTTATTCTAATGATTCCAATTCACAAATGATTGGTTATGCAGATGCATGTTATTTGTCTGATTTACATAAAGTTCGATCTCAAACAGGCTATCTATTTACTTGTGGAGATACACCTATATCATGACAATCAACAAAACAAACTCTAGCAGCTACATCTTCAAATCATGATGAAATAATAGCCATTCATGAAGCCAACTGAGAGTCTGTATGGTTGAGATCGATGACTCAATATATTCTGCAATTATGTGGTCTTTCTTTGAAAATGAAGATTCTAACAGTATTGTATGAAGATAATATTGCATGCATAACTCAATTGAAGGGAGGATACATCAAAGGAGACCGAATAAAGCACATTTCACCAAAATTCTTTTTCACACATGATCTTCAATAAAATGGTGAGATAGATGTTCAACAGATCCATTCAAGTAATAATCTTGCAGATTTATTCACTAAGGCATTTCCAACATCAACATTTGAGAAGTTGAGATATAGAATTGGAATGCATCGTCTCCGAGATATCAAGTAAAGTTTTCATCGGGGGGGAGGGATAAAATACGCATTGTACTCTTTTTTCCTTAATCAAGATTTTATCCCAATTGGATTTTTCTGGTAAGGTTTTTAATGAGGCAACACTCAATGCGTATTAAAGATGTGTGTACTCTTTTTTCTTCACTGGAGATTTTTTTCCCATAGGGTTTTTTCTAGTAAGATTTTTAACGAGACACATTATCTATGGACATCAAAGGGGGAGTGTTACAAATTCTTTGAGTATGAATGTACACTAGATGACAGTTCTTGGCTATTCATGTACCAAAAGTATGCATTCATTAATTCTTGTAGTTGAGAAGACCTTTTGTAAATTATAAATAGGAGGTCATTCTCCTATGAAAGATACACTTGAAAGAAATAAAAACTCCTCTCCCTTTTCGACATCTCTTGCCTAATTATCTTGTTTTTCATTTACTATTAATTTACAACAGTGCCAAATTTTTTTAAAAATAACTTAAAAAGAAACGGAGGGAGTATGACGTAAAATGAATCTTAAACATTTACGTAGCTATAAATAACATTATTAAGAGTAAAATAAGAATTTTAAAAATCAAGTATTTCTAATTATAAAAATATAGAATTCTTTTAATTTTAAAATAATTTTTTTAAAAAAGTATGTCAAATAAATTAAGATAAATAGGGTACATTACTATAAAAGAAAAGGACACGAAGATGCTTAAATTTTTTAAGGTAAAGGGTTAAAATGCCCCTAAGATATTAAAATTTTTCCTTCTTCCACCCGTTGAACCCAATTGTTTGTAACATTGATTTGCAGATTCAAAACAAATATAATTATGAGAGGGCACATATGAGACTTTAATTAAATAGGTGATATTGATTTTGCGGTGGTTGATCGATTAGTGAGAATGGGGGAGTGAGGGTGGGATTTGGTTAAATAAGAACGGGTCGGGTAAATAGGTGGGTGAGTTTTTCAGTGTATCGGGCGGGTAGTTTAGCCTTTTTGGATGATTTATTTGGTGGGTTAAATAAGTGACGTGACCGACTTAAATGAGGCCACATGTATAAAGTGGTATTGAAAAATCAGGTGTGAGAGCTGTTAAAAGATAATGACATCGATAGACACTTTGTGTAACGACAGTGACATAAACGAGTCTAACTATTAACGGATGATATAGATAAGTCTTTTCCTAAAGTTCGATGACATATTTGAGCTTTTTCTCTTATTTTTAAGTAACTACTATGACATATTCTCTCATTATCACTTACTAGTTATTCCATTACAGAGTAAATTTCATCCATAGTCATTTAACTTTATATTCATTACGCAAAAATAATTTTTAATTTGTTACACAAAAATCATTTTACTTTGATTCGATTATCATAAAAGTCACTTTGACCAGATTTTATAAAACTCTCATATGAAAAATGATGTGGCAGCCTTAATTAGTGTATTTGATTAATTAAATAAAATTAATCTACTAAATTAATATTATATGCACATAATGAAATATATCCAACCCAGAGCCCATATTCACGGGTAAAGAACCCGACCCATATTGCATATGAAATAGTTGACTCACTCATTATAATTCAGACACAATTCTCCCTCTTAATCGTCTTCTTTTGCTATCTCAGTTAGGGCACAAATGTGCCGAATGAAATTACGTGAAGAAAATGGATTCCTCTTCAAGATGGAGGAATAATTTAAGTAAATGTCTGAGCTCTTTGTCCCCACTGGCATCATTTGTTCCTTCTAGGGACCACCATAAAGCAGAAGCAACAAACACAACGGGGAAAGATGAGGTACATTTTTTTTAATTTTTGTTTATGTGTTTCTCAATGATAATCATGAATTTTTGAGGTTGTTGTTTTTTGTTAATGTGTTATTACAACATAACCTTTTTTCTGCTACCAATTTTTATGGTTTAAGAGTTTATGACAGTCCATTTAGGGCTAAACTTGACTTTTTGGAGTTAGTTGAAAGGTGTCTTTCATGAATGCGGGTCTGAGATTTTTCTTATTTTCTTTTTGTGTGTCGAAATAATTTTCACATGCACTAATTAATTATTTTTGTTGATTCTGGTTTCTTATAAAATGATTCTTCTTTTATGTATAATGATTCTGCTTTTTTTATTTACTTTTGTTTGTTCTAATTGTGGTTATGAATTTGATTTACATGTAGAAATTTGAATATTTATTGAGTGGAATTGATGAAAGATAATTTCAAGATGATGTAAATGATGATGTAGATGAGTTTGATAATGATTTTACTGATGAAGACTATCACTTGTCCGAGTCTGATGATGATTTTAATGATGCTATAGTTGAACCTTGTACTAGAAAGAAAAGGGGAAGACCTAAGGAAACAGCAAACAATCCATCATTTCTTGGTATTTCTGATTTTGCCTCGTCAGAAGAACTAAATGATGTCAAGTTTGATATAGAAGATGAGAAGGAGGAGAGGGAAGTGACATATGTAGAGTATGATGAAGACAAAAATAGAGACAATTCGAGCTTGAAACTTGGAATGAAATTGAACAATTTAAATAAGTTTGTGGAAATTGGGGTATTAAGAATAGACGCCAACTTCATTTTCCTATAAACGACTTGGACCGGGTGATATGTGCTTGTAAAGAAGATAGGTGTCCATTTAGGGTGTATGCAAGTCCCGTGAGTAATGTAGATCCAACAGCTCAAATAAAATTTATTAATAAGAAACATATTGGTAGATTCGTATTTGAAAATTTTCATATGACTTCTAAGTGGCTTGCTAAGAAATATTTAAGTACTTTTGGGGATGATCCTGCATGGAGTGTGAAAGGCATCATAAAGAGGGTATATGATGATTATAGCTACACTATAAGTGCGACTAAGGCTTGGAGGGCCAAAGATTTAGCTTTGAAATGGATATATGGAGAAGAGGATGTTCAATATGAAATGCTCTTATATTATAGAGCTGAATTGTTAGAATCTAATCCTGGCTCAACTGTCACTATTTGGGGAGATGAAGGAAAATTTTTGGATTTTTATGTATGTCTTGGTGCACTTAAAAAAGCTTTCAAGTTAGGTTGCAGGCAATTAACTAGTTTAGATGGCTGCTAGCTGAAAGGGAATAACGGTGGAAACTTGTTGAGTGCTGTTGCTGTAGACCCAAATGACTACATTTTCCCAATAGCTTATGCAGTCATAGCTGAAGCTGAAAGTAAGAAAACTTGGAGTTGGTTTGTTGCTAATCTTGACGTTGATTTAGAGATCAATAACAACCATCACATTGCTTTTATGTCAGATAGACAAAAGGTCAAAATTTTCTTTACTTGTTTATTCTAATGTTTATATAATTTTACTAACTATTCGAGTTCATACGTGTAAATAATTATTATTGTTTTTCTTTGAAGGGTTTGATAGCAGCAGTAAGGGACTTATTCCCTAGAGCATAGAAATTGTGTGAGGCATATGTACCAAAATTTCAGGAAAAAACACAAAGGCAAGACATTAAAGGACATGGTTTGAAATGCTGCTAGAGCAAGCAATGAGGTGACATTCAAAAAATGTATGACGGAGTTAGAAAATAAGGACAAGGCTACCAGAGAATGACTTAATCGTCCGGAAAGACCCTTCAGTACATGGACTAGATCAATGTTCAGGACTCATACAAGATGTGACATGCTATTAAACAATTTGTCTGAGAGTTTTAACAGGTAACAATTTTTATATATTTCCTTATGTGTTCCGTTTTTTACTTTCTTATGGTTTATGTCTACAAACATATACTTTTTAGATATATTATTAATGCCAGAGATAAGCCTATAATCACTATGTTGGAGATGATTAAAAATCAGTTGACAAGGAGATTGTGCAAAAAAAGAGCATGGATTGAGGCAGATATGCCCTAAGATTGTCAAAAGAATGGACAAAATTAGAAACGAATATGCACCATTTAGACCCGATTTTTTAGGAGGTCCGAAGGTGTTAGTCGAAGGTCTGGGAGGGCCATTCATTGGTGATTTAGTTGCCAGGACCTGTACATGTAGGAGATGAGATTTGACAGGTTTACCAAGTTCCCATGGTGTTGCGAGTATCTTAGGGAACAATGAGAACCTAGAGGATTTTTTAGTGGCCTATTACCATGTTGCAACATTTAAGAAGGTATATTCACACTTTATCAACCTCACTAACCCAGAGTCTCATTGGCCAAAAGTTGCAAATGGTGGTGTAGTAATTCTACCTAGAGTGGTCAAGAAAAAGAGGGGAAGACCCGCTAAAACTAGGAGAAAGGAAGCTGAAGAGATGGAAAAAAAAAAACAGCACAAAAAAGGTTGTCTAAAAAGGGCAGCATTTTCGTAACTTGTTCAATTTGCAAAGTGGTTGGACATAATGCTAGGGGGCATTCTAAGTTTGTCCAAAAAAAATGCTCAAAATGCCAACTCAGAAAGAAGCAACCAGACTCCAACTCAAGAAGAATATGCTGATTTTGGGGGGCATTCAAATTTTTATCTCCCTGAAATGTAGGATAATTCTGGTTTAAATGAAAATGAAGTACTGAATTTTAACTTGACAAATGAGTCTAATATTACTGAGGTATGTTAATATTTTTTTTTTATAATTGATTTAATTAATTTTTTAGTGAATTTTAATTGAACTTTGGTCCTCAGGTGGCTGCTGTGTGTGCTGAATTTGGAGATGTTATATATGTTGAAGCTTCTAAAGCTGTTATGTCTGCTGAAACTTGTGAAATAGCTAGTAGGAATTTAAATAAAAAAGTCATGAGTGACTATGTCACTACTGCGATTAAAAAGAAATATAGGGTCTCCAGGAAGTAGAAAATTATGGAGGGTTTTTGTATTAAATTTACAGTTTGAATGACATAGAATGTGATTTTACTTATGTGATACATTCTAACTGTTTGTGTTGGCTTATTAAGCATTATTGGCTTTTGCTGGTGTTGCTTAATAGCCAGCATTTGACAGATATTAGAATGCAATATTATGAAATATATATATATATATTGTTGTTACTCTTGTTATCTTATTTTAATTTTTTTCTTATTTTTATTGATCTTAATTTCATAACAATAGCAATTAAAATTTTAATGAAAACAATCTGTACTAACCAGCCTAATCCATTAAGAAAATAGTGTTGTAATTCTATATAATTCATATGGATAATTGGGTCGGATGTTAAAATGGTGAAGATATAGGTTAATATGTTAAATTTTTTAAAATCAAAATCAAGCACTAATTAAGGTTGCCACATTACTTTTCAAGTGAATGTTTTATAAAATCCGGTCAAAGTGATTTTTATGATGACCAGAGCAAAGTAAAATAATTTGTGTAACAGATGAAAGAAAAATGATTTTTGGATAATAAATAGAAAGCTGAATGACCCTGGAAGAAATTTACCCTTTCATTACATTTAAATTATTATATACTTTCTTGATATTTACTTGTGGAAGAAATTCTACGCTTTTGTGTTGGGTAGATGAGAAGTATAGCATGTTGTAGATGAAAAGAACATTGTGTTGTGTTTATAATTTAAGATTGGTGTAGCAAAAAGAGAGAGTTGAGACAAGAAAAATATTCTAAGTCTCCAATTTATTTACTACATAAGAGAATAATTTTATATTGAATGAGTGCGTTCTCATTGGTGGAGCTTTGGACTCTTTCATTAATCCGGAGTTGTTTGAGTCACACGATGTTATCGGCCTGTTGTATCATGGAAGAGTGAAGTCAAGAGTTATAATGTTAGATTGATGAAAATTATATCACAATAAACTTGAATCTCTTTGAAGAAAGCGGAATATTCGTGCCTCACATATTTATTTATTATTTATTTTATTTTTTAACTATAATTTATGATATTTTTTCACCAACATAAAATAATACACCTGATGATGTATAAAATTATATAGATATTAATTATACCAATTTTAAAATAGCAACCATATATAAAATTATATTGATATTAATTACACCAAATTTAAATTAGCAACCAAATATTATATAAACCAATACCTATTTCCGTACATGAATGATTTGCTTAATACTTATAACCAAATGTACCTTTAGGGGCGTTTGATACGCTAATTAAGTTATTTTCAAATTATAATTTCTCAGTAATTTATTTTATTTGAGAGATGATATAAAATAATTTTAAATTAAATGAAATATTTCAGAATTAATTTGAAATTAAATTTATATTGTGTTTGATTGACCATATAAATTTATACAGTCAACCAAATATAGTATAAATTTAGTATCCGTCATACAAAACGAGCCCCTAATGAGTTTTCTTGTTGTGGACATTAGCATGGATATGAGAAAACAAAGAAAAAGGGGAGGAAGAAGGAGAATTGGACTTAATTTGGCGAAAAGAGCATAAAACACCTCTTTATGAGTTCAATAAAGATTTTAAAGCTGCAGCATACCAAGAATAAAAATGAAATTAAGATTCTGTCCAGTGCAAATTCAAAGCAAAGGTGAAAATGAATGCAGATGATTTTAAGCTTTGAAGAAGCTAAAACAGAGAGAAGATTGGAGGAATCCATCATTTAGGCTGCCAAAAAGAAGGAAAAACATATTTCAGAAGAAATGAAAAGCAGCAAAAGAAACAAAATCTGTCAATACATTATTTGCTACTAGTTTCTATTCACTCGGCAGAAAGCAACCAACTCAACTGGCAACCACTTTAGAAAGACATGAGATTTACTAGAAAGAGAACAAAGCTTATATGCATAAAAAAAAAAAAGTGAAAAGGCAAAGCAAAAGTCTAAGCAGAGCCAAGAACCTAAAAGCAAGATCTTTCTTTATGAGCAGATAAATTTCAACTTCAAAAAACACAAGTACTCTTCTTTTGGTAGGAGTTTATCAATCAAGAAAGCAACTTTTTTAAACTAGCAGACAAGAAGCAACCAAAGTATAATAACCATCATGAAACTACTAGTACAAGACTATACAAAGCAGCCAACCAGCAGATAAATGACAGATAGTATCAGAGACATTGAGAGAAGTAAAACAGATCACAAGGAGGAAGAAATTAAAAGAGAAGAAGAGCCGCTCAGTATGATCAGTAGTGACGTTGTTGGGATAATAGGTTGCCACTGCATATGACTTATGAGATAAGTATTAATAATCAAATAGCATCTCAAATAGCTGATCCATATAATAATACCAAAGCTATATATCTGCACATAACACCAAGCTAATTAAAAAATTTAGCACTGATTTTACTCACGTTTATTGCAATGTCATTTTCCTCTTACAAGAAAGACTTTACGAAATAATTTTGACAATATTTTACCATCTTGATGACCATAAAGTCATAACTCCGCTTTTGCATTATCAGGTAAAATTGAACTTTGATATTTACCAATAATCTGCTGAAATCTGATTCAGATGCAATAGTGGTGATAGGAATACTTAACAAATCACGTGCTATCAATGAGAGTTTCACATATTTAATTCTATTATCTCTCCAAAACTTAAGTACATCCACATCTTCATTTCTTTAGCGAACCAACACAGACTTTTCCAAGTAGAAATCTAGTTGTGTCTTTTCTAAACCAAGTTCAGATTTACTTTCAAAACTATCAAACTCCTCCATTTCATCCACTGTTTCAACATCACCTCTACCATTACTATTTCCCACCATATCAATATCAACAACTGAATTTTTCAAGTACTCTTTAAACAATGGATCCTCAATAATTTTTGCCTTTCCATTGCAAGTGAATGGATCAAATTTGGAGAAGCAAAATTTTACAAGTTTTAACTTGTACCGAGGATACCGTTATTGAAGCAATTAGACCGTAGGCTTCCTTTTGAACTTAGTTTCCAACTTTCCATATCCATTGCCGTTGGCTTGATATTAAGATTTTCTTTCTTCTTCTCTTCAGTTATCATGAACTTTTTATTAATCTCTAATATGATTAATGGCCATATCAATACCATGCGAGATGCAATCTAATATCAATTCTTTGAACATTCAAGCTAGGGCTTCTTTGAAGAACAATCATTATGTTATAGTACTCTTATTTATCATCAGTAGGAATAGGATATTTCTCTATTATCAATTTGACGTTCCTTAATTTTTGGTAAATAGGAGTCCTCCTCCTATGGGGTAAGGTGGTGAAGGCTTTGCAGTTCTTACTTATATCAAAATGTAAAGGATTGAACTTGTTATTTCAGTTTGTAATTCCCCAATGCAATCTCATGCTAGTAGTTATGTCGGCCACTTTAGTAGTTGTATGACCCATATGTAAATAAATAATATCTCTTGTTTAATATTTTTAAGAAAAACTATTTGTTCAGTCTTCTTTTAAGGATTGAAATTCTAGATTTAGAATTCAGATATTCTCCTCATATATATAATATAATCTTTTGTATGAATAAACAAGGTAAGTTTTTGAGGGAAAAGAATTCAAAGTAACTGAGATAAAATTTAAAATTCTACCAATTCTTTTTATTTATATATATGTAACATGGTATTTTAATCCTTTTCCTTAGAATACCTGGTGGTGTTGTTACTAAAATATTCCTTTCGGCTTGCGGAGTAGATCATGTAAGGAGATAAGGCTACATATTTACATTTTTGTCCCTAACATATAAAACTGGACCCGGCTTTACTCAAATGTTACAGTTGCTCAGTTGATTCCAGTGACTCCATCTCTGCCAGTTCCGTGCCGCTCCGCCGTGGTTCCCACCGGCGTTTGTATTCGCCTTCTCCGGCGAATTTTTCGTGACAAGGTATTCTTCTTCTTCTTCTTCTTCTTCCTTTTCTAGGGTATGTGGGTATTTGAAGCTTAATCTTTTATTGTGCCCGGCCGGCTCTGCTAGCTATTGTTCTATGCCACAATTACAAACTACATGGTCAAATATATATATTTACTCTATCTATTCTGCTCTATTCGGTCCCATTTTTTGTTCTGTGCTGATTATTTGGGAAAATTTCTTTTCTGGTATCTGATTTGTTGTACTGTGATTTTTTGGAATTTGAAATATTGGTGTATTACTTGAGAGACTTGAAATGGCTTACTGCGCCAGTGGGGAAAAATTCATGGTATCCATGTTCTATTTTTACTTTAGGAACTAATTTACTAAAAAATAATAGAATTGATTAATTTCGGTTCTTCTCCAAGTAAGCTTACTTGTTTTTTTTTCCCTAAGACCCTACAAGTTCCCCTGGGTAATCTATGTTCGGACTGGATTATAGTTAAGTATATTGATATGTGTAGCGTTTTTCTTTGTGACTATTTTTATCGTATTCAGAAAAATCCTCATGAATTACCTTTAAATATTAGTGTATCAAGGAAAATGAAGTATCCATGTAACATAGGGTATAGTTGCTCTTCACAGTGTATTTGATAAATTGAGGCCTGCTGTTAGTGTGTAACAATGGTTGTATTGGTGAGAGGTGCTAATAGAAATCCTTTTACAGGCTGCATGATAATCTTGATTTATAATGCCTTAATTTTTAGCCCTTCAATGAAAATCTAAGTGGTTCAGAACCTTCATGACACTAGACGCTATCTTCTTTTGTATATCATCCGTAATCCGACTTTTCTAGAATTTGGACATGCCCGAGATAACAAACATAGCAAAAGAAACATCTGAAAATGGGACAGATTCATCTCAAGATGATATTGGCACTGTTGAGGAAATGCCTGAGGACACAATCTTATCACGACAAACGTCCGTGAACCTTGTCCCTTTCATTGGCCAGAGGTTTGTATCACAGGATGCTGCATATGAATTTTACTGTAGCTTTGCAAAGCAATTTGGCTTCTCAATTAGACGTCATCGTACTCGGGGGAAGGATGGAGTTGGTAGGGGCATTACAAGAAGAGATTTTACATGCCATCGTGGTGGCTATCCACAATTAAAGCCTTCAGAAGATGGCAAGCTGCAAAGGAATCGAAAATCATCACGTTGTGGGTGCCAGGCATTCATGAGAATTGTTAAAAGAGCAGATTTTAATGTCCCTGAATGGCGGATTACAGGTTTTAGCAATGTTCATAACCATGAACTTTTAAAGTCAACTGAGGTGCAGCGTATTCCTGCCTACTGCACCATGTCTCCTGATGACAAGAGTCGCATTTGCATGTTTGCGAAAGCTGGGATGTCAGTTCGGCAAATGCTGAGGTTGATGGAGCTAGAGAAGGGAGTTAAGTTGGGTTGTTTACCCTTCACAGAGGTTGATGTCAGAAACTTGCTACAATCTTTTAGAAATGTCGACCAGGATACTGACCCTATTGACCTTCTCAAAATGTGCAAGGAGATGAAAGACAAGGACCCGAAATTCAAATACGACTATAAGATAGATTGTAATAACAGGTTGGAGCATATTGCCTGGTCTTATGCTTCATCAATGAGGTTGTATGAGGCTTTTGGTGATGCCATAGTATTTGACACCACTCACCGCTTGGATGCCTATGATATGCTTCTTGGGATATGGATTGGAGTGGATAACCATGGAAGTCATTGTTTCTTTGGTTGTGTACTCCTTCGAGATGAAAATTTGCAGTCTTTCTCCTGGGCGTTGAAGGTATGATGCCGTGCAATCTTGTTACTGTACCATTATACTAATCCCATTAAGGTGTTGAATTTTCTTTAAAGCCACTTAATTTTCCAGTACCCAAAACACTTCAAGTGCTTGAAATTCCTATCATGTTCCTAACAATAGGAGTCCATGAGAGTTCCCAGAAAATACTGATGAAACTAGTGCAAAAAATACGAGTTTACTCCTTGCTCTTACTTACTACTTCATATGTTAAGAAGGAAAAAAGAATTATCCATCAGTTCATATGTTATGGAGCTACCTCGAATAACTGTGTAAACTGGTGGTAGGGGAAATTATAGATTTAAATTTTGCAATTAGGGGTCGTTTATTAGCTGGTTAGAGTTATACGGGTATTAGTAATACATGAATTAGTTATGAGGGAATCTATGTATTATTTTATGCAGGGTTTAGTTATTCATGTATAACTTATTTCACCTTCTATCCTGCATAAGATAATACATAGATTTCCTCATAACTTATTTATGTATTAGTTATGCAGATTTCTAAATTGAAAATAAAACAACCTATTAATTTTATGGAGGAATAACTTACTTCTAACTAGCTACCAAATGTGGTATTACTTATCAAAAATTTAATACCTACATAACTCACCTTCAAACCAGCTACCAAACGACCCCTTAGTGTGCAAAGTATATTAACAAAGAAGTTCATGTTGTTTGATTTTTGAAGTACAAAAGATCATATTTAAGTTGCCAAGTAGTTCTGAGGCATCAGAAATGGAAGATGAAGAGGGTGTGTTTGGCTGTATCCAAAAACTAAAAAATCATAAAAAAATGAGAGTATCTTGCAGGCATAATTATGGTTGTTGCACAAGCTTTGTGACAGCTGATATATCTACACAATATGTTAATATCATTAAAGAAGAATATATCATTACCTACATCAAGGAAGAAGAATATGTTGCAGGCTGCAGCTAGTTGGAAGATCTCTTGCTTAATAGATTATTGTCTATTTGTTGGCTTGAGCTTTATAATTTGCTTCACTTGCCTTATTCCAATGACGATTCTTCACCCTGGGTTTGTGATCTTTCTTTGAATTTCCTCTTTTCTGTTTAATGATACAAAACACACTACTTATATCTTTTATCAATCATCCCCTCTCCTTACCATCTTTTGTTTGTACATATTTTGGTATGGGCATCAGGTCTAGTCATCTCAGTTCCATTCTGGTATGCATAAGCTACTAGCTTAACTGTAACAACTGCAGATATCTTTGAGAGGCATCTTTCTATCTATAGCTTGCAACTCCTGTGGTTCCGTGCTAATATGAAATCTCTTTTGTTTTGCTTTGCTTCTCTAAAATTGGTGCTAGACATTCTTGGGCTTCATGAACGGCAAGGCTCCAGGAACCATTTTGACTGATCAAAATTTGTGGCTCAAAGAAGCAATTGCCACCGAAATACCAAGAGTAAAACATGCATTTTGTATTTGGAATATAATTTCGAGGTTTTCAGATTGGTTTTCGACACTTCTTGGATCCCAATATGATAATTGGAAGGCCGAGTTCCATCGCCTTTACAATTTACATTCGATTGAGGAATATGAAGTGGGATGGAATGAGATGGTCGAAACCTACCGGCTGGATGGAAATAAACACATTGCCAGTCTATATGCTTTACGTTCATACTGGGCGCTGCCTTTTTTGAGGTCTTTCTTCTTTGCTGGAATGACGAGTACATTTCAGTCAGAGATAATAAATACTTATATCCAGAGATTTTTGAGTGCTCAATCTGTACTTGATAATTTTGTAGAGCAGGTGTGAGATTCTCACTTACCTTTTGTTTCTTAGCAAGTTAAGTTTAATTATCACTCATTTAATTTTTCTTCAATTCTTTTGCTGGTAACTGTACATACTGCAGGTTGCTCGGGCTGTAGATGCTAAAGATCAAGCAGGAGCAAAACATAAGGTACAGAGAAACGTCCAAAAGGTTCCCCTGAAAACAGGTTCACCTATAGAATCTCATGCTGCAACTGTTCTTACACCATATGCCTTCTCAAAACTACAAGAGGAGCTTGTTTTTGCACCACAATATGCATCACTGATGGTAGATGAAAGTTATTTTGTCGTGAGACACCATAAGGAGATGGATGGGGGTTACAAAGTACTCTGGGTTCCGCATGATGAGTTCATTAGCTGTAGCTGCCATAATTTTGAGTTTACTGGTATTCTCTGCAGGCATGTGCTTCGTGTTCTGTCAACAAACAACTGTTTTCACATTCCAGACCAATATCTGCCCATGCGCTGGCGGGAGTTTACCTCATCTTTGTCTAAGCCCACACTCTTTACTCTACCAAGTGATCATATGGGAAAAGTTCAGTTATTGCAGTCCATGATTTCTGCGCTGATTAATGAATCAGTTGAAACCGAAGAACGTCTCAATGTTGTTTGTGACGAAGTTTCTACAGTTTTATCTCGCATTAAGGGGTTTCCTACAGCATCCAATGGGGGTAATGCTATTGCTTATGAGAGCCCATCAGACTCACTGATTCTTGCAGTGGTTGAGGATTCTGAAGGCATTGGTCAAAGCTTCACTTGCAACCCTCACGAATGTATGAATTTGGCAAAGTCGAAAGAGAGAGGATCCAGATACGGACTGGATCTTTACGGGAAGAGGAGGCGTTTCTCCATTCCATGTTGTGGGCAGTATAGCCATGATGCAAATGATTGTCCAATAATGGAAGGTGAAGATCTGAATGGAGATAGACTTGGCTTTTTATAGTAGGAATGTTGTGAAATGGAGCTAGTGCTTTGAGGAAGTACGGAATATGTACCATCCGCTCTGTTCATAGGCTGACAGTTTCTCCTCTCAATGCAAATGTTTTA
Source organism: Datura wrightii (assembly GCA_035772735.1). Classification (NCBI taxonomy): domain Eukaryota; kingdom Viridiplantae; phylum Streptophyta; class Magnoliopsida; order Solanales; family Solanaceae; genus Datura; species Datura wrightii. The sequence continues at coordinate 10,002,977 of JASDFA010000009.1, forward strand.
TACCTTTAAACTTTTGTGACCCAAAAAATCTACTCTTAACATGCTGGAACGCCACTTTCCGACCAACATTCTTCTTTGTAACAAATGAAGGTCCTTCTTTCGGGGACCAAAGAAGGGCACGTTCTTATTTCTGTCCTACCAATCCCAACTTCTAAAAGAAGAAGAAAAAAGAAGCATTTAAGAAGTAGCACTATGATTCTCATGCCTCAACGGGGAAAACAAAGAGCAAGGTAAGATTAAACAATATTGGTTTCAATTGAAATTCAACTGCTGCAATATACATGTGATTCTTTTCTCTTTTTCTTCTTCATCCTTGACCATGGCATTCTGTGTCTGTTTCTATAAATGTTCAATGGCACAAGTTGACTAATGTGTGAAAACACAGGTCTACATTCCACTAGTTGGAGATCTATTCTAGCCATCATGTGTAGAGTTTTGATTTAATACTTGTATTCGGTTCAAACAACATTTACAAGACTACTACCTATAGTGATGTGAAACTAATGTTTAGACTGGCACTCTGGGATGGCGTAACGTGATATAATGGAACATTCTAGTAATTTTGAGCTTCATCAGCTAAGGAAACTTTGCTTAGCCTGCTGGGCAATGTCTTAAGATCATTCATGTTCCTGACCTTTCTGGCTCTTCCTCGGCGGCTGCCTGAACCAAATACAGCTCTGTGTGCCAATGCTTTGCCCAAAAGCCGGTACTCGGCCCCAGAAGCCTTGGTGTGATCTTGTTGCCCCGTCTCGCCATCACCACACTGCTCTTGGCAACCATTGCCGTTGTAGGTTTCAGAAACTTCACAGGTTGCTTTGTCAGTGGCCATTATATTAGAAGGTGATGTGAAGGAAATTAAGAAGTGGGTGAACTTTTTATATGTGGCTCTTCTGGCTAAATGGGAATAAATGTATATAAAGACTTGGGTTGGGGACAAAAGACATATATGAATGGGGACGGTTAAATTGGGTCGTTGTTGGTGGCATTAAAAAGGTAAAGTTGGAGGAGTTTTGAAGCAAAGCTTCACATAGCCGAAAGGTTACTCCTTACGCAAATCTCTCTTTATTCACCTATGCATGCATTATTTATTAATGTCTCTTGAGTAACAAGGAATAATAAATATATTACACTTATTACTCACCAAGTGCTGCCTTGATACTCCTTCAATTTGGATGCCGTCATCATAGCTTTACTGTTATCTTCTTTAATAATTGGCTGCCTTAGTCATAGTTTACTGTATCTTCTTTAATAATAATTGGGTGCCTTCGTCATAGTTTTACTGTATCTATCTTCACCAATAATATGAACGTTCTATGAGAATTCTGTCACAGCTATAAATCGACTAATAGTCTCCTCTTTTTGTTTTGGAAACTTGGACCAAAAGTACTACCAAACATTAGACATGAAGCTTATGAGTTCTGAACTTTCCCTCAAATCAATAGTTGGTTTTGGTTATCGGCGTCGCAATAAATATTTATAGATATCCTAACACAAATACAGGATTTTTGCAAAAGCTACTAGGTTTATCCCCACCCGGTTTAACATAAGACAAGAGCCAAAGAATAAAAACACTTTCTCCGTTTGCATTGGAAACCAAAACTAGTTGATTTTGTGTTTCAAGATGTTGCATTAAACTTTTTGCAAAACGACGATGACATAACAATGACTTTGGATCCTTTTTTTTCATTTCATGAGTAGTGTGAGACAACAAAACTTTAATGGGAGAGCCACTAGTTCTTTTGGGCTAGAGGAATCTTTTTTTTTTTCTTTTCTTCTTAATGGAGACGATGCTTGTGCTTGACACCAAAACAATTCCTTGTCTATCAATTACTATGCTAAACATTAGTATATTTCTTTTACACGATGATATTGGATCCAGGGGATTTGTTCTTTCAACTACTTTACCCTTCTTTTTACCTTTATTATCCAGTGCTTTCTACAATTTTCCATCCCCATATTTGGCCCCCCACGAACTGTAGCTCATGTCCGAAACTAGAATACTTAACTAGACAAAAACGGAGTAAAAGTTTCACGGGACTATGCAAAATAGAGATTTTACTATCATCCCAATTTCTGAACAAGTGTTCGCGCGAATTGCACTAAAAGGCATCGGTTTTTAATATTTGTCCCTTATATATACGGTCTTTAAATTTTGCCCGTTGTGTTCATTTAATGATATTTTATGGATGATAATAGCCTTATTGTGCAGAGATCTACATTTTTTGTTTTCCCTTTATTTCACGTTGTCTGCTCTAATCTTTCCGATCTCTCTCTTTTATTTTTCTCTATCTTCTCTGAATTTTGTACTCCGTTCATTCATCAGCAATCAATTTTCTTTGTGCCAAATGTTTTGGATTTGTTTATTATTGTGTCGGATCAGTCGTCGTTTCTCGATCTTTTGCGTATGATGTACATTATTTGTATAATTTTCTGCATTTATTTGATTGTTTTATCATTTTGTCAAAAAAATATATGATTTTTGTATAATTAGTTCGTGTTTCTGAATGTATATGTTGGTTTTGTGTTGTAATTATGTTTTGCTTCGGTTTTTTGGATTTTCATGAGTTTTTTGCCATTTTTGGAGTTGATTTTTTAAGTTTTGGCTTCAAAATCATATATTTTAGTTGCTTTTGGTAGCAACTTGTAAATATCCATGGATTATAGAGTATATCTGTGGTTTTATGTGTTACTATGAAATAAATTAGGCCCCTCATGGCATAAGTTGGGTGATACTTACGGTTTTTTAATCTTCGAATACTGAATTTTTGCTTCTCGTGGCATAAGTTGTGTAAGAGTTTTGATTTTATATTGAATTTTTTCCCCCATTGGAAGAAGTTGTGGAACACTTGTATAGTTTTGCCGGGTAAAGCATATAATAGAAAAATATTTTAATTTTTTGAAATTGTGCCTTATAGTCAATTCATGTCTTTTCATGGTCTAACTTTGGAACCTTTATAATATCAAAATTTTATCGTATATTCAAATTTTTCCTTGTAAGGTATAACTTGGATAAACATTTTATTATTTTAGAAATTATGCCTTATATTCAATGTCTGCCTTTGCAGGCGTAACTGGTGCAACTTTAATAATATCAGAACTTTCTTTATATTCAAATTTTACTTAAAATAAGTTACATACAAAATTCAAATTAAAACAATTGTAACTGAATTTGTCTTTTCTCTCTCATGCGATTTTGACCTAACAAAACTGCTACCGCCGGCATGGCCACTGGCTAGACAGCGGGAGAGGAGGAACAGTCCCAAACTTCCAGTATACCCCAACCAAGCCAAGTGAATTATGATAACCTTTTGAAACCTACCACCATACCCAAAAAACAAGAAGCACCAGTTCTATCAATTTCATTCAAACCAGTTAAAAAACTTCATCGGAAATTCTACATTACATGGACAGAGACCAAAGTTAATAGGATGGACATAATTGAAAATCTTCAGCATGCAGTTATTGAAAAATTTTCATATGGGTGGCATGGTCTAGATGAATTATAATTGAATTTTCCTATTCAATGTGGGATCAAGGGTGATTGTCAAATCGGTTTCTTTAAAAACAGACATATCTTAATAAGATTGACCTTAAAGGAAGACTTTGCGAATCTAACATCGAAGACGGCTTATTATATCAAGTCAAAGGATGGATGCTCATACCAAATGAGGCCACTTATTTATGACTCGAGATTTAAGGTGGAGGAGGAAACAACCAAGGCGACGGAATGGATTTCTTTCTCCAACTTGTTGCCAACATACTATGTCAAGGAATCTTTGTCTTCGTTGGCTACTGCAGTGGGAACCCCTATACATTTGGATATGGCAACCAAAAATAGAACAAGGCCTAGTTGTGCGAAAGTAAAAGTATTGGTAGATTTACTAGCTGACTTACCTGACCATGTCAGGATAGATATAGAGGATGAGACTTCAGGAGCCATAAGAACGGAGAAAGTGAAAATTTAGTATGATTATCTTCCCAAATATTGTACTGAATGCAAACTACAAGGACATAATGTTTATGAATGCAGAACACTGCACCCAGAACTTAGAAGGGAACCACCGACCTACATGGATAGTGACAGGAAGGAAGAACAGGTTCTTCTGGCTGGCGAAAGGGGCAGGTATAAGGCATGATAAAAAGAAAGATCAAAGGACTTCAGAAGGAGGAAACCATAATACAGGATCTTTCCAAAGAAGATTGACCATTGACAAAATTGTGGGAAGGCCAAAGGATTGGAATGTGGTGAGAGGAAAAAAAGACTCTCAAATGCAAAACAAACAACAAAAACAAAGAAGACACATACCAAAGAGGCTGAAACAGAGAATGTGGGCAGACAGAAAATAGTGGAGACACTTAACAACTTTGATGCATTGACAGCTATGGAGAATACGAAATCAAAGAAGACACTGCAGGAAAAGGGTGAACTAGTGGACAACAGAATTGGAGAATTCAGATTAGAGGAGAGCAAAGAGGAGAGAAGCATGAAGGTTAGCAAACAGGCAAATAGTGAGCAGCATCAGGAAAACAATAATAGATCAGAGGTGAAGGAGAGTTATTCCTCTACAAAGTCAGCTAAGAAACAGGAAAAACCAACAAGTAAGATGGCCAATGATATAGCAGGAAATCAACATGAGAGTACTCCTTTTGAGGGGAGTAACAAAGGGGAAAACATTCAGATAGGAAGAGAGGAGCAATTGAAGATCATCAGGGCAGATTTTAAGGTAAACAATGGTTCAATAGGGAAGGGAAGTTGGCAAATATAGATTCACAAGGGGAGGTAGATTCTAGGACAGAAATAGTTAAGATGGGGGAGAGGATAAGGGAAGATGATACAGGGGAAGAGACAGAAGTAGATAAGACCAGAGAGAGCCCAGAAGGTGGGGAAAAAGTATTGGACGATATTGCCGCAGTTCTTTAGCCTATGATGGAATAGAAAAAATTATCTCCCACTAAGGCACTTCATGAAGTAATCACTCATAGGTGTGTAATTGAAGGAAGGGATAAAGAGCCATCAGATCATGAAGACCTAGAAGAAAATGGGAATACAAATATCATGGATCAGCTAGTAAAAGAGGCAGGATTATCCCCAAGATCATTAGCAAAAAGCCAGAACAAGAGTAGAAAGAACAATCTGTCAGAACAAGTTCAGCCTACCAGGGTAGTACCAAAAAGAGGTGTTTTCAAACAGATTTCTAAATAATGATCAAAACTCTATTTTGGAATATCAGGTCAGTAAATACCCATCAGGCATTCCATAGAGCAAATATTACACATGCAACATAAATTTCTTGTGATTGCACATATGGAATCTTTCCAACATTTGAGGAAAATACAACAATACAGGAGAAGACTTGGGATGAAATATGCTAATGTCAACAGGAATGGTAAGATCTGGTTCTTTATGAGTGAGGATGTTACAATGGAGATAATAAGGTACACAGACCAACAGGTTACCATGCAACTGACATTACAGGATGGTAGAACTCTAATAACCACAATGATCTATGCTAAGTGTAGTTCCCTTGAGAGGACTGAATTGTGGGATAACTTATATGATTTATCAATTGTAGTTGATGAACCTTAATTAATAGGTGGTGATTTCAATGTGATTCTTAATGAAGAAGAGAAGATTAGAGGCCTACCGGTTTATCCCCATGAATATGAAGATTTTGCACCTTGTATATAATCATGTGATCTATCAGAAATCAGTTTCAAAGGAAGTCTATATACTTGGTGGAATGGAAGAATAGATGCAGAATGTATTTTTAAAAGGCTGGATAAAATGTTGATGAATCAGAATTGGCATAATAGGTTTGACCAGATAGAGGTGGAGCACTTAGCAAGGACTGGTTCAGATCATGCCCTATTGCTATTTTCTTGCAGTGATCATGCTCAACAAGTTTATAAACCTTTCAAATTTCTAAATTTTTGGGTTGAGCATAAAGATTTTCTGAATGTGGTTAAGGAGCACTAGATAGCAGAAGACAGGGATCCTTTTATTTCACTCAAAATGAAAATGAAGAGAGTGAAAACAACCCTATCTAGGTGGAGCAAAGATACTTATGGAGATATATTCAAGCAGCTCACAATTAGAGAGGAGATAGTAAGGATTAAGGAAACACTACTTGAAGAAACCCCTACTTCAGATAATAGAAGTGTATTACAGAGGGCACAAGCAGAATTGAAGCTATATCTACATTACGAAGAGAAAATTTTGGAGGCAAAAAGCCAACATTACCTGATTTGTAGAAGGGGAAGAAACACCAGATTTTTTTCATAGTCTGGTATAGGGAAGGAGAAAAAGACTACAAATAAAGAGGATTCAGAACTCTAATAGGGAATGGACGGAAGATACAGGACAGATAGCAGCAACAGTAGAGATATTCTACCAGAAGCAGTTTCTAGGGAGGCAGACACAGAGGAAGAGTCAATTTTAAATCACATTCCACATATGCTGACACATAAGGATAATTTACTGCTCAAGAAAGCTCCAGATATTACAGAGGTAAGACAGACTATTTTGATCTGAAAGGGGACAGTTCAGCAGGACCAGGTGGCTTTACAGGAAAATTCTTTCAATCTTGTTGGGATATAGTGGGAACAAATGTGCATAAAATAGTAATGGCATTTCATGAGAGACACACACTTCCTAAATCCATTATACATACAAATTTGGTGTTGATCCCCCCCCAAAAAAAGGCTGAGCACCTTTGGAGATATAAGGTCTATCAGTTTAAGCAATTTTCTAAACAAGGTGATCTCAAGAGTGCTGCATAATAGATTAGAAACATTGCTTCCATCCATTATTTCTAAGAATCAGTCAAGCTTTGTGAAAGGGAGAAACATCATAGAGAATGTATTGCTGGCTCAGGAAATTATGACAGATATTAGAAAGAGAGGTAAACCATGGTAATCAAGTTAGATATGACCAAGACATATGACAGGGTTTCTTGAGTTTTCTTGCCAGGATTTTAAGGAAGATGGGATTCTCTAAAATTTTTATTTATAAAATTTGGAGAATCATTGCTAATAATTGGTACTCAGTGTTGATAAATGATCAGGCATATGGTTTCTTCCATTGTACCAGAGGAGTAAAGCAGCAAGATCCTTTATCTCCTTCTCTATTCATTCTGATAGCAGAGGTGTTGACTAAAGCATTGAATGCATTGTTTGACAACAGTAGTTTTAGAGGTTATGAGATGCCTAAATGGAGCTCAGATCTAAATCATCTTGCTTATGCAGATGATGCTATTATATTTGCATCTGCTAAAGAGGACTCATTGCAGCAGGTTATGAAAGTAGTGCGGGACTATGAGAAGGCATAAAGGCAAAAGATCAATAATGATAAGAATTTCTATTACATGTTCCACAAAGTAGACAACAACATCTGTCAGAAGGTAGCTGAGATTACTGGATTCACAAGAGGGAAGTTTCCTTTCAAGTATTTAGGATGCTTTATCTTCCATGCTAGGAAGAGAAAGACTTTCTATAATGATTTGATAAAGAAGGTCAAGGATAAGCTTCATGCTTGGAAGGGCAAATTATTATCATATGGAGGGAAGGCTGTATTGATAACTAATGTGCTCCAAAGCATGCCTATCCATATTTTGTCAGCATTAAATCCTCCCAAATGTGTATCGTATGAACTTCATAAGATTTCTGTTAGATTCTTCTGGAATAACAAAGAGGAAGGAAGGTGCAAACACTGGGTAGCTTGGTTGAAATTGTGTTTCCTAAAACAGAAAGGAGGTTTGGGCTTTAGGTCTTTATTTGATATATCAAAGGCCCTATTTGCAAAACTCTGGTGGAGATTCAGAACTCACAAATCACTATGGGCCAATGATATATGGAATAAATACTGTAAAAGATGTATACCTCAAATAGTAGAATGGAAAGGAGGTTCACAGGTTTGGAAAAAGATGCTAGAACAAGGGAGGAGATAGATTATGAGATTTGGTGGGAACCAAAATGTGGTTATTCAAATGTATAATTTGATAACTGGATAAAGTTAGGAGCATTAGAGTATGTGATACCCATTGGTGTAGAAAGAAGCAGAACTATCACAGATGTCAATGAGCTCATGGATCAGTGGGGATGGAAGAGGAGAAACACCATCAAGGCAGACTCAGCAAAGATGACTTCTATACTTAAAACAATGCCTGCCTTGATCATGTGGCAGTTAGGGATGAGGAGAAACACCATTATTCACGGGGAAGCATGTCCTATTATAAAACTATCCATGAGATTAACAAAAATGTGTATCTCTTGGTTGAACAAGGTATCCTTGGCTATTGTATGTTCCTAAAGAATGGCCATAGATAGTTCAGCTACTAGAAGGGTATACACCCAGAATTAACTGTAAGGTGATTCACTGGATGAAGCCTGAGGAAAATTGGTATAAGTGTAATACTGATGGAACATCCAAAGGTAATCCTGGGCAAAGTACTATTGCCTATTGTGTTCTAGATTGAGAAGGGAACATGAGACATGCTGCAACTAAATAAATTCAGGATGAAACTAGCATTATGGCAGAGGCAGAAGCTATTAGATTTCGTTGGAGTTTTGTATTCAGAACTATTACATTCCTGTTATAATGGAGATTGATTCTTTATCAATGAAGAGGACTTTGGATGGAGTTTGGGACCCTCCATGGAGCATTGTTTTGATTGTTCAAGACATTTCAGAATGAAGGCCAACAACAATGTAGCAGTGAATTATGTCATGAGAGAAGGAAACCAGATGGCAGATTTTTTATCTAACCTTATTGTTAATTTTGCAGGTACATTAGCATATATATCTTTTTAGGAGTTGCCATCACAAGGGAAGGTTCAAGATCCCAAAGATCTAAGTTCAAGGAGATCAAACAAAGTCATTGATGACGGTTCAACATTGTCAAAATAACTTTTGATCCATTCTCGTGATGAGATAATGTTCAATAACAAGGATAAAATATTAAAGGCTTTTTAATGATTTCTAAGTTTGAAACGGGGTATATCAAATGGTGTATCTGCTGGATAACACATTTAGGAATCACCTATAAAGTGTGAAGTATAAGCCTCTTCAAGGAGAATTCTATAAGACCAATTCTCTACTCACTTACAAAATCAGGTTGTGTTCATGGCTGAAACGAACAAAACAATGAAAACCTAAGATGGTTAAAGGATTAATTGTGTAACTTATGTTGTCTAGGTATACATTAAAGCTCGACAGTTCAAAGATATCAAATCTACCGATTAATCGAGTATATCCGATATATGTTCACTACAGAAAGTTCAAGGAGAAATTCACTTATCCAGATGCAATTAATTCTTACTTACGAATCACATAATTTTTCATGAATATGAAGTTTTTTATATAGCCATTCTCCATTCATGTGGGGGATTGTTGGAGTTAAGAGTTGGGTGTGAATTGAAAAATGGAGAGAAATAAATTGGAGGGAAGAGAAAGTTGAAAAGTTTCTTTCCCAATGGTAGCCATTCTGAACGGACACAATCTGAAGAGGTGTCTTCACACCCCTTCACTTTAGATCTTTGGCTATAAATAAAGGCCCTTTGCCTTCATTTTTGAAGTACTTTTCTTCAAAAATTTTGCTAGCAAATTTAAAGATCATTCTGCATATTTTGAAAAACCAAAATTCAAGTCTAGTGTGTGATTCGTTGCCATTCTTTGAGTTCGACGAAGTTATTGGTGTTTGAGGTACTGCTACACCATTAACAGGTTAATCCATTTTATCCTGGGAGGAAGTAATCCAAAAACCTCGAGTACATTTAGGGGATTAAATTCCTTAAGGACACACAGAGAATTCTTTGGACTCAGATATTATTCTTTTTCTTTACTTTGCAGATTTGAACACAGGCCAACAACAGTTTTGACATTCATTTAGTGTACCACCGAATCATGAACGGCTAGGCAATAAGAGTTTTAATGGTCCCTATTTTGATAATAGGAAAACAAGTATCAAAGTAATTAATATCTTTCTTTTGGTTAAAACCCCTAATCATTAATTTAGCCTTATATTTATTAATTGTACCAGCATGTCTCAATTTCTTCTTGAATATCCACTTCATACGTATGGGTTTACACCCTTTAGACAAATCATATAAGTCTCACGTGTGATTAGAAACTATAGTGTCTAATTCTTCTTTGATGACCTCTTTTTAAAACATAGCATCTATTGACATTATTGCTTTAAGTCTTAAGGTATTCTTCCATTAATTAGATAGACACTATCATTTAAAATTTCAATGTCAAAATTCTCAATAAAAAGATAGTGATAAAATTAAGAGCAAGAACTAGTCTCAATTCTATGTCTTTTACTCCTTCTAAGTTAAATTTTATGCTCATTATTAGTAACATCATAAGAAGGCGCAACATTAGAATTAACATAATAGATGTAGAAGCATTATTTTGCACATCACTAGGAATATCATTTTTCAATAGGAAAAACATGCTTAAGAAAGCCTGTATCTCTAAATTCACAAATAGAATAATTATTTAAAAACATAAATCTATATGCAACACCATTTTGAGCATAACTAATAGAGACAGTGTCAAAGATCTTAGAACATACATTTACCTTTTTAAAATCAGGTTGATCAACCTTAGCCAAATACCTCCACTTCTAAATATTTCAAGTTAGGGGTAAACTCTTTTCATAACTCATACAAAATCTTGTTCAACTTCTTATGAGAGACTTTATTAAGAATATAGCACACAGACAAGATAACTTCCCCCCACATATTGTCGAAGAGACTCGAACTTAAAAGCATAGAATTCATCATTTCCTTAAGGGTTCGATGTTTTCATTCACAACACCATTTTTCTAGGATAAGGAGCCCTAACCTCATGTATAATATTATTTTCCTCACAAAAATCCTCTAGAGTATTAGTACTGTATTCACAACTCTTATTATATATAAGCCTCTTGATTTTTCTGTCTAATTAATTTTTCACTTTTGCTTTGAATTTCAAAAACATGCTTTCAGTTCTCATCTTTAGTCTTAAGAATATATACCTTATTGTATCTAGAAAAGTCACCATCAAAGTAATGTAATACTTCTTTCCACCTTTGCTAATGATATTCTTAGAACCTGCTAAGTTTAAGTATAATAGTTTAAGAAATTTTGTCTTTACTAGTAACAGGCTTGAAATATTTCTTGACATGTTTTGCTTCTATATGCAGAAGATATTTAGAAAAATTATTAATTTATATTATAGGAATTAATTCCATTTTTCTAAGTCTTTTAAATAGAAGAAACATTAAGATGACCTAATCTACCATACCACAGATTAACAGACTCAAGAAACACTTACATTATTAATGATCTCTTGAACAATGTTTGGTACAAATAAACCCCCACTAAGGTATCTCTTCCTAATAAAATATCCTCCACGAAAAAATAATTAATTTATCAGCTTCAAAAATAAGTTTAAGGCCTGATTTGTTGAGAAGTGCTTCAAAAACTAAGTTTCTACGAAAGGAGAGAACATGTTCACCCCGCAAGTGTACGTGTCGTACAAGTAATATAGTGGCCCTTTTTAAGAGCCGGATGTCGAACCCACAGGGACTGGACCGGTTCAGCTAACTATCAAGTTCAAGTGTGATATTAAATGCCGCAAGTGTTGATTATAGACGTTTTTGATAGAGTTAATTAAGTCTAGATGTGGTCAACGAAATACTTTGAATTAATTCAAGGAGCAACTAGAGTATAAAGCCGGATAATCATGCGATACTACGATTTGCAATGGTTTAAGTATGAAACTATCAATTGTCGTCTCACATAATTGGAATTGTATGTTCATGGTCTTTCGAACCTCTAAACACGACAAACTAGCCTCACTACTACATTGTTGAGCGATGATGTTATTTCTAGTTCGTAGGCAATTCACTACGTGGATGTGGTTTATGGGGTTTATGCTCTTGATTAGGGATTTTCATACCTCTAATCATTTAACTCAACTTAGCCTCACAACTACTTCTTCGAGTGGTGATGTAATAATTTTAAGTTGGTGTCTAGCTCATCCCATTTTATCAACCAAGCAAGGTATTAGGTATATTGCTATCCTAACACAAATCATATCGTGAGATACAATCTTGCTCCCTACATTCTCTTGTTCTTGCCTAGGTTATCTTTCTCAAGCATGTACCTAAGCTTAACCCACTTGTTTTCATGGTGATCAGTCATAAAAACAACCATAATTCAGAATGCAAGACAAAACAACAATTAATAACTTAAAACCAAAACAAAATCGCAAAATCGCAACCCTAGAGGGAGGGTTCTAGCCACTCATGTTCGTATAATTACAAGAAAACATAATTCAAGTAACCTACTTACAAGAATTGGTAAAAGAGAAGATTAAATTGTTGAACCCTAGGTGAGTTCTCCCACTTCTCCCTCACTCCTTGGCAGTTTTTCAGAAATAAATCGTGACTTTTTTATTTTTAGGAGCTAAGGGACCTATTTATAGTAGATGAGAATTGTGCAAAATTATGTCTGTCGTGGAATGACTCCATGACACGGAGTGTATCGCGGAGCACTGCCTCCGTGACACGGAGTGTATCGCGAAGCACTGCCTCCGTGACACGGAGGTATCGCGGAAGCCCTCTGGAAATCGCCCAATTTATTCCAACTTTGGTGTTTCGCTCCCGATATCATTCCTCCACTTCACTAAATCATAGATTGGGTCCTCCAATGCATTATTTCTTTCAAAAACAAAGACTAATCATGTTGGTTAATATTTCTTCTCATTTATATAAAAAGGCATGAAAATGTACATAATTAAATACATAAACAAGGCAAAACTAAGTTATAAAGTATCACTTGGGCATGTAATTATGCCCAAGATCAGAACATACAGAACATTGTTAAAGACTAATGTTTTTCTAAAAGTTAACTTAAGCAAAAATATTTTTTTTACCCATTATAGACACGGTCGTAATTAGTAGATTCCTCAAAGTCATGGAACAACTCCTTTGTTGGCACAAAAATGTCTTGAAGCGCCTATATCTAGCACTCAATCAATATTTTTAGCTATCAGGATTGCCTTGATGACCAGATCAACAATTATTTCATTACCCTCAATAAGGTGAGCTTGGACATCAGTAGTGTTATGAACATTACTAGTAGTATTGGAACCATTAATAAGAGGTTCGTCAAATAAAACATAATCTACTTCTTATTGTTCAAAGAAAATCAAAAGCTTTTAGACCAATATTTAAAATTAATTTCGTTTAAAGGCTCAAACTTTTATAAATCGAGGAAAATTTTGTTCAAAGAAATGACCACTTAATCAATATTGTACGTAGAAAATAACTTTTAAATTGTTAGAAAAATACTACAATATTGACACTAAACTAGAATTAAAAGAGTAAACAAATTATCACGAATAATATTTTCCCATGGCAAACCACTTTCTTAAAAGAAAATTCGGACAGATAGAGATATAGATTGTTGTATCTGGTCGCTCTCTAAGGTTACATAGTCACTTTCAAATATGTACACTCATGAATAAAAGTTTTAAATTTCCCCAAAGATTTCCCAATAAAACAAAAGGAGCAGAAGAACTTTGAAGAAGAAGAAGAGAGGAATTTCTCTATTTTATAACAAGAGAAATCTCAACCTATATATATAGATAGATGATAAAGTGTGAATAGTAAAAAAAAATTAATTCGAAGAAATATACCTTGATTAACTTTAGTCTCAAAAAATAAATCTAATTAATTTAAAGTAATAAATCTTGACTAACTTTAATTTTTAAAGAATGATATTTGACTTTGCATTACCCAATTAACAAAGATATCTATAATAACTTGTAATTTTAACATTTGTTTGCACTCGTTAAATATCATCCTTTATAAGTACGTTATCACTTGGTTCTTAATGTTATTTTCTTCGTTACTTTTTAGTTTCTAGATATATTAAAAATAGTTGATCCAAAATATATAATTACTAGTTTCAAAATTTAAAAAATAATTGACCATTTTTTAAACTCTACCCTTGTACTTAAATCAGTTTATAATGTGAAAAAATAATTATTGTATGTATTTATAATGTGCCCGTCATGTCATCTTTGATTTTCATGTTATATATGTTATGTTGTGTTGTGTTGTCATTATATGCAAACGAAGTGTATGAATAATGTGCTAAGAGGTTGTGTTGATTATGGTTATGTTATGTGATTGATAATGAAGAACATGTCTCTAGTCCTATGTGTGACTTGTCATAATGTCGGAACTTGATGAGGGGATTTTGCTATGATTTCCTATTAAACTCATAAGTGATACTTGGTGATGTTAATTGTTGTCCCTAAGTGTGTGTTATCTGAGAGATTTGGTGAAATATGTAAATAATGAAACCGATGAGCTGAAGAACTGGGAAATTGCAGCAAAGTCGAGTTACTGTCTAAGGTAGTATCGCTGAAGCGGAATCCTTTCCGCTGTGGCAAGATCGTAGCGGTTAAGTGTCGCTGCAGCGGTCAAGTGATCGCTGCAATGAATGGCCTAATCCAGTGAGCAGGCTGGCTGTTCCTTGAGTAGAGCTAGAGTTTCTGAAACCATTCTGTATGTTCTTTTTATGTTGAAGACTAATTTTGTATTGTTATTACTATGTATACTTGTTATTATTTATGATCAGCTGATAATGTGTCACACCCCACCTTGGAGGGTATGACGGGCACCTGGTGCCTGCTAGACTCTGGACTGCAAGATGGTCCAGCCTAAGCACGTCTGGTGCTTTTGGCTGGCCCTGGCTCTATTCCAAGAAACCAACCGGCTATATAACGACTGTAAACACAGCCTCCGGCCAACTGGCCTATAGCCACCTGTACCTGCACTATCAGCTAACCAGAACACATTCAATATAGGGAAATCTATGCGGGCCGACAAGGCCACCATGCTGTCTAGTTATCTGTAACTCAACAATAAAATACTGGAAAGCTACGTGACCGGCAAGGTCACCACTATTGTCAAGCTATGGCCCCACGCGGCCAACATAAAAGAAATAAAAGTACTAACAGCTATACAACTGCACGGCCCCACACGACCGGCTCAACTGACCACAAGGAACATATACAGACTGCAAGCCTCCAGGAATAATAATAGAAATGATCGGGACAGGGCCCCGACCTACCCGTACTGTACAACAAAAGAAAACGAAATACACCTCTGGAATTCAGTCTCCGAATGACAGGAGCTGAATACTCGATCGCTGATAGGAATCACGAGGGATCGCCTCCTCATCTATGAGTACCTGCAGGCAAGTAATGCAGCACCCCACCGGGCGTCAGTACCGCTGGTACTAAGTATGTAAAGCAATAACTGAAAGAAACATCTGAAAACAACAATACAACTGATGGAACTGAAATAAGAAGGAATAGATTAACTGTCTAATAATGTAAAATTATGCCTACTCTTAACTACACTGGAAGGAGTAGGAGTCATACTTGGAGACGTATCGTTCTACTGCCGATATACTCGTATCTAATGTAACGTGGCATAACATAACATAACATAACATAGCTCACACGAACCTTACCCGACCCCCATAAGCCGGAAGGTACAACCAGCACAGAATCTATACCCCTACCCCGGTCATCCCATCTCCCATAATAGCTATAAGTATCCTGCCGGTCCCCTGGGTATGCACTTGGGCTCGCTGAGCCCCTGACTATAACTGCATCTGAGTCCGGAGGACTCCTGAATCAACACCCGGGCGTATCCGCTCGACAAGGGTGTGTAAGGGCCGATCAAGGCACAATATGGGGAAAACTAGCATCCCATCTTCGTCCCCTGTGGGACGGCATGCCACTCCGTAGAGCGACGTATCCTCGTCCTCTGGTGGGCGAGTCGATACAGCTATCAACCCTGGGGCGGTCATGGATGCTAGGTAATCCAACCCCAAAACAATACAATAGTCTCAACTAGTAATACTATCTGCATATCCCACATACAGAAACTAATAGTAGTAAGGTATCCGTACATACTGTGTACTGAACTAGTAATGGTAATGTATACGTACTTAATACATGCTGAGACTGATAATAGTATATATGTATAAATATGATCTTCTGCCATACTGAGCTGTATACTGAGTTTCTGTAATAACATGATTTACTACTTTTGACATGCTTCCTAACTTCATTTTTAACCTATCATTCTGCTTCTGAGATGCCTTACCGATATTACATTGTTTTACTAGGTTTCAACTGAATATGATAATATCCTACATTCTGTATTACATCACATACTGAGCATGCTGTGCAGTTCCTAACACTTATATTAGAATCTATATCGTGCTAGCAAGTCCCGCGCTAATCATAACATGATGCTTCTAATATCGTACCAACATTCGTAATTAACATAACACATGACTTCTGAACATTCTACTGGCCTTTAACTTACTTTACTATACCGAAGTTACTAACTTGCCGAGGAAACTAGCTTTACATACCTTATCCTCTAACTATCCGTCTGTCGGACGAGGCTCGGCCAGTACTTCAACTATTTCTCCCAACTGCATTCATAAATATGTCAATTAATACTAAATATAACTTTATTTTAAAGAACAACGTCACTTTCGATATAATTTATAGCCTAAACTTAGGCTTATCGAAAGACGGTCGAAATCTCGCTATTTTTCAGAGGTCCAGAAGGGAGAAATATTTACTTCACAGCTAGGAACACATAGACACTAGTTTGGAGCAACTCTACTTACCTTAGCTCGGTAGCTTGACGATTCGTCGGCCGTATTTCACGAAACTAAATACGTAGGAATGCTCTCTGCGGCTAAATACCTCAGTATCTGAGGTTAATTTGAGTTTGGACAACGTTTAGCAGCGTAATCGGATGAAAATTATATTACCCTCTTCGTTCCTTTTCTTCCTCTGGTTTTTCCCCTCTGTTTCACTGGAAATTTATAAGTTTAAAATGATTTAAAGTCGAAGTGGGGTTTTATATACTTGGGCCTGGACAAGGCCAACGTGTCACGGAGCCAACGCGGAGGCTCCATGTCACACCCCACCTTGGGGGGTATGACGGGCACCTGGTGCCTGCTAGACTCTAGACTACTAAATGGTCCAGCCTGAGCACATCTGGTGCTTTGGCTGGCTTTGGCCCTATTTCAAGAAACAAACCGGCTATATAACGACTGTAAATACAGCCTCCGGCCAACTGGCCTGTAGCCATCTGTACCTGCAACAACAACTAACCAGAAACAGGCTTATAACAAGGAACCTATGCGGGCCGACAAGGCCACCATGCTGTCTAGTTATCTGTAACTCAACACAAGACTGCTGTAAAACTACGTGACTGGCAAGGTCACCACTACTATCAATTTAAGGCTCACACACGGCCAACATAAACTGAAATACTAAACAGCTACAGCAGACCACACGGCCTCACACGACCGGTTCAACTAACCACAGGGAATATATACAGACTGCAAGCCTCTACGAATACTGTAAGAACTTAATAGAAATGATCGGGATAGGGCCCCGACCTACCCATACTGCACAACAAAAGAAAAGGAGCTACACCTTGGGAATCAGACTCCGGATGACAGGAGCTGATGACTCACTGGCTGGCTGAAATCACGAGGGATCGGCTCCTCGTCCGTGAGTACCTGTAGGCAAGCAATACAGCGCCCCGCTGGGCGTCAGTACCACAGGTACTGAGCATGTAAAGCAAACTGAAATATGCAACTGAAACGAATAGCACAATAACATGACATTTAAGCAAGAAGTAGCTGAGTCTATCTAGTTGAGGATAACTGGGGAGAGTTTATACATTCTGTAACTAACTGAGCGTACCTGAAGACGTGTCGTCCTTCTGTCTATCAGTATCTACTAGCACATATCAATATACATAATAATACACACAATACCTGACCGACCCCCATAAGCCGGAAGGTGCCAACCAAGCAAGCAATCTATTTACCCCTACCCGGGTCTAAACCAACCAAAAACAAGTCACTCCACTCATCTGATAATTGTGAGCTCCTCCTACCGGCCCCCTTGGGTGCGTAGCTCGGGCCTTGGCCTCTGACAATAAACTGTGTCTGAGTCCGAAGACTCCTGCCTCTGGGCACCAGTGTGCACGCAGAGTGGTCTGCCCCTGTAAACAGGGTGTGCTAGCTCTGCGCAGAGTAAACTGAACTACCCCTGCAAGCAGGGTGGTCTGGACCGTATTATCATGGTGGTCGGCCATCATCGTCCTTTAGTCGGACGGCATCGCCCAGCTGGTGGCGGTATCTGAATCTGGTATCGACACAGCTATAACCCAGGGGCGGTGGGGATACTAAAGGGTGCCCACATGCCACAACAAGTCTCAACATACAAAACACATACACAGCAAGCATGCTCAAGTGAAAAATACTAATCATATTCTCTTCTTGTATCTCAAGGCCAGTTTGTAATAAATAACTGAAACTATATTCTGTTTTGCACTATTCCTGATTGCTGGCTAATTGCTGCCTGGCCTTTATCTGTCTATCTGATTATATCTGAGTATAACTCAATAACATAGAACATGCCATCTACTACTGGGTACAATCTCAACAAATGTAATACGTATTACCTGACTATCTATTATTCTGATTATAGCATGATACGTAATGTTATACTAGCATGCTTGTTGGAAATTGTACTAAAATCGTTCCTGTACACTGGGTATCGGTTAATAGCCTTTATTCTATTTACTTTCTAAGCTGTACTTCCTGGCTTGCCGAAAGAATAACTTTACATACCTAGTTTCTGAGTACCCGACTGACCGATGTGATTTCCGTCGGTATTTCTGTTGTTTCTCCCAACTACATTCATATACACGTCAATTAGAACTAAATACATTAATATTCGGGAGAAATTATCACTTGTGATATATATATTTATCCCAACTTCAACCTTTCGGAAAACGATCAAAAACTCGTTATTTCTCGATAGTCCAGAAGGGATAAATGCTCACTGCAACGCTAGGAACACATTGGTACTAATTTAAAGAAATTCTATTGACTTTACCTCGGTAGCACGACGTTTCGACGGCCAAATTTCACGAAACCAACTCCGTAGGATTGCTCCCTGCAGCTTTATACGCCTGTACCTAAGCCGGAACGAAGTTTAGACCGCGTTTCGTCGCGTAATTGGAAGGAAATTATATATGTTTGTCGTGGGTTTTCTTAGTACTTTTTCTCCCCTGTTTGTTTGCTGGAAATGGGTTAATTAGATGAAGAGGCCGACCTTTATTTAAATTTTTCATTTTTCTTTTTTTTTTTTTTTTTTTTTTTTTTTTTTTGCTTTCTAAATCCCTTAACCAACATGACATTAAGCTATTTATTTATTTAAAATTTACGGGGTGTAACATCCTCCCCCTCTTAAGAACATTCGTCCTCGAATGATATTCTGTCTAGAGGACTGCTCAACTTACTCAACTTGTTTCTAGAAAAACTTTGGCAGAGTTTCCCTTGTATTCTGGACTATCTCATAATTCCTCTTGTTTGCCTATGCTTGGAATAAGTGGGGATATCTGGCTTTCATGTCCTCCTCAGCTTCCCAGGTCATTTCTTCTCGGTTCCTGTTACGCCACAATACTTTGACAGATGCAATATCTTTAGTTCTCAATCTACGGATCTGTCTGTCTAAGATAGCTACTGGAACCTCTTCATATGCTAACTCTTCGGTGACCTGGACATCCTGAACTGGAACAACTGTGGAAGGGTCTCCTACAAATTTCCTCAACATAGATACATGGAATACTGGGTGAACAGATGCTAACTCCGGAGGCAAGTTCAATTCATATGCAACTCGGCCTATTCTCCGCCGAATCTGATATGGCCCAATGAATCTCGGGCTAAGCTTGCCTTTCTTGCCAAATCTCATTACCCCTTTCATCGGAGACACCTTCAGGTATACCCAGTCATTTACCGCAAATTCTAAATTTCTACGCCGCATATCTGCATACGACTTCTGGCGGCTCTGAGCAGTCAACAGGCGTTCTCTGATAAGCTTTACCTTCTCCTCTGACTGTTGAATGATGTCTGGCCCAATCAACGCTGATTCTCCCACTTCAAACCAGCCCACCGGCGATCTACATTTTCGCCCGTATAATGCCTCAAAGGGCGCCATCTGGATAGCTGAATGATAACTGTTATTATAGGCAAATTCAATCAACGACAGATGTTCATCCCAGCTACCCCCAAAATCTAGTACACACGCTCGTAGCATATCTTCGAGCGTTTGGATGGTCCGCTCAGCCTGTCCATCTGTCTGAGGGTGGAATGCTGTGCTCAAATTAATCTGCGTTCCCAAACCCCTCTGGAACGACTGCCAGAATCTAGCTGTAAACTGTGCTCCCCTATCTGAAATAATGGATACCGGCACTCCATGTAGCCTAACTATTTCTCTGATATATAACTTGGCATAATCCTCGGCTGAGAAGGTAACTCTCACGGGCAGGAAATGAGCTGATTTTGTCAGCCTGTCAACTATTACCCAAATGGAATCATTTCTGCGTCTGGTACGGGGTAAACCTGTTACAAAATCCATATTTATCGCTTCCCATTTCCACATAGGCACAGCTATATCCTGCGTCAGACCTCCCGGTTTCTGGTGCTCCGCTTTCACCTGCTGGCAGTTAGGACATCTAGATACAAATTCAGCTATTTCATATTTCATACCTGGCCACCAGTAGATGTCTCTGATATCGTGGTACATTTTTGTTGCTCCTGGGTGGAGGGAATAACGAGCGTAATGTACCTCATGCATGATTTGCTGGCGAAGCCCTGAAACATTCGGGACACATAAACGGCCCCCACAACGTAGTACTTCATTTTCAGTCACTTGGAAATCTGACTCTTTACCCTCCTGAATTCTATCCCTGAGCTGGACTAAGTCAGGGTCCTCGTACTGCCTTTCTTTTACCTCTGTAACTAGTGATGACTCGGCAGAATTCTGAATCACCGCTCTATTATTTTCTGTCTCCACTACTCGAACAGCTAAACCAGCTAGTTGATGAATTTCCTTGGCTAATTCCCGCTTCTCGGGCCGCAAATACGCCAAACTCCCCATTGACTTACGGCTCAGGGCATCTGCCACTACATTAGCTTTTCCTGGGTGATAGAGAATATTTACATCTTAGTCTTTCAACAATTCTAGCCAGCGGCGCTGCCGCAGATTTAACTCCCTCTGTGTGAAAATGTATTGCAAACTTTTATGATCTGTGAAAATGTCTACATGGACGCCATACAGATAATGCCTCCAAATTTTCAGAGCGTGGATCACTGCGGCCAGTTCCAGGTCATGAGTCGGATAGTTCTTTTCGTGTTTCCTCAGCTGTCTGGAAGCATAAGCAATCACCTTACCATGCTGCATCAACACACAACCCAATCCCAAACCTGAAGCGTCGCAATACACCGCATACCCATCTGTTCCCTCTGGTAATGCTAGTACTGGGGCGGAGGTCAATCGGTCTTTCAACTCTTGAAAACTCTGCTCACATGCCTCCGTCCACTGAAATTTTGCTGCTTTCTGTGTCAGCTTTGTCAGAGGTGCTGCTATAGTGGAGAATCCTTCAACAAATCTCCGATAATATCCTGCTAAACCCAAGAAACTGCGGACCTCGGTCGGAGTGGTAGGTCTGGGCCATGTCTTGACCGCCTCTATTTTTTGTGTGTCTACCTGTATACCAGCATCCGACACGATGTGCCCCAAAAAGGCAACTGAGTTCAGCCAGAACTCACACTTAGAAAACTTGGCGTACAACTGACGTTCTCTAAGGATCTGGAGTACTGTTCGTAAATGGTTCCGGTGATCTGTCTCTGAACGAGAATATACCAGAATGTCATCGATAAATACTATCACGAACAGATCCAAATACGGTCTAAATATGCTATTCATCAGGTCCATAAACACTGCGGGAGCATTCGTCAGTCCAAACGACATAACTAGAAATTCAAAGTGACCATACCTGGTCCTGAAAGCAGTCTTTGGAATGTCCCTCTCCCGAACCCGGACCTGGTCATATCCGGACCTTAGATCTATCTTAGAGAAACATTTGGCCCCCTGCAACTGGTCAAACAAATCATCTATTCTCGGGAGCGGGTATTTGTTTTTAACTGTTACCTTATTCAGCTGCCGGTAGTCCACACACATTCGGAGTGAGCCATCTTTCTTTCTTACAAACAGAACTGGCGCACCCCACGGGGAAGTACTAGGCCTAATAAAACCTTTGTCGAGCAAATCTTTTAACTGCTCTTTCAACTCTCTAAGCTCAGCTGGTGCCATGCGATACGGGGGAATGGATATAGGTTGAGTCCTTGGCAACAAGTCAATCGCAAAATCTATCTCCCTTTCGGGAGGGATACCAGGCAACTCATCTGGAAATACGTCAGGGAATTCATTAACTACTGGAACAGACTGAAGAGTCGGGGGTTCCACCTGAACGTCCTGGACTCTAACTAGGTGGCAAATACATCCCTTTGCTATTAATTTTCTTGCCTTAATGTAGGAAATAAACCTACCTTTCGGCGTAGGTGTACTCCCTTTCCACTCTCGCATTGCTTCCCCCGGAAAGTGAAATCAGACCGTCTTGGTCCAGCATTCTAAGTTGGCATAGCATGGCACTAACCAGTCCATACCCATAATGGCATCGAAGTCGACCATCTCAAGTTCTATTAAGTCTACTGTGGTCTGACGATCAGCAACCTCTACCGTACACCCCCGGTAAACTCTTTTAGCTGTAATCGAGTCACCGACTGGTGTAAGCACTGAAAAGGGCTGCTGAAGCAATTCTGGTTCGATACCCAACTTTCGGGCCACAAATGGTGTGATATATGACAATGTAGACCCTGGATCAATCAATACATAAACAGGATACGAACAGATAATCAATGTACCTGTGACTACGTCGGGAGATGCCTCTGAATCCTGCCTCCCCGGTAATGCATAGGTACGGCTGGGGCCTGCACCTGAGCCAGAGGCTCCTGGTCTACCTCGGCCCCTATTCCCTGAACTTGAGGGTCTGCGCCCTGCTGAGGCTGCTGGAACTCGTGGCCCTGCCGACGCTCTATCCAGATCATCCTGACTACCCTGTCCCCTGGCTGGACAATCTCTCATTAAATGCCCTTCCTGGCCGCAGTAATAACACCCTGGGAAGCCCTGCCTGCAGGCTCCAGAATGTAGTCGGTGACATATAGGACAAGGGGTGGATGTAAATCTACTCTGTTCTACCCTCCGCTGCTGAGGTGAGGCTACTGTCCGTGAACTGCTACCGGACTCCGACTGACTCCGGCGAATGAACCTGCCCCTCTGCTGTTGTACCGGTGGTAGAGATCTGGGTGGCCTATCTGAAAACCGTGGTCTCGGCCCCCTAGGAATTTCCCTCTGAATCTCAGCGGGTCTGCTCCTACGGCGCTGCTCTGAAGTCGCCTGTCTGTCACCCCGCTGTCGCTGCCTCAGGCCCTCAATTGTCTGTGCGAAGGCCTGCACCCTGGCTATGTCCATATTCTCTCTCAAAGTAGCTGTCATGCACGTCTCTATGTATTCTGGATTCAGGCCCATAATAAAGCGGTGGACTCTGGACGACATGGTGTCCACAAATGCTGGAGCATAGCGGGCTAAGGAGTCGAATTGTAAGGAATATTCACGAACGCTCCTAGCCCCCTGCTCTAAATGTAAGAACTGGTCCATCCGAGCCTGTCTGACCTCCCGGGGTAAATAGTGGTCCAGGAAGGCCTCTGAAAAGCAAGACCAAGTAGGAGGGGCTGCATCTCTTCCCCGAGACCTCTCCCAACTTTCGTACCACAAAACAGCAATATCCCGTAACCGGAACACTGCTAACTCAACTGATTCTGCTGGGGTTACGTGCATGACTCTAAAGATCCTCTGTATCTGGTCCAGAAAGTCCCGAGGGTCCTCCGCTGAATCCGATCCAGTAAATTGAGGGGGTCCCAACGCTAAGAATTCTCTGACCCTGGAACTACCTTGCCCCCCTGGGATTCTGCTGCTGTAGGTGGTGCTGGCTGACGCTGAGCAGCTAGCATCTGAGTCAACATAACCACCGCACTACGCAGCTCCTGATCAGATGAAGTGGGTGCAGGAGCTGTGGAAGGCGGTGCTGCCTCAAATGGTATCTGGCGAGGCGGAGACTGCTGGGAGGGTCGAGATGACACCTCCGCGTTGCTCTCAGACCGGGCGGAATCTGGCTGTAACTGAGGCATCCTGCTGGTGCCTTCGCCCGCTGCTGTATCTAATCTTCTACCTGTAGCTGGGTGCCACTGGTCTGCCATAATATCTGTAAGCAAAGAGGGTGGTAAGTTTCAAAGACCAACTCTATACTGTACCGTTCTATGGCACGACTGAGTAAGAAAGAAGAGTAACAATCCTAACATGCCTCGCAGCCTCCTGCCTATAGTATGTGGTGCACAACACATCCATAGACAAGACTCTGCTTAGCACGGCTTGCAAACTCCCTGGGACACGAACTGCTCTGATATCAAGTTTGTCACACCCCACCTTGGGGGGTATGACGGGCACCTGGTGCCTGCTAGACTCTAGACTACTAAATGGTCCAGCCTGAGCACATCTGGTGCTTTGGCTGGCTTTGGCCCTATTTCAAGAAACAAATCGGCTATATAACGGCTGTAAATACAGCCTCCGGCCAACTGGCCTGTAGCCATCTGTACCTGCAACAACAGCTAACCAGAAACAGGCTTATAACAAGGAACCTATGCGGGTCGACAAGGCCACCATGCTGTCTAGTTATCTGTAACTCAACACAAGACTGCTGTAAAACTACGTGACCGGCAAGGTCACCACTACTATCAATTTAAGGCTCACACACGGCCAACATAAACTGAAATACTAAACAGCTACAGCAGACCACACGGCCTCACACGACCGGTTCAACTAACCACAGGGAATATATACAGACTGCAAGCCTCTACGAATACTGTAAGAACTTAATAGAAATGATCGGGACAGGGCCCCGACCTACCCATACTGCACAACAAAAGAAAAGGAGCTACACCTTGGGAATCAGACTCCGGATGACAGGAGCTGATGACTCACTGGCTGGCTGAAATCACGAGGGATCGGCTCCTCGTCTGTGAGTACCTGTAGGCAAGCAATACAGCGCCCCGCTGGGCGTCAGTACCACAGGTACTGAGCATGTAAAGCAAACTGAAATATGCAACTGAAACGAATAGCACAATAACATGACATTTAAGCAAGAAGTAGCTGAGTCTATCTAGTTGAGGATAACTGGGGAGAGTTTATACATTCTGTAACTAACTGAGCGTACCTGAAGACGTGTCGTCCTTCTGTCTATCAGTATCTACTAGCACATATCAATATACATAATAATACACACAATACCTGACCGACCCCCATAAGCCGGAAGGTGCCAACCAAGCAAGCAATCTATTTACCCCTACCCGGGTCTAAACCAACCAAAAACAAGTCACTCCACTCATCTGATAATTGTGAGCTCCTCCTACCGGCCCCCTTGGGTGCGTAGCTCGGGCCTTGGCCTCTGACAATAAACTGTGTCTGAGTCCGAAGACTCCTGCCTCTGGGCACCAGTGTGCACGCAGAGTGGTCTGCCCCTGTAAACAGGGTGTGCTAGCTCTGCGCAGAGTAAACTGAACTACCCCTGCAAGCAGGGTGGTCTGGACCGTATTATCATGGTGGTCGGCCATCATCGTCCTTTAGTCGGACGACATCGCCCAGCTGGTGGCGGTATCTGAATCTGGTATCGACACAGCTATAACCCAGGGGCGGTGGGGATACTAAAGGGTGCCCACATGCCACAACAAGTCTCAACATACAAAACACATACACAGCAAGCATGCTCAAGTGAAAAATACTAATCATATTCTCTTCTTGTATCTCAAGGCCAGTTTGTAATAAATAACTGAAACTATATTCTGTTTTGCACTATTCCTGATTGCTGGCTAATTACTGCCTGGCCTTTATCTGTCTATCTGATTATATCTGAGTATAACTCAATAACATAGAACATGCCATCTACTACTGGGTACAATCTCAACAAATGTAATACGTATTACCTGACTATCTATTATTCTGATTATAGCATGATACGTAATGTTATACTAGCATGCTTGTTGGAAATTGTACTAAAATCGTTCCTGTACACTGGGTATCGGTTAATAGCCTTTATTCTATTTACTTTCTAAGCTGTACTTCCTGGCTTGCCGAAAGAATAACTTTACATACCTAGTTTCTGAGTACCCGACTGACCGATGTGATTTCCGTCGGTATTTCTGTTGTTTCTCCCAACTACATTCATATACACGTCAATTAGAACTAAATACATTAATATTCGGGAGAAATTATCACTTGTGATATATATATTTATCCCAACTTCAACCTTTCGGAAAACGATCAAAAACTCGTTATTTCTCGATAGTCCAGAAGGGATAAATGTTCACTGCAACGCTAGGAACACATTGGTACTAATTTAAAGAAATTCTATTGACTTTACCTCGGTAGCACGACGTTTCGACGGCCAAATTTCACGAAACCAACTCCGTAGGATTGCTCCCTGCAGCTTTATACGCCTGTACCTAAGCCGGAACGAAGTTTAGACCGCGTTTCGTCGCGTAATTGGAAGGAAATTATATATGTTTGTCGTGGGTTTTCTTAGTACTTTTTCTCCCCTGTTTCTTTGCTGGAAATGGGTTAATTAGATGAAGAGGCCGACCTTTATTTAAATTTTTCATTTTTGGTTTTTTTTTTTTTTTTTTTTTTTTTTTTTTTTTTTTTTTTGCTTTCT
The DNA here is from genome assembly GCA_035772735.1 of Datura wrightii. Classification (NCBI taxonomy): domain Eukaryota; kingdom Viridiplantae; phylum Streptophyta; class Magnoliopsida; order Solanales; family Solanaceae; genus Datura; species Datura wrightii. Next base: position 10,029,759 of record JASDFA010000009.1, read on the forward strand.
AAATCCCTTAACCAACATGACATTAGGCTATTTATTTATTTAAAATTTACGGGGTGTAACACTCCACCTCCGTGACACGTTGCCATCGCGGAGGGGCTCTGCCTTGGCTCCTTCCGCGATGGTTCGACAAGTTTCTCGTCCGATCCTTTTCCCGGGCCTTTCTTTAGCACTTATGGCCTTCAAATATGCTTAACCAACGTGCGAATAGGTCATCTAGGTGCTGGGAATCCTACGGGGTATAACATTCTCCCCCCCTTAAGAACATTCGTCCTCGAATGTAAACTTCTATTTAGAGGACTTCTCAACTTACTATCTAGGAAAATTTCGGCAGAGTCTCCCCTGTAATATGGACTATACCAAAAACCTGAAATGCAGAAAAGTCCAACACAGGTACTGCACGCAATATTTTAAGATTCACTGGATAGCTAAGTATCAATCTTTCTCATTTATACCTATACAACCATAAGTTACTACATAAATAATAATACGGACATACCTGTCGCCTGACTAGGCCTGAAATAGGTGAGGATATCTAGCTTTCATATCTTCTTCAGCTTCCCACGTCATCTCCTCACGGTTCCTGTTATGCCACAATACTTTGACAGACGCAATATCTTTAGTCCTCAACCTGTGAATCTGTCTGTCTAAGATAGCTACTGCAACCTCTTCATATGCTAACTCTTCTGTGACCTGGACATCCTGAACTGGAACAACCGTGGAAGGGTCTCCTACGAACTTCCTCAACATAGATACATGGAATACTGGGTGAACAGATGCTAACTCCGGAGGCAAGTTCAATTCATATGCAACTCGGCCTATCCTTCGCCGAATCTGATATGGCCCAATGAATCTCGGTCTAAGCTTGCCTTTCTTGCCAAATCTCATCACCCCTTTCATTGGAGACACTTTCAGATATACCAGTCATTTACCGCAAATTCTAGATTTTTGCGCCGCATATCTGCATAAGACTTCTAGCGGCTCTGAGCAGTCAGCAGGCGTTCTCTGATAAGCTTTATCTTCTCCTCTGACTATTGAATGATGTCTGGCCCAATCAACGCTGATTCCCCCACTTCAAACCAGCCTATCGGCGATCTACATTTTCGCCCATATAATGCTTCAAAAGACGCCATCTGGATGGCTGAATGGTAGCTATTATTATAAGCAAATTCAATTAACGACAAATGCTCATCCTAGCTACCACCGAAATCTAGCACACACGCTCGCAACATATCTTCGAGCGTCTGAATTGTGCGTTCAGCCTGCCCATCTGTCTGAGGATGGAATGCCGTGCTTAAATTAATCTGCGTTCCCAGACCTCTCTGAAACGACTTCCAAAATCTAGCCGTAAATTGTGCTCCTCTGTCTGATATAATGGATACTGGTACTCCATGTAACCTGACTATTTCTCGGATATACAACTCCGCATAATCTTCAGCCGAGAAGGTAGTTCTTACCGGCAGGAAATGAGCCGATTTTGTCAGCCTATCAACTATTACCCAAATGAAATCATTTGTGCGTCTGGTACGGGGTAACCCTGTTACAAAATCCATGTTTATCGTTTCCCATTTCCACGTGGGCACCGTTATATCTTGCGTCAAACCGCCCGGCTTCTGGTGCTCCGCTTTCACCTGCTGACAGTTAGGACATCTAGACACAAATTCAGCTATTTCATCTTTCATACCTGGCCACCAATAGATGTCTCTGATGTCGTGGTACATTTTCGTTGCTCCTGGATGGAGGGAATAGCGAGCGTAATGTACCTCATGCATTATCTGCTGGCGAAGCCCTGAAACATTCGGAACACAAAGGCGGCCCTTACAGGTAGCACATCATCCTCAGTCATTTGGAAATCTGACTCCTTACCTTTCTGAACTCTACCTCTGAGCTGGACTAAGTCAGGGTCCTCGTACTGTCGTTCTTTTACCTCCGTGACTAATGATGACACAGCAGAATTCTGAATTACCGCTCTATTATTTTCTGTTTCCATTACTCGAACGGCTAAACCAGCTAGCTGATGAATTTCCTTGGCTAACTCCCGCTTCTCAGGTCGCAAATACGCCAAACTCCCCATTGACTTACGGCTCAGGGCATCTGCCACTACATTAGCTTTTCCCGGGTGATAGAGAATATTTATATCATAATCTTTCAACAATTCTAACCAGCGACGCTGCCGCAGATTTAACTCCCTCTGTGTGAAAATATACTGCAGGCTTTTATGATCTGTAAAGATGTCTACGTGGACGCCATACAGATGATGCCTCCAAATCTTCAAGGCGTGGATCACTGCGGCTAATTCCAGGTCGTGGGTAGGGTAATTCTTTTCGTGTTTCCTCAGCTGTCTGGAAGCGTATGCAATCACTTTACCATGCTGCATCAACACACAACCTAACCCGCCTGATGCGTCGCAATACACCGAATAACCTTCTGTACCTTCCGGCAATGCTAACACTGGGGCGGAGGTTAATCTGTCTTTCAGTTCCTGGAAGCTCTGCTCGCATGCCTCTGTCCACTAAAACTTTGCTGCTTTCTGTGTCAGTTTGGTCAGAGGTGCCGCAATGGTCGAGAACCCTTCAACGAACCTCCTGTAATATCCTGCCAACCCCAGAAAGCTACGGACTTCAGTCGGAGTGGTAGGCCTAGGCCATGATTTAACTGCTTCTATTTTCTGCTTGTCAACTTGTATACCAACATCCGACACAATATGCCCTAAAAAGGCTACTGAGTTAAGCCAGAATTCACACTTAGAAAATTTAGCATATAACTGGTGGTCCTTGAGGATCTGGAGCACTGTCCGCAAATGAGTCCGGTGATCTGCTTCAGAGCGAGAATACATCAGAATGTCATCAATGAATACTATCACGAACAAGTCCAGGAAGGGTCTGAAAATACTGTTCATCAGGTCCATGAAGATTGCCGGGGCATTCGTTAACCCGAAGGACATGACTAGAAATTCAAAATGTCCATATCGAGTCCTGAACACTGTCTTAGGAATATCCCTCTCACGTACCCGAACCTGGTGATATCCGGACCGCAGGTCAATCTTAGAAGAACCTGGTGATATCCGGACTGCAGGTCAATCTTAGAAAAGTATCTGGCTCCCTGCAACTGATCAAATAAGTCATCAATTCTGGGAAGCGGGTACTTGTTCTTTACTGTAACTTTGTTCAATTGCCGGTAATCTATGCACATACGGAGTGAGCCATCTTTCTTTCTTACAAATAGAACTGGCGCACCCCACGGAGAAGTACTAGGCCGGATAAAACCTTTATCCAACAAGTCTTTCAGCTGCTCCTTTAATTCTCTGAGCTCTGCAGGAGCCATGCGATAAGGAGGAATCGATATCGGCTGGGTGTCTGGTAATAAATCAATAGCAAAATCTATTTCCCTTTCTGGGGGAATACCAAGTAACTCATCCGGAAACACATCAGGGAATTCATTCACTACCGGAATAGACTGGAGTGTCAGAGATTCTACTTGGACATCCTGAACTCTGACCAGATGGTAAATACATCCCTTAGATATCAAATTTCTCGCCTGAAGGTAGGAAATAAACCTACCTTTTGGCGTAGCGGTGCTACCTTTCCACTCCCGCACTGCTTCTCCTGGGAAGTGGAATCGGACCGTCTTGGTCCAACATTCAACATTGGCAAAGCACGGCACTAACCAATCCATACCCATTATGGCATCGAAGTCTATCATCTCTAACTCGACCAGATCTATTGTGGTCTGACGGTCAGCAACCTCTACTGTACACCCGCGGTAGATTCTGCTAGCTATGATAGAGTCACCGATGGGCGTGGATACTAAAAAGGGCTGCCGCAATAATTCTGGTGCAATATTGAACTTTCGTGCCACAAATGGAGTAATGTAGGACAAAGTAGACCCTGGATCAATCAATACATAAGCAGGGTGTGAGCAGATAGTTAGCATACCTATCACAACATCCGGTGACGCTTCTGAATCTTGCCTCCCTGGTAAAGCATATGTGCGGCTTGGACCCGCACCTGTACTGGAGGCCTCTGATCTGCCCCGACCCCTGCCTGCTGAAACTGAGGGCCTGCGCCCTGCCGAGGATGCTGTGGCTCGTGACCCTGCAGATGCCCTATCCTGTCTATCTCGGTCCTCTCGACCTCTGGCTGGGCAATCTTTCATCAAATGGCCTTCTTGGCCACAAATATAACATGCGGTGGAGCCATACCTGCATGCTCCAAGATGGCGTCGACTGCATATAGGGAAAAGCGGTAGAGTATACCTACTCTGCTCCGCCCTCCTCTGAAATGGTGAATCTGCCATCTGCGAGCCTCTACCAGTCTCTGACTGCCCCCTGCGGCTGGATCTACCCCCCTGCGGCTGTGGCGGAGGCGGGGGCCTGGGCGGCCTGTCTAACAATCGTGGCCTGGGTCCTCCCCGAGCCTCCCTCTGTAACTCAACTGGCCTGTCCCAGCGGCGCTGTTCCTGATTGGCCCTTCTGATCTCCCGATGCCGCTGTCTGATGCCCTCAATATTCTGGGCGAATGCCTGAACTCGAGCAATGTCCATGTCCTCTCACAGTGTGGTCGTGATACAAGTCTCAACATATTCTGGATTCAACCCCATGATAAAACGGTGTACTCTGGATACCATGGTATCAACAAAGGCCGGTGCGTACCGGGCCAAAGAATCAAACCGCAAGGAATATTCCCAAACACTCATGGCCCCCTGCTCCAGATGTAGGAACTGGTCTACCCGGGCCTGTCGAATCTCTCGCGGCAAATAATGATCCAGAAAAGCTCCTGAGAAGCTGGACCAGGTCGGAGGGGAAACATCTCTCCCTCGGGACCTTTCCCAGCTTTCATACCACAATACGGCGATGTCCCGTAACCAAAATGCTGCCAACTCAACTGATTTTGTAGGCGTGGCATGCATAACCCTGAAAATTCTCTGCATTTGATCCAGAAAATCCTGAGGGTCCTCTGTCCGGTCCGTACCTGTAAACTGTGGGGGATTCAGAGCCAAGAACTCTCAGACCCTCGAACTACCGAGCCCTCCTGACGACTCCGCAACTGTAGAAGGCATCAGCTGACGCTGAGCAGCCATCATCTGTGCTAACATAACTACCGCACTCCTAACCTCCTGGTCGGAAGGTGTCGGTATAGGGACTGCTGGAGGTAGTGTCGCCCCAAGTGGCTCCTGATGTGGTGGAGACTGCTGAGAAGGCTGGGATGATGCCTCTGTAGTGCCCTCTAATCGGGCTGTTTCTAAACGAGGGTGAGGCATCCTGCTGGTGCCTTCCCCTACTGCAATATCTAAACTCCGGCCTGTGATAGGGTGTCGCTGGTCTGACATTATCTGTAACCAAAGAATACAGAAGCTTTAGGGACTCAACCCTATATTGTACCGCTCTACAGCACGATTGAATAAGAATAAAAGACAACCATCTTATCATGTCTTGCAGCCCCTACCCATAGTATGTGGTGCACAACACATCCATGGACAGGACTCTACTTAGCACGACTTGCAGACTCCCTGGGATACAACCTGCTCTGATAACAAGTTTGTCACACCCCACCTTGGAGGGTATGACGGGCACCTGGTGCCTGCTAGACTCTGGACTGCTAGATGGTCCAGCCTAAGCACGTCTGGTGCTTTTGGCTGTCCCTGACTCTATTCCAAGAAACCAACTGGCTATATAACGACTGTAAACACAGCCTCCGGCCAACTGGCCTATAGCCACCTGTACCTGCACTATCAGCTAACCAGAACACATTCAATATAGGAAAACCTATGTGGACCGACAAGGCCACCATGCTGTCTAGTTATCTGTAACTCAACAATAAAATACTGAAAAGCTACGTGACCAGCAAGGTCACCACTACTGTCAAGCTATGGCCCCACGCGGCCAACATAAAAGAAATAAAAGTACTAACAGCTATACAACTGCACGGCCCCACACGACCGGCTCAACTGACCATAGGGAACATATACAAACTGCAAGCCTCTAGGAATAACAATAGAAATGATCGGGACAGGGCCCCGACCTACCCGTACTGTACAACAAAAGAAAACGAAATACACCTCTGGAATTCAATCTCCGGATGACAGGAGCTGAATACTCGATCGCTGACAGGAATCACGAGGGATCGCCTCCTCGTCTATGAGTACCTGCAGGCAAGTAATGCAGCGCCCCACCGGGCGTCAGTACCGCTGGTACTGAGTATGTAAAGCAATAACTGAAAGAAACATCTGAAAACAACAATACAACTGATGGAACTGAAATAGGAAGGAATAGATTAACTGTCTAATAATGTAAAATTATGCCTACTCTTAACTACACTGGAAGGAGTAGGAGTCATACCTGGAGACGTATCATTCTACTGCCGATATACTCGTATCTAATGTAACGTGGCATAACATAACATAACATAACATAGCTCACACGAACCTTACCCGGCCCCCATAAGCCGGAAGGTACAACCAGCACATAATCTATACCCCTACCCCGGTCATCCCATCTCCTATAATAGCTATAAGCATCCTGCCGGTCCCCTGGGTATGTACTTGGGCTCGCTGAGCCCCTGACTATAACTACATCTGAGTTCGGAGGACTCCTGAATCAACACCCGGGTGTATCCGCTCGACAGGGGTGTGTAAGGGACGATCAAGGCACAATATGGGGAAAACTAGCATCCCATCTTCGTCCCCTGTGGGACGGCATGCCACTCCGTAGAGCGACGTATCCTCGTCCTCTGGTGGGCGAGTCGATACAACTATCAACCCTGGGGCGGTCATGGATGCTAGGTAATCCAACCCCAAAACAATACAACGGTCTCAACTAGTAATACTATCTGCATATCCCACATACAGAAACTAATAGTAGTAAGGTATCCATACATACTGTGTACTGAACTAGTAATGGTAATGTATACGTACTTAATACATGCTGAGACTGATAATAGTATATATGTATAAATATGATCTTCTGCCATACTGAGTTGTATACTGAGTTTCTATAATAACATGATTTACTACTTCTGACATGCTTCCTAACTTCATTTTTAACCTATCATTCTGCTTCTGAGATGCCTTACCGATATTACATTGTTTTACTGGGTTTCAACTGAATATGAAAATATCCTACATTCTGTATTACATCACATACTGAGCATGTTGTGCAGTTCCTAACACTTATATTAGAATCTATATCGTGCTAGCAAGTCCCGCGCTAATCATAACATGATGCTTCTAATATCGTACCAACATTCGTAATAAACATAACACATGACTTCTGAACATTCTACTGGCCTTTAACTTACTTTACTATACTGAAGTTACTAACTTGCCGAGGAAACTAGCTTTACATACCTTATCCTCTAACTATCCGTCTGTCGGACGAGGCTCGGCCAGTACTTCAACTATTTCTCCCAACTGCATTCATAAATATGTCAATTAATACTAAATATAATTTTATTTTAAAGAACAACGTCACTTTTGATATAATTTATAGCCTAAACTTAGGCTTATCGAAAGACGGTCGAAATCTCGCTATTTTCAGAGGTCTAGAAGGGAGAAATATTTACTTCACAGCTAGGAACACATAGACACTAGTTTGGAGCAATTCTACTTACCTTAGCTCGGTAGCTCGATGATTCGTCGGTCGTATTTCACGAAACTAAATCCGTAGGAATGCTCTCTGCGGCTAAATACCTCAGTATCTGAGGTTAATTTGAGTTTGGACAACGTTTAGCAGCGTAATCGGATGAAAATTATATTACCCTCTTCGTTCCTTTTCTTCCTCTGGTTTTTCCCCTCCGTTTCACTGGAAATTTATAAGTTTAAAATGATTTAAAGCCGAAGTGGGGCTTTATATACTTGGGCCTGGACAAGGCCAACGTGTCACGGAGCCAACGCGGAGGCTCCACCTCCGTGACACATTGCCATCGCGGAGGGGCTCTGCCTTGGCTCCTTCCGCGATGGTTCGACAAGTTTCTCGTCCGATCCTTTTCCCGGGCCTTTCTTTAGCACGTATGGCCTTCAAATATGCTTAACCAACGTGCGAATAGGTCATCTAGGTGCCGGGAATCCTACGGGGTATAACATAATGCCTACCAGTATCGTATTTTATACCTACTCTTGCACTTTTTTTCTGAGTGCAGAATTTGATCCATGAAGCTCCTCTCGTCCCCCCCTTTAGTTGCAGCAATTTATCCAAGAAGTGAGTGGTGCAAGCTGGGATGATTTACTCTCTTTCAGAAGATGCCCTTCATTCTGACACCGCAGCTTCTTTCTTTTTACTTTGTTGTTATTTTGCTAAACAATTCTAGAACTGTAGTTAGACGTTAAAGTTCAATGACAATTAGGTATTGGGAGTATTGAGTATTTTTGTATTTTTTTGATGACTCGTGGTTTTATTTTAAGTTTTATTCTTTTACGAACATTCTTTGTCGGGTTTAGAATCTGAAAATTTGTTGGTTCGCCCATCAGGGGATTGGTGTGGATGCCAATCACAGCCATTTAGATTGTGACAGAAGGAGCAAGTCAAGTTTCTAACATTTGATAAGGAAAATTGAACTGCTCCAGGGGAGAATCGCCTCTAACTCTTGAGAGTTCGTATTTTGAAAATAATGGGGTTTAACCCCTAAAATTCCACTTAAAACTCACTTTCAGATTTCCGTAGTCCACTGCAGCGATTACTTTTCCGCTGCAGCGGATCCTCTATGGCGCTCAGGGTACCGCCACGACGGATCTGGCAATTATTCTCTTGGTACAGCGGAACTCCAATTATAACGAAGGTCTCGCTACAACAGAAATTTCACCCGCTGTAGCGGTCCCTCATAACCAGTGACTCCTAATCCTGCTCTCAACCGACTCCCTAACTCAACACTTCTACTATCTCCCACAACACACCTTTCTATCCACAACCTAGGCCAGTAAGGGTGTTCCAACTCATTCTCCCCCATAATGATGTATGGGTCGTTACAACCAGTAATTTTAATAAGCTTTGATTGAATCAATTTTTTTATGTATGTATAGGTCAAGATCAACTTTCATCGGCATATCGAAATTAGGTATATAAATGTGAAAAACAATAATCATTGAAATTGACTCTAGAAAAGAAAAACAAAGAATAGAGAAAAAAGATAACATATTTCTAATTTTCACCAATCTCTTTTTATAATATGTAGAATATATATATTTAAGTTATGTAGCTTAATTTTATTTGAATACATAAAATATATATTTTAGAACTTTGACAGATCAAGATATGATTTTTTTATTATTATACATAAAAGTAAAAACTATTCGGATGAAGAATTTCTATTGATTTCAATATATTTATTGCACTTTTAAGATAACTAGTCTCTGTACACGTGTGTTGCATGTGGATGTCGATAGATCTAATATCAAAATTTGAATAACCACGTACTTTTACAAAATTAATAAGTTCTTAAGTAACAAAATAAAAACTAAAGAATAAAATACAAGTTCCTAAAAAAAAATGAATTTCATCCTCGTTTAGTAACTTGATATGTCACGCCCCACCTTGGGGGGGGGGGTATGACTGGCACCTGGTGCCCTAGTAGGACCTAGACTGCTATCCGGTGAGCCAAGGCACATCTGGTGCCTGGCTGGCTCTAACTCAAATTCCTGGAAACAAAGGGCTATATAACGGCTGTAAACAAAGCCTCCGGCCAACAGGCCTATAGCCACATGTACCTGGAAAAAAAACAGCTAACCAGAAACATACTACTGTCAAGGGAACCTATGCGGGCCGGCAAGGCCACCATGCTGTCTAGTTCTCTGTAACTTAACAATAGCACGCTAAATAATTACGTGACCGGCAAGGTCACCACTACTGACTGGTTATGGCCACACACGGCCAACAGGAACAGAAATAACAAATAACAAATAACTATAACAAGCTGCACGGACTCACACGACCGGCTCAACTGACCACAGGGAAATATATACAGACTGCAAGCCTCTAGGAATAACAATAGAAATGATCGGGACAGGGCCCCGACCTACCCGTACCATACAACAAAAGAAAACGAAATACACCTCTGGAATTCAGACTCTGCATGACAGGAGCTGAATACTCAATAGCTGGCTGGAATCACGAGGGATCGCCTCCTCGTCTATGAGTACCTGCAGGCAAGTAATGCAGCGCCCCACTGGGCGTCAGTACCACTGGTACTGAGTATGCAAAGCAACTGAAATAGTACAACTGAAAACAACTGAATATAGATAGCGTATCTAGCATTTCTGTATAGCAGGAGATAACTGAATCTGAAGAAGCTGGTATGAACTAAATCAAGCTTTCTGTACTGATAAGGTAGAGGCGTACCTGTAGACGCGACGGCCTGCTGTCTAGTAGCTAGTATATAATATATAAAGCACATAAATAGATATACAAGTAGCAAGCAAGAGCTAATACCAACCCCCCATAAGCCGGATGGCGCCAAGCAAGCAAATAATCTATATACCCCTACCCGGGTAAAAACCAACCAAAAATAAGTCACTCCACTCATCTGATAACTGTGAGCTCCTCCTACCGGCCCCCTTAGGTACGTAGCTCAGGCCTTGGCCTCTGACAAAAAACTGTGTCTGAGTCCGAAGACTCCTGCCTCTGGGCGCAAGTGCATACGGGGTAGTCTGCTGCTGTATCTGTAACTGAAACTGCCCCTGGGTGCAAGCACGCAACAGGGTAATTTTATAAAAATCTGTATCTGGAACTGCCCCCGGCCACAAGCGCACACAGAGTGTTTTGCCCCTGTAAATAGGGTGGACTGGCTCTGCGCAGAGTAAACTGAACTACCCCTGCAAGCAGGGTGGTCTGGACCGTATTATCATGGTGGTCGGCCATCATCGTCCTCTAGGTGGACGACATCGCCCAGCTGGTGGCGGTATCTGAATCTGGTATCGACACAGCTATAACCCAGGGGCGGTGGGGATGCTAAAGGGGTGCCCACATGCCACAACAAGTCTCAACAAACAAATAGCACATAGAAATAGCAAGCATGTATAACTGAAAAGACTATCTGGAATCTAATTTCTTATTCTGATCTGTTTCTATACTGAACTGATTCTTACTAATTATACTGATTCTGTAACCTCTGTTTAACTGTACGGCTAATCTGTAGCCAAGATATTGTCTGTCTATCAGATCTTTCTTTACTGACTTTTATTATGAAAATCTGTTCCTTTTTATTCTACAACATGCTTGCTATTCACATAATAGGCTGTACTGAATCTGAACTACTTGCACATGCTTTTCTAACTTTCAGACTGAATATGATATCACAACGCGAACTAGGTTTACTGAACTCGCACAATACTTAACATTCCAATTCCGGGAATTCTACTACGGAGTTTATTGTATTATACAAGGCTAAAGCTACTAACTTGCCGAAAGAACTAGCTTTACATACCTTAACCTCGAATTATCCGTCTGTCGGACGAGGCTCGGTCAATACTCCAGCTATTTCTCCCAACTGCATTCATGTATACGCTAATTAATACTAAATATAGCTTTATTCTAAAGAACGACGTCACTTTCGATATAATTGTAGCCTAAACTTAGGCTTATCGAAAGACGGTCGAAAACTCGCTATTTTTCAGAAGTCCAGAAGGGAGAAGTATTCACTTCACAGCTAGGAGAACATAGACACTAGTTTGGAGCAATTCTACTTACCTTAGCTCGGTAGCTTGACGATTCGTCGGCCGTATTTCGCGAAACAAAATCCGTAGGAATGCTCCCTGCTGCTAAATACCTCGGTACCTGAGGTTAATTTGAATTTGGATCGCGTTTGACGGAGTAATCGAGCGACAATTTATCCATATCCTTCGCCCCCTCTGTTTTCTCTCACGTTTCTGGAAAATATAATGAACATACCAAATTAAAACCGAAGTGGGGGCATAAATATAATTGGCACTATAAATCGCATTCATGGAATGCGATTTATAAGTCGCATTTTGCCTTGCGACGCGCCGACTTGGCGCTTCTCCGATCTTTTCCCGGGCCTTTTTCTAGCATGTATGGCTTCCAAATATGCTCGACCAACGCACGAATAGGCCATCTAGGTGCCGGGAATCCTACGGGGTATAACATGATAATATAGCTCAAATAAGTATAAAAGTCATATAAAGACTCTAAGGAAAATAAACCGTCATTTTGATTTTTAGACCCTTTCATCGTCTAAAGTAAAATTCTCACTCATCAATCGCTCTTACCTTTCAAGCAAAGAATCTGAAATTTTATATTGAATTCATGAGAAAAATTTTGAATAGTCATTGCTACAAACAAATTATACAATTTTAGGCAGAGATCATCATTAAAAAATTGAAAAAGTTCATACATTCTTTTATCAACTTAAATTGGCCAGATGGTTGAATTCAATAACTAATTTAGAGAATAACAATTGACATTATCACGAATAGTGATTCAATCTTTCAATATAAAAAATTCTTATGTAAGAAAAGAAATACTAACTCTTTGATATTTTAGAGAGGAAAAATTGTATTTTGATACAATCGCTAATTCGTCAACCTTTAAAATTTAAATTTAATCTCAAAAAATAAGAAAAGAAATTATTTTAACAAATTTATCTATAATCTACTAAATTCAAAGAAAAATCCTAACTCAAGAATAGAAGAAAGCGATACAAATGTAGGCGCAGTTTCAAACTTTTGACAGTTGCAAAATTTAAAGATGAACGAATAAATTTGCACAGAGAAATAAAAATTGAACTTTAGAAAATTATTCAAAAGCACAACATACTATAATATAATCACACAAAAATTAACCAATACCTAAGAAAATCCTCTTAGAAGCAAAATTTGAGACTAAACAAATCAAATAACATAAAACTAATAAAAGAGTTAAAACTTGAATAAACATCAACAACACAAAGTATTAAATAAATAACTACATATATTATATTCATTTTGCCAATCAACCACAATCAACAAGTACAAAAGTTTTCTAATAAATAATATAAATAATTTGCTTTATAAATTCTTAATAATACAAAAAAGTAGTAATATACAGTTAAGGAAAGTGAGAGCAGTGTTCCTCCAGTTGAAATCAAACTATAAAAATTGACTCCCACGACATGCATATGGTTTCTTATGATATTAAAAAATTTTGATCGATACTTTTGATTTTTAAATATATATATTAAATTAATTTATATAAGTTGATATTGTCACCAAATTAAGAAAAACTTATTAAAATTAGTAAAAACAATCATTAATATTTGCATTAGGGCAAACTTTTTATGTCACACTATTTGGGGTGCGACCTTTCCTTCACCTTGTTAAAGCGAGATGCTTTGTGTACTCGGACTGCTTTTCAGATTGTATTTTCAAAAGTCCTAAACATAAGATTCATTTGCATTATAAATAAAAATTTTATTTAATGTGTCATTATTTTTGAAAAAGTAAAATCTTAATGACTTATAAATTTTAAAATATTAATATTTTTTACATATTTCAAATATAGACTAATTTAATACCTAAAATTTAGTTAACTTTAAATATTAAAAAAAAATTAAATAACTATTTTGTGAAATGTAAACTTTATTTTAAAAAGTGTAAAAATAAATAATATTTTATCATAAAGATTGTATTTTAAATATTTAGTAATAACTGTATATAAAACTTTTAAATTGAAAAAAAAAGAAAAAGATGTGGTTAATTTAAAATTTTGAGAAACCTAATTAATATACAAATGCATAAATTAAATGGATTAAACCGTAAAGGATCTACCTAATATATTTCCATTTGAAATCATAATGTCTTTAGGGCACTTACTCACGCAAGGAAAAATTATTTTGGAGAATTTATTTTATTTATTTTTTATTTTCAGGAAAATATTTAGGGGGGAAATCTTTTAGGGTTATTCACGAAAACTTTTTAAGAAAAATTTTTAGTTGGAACTTTTAAGGAAATTTTTTTTGTAGGAAATCTTTGGAAATTTTTTTAGGAAAAGTTTTTAGTTGGAATTTTTTTAGGATTATTCACATAAGGAGATTCTTTTTGCTGGAAATCATTTTAGGTGTATACATAATTATAATTTTATGTTATTTAAAAATATTATAAATATAACTAAATAATAATTTATTAAAAATAGTAAAGGACATTTTTGTTTATTGTAGAATTTTTTAAAAAGGGGCAAAAAGTTTAATTAACATTTCTAAAAGTGTTCACACTTTTAATATAGTATAGATTATCAATACATACATTAAATACTCTTTTATCATGATAAATCAGTCAAAACGCTAAAGAGAACATAAAGTAACAATATCTTGCAAAAAACTGTTAGGTGAAATACAATGAACAATAACATAATTAAAATATAATAATTATATATATTATTTAAATAAATATTACATTTATTAATGTTGATGGTTCAATTTCAATAATTTTATTTTTTTATATATGTTAAATTTAATATACTAATGTGAAATATGTTGCAGTATCAGTATGTAGAAAAAAAAGATAAAAGGAAATAAATATTAATGCGTCGTTTATCACAAATTGATTATCTTTTGCCGTATTTATTAGACCACGTAAACTGTATCCGACACTTCCTTTTTTAGCATCACAAAATGAAGTTCCATTCTTATTGAGCTTATAAAAATGATAGCAGGTAATCACTATTATTGGCTGTATGTGCGCCATTGATACCACAGAAACAAGATTTTTATCAAGTGTCCAAAATATAAAAATATAAATACATATAATTTTTTTAATAAAATTTTAATTATATATATATTATATGTTAATTTTTTATATGTACTTGATATTTGTGAATAAAAATTTTTGAGCTCGCTCCGCTGCTGCTACTGCCACTTCCATTCGATAGTGATCCTCCCTAGGGAACTCCAAGAAACGACCAAATTAAGAGCAACTTATTAGTGGCATGCCCATGGTTTTGCCTTTCGTTGGAATTTCCAACACAATCCTCGATATAGGATCATAAGAATTTTTACGGCTGAGATTTGCTGGGGGTAGGGCACTGTTGGAATCACAGGGGTATTAAAGTAATTTCAACAAAACTCGAATCTATGAGTTAACTAATGATGTGTCGTGTCCACCAGATAATATATCGCCGTTTTAGCTTCCTATCCCCTTTACTCCCCTGCCCTGCCCTTGCCCTTATTTTTCTAGCCATTTCCACCCTAGTTGTTCAATTGTCTTTCTGTTTTAGCCAACATTAAACGCTACAACAAATCTTTCTCCCGCCTTTCAATCTCTTACTAAAGTTTTTTTTTTTTATTTATTTATGTAGCCACTTTTTAAAATTTATCCCCCTTTTTCTCTACTTACTGTGATCTTGATTGGGATTTCCTGTAGAGTATTAGAGTTTGTAGTGATGGATCTGAAGGAGGTAAAGGTGAGTCATGAATGAAGATCTTCTTGGCTTTTCTTTTTTCTAATCTTGATCTCTGATCTCAAATTTTTTTTTTTTTTGGCAGAGATCAGAAGAAGCAGAGGAAATGAATAGTAGTAACAAGATGAAATCTTGCAGTGGTTGTCATACCACAAGAACCCCTCTTTGGAGAAGTGGTCCATCAGGTCCAAAGGTAATCTAAAAAAAAAATCTTAGATCAAATTATTTGTTATTATTTCGATGGACGCTATACAACTAATTAAAATCCCCCTTTTTTTTGTGGTTGTATGATAGTCGTTGTGTAACGCATGTGGCATCAAGTACAACAAGAAGAGGAGGCAGATTTTGGGTCTTGACAAGGGAGAGAAGAAGAGGAAAATTAATGAAGAGAAAAACAGTAGAGAAATTGGAGAGTCATTGAAAATGAAATTGATGGCATTTGGAGGAAAATTAAGAGAGGAAGAACAAGCGGCGATACTTTTGATGGCTCTTTCCTGTGGATCTGTTGAGAAATTACTATTCTAACCCCCAAGTCCTCCTACTTGTAGTGTTAGCAGTAGCAAAATCCCCATGTAATTCTTATTACTAATTAATTGACCCATTTTGATCAAGAGTAATTTTTTTTCCCTTTCAGTTTCAGTTGTAATGTCTAATGAATGAGCAGTAGAGGATAATGAACCAATGTAGAGATCTTTGAGTCTTTTTTTCTCTGTTTTTGATCTAGAATTTGATTCAAATTTTGATTTTTGGAATTTTGTCGTGTTTCTTGTACTTTCTGTCGAGGATCTATCAGTTCTGAATACATATGCTAGATAGACTCCATTCATTACCATCAGGGCTGGGTCCGTGTACGTGAATCTATAATCTTTCTGCCAAATAAAATATTTTACGTTTTATGTTCTAACGCTCTAAAATAAGATTTAATGCATATATATTTTTTTTCATTTCTTTATCAGTGAAACGAATGTTCTTCGAATTCTAAATTTGCTTTTGATTTACCATACAAGGCAACCCTTTTGACTCGAGGGAAAAATTGAATTTCAAAATGGCCGTCCTATAAATGCAGCTCAATTTCGTTACTACTGAGAATTGAATTCAATGCCCATAAAAGTTGGCACTCTACTATCAACATCATCTATAATTTCACTTTAAAATAATAATAAGAAAATTCAATTTTTGGTTTGGTTGGTGTCAATTGTGAGTAGGCAGCCGTAACTGGGTGCCAAAATTATTAAATTGGTTTACTGTCATCACATTTATTGTCATTGTCAGCTTGCTCCTCATCATATTTTGTTTTTGGGGGCTATGCAAAAGCCAAAGGGATGAAGAAAAGAGAGAACGAATATGTTGGGAAAAAAAAGTTACATGGCTGTTTGGATGATGGAAAAGTGGGGAAGAGAGAAAGATTTTTACCTTTAGTCCTTTCTACTTTTGGCTAGTCTATTTTTACTATGATGAAAATATTTACTCTAAATATATATTTAAATATTACAATTAAAATAATTAAAATTATTTGATAAATTATTTATATTTAAAAATTAACAAATATAAAAATCAAATAAACTAATACTAAAATTTGTATTTACAAAATATTAAATGATATCAATTTATATCGTATTGTGTAAGTTTCTACAACTAGTCACGGCTATTAGAAGAATAACTAGGATTCATATAGTATATTGAAAGATATTGTAATTGTTGGAGCATAAATTTAATCTTATAAATCTAGAATTTTTTATGATGGGTGAGAAATTAGTAGAATTCGGTCAAAGTTTTTAATTTTATCATTATAATTGATTCTAGAACTATCGTCTGATGTTGTGGAACATGTGTATGATATTTTTAGTGGAATTTAAGATATGTTTCTTTTTAAACATGTTTTTACTACAAGACTTGAATAGGACTTTATGTATGTGCAGAATAAACTCACACATTGAGCTTTCATATTTTGATTTGTACTATGATATATGTAGATGAACATGTTTTATCTCATGAATGAGATGGTTGGACTAAATTTTCAAAATGATGAAGTTTAAAAGTATTGATGCTTGAAAACAAGTTTTTGCTCTATGAATGAGCCAATGAGTTGACATATAATTTAATGACTTTAAACATAGTTTCTCAATTGGATAATGACCCTATTACGACGATGAATTTGACAGGCTTTCGTCTATTATGCCATGATTGTTGATTTTCGATTATTATGCTATGATTGAGATTATTTGTGTTGGGACATGTATAGGCAAGTTGTGTTATTCCAGAGGAAAAAATAACCGTTATGATTCTAACGCAACATTGTGCTAGCTAGAGGATGATTGGCCTTCGAAGATTGGTAATTCTAGTGCATCGTTTTTTGAGCAATGAGATCATATCTATGGCTCTCCATCTTTGATTTTTCCCTGAGTTGGTATAATTGATTTGGTTTGCTCCTAAGCTGACAGTGTTTATTCTTTTATTTGCTCACTGCAGCCAGGAATGTTTGATTTGATTTGTCCTTTGCCGACATGTTGATAAACTACTTGACTAAATTTTTAGCCTTAAAAGGTCTAACATGAACTTCGAAACATAATGAACTGAAAGTGACTATTTCTTCATTGATAATTTTTATTGAGTTTTCACGATTTACCTTATCACTAAATTTAAACCGCCACATTTATATTGCTTTACCATATTTATTATTTTGTGATTATTTTTATTATGTTTAACTCTTTTCCCAAGATACTCATTGAGTATCCAGTACTCAAGAATAGCATTGTTGTTTTAATGGTGTGTTAGATAATGATGGAGAGTAGGTTCCAGAAGATTGTATTGCCTAGGAGGGACTTGTTATTCATAAATTTTTGGTGAACCCGCATTCTTACTTGTGGGGCTCCATCATCAATATTTATTATTTTATTAGATTTTTCAGTTGCATGTCGAGTCAGCTATTCTTTTCATAGAGGCTCTATAAGTAGATATTGTGTCGTATGTATTATGTAAAGTCATTGCTTGACTTATCAGAGCATACTTTATCTAGGGTAGAGTGTACGCAGACCTTACCTCTACCTCAGAATCAGAGAGGTTGTTTCCGATAGACCCCTTTTTTAAGGACTACATTGGGTATATTATTGTTCTTTGTTTCATTATATTAATTGTCTCATTTTTTTCTCAAAAAAAAAAAACATAATTGGTTTAAATGATAATGATGGGGCTACCATGTGAACTATTATATCTATAAGTTGGTTTTGATGTAATTCCGTAGCATCGGATGTCTGTTTTGCAAAGCTCGAATTTGGGCATGACAATTAAAATAAACAGCTAAAAATATATTTTAAATTATCATCAGTTGATCCTCATTCAATGGATATCCAAGTCAAATGCTAGAAGTATTTTATGACTCAAATTAATTTCATATTTCAATGTCCCTGAAGGATAGAGTCTACAACATGCTGAAACATAGTAGACTAATCAAATCCAAATGCAATAATTACTTTTTAAAAAGGAGCAAATGATCAAAATTGTCATAATAAGAAGGCAATGCGCTTTTAAAGAGCCAACAATAGAACACTACATAAAAACCTCATGAGAGGCTCAGGTACCTAAAAATAATGAAATGAAAAGATATAAATAAGTTATATCGCACTACGAGCTGATGTAAAATGATATTGCGTCGATGATATTTTTAATACAATATAGCCACAATATTATAAAAGATTATAAGGATCTGAATTCTATGTCTATTAAAGCATGCTGACGTAAGAATAACTACCAAGTGAAATAATGCATCTTAGTAAGCGTAAAACCTATTGTTCACAATTCAAACATCAGAATATGTCATGTATTTAAATACTTGTAACATCCCCTATATTTTAAAATGACTAAGTTGAAGACACACAAATCGATTTTTTTCTTTCTTTCGCTTTACGTCGCCCGACGATGAGATATCGAGAGAATAAGATTGCAAATAGATGGTCATATCAAGGAATTGATATATGAAGGTGGTAAAAGAATTAACAAAAATTTTAGGCCAAATAGGAGCTTGGTAACAAAGTTTTATTGACGGTTTTACTACGGAAAACCATTTCAAAGAAATCTCGCATGTGGTCTAACTTGGAACAATCATATCTCCCGATTTATAACGAGTTAGAAGTCTTACTACTTATCAAATTGAAGGTCTTCGAGTCTAGTTTTCAGAACATAAAATCTCTTGTTAAATCAAATTTTATATAAAAAATTATGCTAGTTTGAAGAGGATACTATCGGTAGAAAACACGCGCAGCAGCGAGGTGAGTCGGGCCCACTTGGGTCGGGTTGGATAGCCTATTTAAGGCAAAAAATTTCTCAATTTTATTATATCTTCACTGTAAATTTTTAGAAATATATTTAGCTCTCTGTCCCTTAGATTTTCCTCCATGGAAACCAAACTTTAATGTAAGAAATCCCAAAATCCGACTAAAATTTCATTATACTCGAAGCTTGGTAAGTGTTTCTTTTGTCACAAGCTTCATGGTGACGTTAATATTGTAGATTTTCGTTTGTGATTGAGTTGTTGAAGCTGCCTAATAGTGTATAGAGCTTAAAAAACAAAGTGGGTAACGTGAGGTAAGTTTTCTACACGACATTAACGTATTAAATTTTATCAATTTTTATTATTTGTCAAACCACGAGATAGTGATAGAAAATCGTGATTTCAAGTAGTAGTTGATGTATGATATAATGATACGAATAAGGAGGTTGGGTCATGGGAGGTAAGTGCTCCCCTCTTCGTAGACGCGTACGAAAGTTGTAGATTGAGACGATATGAGGTATATCCTGAAAAGATGCCTCGGGAGCTTGTTGCTCTTATGAGATGTATATTATTATTGTTGTTGGTTGGCTCTAGTTGTTGTAGCATGTTGAGTTCGGTGTTTTTATACATATATAATTATGGTTGGTCGTTTAGAGATGATAATTGATGCCTTATCGTTTGACTATGATATGTTTTATTGTAGCCTCGCTAGAATGCCTTTCATGTGAATATAATAGTACGGTTGAGGTTCCTGTTCTTCATAAAACTTCGATGAAACATGTATTAAAAGGTATTTTAAGATTTATATATATTTTTAGCATAATCCTTATTCATAGGAACTTACAGCTTGAGAATGTTGCACCCAAATACTTATTCCTTCAACATTTGTTATAAGTTTTTTCGTTGATTACGCTATATTTTTAATCATTGTACATAACCTTGTGAGTCCATCTTGAACAGAGTTATAGTCAAAATAAATTAAGAAGGTAGTTTAAACTACTTAAGATTAAGAAAGCCTAAAATGAGTCTTAAAATGACTTTCGATTATACGAGGCAAACAAGAAATGTTGAAAGGATTATCAAAGTAAAGGTATATGTTAATAGGTTCCGTCACAGATCGTGCCTTTATGGTTCCTTTATTTCTTGCTATCATATTAGTATTTGTTTATACTGTTATGGGCTAAGAATCATATAGCTCAATTTCATGACAGTAGTAAGTCGGCTTGGCAGGCTGCACAATCTTCAGTGTCAGTCAGCAAGGAGTTAGCTAAGTCAGGTTATTAGCGAGATTTATAATGTATTCCTTTTTTTATGTGTATAGTCGTCGGGGGTACAAATTAAAGGCTAAGATAGTCGTTTGCATCCATATTATTCTTTTCATTCATTGCACACACACCATCAGCTGGGTATGTTACAAATTTACACCTCCAATGACATTTTTAGATGGTTATAATTATTACAACACCTATATGACTTATTTACACCACTGCGAGTTATCCAACGGTGTGTGTGGGTGTGTGGGGGTGTGTGTATTCATGTTGAGTCTAGAAGTCAATTTCAGGTAAAGTCTTGCTTGTTGTTCTATATTCACAGTGATTTCTAGGATACAGAAGTGACTCTCAATGTTCAGCTATTATTGTCATTGTTGCTCTTTTTTTTAACTTGCCCTACATACTAGGTACGTTATTTTGTGCTGAAGGCCCGTTTCTTGGAGGTTGCATTCATACCTACAGATTCAAGTAGAGCTTCTGACAAACCCTCTCAATAGGAGCATATTCAACTCAGGTTGCAATTAGTAAGCTCCATGTCTTTCGAAGCTAATGATCTAGTATTTCTTTTGTTTGATGTTTTGAGCAGGGTAGGGTCCTGTCTCACCCATTATCAGTTATACTCTTGTAGAGGTTTGTCATACTCAGGCAGTAGATTTTATATATACATTGCATAACCTTGCTGACCCTGTTGACAAAGTTGTTAGTGTATGGCCTTGTCGGCCTTGTGTTGTATATATTTGTAGCAAGTTGTTGCCTAGATGGTTGTTGTGTTGTTGTTTAATATCATGAGGTGGCTTTGTCGGCTCATTTATATTGCAGATTTTCTATTGGTATTATATGTGGTTCACTAGGGCCATGAGGCACCGGGTACCAACCACGTTCCTCGAGGCTGGGACATGACAATGCTGGTACTTATTATTACTTAATAAAATTTATATGAAAATTTCTGAAGAATTCAAAATGCTTGAAGCATATACAAGTTCTTAGAAAATTTATTTTTAATCCATATATAGATCAAATCAATCAAAGTTGATGTACTATAATCGCCTTACGAAGAGTATAAAAATGGTTATGTTTATCCTTGTGTCTTTGTAAAAAAAATAAAAATCTTTTATATTTTTCTGCAAGTTAATGACTTGAATATTATTGAAATACTTGAAGAGTTTCCAAAAATAATAAATTATCTGTTGAAAGAAGTTGAAATGACAAACTTGCAGTATTTCTTGGTCCTGCAGTACTATAACTTTGTGCAATTGATACATTTATATATCTTGCTATCACTATGAGTTTGATATAATTTTATTCATATACAGAGTTTTTGAAATAAGATCAATTGCATATTGCAAATAAAAGCCCTCATATGAATGTGTTTATCCTACTAAATATTGTCAAGATTTTTGGATATACAGAGCATTCATCTTATCGATATAAATGTTCGATCCTGACATGTTATCTATTTCTATAAAGTCTTACTATTATACGATCGACATGTTATCTATTTCTATAAAGTCTTACTATCATACCATGTTTTCTAGATAACAGACAAATCATGTTAAGATAATAACAATTTATGAAGCAAGTCACAAATATACTTGGTGTGATTCGAACTATATTATATGACAATTATTGATGATCAACTAGTTTGTTCAAATGATTATTTGAAAGATTTGATCCCAAAGGCACAACCCACCTCAATATATGATAAGCCGATATACAAGGTTGAAATGCATCATCTCTAAGAATTATGTGATGTTTTAATCAGAGAGAGTAAAATACGCACTGTATTTTTTTTCCTTAATCAAAATCTTAATCCCATTGAATTTTTCTAGTAATGTTTGTAATGAGTCAGCCAACAATGTGTATTACTAGATATGTGTACTCTTTTCCTTCACCGAGATTTTTCCATTGAATTTTTCCTTGCTAGTACGGTTTTAGTATTAATATATCAAAACATCACTCAGTTTTGCATATTTATGTAGCAAAGCCATTAAACTTTCTTTTGTATCAATAAAATCGCTCAACTTTCTATTATAAATCACTAAATCAAATTTGACATGATAAAATAAATTATTTTTCTATGTCGTGTAATTAAAGATGCACTCCATAAATAAATAAAATAAAATAAAATCCATTTTTATGTTTAACCCACCCACCCACAAATTAAAATGGGTATCATCTCTGTTTATTCTCAAATATTTTTTATTCGATATCTGAATATTAATTTTTATTTATTTTAAATATAGAATCAACCATAATTGAATGATCTTTAATTCCAAATATAATTTATCGGAACTTCCTACTCTTTATTCAATTGGTCAACTCGACTTCTCCTCATTAGCAGTACTTTGATTCCACGTGACACCATCTTGCTTCAACTACATATCCAATAGAATTTACCTCATACACAAAGCAGAATAATGGACCTCAAAAACGTACAGTATATCTTTTATCAAACAACTCATTTTATGCCCAATTTTTAAACATCGATTTCATGATTTAATTCATATCACATGTCCCTGACCTCACTATAAATTCAATTGTCCCGATTTTTCAACAAACACTTGATATCATTTCCGAAAGGTGATTACCAGAAAGATATAAATTTACAATGACTTTCAGTCTTCAATATCTAAAGGAACTTCCTCCTCTATAGAACAAACATTGAAAAAATATTATTTATATTTTTGCAACAAAGTTGGTCGATTTGCTTTTGTAGAAAAAGACCTATTTTTAAAGGATTGGAACTGATGAATTTGTCGGCCTTCTTTAGTTTCCTAATTGAGTAAATCGCTAAATTGAACCCCAAAAGTTATTGTTTCACAAGCCTACAAAGTTGATCGATTGTGTATTAAAAATAAATAAAAAATAATATTAAAAATCAAATTAAAATATTTTTGAGAATATACAGAAACTCATTTTAATTTGTGGGTAAATAGGTTAGGTATAAATAATAATTTTTTAAATATTTTATTTATTTGTGAAATTCATATTTATATGGTATAAAAAATAATTTATTTTATTATATTAAATTATTTTATAATAATTTTAATTGAGTAAGTTTATTTAAAAAATACCTTAAATTAAATATTTTTATTGATATAAAAGAAAGTTGACTGATTTTACTATATAAATTTCTATCACAGAGTAATCTCTTTAGATATTAAGGGATCACTTGATAGGATGGATTAGAAAAAATAATACATGCATTAATCTTGTGTATTAATAATATCTTATTTTATATACTTTTTCAATCTATGTATAACTTATGCAAATATTAATTCTACGCTCTATTTGATACTATGTTATGCATAACTAATAAATGAAAAACTATAATATTAGTAGTGCAATAATTTTTAATATGTGCATTAATATGATTAAAGACACAATTATCAATTAAAATTTTTTCAACATCTTTTTTATTTTATTTGTAAAAAATATTTTTATAAATAAATATTTTATTTTAAAAATTATATAATACATAATATTTTTAATATATAAAATTAAATAATATATAAAAATAATCTCACATAGCTAATATCAATAGTACTAATATACTTTATTCAACTTTAACACTATTTTTATACGCTCTTCAAATAATCCCTGCCTATTTTAACGAGATACGCACTTTATTTTTTTTTTTTTCAATTATAGGACGAAAAAATCATGTATTTCTAGGCAATTCTGGAAGAGGAAAAGTGGAGAATTCGACACGAAGCATAGAGGAGAGTCCAGGAGTCACTAGAAGCTCTTGCCACGTCTAGAAAAGTTGACACGCCATCTAAAATGCATTACGTACAGTGCCCGCCTAGAAGTGACAAATTTTTA
The DNA here is from genome assembly GCA_035772735.1 of Datura wrightii. Lineage (NCBI taxonomy): Eukaryota > Viridiplantae > Streptophyta > Magnoliopsida > Solanales > Solanaceae > Datura > Datura wrightii. The sequence continues at coordinate 10,054,495 of JASDFA010000009.1, forward strand.
GTAGTAGTTACTTTTATATAATCTCCCCAATTTACACTCGAATTATTTTTCAAGGTAAAAGTTTAACGTTTAATCTCTTCTTGGCATATAGAGAAAAGCTCAAAGATGCAAACAAGATTGGCGATTTCTTCAGCTACAAAACTTCATCGACTCTTATTGGCACAACAATCTCACAAGTACCTTCCTTATAGGTCATTTTCCTCTTCTACCGGAGGTCGAACAGCTGATCCCGCCGTCCATTCTGGACCTCTTGAAGTAAGTAATTTATTTACCAAATTACTTTATATAAGCTTTATTGAATCTGGCAATCAAAACAGGTTAAATTGATAAATGGGTCATCATTTAATTCGCCTTAAAGTTTACTTTGGTCAATATTGCAAGTTTTAACTCAATCCACTGAACAAGACCGTGTCCAAAAAATGTGTAAGTTACAATATTTTCTTAAATTCTTAGCACAAGTTTATGCAACTTTACATGATTCTTTGATCTCCACAATTGACATTGTAAATTGAGGTTACACAACCTTGACCTATTTTGAACAAATAGTTTGCTTGTTCTTTCTCGATTTAATTGTTTGAATTAAGTTAACAAACCTGTTATAGCTCAATCCGCTCAACTTCAACGGGTCAGATGATTAGTTAATTTTGTCACATCTGAATTTTGTAGTGTCCAAAGTTCGTTTGAATGAATTTGGATTACTATGTTGTGTTTGCAGGGAGATGACTTAGAGGAATCAGTAAAGGTAGCAGAAAACGAAAGGAAACAACCCAATATGAAACAGGGTAAGGACAACAATGCATTTGTACCACCCAAATCACCAATCGGGTCATCTCACAAGATCGAGAGCACCGGCGTACACCAACCTATAGACCCTTTGACACAACAAAAGAGACAGAATTCTAACGTTAGCGCGACCAATAAAACATCATTAAAAGATGTCAGCTGTGCTGGATTGGATGGAACCCCATGGCCCGACGAAGGGAAAAACAGGGGAGAGCGATTTGAAGATGACCGAGAGTATTTTAAGCATCATAAGCCGTCTCCGTTGGCTGAAATGGAGATGGCTGATACGAGGAAGCCAATTACGAGGGCGACTGATGCGCCTGCCGATGCTGGCATTGCCTTTTACCCCGCCCCTGATGGCGGGGTAATGGTTTGGAGGCCGGAACAGTTGGACACGGCTGAAGAGGCTCTTCTGAGAGCTGTGGAGATATGGAAACAGAATGCTATTAGGGGTGATCCGGATTCGCCTCAAGGTAGGATTCTAAGAAAGCTTCGTGGCGAGAACTGGTGATCCCTCAAAGCTCAAGAGGATCTGGGGCACCTCCTGGGTTCCAGTCAAAACAAAGTAATGAAAGCAATGTGAAGTTCAGTTTTCTAGGTAAAGTTGGTCAAAATGTGCCTGATTTTTATTTTATCATGATGTTTTTGTGTGTAAAATGAGACCCATTTTTCATTGTGCTAACCTTTTCTAAATTAAAATAATGGAAATATCTACTTCTAACCTAAACAATAAGAAACACTCTGCAAAGATAGTGGCACACGTTGGTACATGTAAATCATCTCAAGTTCAGTAAGTTGCTCCATGAATCTACGAGAGGAGGTTAAAAAAGACAAGGCGAGTATGGATGCAATTATTGCTTCTTAAATTTGAAGAGATGAACAGACTGTTCTTGAAGGTAACAAAAGAGGAGAGATGAAAATCGGATGTAGGGAGTATATTGCTTTCTCTGGATATTAATTAGATGGAATCACATCATATACATCAAATTTCTATGTGTTTACCTCTCGGAAAGGTTTTCGAGATTCTCAATCGCTTTTTTAGTGGGGGAAAAATAGTGCGGGAAGGAGCAAGATTAAGCCGATCCAGCTATCAGAGATAATCGTGCCGCCTAGGATTTGAATACATGATGGGTAGATGAAGAAAGAAAAAAAGCGTTGTGTGTCTTCACGATTGTCATCTAAGTAAATAGATGGGGCAAATGAAAGAAAGAAAGGAAGTGTTTTTAAAGTCGTAAACCACATGAAAATTCAGTAGTCGAAAGTATCTTCTAGCTTACGCTTTGACCCGACTAGGAGTGCCGAGATTCTGGGCAGCGGAATCTTTTGCTTTATTGTCTGAATGAAGAGTCAATTCTGGGCAGCGGAATCTTTTGCTTTATTGTCTGAATGAAGAGTCATAGGTAGATCAATTTCTGCCTCAATAGCAGTTTTAGTAGCCTCTGAAATCGTTGTAGCCATACTTCTGTTTCTGCTTCAGTTGAACTTATAGATATAGTAGTTTGTTTTTTAACTTTTCAGGACACAAGTGATTCATAATTCTATACTCGAAGAGATAAGCTGCCCAGTCAAAATCATAATATACTGTTACATTTGTGACGGGTTGCTTGATAATAGTATATTTTTACCTGATTGGTTCTAAGAGCCATCTTCATATGCGAGACCTTCGCTGTTTTAAAAATTGGTTTAGAAGTTGTACTCTTAAGTGCAATATTTGGTGTTCTCATAATTAAATAGAGAGTTTCTTATGAACCTTTAATATGTAGATTGATTTGTTATAGGATCTTTTGAAAATGTTGTTGTTTGTGAGATATCATATTGTTTGAAAATCGGTTTGAAATTGGTGTTAATAAATATACTTGTTGGTTTAGCCGCAGATATTTCAGCTTTTGAGATTAACTTAAGCGTATACTTTCATAATTCCTTGGTAGGACCTGACAAATTTTATGCGCAAAAAGTACTTAAGCTCTTTAAGATCCTTAATTTTGAATGCCTTCTGGGGCGGTCAACTTGATGAGGGAGAGGAATGAGTGCAGTTCAATCTTGTGGTGTATTCTTACAAGTACTTAAGCTCTTTAAGATCCTTAATTTTGAATGCCTTCTGGGGCGGTCAACTTGATGAGGGAGAGGAATGAGTGCAGTTCAATCTTGTGGTGTATTCTTTTGTAGTGAGTAGGGCCTCTTTCACATGAAAATCATGAAAGTCAGTTGCTAAGAAAAAAGTAAAATCATAAATACTATCTGAAATAGTGAAGGGTGCTTGATAATATTTCATTCCTTGAAAGCCTGTGAATACTAGAGCCAGTGAAAAGGTAGCTATTTCATGGTAGCTACTAAAGCGTAAATTTAGATTTAGCTTCTTCAATTGGCTAGGGAGTTTTCTATGATTAATATGTTATCCACCTATATCAGTACTATATTTATTTCCTGCTTTGTTTTGTTTATAAATAGTGAGTAGTAATGCTGACTTTGAGTAAACTTTAGTTGTGATACCAATAGTAACAACAGAGTTAGGAAACGGGGACAACGCGGCGAGATCGCAGGCACAATAGTTTTTTTATAAAGGGGAATTGTTGAAGAGTTTTTCTATAAAGGGGAATTGGGCTTCAACATTTCGAGGTTTGCAACAAATCCAGCTTCAACATCTTGGAGGACGACTACCCAAGTTAGTCGAATAGTAAATTGCATCGTAGAAATAAAAGATTTTCCCTACAAAGTGGGTTGGATTCTATTAGACCAGGACAACTTGTCAGGCTCTACTTGATTCAAAATTTTTTTTACTCTACTACAAGTTTAGCTATTATAAATTAGGAAACTATTGTACTTGTAACAAAAAATTTTTTCTCTACTACAAGTTTAGCTATTATAAATTAGGAAACTATTGTATTTGTAACAAACTAACTTACCGATATTTTATAGTCTTATACTAATTTAAGGATCATCCATTTCATTCCCTTTGAAGAGAAGATAAGAGAGAATTTAGAAAGCACTTTATTATTGAACATAAAAAAGTTTACAAAATAATTTATGTTCCTCTATAATGTACAACTTAGCTTTCTTTATATAAAAGTTGGAAGACTACAACATAAACATGACATATTTATCTTTACAAGATAGACTCGGTACACTTATCTAGGCACACTTATTTACGTAGGCTAATAGAACAAACTTGGCAAACTCATCTATATAGCCTAATAAAACAAAAAATGTTGATACTTAATACAACAAACAACCTAATATGTATAATGAAAATTCATGTGACGGCATGTGATTGTGGGGTCGATTGTTGTCCTCTTTTGTAGGCATGTGAAGTAGGGCCATGACATGGGTAGTAACTTTTGGCGGATTATTTGAGGCGGTGAACTTTTAAAATCTCGGAGGTAGTATTTGAAGGTTTTGATGGTAAGTTTAAGCATCCTTCATTCGTATTTCATCGAAAGTCATGTTTCTTGTTGAAGGAACTCGTATTGTTCAAATTCTTCTTCAACGATCTTGTGAAGTAATATTTTCTACTGGATGTTTTTGACATGACATGTTCCATATTTTGACAGTGTTGTGATGGAATATTTAATGAAATATTTAATCTTATTCGGATGATACTTTGAATAATCTTATCTCTGATTTTCTCGTAGGGTGCTTGATATTCTTTGGCTCTGTGTGTGATGTTGTCCCAGTAAGGACGTTTATCAGTGTGGTTTTGTGGCATTCATTTGTTTGGTCATTACTTCTTTTGGAGCACATATTTTGTTGGAAGATAAATCTTGTGCTTCATAATATTCTTTTTTCAAGGATGAAATAGAGATCGAAAATTTTCAACAGGATGAGAGTTATGGCTCAGTATAGACTTTTCTGTGAATTATCTTTATCTACCGACGTAGCATAAACACTTTGCATCATATAAATTTTTAAATATTGAACTCAATATTTTCGGGCCCTGAAGCACAATAGAAATATCTTTAGAGCTGATTCAATTTTGTCAAAATTTTAAAATATATTGCACTTGAATTTTATAAGGATATAATACTGGTGACAAAAGTACCAGAAAAATCATAAGAGCTCCTGTGAAAAATCATTGACAAGTGGTATGAACACATGATAAAACAGATATTATGTGTTGACTCCATACGGCTTAAGGATGAATCTTCCATATTTTCTGAACACTTGAAGTGCATAGAAAGTTCGTCGTTCTATCAAAATGGATGAATCAAACAAGTATACTGATTGAAGAAGTCCAGTGGATGACTTGGCAGCTTCAATGAACTGGATCTGATGGGTGACAATCATGAAGATCTGGCCTAGTGGTTCCTTATTCTTCTTGGTTCGTTCTGAAAAAATCTTTTTGCAAATTCATATAATTTGAATAGTAAATTTGTCAGGATATTATCTTTCTATTCGGACGCTTAACTTGAAATTTGAAAAAGGGAGAACCATTGTGCCCATTTGATAATTTGACGATGTGGAAGTATTTTCGGACTTATCTGAATCATTTTCGAAAACGCTTTCATATCCATCTCTATCAGGAATTCAGTATGAATTAAAAAGAAATTGAATTTTGAATCATCCACTTGCAATATTCTTTGAATCGTCCACTCGCATATCTGCATATCTATCTACACCATCTTTTTTCTCTAGAAGAATTGTGCTTCAATATTCATTGCTGGCGTCAGTCTCCAATATTTTCTTTTCGTCTGATGAGATATGAAGAGTTTTCATTTGTTGGGATACTTGTTTTATTTTCTGCACTTCTTCACTTTGCTTCTTTCCCCAAATTAGGATATTTTTCTTGAGCATTTTCGTAAGTGGAGAAATGTATGTAGAGACTTCAGGAATAAAATCTGTAACATAATTTATCATACATAGGTATTGTTGGAGCTACTTTATGGTGAGATTGATGTCCGGAAAATTGAGTAGTTCCTAACAAATGTGTGGATTTGGACAGTATGCTCCATTATTAAAGTGCATTAGCAAGAAATCAACCTCTTTCTGCACAAGGACTATCTTTTTTGAGAGAGCAAGACTCCATTTGTCCTTACTCTTGTCTGCTCGACTTTTTTTGTTGACGTAGAAAGTTTCACATGTCCATTGAAAATCGAATGGTTAGATCAGTCTAAACTCCATAAGTTTCGCACACTACTTTTTTGCAAGCTGAAGGTGTTCTAAATTCACGCTAGAATGTCTTGCTTTAGTAGGGTTGACATTTTTTATTTTTTTAATAGAATTTTGATGAAAAACTCTTCATTCAGTCATAAAGGATTTTTGCATTTTTTTATAAACTCCTTGTGGGGTTCCGCATATGAATGCTTCACCAATTGTTATTCAATCTCCTGGATTTGCTCGTCCTCACTGATCTGGAATAGGTGTGACACTTCTGAGTATGGTTTGAATTGCTTTTTGAATGTTATTTCATAAGTTTAGATGTGGAGTCGATCCTTGAGTTATTTGTAGATGTCGAACTCAATTATGAGCTCTTTTCCTGGGACATTTGATTCGAACAATTTTCTCTGAACTTCAACCCTGCGAAGAACTCAATTATGATTGGATGCTTTGTGATGATTGTGGTCGTTAGGATCTCATTTGACGAAGTTTTTGAAATGAAAAACTCGTCGATCATCAGGAAGAGCGGTTGAATTCATCAACAATGATGCTGCTCCAGCATTTGTGAAGACAATAACTTGAATCGGCTTATCTCAATTTGGATGGATAAATATTCAATTGGACTTGGGGAATAATTATGAAGATGTTGATCTCTTCTTCAGCCTCTGAGATCTAATAATGGTCATGCTCATGTTCTTCATACATATTCATGGAGAAAAGCGTATCATCTGATGATTCATCTTCTAGGGAAAGAACTGATTCCTTGATATCTATATACTCTTCTATTTCGGCAAGAAGCTGGATAGATCTTTTAGCTTGAGTATTCTTTGCAAAATGTTTAATCTTATTGCAGATAAAGTTGTTGTCGTTCTTCTGGAATTTTCCTGGACCTTTTCTCCTAAAGTATTTGGTATGCCTAGTGAATTTGGATCTTCCGCCGGTAGTCTTTAACCATTTGAATATCTTGAATCTACTTCGTCTTTTAGGGGCATGGTAACAGCAATTAGACCCAGTGATTAGGTCTATTTTGCTGCAAACTTTATCAAAGGCTGAATTATTGTGCATGATCTGTTTTAGAACAGATTTTTTTGTGCAGATATCTTTTAGTGCAAGGAAAATTGCTTGCCTGATATAACCAATTTGAAAAATTATGATTAACGAAAATTTTTCCTCGACAATCGTATGGTTCATTCCGCTAACATCTTCGGTAAGGATGAGACAAAGGCTTACTTCAAACTAGCGTCTCTTCCTAGTTTGAAATATATTTTTTCCATCTTCTGAAAGTGAACATCAATTACATCTTTATCGAATGATACAAGAATTGTCTTCACAATTTCTTGTATTTGGTCAGTATCTCCACAAAAGATTTCATGTAGAATCCTGATGTTGAAAGCAAATTCTTGAAATGTGAGAAAAGTATTTTTATCATGTATCCCCAGTGAATTCTACTAGTCTCTAAGGATGACGGTGAATCTCGATGTGAATTTTGATAAGATTAGATACTTCTCTTATTCTGGTCAAGTTTTTTTTTGTCACTGTCCAGTTAAAGAAGTCCTGGATCATTTGGGGTCCTTTTGAAATCTTGGCATCATCGAGAGCGAAAGTGTGGAATTCAATTTCAACCAATTTTGGTGTTGGTTGTTTTGATCTCCATTCGAAATTGGATCATCTGTCATCCCATCCTGATTATCATCTACTTCAGAAACTTCTGATTTTCTTGGTTGGTTCATGTATATTGGTGGATTGTCTTCGTCGGAGGTATCTAGAGGTATCTAGTGAGAAATTCTCACTCGTCTCCGAATCTTCTTCAGTAGGATTACTATTAGTGTTCTCTTTAGTGTTGGATCCGAAACAACTTGATATGAGATCATCAAGTACTTTGGATCCGGCTCTTTCAAACTTTTTCCAACCTCCTTCTTTCTTTTGGACTTCTTTTATGCTGCGATAGTGTCTTTTCTTTCTCATACCCATTTTGCAATATCAAATTCAGGTTTATCTTTGGATTTGAGTAAAACACATAGGGTTATGTGGATTCGAAGGGAGAGTAGTATCGGAGCGGCCAAATTTAGGCGGTGAGTACGTTTGTGACGACATGGGAAAAAAAGAGGATATTGTAGAGTGGTTCTGGGATTATTGTGGCTCAAAAGGTTCATGTCTCAGGTGTTGTATTTGTTCTTTAGTTGCAACCATCTCTTTTTGTTGCTGTGAAAAAAAGTGAAAAAGTGAGGTGCCCGGTGGACAAATTTCATGTCACATGTTTGTCAGTTGCAATTTTAGGGCGTTGATAAGGTCGGGATGCTGAGAGGATGCCTGTTTCACCTTTTTCTCGATATTTTTCACCTTGCTCATCATTTTGATTTGTGTTTGAGCAACATTCTTGAGAAGTTTCAATATTGTTCAGCACTTTGTTGTGGCAGACTACATTCTCTGATTGCAAGTTGATTGTAATCTCTATGTCACTTGTTAGTGGCTTCTCTCGAATGGGTACCACAAGATTTTTCTTTTCAAAGAACTATCCTCAAGCGAGAAAATCCAGCCAGATTTTTGCCAAGATAGAAGAATATGTTGATATCAAGGACAATAATCTTGAATTAGTTCTTTCACTAAAAGATGAACCATCAAAGGATACTCTTTTCTCCATAAATGTGTATGAAGAACATGGGCATGCCCATTATCAGATCTGAGAGGTTGAGGTAGAGATTCGGAACATCATAAATATTTTTCAAGTCCAACTAAATGTTTGTCCATTCAAACGGGATACGCCGATTCAGGCTATTGCCTTCATGGATACAGGAGCAACATCATTGCTGATGAATCCAGCAGTTCTTCTTGATGATCAATGGGTTTCCCATTTCAAGATTTCAACGCTGCATCAAATGAAATCCTAACTACTACAATCATCCCAAAGAACCCAATTACAATTGAGTTCGTTGCAGGGTTAGAGTTCAGAACAAAGCTATTTGGATCAGATGTTCAAGAAAAAGATTTCAGTATTGGGTTCGATATCTACAAGTAACTTAAGGATCAACTCCATTTGGTGCTTATGAAATAACATTCAAGAAGCAATTTAGACCATATTTAGAAGTGTCACGCCTATTGTTGAGCACCAAGGACGAGCTGATCAAGGAGATCGAACAACAACCGGTGAACAAGGAGTTTATGAAAAAGTGCAAAAATTCTTTATGAATGAATACAGAGTTTTTCTCAAAATTCAGTTCAAGAAAAATAAAAACATCAATTCAATCAAAGCAAGTCACTCTGGCATGAATGCAAAACACCTTCAGTTTATGAAAAAGGAGTGTGTGGAACTTATGGAGGTTGGACTAATCAAATCATCCGATTCTCAATGGGCATGTGAAGCTTTCTATGTCAACAAAAGAGCCGAGCAAACAAGAGTAAGGACAAATGGAGTCATGCTCTCCGCAAAAAGAGTGGTCTTTGTGCAGAAGGGGATTGATTTCTTGGGGTCTATTCAGTAATGGAGCATACAATCCAGGTCCACATTTGTCAGGAACTATTCAAAACTCTTTCCAGAAGAGATAAGGCATTAGGCAATCTTTTGTCATTAATTGACTCTTATTTCCAAATTTTCGAACACCAATATCACCATAAAGCAGCTTCAATAATACCTAGGTGTGATAAATTATGTTAGAGATTTTGTCCCTGAAGTCTCTACATATATTTCTCAACTGAAGAAGATGCTCAAGAAAAATGTCTAATTCTGGGGTACGGATCAAGATGAAGCAGTTCAGAAAATAAAACAAGTGTCTTAACAGGTGAAAATTCTCCTTATCCCATCAAACAGAAAGAAGATATTATAGACTGATGCCATCAACGAATATTGGAACGCAGTTCTTCTAGAGGAAAAGAGGATCGTAGGAAAATATGCAAATATGCAAGGAAAATTAAAGGAAATTCTTGCTATGAAAAATGTAATTGAAAATTTTAATTTTTTTAAACACATTGAATTTTTTATCAAGATGGATATGAAAGGCATTCCTGAAGATGATTCAGATAAATAAAAAAATATTTTCACATCTGCAGATTCTCAGATGGGCACAGTGGTCTCCCCTTATAAATTTCAGGTTAAGCACCTGAAGGGGAAAGATAATATCCTAGAAGATTTTTTATCTAGACTAGATAAATCTGCAAAAAGATTTTTGCCAGAACGAACCAAGAAGAAGAAGGAATCATGAGGCTAGGTGTTCATAATTTTCAATCCACCAGGTTCTAGGTCATCAAAGCTGTCAAGTTATCCACCGGTCTTTTTCAGTCAGTATGTAGATCCGTTTGATCCATCTATTTTGGTAGAATAATGGATTTTGTATGAGCTTCAGGTGTTCAAGAAATGTGTAGGATCCATCTTTAAGCCGTATAGAGTCAACTCAGAATATCCGTTTTGTCAAGTGTTCATACCACTTGTCAATGATTTTTCATAGGAGTTATTATGATTTCTCTGGTACTTATGTCACTAATATTATATATCTTCAGATTTTGACAAAGATTGAATTAGATCTAAAGATATTTCTTCTGTGGTTGAGGCCACAAAAATATTGGGTTCAATATTTTAAAAATTCATACGATGGAAAGGTGTTCATGCTACATCGATAGATAAAGATAATTGACTGAAAAGTCCATGTTGAGCCAGAACTCTCATTTTGTTGGCAATTTTCGGTCTCTATTTTGTCATTGGAAGACGAATATTATGAAACACAAAGTTTATCTTCCAACAAAATAAATGCATTTAAAAAGAAATGTCACCGAAAGAATGGGCGCCATGGAACCACTGATAAACATCCTCATTGAGAAAAAGTCTGACAAGCAGCGAAGGAATTTCAAGTACCCTATGAGATCACCAGAGATGAGATCACTAAGGCCATCACTCAAATAAAATTAAATGTTTCATTAAATGTTTTATCACAATATTGTCAAAATATGGAGCATATCATAGCAAGGACATCCAGCAGAAAATATTCCTTCACAAGATCGTTGAAAAGGAGCTTGAAAAATACGAGTTTCTTTGATAGAAAATATGACTTTCGAGGGAATACAGATGAAGGATACTCAGACCCACTATCAGTACCTTCAAATGTTACCCCATTAGATAATGATTGATGACGTGTGCAAAATTTTTGAGGCTCACCGCCTGAGATAATCTGCCAAAAGTTACCACCCATATTACGATAAAATCGTTCCTCACTTCACATGCTTCCCAAAAGAGGAAAAAATCGATCCCACAATCAGATGCCACACATGATTTTTCGTTGTACATATTAGGTTGTTTGTTATATTAGGTATCGGTGTTTCTTGTTTCATTAGGCTATGTAGATGAGTGTACTAAGTTTATCTTGTTAGGCTACATAGATAAGTGTGCCTAGATAAGTATGCCGAGTCTATCTTGTAAAGATAGATGTGTTATGTTTATCTTGTAGTCTCCCATATCCTATATAAAGGAGGCTAGACTGTACATTACAGGATGCTAGATTGTACATTACAGGGGAGAAGAAATCGTTTTGTACACTTTTCTATGTACAATAATATGAGTGCTTTTTAAATACTTTCTTGTTCTTCTCTTCAAAATAAATGAAATAGCTGATCCTTAAAGTAGTATAGGGCTATGAAATATCGGGTAAGTTATCTTGTTACAAGTACAATAGTTTTTCGAGTTTTATATCAGTTAAATGTATAGCAGAGAGAGTTTTTTTGAGTTTCATAGCTTGATAAGCCGTCCAGGTGGATGTAGAAGTCAACCCATTTTGTAGGAAAAATCTTTTATTTCTATGACGAAATTTACTGTTCGATTAATTTGAAAAGCCGTCCTCCAAAATGTTAACGTTGAATTTGTGACAAGTCGTCCTTCGGAATGTTGAAGCCCAGTCCACTTTGGTAAGAAAACTGTTGTCCTTGAAATCTCGCCGCCTTGCTTGCCGTTTCCTCACCTTGTTGTTACTCTAGACCTTTCTTTAGACCTTAGAGAGATTTGGTTAGTCTACATACTTTCTCCCCTTGACTATTAAATTTTTGAGGTAGTCTCATGTAGATTTCATAATGTAAATTACCTTGGAGAAAGGCATTGTACATTCATTTGGTGTATGTGCAAGTTTCTGGATGAGGCTAAGGCAAGCACTGATCTTACAATGACCATTTTTAATACAGGAGAAAAGATCTTCTTATAATTTATTCTTTTCTTTTGACTATAGCCTTTAGCCACGAACTTAGCTTTATATCTCTTAATTTCTCCAAAAGATTTATATTTTATTTTATATATTCATTTGCAGCCAATAGTTGACATATCTGGTGGCAAATTCACTACTTCTCAGGTATAGTTATCCTTTAAGGTTTGTACCTCAGCTTTCATAGCTTCCATCCACTTAGGATCCTTTACAACATTATTATAAGAAGTTGGTTCAGTAAATGAGGATACAGATGCAACATAGGCCTAGTATGGAATTAAGTGTAGCTGATGTAGTTACATGGAGGATATGACACATCTTTGTGAATATTTAATGAGACAAAATCTTTCATTCATATAGGATATGTGTGCCTCTAATGGATCTTCTCTATGGTTGAACCTTGTCAACTTGTGTTGAATGATCAATAGGTAGAGCAGGTTCCACCATTTGGTAAACATGGTCAGGTGCACATTTGTATGTAAACTTGTTGAGGTTCCACTAGTATTTAAATTATACATATCACTGTTATATTGATGATTTTGACTTGAAGTAACATCATTAGGTTGGTACCTTTTGCTTGTCCTTCCTCCAGATACAGGAAGTTGCTTAAGTTGAAATTGATCTGTATGATAGCTCTCATGTAGAGTAGTTGAATTTGTCAGTGTGTCTAGGAAGATTGGTGATTTTTCTTTGTATAACTTTGAGAAAAAAACATAATTTTTCTTAAATACTACATTCCTACTAACAAAAAATCTTTCATGATTATATCATATAGTAAATAGCCTTTGCACACTTTTTGAGTATTCCATCAACACTGCAGTTTTTCTTCTTCGTTGCATATTATCATTTTCTTTTAAATTCTTTGCAAAACACAGGCAGCCTATAACTCTTAGATGAATCAGTGATGGATTTCTTTTGTACAATCTTTCATAAGGTGTCAAGAGATAGGAGAGCACCCCTTCTCCCGAAGTTACGGGGTCATTTTGTCGAGTTCCTTCGACATGGTTCTCTCAAGCGCCCTAGTATACTCTACTTGTTCACCTGTGTCGGTTTGAGGTACGGTCAGTTCACGGGGAGGATCGCCCTCCCAATTCGAAGTTTTTTTCTGGAAGTTTCAACCTTGTTGACTATGACAACAATCGCGACTATAAACAGACTCGTGACTATGGCAGGGCGGTACGCTCTGCTCTCATTGAGAGTACTGCTGGAAGTCTATTGATTAAATATGTTGCACCAAGAACATATAACCCCCAGAATTTGATAGGAATCTTTCCTTGAAACCTTATGGTCCTTTTTACCATATCAGATGTCTATGTTTTCTTTCATTCACTCCATTTTGCTCCATTTTGCTGAGGAATATAAGGACATATTTTCTAATGTATAATTCGTTAACATTTAAACATAGACTCACATGCTGAGTTCACAAATTCTGTGCTATTGTCTGATCTAATAGCTCTCACTATTTTGTCAAATCGAGTTCTTACAAACATTATAAATTGTTGAATAGAAACACGTATCATATTTCTATTTTAACAAGAAGATACAACTCATTCTGCTAAAATCATCACAATAGTAAGAAAGTATTTATTTTTATAAAAAATAATAGTCTAATAGGGACCCCAAAGGTCTAAATGTAGCAAAACAAACATTCTTTACTCTTGATATAGCTAGTAGGAAACTTTAGTCTGGTTTACTTAGCTTTAGGAAAGACAGTACATTTATTTATGTGATCAGTAATGTGCTTTAAACACTCTGATATCAACTCCTTTTAAGACTACAAAAGACACATGTCCTAGTCTTTGATGTCAAAGTTCTACACTTGTTCTGTCTGCACTTTTTTCTGAAGCACACTCTTTCACAACACGAGTTTTCAGTTTTCTCTGTCTCCACACAAGTCAACCTCTGTAGTAATAGGTATAAACCTCCTTGATATTTACCAATATCCCTCATCGTGCCACTGTGAAGTTATTGAAACACACGAAAATGTGGGGAAAATGTGACTTAGCAGCCCAACTGTAACACCTCGGATAATTTGGGTGATAAAATCATTCTTTCGAGGTAGGACTAAGAGTACATAATCGGCTAAGAAGGAAGTGTTATGATTTATTTGAGTCACTCTATGGTCGTATTTAATATTGGACATCGATCAAGTTGTAGAATAAAATTCGAAAAAGGTTATCGCAGAATTTTCTTCTTGAGATTCTTTGAAATTTAGGTCAAATGTCTCGAGGATTTTCTCCCAATCTATATGGATTTAGGAGGTGTGAGACCTATCAAATTAAATATCTATGAGTCTGATTTTCAGTGCATCAAATTGTTTGTCAATACGACTTCGTAGTAGAGAGATATTTGCGTTTTCGCGAGACCGCGCAAGCAAGCACCTCACAAGGGTCTAAGGCGGTGGAGGATTATTTAATCCCCTTTGATCGGCTGTTGGTCATCAAAAATTCATTTTACAGCCTATATTTCTTATGAAACCTCTATCAAGTTCTCTCCATGGTTTTCTTTAGATTTTGGAGCTAGAATCCATGGCTTAACATGATTTTGGTGTCGGGAATCGCGTGTATTTCATGATTTGATATTTTTTTCGGGTTGTTGGTGACTGTTTCGTGGTGAAGCTGTTGGTAAGCCTTCTTTATTTGTTTTCCTTAGTTTTTAAGGTTGTTTATAGGTGTGTTAACGCCAGTAGGTTGTTGTCTCGGAGTTTCTACTGTCGAATTCTTATGAATTTTATCGGGTAAGTTTCGTTTGTCTTGTTTTGTTGTTGAGTTGTGTTGGCTGCATTTTGGAAGAATTTTGGACTGCCTTTAGGCAGTAGGTTCATGGTGTTGAAGGCTCAAGTTCGGCTAGGCTTGAAGCTAAGTTATGTTAGGCTTGTCCCTTCCTTTGTTGGCATGAATTCCATAGCCGTTGTTGTCCGTGTTGACGTGTGTGTTGGCTGTTTGTGATGGCTTGTGTTTTGCTATTATTTGTCACACCCCAACTCGAGGAAGCATGACTGGCACCTGGTGCCACCCCTGATATGAGCATACATGACGCCCAAATATAAAACAAAGGCCAGAATTGATGAGACTTAGCATAAAAGAACTTACTGACAGTAGTAACTACTATGAGCCGCTAAAGAGTTTAACAAGTTTATACTTATCGAGACAGAGCCCCGACCTATCCAATATGTACACAAAATCATAAAATGGTATCTCCGAACAATCTGGGGTTGACCACACCTATCTGGAACTCAACTCAACCTCGGGAACCTCAATCAACCTAACGGTTAGAACCTATAGGCATGAATGTAGCGCCCGACTAGGTCATCAGTACCCAATGTACCGAATATGAGAGGCGACTATAAGACAAGAGTTTAGAGATAATTGACAACTGACAGAACACAGAGTGACAACCTCAAAAAATATAACCTAGAAACCCACATACCTGGGACATATACGAAGCTCCAAACAACAATATAACACCACCAATCAATACAAAGATAACACAAGTGAAATATATCATCAATCAGGCACTATCGGACCATCTCTCAGCTGTATAATTAGAAAGATCAATCCATCTGGGAGAACCAACGCAATCGCAGGAAGGCCCAGACATGTCATACCACTCTCGAATCATGTCTTGATTTGACACTACGGAGGACATCATCCTCAACTCCGTAGGTCGATCAGCCCTTGGGCTCAACCCCTCGGCCGGAAATACTCTCGTGCATTGGGTATCCACAAACCCCAAGGCCTCAATTAAAACATACAACCATAATCACAAACATTCATAAACAATTTTCACAAGGACCATAAACAGCCCCTAATCGACTCACGATGGCGTCAAGCGACACAAACTAATTCTAAGGGTTGCTCGAGTCGACGGTGTGCCCACTGGCACACAAGTCTAACCCAAACTTGTGACAACATTAACCCACAAAACTATACAACCATTATCTCAACCAAGGTTACACCTATCATGAATTCAAGGCTTCATGAGACAGCCCACACGCATGACAATAACACTAACACAAGTCTACGAAATCATGCCGAAAAAGGGAACAAACGGCCTACACATACCTTGGACGTCGATGAACCCAATCTAGTTGAACCCCCACTCCCAAAGTACACCATGATACTGCCTAAAAGTAACAAAAAAACCACCAACACATTGCTGCTAGAAGATCCAACAAGAGAAACAACACAAAAGAAAGTTTACCGACTAGTTCTTCATGAATTCGGCAGTCGGAAATCTAAAATAACATTATACCAAGATCAACAACTACTTAAGCATCCTTAGAATACTAAGAACCAACAAAGAACAAAAACTTACCAAATAGAAACACGAAGTAGCCACCAAATTGCCGAAAATATAATTCGACGACGTGGTCTACTCGAAGAATCAAAGAATCCAAACCCCCGACATCAAAATCACTTGGACTTATGACTTCTAGCTCCAAAATCCAAATAAAACCATGGATAGGACTTGATAAAGGTTTCATACGAAATATGTTGTTGGAAAATGAATTTTGATGACCAACAACCGATCAAAGGGGATTAAATAATCCTCCACCGTCTTACTTATTTTTTATGCGAGTCGCACTAAAACGTGAATATCTCTCTATTCCGAAGTCGGATTGATGAATGATTTAATGTGTTGGGAAATCGACTCATAGACCTTTGACCTGAATTTCAAAAATCTCAAGAAGGAAATTTTGCGATAATTTTTGTCGAATTTCATTTTACAATTTTATCGACCTTCAATCTTAAATACGATCATAGAGTGACTCAAATACCTCATAAAACTTTCTTCATAGCCTATTAAGTACTCATAGTCTTATCTCAAAGTACAAATTTATTGTTTAATCTGTATAGGGTGTTACATTATTAAACTCTTGTTCTGCTATTTATATGGTGATAATGGTGTATTTAGGGTGATGGTTTGGTTGGTGGCTCGGCCTTGAGTGCGGAAAATCGTAGTCATAGCAAATTATAAGGCTTGTGTCGAGAGGCCGTGTGTGAGGCGTGTGGTTCTTATAGCAAGTTGTGGGATGTTTGAGTGAATAAGATTAGGTGATTATTTTGGTAAGTGAATGAGGGATTATAGTGGTTAAGGTTATTGGCTGCAATGATCTTTTGTTATATTTGAATCAGCGATCGTGCTGGCACGTGACAACCGTGGGGACACGTGAGCTGGTTTGGTCGTGACCCTTGATGTTAGTGGTGAGTAGAGTGACTTGTGGGCCGTTTGACCATATATTATTATTGTTGTTAATTGTGTGTGTGTGTTGTGTTTGAGGCCTTGTGGCTTATGGATACCCAATGCAAGAGAGCTGTTCCGGCTAGGGCCAAGCCCGAGGTACCTTGTGGCTTGTGGATACCTGACGCACGAGAGTGTTTTCAGCTAAGGGGTTGATCCCAAGGAGTGAAATAACCTACGGGGTTGAGAATGATGTCCTCCGTAGTGTCGAGTTGAGACATGATTCGAGAGTGGTCTGATATTTTTGAGCCTTCCTGGGATTGCGATTGGTTCTCCCAGATGGAGTCCGCTAATTGTGTGCAGCCGAGAGAGTGTGCGGCAGTGCCTGATTAATGATGTTGATTAACTGGTGTTTACTTGTGATTTGTTTGGCATTATATTGTGGTTGTTACTTGTGTTATTTGTTATCTAATAGCAGTGGATGCTAGATGTTGGCTGGTGTTAGCTGAGGCCATTGAGAGGTCTAGAGGCGATGACAGGTGAGCTGGGTCAGTTAGGTGTCGTTGTATTGTTATTTACTTTTTGGACTTGTCGGGCTTATGGGGGCCAGGTAGGATCTGTTTGTATGTTTGCTTGTACTTCCCAGGCTTATGGGGGCCAGGTAGGTTTTATGTATTTACTTAAGTTCAGTTCTCCTTTTATGATATTTGATATATCTATTCATCTCTAATCTATGTCTTCCAGTTGTTTCTGCCTTTCATGCTTGGTACATTATTGTACTAACGCCTTAGTCGGGTCGCTGCATTCATGCTTGTAGGTGATGGCGGGCTGTTAGATCGAGTTCTTGGGTATTGATGGAGTTTCAGCTGAGTTGGTGTGCTCCAGGTCTTTTGGAGTCATCAGGTGTTTGAATTAAGGGTAGTTCGGGGCCCTGTCCCGATCATTTGATTACTAATGTATTCATAGAGGCTCATAGACATTGCTGTGGTTTTAGTATGTTGTTATAGGCCAGGTGGCCCATGCTGTATAGTTGTTTTTCATTCTGTGGTCTTGATGGCATATCATTTTTTTTTGTTGGTCAGGTGAGCCAGCTTTCTCTATATTCTATCATTTTATTCTGATTTTATAGTTGTGAAACCTTATCGGTTCTTGTCTTTATTTTATTTTTGGGGCGTCGGATATGCTCATATCAGGGGTGGCACCAGGTGCCAGTCATGCCTCACGGGGTTTGGGGTGTGACGGACTTGGTATTAGAGCAGTTCGTCCTAGGGATTCTATGAGCCATGTCTAATAGAGTCTTGTTTATGTGTGCATTGCGCGGTGTACATATAAACAAGAGGCTACAGGACATTTAGGATTGTTACCCTCTTTCTGATAGAAATCATGCGAGAAGTCAGATGTCTTAGGAGTCGGGTCTAGACTCATATTTGCTGGCTTGTGCAGGATGCTTATAACTTGATGGATTATAGCTGGCCAGAGGCTAGATATGGCGACATGTAAGATTCTTATTTTTGATTATGGTTAGAGTGGTGTCGCGCCTGAGCATGGTGAAAAGTTTTGTTGTTTGGAGTTGTTAGTGGTAGGCTTTTCATTTGAGTCTATGTTGTGCAGTGTCGTGCTGTGTCGGTCCATGAGTTGGGGTTGTGCATGTCGTCCAACATTCGAGGACAAATGTTCCTAAGAGGGGAAGGATGTAACACCCCGGATAATTTGAGCGATAAGATTGTGTTTTTGAGGTAGGACTAAATAGGCTAAGAAGGAAGTTTTATGAGTTATTTAAGTTACTCTATGATCGTATTTAAGATTGGACATCGATCATGTTGTAGAACAAAATTCGAAAAAAGTTATCGCAGAATTTTTTTTCTTGAGATTTTTTGAACTTTAGGTCAAATGTATCGAGGCTTTTCTCCCAATAAATAAGGATTTAGGAGGTGTGCGACCTATCAAATTAAAGATCTATGAGTATAGTTTTCAGCTCATCAAACCATTTGTCAATACGACTTCATAGTAGAGTGATATTCGTATTTTCGCGAGACCGCGCAGGTAGACACCTCACAAGGGTCTAAGGCGGTGTAGGATTATTTAATCCCCTTTGGTCAGTTGTTGGTAATAAAAAATCATTTTTCAGCTTATATTTCTTATGAAACCTCTCTCAAGTTATCTCCATGGTTTCCTTTGGGTTTTGGGGCTAGAATCCATGGCTTAACATGATTTTGGCGTCAGAAAGTCAAAAATCGCGTGTAGTCCATGGTTTGGTATTTTTTTCAGGCTGTTGGTGGCTGTTTCATCGTGAAGCTGTTGGTAATACTTCTTTATTTTGTTCTCCTTAGTTTATAAGGTTGTTTATAGGTTTGTTAACGCTGGTAAGTGGTTGTCTTAGAGTTTCTACCGTCGAATTCTTATGAATTTTATCGGGTAGGTTTCGGTTGTCTTGTTTTGTTGTTGAGTTGTGTTGGCTGCGTTTTGGCAGAATTTTGGACTGCCTTTAGGCAGTAAGTTCATTGTGTTGAAGGCTCAAGTTCGGCTAGGCTTGAAGCTAAGGGATGTTAGGCTTGTCCTTTCCTTTGTCGGCATGAATTTCATAGCAGTTGTCGTCCTTGTTGATGTGTGTGTTGGCTGTTTGTGATGGATTGTGTTTTGCTATTATTGAACTCTTGTTATACTCTTTATATGGTGATAATGGTTTGTTTAAGGTGCTTGTTTAGTTGGTGGCTTGGGCTTTAGTGTGGAGAATTGTAGTCATAGCAAATTGTTAGGCTCGTCTCGAGAGGCCCTGTGTGAGGCGTGTGGTTCTTGTAGCAAGTTGTGGGATGTTTGAGTGAATAAGATTAGGTGATTATTTTGGAAAGTGAATGAGGGATTAGAGGGGTTAAGGTCGATGGCTGCTATGATCTTTTGTTATATTTGAATCGGCGATCGTGTCGATGGCATATGACGGTCGTGGGGATAATTTTACATATTTCTGTCAAATTCTTCTATTATTAAGTACGGCTGGTACCATTGGACAGATTTGGACATGTCCCTTGATGTTAGTGGTAAGTAGAGTGACATGTGGGTTGTTTGTAAATCTTGAGGATAAACTGGTTAGGATGGTGGTCCTTAGCTTGGTTAGTGGCTCGTCGGTGGACGGCTAGACGTGAAAGAATAGTATTGTGTTGTAACAGTTGGGTTATTGGGTTCGAGAGCCGATTATGGGCTATTTGAGCATGTATTATTATTGTTTTTGTTTTTGTGTGTGTTATGTTTGAGGCTTTGTGGCTTATGGATACCCGATGCATGAGAGTTATTTTAGCTAGGGGTCGAGCTCGAGGTGCCTTGTGGCTTGTGGATACCCGACACACAAGAGTGTTTCCAGCTGAGGGGTTGAGCCAAGGAGTGATATGACCTACGGGGTTGAGGATGATGTCCTCTGTAGTGTCGAGTTGAGACATAATTTGAGAGTGGTCTGACATGTCTGAGCCTTCCTGGGATTGCAATTTTGTTCTCTCAAATGGATTGAGCTTCGCTAATTGTGCGCAGCTGAGAGAGAGTCCGGCAGTGTTTGATTGATGATGTTCACTGACTGGTGTTTACTTTTGATATGTTTGGCATTATATTGTAATTTCTGCTCGTGTTATATGTTATCTGATAACAGTGGATGCTAGATGTTGGCTGGTGTTAGCTAAGGCCATTGAGAGGTCTAGAGGCGATGGCAGGTGAGCTGGGTCAGCTAGGTGTCGTTGTATTGTTATTTACTTTTTGAACTTGCCGGGCTTATGGGGGTCAAGTAGGTTCTATTTGTATGTTTACTTGTACTTGCTAGGATTATGGGGGCCAGGTAGATTCTATGTGTTTACTTATGTTGAGTTCTCCTTCTGTGATATTTGAAATATCTGTTGATCTCTAATTAATATCTTCCAGTTGTTTCCGCCTTTCATGCTCGGTACACTGTACTGACGCGCTAGTTAGGGCGCTGCATTCATGCCTGAAGGTGATGGTGGGCTGTTAGATCAGGTTCTTGGTTGCTGAGTGGAGTTCCAGCTGAGTTGGTGCGCTCTAGGCCTTTTGGAGTCGCCAGATGTTTGAGTTAAGGGTAGTTCAGGGCCTTGTCATGATCATTTGATTACTAATGTATTCATAGAAGCTCATAGATGTTGTTGTGGTTTTAGTATGTTGTTATAGGCTAGGTGAGCCATGTTGTATAGTTGTTTTTCGTTCTATGGCCTTAACGACATATGGTATTTTTTTTTGGTTGGTCAGGTGAGCCAGCTTTCGCTATAGTCTATCGTCTTATTATGATTTTATAGTTGTTATGTTGTCGAACCTCATCGGTTCTGGCCTTTGTTTTATTTTTAGGCATCGTATATGCTCATATCAGGGGTGGTACTAGGTGCCAGTCACGCCTCCCTGGGTTTGGGGTGTGACAACTGCATACAACGACTCGTGGTTTGATACCACGAGTCGTTCCATGGCCCGCCCTGCAACCTTTTTCCCAATTTTTGCAGTTTTCAACTTTCAACCTCCCGAGTTTATTCTTACGCACTCCCGGGATATTACAATATCTCCCCCTTGGGAATATCCGTCCTCGAATATAGGAAACAAACAAAAAACAGAAGCATGCAATTATCATACGCAAATATTGATCATTTAAATCTAAACCTTACGGAATGACTATCTCCGATTCATAACACATAGATAAACCGATCTCATGCTTCACATACACACTCATACACATAAAAGAAACTTGAAAACATGAACTAAACATGAAAACTAAATTGGATCATAGAGTAGAACTGATACCTCAAGTCGGAAGCGAGTTGGTAGAGAATAGATGTGAGTATTTAGCCATCATATCTTCTTCGGCTTCCCACGTATCTCCCTTAACATGATAATTTCTCCATAAAACTTTAACTGAGGCTACTTCCTTATTCCTTAGCTTAGGACTTGGAGATCTAATATTTTCATGGGTACTTCTTCATAACTGAGGTTGTCTTTTACACCAACGCTGTCCACCGGGACTATTAAGACTGGATCACCCAAACACTTTTTAAAAAGTGACACATGAAATACAGGATGAACTGAAAATAACTCCGAGGGCAAGTCCAACTCATACGCCACCTTACCAACTATCTTCACAACCCGGTAGGGGTCAACATAGCGGGGACTGAGCTTCCCTTTCTTTCCGAACCGCATAACTCCCTTCATGGGAGATACCTTTAGAAATACCCAATCGTCCACCTCAAACTCTAAATCTCTCCTTCTCAAATCGGCATATGATTTTTGACGACTCTGAGTTGTTTTCAACCGGTCCCTTATCAACTGAACCTTCACCATCAGCTCGTGAACCGAATCTGGCCCTATCATAGCTGCTTCACGCACCTCAAATCATTCGATGGGAGATCTACATCTCCACCTGCAAAAGAGCCTCGAACGGTGCCATTTGGATATTGGAGCGATAGCAAGGAAACTCGATTAAGGGAAAATGATCATCCCAACTACCTTTAAAATTCATTACACGTGCCCTCAACATATCCTCAAGAGTCTGGATTGTTCGTTCGGCTTGGCCATCCATTTGCGGGTGAAAGGCTGTGCTGAGCTCTACTTGAGTCCCAAGTCCCTTCTAAAAAGACCGCCAAAACTGGGAGGTAAACTGAGTGTCTCCATCTGAAATAATGGACAAGGGCATTCCATGAAGTTGAACCAACTCCCGAATATACAACTTGGCGTAATCACCTGCTGAATCTGTGGTCTTGACTGGTAGGAAGTGTGCAGCCTTTGTTAACCTGTCTACCACCATCCAAATGGAATCATAGTGTCGTCGAGTATGAGGTAGGCCTGTAATGAAGTCCATGTTAATCTCTTCCCACTTCCAGGTGGGAATGCTAATACCCTGAAGTACTCCTCCCCGCCTTTGATGCTCAACTTTCACTTGTTGACAATTTGGACATTTGGCTACGAACTCTGTAATATCCTTCTTCATACTATCTCACCGATAAATTTCTTGCAAGTCCCGATACAACTTCGTGGATTCCGGATGAATAGAATATCTAGTACCATGTCCCTCATGCAATATCCAAATTCTCAATTCATCAACGTCTGGGACACGTTGGCGACCCTGATATCGTAGCACACCATCTCCCCCTTAGGAGAAAACCTCCACCTTTTGACTCTGCACTGCTTCCTTCAGCTTCCTCAAGATTGGATCCTCATCTTGTTTAGATTTTACATCAACCACCAAGGACGATTCTGACCAATTCTGCACAACAACGCCGCCATAGGTCGAGTCGATCAATCTAACCCCCAACCTTGCAAGTTGGTGGACATCTCTCACCAACTCATTCTTTCCCTTATGCACATGGGACACACTCTCCATAGAGAGCCTACTAAGTGCATCCGCAACCACATTAGCCTTACGTGGATGGTAAAGAACACTCATGTCATAGTCCTTTAATAACTCTAACCACCTCCTTGGCCGAAGATTGGATCTTTCTGTGTGAACACATATTGCAAGCTCTTGTGATCCGTGAATACATCCACGTGAACCCCATAAAAGTAATGCGCGATATCTTCAATGCAAACACCACCGTGGCTAATTCAAGATCATGGGTCGGGTAATTCTTTTCATGAACTTTCAATTGTTTCGAGGCATAGGCTATCACTTTCCCATGCTGCATCAACACACACCCGAGTCCGACTCGCGAAGCATCAAAATACACCACAAAACCATCGATACCCTCAGGTAGGTTTAACACTGGTGCTGAAGTGAGTCGGGTCTTCAACTTTTGAAAACTTTTCTCACAAGCCTCCGACCATTGGAACTTTATCTTTTTCTGAGACAACCTGGTTAATGGGGCTGAAATTGATGAAAAGCCCTCAATAAATTTTCGGTAGTAGCCTGCTAGGCCTAAGAAACTCTAAATTTCTGAAGGATCACCGATCTAGATCAATTCTTCACCACTTTGATTTTCTGAGAATCCACCCTTATGCCCTCACTCGACACCACATGGCGTCTAGCCAAAATTCACACTTGCTAAACTTTGCATACAATTGACAATCCTTGAGGGTCTGAAGCACTACTCTCAAATGAGCGGCATCTCCTCCTCGTTCCGGGAGTAATAAGGATGTCATCAATGAACACAACCGCGAACATGTCCAGATATCACTTGAACACCCTTTTCATCAGGTCTATAAAAGCTGCAGGAGCATTGGTTAGTCCAAATAACATAACTACAAACTCATAATGGCCATACCGGGTCCTGAAGGTTGTCTTTGGGATATCACTCTCCCAGACTCTGAGCTGATGATACCCACACCTGAGATCTATCTTCGAGAAACACCTGGCACCCTGGAGCTGGTCAAATAAATCATCAATCCCGGGCAAGGGGTACGTGTTCTTGACAGTGACATTATTAAACTGTCGATGATCAATACACATTCGAAAGGTCCATCCTTCTTCAAACAAAGAGAACCGGTGCACCCCATGGAGACTTGCTCGGTCTAATGAAACCCTTATCTAACAAGTCCTTCAACTATTCTTTTAACTCTTTTAGCTCGACTGAAGCCATCCTGTAAGGAGGAATGGACATAGGCTGCGTATTGTGAAATAGATCAATACCAAAATAAATTTCCCTTTTTGGAGAGACACTTGGCAAATTATCGGGGAAAACCTCCGGATACTCATACACCACTGGGACTGACTGTATAGTTGGGGTCTCGAACTCTACATCCTTAATCCTAACTAGGTGGTACATGCAACCCTTAGAGATCATTTTTTTGGCCTTAAGGTATGAAATAAATCGACCGACTGGTACCGCAGAATTATCCTTCCATTCTAAAATTGGCTCACCCAAAATCGGAATTCCACTACACTGGTCCTACAATTAAACAAAGCATAACATGCAAACAACCAATCCATACCCAAGATGATATCAAAGTCCGCCATGACCAACTCTACTAGGTCTACAGAGGTAACCTTATGCAACACTATAATGGGGCAGCCTCTATACACCCGCCTAGCTACCACTGATTCACCGATGGTGGTAGATATGGAGAATAGTTCTAATTGAATTTCAAGACTAACTCCAAAAGTACTAGCAATATAAGGGGTCACAAAAAACAAAGTAGTTCTTGGGTCTAACAAGGCATAAGCATCAATATAGAAGACTTGCAACATACCCGTGACCACAACTGGCGAAGCCTCCTGCTCCTGGCGAGGCACTAACACATAAAACCTGTTTTGGTGTTGACTGCCTGCTAAACCAGTGGAAGCACCCTGTTGTGGGGGTCGTGTTGCTGGAGTGGTAGAACTGGTTGCAGGGCAATATCTAATCTCGTGTCCAGGTTTGCCACACTCAAAACAAACATCCGCACCAATCAGGCACCTCCTGGGATGATTTTTGCCGCATCTCGCATAAGTTGGGAAAGTGCGCTCCACCTGCATGCTACCATGATCCCTCGAGCCTGTAGCCCTGCTCCTCTGGTCTCCCCTAAACCTCGATGGCGTGCTGGCCAATGATGGAGCTGGAGCAATGGACCTGTGCTGGGACTGTTGACGTGGTCCACCCCCTAACCTGGCTTGAACCCCGTAGCTATCGGTCTTGGCCCTCTTGGCCTCTCTCTGCCTCCTATAGACCGACTTCATCTGCTGCGCATGCAATTCAATACAGGGAAATTCAATGTCCCGATGAAGCATGGCGATCCGACAATCCTTGTACAAGTAATCTGTTACTCCATGCACAAAGCGGCTTACCCAAGCCCGCTGATCCGCCACCGACTCCGGAGCATATTTAGATAATTGGGTGAACTCCAATGCATACTCCTGGACAGACATGCTACCTTGCTTCAGATTAACAAACTCGGTTGCCTTGAGCTCCCTCATCTCCCGAGGGAAGAAATGATCCATGAATGCAGTGTGAAACTCATCCCAAACTATTGGGCCTGCACCCGCCGCCCGGGCATCTCTCCATTGCTTAAACCATATATGTGCTACCCCCTTTAGCTGGTAGGAGGTCAAGTCAACGCATTCCCCATTGTTCACCCCCATAATCTGAGTGATTTTCAGAATCTCCTCTATAAAATCGTGTGGATCCTCATCCATCTTTGATCCCGTGAACTCCGGAGGGCTCATCCTCAAGAAATTTCTCACCCTAGTTGCCGCTGCATTCCCATTCTGAGGGAAATGCGCCACCGTCTGATTCTGGAACTGGGCAGTCATGGCCTGTGCCAGCATCTGAATCGTCTCCCTAAACTCAACATGGGAAGCTAGCTCTGGTACGTGCTCCTCATGAATGGGTGGAGCTGGATGATGCTCACCATCATGGGCACCCGCATGATCATTACCATTTCCATTTCTCCTAGAGTTTACTCGAAGTGGAGGCATGATTCTACAAACGTGAATAGCACGAATTAGAGGAATAAAGGACGTTCATCGCATGACATAAATCATGAAAAAGGGAACATTTCCTAAACGTCTAGTAGCCTCTTTGTCATAAGTGTGGCGCGCTTCACACTCATGAAAAAGACCTCTACTTAACGCAACCTTCAGACTCCCTAGGACACTTCAAAACCTATGGCTCTTATATTAAGTTTGTCACGATTCAAATGTACACCCAGATTGTAGACACGAGACAAGGAGCCCCGAGAGACCCCAAGTCGACCCATGGCATGAGCATACATCTAATTCAATCACATGAGAGAAATACTTAACATAGAGAACATAATCATAACATAGCACAATGGAAAAATAGTACAGTACTTATACAATACGGTGGAATACAACTATTAGTCTGATAAACCTCTAAACATGAAAGGCGGATTGATGGGATAACTCCCCAACTAATCCAACATCCAGAAACTGAAGGAATAATATAGAGTGTGAACATGTAGTCCTCGGAACATGAGGACTCACCAAGTGCGCTGAGAGCAAGTTCGATTCTATCTACAGGTGAGGATGAGCATGAGAACTGGGACCTGTATCATGAGACGATACCGCATAGAAAGTACGCAGTCAATACGTGGAATGTACTGGGTATGCAAGGTAATTAAAGTGGACATTTAAAAAATGTATGAAACTCATAAATGATCATAAGAATAGGACATCATGCTCGTATCATAAATCGTTATAACATATCATACGGCTCAAGGTTTTCAAAACATTCGAAACATAAACATAGTCATACCCATGATAGAAGAGCTTTGCTTAACATAATTCGAGCCAAAATACATAACCATAACATCGAAAAATATGAGAAACAGTGGGAGATACTCTTAACCGACATACCCCATATGAGCACACATGAAGCCCGACTTGTAATCTTAGTCGGGATGGTGTTCGTACCTTGCCAAGGGTAGGAACCGTGAAGGGCGTGATCACACATGAAAAGGGCCATTTGGTCCAGGGACAAATATGAAAGGGGTCCAACATACCTACGGTGGCACGTAGTTCATGAGATCCGAGGCTTAACCTGAGCCCCGAACCTACTCGGTGTTCGATACTACTCCTAAAACATATATAGTGCTTATAATAATACATACATGAGTTCATGGGCTAGTTAAATCATGATAATCATAAACATTCTTGAACATACATGAACTAGCCATGACTTGAGGCCCGTGAGTCAGCCAAAAATATAATTCATGTGTTATAAAGTTCATACATACTTATAGATCATGCATATAGCTTGAAAATCATCAAATCATAGTGGGTTTTTAAGTAAATTCATATTTCGAATCATAAATCATGCTGGGCTTTTAAATATCAACAATGAAATTAGTAGATCATAAATCAATTCATCATGGGGCATGCATAATTAAGCTTAATTTCTTAGTAATCAAAATCAACAACATTATAATCAATTTAAATCTCAAAAGATGATCAAAATTCATAGGTTATGATAATATTTCAAAATCACAAAATTCATAATTAAATCATTAGTTTTTATATAAATCAAATACAAAATTTCATGAGTTTTTGATAAATTTTAAGTAAAATCATAGAGTAGGAGCATGGATGTAGAAGGATTCACCCATTGGTGACCTTACATACCTGGGATTATCGAATCCTAACTCTCCTTAGAAGCCCAAGAGGGAAATTGGAAGAATTAAAGAGAAAAGCTTAAAATCCCCTTGAATCACCTCTCAAAGTTATTGCATGCATGAATGAGAGTTTAGAATAGGTCATTCTCTTAAAAACCCACCTTTTCCAAGCCAAAACGACGTAGTTTAGGGCCTTATATCGTGAAAAAGTCAAAAATACCCTTAATGAACCTGCCCTGAAAACTGACGGATGAAACCCACAAGTGGTACTAACGGTCGTCGGAACCACCAATAACCCATCATGTTCCTCGTTGAATGGACTATTGAATGTCTTCTCTCGGAACTAACCAACGGATGGATAGGACGACTCGTCCTCTGAAACCATGATCCATTACACCGTCCGTTGTTTTCTCATCATAAAAATATGAACCCACTTAAATGAGCCTCACCATGACTCGTGGTTCCTTCTAACGAGTCGCGATCTCAACCCGTCATCTATACAGGAAATTCTTAACCTCCAACAATGAATACAACCAACAACTCATGATTTCTCCTAACGGGTCTTTGGGTCTCTCGTTGTATGTCTCTTGAAGAACCTAACTCCTTCCCACGACTGCTAACGACGACTCGTTATTTCCCACAATGAGTCGTCATGTCTCCCGTGGTTTACACCGCCACCCAACCTGATCCTAACCACGACTGCATACAACGACTCGTGGTTTGATACCACGAGTCGTCCCATGGCCCGTCCTGCAACTTTTTTCCCAATTTCTGCAGTTTTCAACTTTCAACCTCCTAGGACTATTCTTATGCATTTTCGGGGTGTTACAGATCGCGATTGATTCTCCCAGATGGATTGAGCTCCGCTAACTGTGTGCAGCCGAGAGAGTGTCTGGCAGTGCCTGATTGATGATGTTGATTAATGATGTTGATTAACTGGTATTTACTTGTGATTTGTTTGGCATTATATTGTGGTTGTTACTTGTGTCATTTGTTATCATAGCATTGGATGCTAGATGTCGGCTGGTGTTAGTTGAGGCCATTGAGAGGTCTAGAAGTGATGACAGGTGAGCAGGGTCAGCTAGGTGTCGTTGCATTGTTATTTACTTTTTGGACTTACCGGGCTTATGGGGGCCAGGTAGTGATCAGACTCCTAGCTGATATAACATTGGACCCTAAGTGTGTGACTAATGAGATGTCATCATTAGGTAAGTAAATCTGCGTTGGACTTCTTATTCTAGTGACCGACTTTGACAATAACATATTAATATTGGACATCATATAGTTTGTTCCTTCAGTATCAATGATTCAAACATCATTATTATCATAGACAAGTAAAGCTTTACCTGTTGTATTAACTGCATTGTCTGAATCTGTGTCACTTTTATTTGGTGGTTGTGGT
The DNA here is from genome assembly GCA_035772735.1 of Datura wrightii. NCBI lineage: Eukaryota > Viridiplantae > Streptophyta > Magnoliopsida > Solanales > Solanaceae > Datura > Datura wrightii. Next base: position 10,084,141 of record JASDFA010000009.1, read on the forward strand.
CCTAGCATTTAGAGAATCTAATCCGACTGTTTTCTTGTGAATGTGCAGTTTTTCAATTGAGCACTCCAGTCAATCATGTTGCCTAGTTGTTGAATCCTTGTATCAGTACTCGTATTAGCAATATTTGTATAAGTAGGATAACCACTAATCTTGTAGCACGTCTCTTTGATGTGCCCTTTGCACTTGTAAAATTCACATGCCACATTGTAATGGATTATTTTCCTTTTTGTATTTAGAGTTATGTCTTGCAGATTTTGAGTACATTGCCATAGATTCTAGGCTATTATTAGAAGGGCTAGAGTTCATATTAATTCTTCCAAAACTGGTAGCCATAGCCTTTTGTCCCTTATCCCCTACAATCATAGCATATGCTTGATTGATGGAAGGAAGAGGATTCATCAGCAAGATTTGGCTTCTTGATTGCAGATATAAGTCATTAAGACCCATCAAAACTGGAATAACTTCTATCTTTGCAAGAAATCAACAAAACTCTTAAATTTTTCACAATTACATCCTAGTGAGGGCACAAGCAGTTCAAATTCTTCCCACAAATCCTTGAGTCTAGTGCAATATGTTGCTACACTAGCTGTTCCCTGACTCAGCAGGGATATTTCTTTATAAAGATTAGAAGTCTTTCACTCATCTACTCTATCAAACCTTTCTTTGAGATCTTCCTAAACATCAAACATTGTAATGCAAAGACTACACCACATAGCAGATTCTTGGCTACATAATTCATTAACGAAGAAAGTACAATAGCGTTCAACCTTTTGCATTGATACCACATTATATCAGGAAAGTTTCTTTCTTAGATGTCCCATTAACTATCTCCATCTTATTCTTTCCTAACAGGGCTAATCGCATAGACCTACTCCACACTATATAGTTTTCAGAACCTGCTAATTGGAAGGATATGACACTAATAGCACTCACGTCCACAAGAGTTAAAGAATAAAGGATAGTTATAGTTCATACCTTACCCATCATTAGGAAACTGAATTACATTTGTGCCCATTGAGACTTGGTGATATCCACCATTGTTAAGATCTTGCGCAATACACCTATTGATGCTTGGCCTTCATTTGACCTTATCTTGAGGAATTTGGAGAGCTTTTTGAATAATCTCTATGGAAATGAACTTCTTCAATGATTAACTATAGATTTCACAAATTGTGTTTCGAACTAGATTCTTGCCAGAAGCTTCAGTCAAGTTTAGGATTTGATACCATGAATTATTGTTTCTCCAACTCGAAGAAGACGTACACATAGTGTTCTTGAAGATAATAGAAGAGATGAAAATCAGATGTAGGGAGTATATTGCTTTCTTTGTATATTGATTGATTAAAATATCATATCATATATATAGAGAGAGTCAAGTTTAGCATCTGATACCATGAATTATTGCTTCTCCAACTCGGAGAAGACGAACCATAGTGTTCTTGAAGATAATAGAAGAGATGAAAATCAGATGTAGGGAGTATATTGCTTTCTTTGTATATTGATTGATTAAAATATCATATCACACACACACACACACATCTAACTAATCGGCCTATTAACCAACTTAACAGAATGGTTAATTACTTTTCCAACTAATAAAATAGTTAACTGCTGAGGCAGTTAGCTTAACTGTTTTCCGAAAAGCCTCATAACAGATTCTGGATGACCTCTTCCTCTCTTATACTCTGGTTTCATCTTTTATCAACAACAATATATTAGGTACAGATTAACAGCCTGTACTAATATGTTAATAATAAACAAATGAAAGTCTCTCTTAATATTTTGATACTTCCATTTGAGATTTTAAAATAGGCGACCCCTTAAGGTATTATGGGTAAATTTTTTGTCTTTTTAGGGTGTCTAATCTTGCAAATTGAAACGATAATGAACTTCAAGCATCGTCTCGAACGAAGGAGCTTCATATGGTTAAAGGTTAACGATATGCGTTAGATGAGATGTTCAATCTTGGCCACTTTTGGTTCATATTGTAACTTTATAGAGATGGTGATTTGCTGACTAGTCGGCTGGTGTAAAGCAAATATGACACCCTAACTTGCTGGAAATTTCCCATCTGCTTGTTGGCAGAGGATCTTGTAAGTCCCCTAGTATCGGTCTCTCTATTGAAGTTTCATGTTTCGACCGTGTAAAAAATACGTACATAATTAAATCACTTATGAAGTAACTATTAGCCAATTCTCTATCATAAGAATTACTATAACAAGATAAAAATGTTACCTACACTTGAAAAGAGAATAGCAACTAATAATAAGTTAAACTATATTGATAAATATCAAAAAATCTTTACGTTATCATCATATATAACTTAAAATCCAATATAACTTAAAATCCAACACCTTTTATTTTATTTTTCATCTAGTGCTAGTATTGATATCGATATTCGACTATATTTAAATTTATTTTAAAAAGTCTTACATTTAGAGAAAACACTTTCTAACATATTATATGTTATATAGTATGATTTGAACCTAACTATTTGGAGATGGAAGAATACTCATCACTCCATCATATTCTTGTCATTTATATCTAACACTTAAAAATGACGATGGACGTTATCTTTTTGTCACATAGAGAGTAGTGGCTTAGAAGATAAAACTCTAGGAATGGTGCGGTCATCAATACACATACAGTCCTCCATCAACCACCCCACACTCATTGTTTTCATTATCTCTGTCACCCTTTTTTAGCCCTTACTATTATGAATTATCTCTTTCCAATCTCTCCCCTACACGTTTTGAAAGGCAACTCTCTTATTTTTGTAGTGCCATAAAACAACTTCGCTTTTACTTCTTGTTTTTTGTACATACTCAAAAAGCTCATTTTCCCCTGTTTCATATCTCCTCTGTTTCTTGCAAATTCTTCTTCAATTCAACATGGAGGCTCCCCTGCATTCTCAATTTCTAGTTTTCAGCAGCCTCAGTTTCCTTCTACTTTCGCTCAATGTCCAATTGACTCATGCCATGTCGACAATCACAGCGTTGGCCAAAGACCAAATATCCTGCACAATGTGCTCCTCCTGTGACAACCCATGTCAGCCCATTTTCTCTCCACCACCACCGTCACCGCCACCACCACTTTCATGCCCGCCGCCACCGTCACTGCCGCCGCCACCGCCACCACCCTCATCATCATACTATAATTGTCCACCGCCTCCTTCACCACCACAATCTTGCCAGGGAGGCTGCTCTCAGCCTCTGTCACCGCCTTATAATGGCGGTGGTGGTGGTGGCGGCAGCGGTGATGGTGATTACTACAATACTCCGACCGACCCTTCTATCTACCCAACTCCTCCACCTCCAAACCCCATTGTACCGTATTTTCCTTTCTATTTTTACAACCCTCCTCCATCTAATACATTTGACTCCAAATCCGTAAACCTCAAGACCCATCCTTTTATCACTTGTCTCATTCTTGCTGTGGCCATTTTCTTGTTTCTTTGACCATAAACAAGGACACACAGCATTAAAATTAACCGCTGTATAATCCAGTCTACATGATGATAGTACTGGATTTTTTTTCTTGTTGTACACATGTATTTTTCCTACTCTCTAAGAGATTTCCGATGATCCTAATGTGCGTGTGTCAAAATGTTCAATTACAAATATAATCATTTCTTCTTGTTTGCCAACATACGCAAATTTGTCATTTGGAGTGAGTTAATTAGTAGTATATGGTCTAAGTATGCTCCTATATATATATATATATAGTCAAACTGATCAATATGCTGTAGCCTGTAGGTATCAATAATCAATCGTCCCTTGTTTGGTTATTTGGCCCTGCGATTTTGTTGATATAAAGAAAGAAATGAAGTAGTTAAATGTTTTATGGCAGCTGTGCACAGCGTTACAGATGTGGCGGAGGGGAGCGCTTAAGAAATAAGAATCATGTGGAGATTTGCGTTTGGTTTGTGTATGCGTGCCACGTTCACATATCCCATGTGACCTTTCTTTTTTTTATTTTTATCTTTTTTCTGCATGTGTCCATATGACTCGTAATTTACATTTTACTCTTATTATTTTCCGTTCTATACAAACTTCGTTATGGATGCGATAACTTTATAAAGAGTGTATCGTTATACTAAATGACACTCTTATTATAGGTAGAATGTTGTTATAAAGAAGTAAAATATAACATGAAAAATCGGAGCTGAAGAAAATCAAGCCGTTATAATAAAATGTTATTATAACGAGGTTTGACTGTATACTGGATCGGGGGATGAGCACATTATACTATAGGACTTATCAGATTCGAGCAAATTAGGTCTCTTGCTTTTTTATAATTTAAATAAAATAAATATTTTCATACCTTTTATGTATCAAATTAATCTTTTATGTATAAAAATAAAAAAAAATTAAAAAGAATTATTAAAAACTAGAAAATTATTATGCCATTACATTTTCGCTTTTGGTTTTTTTCTCTATCCCCCAGTTAACCTCAAACTTCTCAGTTGGTAACATCAGCATGAACGGAATCTAAAGCAACTAGAACCTATGCAAGGAGATTCCAAAAAATATACTCGGATAACACACTTGGATTTGAACCTATATAATATGGCCTAAAATAACTTTCGAACCTCTTTTAATTTTTCAGTCTAGAACTTTCTCTTATATTAAAGACGAGTTCTTACCTTTAGATGTTTCGTTGCCATAATTTTTAGGATATTTAAATATGCAGTATTCTTTTTCTTCATGTAAGAATTTGTAGGATTTAAGTTTCTGCAAGGACCATGCATCATATGTTTAATAACTAAAGAATATAAATACTCATTTGTATTATGATCTGGCAGTTCAGCACAAATAATTTATCATAAGCCTTAGGTATTAACAATTTATAGTCGTCCTGAAGTATAATGAGGAAATGAGCATATGGAAGACTTTTTTTTTGAAACTCAATGGTATAAATAAAAGCAGAGAATTTTCCAAATAAACTTTTTTTAACTATATCTGTTTTTAGTTCTTCAACTTTTGCTTTGAATACTCGACTTATTAAATCGGGTCTATTTTGTATTTCATCGGATGATAGTAAGAAATCCTTTATTTTTGGTCATGAAGGGTTACAGGTCATCGTTAGGAAGATATCAGGTTTTCCAAAGTGTCGTACCAAAGCAATGGTGTCCATATATTGACGCCACATATCTCTTGGGCCTCCTTTAAAGCTAGCAGGAAGAAATGTTTTTCTGTCAATACTTGAAGCTTCTTTTTCTCCTAATCTTAGAAGATTGATAAGTCTCGCTAAAACTTCAGTCCTAAATAAAATCTTAATAGTATAACAAGAAATCCAATCTTTGTATTTCGAGTTTTATGTATTGATCTACGGAATATTATTGAAATAATCTTCCAGCATGTAAAGTTTCATTTTCTTCATCATCTCTAATTTGAAGTTTGTAGCAGTAATATTCATGACAAGACACATTATTTTTTTTTGCCTTTGTTTTTGCAAAATTTCTTCTTCAATATTAAGAAGTCCATCGATTGAACACATATTTGTTACATTTGGGATTTGCTCATGTTTGCAATAAGTATAATTTTTGGGGAAGTTAGTTTTTTGTAACACTTTTTAAATGTCACAATGTCAGTTGTTTTCACCATAGAGAAACAATAAAGGATATTGTAATGGGTCGTAACAGCCATAGTAATAGTGGACCAACTGGTTACTGTTGTTATGGGTGTAAACACGAATATGTGATGTAGAAGTGGGACTTTCCAATTCTTCGTCAGTCCATATAGCTGCAACTTCTGAAACACTTGGTAAGTTGTATGTTCGTTGGTCCAAGGTAGAATCACATTTAAGCGTGATGTAAATATTAGATAAATCTAGGATGTGCAGGAGAGATTTTAAAAATAGAGAGTATGAATTATTTTTTAGAATATCCACCAAGTATGTAATAATAGATTTGTCGAGTTTTTCTGAAAAAGCCATTCGATTAACTATATCATCTTCCTCATTGTCATAAAAATAGAGTTACAAATTTTTCATTTTGTTATCTTTAGCAGTAAGGTTGGAAAGAAAATGATATATTTGTCCTTGAACTTTAAATGTGTAGACACCTTTAGTTTTAGTTGTCAAGTCCTTATCGTACTTAACTCCAAGTGAAGTAAAGGCGAACATGTTATTATATGTTCTAGCATAAGTACGAAAATGTTTGGATTCCTCACAATAGCTGAAGTAAAGTCTTTTTAATTCGAAAGGTAGCTAGTGTGAAACTAATTTTATGGAACCATTATTACAACAGAAACTTAGAGTTTTATATTGAAATCTTTTAGCTGCACAAAATTTACAATTGAGAACTTTTTTTAAAATTGCAGGATAGGAGGGTAGCTAGTTGATATTCCAGCAACCTGGTTGTATTGATTTGTCACCTGCAATATTTAAACCTGTAAGAGCTAAACCTAAGCAAATATGGCAAGTAAAACTAAAGTTTGATTTAACCAACCATTTCAGCAAGTAGAAGGGTTTTCTTAAATGAGAAGAGCAGGCTGAGCGAAAATCCTGTTTTGAGGTTTTGCAGATGGATACATCTGATTAGAAGAGCTAGCAACACAATTTTCTGAGAATCTATGCCTTTTTGCAACGTATGGTAGTCGGCGTCGTTCAAGAAGTATTGTTTTTTGTTCAGGCAACATTTTCTTATAAGCAATACGACGACTAAGATTTTTCTTAGTTTGTGCTTCAGTCAACTTTCTTTTTACATCAGTCATCTAATATTATTTTTGGTGTGTTAAATTTCTTTTTTGAGTAGTTAAAAGTTAGCTCATTCCTAAAACACATTTATATAGCATATTAAATAAAAGAGTAATATAAGTGAGCAAATAACAGAAAATAATATGAAGAAGCATAAATTACCTTGCATAGTTGAACAGTTATTTTGTTACGTTCGGCAGAGCAAATGTCGGTGTTTGAAGGCTGCAAAGTTGAAGTTGTACAGTTATTATACTTCAAATTAAAAAACTCAATCTCTAAAAGACGGAAGGAAACAAGAAAAATGTAAAAGTAAACTTAAAATGTTTTCACTCTAAAAAGGATGCATAATATCACTATCAGAAGGTCATAAATTATCGGACAGAGAAAATTGGGGGAAAAATAACATACTAAAAACTAAAAGGGCAAAGTGTACAAGTAATGGGCCACCCATATTATTTATCGGTCATTTTTGTTATTACTATTATTTTGATACCAAAGTTACAATTATTTTTCAGCAAGAAAGTAAGAAGTTAGCAGAATTCAAAAGCAATGGTACTGTAAACAAATACAGGCATAAAATATTAAAATTTTAAAAAAAAGATAGAGGAAAAAAAGGGAAAAAGATGTCCTGATACTTGAATTCACATGAATTCTGTTTGGTATTACTGACGTTTGTAAGTATTTGCATTATTTTTTCATAGTTTTGAAGGATGGTAAGTTTGCTAAATTACTCATTTCAATGAGTTTATAACCTTTAGACGTATATGATTTTTCAAATGGTAGCTAAAAAAAAGACTCCTTTGTGGAAATTTTTTTTATCGACTTTAACTCTCACCGCCATATGCTATATTCCTGAATGTGTAGCTTAAAATCTTAAAAAGGTTTGTTTGTCCAGCCTTTCATGTCTCTGGAAGATGTAGAAAAAAATGTCAGGAAGAAGAATGTGCAAATTATTGCTGATTTTGTCGTACTATTAGAAGGAGAAGAAAGAATGACTTGTCTGATTCATAGTGGTGCAAAATTTTTTGGTGTCCAGAAGAGAAAGTTGAAAGAAAAAAAAAAAGATGAGTGAGATGAAGTAGAATACATAGTGTTTTACAACTTTTATTTGAAGAAAGAAGAGCAAAATATAGTGAACCCCCGTCTTAAAGAAAATAAGAAAGTGCAGTAAATTTGTAGGTAAAGGAGAAAAGACTGAATCTTTGAACCTAGTACATTCCTTAAAGAGAAAGTTTAGTGAGAGCCTATCTCAGACAGATGTATGTATCAATCTATTAACAACTAACGAACTAAATGCAAGCAAAAAATTAGTGATATAAAGAAAAGAAAGGGGAAGGCAGCAGAGTAAATTAAGCTCAAAAATCAGTGGTGAGCAAAGAAAGGAAAGAATAAGGCCTTACATATTCTAACAGCAAATGAAAGAATAAAAGAGCAAGAAGAAAACATACCTTTTTTCCATAGCTGTTATTTTTCTACAGTAACAAGAGATAGAAAAGTAAACCAAGGATAAATCTGGAGAAGCTTATATTTATAGACAACTAAACAATGAAAACAAAAGGTAGAGAAGTGGAAAAGTTAAAGGAAGTAAAAAGCACAGGAATAGGTCTAAACCAAGTACAAGCTTTAATTATGCAAAAAAATACGTGTAAACAAAGAAAATGTAAAAATACAAATTTCTTTGAGAAAGAAGTGGAAAAGGTTAAAGCAATTAAAAACTATAGGAACACGTGTAAAGCAAGTACAAACCCTAATAATGCATAAAAACACGTGTAAATAAATAAAGTGTAAAAATACCAATTTATATTCTCACATTCTTGAAACATAGGAGAAATTTGGTGGAACACAGCAAATAAATTTCAACTATGTAATAAGCACAAGTACACCTGTAAATCAAGGACAAGCCTTAATAATGTATAATAACACTTGCAAACAAATGAAAAGGACAAAATTTCAGATTTCTGTTCTTACATTTTTGAAACAGTGAAGAAAAAAATTAATGGAACAAAACTGATTGACCTTTCGTCTTCCTCTTGGATTTGGTAAAGTAATTTTCATCTCTCTCTTCTTTTTATATTTGTGTTCTTTCATTTTTCCTCTGCTTTCTCAAATCTTTTCTTCTAAAGATTTTTAAAAGATAAAGCTAAAGATGAATTTAAAGAGGCAATAATGATTTTTCAATATTATTAGGTCTAATGAAAACTTAATTAATTTTAATAGTTTTTAATTTGGAAAAAGTACATCAAATTTTTAATTATATCTACACCAGAAAGAAAATACCAAAATAAATAATAACAGTAGTAAAATTTATTTAAAGTAAACAAGAAAGAGTAAGAAGAGGCAGACCCAACACTTTGTAAATAAATAAATTAAATTCACCACATCCTGAACAAATAAAGCAAAAGAAGAAAAAAGTAGAGTGTGCATGCTTGAGAAAGCAGAGGAAAACAACCAATAAAAATACTGAAAAAGAAAAACAAAAATTTACCTGAAAGAAAAAAATAAAGGAAGCAAAGAAAGAGAATAAGAGATTAAAAAGTGAAATCAGTTGTTCATACAAAAGTGATAAACAAGTGTAGTGAGCAAAAGAAATTCCAAGGTTAAAACCAAAGTTACCAAAATATCCAAAAGACAATATTATTTTGAAAACATCCTTCGTCGTATCAACAAACTTTCACTTATTAAATAATTAAATTAAAAATTTAATAATTTATACATAATAAAAGATATAATTATTATTTATTTATACAATATAATTTTTTAAAAATCAATTGAATTCTCTTGGCTCTACATAATTCCATCCCTTGGTACTTCTTATCCTACCACAAGGATCATGACAGGGAAACATTTTGACTAAGAGAAGCTTTTTTCTAGAATTGTTTTCTTATTTTACTTATGAAATAAATTTTCGTACTTAGAATTTTTTTTGAAGTAGAAATTAAACATTAATATCGTAATAAAATAGTATTCAGTTATTACATAATTAAATTTAAGTTGAGGTGAAGTACCTACAAAATTGAAAGCCTGTAAAAATTGATGAACGTATTTGTGTATATTGTACGTTAATAAAGTATTCTAGTATGTATTTGGACTTTGATTTCTCTATGTTGCTTGGTATATTCATGATAATATTCATTTTTTTGTCTTTCTTTTTCAAGTTCATATATGCTCATTTTCTTTGATAAAAATTAAGGTATCATTATTTAATTATATTTTAGTATTTTCTTTTATTATTGGAAGAAGCACGACCAAATATACTAGTGAATATATATGCAACAGGTATATTAGAAATATATGCATAAATGATCGATGAGTGTTCAGCTTTAGTCAGTCAGGGACTTGACTAACGTTTGAAAATATAAATTGGCTAGAGAATGCTTGAAATGACTGTAACCAAAGAAATTTATATAGCTGCAGAAACAGTGAAGACCATATGATTTAATTCGATATAAATTATATCATATAATTCAAGAAACTTTAGCTTGTATGAGCATAATAAATGAAGGTTAATTTTATAGATAGCCATATAGCTATCATTTTTTTGGGAAATTACATAACATCTCTTTAAATTTGTTCATCAAATTTATTTTAATGCTTTAATTTTACAGGCATTTAAATACTTTCATTGACAACTTTAAAGTGAATTTTAATCAACCCTCCCTTACTCACACAAATCGCATGTTGTAATAACATTACTAGGCGCGTTATTTTCTTATTTTAATAATTAAATATTTTTAAAAAATTATACAAACAGTAATATCCCACACCCAATTTCTTCCTCCATCATAAGAACCCTAAATTTCTTCTTTTGCCCCTTCTTCAATTAACACCAGAACTATTGTAGCTATGGAATTTCTTCTCTCCCTTCATCTTCAATAGTCTCATTCATCCCCTCTAATTTTAGTTCTTAAACCTACATTTGAATCTTTGAAGGGATAATTCTGCTACAATTTGTCTGAGAAAAAGGTAGAGATGATCCATTTTATTCTCCTTCTCTTTTATTTTAATTCTGTTTTTGTCCTTTTTCTTCGTTGTTCGTGTTGTTGGAAGTATATGGAACTGTTTGGAGTGAGATTTCTTCTAATTTTTTAATTTTTTAAATTTCGTGGCATACAATGCAATCAATAAACTTGACTATGCTTTGTATGGAAGAGGATGATCCTACTTTGAAGGAAGAAGTTCGTTGCAATCATGAATTTGCGGTTTGTCTGAAAACATCTTGAACTTCAAGTAATTTCGGTAGAAGATATTGGTCATGTCCTTATTATGGGTAATTAGAATATTTATTAAGCAAATTTTTTATATTTTAATTGTATTTGAACAATAATTCCTTCATTATTTTTTATCTTTGAAGGGTCTAAGATCTTGTGATTTTTGGTTTTAGGAGGGATAAAGGAAACACTACCCCAGATCCAAACTTGTGATTCCAAAACTAATAGAGAAAATAGGAGAGCTTGAGAATCTACTGGAATCTTCTCAATGTCTTGAGAAGCATACAACAATGAATTAAGATGAGAAATTGATTGAGATTGAGGAAACTTCTGAAGAAGTTGACAAGCCTATAAAATTCAAACAAGAAGATAACTGTGTAAAAATAAAATTGGAGAAGTTGGAAGGAGAGATTGAAAAGATGAAAAAAAGGGAGAAGAAGCGGAGGAGTAACATGGATAAAAAAAATATGGGGAGAATGCCCTCTTGTTTGTTGTGTTTTGTTGTTGTATTATAGCAGTAGATTTAAGCTATTGGTTTGGAGTCATCTATATGAAGAAAGGTTCAATGAAGATACCTTAGACTCTTGATATTATTAGATGATATCTAGGTGTGTAAGATCCTTTGTATTGAAACCAATTAGGTGTAGCTTCTTTTGTAATCAAGCCTGACTTGGTATATAAAATAATCTTTTAATCTAATGTAGTTTGTTTGTGTATTCTATTTTGTTACAATTGGTTATACATTGTTTATAAATTAACTTGGCAAGTTGATTACAATACTGACCATAATGTTAATAAGAAACAAAAATAGACATCAAACAAGTGCAATCTTTGTTGCATAATATTGAAAGAAATCATAGTTCACAATAACTCCAACTAAAACTAGAGTTACAATAGACATAAAATTGCAGTGACAACTGCAGAGTAATTCAAGAAAACAGACATCAAACTAATGCAGTCACAACTGCATAATTGTTTTAAAAAAAACAGACATCAAATAGTGCAGTCACAGCTGCATATTAGTTACTAATGGACAACTGATTAACTAGTTTGACTCAAATGATTTTCAGCAGCCTTGGACCTTGTCCTCATTCTTTTTTCTTCTCTCATCTCTTCAAGTATCTATTGGGTTACCTTTCCTCTCCATTTCACCCCTGTTCTTGGCTTGTGATGCCCAAGGTTTTTGGTCACTATTGATGAGTTCATTGGCATTTCATGCTGCATTTACAAAAATAAGTTGACTTAGACTTGTAAAAGTTTGGTTTAAACTTGAAAAAAGTTTGTAAAAATCATCCAACTTATATTGTGGATTTTAAAACACCTTGTCTTTGTAGAACACCCATTCCAATCATTTTTGATCTTTTAAAAGGTGTATCTCTTCCTCTTTCAGTGGCAACAACAATAGTACTCTATGACACATTTAATATCGTATAACATATTTAAGGAAGTTTAAAGAGAATTGATTAAACTGTAAATTAACAAAGGTTACCTATTTTGTAGAACCTCTTGATCTTTCTCGTCCTCTGCTTGTGCTTGGTTGAGTTTCAGTTGGTGCTGCAGAAGAACCAACACTTAACCTTGCTGAACTTGTCATTTTCCTCTTTTCTTTGCCTGTAGTAGCTTATGCATCCAAATGACAACCTCTCTTATTGTGACCCTTTGCATGACAAATGCTGCAGGTCATGTTAACAAATTTTTGGACAACTTTCCTGTTTTATTTTTAGTCTGCTCCTTCCTTCTATACTTTTTTGGGTCTGCCTGGTAGTTTTCTTATTTTAGGTGGTCTAATAGAAGAGCTGGTTGATTCTGGCCACATTTGCACATTAGTAACAGGCTGAATGAAGTAACTATAAGTGTTGAGGTAAGTTTTCTTATTATACCAATGTGCAACATAGTTAATAGGCTCCAATTTTCTGAAATGAAGTATAGCTATGACATGACAACAAGGTATACCTTTTAGCATCCAGGATCTACAAGTACAAGTTTGATTGTTCAGTTTCACTATGTTGTGTTACCTAAGCTATTCTTAATCTCAAAGCCAAATTCTCCATTCCATTCAAGACTACACCTCATTGACTTTGATGTATTCTCTTGCAATACTTTTAGGGCTATTGAAGAAATGTTAGTTATTCAAGTATCGGAAAACTCTCTCATTTGTCCTATTCTTCTCATCACTTTGACTCTTATTTCCTCAAACATTATAATGATAGTCTTGTGTCTTGGCCCTAATATCCATGAATTGAAGCTTCCTGCCATGTTGTTGTCAATTATATCATAACAGCTAAAGGTCTTGAAGTAGACCTTGGACCACCTTTCTATATTATATTGTACCACAACAAGTCATCACATATTTTATCTCCTAACTTCTCCATATGATCCAGATTCTTCTCAATTCTTGGAGAAATGTAGACTTAGCACATCTCCAAAAACAGTTCATCTTCTCAATGCCTCTCCAATTCTTAAAGCAGTTGGCTAGGATGTGTCTGGCACATATCCTTTGTTATACATTTGGCAGCAACTCCTGTATAGCTAAGTCAAGACCCTATAATAAAATTATTAAACATATTAGATACAGTATATAATATAATTAAAAATATAGATAATGAATAACGAAACATAAATTACCTTCTGCATATCTGTAATAGTAATCAATTTTGTCCCATTTTCAAGCTTAAGATCATTCCTTAAAAGGCTTACAAACCATTTCCAAGTGAATTTTTTTCAACTTCAACTACTGCCCAAGCCAATGGTAGCATTTGATTGTTTCCATCCTTACAAACAACCACAAGTAATTGGCATTTACAAACACCTTTAAAAAAGCATCAATCAAGAAAATACATCTCCTACAACTATCTGTCTTCTTCAAAGCATCAAAACATATATAAAGTGATTGAAAATTTTTTCTTCCATCTTCAAAGGTTTCTTCACTAAGTCTCACCACACATGTGCTGCCTGGATTAGTCCTTAAGAGTTCATTCCTATAATCCAAAATTCTTCTAAACTCCTCCACATGGTCACTCATAATCTGTTGTAACACTATGTTTCTAGCTTTTCTTGCCACTGTCCTCCCAACATACACCTCCAACGTCTTTTTAATTAAATTTTGAAACTGAAAAACTCTAAAGCCAAGTTCAAAAATAATTCTGTCCTTGTATCTTTCTGACAAGTACTTTGAATTCACCAGTTTGTTTCAATTGTGCCATTGAACTTATGCACTGAATTATAATTTTTCACCACAAAGTCTTTTGTCCTATAATCATAACTTCCAAAAAACAGCCATGGACAACCTGCTGTACACCTTACCCTCTTCCTAGTTGATTCATTAGCATACCTATCTAACTCAACATGTTCTTAAACTGCATACCTAGTAATTGCTTCTCTAAATTGCTTTACACTTTCAAAGGCAAGGCCAGTCCCCCAAACTATTACTTAACAAGAAGGATAAAAAATAACCCTCTGTCTATTTTTTTTTTTTTTGCTCTTCTTGCAGGTTGTTGAACCTCACTTGCATCATCATTATCTTCAACATCTTCATCTGTATCTATTTCAAAGCTAACATCTTTATCTGAATCAAAATATGGCTCATCGCCAGCTATTTTGCCCTCTAGAGTACTTTTTTCTTTGATGCACACTCATCATATCCCAAATCTATACCTTTTTTTTTACCTAAATCAACTTCTTCAGCTCTATAACCTTTTTCTTTCCTCTTTTTTGTTTTGGCAACCATTTTGTCTTCCCTAAGAATTCTAACCTCTTCATGAACATCAATACTATATTCTTCTTCACCTTCATAAAACTCTACATTGTCTGAATCTTCAATAACTTTAGTTTCATTTCCCAATCAGACTCAACTAAGGGAACATCAACTTCAACAGCAATGGTTGAAGTCCCATCCAAGTCCTCCCCCAAAAATAGCAGAAGTACCACCCACAACAGGCTCTTGGGGTTGTGCAGCCCCTTCAAACCCTAAATTCTCACTATTCTCAAAAGTAGCACTAGATTCCCCACCTACATGGTTTACATATTCAAGGGCAAGGGGGACCACAATAGGTTCTTCAATCAAGTGGGTGTTATACCCCGTAGGATTCCCGGCACCTAGATGGCCTATTCGCACGTTGGTTAAGCATATTTGAAGGTCATACGTGCTAAAGAAAGGCCCGGGAAAAAGATCGGACGAGAAACTTGCTGAACCATCGCGGGAGGAGCCGAGGTAGAGCCCTTCCGCGATGGCAGCGTGTCACGGAGGTGGAGCCTCCGCGTTGGCTCCATGACACGTTGGCCCTGTCCAGGCTCAAGTATATAAAGCCCCACTTCGGTTTTATTTCATTTAAGCCATTGGAAATTTCCAGAGAAACGCAGGGGGCAGAGAGGGACGAAGGAAGATAATATATTATCATCCGATTACGCTGCCAAACGTAGTCCAAACCCAAATTAACCTCAGGTATTGAGGTATTTAGCAGCGGAGAGCATTCCTACGGATTTAGTTTCGCGAAATACGGTCGACGAATCGTCGAGCTACCGAGCTAAGGTACGTAGAATTGCTCCAAACTAGTGTCTATGTGTTCCTAGCTGTGAAGTGAATATTTCTCCCTTCTGGACTCCTGGAAAATAGCGAGTTTTCAACCGTCTTTCGATAGGCCTAAGTTTAGGCTATAATTATATCGAAAGTGATGTCGTTCTTCAGAATAAAGTTGTATTTAGTACTGATTGATGTATATGTGAATGCAGTTGGGAGGAATAGCTGAAATACTGACCAAGCTACGCCAGTTAGTCGGGAAATCAGAAGCAAAGGTATGTAAAGCTAGTTTCCTCGGCAAGTTAGTAAGTCTCGGTATAGTAAAGCAATTTAAAGGCCAGTAGAATGTTCAGAAGTCATGTGTTGTGTTTATTACGAATGTTGGTACGATATTAGAAGCATCAGGTTATAATTAGCACGAAACTTGTTAGCACGATATAGATTCTAATACAAGTGTTAGGAACTGCACAACATGCTCAGTATATGATGTAGTACAAAATGTCAGGATATTATCGTATTCAGTTGAAACCCAGTAAAGCAATGTAATATCTGTAAGACATCTCAGAAGTAGAATGATGGGTTAAAATGAAGTTTAGAAAACATATTAGAAATAGCAAATCATGTTACTATAGAAACTCAGCATACAACATGGTTTTCAGCAGAAAGACTATATCTTGTCCAGCATTAGACTCAGTACGGTATGGCAGAAGATTATATATTATACATGCATACTATTGTCAGTCTCAGCATGTGTTAAGTATGTACATATTACTATTACTAGCTCAGCATATAGTATGTACAAATACTTTACTACTATTAGCTTCAGTATATGGGATATGCAGATAGTATTACCAGTTGAGACCGTTGTATTATTTTGGGGTTGGATTACCTAGCATCCATGACCGCCCCAGGGTTAATAGCTGTATCGACTCGTCCGCCAGAGGACGAGGATACGTCGCTCTACGGAGTGGCATGCCGTCCCATAGGGGACAAAGATGGGATGCCAGTTTTCCCCATATTGTGCCTTGATCGGCCCTTACACACCCCTGTCGAGCGGATACGCCCGGGTGTTGATTCAGGAGTCCTCCAGACTCAGATGCAGTTATAGTCAGGGGCTCAGCGAGCCCAAGTGCATACCCAGGGGACCGGCAGGATGCTTATAGTTATTATAGGAGATGGACGACCGGGGTAGGGGTATAGATTGCGTGCTGTTTGTACCTCCCGGCTTATAGGGACCGGGTAAGGTTGTGTGTGCTATGTTATGTTATGTTATGCCATGTGATACGAGACACGAGTAGATCGACAGTAGAATGATATATCTTCAGGTATGACTCCTACTCCCTCCAGTACAGTTAAGAGTAGGAATAGTTTTACATTTCCAGTCAATTAGTCTATTCCTTCCTATTTCAGTTCCATCAGTTGTGTTGTTTTCAGATATTTCTTTCAGTTATTGTTTTACATACTCAGTACCAGCGGTACTGACGCCCGGTGGGGCGCTGCATTACTTGCCTGCAGGTACTCATAGATGAGGGGCCGATACCTCGTGATTCCAGTCAGCTCACAGGGTCATCAGCTCCAGTCATCCGGAGCTAGATAGCTAGAGGTTTATCCCTTTTCTTTTGTTGTACAGCATGGGTAGGTCGGGGCCCTGTCCCGACCATCTTATCAGTATTCTTAGAGGCTTGCAGTCTATATATATTTTCCTGTGGTCAGATGAGCCGGTCGTGTGGGGCCGTCCAGTTGTATAGCTGTTAGTACTTCTGTTTCCTTTATATTGGCCGTGTGGGGCCATAGCTTGACAGTAGTGGTGACCTTGCCGGTCACGTAGTTATCCAGTATTTCTTTGTTGAGTTACAGATAACTAGACAGCATGGTGGCCTTGTCGGCCCGCATAGGTTCCCTTATATTGATATATTTCTGGTTAGCTGCTAGTACAGGTACAGGTGGCTATAGGCCTAGTCGGCCGGAGACTGTATTTACAGCCGTCATATAGCCCGTTGTTTCCCTGAATCTGAGTTAGAGCCAACCAGGCACCAGATGTGCTCAGGCTCAGCAGTCCATCAGTTCAGGTCCTAGTAGGGCACTAGGTGCCAGTCATACCCCCCAAGGCGGGGTGTGACAAACTGGAATACATAGAGTTCAACAATATCCCAATTTTTTTATTAAGGTACAATACAATAATATCCCTACAACTTTTAATTTCTATTAAATAACCAGATTTAGGTGGCCTGATATAAACAATGCAAGACGAACAATTATCCAACTTCTTTAACATAATCAACAAACTCGAAGTAGGAGAATTTATCAATATCTACGTCAAAACAATCTGTAACAGTACCTCCTTCATACTTAATACTAGATTTTTATTGTAATATCCCTCCATGGTGAAACCTCATGGTTATGAACACAAAAGCCATTCTCAAACTGAAAAAAGTACAAATTGGAGATCGAAGATCAGTTTTTTTCTAGGAACACAAATTCTACACCGACCCTAAAGTCAAAATACTAACCTGAGTAATTTATATTCGTCGATGAGCACCTCAAATTCAAGACTTCCTCCAAAACGCGATGTTATCTACTGAGTTCGAGTGTGAGAATTAGGGGTGTTTATTTGGGTAATCAACTGAGTTAGATTTAGAGTTTGGGCAAGTAAACACGATCTCTTTAGGAATTAGGGGTATTTATTTGGGAATGGGTCGAGTCTTTCTTTGAGAAATTGGTGGGTCACATATTATTAATATAACTAATAATATTATTGAAAATCAATTATATTAATAATATTATTAAAAATGATTTTCAATAATAATAGTTTATATTAAAAAAATAACTCATAAATACGTGGCTGCTTAAAAACGTGCGTGACTCAACAACACCCAGCCTTGACTTGGTGTGGGCAAGGGAGGATTGATTAAAATTCACTTTAAAGTTGTTAAGGGAATATTTAAATGTCCGTAAAATTAAAGTATTAAAGTAGATTTGATAGACAAATTTTAGAGGAGATTTTATGCATTTTTCCCTTTTTTTTTTTACAAAAGTTACTTAACTATCTTTTCTAATACAAAAATTACTAAACTTTTAAGTTCACTGACATAAAAATCACACCGCAATGATTAAGGATACATTTTCTTCAATCTTAAAGGGATCTTAGACTCCTGAATTCATACAAATTCACGACTTTTAAGTTAATGAGTATGAATTATAACATTACCATGACAGTTGATGTACCTTCAGCAACTGCCCCAAGTGTGTCTGTCTACATTAGATTATCCACGTACTAGCCAAAATAAGAATGTAAGTTTCATAAGTTTCTCTAATACTACTAGCACAAATTGTCCTTGTATGAGTTTTGGGTCGAGGTGGGTTTTTAAATAAAGTGTGTGTGTATATATATTAATGAGTTTTCAATATATATATATATATTAATGAGTTATTCATCAGAAAGTTTTAAAAAAAATTCGTGGTGTGATTTTTGTATTAGTTATTCAAAGTTTAATTATTTTTGTTTTAAAAAAGATAGTTAAGTGATTTTTACGAAAAAATGTGATATTTATGTGACCATCTATGAAATTTATATATTTAAGAATTATGTAAAAATATCATAAATGATAATTTAAAATATTCAAATGACATATAAATAAGTTACTATGAAAGACAAATTCGTTTGAATCTCAAAATTCGAAATGTCAAATAAATTGAGATAGAGAGTAACATGGAGAGTTCTTCAGCAATATTACAAATTGGACAAGTGCGACGCTTGGAGAGCCAAGCATGGACACAACTAGTGATGGGTTATAACTTTATTAGATAGTATCTTTTAGCTTCAGATTTACATCGAAACGGATATAAGACTTTTGGTGGACCTTATGCTACACAAGTCGACCTGTGACAGTTGGTTTATATGGACTATAGTGATGGATTATCGGCCCGGCGCATTTCTATTATGGTCCAGTTGTAATAACCCGGCCTGTAAGTACTTAATATAAATGGACCGGAATATTTATTTTATATCATTTCTAGAGGCAGAGCAACCTTCCCAAGAATCGAGTGATGAGAGTGTCTAGAAAATGCCTTGGCAAAAAGATCGGCAAGTTGCAACTTAATGGAAATAAAGGATAGAGAAATTAGGTCGAAGAGGTATTGCTATCTGATAAAATGACAGTTGAGTTTGACGTGTTTTTGTTTGCTTGTGAAAGACGGGGTTGCGCGCTCTGTGTATAGTTGTTTGGCTGTCGGAGTTAATTGGGTGAGGAAGAGCGGGAGAGATAGAATGATCATGGAGTAAACGAGTGAGCCAAGTCAATATGTGACTAAACGTCTCATGGACCTCTAATCCGACTTTGCAGAAGACAAAAAAAAAATAGTAGTTTCTTTGATTTCCATGAAATAGGCGATCCACCCAATGTAATAAAAAAATCACTGATCGATTTTCATGTGGTGAACTATGTGAAGGTGTTAGAGATATGAGGTGATGGATAAAAAAATTGGGTAAAGACGTATAGTCAACTGTAGAATATATATTGGGAAAATTGGAGGATCTGGTGTGGAAGTTGAGTGAAAAAGAAAAATATTTTCATGAAAGTGTACATCTCTTGATACATATATCTTGTATGTCTCCAAATCCAACACCTTATACTCCTTTTGATCACTAGGATATCCTAAAAGCACATAGGGCTTAGCTCTAGGATCAAATTTTCCTCTGTTATGAGGAAAAGCAGAAGCATAAACAAGACACCTAAAACACCTTAAGGACTGATATTCAAGTGCTTTACCAAACAGTTTTTCATATGGTATCTTTCCAAGTAAGACTTTAGAATGAAACGTGTTAATAAAAAAAGTTGTTTTCAAAATACATTCATCCCAATAAACAAGAGGAACTTGTGATTGAAAAAGTGAAGCTCTACCAACTTCAAGAAGGCGCCTGTGTTTCCTCTCAACAATTTCATTTTGTTAAGGAGTAGCTAGGCATGATGTCTGATGAATGATGAATGATACCCTGGTTTTTGA
This sequence comes from Datura wrightii, assembly GCA_035772735.1. Lineage (NCBI taxonomy): Eukaryota > Viridiplantae > Streptophyta > Magnoliopsida > Solanales > Solanaceae > Datura > Datura wrightii. The sequence goes on from JASDFA010000009.1 coordinate 10,104,568, forward strand.
GAAAAGTTGAAGCAGCAACACTTTTATCCAATTCCAGTGCATTGTCTGTTCTTATCATCTGTACCTTAGTCTTGAATTGCCTCTCTACCATATGAAGAGAAGATTGAATAACTTAAGAAAATATTTCCTTTGCTACTATAAGGAAAGTCCATATTCTTCTACCATAGTCGTTAGGGATGGCAATGGGGGGTTAGGATGGGTTTGGGGCGGGAAAGCTTTGATCTATTTAAACTTTAATCCCGTCCTGTCTTACTTATTTAGCACTTTTAAAAGAAATTGCCCCCGCGTTTATGTTATCTTTCTTCTTTTTTTTTTCATTTACCAACATGAATTTTTTTTAACTTCTTTACCATCTATAAATGAAAGTTAATTGGATAAATACTTTATTACGACGTCTCACTTTTCATCCTTCAACTTGACAAAAATAAATTATTCTTTTTTGTTATAATTTATTTGGCTTCATTCGGAATACGAAGATTAAACTAACTAATGTTCAGTGTGAATATGAACATACAATCTTTAGTTTTTAAAAGATAAAATTATATTTAGAAATTACATAAAAACTACTATAAGTTACAATAGTTTACCATTCAAAATATGTAAAAAAAATATTTGAAAAAATTATGATTAAAGAAAATATTCTTTTAATAATTTAAATAGTAACTAAGACAAATATATTAAAACAAAATAATGAGCATAAATTTTTATGATAAAAGAATCAAAAATATACTTTAGTAAAAAAAATTCATTTCTCTTAGGACTATGTCTAAAGATAATAATCCCCCATCTTTTAAAATATTGACATGATATTGCGCAAAAAGGTCACGTCCTTTCGGGTATAAACTATTACCGGCAATTTCAATTTTTTTTAACTTGAGTCTTACCCTGCCCTATCCTAACCCATTAAAAATATTTAGAAATAATATTTTTTTCCTAACCCGTCCTGACCCGCCCTATTTAAATTTTTTCTTGCCCTGCCCAGCCCCGCCCTATTTAGTTTTTCCTTTCCCTACCTATTAAAGACTTGTCCTGCCCCGCCCCGCTCCAGTTGCCACCCTTAATAGTCATCCACAATAGTGAGAAAATATCTAAAATTATTGTGAGTAGAAACTCTATAGGGTCCTTGAGTGTCTATGTGTATCAAGTTAAATATGCCCTTGGAAGAAACTTGATGTAAAGAGAATGCCAATCTTGATTGTCTAGGCAAAGGACAGATGTCACAGAACCAATCAAAATCAAAAGGTAAAGGAATAAACTGATGTTCTTCATTGATTAAAAAGGAAAATGCCCAAATATTACATGCTAAAGTTTTACATTTGAAGTAGCATCGGCACTAAGAGGAAAAGAAACTGAAACTGGAAATAAAACACTACACAAATGACTAGTTGATAAAGAAATAGGAACATTTTCACAAGATAAATGATTAGCTCCTAGACTAATAGGCTTGAATAGGAATAGACCCTCTCTTTCTTCACCAAAAACTTGTGGCCTCTTTATTAAAGGGTCATGCACCAGAGATTTAGAAGAGGTAAACAAAAGCATACAATGAAATTGATGAGAAAATCTTTAAACCCGACATAAGATTGTATCTGAAACTTGGGATATGAAGAGCATTCTTTAAGATAAGATCAGGAGAGATGACTATCCACCAACATGTATGACAACTATTCTATGAGAATTAGATAAGTTAATACTTAAAGGTATTTTAAGGGGTGACATAGAACAAAAAATATTTGTATTAAAACACATATGCTTAGAGGCCCCTGAATCTATGATCCAGGAACTAGAGTTGAAAACAGAGAAATAGGTATCAAAATACTTAGTCATAGTGCAGCCACAACATTGGCATTGGTTTCAGCATTAGGTCCTGATCCTATTTCTTCAATTTTGCCCTATTTCATCATCTGAATCACCTGTGAAAGTTGTGCTTTGTTGAAATGTTGACTTATAAAGTCCAGATATGCATTTACTGCTTGTAAGTTCTGATTCATCCTCTGTAATGACCTCATTTCCTCTTATTTGTCCTTGCATTTCTTTATTATTGGTCAACTGAAAATTCTCAAAAAAACCTATTATCATGTTATAATCATCCACAACATATGTCCAATCTTATTACAATGAGTGCAAGAAACATTTGGGTTGATACTTGATTTTCTTCCCTTTGTAGTTGGGATGTGGGCATTTTCAAAAAGTGTTTCCTGGTCTTTGACCTGGTGCATTTGATCTATGAAAAGAGTTTGGAAATTTCTGTGGTGTCCTTCCTATCTTATGACCATGTTGTCCCTGATTGCTTACCATGAAAGATGTGGATTTAGTTGAAGAGAAGGATTAACATAAATCTCTTTTGGTTTTCATCCTTGAAACAAAAAGAGAATAAGCATGATTTGATGTTAGGTAAAGGGTTCATCATCAATATATTTGCTCTAGCCTTTATACATCATTCAACCCAATAAAAAATTGTATAATTCTTTCATCTTCAAGCAACTTATATAGTTTTCTTTTCCTTCACAAATACACACATAACTATATTTTATGTTAGTGTTAAGAGAGTTCAGTTCATACCAACATCTTTTGAGCTTCGTGAAATAACTTGCTATGTTAGAGGTGTCCTGAATTACCACTGAGTTGTTTTTGCAGATAGAAAAGTTTGGCACCATTGGGTTGTTCAAATATGTGCTCAAGACTGGTCCATAGTTCTTTTGCAGATTTGGAGTAGATCACACTACCTATGTACAATGAGCTCAATAACCAAGAAGTAACCATATATATCATTACACCTACTCTATGATTGAAATTCTATTGATTCTAATGTTGGTGGCTATGTTCGTGTGGTGAAACCCATCTTTTAGTGGACAATGCTATAAGGATTGTTCTCTTCCAAGCCTGATATGAGTTTCCATCAAAAGGGTTATTCACTAAAGCCATGATAGGTGAATCAGAAGAGTGAAGGAAATAAGGGTTATTAGGATCTATGAAATTCTTATTTTGAAGTAGCTTGTGCCACTGGTGTTGAGGTGCTAACACCAACATCAATTATGCTGAAAGATTAGTGATGAATGGTTGAAATGAACAGAATTATAAGATTTAATGTTGCTTTGATTTCATGAAAAAAAAAATACAAATGAAACAATGATCTAGAAAAATATTCTAATGATGCAAATGTAATATGTACAATCTAATTTATACAAGTCGATTGGAACAAAAATGTAAAAGACTATTCTATAACTAATTACATGTGTCTAGCTATTATAGGTTTACTTGTAACAAACAAAAGAAATAAAATACAGATAAGAATTTATTGGAAGCTTCCATGAGTTTCTTCAATCTGGGCCTGTTATAGTGCAGAGATTTTGATTCTTTGGTAATACCTTTGGAACTCAAGTATTGGACCTAATCCATTAATTGTCTGTTTCTTTTCCTGTATGTCTGAAGCTGATATGAATCTTTTCCTTCATTTTCTCTGACCGGTGCAGTCTTTCCTTCATGAATCTTAACGAATAACTTAAATTAATTGAACACTTTTAAATATACTACAATATTAAGGACACAAATTTTAAATTCTAAGGGGCTTAGACTCCTGATTTTATACCTCATGATTAGATAGTAAATTCAGAATTTAAAGTTAGTGAATATGAGTTATAATTCACCATGACATTCGGTGCATAAGTTTGTCCACACCAATAATCCACTCTAAACAAAATTAAAAGTTAAGCTCCATAAGTTTCTCTAATATTACTAGCACAAATTGTCTCCATAAGTTTTTATTTATTAGATTTTTAATAAGAGAGTTAAATTTTTAAAAAAAAGTTATCCATTGGAAAGTTTGGATTTTCCATTGGTGTTTTTTTTTTTGTTAGTATACTCAAAATATAGTGATTTTTGTGTTGGAAAAAGTGAAAGTTACGTAACCATTTATGAAATATACCCCATAAAAACGAATTATAAGAGAAAAAAAGACAAGGAAGAAAGAGTATAGCAGTATATCGTGATTTATTTTACAAAAATTACAAATAAATTATGTGCATTAAATTTTGAAAAGTAAGCTTTTTCTCACCTTTTATTCTTTTTATCAACATTCTCAAGCTGACTGCCATGAATAGCGAATAAGAATAAAGAGACAACTGGAATATATATTATGATTTCTTTCTCTTTTTCTCAAAAAATATACTCCTCCTTTTTTCCATTTAAAACTAATAATTTTTTTCTTCAATTTGTTTGTTCTTTCCTTCAATGAATTCCTTTCTCCCTTAAAATCAACAACTATATATAAGGGGAGTTCCTTTGTCCTGCAATTCATAGTGATTTAGATCTCTAGTTGGGGTGTGATACCTTTAAATGAGCTTTACGCGATAAAAATTTAAATTAGTCAAATTTTTAATGTGAATATCACACATTGTCACACCGTGTGAAAGTGTAAAAATAAAAATAACATTTTCAATTGAGATTTTTATTTCTCCATTCAGAGCTAACAATATCACATTGTTATACCGAATTTACTTTTCACATTTTAGTACTCATTATATTTAAAGTCAATAATCCATTCGAACATTTTATTCTATAGTAACTTCCAATCAAGTCAATTATATTGTGGTAGAGGAAATAATTCATTCCTAAAAGAGCACCAAATTCATATTAAAAATAGGTTTAAAAGAAGAAAGATATAGAAAAACAAAGAAAGTATAGTATCGTCAAAATTATAGTGGGATGAATATTTTTTTTTCATTTTTAATAGGAAATTTGAGATACCAGCCTTAGAAAGAAAAAAAATATATAGTAGAAAGAACTTCTTCTTTAATAGACTTTAGGCGACTTAAATTTGATTTAATCTAAACCTAAAATAACACCAAATGAAAACTAAAAAAGTATCATATTATCATTTGTCACTTTTTCCTTATTCTAGATGCCCTTTTGTCACCCTTTAAAAGTTGTTATCTTTATTCCAACTTTCGGATATCACCCGAAAATTATTACTTTCATGTTTCAATTTTTTTATTTTACTTTCTCTTTAAGTTCATTTAAATAAGGATTTTTTCTTTTAGCAATTCTTTATTTTTAATTTTCGCATGATATGTTTAAAGTTACAAGATTTAAAAAAATATTTCATATATGTTTAATTTAAGACTACAAGATCTCAAAGTCTTACTTATTTTTTAAAATTTCATATCAAATCAAAATTAGACAATTAAATTAAAATGAAAAAAGTATTTACAACGTATATATTCTTTTGTTGTTAATAATTATTTGTGTGATTGGGAAAGAACCGACGTATTGATAATAGAAGCTAGCTTTTGAAATATGAACATTATGATTACCAATGATCCAACAAGTGATCAAAAAGTTATGATGAGATGATAAGTATTCGTCTATTCTGAATTCACGATTTAAAATGTTTTACCCTTTTAAGTCAATTCATCTGAATCAATCGAATTTTCGAACAAATATAAAATGAAACACACACACGAAAAAAAGAAAAAGAATCTAAAAGAAACTAATAATGATGCTTAGAAACTAATTATAATGATTCATTATAGAATAGATGAGTACATGAGTATCCAATAATAAGAAAAAAGAAAATAAAAACTAAGCATGTGGCTCTTGAATAATACTTTATTGCATTCCACTACCTAAAGTACAAAAGAAGACTATTCCTATACTTTCCCTTATAGAAGCATATGAAATGTCCTTCGAATCCACATTCTTTGTGTAATGGCAATTTGGCACACCATCTTTTTTGATCAACCACTTTTTGCCCTTAATTTCTTCTTGCTAGATCTCTGCACATTGTAGTTCTAAACCTGAAACTTATATAAATTTATTAGTTGTTATGCAACAGTTAATTCTGACATTACTACTATGATTTATTTTTTTGGGTTTTTGTTGAGTGTACGAATGAAGTTTGATACTAAAAATCAAAAAGAATCATAAGAGCGCGATGAGACATTTTTAAAAAAGATTATGCAGACTTAGACCTAAAACGAACAATGCGAGACCATATTTAGAGTGTCGTTGGGCTAATTAAATTAGCCCTACTGTTTTATAAAGGCATGCAGTGGCCAGAATGAGGCAATAAGTAAGCAAGGGTTGATTTTTGAACCGGGGGGATTTATTAGAGTAAGCTGCAGGTGGTGAGAAATAAGGATATATGGAATAAGGTGGTGACCGAGGCTGCAGAGAGCAGTCTTCCGGGCAAGAACGTCGGGCTGGCGGGGGAGGTGGGGGTGGTGGACAATTATTGACCGGTGCTGAGGGCGGAGGAGGAGAGGGAGGAGGCGGTGATGGTGGTGGAAGCGCTGGTGATGGCGGAGGTGGGCACGGAAGTGGAGGTGACAGTGATGGTGATGGTGGTGGTGGAGGGAAAATAGGCTGACATGGGTTCTCACAAGCGAAACACATTTCGCAAGCGATTTGATCTTTGGAAATTGCTGTGATTGTTGACATGGCTTGAATTTGGACATTGTTGAGTGAAAGGAAAACAAGAAGAAAAATGAATAGGGGGAAGAGAATGAATTGAGAATTTGGAGGAGCTCCCATTTTGAGAAGCTTATAGGCACTTAGAACTTCAATGTAATGAAATGTAACAAATACAAATAAGTTGGTGGAAAAAAGTGGGGGATATATATGAACCCTATGGATGTGTGTGGGGTTGATGGACTAGTGCATGTTATTGAAGATCGCACTATTCCTGGTTTTTTTTTTTCTGGGGGGTTTTTCCTCGGTGTTTGGTATTTGAATTGGAGTTTCTATTAATTCGAATAGCACATTGCAGGGCCTATTATAATAGTAGCGCTTCCAATAAAATTTTCTCCATATCTAGAGCTCAAACGCAAGATCTCTGATCAAGAGTGAAGGAATCTCATCCATCTCACCACAACTCATATTGATCACTATTACTATTGTTGCATCTTCCATGCTACCAAATTTTCCCGTGACAAATACCTTCGATCTATTTTAATTACTCCTTAATTTATCTGATACAATTTTTTTTAATCTAAAAAATATAATATTTTTATAATTAAATATAATTTCTCTTTTATTCTTAATAACAAGATCTTTTAGTCTACAAATGTCTAAGATTTGCTTTAGATCACATATTTTTTAAAGAAAAAATTATTTTGAATGTTATGCTTAATCAAACAGTATTATATAAATTAGAATAAATTATTTTAAATAATCATGACAAATAAAATGAACGGGAGGGAGTAATAAACGCCCATTGCAATTTTAATCTGACTTTAATTTATGTATTGTTAGGATAATTAATCTTTACATCATGAATTCATTTTTATTTGTTATTTTAAATTACAAATTAATAATTTAATAAGACTTATATAAAAATATTCTTTAAATTGTGTGATAATATATAAATTTACTATACTGATAATGTATATGAAAATATTTTAAGTAGGCAGTTTGTCCGGGACGCTTGCACTGGGACTTGCAACTTTTTAGCAGTAATTAAGCAGCAGGTACGTTGAAGCGCTTTAATATTTCTGGAATTTCCAGCAGGCACGGCGCTCTCGGAGGGCCCATTCAATTTGCAAATCACCGTCCTAGTTTCAACTGTAATTTTACTAATTTGAGTTTGAGTTTTTATCATTTTTCTTTACCACTTGAAATTCAAATTGGACTTCCCTCACAATATTTCTACTAGCTACCCCTGTAAAAGGACTCTAATTTTTTCATTTATCAGGTTAATTAAAAATAACTGGGGTTAATGATATAGAAATAAAGCTTATGTCACTAGTACAAGTGATGAAGACCTCCTGTTATTGTACTGGCAATTCAAGATGTTCTTTCGTGTCAATAATAATAATAATAATGTTAAACTTTTATCATAGTGTTCAAACTAATGTACTTTTCAGAATCAGAAATACTCGAACCTATTGCGTATGATTAGTCAATCTTGCAATAGCAAAAGATTAGACGTTACCCCTTAACATTGTTACCTGCTAGAATAAAAGCCTAAAATGAAAAAAATGAACTAACCAAATTTAATAGTAACATTTATATGTTTCCACTCATGATTGACCATATGAACATGTTAGACGGCCAATATTTTAAAGATAATTACAATTACTCAATGTTTTTTGGGTGATTTAATTTATAAAATAATCAATAAATATATATTTTTTAATATATTTAAGTATAATATACATAATATATGTGTTAGATTTTTGTATATTTAGATCATATTAATAAATAAAATTTAGCACCCAAATTATTAATATTTGTAAGTTTCTCAATATGTTATTGCTCTGCGTACTCTTTTGGTAGCAAAGAAGTAGTACGTAGATTGATTAATGTTTGTTAGGATTCTTCCAAAATTAACTCTTGAAAATAAAATGACGTGGGTTGAAAAATGGTGAAAAATAAAATGAACGAAAATGAAATTTTAAAAATTAATTATGTGAATGAACTTTGTCCCTCATTGATAAGAGAGAGGAAAACTTTTGTGCGTATATTGAGAAACATATTTTTTAACACATAATGAGTTAAAAAGAGAGTCTTCCCTCATATCGTTGCTCTGACTTAGCTTCAACTTTGGTCAAATGATTTGATTAAGAAATTTGTTAAACCATATTTCATTCTTTCCATTTTCGTTAATTATTTTTCTTTTTCTTGATATTAATTCACGTGAAATTTATTTAATTTGAGGAATATTTTTATTAAGAATTTAAAATAATTCGTGACCAAACACCTTCCTTTCCGAATAAGTATCTTTGATGACTATAAAACCTCAAAAGCTTCACTTTAGTTCAGACATACAGAAACATAGACAAAACAGAGATTATTATCATCTTTTTCCCTTCAAATCTGCATTTGTTTTACAAAACTTTGTTGGTTGAGTTCTCTGAAGTTCTGCAATTTCTATTGTCGTTATCATAGAACAGTGCTCCCTTCTATTTTAGGAGAAATCAACGAGGGGATTAAATTCCTTAAGAAAACATAGATTTGATAGAATTATATATGCATGTAGGCGTGTAAGTTCTGCATAAAAAACTTTATACTATCTTTTTTAAATTCCACTCATAATTAGATTATATTGAATATATTATTGTTGTCGTATTAACGCATATAAACATGTACAACTTTTAATTAATTAAACGAAGAAATATGCGTTTTTTCATTCCGTTAAACCAAACGACCAATTATACGAGCTGATTGATCTACACTTTGCTGTCAATGTGTTTATTTTTAATTCTAGGTACCATGAATAACCTGTCAATTATTAAATGTAATAAGTCTAATTAATTCTGCTTACTATAGTGTGGTTTGTGTTTCCTTCGTCGTTTTTCACTTGTCTCAATCCTTTCTTTTAACAAAATTGACGAGAAATTGTGAAAATTCAACTGAACATTATATATTTATATTTGTCATAGTTTTAAGATCTAAACTGGTGAGGTTAACTGTTCAGATTATGACAAAACTCTCCCCATCGGTCCCTTTTAAGTGATTATTTTTAGACTTTTTAGTTTGATTCAAATTAAGTAATTCTTTAAGAAATTAAAAAGATATAAATTACTCTTTTTTCAAAATTACCTAGTCTAATAATTAATTGAACAAATTTTTAAACAGTATAGATCAAAAGGTTTTCAGGAGAGATAAAGGATCTTTTCTACAAGATTAATATTATTAAATAATTTTTTTTTAAAAAAAATGGTTGTGTCAGACCCTTAAAAATCAATTAAAGATCAAAAGGGACGAGAGTGAGTATTTAGAAACCCCTTTTAGCATTCATCAATTATGTTTATCATTTCAAAATAAATAATTTTTATTTTAAAATTAAAATTGATAATTATTTTTAGTTATATCTTTAGTTACATAATATTTAAGAAAAAAAAATTAATTTAAACATATAAAATAGAGATTATTTATTAAATTATTTTTTATATTTTTTCTTAATAAACGGAAAAGGAATTAAAATAAAATAAAAGGAGTACAAATTAAGGTTTAAAGTTGAGAGATGATAAAAGGTTGGGATTGTAAAATAAAATTGAATCGAAACTATTGTTGGGAATCCCTTTATGGAATCGCTTTTATCATCTCGAAAAATGCCTTATACTTATTATAGGTTGGCATGAAAGTTGACCGATTGGGATTCTCTCAACATTTAGCTATTTTCTTAATTTTTCTTAATTGTTAAATATATTAAAATTATTTATTTTAAAATAATTATTAGTTTTAAAATTTAAAAAATAATTAATTATTTTTTTTAATTCTACTCTTAATATTTAAGTCACTTTAGAATATAAAGAAATAATTATTGTATGTTTCTAAAAACTATTTATCAATTAATAAAATTATATTAATCAAAATTACAATTTCTATTAACTTTTTTTTTAAAAAAAAGTGAAAAGTTTATCCTAGCCACTTAAAAAGAAGGGAAGGAATATCAAATTTTCACTTCAAAATTTATAAAGACACGAAATTGTATATTTTGGGAGTATGGGTGAGAGAAACTTCCAAGAACTCAAAAGAAAAGAATATTACAAATGAGAATTAAGGATTTCATGGTTGACTGTCGGCAGGGAACATGCACATAAAAAAGGGCAGAGCAGATGTGTGGATCCAAATGAGAAATGTATGGAGAGGAGAGATGTATCAATATGGGATAGCACATAACAAAATACCATGTGCTTCTTTATTTTATAAGTATTATATTCGAATTAATTCGTGCGCGTACTTTAATTAATTCACACGATACCCGTTATTCTGCTTCCAAACACACCCTAATATTAGTTACATTGCATTCCGATAGTCATGATATCTTATTGTTGTTCTTTCTCGGCCGCCCTCCGGCGAAAGCATAGATTCGATGAACCACTCTATCGTGCGCCTCTGGAGAGAAAATAACATCACGGATTAAAGACAATTAATTAGAACACACTGTTAATTATGTGGTTTAATTAACTTTTGATAATAGATGTGTTGGGCTTGTGGAGGCCTGATTAATTAGGCCCGTTAGAAACCCTAATAACCCTAATCTATTTCTATAAATAGATAGCTTGTACTTGTAATCTATACATCACAAGAGAGAGAGTAATAAAATTCCTCCTAGTTGCAGTTGTGGACTAGGTCGTGAGACCGAACCACGTAAATTCTTGTGTGTCGTTTGTATTCCGTTTTTCTCTATTTTCTCGCAGTTAATTTGTGTGTGTGTGTTTATTGTTGTTATTCCGTTGCCCCAACAATTGGTATCAGAGCGAGGTTATACACACGAAAAAAATTAGCGAGAAGACCCAAAAAAAAAAATTTTTTGGAGAAAGGGAGAGAGCAGCAGCAGCGCAACCCAGATCAAGCAGCCGTCGCTGCTGCCAGTTGCGAACCAGTCCGACCGAAAGAAAAAAAAAACAGTTTTTTTTCAGATCGAGCAAGAAAAAAAAAACAGAAACCAGTCGTGCAGGTCTCCGTTCAGCCGTTCAGTCGCACCGTCGCCGTCACGAGCAGCAGATCTGAACAGCCTCGAGCGCGCAGCACCGGAGAAAGAGAAACTCGCAGTCGCCGGCAGGTACTGTTCACCGGCAGAAAGTTTTTCAATTGGTTTTTTTTTGTTGTTGTTGGTCCGAGTTGCTTTGTTGGTGCGTATTGGTTTTGTCATTGAATTTCTGACGAAGTTACCAAGATCTGAGATCAGTTGTACCGGGTACCTCATCTAGTCGTTTGAGATGACAGAAGATGGGAAGTATCGAGTTGAAAAGTTTGATGGTGCAGATTTCAGTTGGTGGAAAATGCAAATTGAGGATTTGCTGGTTCAGAAGGAGTTAGACATGGTATTGGGTGACAAGCCAGAAAAGATGTCTGATGCAGAGTGGGCAGGTTTGGATCGGAAAGCCATGGCGGTTATCCGACTCTCATTGACCAAGAATGTTGCGTTTAACATTCTGAAGGAGAAGACAGCGAAAGGTGTCATGGAAGCGCTGTCTAACATGTACGAGAAGCCATCTGCAGCAAACAAGGTCTTTCTGATTAGAGAATTGGTGAACACAAAAATGAAGGAAGGCAGTTTAGTTACCGAGCACATAAATACAATGAATTCAATCTTAGCCAGACTTACGTCAGTGGGCATTAAGTTCGATGATGAAGTTCAAGCCTTACTACTGCTATCGTCATTACCTGACAGTTGGTCCGGAACGGTTACAGCAGTTACCAGTTCAGCGGGACCCGATGGATTCACTTTTGAGAAGATTCGTGATCTCATTCTAGGCGAGGATGTCAGAAGAAGGAGTTCTGGGGAATCATCGAGTGAATTGCTAAATGTCAGCAGAGGAAGGAGAAATAGCAGAGGTAGTGGGAGCAGGAACAGAAGAAGGAGTTAGTCGAAGACTCAGGATCGCTCAGATGTAACGTGTTGGACGTGCAAGGAGGTGGGGCATTTCAGGAATCAATGCCCGAATAATAAACAAGTTAACATTGCAGGAGACTGTGCTCATAATGATCTCTTGATATGTAGCGTGGAGAGCAGTGTGGATTCCTGGGTCATGGATTCTGGTGCTTCATTTCATGCTACCCACAGCAGTGAAGCATTGCAGAATCTGAAAGAAGGGGATTTTGGAAAGGTAAGACTAGCAAACAATAAAGTTCTTGATGTAACGGGCATGGGTGACATGATTCTGAAAACTTCAGTCGGTTCGTGGACTTTAAAGGATGTCCGAGTGATTCCAAGCTTGAAGAAACGGTTGATTTCTGTTGGGCAGTTGGATGACGAGGGACACGATGTTAAGTACGGAAACGGGCAGTGAAAGGTGATGAAGGGGAACTTGGTCATAGCTCGAGGAAAGAAACGGAGTTCGCTACATATGGTCTATTTACCATCTGAGGGAGTGACTGTCCCAGATCAGAAGAGAAACAAAATCCGGTTCACAGAGTCTCGTGGGCATAAGAAGGTTCGTTTTGCAGGAGATAAACCCAGAGCCACAGGTCAGATTCAGGTTGAACGTGCTTGGAAAGGTTCAGGTAAACCAGTCAGGGGTTCTCGTGGCAGTGGGAGCATCGGCAGTCAGCCAGTTAAAACTTCAGCCAGAGTTACCAGACAGTGGGTTAAGAGAACCAGTGTTCCAGCTGTCAAAGTCTCTCCGGATGATTACCTGCTAACTATGGAGAGTGTTGTTTGTTCTCAGAGTATCCCAGGATTCGGCAGTTCGTGCAAGTGGGAGTCGGTAGGGACAGAGGATAAGTCAGGGGCAGTTTTAGCCGTGACTGATGTTGGAGCTTGGGGAAGCTTCAACGGGCCTTCAGGTTAACTGATGAAAAGGCCGCTGCAACCAGGAAGATGAGGAGGAGATTACTAGACGTACAAGTGCTCACAGTGGATGGCAGTTGAAGATTATCATGCCTCCAAGTGGGAGATTGTTGGGCTTGTGGAGGCCTGATTAATTAGGCCCGTTAGAAACCCTAATAACCCTAGTCTATTTCTATAAATAGATAGCTTGTACTTGTAATCTATACATCACAAGAGAGAGAGTAATAAAATTCCTCCTAGTTGCAGTTGTGGACTAGGTCGTGAGACCGAACCACGTAAATTCTTGTGTGTCGTTTGTGTTCCGTTTTTCTCTATTTTCTCGCAGTTAATTTGTGTGTGTGTGTTTATTGTTGTTATTCCGTTGCCCCAACAAGATGAGTTGTCATTTTTTCCAAGTAGTCCTTTTACTTGTAATTATGTAAATACTCTTCGTGTACAGTTTGGTAGTTGGTTAGAGTTAGGCATGTATTAGTTAATTATGAGAGAATTTATATATATTATTTTTTAAAAATTTTATGCAGATATTAGTTACACATGATTTAATTATTCATATATTAGTTATTTCACCATTTATCCTGCATAAAATAATGCATAGATTTTCTAGTATAACTCATATATATATTAGTACTATATGGATTTCTAAATTGAAAAACCAAACACCATATTAACTTTATATATGAATAACTTACCTCCTAACCAACTACCAGACATATGTAATGTAGTACTATTCATACAAAATTTAATATCGGCATAATTCACCTCCATCCAATAACCCCTTTGTCATAAAATTCATAGTTGAAGTCATGTTGTGTTGTTTTTTTTTAAAAAAAATTGAAGTCATGTAACTTTAGAAAAATTAATTTTAGTGAACATGCTACAACTCGCTCTTAAAAGAATCTATTCAAAGCTATTAAATCTTTGTTCAGTAACTACAAGGACTTCTCCTGTATTCTCATAACAAATAATCTTCTTGTTTCAAAATTTGCTTATATCGTCTATGCTTATTTAAAAAATTGGGTTAGTATAACATCCGAGAGGGCAAAATAAACTAAAGGAGAAGGAGAAAAAGAAAAGGGAAAATATATATATATATATATATATATATATACACATTTAAAGGTGAATAAAGTGAATGCAACTTTAGACGAGATCACTTTCTAGTTTCTACTTACTTTTGGCAATTTACGTCTCACTTTTTCAAGATCAAGGAAAAAAACTGTGATTTTATTTATTTATGCAACACAAATACAAATGGAATATGAATTCTGTCTTACGAAACATTACGAAAATAAACTTTCAAAAATTATTTTCTATATGATTTCTTCACTATTATATTTCTTTTTTATATCTGATTTTATATATTTTATTTGAGCTACGATCTATCGACAACTATTTCTCTATCTTCACAATACAGGAATGGGACTGCATACACATCACCATTCTCAAATCCCATTCATAAAATTAAACTGAGCGTAATTTTAGTGTAAATTTTCATTTTTTTTTCTTTTTAGATAGAATGGACTAAAGACCACTTATACACAGGAGGGGTGAACTGCGTATGCCCGCTTTTCGACTTTCTGAAGAACCAGGTTCTTCAACAACAGAAACTGCAAACGTAATACCACTAAAACAGTAATTGTAAAGAACACATTTAGTTCACGTGAAAAATTTTCTTGCTCAAGGAGTTAAAATCACAACTTAGGATGGGTAGAATTTGCTTAAAAACTTCAATAGTTTCAAAGAGCGATTTCAAGTTACAATTCAATAACTTAAGGAACTAACTCTAGTACCTTAAATCCTACGATCTAACTCAGACTATAGCAAACCTTCTCAAGACTATAAACTCTAGTTTAGAAAGAAAAATAATTTCAACAAACAGTTTACCTAACCAAAGCTACTCAATAGCAAAGTTAGTTACGACTCGATAACTAAGAATCAACCTCAACCGACCTAGGATAATAAATTCATGATCTTGATCTTGCTTCACCGTTGAGAAAGAAAAAAAGATTTTTATCTCCAAGTTTAACTCAAACAACTAAGAACTCTATAGGATGCTCCTCCAATCAAGTTCTTCAGTTCAACAACTTTGATTCAACCAAAAGCAACTTCTTACCGTGATGACTATTGCAGAGAGTAAATCTTGATAATTGCGAGCAATATCGTGAGTCAAAATGTCAGCCATAATGTGCTTTATATATACAAGAAGTAGAGCCAAAATTACTTCTAGATTTTCTCTCCAATACCTAAAGTAATTCAGGTGAGGAAGGAAATGTCAATAGGACTTCGTCTCCTTAACTAGATCCATCCCCATACTATACAGACAATGTGATAATGGACCCGGTTCTTTGGTCTTTGTCAATCATCAAAAGAAGTTTCAGAACATTTAAACAATTACCCCTCGTTGATGATGACAAACTATTGCGCAAGCAATCTGTATAAACAACAAACATTAGGCAGGAACGAGGTTCATTTAATCAGTGAATGTGCATATCAACATAGTTTTCCCCTTTTGGCATCAGCTAAAGATATAAAGCCAGCTTATAAAATGTGAAGAGTGCATTAATAAGTAATTCAGGCCACAGAGGCTACACAAACATGCCCCAAACTGTAGAACATGCATAAGCAATTTAATCTGTGCATGCAGTAATAATTAGTAACTCATGGCCACATGGTTTGCACAAACATTCCCAAAATTGTAGAATATAAGCAATTTAATCTGTGGATATTAGTCATCTCAAGAGACACAACAACACAAACCAATAAAATTATATAGAATAGGGGAAGACACAGTTCTAGGCAAACACGAAAGGACTAGGATTAAGACTGGGAGGAGAAAGGGGTATGTTACTCAACAAGCTACAAAACAGTCTGTCAAAGCGCTTGTTGGGGGCAGTCTGCTCCTTGAGCATATCTTCTTTCAACTTTATATTTCAACAAGAAACCATATGAAAAGGAGTGAGCAGCACGAGAAGGATCCACCACCCTGGACATGTGTTTGATCATCAATGTACGATAATTCAAAGGTTGCATAGCGTCAAGAATTTCCCTAGCATAGCAACCAAGTTCATGTAACTGACCTTATGTCACCTCTCAGAACGATCCAGTAAACATTTATTTACGAATTCAAACAACAATTTGCAAAAAGGTTACATCGATCTCTCCCTTGTACACTTTGTTAGACTCAGTAGTCACCTTGCTTTGTGTGAATTTATGAGTCAGATAGAGCTCATTCCCTAACTCATCCATTTGTGGTCATTCCTGCTTGACATAGACATCACACCCAATAACAAACACATTCAGAAACTGGCCCAACTTGGAAGCATCAAACATGATGTCAACACCTTTTATGGATCGGAGGATCTGACAGTTATTATGTAATACCCCATGCATTTGGATCAGTTTTATCATTAGGTTTCAGACATACAAGTCTTGTTTCATTACTATGCATTGTATGCTGAGGGAAGGTCGGGAGGGTGATATCGCGTGTGGAGCGTCGAACATCAGCCGAAAAATCTAAAAGGCAAGAATTAAGCCTGACGCTAAGCATGCACAATAGCGGTGGTGCGTCGTGCCAGGTAATTTGGGCAGGTGTATGCGCTCGTCTGTCTATATATATATAAAGTTTTAGACGATCCTAAATCATTCTAATATACTCCTAGGTGGTGGAAAACTCTCCCCCCTACGTAGAAACATAGGTTTATGGTGTTCTTGAAGATGTTGGATCAATCTAAACTCAAATTCAAAGATTATATCGTTGAATCTACAGTGTAGCTCGTATTGTTTCCGTTATCTTGTTGAGTTCGCGGCTGTTTCGGGTAGAGTAGCTTCATGGGTGTCCTTTTGGTTTTTATCATTATATTGAAGGTATGAACCCTTGAGTCTGGTTAAATTCTTGTTTAGAGTTTTCGGAAATCGTTTCCATTGAATTCTCATCGTAACGTGTTTGTATGCCTTTTTCTTATCGATTTAGTTGTCTATTATTGCTTGTTGATGACACTACAACAACAAAAGCTTTTTGGGGCAATAAATGTGCACTTATTGCCTCTAAAGCTTTTACCAGCAATTAGTTAATTGCCATGGGATTCAATGTCACTAAAGGCTTTAACGGCAATTATAAAGAGTGCTGGTAAAGATACCAACTATTGCCGCTAAAAGGTCACAATTTTAGTGGCATTTATTTAGCTGCAATAACAATGGCCACTAAACTCACCTAAAATACATCTTGCATTGTCATTGATGACACACCACATTGGCAGAAAAATTGCCCACAAATTGGCAAATGCTAATATTAAAAAATGTTGTGCTTCATTAAAATCACGGAAACAACAATTAATTCATTATCTTAATGTAAACAACATAAAAGAGAAGATTTACACAATTTGATTCCAACAGCAAATTTTAGTGTGACCCGTATTATATTCAAATCCAATAGATTGAAAGAAGCTTTGTCTCCTGCAATTGAAAACTTTCTGAGCTCAAAGAGCTCTCTCTTCCAAACAATCATTTCTGTGACCAAATTCTAGTTCAGATTCTTGACTGTCGGAAACTGGAGATTCTTGACCTTCAAAACAACCAATTTTCTGGGAAAGTTCCATCTGAATTAGCATCTTTGATTTCCCTTCAGGTCGTTGATTTCCTCAAATGATTTCTATGGGAATCTCAACTTATTGAAGTACTTCCCTAACTTAGAGAAAATCTCCCCGATTGATAACATGTTCACTAGAAAATACCTCCTCCTTTGAAATCATTCAGGAATCTCTGTTTCCTCAACATTTCAGGGAATAGTTTCCTTGATAGTTTGTTGCCTTTCATGAGACAAGCTGAGCACTTGTCAGCAGATTTAACCCGAAACAACAACATTCCCAAGCGTTACATTCTTGCAGATAGATAAAATTATATCTAATGCAAAAGAATCAACAAATTATCTGTTGCTAACACTCGAGAAGGATATAAACATAACATAGCTAACACAATAGGTTATTTGCTAGTTTTTTGCTTGCTGGTGCGTAATACAATCAAATTCCCCTTTTACATTTTCATAACAAGAGAAGGGGGTTGCCAAGAAGAAAAAAGTTGGTATTATGACTACCTTAACACGTCAAAGCCAACACGAAACATGGGATTTTCACTTAGAGATGCTCAATAAGAGCTACCTCATCTATCACCGGCCCCCTACTACAGTTCACAAGTATCACTCCCTGAAGTTTCAGTTGAGTAATATTAAGACATCGCATTTGTATAAACAACAAGCACAATAGATATTCTTGCAATCAAAATTACCTTCTTCATCATTGCAAGTTGATCTTTGTTTACAAGGTGATACGTTGTTTTATGAAGGATCAGATGTAGACTTATATACAAAAAACATTAAGAACCTGAATGAGAAATCTAGTACTATGTATAGAAATCAATGTTAGAACATCCTCTTTGATACTTATAACATTGATTAGATATAACTAAGTTCTTTAAGTCTATTCAACCTTCTATGTACATTAACATACTCATCCGTCTCGTCTACTATGTCCTCCTGCACCATGATCAGTTTTAAAATGTAAGTAGCAGTAAAAAATTTAATTATTTTTACTTATCTCACCAAGGGAAGAGTGAACGTCAAACTACAATAGGACATGGCTATACAGGGCTTTAGAATTAACTGTCAAGAGTAGGAAAAACAGTATGCAAGGAACTATGTTCCAATAGTATGAATCTCTTGATAGATAAACCATACAACCATGAGACAAAATGCATTAACTATACATGTACACCAAGTAGGTCAAATTTGGTGGAATAATTCACCTAGGAAAGAAAAACTTTACAAGTAGACACTCTCAATAAATTAATCATTCCATGTCACTTTTTGCGGATGGATAGAAGAATAAGAGGATGAGGCGGCAAGATAGAGATATATGAAGCAAGAAATTCCCAAGTAATGAGTTAAGGGAAGCAACAATATTTGATAGACATTTAAGATAAAGTATTAGTAGAAAAGGATTTATAGAATATATATCAATAATTTACGCAAAAAAAAGAGTATATACAAGAGCTCTTTGTCCAACAAGTTTAAAAAGCAGTGCAACCTACAAAAGGGAACCAACTATATTAAGATATTCAGTAAAACAGTCGAAAGAACCCACAAAAATAAATTTCATCACTACTCTAGTACTCTTATGACTTGAGTGTGTGCTCTGACCATCCTTATTCTTTGTTCTTTCTCTTCGATTTTTTCAAGTCGAGAGTAATACCTAAATTGACGTAAAGCATTAAGCGCAAGTATCGCTTACCTTCAGTAACCACAGGTTAATCAGAAAGATAAAGGGCGACAAGTACCTACCAAAGGGAATGATATTGTTAAGGAATAGTTGTCATAATTTGTTCTAGGCATAATTTGAGAGACATTCTTTGAAAGAGGCAAAATCGTGGAATGAGTTCTTTAAGATTAATCTCTTCCTATACAGTGAAGGAGGAGCATAACAGTGGTAAGCAATTCAAGAGAAAGACACACTACTGCTCAAAGACAAAGAAGACATACCTCTTTTTAGTATCAGAATACATCTCCTCCCTCAAAAGATCTCCAGCATCTATGTGTTCAGAACCAAAGGTTTCTACAAGCTTCAAACATTAGTATATTTTTTTCACTATCTGGACTGAAAGGAACCTCCGAAACATGAAAGAAAGTCTTACAATTGAATGACCAATGCTTCTAATTTACCAATTAGACTCAAATTAAACATTATCGACTCATCATCAAATTCAGTTGGAGTGAAAATCTTATTGTGTATTTGATTAGGGTTCTATTTAGAAGTGTAATACATTGAATGATAAAAAGAGATAGATCATGAAGAAGAGAAAAAACACCATACTTGAAGAAATTTAATTTGCAATCGATTGTGTGAGAAGAAATTTCTCAAAATTGTTGGTAATCTAATTCTTAGCATAATAGAGTCAGTAGTACCCAAATACTTGAATATTCAATCGTGTGGGAGATGCAGAGAAATCACGAAGAAGATAAAAAATATCATACCTGAAGATAATCGCCAACACCAAAACTGGAAAGCCGACAACGATGGAGCGAAAGGAAGCATGGAGGGACGATGATGGAATTCACCATTTTTGCCCGATAGAGAGAACAAACATAGGGTAGGAATGAAGGGTTTGGGTTCAGTCGGGGAAAGAGAGCGAAATTTTGAGAGGAAAAACAAGTTGTATTAGTTGCTTTCAGGAGTCTTTTTTACTAGCCATTTATTTTAATTGTCATAGAAAGTTGATCTATTAGCGGTTTAAGTTTAATTTCCACTAGAATATGAGTTTAGAGAAGAAGGTAGCGGTAATTTAGGTATTGACACTAAAACCTTTCTTTATTGTAGCGTGAGAAGTTGCTCGTGGTAGTAACTTGGTGCCTCGGAGAGAAAAATTTTGATTAAGGTTCTTGCCATAGATCATAAAGCATGTTAAGGCTCATCTTTTCTCTTTTCAGCATGTTTTTCATTGATTTTTGCTTCGTCGTATAAATCGTGCTATGTGGTTGTCCATATTTATATGGTTGAACTACTATTATCGTTATAGTTGTGTTGTTGTGTTGTGTTGATTGTCATGGTCGATTGTATGACTTGGGATGGTATATGGATATGCATGATTGGTGGTACATCAATGGATTGGTTTGGTATGGTAGAGCTAGTGTTGTGCTATGGAGTTCGATGAGGGATCATGTCGTTTTGGTTGTGAGTTATTTTGGTCGTGTGATTTGGAGGAGAGTATTGATATGTACATATGATTGATGGTATAGTAATGAGTGGTGTAGGTGGTCGTAGTTGTCTTGTCAACTAACTTGTGTTAATGGTTGTGAATTTGAGAATAGGCTTGTTGCATCTATTCATGGGTAGTGTCTGTCGCGCTCCATTTTTCTCGCGAAAATCGACAATCGACATATGACAACTCTTTTAAGTTTATTAGAAAAGGAGAGTCGCCATCTAACTGATTAAGGTGCGTTAGGGCACCATTCTAAACTAACTAAACGATAACTCTATTTATTAATCTAAATCACCAAAGATCGGGTAAGGGTTCATGTTACCTCAAAAGAAAGGTGTTAGGCACCTTTCGAGGTCCACAACTGTGGGTCCCTTCCGGATTCATTAATTATGTGGAGAATTTAAGTGATCAAGTAATGGTCCATTAATTTAAAACTAAATTAGTTGTGATTAGACAGGTAAACTATTATAAAAATAAATAAATCAATTGAGTCACTTACTAAATTAATGCAAAATTATGTGATAGAATAATAAAAATTTATTTTAAGACTAGTAAGTATCAAATCGATATACCAATTAAGTATAGAAATTAAATGATAAAGCAAAATAATTTGCAAGCTTATTTTTATTATATGTTATACAAGCACTTGCTAATTAGAGAATAAATTTTAAACTAGCGAGAAAAAAGAAGTTAAACGATATTCTTAAGAAAAATATAACAATAAAACTTTATTCATAATAATTAAAAGCAATATAAATCTTAACTACTCAAAAAATAAAGAAAAGAAAGTTAATAAATCGATAATTGTAAATAAATTTATGATTCAAATATATTTAATATATTAAACAAGAAAATTTTGAAAGTTAAAATGTTTGTCGCTTTTAGGGATGACAACACGATATTATGAATCGTGTCCTTCAACCTTAGCAATAAATTATTTTGAGGTTGGTCTTAAATTTGAAAAAAATAATATAATAATATACTTCTAAGCAACAATTTGAATTTTAAATATACGCACATCAGATACTTACATATAAATACACATAAATCAAGGGAAGGAATCTCTCTTTACCATAATCGCACAAAATGGTGAAAGGAAGAAAGAATGAGTCAATGAAAAATTACCTTAAATGAGACAAATCAAAAGAGAACAAACTGTCATTTAATATTCGAAAATAATAAATTACCATAATCGTATATTGACCAAGAAAGGTGAAATATAAAATAATGCATGGTAATCAAATAGTCAATCAATCAGGGTTAAATTAATTAGAGAAGGCAACCAAATCAAACAAAGGGAATTTACATAAATTAGTGCATACTAAATTACTCTATATTTGTAAACGAATTTCATAGTACCATACTTTACATATGAGCCAACCTTGATATAAGCGGCAAACCCATTAACCATCTCTTAATCGAAGAACCGCTAGGTCTGTCCTACGCTTAATTTACAGAAATCAAATTAATCACAGAATTCCAACGGAGACAAATTATTTTCTATTGCAATAATTCTCACTAAAATCAAAGTTAGTCTTATTTGTTTTGAATCAGAAGGAGTGTTTTGTGGATTTACAAACAAACTTCATGCCCTCAAGAGAGTTCATATATACGGTAATAAAGAATAAAGGCATTCTTTGCATTTGCAGTAGCAACCTTTTAAATAGAGAGCCAAAGAAAATTTAAAAAAATGAGTATAAATATGCACAACGGACCAAACAGAACTAGGCTAACACATAATTTCATAATCAATATTCAAACTATTTAGCTTCATAACTAGATAAAATCTGAAGCCCTAAAATAGGGTATTATTAAACCAAACAAATTAGTGACAAACAAACCGGGGAAGATGAAGAGGGAGGGGAAGCGACTGCCGAAATGGTAGAGGTGCAAGGAAAGAGAGATGTGCGGCGATTGTTGTTGGTTTCTGGTTCGGACAGGGAAGAAGAGAGGAAAGGAGGAAATTGGGTGGCTGGAGAGGACGGAGATCTGGCCGGAGTTCGGGTGGAGAGGAAGAGAGGAAAGAATGAAAAGGGAGAGAGAGGGTTGGGGTGCAGCTGATCGTGTGGCTTTGTTGTCGGAGCAGACGAGAGGAGAGAAGAAACAAAGGGGAAGAGACAGCGCTAGCTGCTGGCCGGAGCCGACGTGGCTATTTGTTTTGTTCACGTCAAATCTGGGTGTTTGCGGTTGGAGGAAACGAAGCAACGGCGCTTGGAGACTATTTTTATTTCTCTAATTTCGCCAACGATGAATGGTATGGCTTCGTGATGTTCGTCGGTTGGAGATGGCTGGAGATGGTGGCGTCGGCCCACTGGTTGAAGATGACCGAAGCAAAGAGAGATAGAGTTGCGATGGGTGGGGTGAGGAGGAGTGAGAAAAAATGGTTAGGGTTTGGGTATTGGTGGGTTAAAAAGGAAATATCTATTGATTTGATCAGAGCCGTTGGATTAAAAAGAGTGAACGGTTAGGATTTAATCAAGAATTTTAGGTGGGGTCGTGGATAGTTAAGCGGGTCGCAAGTAAATGAATGAGTTAAATTGAAATTGAATTTGATCAAAGTGGCTAAAATTTACATAAATTAAATAGAAAGTAGCTAGATTTTAAATAAATTGAATGAAATTGAATAGAAAGTGGCTAAAATTTAAATGAATGGTTGCTATTAAATTAATAAAAACACTACACTTGTAAAATAAATTAATAAATAATTTAATTTACTATAATTGTAAAATAAATTAATAAATAGATAATATAATAGCTTCATTTACAAATATATAAATATTATTATGAATATAAATAATTTATTCTAAGTAAAATTATTGAAATATTATTATGTAACTATTTTATAAAATTTAAGTAAAATTATATATTTTGAAATAAGAACTTGTTTAATTAAAGGTATATATGCATACATATTAATACAAAATATTGAGAATAATGTAAATAAATATTTTAAAAATTATAATTTGAAATAATTGCGCAAAAATTACTCATTAAAATATTATGAATGTGAACTAAACAATTACGTAAAAGAGGTAATTTTAAAATATGCATTATATATTAATACGCAGCTTGGACAGGGCATAGAGAGGTCAAAATTGGGTGTCAATAGCTGCCCCTTCTTTGCTCGGGAATGAAGGATGAATTGTCGAGCAAAGAACATTGACTTAGTAGCCAATTTTGTCCGATCAAAGAAAAATTTCGGTGGGACCGGATGAAAGAAAATGAAGTTGCGAAGATATTGCGGCTGAGACTTCAATTTCAATTCGCCTACATATCTCGTGTTTCACGAGAATCAGGCCGTGTGTAGTTCTAGATTTAGGGACGAACGAAATTCCTAAAAGAAAATGATAGAACGAGGATTGAATAAGAACAGAAGTAGCACGAGGTGATAAGAATGGAGAGATGAGAGAGGCGTATGAATAGTTACTTTAGTATCACACTGCGATGATATCGGAACGAGAGTTAATCGAGGACGGAAGATTGAAAGCGGGATGAAAGCAAATACTACTTTCCCTTTGACTAGTGTTGCATTTGCACCTACAAACTTTAACACTATTAAATAAAAATAGTTAATAATATGTATAAGATATGAAATAATATAAAAGCAACGTTAGAAGAAATAGCGACGAGGGAAAAATATATAATTTTCTGAGGAATCTCAGAAAATCTGCCCCAGTTTTGATTTTTCAAAGCGGATACCTGCAAAACTCAGACGAGCTTATTAGTACTCGAATACATATAAAAATATTTAGCATTGATGTATCCCATTTTAGGGTGGATAAACTCAATCATCTTTTTTAAGCGCTGACAGGCTCGACTACAAATAACAGGCTTGAAATGCAAATTGTACGGCTAAAACGTAAATCACAGGGCTCAAAAAATGTAAATCATAGGGCTCAAAAATAGTAATCGTATTGCTCAAAAATGTAAAATCACAGGGCTCAAATGTCCATTTATAGGCGAATGAACCAAAGATGTCCATTTATAAGGCGGACGAACCCGAAATGTCCATTTTTAGGGCGGACGAACCCAAGATGTCCTATTTTAGGATGGACGAACCCAAAATGTCCTATTTTAGGCCGGATGAACCCAAAATATCTATTTTTTAGGGCAGACGAACCTTAAATGTCCATTTTTAGGGCAACTGAACCCAAGATGTCCTATTTTAGGGCGGACGAACCCAAAATATCCTATTTTAGGGCGGACTAACCCAGTTGTCCTATTCTAAGGTGGACTAACTCAGTGTCCTTTTAGGGAGGACTAACCTAATTGTCCTATTTTAGGTTGGACTAACCCAATTGTCTATTTTTAGGGCGGACGAGCCCAATTAATTGTAGCATGAAAGTGGTATAATACGAACCTGATTGAATAACACCGCAACATAATATAATACGGGTCAGACTGAATAACATAATAGTATCTTGAAATAGCACGATAAAATAATAGGAGCTCAACAATAGCACAATGAAAGGCTAAAGTAGCACAATAATAACCGTAGCTTGATAGAAGAAAAATATGTAGCATAAATGTTGCGAATGGCCTGAAGGTAGCACAATAGTGGCCTGATTGAAATAGTGGCATGATAGCGGCATAATAGTAATATGATAGGAGCTTGGCGGAAGCATAATATGGGCCTGATTTGAATAGTGACATAATAATAATATGATAAAAGCTGGACGGTGGCATAATACGGTCCTGATTTGAATAGTAGCATAATAATATGATAAGATCTGGACGGTGGCACAATACGGGTCTGACTGAATAACATAACAGCAGATAGTGGCATAGTAACATGGTAGCAGCTTGATGGTAAAAGTAAACTTAAAATGTTATTCAGTCGAAAGAACCCACAAAAATAAATTTCATCACTACTCTAGTACTCTTATGACTTGAGTGTGTGCTCTGACCATCCTTATTCTTTGTTCTTTCTCTTCGATTTTTTCAAGTCGAGAGTAATACCTAAATTGACGTAAAGCATTAAGCGCAAGTATCGCTTACCTTCAGTAACCACAGGTTAATCAGAAAGATAAAGGGCGACAAGTACCTACCAAAGGGAATGATATTGTTAAGGAATAGTTGTCATAATTTGTTCTAGGCATAATTTGAGAGACATTCTTTGAAAGAGGCAAAATCGTGGAATGAGTTCTTTAAGATTAATCTCTTCCTATACAGTGAAGGAGGAGCATAACAATGGTAAGCAATTCAAGAGAAAGACACACTACTGCTCAAAGACAAAGAAGACATACCTCTTTTTAGTATCAGAATACATCTCCTCCCTCAAAAGATCTCCAGCATCTATGTGTTCAGAACCAAAGGTTTCTACAAGCTTCAAACATTAGTATATTTTTTTCACTATCTGGACTGAAAGGAACCTCCGAAACATGAAAGAAAGTCTTACAATTGAATGACCAATGCTTCTAATTTACCAATTAGACTCAAATTAAACATTATCGACTCATCATCAAATTCAGTTGGAGTGAAAATCTTATTGTGTATTTGATTAGGGTTCTATTTAGAAGTGTAATACATTGAATGATAAAAAGAGATAGATCATGAAGAAGAGAAAAAACACCATACTTGAAGAAATTTAATTTGCAATCGATTGTGTGAGAAGAAATTTCTCAAAATTATTGGTAATCTAATTCTTAGCATAATAGAGTCAGTAGTACCCAAATACTTGAATATTCAATCGTGTGGGAGATGCAGAGAAATCACGAAGAAGATAAAAAATATCATACCTGAAGATAATCGCCAACACCAAAACTGGAAAGCCGACAACGATGGAGCGAAAGGAAGCATGGAGGGACGATGATGGAATTCACCATTTTTGCCCGATAGAGAGAACAAACATAGGGTAGGAATGAAGGGTTTGGGTTCAGTCGGGGAAAGAGAGCGAAATTTTGAGAGGAAAAACAAGTTGTATTAGTTGCTTTCAGGAGTCTTTTTTACTAGCCATTTATTTTAATTGTCATAGAAAGTTGATCTATTAGCGGTTTAAGTTTAATTTCCACTAGAATATGAGTTTAGAGAAGAAGGTAGCGGTAATTTAGGTATTGACACTAAAACCTTTCTTTATTGTAGCGTGAGAAGTTGCTCGTGGTAGTAACTTGGTGCCTCGGAGAGAAAAATTTTGATTAAGGTTCTTGCCATAGATCATAAAGCATGTTAAGGCTCATCTTTTCTCTTTTCAGCATGTTTTTCATTGATTTTTGCTTCGTCGTATAAATCGTGCTATGTGGTTGTCCATATTTATATGGTTGAACTACTATTATCGTTATAGTTGTGTTGTTGTGTTGTGTTGATTGTCATGGTCGATTGTATGACTTGGGATGGTATATGGATATGCATGATTGGTGGTACATCAATGGATTGGTTTGGTATGGTAGAGCTAGTGTTGTGCTATGGAGTTCGATGAGGGATCATGTCGTTTTGGTTGTGAGTTATTTTGGTCGTGTGATTTGGAGGAGAGTATTGATATGTACATATGATTGATGGTATAGTAATGAGTGGTGTAGGTGGTCGTAGTTGTCTTGTCAACTAACTTGTGTTAATGGTTGTGAATTTGAGAATAGGCTTGTTGCATCTATTCATGGGTAGTGTCTGTCGCGCTCCATTTTTCTCGCGAAAATCGACAATCGACATATGACAACTCTTTTAAGTTTATTAGAAAAGGAGAGTCGCCATCTAACTGATTAAGGTGCGTTAGGGCACCATTCTAAACTAACTAAACGATAACTCTATTTATTAATCTAAATCACCAAAGATCGGGTAAGGGTTCATGTTACCTCAAAAGAAAGGTGTTAGGCACCTTTCGAGGTCCACAACTGTGGGTCCCTTCCGGATTCATTAATTATGTGGAGAATTTAAGTGATCAAGTAATGGTCCATTAATTTAAAACTAAATTAGTTGTGATATATACGGTAATTTCGCTAATTTCGCCAACGATTAATGGTATGGCTTCGTGATGTTCGTCGGTTGGAGATGGCTGGAGATGGTGGCGTCGGCCCACTGGTTGAAGATGACCGAAGCAAAGAGAGATAGAGTTGCGATGGGTGGGGTGAGGAGGAGTGAGAAAAAATGGTTAGGGTTTGGGTATTGGTGGGTTAAAAAGGAAATATCTATTGATTTGATCAGAGCCGTTGGATTAAAAAGAGTGAACGGTTAGGATTTAATCAAGAATTTTAGGTGGGGTCGTGGATAGTTAAGCGGGTCGCAAGTAAATGAATGAGTTAAATTGAAATTGAATTTGATCAAAGTGGCTAAAATTTACATAAATTAAATAGAAAGTAGCTAGATTTTAAATAAATTGAATGAAATTGAATAGAAAGTGGCTAAAATTTAAATGAATGGTTGCTATTAAATTAATAAAAACACTACACTTGTAAAATAAATTAATAAATAATTTAATTTACTATAATTGTAAAATAAATTAATAAATAGATAATATAATAGCTTCATTTACAAATATATAAATATTATTATGAATATAAATAATTTATTCTAAGTAAAATTATTGAAATATTATTATGTAACTATTTTATAAAATTTAAGTAAAATTATATATTTTGAAATAAGAACTTGTTTAATTAAAGGTATATATGCATACATATTAATACAAAATATTGAGAATAATGTAAATAAATATTTTAAAAATTATAATTTGAAATAATTGCGCAAAAATTACTCATTAAAATATTATGAATGTGAACTAAACAATTACGTAAAAGAGGTAATTTTAAAATATGCATTATATATTAATACGCAGCTTGGACAGGGCATAGAGAGGTCAAAATTGGGTGTCAATAGCTGCCCCTTCTTTGCTCGGGAATGAAGGATGAATTGTCGAGCAAAGAACATTGACTTAGTAGCCAATTTTGTCCGATCAAAGAAAAATTTCGGTGGGACCGGATGAAAGAAAATGAAGTTGCGAAGATATTGCGGCTGAGACTTCAATTTCAATTCGCCTACATATCTCGTGTTTCACGAGAATCAGGCCGTGTGTAGTTCTAGATTTAGGGACGAACGAAATTCCTAAAAGAAAATGATAGAACGAGGATTGAATAAGAACAGAAGTAGCACGAGGTGATAAGAATGGAGAGATGAGAGAGGCGTATGAATAGTTACTTTAGTATCACACTGCGATGATATCGGAACGAGAGTTAATCGAGGACGGAAGATTGAAAGCGGGATGAAAGCAAATACTACTTTCCCTTTGACTAGTGTTGCATTTGCACCTACAAACTTTAACACTATTAAATAAAAATAGTTAATAATATGTATAAGATATGAAATAATATAAAAGCAACGTTAGAAGAAATAGCGACGAGGGAAAAATATATAATTTTCTGAGGAATCTCAGAAAATCTGCCCCAGTTTTGATTTTTCAAAGCGGATACCTGCAAAACTCAGACGAGCTTATTAGTACTCGAATACATATAAAAATATTTAGCATTGATGTATCCCATTTTAGGGTGGATAAACTCAATCATCTTTTTTAAGCGCTGACAGGCTCGACTACAAATAACAGGCTTGAAATGCAAATTGTACGGCTAAAACGTAAATCACAGGGCTCAAAAAATGTAAATCATAGGGCTCAAAAATAGTAATCGTATTGCTCAAAAATGTAAAATCACAGGGCTCAAATGTCCATTTATAGGCGAATGAACCAAAGATGTCCATTTATAAGGCGGACGAACCCGAAATGTCCATTTTTAGGGCGGACGAACCCAAGATGTCCTATTTTAGGATGGACGAACCCAAAATGTCCTATTTTAGGCCGGATGAACCCAAAATATCTATTTTTTAGGGCAGACGAACCTTAAATGTCCATTTTTAGGGCAACTGAACCCAAGATGTCCTATTTTAGGGCGGACGAACCCAAAATATCCTATTTTAGGGCGGACTAACCCAGTTGTCCTATTCTAAGGTGGACTAACTCAGTGTCCTTTTAGGGAGGACTAACCTAATTGTCCTATTTTAGGTTGGACTAACCCAATTGTCTATTTTTAGGGCGGACGAGCCCAATTAATTGTAGCATGAAAGTGGTATAATACGAACCTGATTGAATAACACCGCAACATAATATAATACGGGTCAGACTGAATAACATAATAGTATCTTGAAATAGCACGATAAAATAATAGGAGCTCAACAATAGCACAATGAAAGGCTAAAGTAGCACAATAATAACCGTAGCTTGATAGAAGAAAAATATGTAGCATAAATGTTGCGAATGGCCTGAAGGTAGCACAATAGTGGCCTGATTGAAATAGTGGCATGATAGCGGCATAATAGTAATATGATAGGAGCTTGGCGGAAGCATAATATGGGCCTGATTTGAATAGTGGCATAATAATAATATGATAAAAGCTGGACGGTGGCATAATACGGTCCTGATTTGAATAGTAGCATAATAATATGATAAGAGCTGGACGGTGGCACAATACGGGTCTGACTGAATAACATAACAGCAGATAGTGGCATAGTAACATGGTAGCAGCTTGATGGTAACATAATATGGGCCTGATCAAATAATAGTAAAAAGATAGTGACCTAATAATAACACGATAACATCTTGATGGTAGCATAATATGGGCCTGGTAGATTAACATTATAACATAATACGGGCTTGATAACATAATAGCGGGAATAATAATTACGTGGATAATCATCTGAGAGTATCACGATAGGGGTCTGACATAAAGACATTGTAATATGCGCTGAATTTGAGAGAGAAAAGTACTGGTCACTTTCCATTATAAGAACATTTTTGGCATTGCATCTATCATTCCTGCGGCCACAGAAAAAATTATCAGTTTTTAAAAGGTAGGGTTGATACGTACCTTTGTTTGTCTTTTGCTTCTTGTCAATTTTTTGGCCTCTAAGGGCTTTGTAATTAATCTTGGTGAAATTTTGAGGGATACTCAAAAATTTCTGTCTGGTTTAGAACGCAAAACTACTTTGCACATCTCCTTATTGCTTGTTTGTGGAATTTTAAGGAAATCATAAAAATTCTGCCCCAGTTTGATTATTGTATTCCTGCTTTACTCAAAGAAGATTATCAGTCCAAAAGAAATGATTGTCTTATATTTGAACATCAAGATTCCGTTTTGAATCCATATTTTACGGGTCGAACGAAATTTTCATGGATTTCATATTTGGATGTAAGATATTTGGCTATGCAAAAAAAGAAAATTTTATTCAATTGAGATCGAACCCATAAGTGGGCTGCCTACGTATCCAAAAGGAATCAGGTCAGACGTAGTTTAGAGAACAAAGAAATGAATAGAGATTGAAAAAGAGCGGGGAGTGAAGCATGGAGGTGCTTTGCCTATGACGGACTCGTCTTTGTTAGTTCCTTTTACGCTTCCTTGTCAAATGTCTCGGAACTATCTTTGTAGGATCTCCTCGGACTATGATTGCTCCGGGAATGTTGCAGTCGTAGTTCATTAGTCCTTGATGTACTATTATCTTTCCCTTCTCAACCAAATCTTGAATCTTGTATTGCAATGCTTCACACTCCTCGGTATTGTGGCCTTGAATATGTGAATGGTATGCACATCTTTTGGATGTATCAAAATTTGGAGATGGATATTTAGGAATCCACCCTCTCTTTGGTTTCAAAACTCCTTGAACTCTCAGTCTTTCAAATATGATTGTCAAAGGTTCAGTTAGAGGGGTAAGCGTGCGAGACCTTACTTCTTTTTATTGATTGGATTGCACCGAATGAGCTTGGTATCGAAAATCATGTGGTGTCTGGTAAACTTGGTGTTGGGAGCTTTGCTCATTGCAAGAGTCAAAGATAGCACATACTTGTTGTACATCCTGATGGTGTTGTGGTGGAGGAATAATGGTTGAGATACCCTTTTTTCTTTTATTCAGAGGACTTTCTCATGCTTGAGAACTTGTTTGTGTTGTGGCAATTTTCCTGTTTGAATGCCATATTTCAATTCTTTCTCGATCTGAATCAAAGTTGCAAAGCTGTGAATGATTGTGAAATATAAGTATTTACGGTATATACCATCTAGTGATTTCATAAAATATTGGACTAATTCTTCTTCAGACAGTGAGTGACGTATCTTAGAAGCTTCTCCCCTCCATCTTATCAAATATTTCTCAAAAGATTCGTGATTCAATTTTCTTATTTCAAGCAAATCCAAAAATGTTGGATCATCCTTAGTATTAAACTTGTATTGTTCTACAAAATCTCGAGTCATATCTTCCCAAGTTTTCCATTTGTTGAAATATTATTCAACATACCAAGTGAATGTCACTCCTGACGGACTTTGAATAAATAATCTTATTAGGAGAGCTTCATCATGTCCAATTCCGACTAATCAACCGCCATAGTCCTTCAGATGTTCGATTGTGTCTCCGTGCCCATCAAAGATATTGAATTTTGGGATCTTATACCCTGCAGGAACTTAACATTTGGGTGGAGACACAAATTTCATATCTCAGATCTGAAATATTTTTCGAGCATAGTTTCTCATCCACGATCTTTTTCAAGTTATTGAACTCTTTCTGTAGTGTCATGATCATGCCTTCGGATGTCGTCTTGTCTTGCAAAGTGCCAAGATGGGCATACGATGAAGGAATATGTTGAGGGAATGTAAGAGATGGGGTTGGACGGAGAGGTACCGTCGAGAAGAGACTTTGTGTTAGGGGAGGACCAAAGTTTGGAATAATAAAAGAACTTGAATTGTTTGGGATGTTGGACATTTTGTAAAATTGTGGGTTCTCAACTGAGTTGATGTTCAAATATCTGACAACCTTTTCAAAATAAACAAATCAAATGCGAGCACTAGTACATAACACGAGTCATAATAATAACGACATTAGTAGCATCCAAACGATGAACTCCTTAAAGAGTTTAAGTCAAACAAAATTTAAAAACTCTAACATAATGTAGAATTCAAGGCATGACATGGATAAAAGTGACGAAAACCATGATTTCAAACTAGTGATATTGACAAATGCAAGAGAATTTTGAATGGGTAGATGGTGATAGCGCTAACTAATTAGCAATTCAATGGAATGAGCAAAAATCGGCTTGTGCCAGGCAATCAGATGCTTGATTAAGAGAAAGGAGATATGCACTGCTAAGTAAAAAAATGATGAATTATGTTTGTTCAAGATGAGTCAATGTTATGAGAGTTTTATGTGAATATCGAAACCTTAATGACAAGAAAATATGCTAAAGTGCAATTTAAACTTAAATTGAGCAAATAAGAAAGGATGCATCTTTTAGAATAATCACACACATAGTCAATAATATTGATCGATGAAAAATAATTTAGACTACGCTTCGAAATTATATGATTTGAGTCTAAAAAGTGCAAGGTATACGGAAGATACAATTGATAGAGTTAAGCACAAAACGATTCTAGAATTATTTAAAGATTAAAGCCCGAATGATGAAGTGAAGCAAAATAAGAAACAATTATAAGTAAAACAACGATACATGCGACAGATAATTTGCGCGTCCTAATATATTGTGACTTTTTTTATGCCAGAGGTAGGCCTAACGAATTTTGAGAGACGAATATGCTATAATATATCATTCTATTTGCTCTTATTAAAATATCAACATAAATAATAATTTTTTATATAATAAAATATTACAAGAATGGAAAATTACAAAACATAAAAACTTTCCATAATAGAAAATGAAACATTCCTTTTTCTTTTGATTTCTTCAAAGATTATATATCATGATTTAATGACCTGCATAATAAGCGTTAGTTTCTCTAAAGAGAAAATAGTCTATATTTTTAGGCATATCCAAATCTCGTAAACAGAAAATGCAAATAAGTATGATAATATCCTTTTCGAGATTATAAATCTCTTTGAACTTTGGGTAAAGTTAAACTAATGACTTCAATACGCCAAGGGTATCAAGACTTCCTAAGGGCTAATGCATGCATGACTTAACATAGATTTTTAAGAGTGCGGTGGACATGGTTCTCCCAAATGGACAACTTGAGAGTGGGAAAGCTCATGGCCGTCGACGCACCGCTGATCGACCAATCCATAAGACATTTTCCGACATGGGTGTTTTAGGAATGAATGTCTGTGTGATCACGCAACCGATCTAAACATAAAGAAAAGAGGTTTCAAATGGAGGAGGATATGTGCGGAATGAAAATAATAACATATAGTACATAAAGAGACGAATAAATAAAAACAATGATAATAATGAATAATTATTAAAGCAATAAATTAAACATAACATGTTACAGATACGTCAAATAAGCAAATAAAGTGGAATAATAAAAAAGAAATATTCATGAAACTAAATGGATAAGCCTAACAATAAATGGCTATTAAAGATGCGGGTCCCTCGAGTAGACAACTTGAGAGTGAGAAAGCTCATGACTGTCGATGCACCGTTGATTGACTAAATCACGAGACATTCCTCTACACGGGCTTTAATAGTGAAAAACCGTAAAACCACGCAAGTAGGTGCATGTGAATATTCAAGGGAAGACATAAATGTAGGGAATTAAAATAGATTGACAGTTCATAAAAATAAATAAAAGGAAAAGAAAATAAATTAATCACGTGAAGAAAAATAATTCAAATAAGGCAAAAATGACAAATAGAACATAATATAACATATAAGGAAATAAAATATGCCAGAAAAAATAAATGTGCAAGTAAAGGAGAATTTAACCTTAACTAAAACTAAAACAAATAAATTTCGCAAGTAAAAGAAAAACAAGTATGCAAGCAAGCCAAACACGAAATTCCCACATAAAAATGAACACGTATTGGTTAGAATCTAAAATATCCCCAGCAGAGTCGCCACGCTATCGCACCCCATTTTTCTCGCAAAAATCAAAAATCGACATATGACAACTCTTTTAAGTTTATTAGAAAAGGAGAGTCGCCACCTAACGGATTAAGGTGCGTTAGGGCACCATTCTAAACTAACTAAACGATAACTCTATTTATTAGTCTAAATCACCAAAGATCGGGTAAGGGTCATGTTACCTCAAAAGAAAGGTGTTAGACACCTTTCGAGGTCCACAACTGTGGGTCCCTTCCGGATTCATTAATTATGTGGAGAATTTAAGTGATCAAGTAATGGTCCATTAATTTAAAACTAAATTAGTTGTGATTAGACAGATAACTATTATAAAAATAAATAAATCAATTGAGTCACTTACTAAATTAATGCAAAATATTGTGATAGAATAATAAAAATTTATTTTAAGACTAGTAAGTATCAAATCAATATACCAATTAATTGTAGAAATTAAATGATAAAGCAAAACAATTTGCAAGCTTATTTTTTATTATATGTTACATAAACACTTACTAATTAAAGATTAAATTTTAAATTGGCGAGAAAAGAAAAGTTAAACAATATTTTTAAAAATATATATAACAATAAAACTTTGTTCATAATAATTAAAAGCAATATAAATCTTAACTACTCAAAAAATAAAGAAAAGAAAGTAAATAAATCGATAATTGTAAATAAATTTATGATTCAAATATATTTAATATATTAAACAAGAAAATTTTGAAAGTTAAAATGTTTGTTGCTTTTAGGAATGACAACATGATATTATGAATCGTGTTCTTCAACCTTAGCAACAAATTATTTTGAGGTCGGTCTT
The DNA here is from genome assembly GCA_035772735.1 of Datura wrightii. NCBI lineage: Eukaryota > Viridiplantae > Streptophyta > Magnoliopsida > Solanales > Solanaceae > Datura > Datura wrightii. The sequence goes on from JASDFA010000009.1 coordinate 10,140,181, forward strand.
AAATTTGAAAAAAGTAATATAATAATATACTTCTAAGCAACAATTTGAATTTTAAATATACGCACATAAGATACTTACATATAAATACAAATAATTTTTTTGAAAATATTGGGTTGACATTACTTCCGAAGGAAAGGGCTGGCTTAGTTTGAAAAGATTCGGAATTAGACCTCGTAATTTCGTCTACTTTCTCAATAACTATATGTTAATGGGTAGTATTTATCGAATTATAAAACACACTGTCTATTTTTAGTTGAAATGAAAGATAGACAGCGATATTAATAAAAACGTAATAGAGAAAATTTATAACTAAAAAAAGTAAATGTTTAAAAGATTAAAGGAAAAGAAAAACGTAAGCAAATAACATATAATTTCCAGCCCCCTTTAAGCATTCCTTTTTCATTATTATTTAGAGTTTATTACAGCATTACAACTGAAGATAATAAATAAAATTAAAAAAATACATAATTGATTCGGATCTAATTTAAATAGTTGATCCAGGGCCTACCACAAGAATATTTTTTTATTGGGGTGATAGCTCTGAAAAGACAAATTGCCTATTTTTGGGTCTGAATCCAAGAAGACTCTTCGACACTTGCCCTTAAAAGAAAATTTGTTGAGCAGTGAAACAAACCGACAAACCAACACATATACACTCTTGACCTAAAAGCAAGTCCTGTTTTAAGCTTAAAATGCACCACGTAGGGAATAATGAATTCCAGAGAGATCAGTAACTACAGTAACAGTAGACATGTTGCAGATTTAAAACATGCTATTATAAGAGTAAAAGTACACTAACCAATTGAAAGAGATTGGAAGGACTTCTTGAAAATGGGTCGGTGCCTTAAAATATTTGCTAGAAGAGAAAGTTCTAATACTGGAGGAAATGTCAAATTGCTGATGGAATGAATATATTCTCCCCCCCTCGTAATAGAGGAGAATGCCTCTTTTTATAGCTCCTAAGAAAAAGGGTTTTTTTTTTTTTTGGGGGGGGGGGGTGGGGAAGAAAATTTTCCTTATCAATTTCAAATAATTTTACAATATGCAGGTAAATCATCCAAATTAAAGGGATCAAATCAAGGGAAGGAATCTCTCTTTACCATAATCAGCAAAAAATGGTGAAAGGATGAAAGAATGAGTCAGTGAAAATTACCTTAAATGAGACAAATTAAAAGAGAACAAACTGTCATTTAATGTTCGAAAATAATAAATTACCATAATCGTATATTGACCAAGAAAGGTGAAATATAAAATAATGCATGATAATCAAATAGTCAATTAATCAGGGTTAAATTAATTAGAGAAGGCAACCAAATCAAACAAAGGGAATTTACATAAATTAGTACATACTAAATTACTCTATATTTGCAAACAAATTTCATAGTACCATACTTTACATATGAGCCAACCTTGATATAAGTGGCAAACCTATTAACCATCTCTTAATCGAAAAACCGCTAGGCCTGTCCTGTGCTTAATTTATAGAAATCAAATTAATCACAGAATTCCAACGGAGACAAATTTATTTTCTATGGCAAGAATTCTCACTAGAATCAAAGTTAGTCTTATTTGTTTTGAATTAGAAGGAGTGTTTTGTGGATTGACAAACAAACTTCATGCCCTCAAGAGAGTTCATATATACGGTAATAAAGAATAAAGGCATTCTCTGCATTTGCAATAGCAACCTTTTAAATAGAGAGCCAAAGAAAATAAAAAAAATGAGTATAGATATGCACAACGGACCAAACAGAATTAGGCTAATACATAATTTCATAATCAATATTCAAACAATTTAGCATCATAACTAGATAAAATCTGAAGCCCTAAAACAGGGTATTATTAAATAAAACAAATAAGTGACAAACAAACCGGGGAAGACAGAGAGGGAGGGGAAGCGACTGCCGAAGTGGTAGAAGTGCAAGGAAAGAGAGATGTGCGGCGATTGCTGTTGGTTTCTGGTTCGGACAGGGATGAAAGAAAGGAAAGGAGGAAATTGGGTGGCTGGAGAGGACAAAGATCTGGCCGGAGTTCGGGTGGAGAGGAAGAAAGGAAAGAATGAAGAGGGAGAGAGAGGGTTGGGGTGCGGCAGATCTGGTGGCTTTGTTGCCGGAGCAGACGAGAGGAGAGAAGAAACAGAGGGGAAGAGGCGGCGCTAGCCGCTGGCCGAAGCCGACGCGGTTGTTTGTTTTGTTCACGATAGATCTGGGTGATTGTGATCGGAGGAAACAAAGCAGCGGCACTTGGAGATTGTTTTTTTTCTCTAATTTCACCGACGATGGATTGTATGGCTTCGTGATGTTCGTCGATTGGAGATGGCTAGAGATGGTGGCATCGACCCACTAATCGAAGATGACCGGAGCAAAGAGAGATAGAGCTGCAGCGGCTGGGGTGAGGAGGAGTGAGAAAAAATGGTTCGGGTTTGGGTATTGGTGGGTGAAAAAGGAAATATCTATTGATTAGATTAGAGCCATTGGATTAAAAAGAGTGAACGATTAGGATTTAATCAAGAATTTTGGGTCAGGTCGTGGATTGTTAAGCGAGTCGCAAGTAAATGGATGAGTTAAATTGAAATTGAATTTGATTAAAGTGGCTAAAATTGACATAAATTAAATAGAAAGTAGCTAGATTTTAAATAAATTGAATGAAATTGAATAGAAAGTGGCTAGAATTTAAATGAATTGAAGGAAAATTGAATTAGCTGCTATTAAATAAATAAAAACACTACACTTGTAAATTAAATTAATAAATAATTTAATTTACTATACTTGTAAAATAAATTAATAAATAGATAATATAATAACTTAATTTACAAATATATAAATATTATTATGAATATAAATAATTTTTTCGAGTAAAATTATTGAAATATTATTATGTAAATATTTTATAAAATTTCAGTAAAATTATATATTTTGAAATAAGAACTTGTTTAATTAAAGGTATGTATGCATACTTATTAATATAAAATATTGATAAATTAATAAATTGAGACTAAATATAAATAAATATTTTAAAAATTATAATTTAAAATAATTACGCAAAAATTACTCATTAAAATATTATGAATGTGAACTAACAAATTATGTAAAAGAGGTAATCTTAAAATATGCATTATATATTAATACGCAGCTTGGACATGCCATAGAGAGGTCAAAATTGGGTGTCAACAGTGTCGAGTGTTTGTGAAACTGGGAATAAACTTGATAAGTTATGATTCTATGGTTGGCTGCGAAATCAGATGTAGGCTTGATACGTTAGAGACTTGTGACTTGATATATTGCGGCCTTGTGATTGATTATAGTGTCAACATTTGATATGATTGTTCCTATACATGTTGATGGAACGATGGTGAATCCTATAGAGACGTCAGACTTATAAACGGATTGCGGTAAGATGGTTGGTCGTGCATACATGCATATTAATATTACATAGGCATGTGTTTGATGCATACTAATTGTGGTTGTCTTCGAGGCTTAGTGAGGACCTGCAAATCCGTGACTGTTTCCAGTAGGATAATACTGTTGTATGTCAATAGCTGCAAGTTCGTGACTGTTTTTGGCAGGGCTGAATTTATGTATTGCTTTGCATTATGTTGCATATTATGATCAGTTGTCTATTGGACACTCAGGGGTTTATGACTGAAGTTATTATTGTTGTGGTGAGGCCTGGAATGAGGGAAGGTAAGACGGTGTAAATTGATACCGTCTGTTTATAGGCAGTGGTTGATCTATTAGTATTCCTTTGGCATTCCTTCAATTTTCTCTCTATTATATCATATCTATCTTTCTATTATTTTACATACTCAATACATTATTTGTACTGATGCCCCAAGCCTGGAGCGCTGCATACATGCTGGCAGGTATTGATTGGCAGGTAGCTCGTGATCTTCAAAGCTAAGTGGAGTCCTAGAATGGTGGTAAACTCCATGTCTTTGGGAGATATCATTTCTTTTTGCCTTTGAGTACACACATTGTTAATGGATGGATCAGGGCTCTATCCCGATCACATAATGGTTGTTAAACTCTTAGAGACTCGTAGACTTATACGATGCATGTAGTGTGGTTATAGGCCTTATCGGCCCTGTTGTACAGGTCTTATTCCAGGTCTTAGCCTATTGTTTCTGTTTGAATTTGTGGGCTAGCTTCTGATTTATAGTTGTATATTGTATTGTAGTGTCGAGCCTCAGTCAGCTCAAGCTTGTTTTGTCAGTTGTTTGGATGGTTAGTTGTAGAGCTCGCTCGGTCAAGTGAAGCACTCTTTGTGTGGAGTAGGAATTGTATTAGTAATATATTTTTCCCGAGAAATCTATTCCTAATTTTCCTCTGCACCATCATCTAGGTATATGGCCTCAGCCACATCCTCATCAATCAGTATGTATTTTTCTCATTCTTCTATTCTCTTCTTATTCGGTCGTAAGACCTCATAAAGAAACTATCTTCTTTTTGCTCTTAGTCATAAGTGTTCATTTCTCAAGAACAAGCCCCTTGATCATAGACAGGGTTTCTTTTTTTGTGATTTGCTTCATTGCAATGTGTTTTCTTAGGACTTGTTGGCTCCAACTTATCACTTAGAGGGACATTGTCATCATTAGCAACAACATGTTTGATAATTGTGTGGTGTTGTCCCCTAGGTTCCTCCTTATGCACTCATCTATGATCGGTAAAGAGGAAGATGGGCTTTACATATTGTGTTCACCAGTTGAGAACAAGGGAGATGGATCAAGAAAAATTTTGGCAGCAATACAGCAAATTGATGCAGTTATTTGGCATCAAAGATTATTCCATGTGCCAATGGGTGTTCTGAGAAAGATACCGGCATTTCATAGCATGAAATCCTTTGTTTTGAATAATTGTGAAGTTTGTTCCCTAGCTAGACAAACTAGAATTCCTTTTCCTCGCACTAGCAGTAAAATAGTTTCTTTCTTTCAGTTGTTGCACTTAAATGTTTGAGGACCATATAAAGTGGAGACTTATGATGGCATGAGATATTTCTTGACTATTATTGATGATTACTCTAGATGGACATGGATTTTCTTAATGAGATTTAAGTGTGATGTGATTACTGTCTTAAAGAATTTCTTTGTTGAAATAGAAGCACAATTTTGAACTAAGATTAAGAGAATTAGATCTGACAATGGAGGTGAATTTTTTAATCATAATTACAAAGAGTTATTTCAACAGCATAGTGTAGTGCATGAAAGTTCTTGTCCACACACACCTCAACAGAATGGTGTGGTGGAAAGAAGGCACAGAGACATTCTTGAAACAGTAAGGGCAGTTAAATTCCAAAGTGGTTTCCCTGATAGGTTCTGGGGTCTATGTGTTAAAGTTGTTGTTTATGTTTTAAATAGAATTCCTTCAAATGTGTTGGGAGACAAATCACCATATGAAAAAATGCACAATAAAGTTCCTTCTTTAGCTCATTTGAGAACTGTAGGGTGTTTGTGTTTTGCCAACAACCTCACTCTAAGAGATAAATTTAGTCCCAGAGCTGTAAAAGGGGTGATGGTTGGATATAGTTCTTCTCAAAAAGGTTACAAGTTATATGATCTTGAGAATAGAATCTTCTTTGTTAGTAGAGATGTAGTATTCATGGAAACTGTTTTTCCTTTCAAAGGAAGTGTTGCAGATTCATTACCTCAAAAGCGATCACATGATTTGTTTTCTTTTGATGATCTGATAGCAGCTCCACATACAGTTCACATGCCTGTGGTAGAGACCTCCTTACCAAGTGTTGAGACTGTACCAGTCACACTTGATACACCCTCTATTTCTGATGCACCAGTCAGAAGATCTTCTAGATCTTCTAGACCTCCTATATGGCATAAGGACTATGTGACTTCTGCCAGTTCCTCTAATTTCTTATATCCTATAGAATCAATGATTGATTATTCAGGCCTCTCATCTCAATATCATAATTTTATTTCGAAGCTCTCAACAGAGGTTGAGCCAACTAGTTATGCATAAGCAGTTGCTGATGAAAGGTGGGTTCAAGCTATGACAGCTGAGATACAGGCTCTTGAGACCAACAAGACTTGGATTGTAGTTCCACTTCCTGCAGGAAAGAAGGCAATAGGTTGCAGGTGGTGTACAAGGTGAAATATAAGGCAGATGGTGAGGTAGAAAGGTACAAGGCTAGATTGGTTGCTAAAGGGTATAATCAGAAGGAGGGGATGGATTATCAAGAAACCTTTTATCCAGTGGTTAAAATGGCCACTGTGAGATTAGTTATTTTAGTTGCAACAGCAAAACAGTGGCTCATTTGACAAATGAATATTTATAATGCCTTTTTACAAGGAGATTTATATGAAGAAGTATATATGACACTACCATAAGGATATTGTGCTCAAAATAGTCAGCCTTCAAGGACCAAACATGTGTGTGGACTTTTGAAGTATTTGTATGGATTAAAGCAGGCTTCTAGGCAGTGGAATATTAAACTTACTACAACTTTATGTTCATCTGGTTTCACACAGAGTACTAGAGACTATTGTTTCTTTACCAAGAGAGAAGGAGACAAAATAGTTATAGTTCTAGTTTATGTGGATGACTTGTTGTTAACTGGAAATGATTCTGGCATGATTCAAGACACTAAGGAGGCATTGCACACCGCTTTCAAGATTAAAGATCTTGGTGAGTTTAGGTACTTCCTGGGAATTGAGTTTTCCAGACACAAGGAACGGATCCGAATGCACCAAAGGAAGTATGCATTGGAGTTAATAGCTGATCTTGGTCTTGCTGGTGCCAAGCCTGTACCCACACCTATGGAGTTGAATCTAAAACTTACTACATCAGAGTTTGATCTCTATGTGCCCTCTACACAGAATGATCCACCTTTAGATGATCCAACAAGTTATTAAAGGCTGGTTGGAAGGCTGTTGTATCTTACCACAACCAGACCTGACATTAACAGAATTTGAGTCAATTTATGCATTCTTCCAAGGTATCTCACATAGAAGCAGCTTTAAGATTGGTTAGATATGTGAAGCAGGCACCATGCTTAGAAATTTTGATGTATGCAACTGGAGGATCAACAGTTGAATGTTTATTGTGATGCAGATTGGGGGTCATGTGTAAATAGCAGGAAATCCATCACTGGATATCTGGTTCACTATGGTTTATCTTCTATTTCTTGGAAGTCCAAAACGGGCCACTGTTTCCAGGAGTTCAGCAGAAGCTAAATATAGAGCAATGGCATCAGCAGTAGCAGAAATAGTCTGGATCACAAGGTTGTTTAAAGAACTGGGAGTGGAGATAACTCTGCCTGTCACATTGTTTTCAGATAGCAAGTCTGCTCTTCAAATTGATGTCAATCCAGTCTTCCATGAGAGAACCAAACATATAGACATTGATTGTCATTTCACTAGGGAGAAAATTCAAGAAGGATTAATTGTTCCAACCTATCTGGCTTAATCTGATAAGCCAGTAGATTTACTCACTAAAGCACTAGGTCGAGGTGCACATACATATCTCATATCCAAGCTAGGAATGAAGAATATCTTCATAGCTCCTAGCTTGAGGGGGAGTGTGAAGAAGGTTGAAAACTGTGTTGATGCACCTTGAGGTACAAGTGCTGCAAGCAACAAATTAGTTAGGTAGTTAGAGGTGGTTAATTATCCTTAACTGTTTCTAGTCTTGGACTAAGGTGTTAGTTGTTAAGTCGGTTAGAACCTAATTAATGGAGTAAGATTTTGTTCAGCTAGCACAGTTGTATATCAACATTGTATTCTCTACAATTGCAATACATAAGGAATATTTCTCTTAGTACAATTCTTCGATTATCTTCTCTTCCTCTCTTCTTTGTTCTTTTCATAGATTGAGTGATTATATCAATTGTTGATCATATAGATTCAGCAATTCAACACTATGTAGAGATATAATTCTCGTAGAACTAAAATTTTTAATTTTTTTTCCCACAAGCACTTTGGGATCTCAATCAAGCACAAATTTATTGTTTTAATTTTGGTAAATTTACTTTTCGAATTGATTATCCAAATATAAATTATTATTCTCTAAAAATATTTTTTGCAAATACGCAAAATTTATAATTTTGACTAAACAAGCTATTAGTTAGTTACAATTGATAAATAATAAAAATTAATGTACAAATGCATGTCAAATTATCTATTTATTTTATGTAGAAGAGCTAAAAGTACTTCTAATGTATTAAATATGGCTCACTAATACCTTCAGTTAACTTTTTGATCTACAAATATCTTTAACTTTTTTTTTTGACTTTAAATATTATCATCGACGGTAACTAAAAAAATAACGGAGATGAAATATTAAAATTTAAGACTTTGAAAAATAAAAAAGTGAATTTTAATTTTAATTTTGTAATTATATACTTCGCAAGCTTAGAAAAAGCCACCTAATTATTTTGAAGTTTCCAAATTTACCATCCTATGTTTGTTAGCTTTAGTCACTTTTTAGTGGTATATTCGAGTCGTAGAAAATATTAAGGTCGTTTATAAATCAAAAAATTAACTGAAGGTAAATGGTGAATTATATTTAATACTTTGAGAATATTTTTGATAATTTTTTATTTATTTAGGAATCGTTTGGTTACATGTTAGAGTTATGCAGCTATTAGTAATACATGAATTAGTTATGAAGGAATTTATATATTATTTTATGCAGAGATTAGTTATGCAGGTTTTAGTTATTCATGTATTAGTTATGTAGGTATTAGTTATGCAAGTACTAGTTATGTCAGTATTATTTATGTAGGATTTATTTATGTAAAGATTACAATACATGAATTATCGATTATTAAATATTTAATTTGTTGTAAGCTAATATATATTATTTACAAATTACAAATAATATAAAATTCTATTGTATAATTTAATATTTTTCTAATTAAATTATTATAAACTCGCTATTAATTGTGTTAAAACGGATAAGTTGGAACCTTCTATTGTAGCAATTCCAGCAGCAATTTGCAAGAGGATGGCAGCCATTTGGTGATCAAGTGAGTATGGAATTTGAACTGCCTTCAGGCTTCAGCAGTACTGCTAGTGCTACAGTGCTACTGCGTCGGTCTGGTTGTGAAGCAGCAGCTCATTGCGGACGGGAATTTAAAAATAGGGATAGATAGATGGATAGTTTATGTTTTTATGACCTAAAATTTTGAATCCTAATAAGTTTTATAATAATATATTATTTAAAAAAATTATAAATCAAACATCGAATTTTTAGAAAATTAAATCGTAACCGAATCAAAAAATTTAAAAATCAAATTAAAAATGTGATAACTAATTCTGGATAAATATACAGCGCAAACAGCTGACTCTTTTTCAATATCATATTGGCCGACAAATCGGAGATGGACGACCATGGTACATAGAAACCCCCCCCCCCACCCCACCCCCACCCCCAAGAGACTTTCATCCCCAGTATTCTCTATGGGGCAAAGGCGTCAGGTGCGCTTAAAGTCCTATTTCCTATATCTTATCTTAAGACGAGGTCATCACCCCGCCTGCTTTAGTCTCAAATATGGGCGCAAATTGAGGTGAACAGACTGGACCGAACCTCCCTAGGTCAAGAGCTTTTGACTCTTCACAAGAGAGCATCAGGTGCGTTCTCATCATCTTTGGTAAAATCAAGTCCACCGCGAATACATTCATAAACAACTCTACCGTAGTTTTTAGCAGATAACCACAATTTAGGTTTAATATTACATCCCAACAGGGGACGACCATACTTGTTCAATTTATTTCTTTCAACTTGGATCCCATGAGTCGGACCCTGGAAAGTTTTAATATAAGCAGGAGGGATTCGCAGATCTTCTAGATGTAGAGCGCGCAGAGCTTTGAATCCAAATACATTACCTACAATGGAAGTAAACATGTTGGTAACAGAACCTTCTTTAAAAAAGGTCTAAAGGGTAGCTACATAAGCAATATATTGATCTTTTTCTCCAACAACACGCTCGATGCGGTAGGATCGCCCTTTGTAACGATCAAGACTGGTAAGTCAATCGGTCCATACAATTGTCCATGTACCAGTAGAAGATTCGACAACTACCGCGACCCCTGCTTCTTTAGGTGGAACTCCAGGTTGAGGAGTTACTTGGAATGCTACCAATATATCAGTGTCCTTGGTTTGGTACTCAGGAGTATAATAAGTCAATTTGTACTCTTTAACACCAACTTTGAATCTAACACTTGCTTTAGTCTCTGTTTGTGGTGACATAAATCTCTCCCTACAACTCATGAATTAAGAATTATCACAACAACAAGGTCTACTTGACACGAATTGTGCGTCAATGAAACCTTTCACAGGAGTCTTTCACAAAATTTCCAACTAATACTAATATTATCAATTAATCGCAATGGTTGATTATTAGACCATGGTATTTGATTTGCTAAATACATCATTATTGTATACTCTTTCATATATATAGCGCAACCGAATTTTTATTTTTTATCTTTTTTTAAAAAAAATGGAAATACCCAACTAACCTAAATAATACGAACTTCCCCCTTGACAGCGGTATATGTTGTAGATGTAAATCCTAGATGTGAAAATATATGGAATTCCTCTATGAATCTATGAAAGATATAAAAAAGAAAGAAAAACGCAAAGAAAAGAATAGGCTAGACATAAATCGATATGCTGAAATTTAAATAAAAAATAAATAAGAAGAGGAGCCCATTAGATACAAACAATGAATTGTAATAGAAATAGAAAATAAAGTTCAGGTTTGAATTCCATAGACTATAGAATAGATAATATGGATGGGATTGTCTATAATGATAGACAAATGAAAGACTTTCTAAAGATTCTGATTCATTCACTTGATATTTTTTAATTAAAATAGGTTGGGTGAGCTTGCAAATTAAGAAAAAAGTGATGATTTTAAAAACAAAAGTATCGAATTAAAATCTATTCAAAAAATAAATTGATAGGGGTAAATGTGTAATTTTATTATTTTAATTTATGTATAACTAAGATCCACATAACTTATTCCACCTTCTACCCCACATAAAATTATACATAGATTTCCTCATAAGTTATGTTAGTATTACTATGTAGAATTACTAAAACACAACCAAACACTGTATAAAATTAATACATGAATAATTTTATACGACATTAGAACCTACCAAGCAAATATTGTATAAAATTAATACATTAATAACTTTTATCTTATTTGAAAACCAAACAATGTATAAAATTAATACATAAATAACCAAACTATTCATGTATTAATTTGAATGTAATCCATTAACCAAACGGCCCCTTAGGGCTCGTTTGGTTATGGGTTAGAGTTATGCAGGTATTAGTAATACATGAAGTAGTTAGGAGGGAAACTATGCATTATTTTATTCATGGATTAGTTATTCATGTATAAGTAATATAGGTATTAGTTATGCAAGTATTAGTTATGTGGGTATTATTTATGTAGGATTTATAGTTATTGAAATTATAATACATGAAATATTAATTATTAAATATTTAATTTATTATAAATTAATATATATTATTTATAAATAAATAAGTAAACAAATGGTATAAAATTCTTTCTTTTTTTCACAAAAATTATATATATTTTTTTTTTAATAAAAGAGGGCTTACAGCCCTTTAAAAAAAATTTAGTCAATAATTTTTTTAGTTTAAGAATTGTATACTCACATATCCAATTAAAAAATTTTAATAGTAAATTGATAGGGGTAGATGTGTAATTTTATTATTTTAATCCATGTATAACTAATACCCACATAACTTATTCCACATTTTACCCCGCATAAAATTATACATAGATTTTCTCATAAGTTATGTAAGTATTAGTTATGTTGAATTACTAAAACACAATCAAACACCGCATAAAATTAATACATGAATAACTTTTATACAACATTTGAAACCTACCAACCAAACATGGTATAAAACTAATATATGAATAACTTTTATTCTATTTGAAAATCAAGCATGATATAAAATTAATTTAGTCCTTGTACATGAACCAAACGCCCAACCCCCCCCCCCCCTTAAATTGAAAGTTTCACTTTTAATTTTCCGATAATGTATTTGATTGAAAGAAACAAAGATAATGATAGCATATGTCACAATACTGATATCCAAATGCTACTAAATTTAGTATACGCTTTTTATTTTTCACACATTACCTCATCCACTTCCAAATCAATCAACAATGCCTCCTCAATTATCACTTCAAATTTGACATCATTTGTTACGGGGTCCCTCCATTAATGCAGCTAGCGAAGTTCAGTTTCGCTACTTCCTCTATTTCCTTTCACTTGTTCACGGAAGCAACGAAAATTAACGGGTGAAATTACTAATTTGTATTATTAATTTGGCTATTTGATTATTGATTTAATTTTTAAATTATTGAGTTATTGATTTAATTATTAGTTTGATTATTTTTTTAAATTGGTTAATTAATAATTTAATGATAATTTATTAAAGGTCAAACACATATATAATTTTTTAAACTTGTTTTTTTATTTTTTATTTCGGCACTCCATCTTAATCTTGTTCCATTTTAATCCTTCAATTATATTTTTTTATATTCCATTTAAACACAAAACATCAATTTTTATATTTTTATTTATACTCTTCAACTTTAATTTTACACTTTAAAAATCGATGGACATCCTTTAATTTTCGTAAAAATTAAATAAAAAATTGAGCGTAAATACCGAATATTATTCAATGTAAAATATTCAATGCGTATTGATAAATATTTTTTAAAATAATAAGAACATAAAAATTAGTATTTTTTGTTTAAATGGAACATGAAAAATAGAGTTGGAGGGTTGCAATGGAACAAGATTGAGTTTGAGTGCCAAAATGAAAAATGGAGGCAAATTTAAGGGGTTGTGTATGTGTTTAGCCTTTATTAAATTATAATTTTAGCTTTTATTACATGAAGTATCTTAATAAGAAAATGAATTGGGTGTCTCTAAAGAGTAGAGAAGATGTTATTCAAATCTTTAAAGTTGATTGCTTTAGCTAGACAAGTACTATATGCTCTTTCTCCTTTCACATATTTTTTTTCTATCTAAATATACTTATAACTTATTAGATTATTCATTGAGATCTTAATGATCAACCTGGTAACTGAATCGATAATGATCAATAACCGATTAACTGATATCTTAATGGTTCTTTAATAATTTAGCATGTCTACAAATCAATAATCGATAAGTAAAATCAATAACTTTCAAAATCGAATTGAACCGATCAATCCTACTTGTTTAATAATCCCTTTTTTCTCAAATTACTTATGGATCTTGCAAAAAAAAAATTAAAAACAAAAAATCATAAGTTCAAATTTTGCAAAAAATAGAAATAATTTTAAATCTTGTAAAAACAAATTTATGCTTAATGTGAAGAGATATATTGTATGTATCTTATGTGAGAATTATGCTATTATTGTTAATTTATTGAATTTTTATATAATTGTTTGCATTTAAAAGTTTGTAATAATATGTAATCACAAGTACTTATTTATAAAAAAAAATATGAGGGTGTTCGGCTAAGCTTATAAGATGGTCAAACTAACTTATAAGCACCTTTTAATTTATCTACGCGTCTGGTAAATACTGAAAGTTCTTATAAGCTAAATGCTTATTAGCTAAAATAAGTCATAAATTGGTTTGACCAAATTATTTATAATTTTATCTTTAATATTATTATGTAATCTCCAAAATACCTTCTTTCTTAAAATATCATTCCGAACACTCTCGACAATTTCACTTCCACCTCTGTTCTTCCACACCCAAAATTTCCTCCACCTCTTTAATGTTAAAAACAATTATATAGTTCTTTATGACATAATTTGGGGTAATAAATTTCTCTCTAATAGTTTTTTAATAGTTCTTCAAAATCTATGCCTGAGCATGAAACCCTTATTTAATTTGACATCAATATCATTGATTTATGGGTTTGGTAAAGAATGAAACTTTCTCCTACTTCTTTATATTCGAAGATATTTATTATTGATTCAAGAGCTAATCAAATTTTTTTAAAAAATATTATTGATAAACACAAAATATGAAAATTCAAAAAAGAAGTAAACCAAAAAACATGTAATCCTTTAACATTTATATGACAATCCGTGATTTGATCGTTGTGAATATTTATGATAGTTGAATGTTTTAGTTTAATTAGAAACAAAGATTCGTTAAGAATTTATTTAGTTTATACAAATTTTGTGTACTATTTAAGTATATTTTTACTAAAAATATTAGTCAAATTATTAGTTATTATATTATATCTTATGGTTATATTCTAGCTTATATAAAATAATTTTATCTAATCAATATAGTATTAAAATATAAACGAGACATAAATTATTTTATATTGTAATTAAATTGAAATTTAAAATCTTACAATTTTCACATCAGTTATTAGTATAAATAATTTGAAGGAAATTTAAGTAAGTTTAACAAAAAAATGCTTATCAACAATTTTTTATCAAACATTAATTTCAGCACTTTTATCCAAATACTTAACTGTTTATTTATTAAATTAGTTTCAACACTTAAAAATACTTATCAGCTATTTTAAATTAGTTAAGCTAAATAAGCTCTATAAAGATATGCGGTTTATTAATACGATGCCTTAAGATATTTTGATATTTTATCTATGAACTACGATTTTCTTGTTTAGTAACATCATAAGAGTTTGACGAAGTTTGATAGTTTTCATTAATTGAGATTTTAATAGTTTTGAAGATATTATTCCCACGGTTTCAATTTATTTATCTTATTTTTTCTTTTAACTTTCATACGGTAATGTTTAAGACTATAAGATTAAAAAATATATTTTACATATTTTTAATTAATAATTATAAAATTTAAAAATCTTACTTATTTTTTTAAATTTAATATCAAATTTAAAATTAAATTAAAAATAAATATAATATTTTTAAAATTTAAGTTATATACTGAAAGAGCGAGCAGTATATTATATTGAATCAGCATGGAACCGTGTGAATCAAACGATTATAAAAATTCAATTTAAAATTACGACTAAACGACCATAAATTTGTTCCTACGGCGTTAGCTAAGGAGTAGTTTTTGCGTCAACCATGAGTCACAATGTGAAGTACAGATGTATTAATACCCCGAGGGAAATACAGGTAAGTGCTAACACAGAACGCACCACATCACTCTTATGGCATATTAAATACTCCTCTTTCTCTCTCACCAGTTTGCATTATTTCTCTATATTCACATCCAAAGCTAAAATTGCATCACATTCACATCTTCCAAATTTCAACCTATATTTCTCTCGTTCTCTCTCTAATTCCCCTTTTAAGGATAAGACAAAATAGGAAAGAAACAAATGGAAGGGGTATCAACTAGGGTGTACCGTGGATTAAAGGCCTACTGGAGGAGGAGAGGTTATCAGAAGCTGAACCGGAAGAACCGGGTCGAGTTATCAGCAGGAGGTTCGACCCGGAAGAGAAGGTTCTGGAAGATAAACCTAACCCCCAAATTGAAGGTGAAGATCAATTTCCGGCGGTTCTCGCTGAAGAAGCTGCTTATTAGGCTGCGGGATGCGTATGTGAACACGATGCTGAGGGCTGCGAACTGCCGTGGGTTCGGCGGCGATTACGGCAGCGGCATCGACGGATTTGGGATGCGGCCGATCAAGGAGTACGATGAGAAGGTGCTTGTGGAGATCTACAAGTCTATGATAAGGGCTCAAGCAAAATTAGAGCCTCGTGATGCTGCTTCTACTGCCAAAATTGGCCCTGATATTACTGTCAACGGTAATTAAAATTAATAAATTAATTAATCTTATTCAAAGGTAAGATTATCCCCAGATTTAATAGTAATACATTCAGTATTTACATTTCTTTTGAACTTTTCTTCCTTGATTTTTAAAAATGATGGTAAATGTTGGAGACTGGAAAAATGTGTTGTAGATTGCAACATTATTTATATGGTCAGAAATGTAGAGTAATTGCCTAATGATTTCGTTAGTTATATAAATATTTTTGATTTGATTCGAAATTTCAGAAGTTAGCCCTCTCGGTCAAGTTCATTGAATATAAACATGACTGAAATACTGAATAAAGATGGTCAAATCAACTAAGATCTATTTATAGCATGATTACTTGTCAAATTTGTTAAATTAATAAGCCTAAACCATATTCCTACGCTACCCATATGATTAATCACGAAAATTAAGTTTAAGCAACAATGCATGACCTTATTAAAATATTTATATAATTAGATTATTTAAAAGCTACTCGTCGTTAGTTCTATTTAATGAATACGTATTGATATTCTACGATACGACTTGCTGAGATTCCACAGGTGGAGTCTTTAGTCTACGGAATGGGGAAAGAGTGGGATGTATTTAAATTTTATTTCTATTTTTGTAGGCAGAAAAATTATTTTTGTTAGATTTCCACTTAATTGTTATTCTACGATAAAATGATAAGTTTATTTTGATATAATAGTTTTATATTAATAGTGTAAAAATATATATATTTTTAATTTTAAATTATTTTTTATTTTTTATTTAATATATTTTTTAATAAATATTAATTAAAAGGTATATTTGATTATTTTATTTTATTTATATTTAAGCATTCTCTCTGTTTTGAATTATCTGTTGCTTTTTAAAAAAAAATAAAATTTAACTTAAATTATTTGTTGTTTTATAAATTTAAGGCAAAATTAATTGATTTTCTCTTATTTTATCTTTAGTATAGTTTTTATTGAAGATTACACACGCCTTGCATTTTTGGCTCCTAGAATAATTACTAGCTCGTTGAAATTCTTTCATATCTAACATTTTGAAGGAAATTGGAGAATTTTAAGATTTAAGCAAGTGAGCATTGTTGTATAGGTGTCCATTTAGATTTTCTCATTAATAGATATTGACACATAAATTAAATATTTGGAGGGGAATTATGCTCCCTTCGTCTCAACAAATACGAGTATAATTTATGCGTGATTTGTCTCAAAACAAAAAACAAGAAAATAATAAACAATTTGAAACGAGGGGAAGATTTATAATATCTCTCCATTTCATATTTATTCAATTTATGTGAATGAGTAAAAAATCTAAGTGAATCCTAAGAAATAACGCTTGCATGCTTAAATCTTGAAAATCTCTTAACCACGCAAAAATAATTTTGAAATGCTAGATTGAAAAATTTTCAACGAGCTAGTAAATTTATTACAGGAGCCAAAAATTCAACATGAAAATTAATTTAGGCCATTTTAAAATTTAACATTTCTCACCTAAAAGTGTTCACTTGCTTAAATCTTGAAATAAACATGGATTCAACACAAAGTCATCAAATCCCATTAATCCAAATAAATCTCTAAATATGCCTGCCGAACATGATGTTGCTAATGATGTTAGACCATAAATTTCTTATTCTAAATATTATTGCAGAATTCATTTCTAACCAAAATATTGGATGTATTTATAAATAATTATGACATCCTTTACGAATCATTTGTTAAGAACAAACTTTATAGTAATACAATAGTGGAAGTTGTTGGGAGTAATAATTAAGTCTTGACTTTAGTTTGTTGGTATATGAATAGGAGTATATTGATTAAGGAGTTTGTAGTTTTCAAGAAAAATAAATATAAAAATAAAATTAAAATTTTAAAATGATAAATAATTTTAAAAACAGTAGATAATTGAAGTGAA
This sequence comes from Datura wrightii, assembly GCA_035772735.1. Classification (NCBI taxonomy): domain Eukaryota; kingdom Viridiplantae; phylum Streptophyta; class Magnoliopsida; order Solanales; family Solanaceae; genus Datura; species Datura wrightii. Next base: position 10,157,838 of record JASDFA010000009.1, read on the forward strand.
TGTGGCATTTTGTTAACGCATATTCCCTCCGATCTATTTTAGTTATGGTATTTGTTAAAAATAATAATTATTTTAAAAATTAAAAAATAATTGATTTGTTTTCATTTTTACTTTTATTTAATCAATAAATACGAAAAATGATTAATATAATTTTTTTAAAAAAAATTTATTAAATTGAGAATAAAATATAAATAAAAAAAATGACGTATTAAAAATATGAGAAGGAAAATGGAGCGGAAGGAGACATATAATTCGAAGTGTCACACAGAATTTGGCAGAAAAGCAGTGCTTCATTCATGAGGCGGCCGTCACTTTAGGTGAGGTGGTAGAATTAATGGCGTCAAAGCAATTACTACTACATAATAAGTGGATCTATTTATTTGACTACCATCCTTGTCTACGGCAATAGTGATGAAGACGCCGACAACAGCACCAACCCAACGCAGTCTCACAAAATAAAATTTGTGTCTAAATTAAGTGGAAAGAAAACTTGCTTCTAAGATTCCATTCAGAATGATGTTCTTTGGGGATAAAGCAATATTTGAAATACATCATTCTCTAGACTTTATTGTGTAATTCATAAGTTGACCAAATGGTAGTTCATAGGTGTTGGTTGGTGAGGATAAGGCATAAACTTGCTAATATTAGTTCAAATATATACACTATTGCTTCGTCAAAAAGTTTAAACAAAACAAGGGACGAACGTAGTTAAGGACTCACGGATTTATTTGATTGGCTCATGTATTTATGTTAAAAGTTCAATAAGTAAATATAAATAATAAATTAAATTGTTATGATAATGTTTAAGAATGAAAATCACGATCAACCACGGAGGCAAAAAGAAAAGGTAAAGTACTTTATTTGCGAAAGTGATTATGGAAAGAGTTAAATTTGCGCTTGTTAAAAAAAAAAAATTAAATGATTGTGATAGAATTTTGAGTTTGAATGAATAATAGTCGAATGCTGATCCATCAATGGAACAAATAGAACACTTGCATTTATTTATTTTATTTTTGTAATAGTGTACAGAATTATTGTTGCTCCACTTATTAATTTGGTGGCTGTTAACTGCTAATTAATCATTTCTCCATGCTTCTACTTGGTAATAATAATCATTAAGGGCATATGAGAAATGATGTAGATCTTTCTAAATTTCTCATCAGCAAGGGATAACAACCTGGGAATACAAATCTTTTGTGGGTTACAAAAGGTGAACCCAAAATCATTGCTTTTAAATATGTGCAAGCTATAGTCTAAACTCTGCCCTCGATGATATTACCTAATTAAGATGACCATTTGATTAAGTACTATCTTGCATTTCACCATTTGCATAGTACAAACGAAACAGCCAGAGATGCATTTTATAAGACGACAAATTGAAAAGGCAGGAGGCAAGAGGTAGCATTTATGTTTTATGAGAGATCATAAAACTTATACAAGTGTTAGGGTGTACTCCAACAAGTTCACTCATCCTATAAAGTAGACACCTTTTTTTCCCTACACAAAATCATGTCATTTAAATTTAAGAGACAAAATAGAGACGCCCGTCAACATGGAGGTAAAATCTAGAATAACAGTTATATATCTTACACTTATTAATGCATCAATGTCCTTCCCTTTGTGCTACGGTTATATAGGTGGCAAATGGGTGGGTTGGGCTGAATTTGAGCAAGTCAAAATGGGCTGAGTTAATAGATGAACGGGTTATTAACCCGTAGAAAAGTTATTTGGGCTGAAATGGGCTAAAATACGGGTCATAATTCAATCCGCCCAATTCTAATTAAGTTTTAATTGTTTTATTTGTTATTTTATAATCTTTTGAATAACTTATAAAATTAATATTTTTTCTTTATTATGACTAAATATAACATATTAAATAAAATAAAATATCTTTTTGAAAATATTTTGATAAGATTTCTCATTAATCAATTTGGACTAAATATCAATCCAAAACTTTGATAAATTAAAATGAGTTGGAATAAAATAGACTGAGCTAATAAATGAGCGGATCAATTATCAACTCAAACTTAAATAAATTGAATAAATTATAATCTTATAGGCGAAGTTTACTACCTCTAGCTACAGATAACAATCACTATTCGACTAAAGATTAGCGGTAGGTTTCAGGTGGATTCACAAAGCTTCGAGAAAAAGGATAACCTTGTGTGTAATTATCGCAATGAATCATTGGCAAATATTCAAACGACCTATCTAACATTAAAGGAAATCATCAATATTGATGATTCTTTCACTTAATCCATCATAGTTAAGTGATAAAATTTATTTAGTGCAAGCATCACGTGTCAATAAGCATTTCCAACTTTACATTCCACTACCACCCACACAGTTTGGTGTCTTCATCTTTGCGCTTTTCTTACAAATTTTCTGTAAGAGAAGGGTCATCTGTCACGATTCAAAATTTTATTAGGCCGTAAAAATATTAATTACTTTTTGAAGACAACTTCCATTCATTCATTAATTATTTAAGATAAGTATAAAGTGAAAATGAGCGAAATTTCAAATAAACATTACTAAAGAAGCAAGTCTTATCCCAAAGTCACAAAAAAAGTGGAAAAAAAAAAAGAGAATGACAATCCTCAAGATTGGTGATACAAGTAAAAAAGCATCTAAAATTTAAATATAAGTCTATCGTTAAATCATAATTTGTATGTCTAAAAGAAATAAGGACAGTAAATATAAAATAGAGTTGGAATCCAGTGTTTGCCGAAGCTAAACAACTCATCCTGAAATTCGACAAGTCACTTCAAATCTGATATCAACATAGATTTCACCCTATCTAGGGTACTGAACTTGCACACAAAAAATGCAGAAAAATAAGGGTGAGGGCAGAAAATACGCGTACTTAATAAAATCATTGACCGACCATAAATCGAAGCGGTGGCGAGGATGGATCTCCCTATACTTGCTTCCATTTTCCTCGATAAGCAGATCAACAATAAATATAAATAATTTAAAATAAATAAATCAGATAAATATAATATTTAGAGGTAACCGAAATTTAATAAGTTAAGCAAGTCAACTTCACATAATTTCAGCCACACAGGTAAAAGTTAATATAAAAGATGATAATCAATTCGAAGCAATCAAGTGGGATGCGATGTAAATGCAAATGACAATGCATCAGTACACACATGCCACCTTTTATCTGTTTGTCATGATTCATGGGAGACTTGCGAGATCCATGTACTTAGCACCAGTATTTTAAAAGGTATAGGTGCGAGGTAAGGCATTTTTCCTGATACAGGACAGGTGAAGCCTCGAGGCATTAGGGGTAAGTCCAATGAATCTTTAATTTTTAATATTTTATAAATTAATATAATAAAAATAAATAATAAAAAAGATAAATTACATAGAAATGATAGAAAATTCAAAAAAAAATATGAAATAAGTGAAAATGTCCATAGAACTCTTTCATATTAAAATATTAATCATAATTCATAAAAAATAATTGACTAAAAATAATAATCAAAACTGCTCATCTCAAAAGACTAATTAGACTTTTTTTAAAAAAAATTGAGTATAAATTTATAATTAACTTGTAAAAAAAGAAATGAGAAGGATGAACCTACAATCAAAAATATCAAACTAGAGCAAGAGATTAAGGATGATGCATTTTTGTTTTGTAGTTTTGCACATTAAATATTTTTTCTCTTTACCCAGTGGAAGACGAAGAGAAAGAACAAAAAAATAGGGTTAAGAATAAAAATTATTTAGATTTTGAAGATTTTTAACTACTTAAAATATAATAACAAGTTGAATTTTATATTTTTTAGTATTAACTAAGGACTTATTTAGTAATTTAATTTTAATTTTAATTAAGAGAAATTTTCCGGAATTACACCCCATAAAAATTTGTGCAATGCCTAATCATGCGCCCAGACTAATAAGGCTTACGCCTCGCGACATTTTCACAGCCACAGATTGCCCCAATGTATTTAACTACACCCTTTTTTGAGACTCGCCCCAGAAATACCTTTTAAAATATTGTTTGGCATGAATGGTTTTCATATGCTAGTGCGGACGATCTCAATGCATTTTACAATAATTTAATATCCTCAATGCATGAAATGAAATATTAATATATGATATAAATATCAATAAGAAAAATATCAACTACACAAATTATATTCTCTATAATCAGTTATTTGAAGCAATCATGCAATTTAGTCTCGAAACCCGTATAGACAATGTCAACGTGCTACATTTCATACCCAACATGGATGATCTCTACATGTATCAAATAACATAATAATACTTTATACTCAGCATAAACGATCTCTAGATGCGTCAAACACAAGGTGGATCTACTAAGGGCCCGGGGGATGCTACGCCACCCACCCGCAAGTTTAGGTCGAAACTCTCTCTCTCTCTCTCTCTCTATATATATATATATATATATATATAAGTATAAACATATAAATTATGTATAAATAATAAATTGGCACCCTAAGTATAAAAGAGAATTGTTGTGACAGTGGCAAAGGGCACAACTTTCACTTGCAGTGGGCAGATTCAAACTTGGCTTTCAACATTCTTTTTGTTCTTTTTTAAAAAGTCTCTTGCTGCAAACCAGCGGACATCAGATCAGAACATCTTCATCTAATCTCTTTTTATTTTTTTTATTTCACTTTCTTTAGTTTTAATTATAATAATAGTTGACTAATTTAATTTATCAGTCTTTAACTTTTCTTATTTCTTATTAATTATTAGTTTAAAATAAAAATTATCTTTTCATCCTTCTAATAAAAAAAACCCTCGCATTTTCCTCTTCCTCTTAAAACTTCTCCATTTCTCCACTTCTCCTCTATCCGCTCCACATCTCCAGGCTCTAGCCTCCAGTAGACATTATCCGTAGTCATCTTCTTTCTTTCTTTTGTCATCAACGACGCCTACCGGCTCTGTGCTACTACTTTTTCGATCGACCCACATCCACTGATATTGTAAGTATTTCTTTCTTGATTTCTTTTGGTTATTTTTCTTATAAAATAAATTACCTACTCAAATAAATAATTTCTTCAACGACAATATGACAAAATCAATTTTATACTTTGGTAATTTTATATTGCTTCTGCGGGTACTAAACTTTTAGAGCCAATATTTATATTATTATGTGAACTTGTGAAGCTTGTTTTGTATAGTATGTTTGATCTCTTGGTGAAAGACATGATTTTTTTAATAGAAAGGTACCAAAAGGTAAAAAGTAGTGTAGCAGTAATAAATAAGAAAATATTGAGAATGCAAAGAAAGATCGCTTGAAGCCGATCCAGGAGAAAGAATGTCCATTGCTGACTATAGTCCTTGAATACGGGATGAAGTGAGGAAACATTATATTCAAAAATGGCCTTGTCAACCCTTCTAGGATCAATATCCTAAAACTAAAATAGGAGGCAGAATGCGTCAATTTGTATTAAATTGGTCCAAAGGTCCACATTCTAAATGGTTGGAGTATAGTGAGAAGAAAGATGTTGCATATTGTCTATGTTGTTGTTTGTTCAAAAAATAAATTTATTCATGCAATTACGAGTGAATTTTATACAAAAAAAGCTTTTTAGGGGATGGAATAGGGCTCTTGAAAGATTCCGTTTACATGTTGGTGAGTTTAATAGTGTCCACAACAAATGTCTCAATAAGATGCTAGATTTGTCAAATCATCATGAATCGATTCAAGTTGTTCTTGACAAGCATTCTCAGAAGTTAAAAGAGAGTACCAAATGCATTTGGAAGCCTCAATTAATGTGTCAAGACGTCTTTTGCATTATGGATTGCCTTTTTGAGGTCATGACGAAAGTGAATCTTCAACAAATCAAGGCTTCTTTCTAGGATTTTTGCAATGGCACGGAGACAAACATCCGGATATGAAAAAAGTGATACTAGAAAATGCTCCACAAAATGATACTTTAACTTGTCCTATGATTCAAAAGGATATTGTCAATGCTTGTGCAAAAGAAACGTTGAAAGCTATAATTGAAAACTTAAATGTAGATTACTTTGGTATTTTAGTTGATGAGTCTAAAGATATCTCACACAAAGAACAAATGGCTCTTGTTTTGCAGTATGTTGAAAAGAATGGTAAAGTGATAGAACGATTTATCGGTCTTATCCATGTTAGTGATATATCAACATGCTCATTGAAGAAAGAAACTTATTCTTTGCTTTCATATTACTCTCTAAGTCCATCCAAAATACGTGGACAGGGTTATGATGGAGCTAGTAATATGAAGGGAGAGATAAATGATCTCAAAACTTTGGTTATGAGAGATAGTCCATCGGCATATTATATTCATTGCTTTGCTCATCAATTGCAATTAATACTTGTAGCAATTGCTAAAAAATATTTGGATGTTGAAGATTTCTTTGATCATGTTACTAGTGTGTTGAATGTTATTGGAGTATTTTTTTAGCGCAAAGACTTGCTTCATCATCATCAAGCTGAAAAGTTAGAGCAATTACTTGAGTTCGAAGAAGTTCGTACTGGACAAGAATTAAATCAAGAATGCGGGCTTCAAAGATCAGGTGATACTCATTGGAGATCACATTTCAAAACTTTAGATAACTTTGTTGTTATTTTCTGATCTATTTTCTATGTGCTTGAAGTGGTTTAACATGAAGGTTCCACCTCAAATGATAGAAATCAAGCTATTGTTTTTATGCTTCACTTGATGTTGAAATCAAGATTATAATATTCAAATTTTTTTTATGCTTCACTTGATGTTGAAAGTGTTGGCAATATCAAATGAGCTGAGTTAGACTTTACAAAAAAAGGATCAAGATACTGTTAATGTCGTAGAGTTTCTTAACATTGCAAAGAAAAGATTACAAGATATGAGAGAAAGTGGATGAGAATCTTCATTGAAAGATGTTTCCTCATTTTGTGACGTGCATGATATTTTGATTCCCAATATAGATGAGTCTTATTTTTCTGGAAAGTCAAAGCGGAAGTCTTCTGGTGTTTATTTTTAATACCATTTGCGTGTTGAAATCTTTTGTGTTGTGATTGATGTGCAACTTCAAGAGCTTAATGATCGTTTTGATGTAGTGAATAGTGATTTGCTTCTTGGAATAGGTAGGTTGAATCCAATCAATTCTTTTGCTAATTTTGATAAAGGTAGAATCCTGACTTTAGTAAAGTGTTACCCAGATGAGTTTGATGAAGTACAAATTCGAGATTTGGGTTACCAACTTGATTCTTTCATAATTCATATGCGATGTGATAATCCCAAGTTCTCAAGCTTGCAAGGAATTCGTGATTTGGCAAAAGTGTTGGTTGAAACGAATCTTGTGGAGACTTATTCACTTGTTTATTTACTTGTGAAGTTGGCTCTAATTTTACCTGTTGCTATTGCAACTGTGGAGAGAGTATCTTCACCCATAAAAAAGATAAAGAATGAGGTGCGGAATAGCATTGGTGATTAATATTTAAATGATTGTTTAGTTTGATACATATATTGTGATGTATTTACAAATGTAAGCAATGATGCCATCATTGACCTTTTTCAGAATATAAAAACTCGTCGAAGACAATTGTAAACGAGTGATGGATACTTATGATATTAGTAATATTATTGAAAATTATATGTTGGTTCACTTCATAATCTCTGTTGAATGTGTAGTGTGATGTTTCTCATGTATATTGCTATTATTATATATGTAATGCTTATATCGTCATTTTATTACTGTTAATTTTTTTATCGATTCATTTGTCATATAATCAAAAATTTAATCGATGCATCTGTATCGCTTTCGGAGACTCTAATTCCTGGATCTCCTTCTGATCAAATAACATAATAATCCGTACTCAACATGGACGATTTCTACATACATCAAATAATAGAATAGTAGTTCATACTTAACATAGACAATCTCTATTTGCATTAAATAATAGAGAAAAAATCACATAGAATCCATCAACACAAAATTCAAAGGAATCAAATTGTCATCTAATGTCCGCATAGGTGCTCTTTATCTTGCTTATATCACCCCTTACCATTTTCCCATTTAATCAATTTATTTAGCAGCAAACATTCCAATAGATTTTAGAAAGTCTTAACTTGCCTTAAATTAGAGCTCAAATGGTCAAATTACAGACTTGCTGTTTTGTAACGCCTCCGAACATTTTCAATCTAGTCAAATACATAATATACATGAGCATACGAGTACGTACACATATTACTATATTTTTATCTCGAACTGAAAGAGTCAATCCCATGCCTTTCAGGTCAAAACTGGAATGTTATTTCAAAATCAGTTTACCCATAACACAAGAGTCTCAAATAAGAAATTTAATAAAAAATTGCGTTAGAATCTATTGGAATCATCAAATACCGATTCAAGATCATCTCAGCGAAATATTGATTGTGGTCAAACTTATTCTTTAATTTAACTAGAAATTGATCCAAGAGCCCAAATCACATCCCAAGATTCAAAAATCACCTTCCAGACCTAATAAAACCGTTGAAACTAAAATTTGACCGCAGCAACCTAAAATATTAACTTTAGTCAAATTTCTAAAATCTTAAACCTACAAAACTGAAAAATTTCTATAGAACTCATTTGACCAACTCGGTAATCAAGTCACCCATCCCTACAAGTCATAAAACACATAATGTAGCTATGAGAAGGGTCAAAATAGAAAAAACACATTAAAAACTATAAAACAAACGTGTGAATTATTACATCACTCTGATACCAAAATCGTCTCGATCCAAATCCATTAAGAAGTGAAGGTACCAACCATTTCTTGTAGTTGATCCAATTAAGACGAGTGAAACGTAAATAAGCATAAAATCAATAAGCATATCTACATGTAAAACTCGTATACCAAAGCCATAACAAATGCAGAATCGAAAGCAATTTCAAGAATGGTGATACAAGTACAAGTGCATCTAAGATTCAAAAATACAAGTGCAGTAAATACGTAAGTTGTCTGGGAAGAGTAACGTGGAAAATGAAAATAGAACTAGAATCCAGTGTTGCCGAAGTTAAGCAGCTCACCGCAAACTCTGGCAAATCCCACTCAAGTCTGAAGATAACTTAATTGTCACTCAAATATGGAACTGAACCTACACACAAAGATGGATAAAATCAAGGGTGAGTACGAAAAATACGTGTATTCAACATCATCGTCGATCGACCCTCATTAGAAGCAATTATGAAGGTTGTTCCTATCACTGTTTTCATCAGCATTTATCAATAGCATCGTAAAAATAGTAACTCAAATTGAACAGTTCAACAGTCAATACCACATAGTATAATCAAAGTAGATAAAATAATCAAACTAAGCCAAATAGAAAATTAAGCCACAGACTGTTTCAAAAATGTCATAACAACTATTCCAATCATCTCAACCAAGAAGGGAGGAAAAACAAACAACTTAACATGTTCCACTTCACCATTTTCATTCATTAGAATCAATATGTGACGTAATGAGGATGAAATGAAATGCCAATAAATGTGTATATATCAATAAGAAAATAAAATCAGGTAGCATATCATATCCTCTATAATTAACTATTCCAAGCAATCGTGCAATTAAATTACCCTAGTCCATCTCATAGCTCACATGGACAATCTCAATGTGCTACATCTCATACTTAGCATGAACGATCTCTACATGCGTTAAATAACAGAATAATACTTTATACTCGATATTAACGATCTTTACATTCATCAAATAATGTAATAATAATAATTCATACTCAGCATAGAAGATCTCTACATGCATCAAATAATAGAAAAGTAGTTCTTATCTCTATATGCATAAAAAATAGAGGAAAAATCACATAGAATTCATCAATCACGAAATTCACAAGAATCAAAATCCCCAAAATATTAGTTGGTGCCCGCATAGGTTCCCATCACCTTACCTATACATCACCCTCTTATCATTTTCCCATTTAATAAATTTATTTAGCAATAAACACTTCAATATAGTTTACGAAGTCTCAATTTGCTTTTAATCGGAGCTCAAATGGTCAAATTATGGACTTTTCTTCTAAAACACCTCCGAACAATCTCAATCTAGTCAAATACATAATCTAGATGAGTATACGAGATCGTAGATACCCATATAACTATTTTTCTATCCTGAATCCAAAATGTAAATATCAAGCCCCCAAGGTCAAAAATGAATTTCATTTCAAAATCAGTTTACTCATAACACAAGAGTTTCAAATCTAAAATTTTATTTTGAACAAAGAAAACAGAGTTTGAATTAACCCCCAAATCATCAACATACGATTTCTCAATTCCGAGTCTAAATCCCCCAATTTCTAAAAATCAAACACAGATAAAAGGACAAATAATCGCTAGAATAACAGAAAAAGATCAAAAAATCAAGATTAGAATCCTACCCCCTAGCCAAGACCGAAAAATAATTTTAAAAAATCACCCAATCAAAATAAATCCAAAACAGAAAATTAATTTTGTCCAGGTACATAGAAGAATACAAATTTGGTCACTAAAAGTCCAAATTTCATCCTCAGAAGTCGCACTAACCTGAATTTTTCTCTTTGCAGTACCACCGGTCTTTTCTTTTACTAAACTGACCCGAAATCCTTCATACGATCTTGGAATTCGATGATTCTAATTCCTATGAGTCCTAAATAATGATACAGACCTAATTGTTCAATCAAGCCTCAATTCCGAGCCCATTATCTCAATCAAGTATCATTTTTTCTCATTAAAAATTTTATTTCACATTTCGCGATAAAAATCATACTCGACTTATCCAAATTACACCAACGCTCCATATCAGTCCTATAATTCATTCTCAAGCTTTTGAAAATCTCAAAATAAAATTTGATCACTTGAGCTCAAAATGAACATTTGGGTCGTTATACATTTATGCTAAAAACAATGCCAAAATACCCAACACGTTCCAAGCCTGTCCGAAAATCATAGAAAATAAACCAAAATATGTGAATAAGTCCAAAATCACCATACAAACCTGTTGGACTTTTAAATCAAGAATATGAGTTTGTCTAATCAACTATTTGACCGAGGTCAGCTCTTAACTTTAAATTCAAATAGAATGCAACTCGAATATTCGAAACTCATTTGAAACCTCCCTAACACAAATTAAATATGCAAATTAATCACAAAACACGTTCTGAACCTATTGAAATCATTAAATCTCCAGTTTGTAGTTGTCTTGATCAAATATTGACTATGGTCAAATCTATTCTTTAACTTTACTGGAAATCATCCCCTTGGGATCTGTGCAAATTATCCATCCAAGTCAAAAAATGTCTTTCCGAACTAATGGAACTAATGAAGCTGAAATTCGACAACCCAAAATGTTGACTTTGGTCAAACTTTTAAAATCTTAAACCTTCATTGAAAATTTTCCACAAAATTCATCGGATCGCCTCGAAAATCGTGTCACCATCCTTGCAAGTTACAAAATTCATAATGGAGCTATGGGGAAAATTCAAACAGTAAAACGCGTTCAAAAATACAAAACGATCATGTGAATCGTTACATCTGCATCATCAATACAACATTTTTGTATGAAGCATGCAAATTGGATAGAAATTGGAAACATAACAACCAATGTTACATTCACCCCAAAAGTAATACTTCCTCCATTTTAATTTATTTATCTGATTTTGACTTGACACTAAAATTAAAAAAATTAAAAAAATTGCCATTGTCACGTGGAATGTTATAATTAAATAGTTGCTAAAAAATAAAGAGATAATTTTTTAAAATAGACTAAAAAGAAAAATAAGACAAATAAATTAAAACGAAGAAACTAACTTCATTGAAAAGTTAGAATAGTTTTTACTACTATGTTTTTTTCTTTCAGCAGGTAAGTTATTTTTAATTGTAAAGGCTGTTACATATACTAGTACTTCAGTAAGTTTATAAATACATATATTTTGTTTTGAAATTAATCAACTTTTACCGAAAATTAGGCATGTTTATATTCTCATAATCCAAATCCATTTTTAGCATCTTTTCACTGTTACCATACGGTTATAGTTTCTTGGGATTATTCATCTTATGAAAAATGGAGTAAGTAACTCAATATAGAATTCAAAAAAGAGAATCCGATATATATTTTTAATATAAAATAATTATTTATAATTGATGATAAAATATGTAACTTGCTAGAAGGGAATCGGATACCAAAGAATCCGATTCTATAATGGGCCTTAAATTAGCCTGTTTGGATAATTTGTGTGGGGCTGTAGGGCACTTTTGCTTTTCTTCTGTTTCCTTCGTCCCTTTTATATTCGTTTTGGGCTGACTTTCTTCAGAGTAGGGCAACTTGAATAGTTTAAGAATAGGGCAACTTATGGAAACCACTACCCTTTGGTAGCTAATTACCAAATGTAACTATAGTTTTGATAATTATTATCCGTCATAAAATTTGATTGTCAGGTGATTGTATTTAGTGTACTCATATATATAAAACAAATATAATCTGTGTCAATTAACATGTATCAACTGTATTTATTCATGCAACAAATACAATCAAGGTGAAATACAGAAAATAGTGGGAATTGTATTCATTCTCTTTTATTTTACTTGTATTTATTCATTCTATTGTATCAATTTTTACCAGCTTGTATTATTTGCTAATTTCACTTGTATTTATTTGTAGTTATTGTTTGATTGTTACCAACTTGTATATATTGTATTCGTGTACTTAATTTTATTGTATCAACACATATATATATATATGAGATAGATTGCATGAACTCGCTCAACAAACTGTATTCTCTCTCATACTATGAAATACAGTGAGATACATACAAAGAAGAAAGATACAACATACAGTAATCTGTCGTTGAAGATACATACAACATACCCCAATCATCACTGTATATATTGTATCCAATAAAATGAAAATTATGATAAATAAAAGAAGATATTACATACAGATGTAAGAGCAAGGAAGAAAAGTTGTTCTCTCCAATGAGGAATGCCTGGAAATAGAAAAATTGGGGAAAGGAAGAGAAATACTACTTGAATCAGAAGAGGATTAGTAGTATAGAGAGGAGAGAAATTGCTAGAAATAATTAAATATTTGTTAGTAATAATTGGGTATTTGCCAGCAGATCTAAAGTGTACATAGTTATATTTAATTATTTTTTAAAATTATTACTATAAAAAGTAATTAAAAGGCTAAAGTTAATTAAGTCTATGTAATTTTTCTTATAAAATTTTTACCTGATATAATAGTAAAGGAAAATACAAACTGTGGAACACCTCCATTAAAAAGTAGTATCATATGAAAGTATTTTAAAGGTAATATGAATTCATTTTGTTATTATTTAGCTAAAGGCCACTTAAATTTTGGGTGCCCCAGATCGGGTAGCAAGCGCCAGCCGTCCCAACAGACAACTTAGAAGTGTGAAGTATATAATGCTTGCTAGATTCTAGCGAAGGTACATTTAATTGTTTTACAATTATGAAAATTAATATGTTACAGATGTTATGTCCAATATTTCTCCATAAAATAACTAAGTTGTAAGCAGGGTTGGTCACGGTTTGATAAAAAATCAAATCAAATCGATTAAAAAAATCGATATTTGATTTGATTTGGTTTTAAATTTTGAAAACCGATGATATTTGATTTGATGTTGGTTTTACTAAAAAAAAAATCAAAGAAATAACTAAATTTTATACGTAAATTTTATAATTATTTGAATATATGTTTGTAGTTTTCATAAATAATTATAAATATTTTATATCTTTTAATCATTAGTTTGATTTTAGTATACTTTATTTCACATGCACTACAATACTTTTAAATTCTATTACCTAAAAAATATGTCTAAACCCAATACTCTAAGTCTAATTGTTTATATGTGGTGTGACATATTGCCGATTTTTTTATTTTCTTTTGCTAAGATATCCATCTACTCTTCAATCGTTTACCTCTTTGATTTTTGAAGAATTGACCATTCTATATGAAGTTGTATATTATTTTCTTGTGGATATTAGACAAGTGAAGTGGAAAAATCTCTACATTTATGCAAATTAAACATGCTAAAACTTTGGAACAGTGTTGAAAAATAATAGAAGATTCAGATACATTCATCTCGTGATGGTAGAGAGAAATTTTGTTGATTGCTAATGTTCACTTGAAATAATTATCTCATGTCTCTGTTGTTTTACTATTATTAATCTATCATTAGCTAGTTATAACCCAAAAAATCGAACCAAACCTACAAGAACCAAACCGATGGTTATTTATTTTATTTGGTTTGGTTTGATTTTAAAATTTTAAAAGACTAAATTGGTTTGGTTTTGGTTTTATTCAAAAATCGACCCAAACCGAACCATGAACACCCCTAGTTGTAAGATCCAAAAGAAAAAACCTTAATACATAGATAATATTTTAAATTTGTCAGTGACTTTCATTTAGACACTTAAATTACGGTTTGTTTCAACCGAGCACCTGAATACTAGATCAATTGTGCATATTAGACATTTTCAACTCAAATTTTGAAGAAAAAAATTATGTGTGTTTATTAAGTAGTTAAGTTAATCAGATAAACTGTGTCATCTCCTTTAATTTTGCACATCGGCCTCGATTGGAACAGATCGAGATTTTACGAGTTATTGAGACAAATACGTATAATTAAAGGAGGTAACATATTTCAAATAGTTAACTTATATAAATGACAGACACTTGATAATACACACAAAAAAGAATTGAGTATTGCCTGGTCTAGATGCAAAATAATAATAATAATAATAATAATAATAATAATAATAATAAATAAATAAATAAATAAAAACTCTTGTTTCATAGTCGCTTTCATTACTGTGGTTATAAATCGACCGGAAATAAAAATCTACCAAGATCTTTACAAAAAGATTAGTAGTTCTAACTTTTGGTAAAGAAATGGCAGCCAATTATTGGTTCTCTATTTAACTTTTAGCAATATTATCGTATTAAATGGTTACACAACTGCAAGCAACATAACATTATTGGGTCTTATCATAAGTCTCAAGTCTCCGCCCTCTGTCCACTATATTTTGACCATTTATGCAAAAATGTTTTTCACATTTTCATTGAAATTTAATGATATGACTACATAGTCTAGCCAAGTTTTTAAAATCAAACCTACTTTAAAAATCAAACTTTTTATAAAATATTTTCAATGAGAAACAGTTTGTTTTAAGTATTTTTAAACAGAAATTAATATTTGATTAATTTTTTAAAAAGTATTTATAATAGCTATTTGGTCAAGCTTTTGAAAGGCTAAAAATATTTCTTTTTTTTTTCTTTCAAAAAGTGATTATTTTTAAAAGTGAGGTGTTTGGCTAAGCTTTTCGAAAATATAAGTGTTTTCAGGGAGTAGCAAAAGATGTTCAGAAGTTTAAGAAAAAGTAATTTTTCTCAAAAGACTTTTGAGAAAAATACACTCAGAAATGCTTTTAAAAATTTGACTAAACACTAATTGCAAAGAAATTTTTAAATTTATTGGTCAAACACAAACTTATCTCACCGAATGTATTTTTTTGAAAAGCGCCTTACAAAGAGGTACTTTTGGAGAAAAGTTACGTTTTTTAGTTTCTGAAAAATAATTTCTACTATTCTCCAAAAACACTTATTTTCTTTCAAAAACTTAATAAAATACTTCGTTATAAATATTTTTTTGAAAAAAAAAATACTTTTGACTCCTCAAAAATTTAGTCAAATAAACTATACATCTGACAAAAAGGACACTCAAATTATTTTCTTCAAAAATTAACTAAAATTTTCACCAAAAAGCTTATAACTTAATAATATCAATAAGTCTTTTACATACTAATATGTGTGATTTCTTTCTCAATCCCTTTTACTTCCCTTTCTCTCACTTATGTAGGAATTTTTTTGCTTAAAAAAAGCTCAAGTTTGTATTAATAGAAATTCTTTTTAATAAAAATTCAATAACTAATAATTACTTCACGTCTAAAACAAATTCATTTATCATAAATGTAAACAAATTATTTTTTCAGAAATACAAACCAATCCGAATATAGTTTTCCTAGAGGTTACATCTTTCAATATCCATTTATAGATTTTTTCTTTGGTTCTTTTAGATTTTGATTGTTTTATTTATCCATTATACAAAATAAACAATTCATGAGATTAATAATGATATATTTCTCGTATTTCATTTTATGTAGTAGCGTTCAAATTATTTATTTTTATGTGAAATTGAACATAAATTATTCAATTGTTTGAAATAGGATTTGTATACTTAAAAAAACTACATATAAGTATTATAAATTATATTAGCTAAACATACTCAAAAAAAGAATATCCAAAAAGATTAGTAATGTCACATAAAATAATATAGCGCTAATATGATAATATTTTTAAAATAACATAAATAGTTACACACGAAACATGACATGAAAATCGTTAAGGCAATACATAAAATTTCATATAATTTAGTATTGTAGCTAAGTGATAAAGGACCATCAAAGGACATGGTGCACTGGATGTAGCTGCTTCTCTTTTAATTAGAAATTTCAATTTTGAGTCCTGAGTGTGGAAAAATCCTTGATAGAAAGCATTATTTCCTAGTGAATTCTATACTGCATAAATCCGAATTAATAGTACTTTAATATAGATACTGAATATCGGATGAAAATAAATAAAAAAAATATGTTGAAGGGGTTTAATTTAATTTCCCTTATCGAAAAGTTACATTATATATGACAAATATGAAAAAATATATATATGTAATTAAATAGTGCTAAGAGTTTATTTTGTAATTGTGTACTAGTAAAAGTGGCTAAAAGATTGCGTTAGATGGTAAAATCAAATTTTATTTTTCAAAATTTTATTAAAATCCTGATTTGTTAGTGACATTGTTAATACGATACGTACTAATAATAGAAATCCCTATGGACCTAAGTAACAAACATTCGACAAACTAGGAATTAGGATAGGATAACTGATTTCCCCAAATCAAGACAGTGATGAAGTGAAATTTAAAAGTTAGGAATTTTAAATTATTTAAAATTAATGGATTTCTAAGGGATTGGTTGGTTGTCGGTTAAAGTTGTACATGAAACAATTATGTAGGATTTTATTATACAGGATTTGTAATTATTTATGTATTACTTATTTTATTCTCTTATAAATTTACTCATAATTTATACATATATTAGTTTCGCAGGATTATAATCTAATAACGAAAATACTATACTTGGCGTGCTGAATTTTATACATCACGAGTTCACAACTAAAATGCTATCAAATGTGACAATAGTTATGTTGATTTCAATGCATGACTAACTCACTTCCTAACCAATAACCATACAATTGCTTAAATATTTAATTAAATTTTTAATACAAATACAAAATTTTAATCGAAGATACTTAATTTGGCCGAACCGAAACCTAACCCTACTTCCACCCGTAGCAGAAAGTTCCACATGTAAAGGGAGAAAAGGTCCGACAAAATACAGTGGCTAATAGGGTCTCAAATTGAAGCATGAAAAAGACCCCTACAATTAAATTAAATTAATTAATTAAAGCTTTCTTAATCATCTATTCTTCTTCTTCCATCTGCTCATATGCTGATGTCCACTAATATACACAGAATAATAGTACTACGGCACCAAAGACTATGACCACTCAACAGCTCTAAATTTATACATCATGTGTTGTCTTCTCCTCTTTGATTTATTAGCATACTAACATCGGTAATGGTCTGTTTTATTTTATGTAATAAATAAATTTAATTAGACACAAATCTTTTTTTTAAAATAAAATTTATAATTTTAAATCGAGCTATATTTGTCGAGATAATATCGGACCGGAATCAATAAAAATCCAATTCACCTTCCATCGGGGTAATGAACTAGTAGATTATCTTTCTTGGAGAGGAATGGACGAATTTAGTAGTGTTCGCATTCTCCGACTACATGAGAGAAAAATAATTTGTAAACTCCTTAGTAACAATTTCTTCATCATAAAATTAATATTCGTGATTACAAAAATAAAATAATGCTTTTATAATTCAAATTCACGGACAAAATTTATAAGTTTGAATTTTGAAATTCCAACTATGTCACACATGTTAAATTAGATCTTTAACTAGCCTCATATCCCAAAAGCCAGCTCAAAAGGAGAAGGATTGTCAAAGCTTTATAAGGAGCCCATGATTCCATTCATTCACCGACGTGGGACATTCTATTCATCACATCTCCCCACTCACGCCCGGATTGCGACATTTTTTTATTCGGAGTTTCACTGTTCGGTCCGGTGTGTGCATATTCATGGAGCAGGGGTATTTGTATTTCCATCCTTTGCAAATTTACAACTGTCTAATTTTGTGAAATCCTACATCGGATCGGACTCTGACATATAGTTTAAGTCTAACTCACACTCCAAAGTCAGCTCAAAAAAATAAAAATTGTTCAAACTTAATAAAAAAATTCAAAATTTTATTTATTGACCGACGCTGAAATATTATATTCATCAATATAAATTAGGACAGAGGAATTAAATTTTATGGTGAATTGGTTGTTATGTTTTAATAGATTTAAGAGAAAAGGAATGGCACGCCACACAAAGTAGTAGAGAATAAAGTAATCCTTATTTAGGAGTAAATAAATTAATTGTTCTATCGATCTCTATTAAATTTTGGAAATAGGTCTATGATTTAAATTATTTTATATTTCATAGTGGAAAAGTGGTAGCTCGAACTACTAATACTAATGCCAACGGCTTAAAGTACGGCAACGTCCGAAAAAATTGAAAGGGGACATGTCATGCCTTATATTAGTCTGAAATCCAACAGCAGATTCAATGCTCTTCTGACTTACATTGCTAATAAAGGCAACAACTGGCAATTCTGTTTTATCTTTTAATCGACATCACTACTAATTCTGTACTAATCAAAGTGTTGATTGTTTGGATTAACTCATTACATTATATTTTTTAATTATTTTTCTCCATTTGATTAGCTGACAATAGTGGATCTAGAGGTTTCTATGGATTCACGGAACCGGTAATTTTTGCTCACGTGTTAAGAAATGTATTAAATACTTCCTCCGTCTCATTTTAATCTTTAGTTAAAATGAATAATTATGTTAGGTGAAAAATTCAAAGTTTATTTTTTAAAATATTATAGATTTTTTCAAGTTTCTACAATAGTCTAGTATAGTTTTTTGGATAATCATCTTGAAATATTTCTAGATAATCTAGACATTATGGTGTGTCTCTTTGATATTTGTACTTAGCAAGAGTTTAGATACTTGGAAAAAATATTTGTAGATGGTAGAATAGTTTAGATCATATTCTATCTAGAATCATCCCTAACAAGTACAAATAGGAGCGGCCTTTGTCATTTGTAAGTAACTAAATTAAAAAGCAATTCAAGCCAATTCAAGAAGTCTTCTTCAATAATAAAGTTTTCTACCCAAAATTTCTCCTTCTACTTTCGTAGTTTCCTCTTCTTTAGTTGAATCTTCAGATTTTAGTTAACCATCTTGGGGCTAGCAGAAGGTCTCCACGGTTCTACTTTTTTTTCTGCTATTCTCTATATGGTATCAGAGTTATAGCCATACATTGTCTTGTGGACTTTATTTCAAGATTGAGTCAGTGGTAGATTCAACTGGTTTCTTTGTATGGATTTCAGCGATCGTGCTGATGAGCTAGGGATGGAATTGTTGAACTAATCCAATTACAAGGTATGGAAGATATTTATAGAATCATACCTTGTGAGCGAGGATTTGTGGGATGTTTTTAATGGAAGTAACACAAGTCTCCCTGTCTACGGACCGAAAAATAGTAGCACATTCAAGAAGTGGAAGCAGATTAATATGAAGGCGGAGTTCATTCTAAAGAGCTCCATATCGTATAATTTATTTGACCATATTATAAGGTGTAAATCAGCTCATGAAATATGGAGGATGCTGGATCAGTTGTTCAACAAGAAGAATGAAGCTTGGCTACAGATATTGGAGAATGAATTAGCTAACACTACTTAAGGTAATTTTTCTATCGCTAAGTATTTTTTGAAGATTAAAAACTTATGTTTCGAGATCTTGTTATTAAATCCGGACAAGGCCATCTCTGAAGCACGATGAAAAGAATTACCATTCGAGGATTGAAGTCAGTATATATTTCATTTATTACATCTATTCAAGAATGGGCTCAACAACCATTCTTGGAGGAGTTTGAGAATTTGTTACCATTACAGGAGCTACTAGCCAAATAGATGGTCGGGGTATCAATTAAAGAAGGAGAAGGAAATGCTCTTGTAGCTGACAAGAGAAACTTTAAACAAAACACAAGAGATAGGTCGTACTCTCGATCCTCAGATGGTTCAAGCTCATCGAGAAAGAAGGAAGAGTCTTCTAATAATCATGATAAGAAACCTTTCAAATGCTATTAGTGAGGAAAATAGAATATATAAAAAGATATTGTCAAGCCAGGGAGAGCAATATGGCTCAAATTGATGAAGTTGTAGAAGAAGAAGACTAGAGAAGGTATTTCGTAGCTGAGACTCGAGCAGTAAATG
Source organism: Datura wrightii (assembly GCA_035772735.1). NCBI lineage: Eukaryota > Viridiplantae > Streptophyta > Magnoliopsida > Solanales > Solanaceae > Datura > Datura wrightii. The sequence continues at coordinate 10,178,345 of JASDFA010000009.1, forward strand.
TCATGGCTTTCATCAATTTTGAAAAAGACTAGACTATGAATTCAGGATCAGATAATAGAGTTCATCACGTAGAGAAAGAAGACAATTTTGTCATCAACAAAAAGCAAGAAGATTTTGAAGAAGTCCAGACTAGTGACGTGGTAGCTGCTATCGAGAAAATTAAAGAAGAAAATCCTGAAATTAGTAACAAAATGCTAGACGTAAAGGATGTTGAAGTAGAACCTAAGCAGGCTGTATCTGATACTATATATGCTAATGGTGATAATTTCGGAGAAAGCATTAAGGGAGATGCACTAAAAGTTGAAGTCTTTGTCCAATCATCTGTCGTATTAAAAATAATCACTGGCTCACAACAAATACTTAAAGAAAATAGAGAAACTAAAGATAAAATAAATGAAAAAATTGACCATGAAGACTTAATTTCAGATGGAGAGACAAACAGTATGATCTTCGAAAGCCTTGAAGTTGCCAAACAGTCTTTCGAGAAGTTGAAAAGGGAATCAGGTGGTGGACTTAAGGCTTCACAGGAAATTGATGGACAAATTGTCACCAACTTAGATGGGAAAGCTGATACTGATGAAATTTTCTTGTGTTATGGAGCTGCGTCAAAAGGAGAAGGTTCTAAAATCTTGAATCTTAGAGTTCCAAACTTATCCATCACGGTATTTCTCCCGATAGTACAGTTATCGGGGAGTTAAGAAAAAGGGGAAGCCTAAAAACTCAAGAACATGAAACACAACAGAAAGATGATTCATATGGTCCGCAAAGGTCAAAGAGGACTATTGTCAAGCCAGCTCAATACAGAGATGAAAACTTTTTCAATACTTATTGTTGTTTCTTTGTAGGGTCAGTTAATGATGAAAAATCTTTATCATTTTTATAAGCAAGAGGAGTTAGGCAAAAACTACTGAGATTTTTACCAAGACACGACATAAAGCTTCGTTGGAGTTCTTCAGCAACAAGCGTGAGATAGTTTTCAAAAAATCACTTTAAGGGGGAGTGTGAAAAAGTTAAAATTGATTTTTTGGAATATCATAGATTTTCCTAAAAAAGTTTCTAGAATAGTCTAGTGTAATTTCTTGGATAATCACCTTGAGAAATATCTAGATAATCTAGAAGTTATAGTGTAGTCTCTTTGATATTTGTACTTAGGAAAAATATTTTTAGATGGTAGAATAGTCTAGATCTTATTCTATCTAGAATCATTCCGAACAAGTATAAATAGGAGTGACCTTTGTCATTTGTAATTAACCAAATTAAAAGCAATTCAAGTCAATTCAAGAAGTCTTCTTCAATTCATGAAACTATACAACATAGAGTAAGCGATCAATACTTGAAATATACTGAGTATGCAAGGTAAGTGAAAACGGATAATTAAAATACATAAGAGTTTATAAGAGTAGGACAACATGATCATAAAGTAAATATCATAATGTAAACATAAAAGCTCAAGGTTTTCAAACCATTCATAATCCAATCATAATCATAGTCATAGGAGAAAACTTTATAAAACATAACTTGAGCCAAAGTAACATAAACATAACCATGCATAAGTTATGAGGAACAATGGGAGGACTCGTCTTAACCAATGCCATCATGATAGAGCTTACATGATGCCCCACTATTCTCCCAAGTGGTCAGTACCGCCCCCGGCTTGCCAGGCAAGAGGAAGTGCAGTATGGTGATATCATAGGGATCCAATAATAAGTGTATATATATATATACAGTGACACGTAGTTTTGAGATCACAAGATTTACCTGAACGCCGGGTCTACTCAGTGCTAGACACTGCTCCCAAAAACATGCACGTGAGGGCTCGCATAGTAACCGTGAAATCATTCATGAAGTTCATGGACAAATAAAATAATAACATGATAGATGCCACTTAAAATACATGATCAACCATGAATCGGCCAAGAGTCATAAATCCATAAATCATGAAAATCATGTATACTTGTAAAACATTTATATACCTTGATATTCATAAATCCATGAAGAGTACTTGAAGAGAAATCATAACATGAATCATAAATTACAATTTAGACTTAGTAAGATCAAAATCATAATAGAATCGTAACTTGACTTTACATGAAACTTACATAATTGGGAATAATTTAATTAAAATTAGAAACTATGTATTTATAATCAAAATAGGTATAAAATCTACCCATAGATCATAAGACATGATTTGATACGTGAAGGTAATTAACCCATAGATACATCATAGAGAATTTCACAAAATTAGGGATAAACCCCAATAGATCATAAACTCAAATCTAGAATTAAAATCCATGGAATTGAGAAGAATTTAGAGCATGAGAGTGAAAGGAACATCTCATTCATAGCCTCGCATACCTGGGTAAATCTGATTTACACTTCCTCTTGAAAGCCCAAAGGAAATTGGAGAAAAATTGGAGAAATTCTTCAAGCTTGATCTCCAAGAAAGAACTCTAATTTGCATGCATGGAATGGTAAGTCTTAGGATAGGTTTAATTCTCTTGAAACCCTTCTAACTGAGCTTAAAACGACGTAGTTTAGGACCTTAGAGCTTAGGAATTACGAAAATACCCTTAATGAAAAGTCTGAAAATTTTGCACTGCTAGTGACAACGATTGATACCACAGGTCGTCCTTCAATACCAAGACTCGTGGTACCCATCAGTTACTTCCTCCATCATTTCTTAACTTCTCAGGTCCTGATACCACGACTCGACAGAACGGGTCGTTACTCCAAACAACGATCTATTACTGCCTCCCATCGTCACCACTGACCCCTCACCTATATTTTTCTGAGGCTTCTACCACGAGTCCACCAACGACTCAAACCTTTAAACAACGGGTTGTTGGACCCATCTGCTGCCTCTAGGCTAATTTCCACTGCACCTTCTCACGAGCACTTTCCACGATCCGTTGTTCCTTATAACGAGTCGTACCACGACTCGTACCATCCCACTCTGGCACCACAGGGATGAACAACGACTTCAACCCATGACCCGTTACATTGATCAATGGGTCGTTCCCTGGCTCATTGGTCTTGGACCTGCCGATCACACTCTTACCACGACAGGGACCAACAGTCCGTGGGATCTTCCCACGACTCGTCCTGTGATATTTTTTCAAGTTTTCTGCTGATCTCATTCCCAATACCCGAGTCTAGTCTTAGGCACTTTCGGGGTATTACAATCTTGAATTCAAAGAAAGCAGTTACTAGCGAGCTTTATCTATTCCAGAGACTAGTAGATTACTTCTATGGAATTATACTTTTGAAGCTAGGCTAACATCTTTCATGGCTCCGAAACTTGGATGGATAAGAATAATTTCCCCGAACATAACCTGAGTTATTGAGCTAGATTTAACTAGACATTGACTGCCATATGCCACCCTCGGATATGCTAGGAAGCCAGAGCTAGATTTTAACTGATACAATCAAGGATTTATAGGTGTTTTTAGATAATTTTCTTTCATGTAATTTTAGGTCTACCTTGTCCTCTTTAAATACCTTAACTTACCATAGTTTCACACCTACAACTTGGTGCATGTATAGGTCTAATCAGGACATGTCCAGACCATATCAAAGAACCCTCACTCGTTATGACCACAGGTCATCCACAACTTCTACTTTGACTAGGCACAATCACAAGTTGATTGCTGCACAAGTTCCCTCAAAACTACGACGTTTCTTCCTAGTGTTCCTGAGTGAAATTCCAGTCTAATACTTTCCTCTTTCACTCCTCATTTCGTTCAAGGCTAAGACTGTGCATTTATAACACATGTGCCAGCCTTTAGCTTACGATCAATAGCCTGCCAACACATGTCGAGATCAAGGCCAATCTGAACTAAGCAGTTGACATCCCCAACTTCTTAGGCATCCAAAATTCGAGTTACAAAGTGACTACAAGAATTAAGGAATCTGCCTACAAGCAGTTACATGAAGGAAACTACCCTATGTGCACGACATGTGCGCATGTGCTAACTCATTTCACGCCCCAAGGCCCAATTCACGCGTTGCCTTGGCGCCAATGCCACTGCTTTCTCCTCAAGTCCATTGCCAATGTTGAACTTAGCTGCACAAACGCATTGACATGCCACTGTCGATATCTTGACTGCATTTTCTTTTGTCATTCTGACAATTGGTTTTCTCATGTCATTGCTTAACATTCTTTTTGTCTTGCTTTGCTTTTGTCAAGCTCTTCCCGCATTTGATCCAATCTTGCCACTTGCCACTGCCGACGCCGCTCAGTGCCCATGTCATGCGATGGCACACCGTGCCGACCTTGCTTATTTAGTCCTGGAAATGCCATTAATATTGTTCACATAATTGATTTATTCTGCATTTAGATTCTTAACAAAGTCATTCATGTCAATTTTTGTGCTATGATGCCACCTGCAAAAGTCAAAGATTCAAGCCCCCTAACACTTATCTGTTTCCGATTATAACGATTACTCTAAGTTACGTAATATTTATAGGGGTCATCTGTTAAGTAACATGATTATATATAATCATGAAAATTTTGGATTCTTAGATAAATACAATATTTAATCACTTATGGAGAAGACTTTAAGACCAAAACTTTTTTTTCTTAAACATGTGTTGTAGCCCAAAAGAGCAAAAAAGAAGGAACAAAAAAAATAAAAACAAAGTCCAATTTGGTGCGAGCTGGGAAAAGGCTTGAGAAATAGAGAGGGAGAGAGCTAAAAACCTAAATTTCCCCCTCTCGACTCTCTATTTCACTCTCTCTCTCTCTACTAGAGCTCTGTGACCTTCTCTCCAAAAGAGAGAGAGAAAGAGAAAGAGAAAAGAGTACTGCAACGCACGTCGCCACAGAGCAACGCATGGATTCTCCTCTCTCTACCGTTCCACCAATCCAAGGTCGCTTCGTTTTCACGGCATACCATTAGAGAAAACAAGCAAAGAACCGAAAGCCAAAGGGGGTAAAAGAAAAGAAAAGGCACAAAAAAAAAAAGAAAAAAGAAAAACCCATCTTCCAAGATTGGATAATTTAGCTGTGGCGAGCCTTAGAAGAACCCCAGCATTCCTCTTTTCTTCAATTTCTTCGCCTCTGACCAGTCGTTGCGATTTCACATCAACGAAGAAGAAGAGGCAAAGAGGATTTTATACTGTAAAGATGTTCTGGGTCACCAAGTTTTCAGGCTTTTTCGCCGCGGCAATGGTAATGATTGTTCTTTCCCCATCCCTACAATCATTCCCACCCGCTGAAGCTATTAGATCCTCTCACCTTGAGTCCTATCTCCGATTCCCCAGTCAAATCACCTCCACTGTTTCCCTTACTCGCTTCTCCTTCCGTACAGCCCCTGTATTCCGAAATGCCGGTGAATGCACCTCTAATGACAGAAGAACATTAGGGCATGCTGGGGTTTGCGATCCTTCACTTGTTCATGTTGCGATTACTCTTGATGTTGAGTATCTTCGGGGTTCGATAGCCGCTGTGCATTCAATTTTGCACCATTCGAGATGTCCTGAGAGTGTATTCTTCCACTTTCTGGTATCGGAAACCAACCTCGAAACCCTAGTTCGATCCACCTTCCCTCAGTTGAAATTTAAGGTATATTACTTTGATCCTGAACGAGTTCGAAATATTATCTCCACTTCCGTTAGGCAAGCGCTTGAACAGCCCTTGAACTACGCCAGAAATTACTTGGCTGATCTTCTGGAACCCTGTGTTAGTAGAGTTATCTACTTGGATTCGGATCTTGTCGTTGTTGATGACATTTCTAAGCTATGGAGTACAAGTTTGGGGACAAAGACCATTGGAGCCCCGGAGTATTGTCATGCCAATTTCACGAAATATTTCACAACGTCGTTTTGGTCCGAACCGAGATTTTCGAGCACGTTTTCCGGCCGCAAACCGTGTTACTTTAACACAGGGGTTATGGTTATAGATCTGAAGAAATGGAGACGGGTCGGGTACACAAAGCGGATAGAGAAATGGATGGATATCCAGAAGACGAATCGGATCTATGAACTGGGTTCACTGCCACCGTACCTTTTGGTCTTCGCCGGACACGTGGCGCCGATAGAGCACAGATGGAACCAGCACGGTTTAGGCGGTGATAATGTGAAGGGAAGTTGCCGTGACTTACATCCCGGTCCGGTGAGCCTCCTCCATTGGAGCGGCTCCGGCAAGCCGTGGCTCCGGCTCGACTCCAAAAAGCCTTGTCCGCTTGATTCTCTATGGGCACCCTACGATTTGTATGGATTCTCGACGTGAATTAGTGATTTCTCGCCGGTAAATTCCTCAAGCAACCTTTTTTCTTCCTTCTGTTCATTTTATTATTATTGGGGATTTTTAACTTCTCTAATTTTTTTTTCTTCAATTTATTTGGTTCAAATTTTGTTACTTTGTTTCTTCTTTTTGTTTATTATTATATTTCGATTTAACATTATGATCACCCAGAGACGATTTGTATTCTATTCTATTATTCGTGCAGCTTGAAATAAAAAGGAATTACAGATGATAATTTAGTTGTAATAGTCAGGCTGTACATCCATTTTAATTTGATTTTTACTTGCATTAAATTTTGGTAAATGTGCTTAATTTTACACTTTTAACTGTATATTATATTTATTATACTATTTAGAAGCCTTAAAATTGTAGGTACGGTAGCAAGCTGTAGGGTATATATATGATGTGAAGTCAGCGAGATAAATTGTACCGACACTTAATGAGTGGACTCTAAATAATTAATGGTCAGAAATACTATAGTACTACAATAATTTGTATGCGTTACACTTTTTTCTTTTTATCTTCTACTTAAGTTAGTGATGGATAATACTAGTAAGGGATTGTTTGAAGCACGGGATAAGATAAAATATTCTAAAATAAAGTTTGGTATAAAATTTATATTGCGTCTAGTTAGTGACAGAATAGATTTATACTATCAATTAAACGCTATATAAATATTTTCTCGAATTTAAATCATCAACCAATTTAGTACCTGATGAGATATAGTAACTTGGAAGCTCTTATCTACAAAATGCTTTCTCTTGAAGTATGCTCTTATTTATAACCCTCTTAAAAGCGTGAGGTTAAGTGGGAGATCATGATGTAGCTCTTATCTACAACTGAATGTTAGGTTGTAGGATAACAAGCCTTCCTCCGTTACGATATTGTTATTCTATTGTATTTTGGGGGCTATCTTAAGAGAGGCATTTTACTTCCTTTTAACTCTTCCATCTTAAAGTTGTCAATGAACTGTCTTATTCTATTTTATTTGGGGCTATCTATTAGTACTAGTTGGAACATGGACCATGTGCTTACTCTAGTTAATGCATGTAACAGGGATCAATGGTTTCTTGTTTTTATTAGCAAAAGACCAACATAACATGAATTTTTGTACAAGGAGAATGGCAGGAAATGGGATTCTGAAGCAATATATGATGGGAGAAGGGAAAGCAATATCACCCAAAAGTGTATTGTCGACAAAATAGTGGTTTGATAGGACGAGTAACTTGATTTAATGGGAACAAAATACTTAGGACGTGTTTGGTACGATGAAAAATGTTTCTTATATTGTTCCAGAAGTATCTAGACACAAGTTAGGCAAACACAATGGGATGAGTCCAGACCTTGAAAAAGTTGAAATGTCACTTATAAAATTTGTTTTTCTTACTTTCAATGGGGACATTTTCTTTATTTTTCTAGAAGATATATTCTTCAAAAGTTTTGATTAATCAAATATGAAAAGATTGAAAATTATATTTTGTTCATACCAAACAGACCCTTAATAGAATATTCCATGTATAAGGATGGTAACCCAAACAACACCACTAATAAAAAACAAACAATGGGTGGGGAGGGGGTAGTGTGAGACTTTTGTAAACATAGTGGGAATGACATTTTGCTAAAAAGGATTGTGGCACATGGGGTGCTCGCGACGGGAAATTATTATTGCGGAGGCCCTGAAGGGTGTTGCTGGCCAGCGAGTTATGCGGTCCACTTTGTGGGATTGATTCTGGAAGAGGATTATCAATCTATACAACAACATGAGAGGAGGAATAAACTAAAATTTGCAAACAGCACATAAGCTTCTGTAGTGGAGTGCACCTAGAGAGAAAAAAAATTAAAAAGTGGAAAGTGAGGACATATTCATTCATTAAATAATAGAAAATGATATGTTTTTTAAGCTTTATTTTTCATTGCCAGGTTGTCCTTTCGCATCAAAAAGGCTGAGGACTAGGAGCAACAAGTTAGTAGTAGTAATGTACTGTTACAAAAAAGAAAAAAGAAAAAAGGGTGTCATCATTCACATATAAATCCAAAAAGGGGGAGAGACCTATGCGGTGGGTGCCTCCTGACGTTGGCAGTTTTTGCAGTGGTGAGGGGTAAGTAGGGAGAATCCAAGGAAACCGTGATGTTACTCGTTAGGTGCCAATTGCACGGACTTCTTTTGAAATAAAGATCTAAAACCCTTTTATTTCTTGTGAAAACTCCATCTTTCCTCTTAACTTGCCGCCTCCTCTAATTTCCTTTAATAATCCTAGTCCCAATGAATTTGCACAATTTTATAGCTAATTATTATCTCCTACTTATATAGATGTCAGATAATTCGGCCTATCAGAACTTGAACAAATAATATTTTAAAATAAATACAACATACATTGATGATGTTTTAAACTTGTCAGTAAATTTTATTTAAATATTTAAACTATGATTTATTTTAATTGAACATCTAAATATATAATAAAATATTTATGACAATTTTAATAATTTTTTATATATAAATTTTATTTTATATAAAAAATACTGAATTTAAATGTACCTGCTAATTTTAAGCTACATCCGCTTCTGACTATATTTAGCCAAAATGATGCAAGAAGGGTTGTAGTCCAAATACTTGAGAGAGAAACAAAAAAGAGGGGTGAGCTGTGACATTGATGTGGCATCTAAGAAGGGAGCCCTACGGACATTGTTGCGTATGAATTGTCCGACGTATGGGACGAGGGGGACCGATTCCTATAAGCCCTGGCATCACACGTGGCCAGCTTCGTTGGCATGTTCAAGCTAAATATCCTTCTTTTAAGAAGAAAATAATCAGTGGATAATAAGTTCATTTAGTCCATTTTTTTTAATTGGGCTCCTCTCCATTTTTCCCAAAATTTTTATTTAAAATTTTTACTTCAAGAGAGGACACATAACATAAGTTAAATTTAATAATTATAATTTAATTGATCTAAATAAATTTCTAACTATAAAAATAATAAATACATTATATATTTGATCTAAAAAATTATTGTAAATTTTATAATTTTAGAAATATATTTTCTTATCTAGAAATATAATACTAAAAAAAACCTCTCTACCTACTTTTTACAAATAAATATTTGCATTCACAAACTTTTAAATACACACAATTTATAAAGGTCCATTAGCCAACAATAGCAGAAACTAACTATTTTTTAATATAATTCTTTCGTATGATTTTGATAATTTCCTCATCTTAAACATGAGTTTTTTTAAAAAAAATAAAATTTTTAAAATGATAATTTTTTTTATAAAATATAAATTTATGAATCAAATTTTATATTTAAAAAAATAAAATTATAATTTAAAATTTTATTTTTTAAATAATTTAAAATTTTAAAATTATTATCCCAAATCGAAGTGTTTTCAAAATTAAAGAAAGAGATAATATTTTTAACAAAAAATAAAAAGAATTTTCATATAAAATATAAAAAGAGAAAGTATATGCTAACAATAATGAGGATCCAAATGAGAATATTTTATTTTTATGAATATGAATTCTTCTGACTTGCTGTTCTGTGGACTGTCATCCTTCTCTATTACTTTACTCTCTGCTGTACTTTCAAGTAAAATTTGTTGCTTCGATGTAGCTCAGCTGTCATTGTCTAAATTAAAGTCCATAAAATAGGTAATATACGGAGTTTTTCATTTAACTTAATTTTAAATGGGTGGGATATATGATTGATAATAGATAGAGCAAATACAATTTAACTTATATTCTTTATTTAAAATATAAATAATTTAATAGATAAAATAAAATAAAATATATCAGCTTATCAATATATATTATTATATGTCATGGGTAAAAGATTGAGCAATTTATTTGTTGAAAGCACTACTAAGTAACTTATGAAATCAATATTTTTTAAATAGCTCTAGATAATATCCATATTATATTATCTATCAGATAATCATTTTTTATTCAAGCTAAATATGAATTAATCGGGTATTTTTATTTAACTCGATCCGTTTATCATTCCTAGCCTAAATTTACCCCATTATTTGAAGGTTTTTTTTTTCAATTTTTAATATTTTAAAAGAAAAGACAAAGTTGATCACTCTGCCAGTTGCATGAGTAAAGTAATCGTATTACTAATAAATAATCTGAGTTTGACATCTTCACTAATTTATACTACTAATCATAGTGATTCAAATGAAAAGAGCAGATAATGAAAAGATTAAAGAAGTACTCCTAATTGGAGAGAACCAACATGGTAGGTCCTTCATGTGGGCTGTACTGCAAACTCGCATATCCATTTCCCTATTTTTATGGGTTAAAAATACCCATGTTTAATGGAAAAGTCTGGTTGAATTCAAGCTGAAAATATTGTGGGCTAAATCAACAATACAAGCTGAAAATATGCACACAAAATCAAGAATTGGTAGTATGTATTTGACATCTCAGAAAATAAAGAATACCCTCATATCAAAATCCTATCTTTTTTTGGCAATTCCAAATAGCATAGGTGAATAAACTTTCACATGTAACATACACATCTTAACAGAAAGAAGAAAAGAATACTAAGCAGTGAGATGAAGTTGAGAAACTTCATACTCTTTTCTTTAAGGATGAGCGCGAGCTTTAACTGAGCTGCCGAGGTGGACAGACACACAGCAACAACCCATGTACAAATAGAATAAAACTACTCAAGGGAACTGAAAACTTGAGAAATCTTGATGTCCTGAAGGGGGGTATACGTAAACAGCGAGCAACGAGACGACAATGCAGATGAGAGCAGACCATAAGAAAACAATGGTGGGAACCTTTCCCCGCTTCCCCATTAGACCTTTCGCGAATGGATAGAGATGAGACAACACCCAGAAACTGAAGAATACACCTCCAAGAAGCTTGCTCCACTGTGGGAAAGGACTGTACACAGTCCTGAATGTGCCCACTGCAATTGCAATCATGTTAATCAGTATGATTGTTATTGGTGGAATCATTAGGACTGTCCAACGGAACTCGTAGAGCTCTGCAAATTCGTCTTCTCCATCATCAGGTGCAGCAGATTTTGATGTCAATGTGAATGAAATGTCAACTCCTGCTATTACTTTTAATAGTCCTTGTACCACTGCAGCTGGATGTGCACTTGTTCCACCAATCAACCAGAACTGTTCATTCCTCCACCAATCATGAAGTGTGATTCCTGACCATTTGATTTCAAGGAGAGCAAGCATGCATAGGGTGATTGTGATTGCCAGCAAGAACACCAAGAAGGTGATATTGAGGGATTGTACGATGAATTTTCCTGAGAAGAGTGAAAGTGCAGGCAAGACACAATAGACAAGGAGGAAAATGGAAGTAAAGGGATACATCCCCACGTTGAAATATGCCACCCTCTGCAGAAACTTCATTCTTGGGCTTGCAAATAGAGCATTGTTGCGAGAAAAAAAGATTTCAACCGAACCTGTTGCCCATCTGAGAACTTGGATGAGCCTATCGGTTAGATTGATTGGGGCTGTCCCTCTAAATGCATCTCTTTTTGTGACGCAATAAATTGATCTCCAGCCCCTATTGTGCATCCTGTAACCTGTCACAACATCTTCTGTGATCGACCCATATATCCATCCTACTCTTTTGCCCCATTCGGTTTTGTCCTCGTAATAGCAACTTATGACACCTACAGCCTCAGCAAGTGCTGAAGCATCCAATGGCTCGCGCTGTACAGCAAGGGAACCTGCTGGCCTTCCTTGGCAACCTTTGCCTCGCAACTCATGGAGCAGCCTCCCTCCAAATTCAGCTACAGCAATAGAGTCAACCAGTGGAATGGAGTTTCCAAACTGTTTTGTAAGCAGGGTTCTGCTTACTTCCTCCTCATCATCTTTAACCCCAATCATTGGCAAAAACATCTCATCATCCTCTTGATCTTTTTGTATATTAGGCTTCCTCAAAAGCTTTCTAGTCTTCCTGCTACCAAACCACCCATGGTGTTCAGTTGCTCTTGGAGGACTAAACCCATAAAGAGCAATCCTTCGAAAAATGCAGCCTGTTCCTACATACATTGGACCCTGCAAACCATCCAGTGCTCTCATGCTAACATCAAAGAAAACTGTATTGTGGTTTGCATATCGATCATTTGGATCAATACCCTCAAACCTCTGAGGGAACTGAACATAACAGATCCTGTCACCCCCTTTGTCAAGCATAAAGCACATTCCCTCTCTCATAGCCAATGAGTTATAGATGTAATGGTCACAATCAAGATTGAGAATGAATGCGCCATTTGACATTATTGCACTGGCTCGAACTAAAGCATTCATCGCTCCAGCTTTCTTGTTGTGATCAAAACCAGGTCGCTTTTCTCTGGAAACATAAACCAGCATTGGCAATCTTACATCAACATCTGTTGTGTCAATCATGTTCTTCTCGTCTACTTCATTCCCATAAAGTGGCTCTGCATTTGGAGGAACCAACATGATCTGCAACAAACAAAGTTCAGGAACTCAGCGAAATAGTTGAAATACAAAATTTCATATTAGAGAAGAGAACTTGAAGAACAAAGTACTACCTGTATAATACAAGATTTCATATTAAACAAGCGAACTTGAAGGAAAAAGTACATTACCTGTATAATACCCTCATGATCACCTCTTGAATGACCTTCCTCAGATGATGACCAAGTACCATGCCAGTGAGTCCCATCAGACATCCAAGTAGCTTTAGGGACCTTGATGGGTTCAGAGAGATCCTCTCCAAGTTCAACCTGTTTTCTTTTAGCCCTCAACTCCTGTTGGGTGTTATATGCATCTGATCTTCGACGAATCGACTCTGGCAAGGCATTAATCCTCACCTTGAATTCATCATATTCCCTCTTCACCCTTCTTCTGTCCCTAACAAAGTCAAGTCTCACTTTGTTTTTCAGTGGATCACGCTTTTGCCCGAAGTATGACTCAGGATTTCTGGGTTCTATGTTATGCTTTTTACAGAAGGGAACCCACAATCTTGCAAAGCTAGCAGCTTCTGCAAGAGCTTCAAATGTCACTAGGGAACCTCCATCATCTGATAGATAACATGCCACCTTTTCAACAGGATAATCAACAGCAAGAATGGAAAGGATTGTGTTTGCAGTTACAAGGGGCGGTTCTTTTTCTGCATCAGCAGTTGAAACAAACACATCAATGCCTGGCAAGTCAGACAATCCCTTTGGGTTCCGAAGGTTTGGTCCTGAACTTTCAAATCTTTCTTTCAAAACAGAGAGGTCAGTTATTCTTTTGACAGGACAGAGCTTTGGTAACTGATCAAGAAGCCAGGATATTGCAAACCAAACCTCACACACTACTGACATTATCCACAACCACAGTGCATCACGATTTGGATGAGAAATCCTCCATGTCAAGAAACAAGCCAAAGCACCAAGACGAAGAACCATGAGCAACCTGCATATTTACCATTCATACATCAAATTCAAGCTCTTATACTTGATTCATAGAGTATATTTTTATCATTTTGTAATCAAAGCAGTCAATCAGCAAATGACTACCTTCTACAATCTTTCCATATATTATTGTCTATGCATGCCTCAACTAAAAGTTTAAGCTATTTAAAAGAGGAGAATTTATTCAATTTATGCCTAGACATGACCAGTGGCGGAGCTGGAAATTCATATTAGAGGGTCCCACCTAGGTATTGAACTTGTGATCTAAGGGAACTTTTGAACCCCCTTACTACTGTACTAGAATATTTCTTATTTCAATGGGATTCAAGTTCTATACAACCAAAAATATTTGTGTTACTCTAGTTGCTATCAATTTTCCAGCAAAGAGGATTTAATTGAACTCCTTTGGCGCCCTTTAGCTCAGCCAATGAACATGACCCAGTGTGGATATGGTACCTTTTCCTTGGCCAAGTAGAAATATAATGTTTTGGTGTGGCAATTAGACTTGAAATGAGGATAATTGCTTAGTTTGTTAATACTTTGAACTGTTTCACTAAAAAATTAAGCTATTAGAGAGCACTTCTATTGTAAGATTTTCTGTTTGTGGGTGATTCAATAAAATGTTAAACTATTATTGCATAACAAGATTTTTTTTTCTATTGTTCCAACTATTCGCAGCAAAAGGAAATTTAAACTCATTCATTAACTATGAACATAAACACATAAGAGTAACAAGGCATGTTGTATTTTAATGATTACCTGTATGGACTGATAATTGCAGCTGAAATTCCAACTTTCCTCGTCAAAGGTCTGTTTCTTCTGTCGCTAAAATCTGGCGGATTTGCAGATCTGTCAATACCTCTCCCAAATTCATGATCATCAGAAGGCCACAAGGCATTCCCATAACCATACGTCCCTTTGGTCTCAAAAAGCCATCTAGTATGATCAAAATCTTGATTTGGATTCTTGAATGACTGCACAAGTGAAAAATTCTTCTCCATTCTCCCTCCTCCTCTTCCTCCCCTTGAAGGCAGTGGATTTGCCTGGTCTTTAGCTTCCGATTTCGGTTCATCACTTTCGTCATCACTAATCCCCTTATAAGGCTCTTTGCAACCAGGACAGTGTCCTCCACCAATTCCCACACAGTCCAAGTAACACTCTCTGCAAATTACGTACCCACATTCGCACTTCGCCTCAGCTTTTTTCTCATCACAACCTTCCATTTGACACATTGTTTTACACTTCATCACCGTAGGCTCATCCTCCGAGCTCTTCCTAACATGTGCTCTAGTCACAGAATTGAATCCCCCAGTAAAGATCGTATCTTTGATATACCCATCACTCGGATGTCCATGCCCGTAGCTTTTTCTACTCCCAACAGGGCTGTTCTGAGAATCTGCCACAGTACGATTATCCGGGGTTGGTGGAATATGAACTGTATAAGCTACAAATTCATCTGTACTCTCTTTAGACATAGAAAGATACCTTCCACCAGCGGAATTCATACGATTGCCTCCACTAGAGGAACCCCTGAACCCTTTGCCACTGAGGGGCGAATTCGGATTAGTCGACAAAGAATGCCTTCGAACCGGACTAGTTAACCCATGGCAGCCACCAGTTGGAGAAGAAGTAACGGTAATTGTCACCGGAGACGAAGAAGATGGAGAATCAATCCCCATTTTCTTTGATAATTATCAAGATTAAGTTAAGCTTCTTCAGCTATGAGAAATTCGAGAAAATTTGCAGAGTTTAAGAAAAGAAGAAGAAACCCATTTGAGGAGCAAAGAGAAAAAGAGGGATTTGTTTTGGAAGACGAGAAGAAGAATGAAGACATCCTTAAATTTGAAATTTTGAGATTGAAGAAAGGTGTCAGTGGTAACGGTCGACAAATCCTGACCGTTAGATCTATGAGATCTCTCGGCTGTTGTGGCACTTGAGAACGGTCTGATTGATACTACACCGATTTTCTGACGTGGACGTGAAAGTCAAAAGAGGTAAAGTTTTCAACTTTTTTTTTCCATTAAAAAAAAGAAAAAGAAAGAAAGAATAAGTTTTCCACTTTAAATACTCAACGGTCGATTTAATAAAGTCACGTTAAGGGAGGGACATGGAAGAAAAAAAAAATGGATAAAGGCCGTCTTCTTTTCTCTTTATTATTATTATTATTATTATTATTATTATTATTATTATTGTACAAAGAGTTTCATGAGGTGAGTCTCTACAAATTAGTATTATTAGTATTCGGATGATTGAAAATAAAAATTGTGAAATTTAGAAAAAATAATTTCTTTTTTAATATTTTAAAATAACCCGCGGTCACTGACTTAGCAGATATTGAGGGAGGATCGAACCCGAGTCATCCGTGTGGATAACCACCCACCAAACCAGCTGAGCCGCACCTTTGAGTGCTAAGTATTTGTTTTCAAGCTAAAGATTGGAGTTGTGTTTGGACACAAATACAAATTGAAATTATTTTTAAATTTTTGTGAGTCATGATGTGGAGTGAAAATAATAATAATTAGAGTTTTTCAAATTTTAAAAATAATAATAATTTTGTGTCCAAACAATCTTTTGAGATAAACTTTTTTTTAAAAATGTGAAAATTACTTATGGCCAAACAGGAACTAAAAGAGTTTAATCAGTAAAAAAACAAAATTAAGAGAAGAAAGTTTGAAAAGTTTAACTTATATAATCATTCACCTATCGTCTGATCAATGTATATAAAATTTATGTTATAATCAATATATATTGATAAAGAAAAATAAATAATTAATTCAATCACGCTATTTGTACAAAGATTCTTTAACTTATTTAATATATATATATATAAATTAACATTATGAATACAAATTATATGTAGCAGTTGGTTAATGCCTTATTTTCCATGTAATCATATTAGACATGATATGGAAAATCCGTTGTTTTTGTTATAGATTAACTTATCTAATGATATTAATAATCATTTAGTGCACAAAACATAATCTCGACACTAAGATTAAGAAAATGAATAATATTACTTCACTCACAATCTAAGATTATGACGAGCAGTTATATATGTAAATAAATTTTATGATGATTATATCGTGTTTTAAATGAAAGTTCTGATTTAACAATAATTATAATCGACGAGATTGAAAATCTGCAAATATTTGTCTAGCCTTCATTATTTCAATAACTTTTTTAAAATTTTTTTTTATTTATTAATACAATAACTATTCAAATTATTTGACGTTTCTTCTCACTTAACGACCTTAAATATTAACACCATTTTACAACTAGTAAGCATGAGAGTGTCTAGGGAGGTTTATTAATTCTAAATTTCTTACGAGCATATGATTTTATATTAGTAATATTTTATTGAGCTATGGCAACATATAATGAGTTGTCACTCTCTAGGCTAACGATCATGCATCTTCTTTTTTCCCCCAACATATTTTTTAAATTTTCAAAAAGTCTGCTTTTCCAATCTTTTCAGCATTTGATCTTTGAATCCTTATATCACATAATACACCTGTATTATAAACGTTAATTTCAAATCAAAATTTAAAATTATGATCTCAAATTCTATGATTAAACGTCTGCTTAATATAAATCAAACTTATAAAGACATCTTTGTCTCATCAAAGTGAATTATTAGACTTATTGCTCATTTGATTATGAATTCTAATTTTGTTTCTTTTGATGATTTTTTTTAAAAAAAAAGCATATTTGATTTTGAATTAATTAAAACGTTTGTTTTGGTCCTTTTACACAGAAGTCTATGACATACATTTAGATTTTCTATCAAAAATATTTTTATTACTGATAAGTTAAATGTACTTTCATTGGAATCAAAATAATCAAGATGAACAACTATCAATATTTCAGGAACTAGCGCTATTGATCCCCTCGATTGAAAAAAGGACTTGTTACGTACCTCGTGAATCTTTTACCGGGTAAGAAGCATATACTTTCTTGTGTTGGAATTGGACCGGGTACCCATTTTGTGCACCCTTCTTTAAAAGCCAAGTAATCACGAATTTTTTATCAAAATAAGTCATAATTTAAATCAATTGCCTAAAATAATATATTTTTTAAAAACTTTTTCAAACTAGAAGAAATTTATTTGGCAGTAACATATTAGGTAAAAAAAATATTTAACCGAGGTTGACGGCGCTATACATAAAACGTAATTGGGAGTTACGTTTTATGCCTAATACGTTATTGGCACTTAAACATTACTAGAGTTACTAATTACTATGCCGCCTTATTATTAAATAATGTGATAATATTTTAAGGACGATGTCATGATATCAAACTAGTGAATTTGAAATCATTATTAGGCATAAAACGTAACTCCTGGTTACGGCTTTATGTTTAACGCCGTCAACCTCTGTTAAATATATTTTTACCTAATACGTTCCTGTCAAGTACGTTTCTTCTAGTTTCATAAAGTTTTTAAAAAATGTATTATTTTAGTCAATTGATTTAAACTATGACTTGTTTTGGTCAAAAATTGAGTAATCAGAGACATAGAGGGAGGGTGGGACTGGGGGCACAACAAGAAAAAGAAGTCATAACACACTTGGGACTAATTGTGCTTAATTACTTGAATCTTCACCGTCTTGTATCGATTGCATTGCTTCTTTGGTCATGCTATTGCATACATAAGTATATTTTTGGACTGAAGTTAGATTTGTCTACTTCTCAATTTTAAATCTTTGGACTGAAGTAGTTTGAACTGCAAACACAATATGTTAATTTCAGATATTCGTGTTTGAAGTTAGATTTGATAATTCTAACTTTAGATCAGTATATCTAAAACCTCATACTAGTATTTTCAACTTCAATCTTGTGAGTTTGAAGTTAATTCTAAGAAGGTTAAATTTATAAACTTTGACTGTTTCTCTAAATATGGTTATTTGTGCACTTTCGCCTTTTTGTACCCAGTCCTTTTTTTTTTTTTTAACCCAGTCAACTGGTGTCTCGGTCAATGTTAAATTTCTTTTCTCAAACGTAGAACTCTACTCAATTTTGAAGGTTTCATATTTCTAATTCGTTGGTAAAAACTGGTTTATTGTAGATTACTTATTACTCGTGCTTTGTTTTGATTTGACTGTTCGTACAAAAGTCAAAAGAAAAAAAGTTATATGATACTTTTTACGAGTGAAAAATAACAGGTACTATATGAAATTATATTAGCCGAGGTGCGCATAAACTATTCTGTAAACCAACCTTACATGAAAGAAACCTAAGTTACAACAGATTTGCTTCCCTTTGGCCGATCTGAACCTGTCAAATGCGGTCTCATTAACTAATAAATAAAATACAGTACTAGAACTCAGTCATGGAGGTGATCTTACTTGCTTCGATTAGCTTGTACTAGTTGTAGTATATTAGAAGCACTCAAAGCCGGCCAGCCACTCCCTTGTAACTAAATTAATTACTCTGTATTTGAATATGTCTTTGTTGAGACAAATTCAAATGTCTCTTTTTTTTTTCATGAATATCTTAGTTTTGTCATTCCACAGCTCTATACATGAACTCTGAGCTCAAAAGAAATCATAATACAATGGCCACTTTGTCAATCTTTCTCCCACTCATCCTCCTAATTTTTCTTCCTGTTTCGATTTCTCAAACTTCCTTCAACAACGCTCGAGACTGCAATGGCGTATTCATAACTTACGACTACACTTCTGGATTTCCTATTCCTCCGAACGTCTTGGCATCTGACTCCAACAACCAAGCCTACAATTTCAGGTCTACACTCACAATCCTCAACAATAGTCCTGATGAACTCAAGTCTTGGAGGGTCTTTGTTGGCTTCCAGCACAGGGAATTCTTGGTCTCTGCTTCACATGCTGTGCTTGCTGATGGAGCCACACTGCCTGGTGATGTTGGAAATGGAACTGTCTTTGCTGGTTTCCCTATCACTGACCTTAAGTCGGCGGTTCAGACTGCCGGAGACGTCAATCAGATGCAGGCTCGGATCGAGCTGGTTGGGACACAGTATGGTGTTGCCTCTCCTGCTGCTCCCTTGCCTTCTTCCATCAGTCTGGCTAATGATGGCTTCTTGTGTCCTCCTTCTACATCTCAAGGTTGGCAAAGTTTGCAACCTTTGGTTTTCTTAATAACTACTATAAAGTTCGGATTTTTCATGCTGATTATGGTTATACATGAATCCAAGATTTAAATTCACAAACCCCAATTGACGACAACGAGTAAAATCTCCTTGTGCTTTAGGACCCCATAGTAACAACGAAAGAGCTTTTATAACACTTGTAGTCTCTGGAGAATGAGAACCAACTATGTAGAATTAACTACCCATAATAACGAACTTGCAAAATGGATCTCTTTGGGTGACTTGATAGTGTAAAAAAGTATTTACACAACAGTATATATATAACTTTAATATATATCCCCTAAAATGTTTTCAACTATATAGATATTGAAGGCTAGTGGCACATGGTACCTCTGCACCCGTTACAGAATTGGTGGTATCATATGATCATGGTAGCTCAAAGCAAAGTTATTGATGTCTCATATTTTATTGGATCTTGCAGGAAATTGGACCCAAGTTTGTTGTCTCAAAGATTCAAGCGCCAAATCCAACACCGCGACTTATGAGGAAATCCAGCCTCGGCAGGGGGGTGATCTTACAATAATGTTTGATGTCACCAGCTCATCCGAATCCAATTACTGGGCAAAAGTCACAATCTCAAATAACAACCACACCAGTCGTCTTGATAACTGGCGATTAAGCTGGGAATGGATGAGGGACGAGTTCATCTATAGCATGAAGGGCGCTTATCCTACGATTGTTGATACAGGGGACTGCATCTTCGGTAAGCAGGGTGAATACTACAAGGGCATGGATTTCTCAAAGGCCTTAAACTGTGATAAGAGACCCACAATCATCGACCTTCCTTTGGATAAGACAAATGATACAACCTTAGGAATGGTTCCTTTCTGTTGTCGAAATGGAACAATTTTGCCACCTTTCATGGATGAAAGCAAGTCCAAGTCAGCTTTTATAATGCAAGTCTACAAGATGTCACCTGACCTTAACATTAGTGCAATCCACCCTCCACAGAACTGGAAAATAAATGGAACTTACAGTCCTGGTTATATATGTGGGCCGCCAGTACGAGTATCCCCTAGCCTCTTCCCTAATCCTGCAGGGCTATCTTCAGATACAGCTGCTGTTGCTAGTTGGCAAGTAATCTGCAACATTAGCAGTTCAACCTTCAAGAAGACCAAGTGCTGCGTATCATTCTCTGCGTTCTTCAACAATTCTGTTGTTCCTTGTAACACCTGTGCCTGTGGCTGCAATGCGAGCCCCAGCAATATGTGCAGTGCCACCGAGCCAGCACTGCTTTTACCACCAGAGGCACTTCTGGTGCCCTTTGACAATCGAACTGAAATGGCAAAGGAATTTAACAGAAGACGAGATTTGCCATATCCCTTACCTTGCGAAGACAACTGTGGAGTCAGCATTAACTGGCATTTGCTTAGTGATTTCACAGGCGGATGGACAGCAAGAGTAACTCTGTTTAATTGGGGTGACACTGACATTGTTGACTGGTTCGCTGCTGTACAGTTGGATAAAGCCATCAAAGGTTTTGAGAAAGGGTACTCTTTCAACGGAACCATCATGCCTGATACAAACAACACAATATTTATACAAGGGTTTTCAGGCTTAAATTACCTTCTTGCAGAAAGAAGAGGAGACAATCCAAGGAAAGATCCTCCAGTTCCTGGTACCCAACAATCAGTCATATCTTTCACAAAGAAGACCACACCTGGAGTTGATGTAGGAGCGGGTGATGGTTTTCCAAGTAAAGTTTACTTCAATGGAGAGGAGTGCTCCCTTCCTGTAATACTTCCTTCTGGTAGTAATCGCAAAGTCCCTCTAGCCTCTAGTGCTTTTAGTCTTCTTCTAATCATGCCAGTCCTCATGGTTCTGCAACTATCACTGTGGCTAGAAATATGATTTTTCCCATGTTCTTTTGTAACTTTGTTTCTCTTATGCTCATTGCAAGCAAATTCTTTCATTATGTTATCCTAATATCACCAACCAATTGCAGTACAAATTTCAACTATCTAACCTAGAGTTTTAAGAAGGAATTAGATAATATACCTTGTGAACTGTAGCATTTATCATTCCTGAAATGGTAACATGATAATCATACTTCCAAAGGAACACACACAAGATTCAAGTATGAATTTTTGTTTTTAGCTTTTGAAGCAACAAGAATTTTCCTTGTTGCCTGTGTTAATCACATGAATATGTAACTTTCTCACTGCCCTGATAAAAAACACTTAACTTTCTCATTGCAGCATGCCATGACACCTTTTATCATTTGTAAGTAGTAACCAACATTTTTATAGGTACAAGTTGCAAGTCAGCCATAAACTCAATCGTGATAAAATATATGTACATCTAATACTTTCTCATTGCAGCATGCCACGACACCTTTTATCATTTGTATGTAGTAACCAACATTTTTATAGGTACAAGTTGCAAGTCAGCCATAAACTCAATTGTGATCAGATATATGTACATCTAACCACTGCAACATGTTACCTCTGTAGTGAGCTAATGGGCTTCCTCCAGAAAACTCCCAAATAGGTGTATCAAACTACAATTTTGGCATCCAAAGAACTAGAACCCTAGTTATAACCAAGAAAAAAGAGGAAAAAGAGGAAGAAAAGTTTATAAGAGAATCTGCTTAAGGACCAATAGGACTAGCATAACGAAACACATGATAACAAGAACAGTCGCACATTTCACCATTCCACCTTTCCTTTGAGACCTCTCTGCCTGCAGTTCCAAAAATGGGCATATAGTTAGCCAAGTAATAAGGCAGAATGGTCCAAGGTGTCAACACAATCGATTTAACACAAACCAACAATCAGAAAATAGAAAACAAAAGGAACACATAAATTCACAGTGCCAGATCACTACATTAAATGATATGAGGACTGCCTATGTTCTGCTTGTAATAGTGTGTAACTGTATATGCAAGTATATTTACTAAGCTTTAAGGTGTGTGCACACATGAAATACAGACATAAAGAGAGAGGAAGCAAGAGAGAGCATGAGAGAGACCTTTTGTAGTTGTTTGAAGCCTTCCTCTACTGATGCAGACACACTTTGAACATTGTGGTCTATCCGGTCAATTATTGTCCCCTGAAACAGATTTCAACTTGATAAGTCACAATTTTCTGCAAATAACTCTGGCAAACAAGTAAGGAGCACCTCAAACCTGGTCAATCACTAGGACTGACAGATCCTTCATGATTTGGGCAAGCTCATTAACTGATTTGAGGACCTACAAAGACTTTATGTCGGTAAAATAAAAAGAAAGCACTTGTTATTCTATATGTGAATAACCTATAAAAGTGCAGGGAGGTCCTCCAGTGACCTTTCTAATCTCTTTTTCTCTCTCTGCTGTGAACTGCTCATCCCTCTGACCAGTGGCCATCTGCAGTTCAGTGAACCCCTGAAAGATAAAACCACCACATGAAATATAGTGTCTGTAATATTGTCTAACATGGTAATGTGCATAAAACCTCTACAAATGTAATCCCCAATTATGGAAAAATCCCACTCAAAAATCATGATGAGCTAATAGGTAAAGGTGTTCCTAGTAAAACTTGAAAGGTCTTAAAACTCCATTAACTAGCTCTTTAGTGATCTTGTAAAAGCCCGAAATTTCAAAAATGAAACAAAAAGAATCCAGAAACCAGCAAAGGAATAGGGGATCAGTATTACACAAATACAAGCAGGAAACCACGAGAAACCACAAAGGCAGAATGTCTACCACATCATTGAAATCATCATCCAGAAAGCTAGATTTCTTTTCATCCATCTCCAAATCAAGTCCATCGTGTCCCTGCACCAGGAAATAGAATACAATATATATATATATATATATATATATATAAGAACGGGTCTAACGATCTGCCTGTCATCTAAAGATTGTATGAAAAATAAAATTAGAGGGTCTAATTGGGCATTAACTGCAGAATCCATCCACATTATTGGAGATTTAACCGCTTTCTTACTACACTATATTCTCTTATTGGTTACCACCAGTATTAGCTCCATCTACTTGAACAGCGAAACAGGTTCCTCAGAGTATTTAACAAACCTCTGATTGCTGCCGTAACTGTTTAAGATACAATGATTGCATCCTCCGAAGCTCAAGAGAAAGGTTTTGAAGGTCTGTAGCCAGAGAACGCTGGAAAAAGAAATATCACTACATGAATATTCAAATGCAACAGCTATAATGCAGCTAAAACAACTTAATGACAGCATAAAGTTCAATGAAAGGAAGTTCATCATAGTCAAAGCAGTATCTGATGCTCCCATCCCTTGGTGGAATTAATAAAATATTTGAAAATCACAAAACTATTGATGTGCTCAAAACCGTATTAACTAAGAAAGAAGTAACTCTAATTTTCGAGAAGAAAACGAAATAGCCAGTAAAACTAACTTAGTTAAGAGGATGCAACAAATCACAATGAGTTGAGTCAAATAAATTCGAAGTCGTGTCAAGACAATGAACTTCTCACATAAGAAAATCATCAGATTTCTACCTGTACATTTTTTCTAACATTTGAATCCTCAGAAGATCCACTTGCTGAAAGCTTCTGTAATCTCTTCTCTGACTTCCTTAATATATCTGTAATCTCCACGGTCAGAACCTCTATCACACGTTGATCTTCTCTTCTATCACCAAAAGATGGAGTAAGAGCTTTAGCATGGCACTTCTTTAACTCTGCCACTTTAACTTGAGCCTGATGTATGCTAGCTGCAACTTCTTCAGAAACATCAACCCATGCTGGAGGTAAGCCCACTGAAAATGCATCCCTAAGGAAGAATGAAAGATATTTAACATCAAGCGATTTTTTCCTCCTCACAACCTGAATTAATATAAAGAAAATTGAAGAAAAAGGGTACATTTTAATTTTACTCGCTTCTTACAATGATCAGGCGAGTGATCCTTTATCGTTAAAAGATAACCAAAATAGTCCTATGAGAATAAGTTCAATTTCAATTGCTTACACTCTGTTAACAAAATAAATACTACTCCACTACATAGGTCTCAGGATATTGTGAGAGAAATGTTGAGATTTGCCGTCCATTTGTTGTGCAAAACCATTTCTACTCCTCCAGAAAAGCAATAACAACAACAGCAAACTCAGTGTAATTCCACAAGTGGAGAGATAGCGTGTAAGAAAACCTTATCCCTACCTTGAGAAGGTAGAGAGGATGTTTCTAATAGACCCTCGGCACAAAGAAAGATGTAAAAGAAGGCAGTAGTAACAAACAGAAACAACATGAAGATAATATAGTAGTTGAGGCTAAAGAAACATGTAGTAATAAAATCTAAGAATACGAAAATACAAGAATGATACTAGTACTCCAAGAATGGGAAAGCAATACGTTCAACTACCTACTAACCCTCTACCCTAATTCTCGACCTTCACACCCTCCTATCAAGGGTTATATATTCAGTAAGTTAAAGTTATGTCATATCCTGCCTAATCACCTCACCTCAATACTTCTTAGATCTACCTCAAGCCCACTATGGCTAACCTCTTGCACCTCCTTATGGCGGCATCCACACATCTCCTCTTTACATTCCCGAACCATCTCAACTTCACTTGAAGCATCTTATCCTCCACGAGGGCTACTCCCACCTTGGCCTGAATATCTTCATTCCTAATTTTATCTCTCCTGATATGCCCACACATTTATCTCAATATCCTCATCTCTGTTACTCTTATCTTTTGTACATGCGAGTTCTTGATTGGCTAATATTCTGTTCTATATAACATAGTCGGTCTAACCACCACTCTATAGACCATACCTTCAAAGTCTTGGCAGCACATTCTTATCACATAGAATACCGGATGCAAGCCTTTCTTTCATCCAGCCCACCCCAATACGATGTGTGACCTCCACGTCAATCTCCCCATTATCTTGGATTACCGACCCTAAACACTTAAAACTTCCTTTATTGAGGATGACCTGTGTGTCAAGCCTCACGTCCACGTCCGCTTCATGGGTCACATCACAGAACTTGCACTCCAAGCACTCAGTTTTTGTCCTGCTCACCCTGAAACCTTTTGATTCCAGGGTCTGTCTCCAAACCTCTAGCCTAGTGTCTCTTCAACCAATAATATATTATCCGGAAATAACATGCACCATGGCACCTCCCCTTGAATGTATCGCATCAGTACATCATTGCCAATGCAAATAAAAAAAAATTAAGAGTGGATCCCTAGTGCAAACCCATCACAACAGGAAAGTATTTCGAGTCTCCTCAGGCAGTCCTAACCCAGGTCTTAGCACCATCATACAATATCCTTAATCACCCTAGTGTAAGCTACAGGCACACATCTAGCCTCCAAGCATCTCCAAAGAGCCTCCCTTAGGACTTTGTCATATGCTTTTTTTAGGTCTATGAACATTATATGCACGTCCCTCTTCCTCTCCCTCTATTGTTCTACCAACCTCACAAGGTGAATGACTTCTATAGTTAGATCACTCTGGCATGAATCCGAACTAATTCTCTGAAATAGACAAACTTCTCCTCACCACTCTCTTACCCCTAAAATTATTGTAGTTTTAGATATCATCCTTATTCTTGTACAACGGAATCATTATACTCCGCCTCCATTCTTCTGGAATCTTCGTCATCCTAAAATGGCATTAAATAACCTAGTAAGCCAAGCCTGCCTTACCCGCGTTCTTCTAAAATTCCACTGAAATTTCGTTTGGCCCGACCGCTCTTCCCCCGTTCATCTTATGCATAGATTTCTCCACCCCCTCAACCCTTACATGCCTACAATACCCAAAATCTCAGTGACTCTCGGAGTGCTCCAGATCACCAAGCACAATGTTCCTGTCCCTCTCTTCGTTCAAGAGTTTATGAAAGTAAGTTTGTCATCTACATCTAATATGTGTCTCGTCCACCAGTACTATCCTTCCTCGCCTTTGATGCACTTCACTTGGTTCAGGTCACGAGCCTTATCCCCGCCTTTAAGTTCTTCATACAAATGTCCAAACTTTGCAGTCTTTGCCACCGTAACTGCCAACTTCGCCTTCGTATACCCCTCTCTATTTGTCCTTTTCTCCTCCTCGTCCTTACTCTCCACTATCTTCAAATACAACGCTTTCTTGGCTTTCACTTTCCCTTGTTCTCAAAAAATTTTAAAGAGCTGAACATGGAAAAATTGGAAAATTCCTCCATATTGAACACACACTATATGTCCAGATTTTCCATGCGAGACCGGTCTGACTAACTGTAAGCATAGCTCAACTAATAAGGTTGATCACATGGGAAAACATAAAAGGAAAGAAGCCAAATTTTGGATGGAGGGGGAGAAAATGAGTTGTCAAGCTGGAAAAAAGCAATTGCATCCACATATGTCAAGCAGGAAAAAAGCGATTGCATCCACATATGTCAAGAAGGAAAAAAGCAATTGCATCCACATATATTAAGCAGGAAAAGAGCAGTTGGAAAAAGAAGTGTTTGTTGAATGATGAGCAGCCACATCTATTGCATATGGCAACAACTAAATAGGAGAAAATTCATAGTTTTACTTCACTGAGATTCTTGAGAGACATGAATAAACTAACAACCGTTCATTTTATTCAAAATGAATGAATAAAACATAGTGATTTCCTCAGTAGTAACGTGGTTAAACGTAACTAACAACTGTTCCTTTTCATTCCACTAAGAACTATTAGGGTGAGACACTTGTCAAGATCAAAATTGTGTGTTTGGTATGGCAAAAAATGTTTACCTATAAAATATTTTTCTTATCCAAATCACTTTCCGATATTCTCTCCAAAGAGAATACTTTATACAATGAGTTCTATCACTTATGAGCATAAATCATTTCCTTTGCAAATATTTCCATTTTTGATCCACATCACTTGCTTCAACCAATACATACAATTACAAATTGTTGTAAATACTTCAAAAAGATATCAACAAAACTCTACCCTTTATGCGATTACTATGTGGCACCTAGTTTTTTCTTCCCAACTAAATACTGGACAATATTTAAAAAACTTCATTTTAATTCATTTCTCCATACCAAACACACCAGAAGAAAAATAAGTTCCATCAAATAACCTAACCAAATTACTGTCAATACAAAGCAAGAGAAATACCTGGATGTAGAAGGACCCAGATCCTCTTCGGTGCTAAGAGGAGCGTAAGAACGATTCGAATTGAGAAAAGAAGTAGTGGCCATTTCGATTACTGGACCACCGAAATCCTTTGAAGAAGTGAAGGGTATACGATTCTCGTTCAAGGTATCCCTGTAACCTTTAAACAGCCTACTTCGATTTCTTGTTGCCATTGCTACGAGAATTGGAAGATGAAGATCAAGTGATCAACCCCACAAATCACAAAACAGATGGAAAATTAGTACTTGTAAAGGGGTTTTTGTTGAAAAATATTACTTAGGATCAAATTTGCCACTTTTCACCTATTGAAAACGTCTTAAAGTATTTAGAAATGTGTCCTAAATATTATTATTTAATTGTGCATGTAATAACTTTTTAGATATAATTTTTATCATCGTGTTTAGTAATATCATACTTATACTACCTTTTTATTGATCTTTCATACTCTTTAAGCTTTTCCATATTCTCAAGGATTAATATCATTTATGACAATCTTCAATGTAATCCTATAAATAGAGAGTTTGAGCATAATATTATAGCTACTTATAATAAGAAAATTATTTTATATTCTTTTTCTTAGTCATTTATATTATTTCATTACATTATTGTTTTAAACTTTATTTTATAACATGTAATTAACACGAGAGTCTTTGTTTGAAGGTCTAATACCAATTCTAATTCAATCTCATTTACTCTCACCAGGTTTGTAGTATATCCTTATTACGTGTTTGCTTAGTTGTACGAACAAAAAATATTTGTATGGTTTTCAAATTTGTTGTTTGTATTCTAAGGCTAAAAAATATTTGTATGGTTTTTAGTTGTTATATTTTTTTTTTTAAATGTTGATTTTATTTTTAGAAAGGAATTAGAGCTAAATTTACCCCTCTTCGATCAAATATTGGTCAGATCTATCTTTCATTATACTATCCGGCTACATCTATCTCACCGTTATTAAAGCTTTTATATATGTCCCTCCTTTAACAGAAAAATTTATTTTTAACTTAAATTACACATTTTCTAAATCTAACATGCCCACCCGTCCATCGGCCCCACTTAACAGACTAATACTAAACAAATTTTCATGGAAACAATTTCTTACCCTGTTTGTGCTTACTTAACATCCATGTTTCTAGGGGTGGGCAAAAAAACCGAAAATCGAAAAATCGAATCGAACCGAATTAATTCGATTTTTCGGTTTCGGTTTTTTCGATTTTTCAGTTCGATTTCGGTTTTTTTTAAAAAAAAATTCGGTTTTTCGGTTTGGTTTTCGATTTTCATATTTCGGTTTTTCGGTTTTTCGATTTAATCGAAATTTTACATTTTTTCTTTTTTTAAATTATAACTTAATTTCAAAAAAATAAAAATACTACACCCAACCCAAATCTCAAACCACATTTACATTTAGAGAATTATTTATATAATTGATACAATTGCTTAAGTTTTTTTTACAAATAACAAGTTTTATAATAGTTTTAGCATGTTAAGAAAATTCTTACTATTATTAATATGCTTTGAAAGAAAAATGAAATATATAATATTTATTTAACAAGAAATTAGGGACCATAGATTATTAAAATCTTAAAAGACCCTTAACTTTTTATTAATTTTGTTATAAGGATATTAAGTATATGAGAAAATTTATTATCAAAAATTCAAATGTTATGTATGTACTACTAAATGTAAATCAATTGATCCCACTATTTTCTTTATTTAAAAAGTTAAAATTAAGCTTAGTTGAATTAAACTTTAGAATTCAAACTTAAAATAATTTATTTTGAATTTAAAAAGATAAAACAACTCATTTTTAATTTAAAAAGTAACTCATTTTGTAAGTTAAAAAATAGCCCATTAATTAAGCTCATAACCGAAAAAACCGAATTAGAAAAACCGAAAAAACCGAAACCGAATTTGTAAAAAACCGAAAAAATCGAACCGAAATTTAAAAAAAACGAACCGAAAAACCGAATGTCCACCCCTGCGTGTTTCAATTTTGACAACAATAACAACCTTCTATCACTGTTGAACCAGCATTATTTACACTAAAGGCATCATCTACTGAAAATACAAATCTATTTGAACCCGAAAGATCAAGCCCATCTTCTGGGTCCTCTTCCGCTGAATATTCCCACAATCTTTTCCTCCTAACTTCTCTCTTTCCGTATTCGAATATCACCTTCTTTGACAGCATTCTATCCACCTGATGCTGCAAATTTCCACCTTACTTTCACCTTGTTCCACTCCATCAGCCCCCCTAATAGTTGCCTTAGGTGCTGGATTAGAATCAGGTATGCTCAAATTCTCAGCAATCACTTCGCTTTCCGAACTTGAATTTACCTTTGCCCGGTTACTAGTATTTTCGCTATCCCAAAATAAACCCTCCAATTCTTTATACATAACTTTGTATAGATTACTCATCAAGAACTCGGGGGCAACAGGGCCGTTAAACCCATCATAAATTCCAACAAATAGCCATCCATGCTCTTCTAATACAACCATATGCAAACGATCCTCGCCAGCTTTATCCAATGCCCATTGAACATTGGATTCGCTGCCCACATCTGAATCATGTGTACAGTCCACTGCGGCCGAAATGTCCTTTCTGCCGCTGAAAAAACTTCTCTCTTGTACAACCCACAGACGTTTCTTCTCGAAGAAATTCCAATAGAAGGCTTTTATAATTTCCTGAAATGCCCTTTTTCCTCCTTTTTTTTTTTACATAAACTCCACCCAGTGGAGCAGACAATGGTACCCGGTTACCTTTGCGGCAGCTGTCTGAGTCGGCGGTAGCGTCAAGCGATCCAGATAGTAACCCACACTCAATCGAACCAGACATGAAGAAGGCCCTCTCCATTGGACCAGATGGTTTGCCACCGACTCTGCCTCCACGCACTGGCTGAAGCGGCAAAACACTACAAAACAACATGCTCTCGAAGCCATTTACAACACTGCCCTAACATTATTACTATACGTGTGAATTACTTTATTTGTTTGTTTAGTATTCGTGTACTGAGGGAAATGGGTAAATTTAAATTAAAATGGACTTTCTGCTAAAGGGAGGAGATATATGAAAATTTTAATAATGATGGGTAGATATATTCGAATAGTATAACGAAGAGTAGATCTAGACAATATTCAATAGTATAGGGTAAATTTGATCCTAATCCCTATTAGAACAAAAAAAGTACTTGAGTTCTCTTGCAATGTTATTAGATTTCTTATATCTTATGATATACTTTTATTATAAACAAAAATTCTGTTTATCAGTTGGATTTTAGAAGAGTAGTGGAGATACGTGTCTTTTGGATAATGCTACAACTCACGCTGTTCTAAGAGAAAAAAAAATATTTCTCTTATTTGATTATGAAAAAGGCCTAAGTTAATAAATATGTGGAAGTACAAAATTAATTGAGGGTTCTGAAAGAGCGATCTTGTTACTACCTGGAGGAACAATATTGACTATTGATAATGCACTATATTGCAGTAAGCTCAAAGAAATTTATTAAGTTTCAAGATTATTCGCCAAAATGGTTATCACGTTGAGACTGCCAATGAAGGAAAGGTTGAATACCTTTATATTACTATAATAAAGGAGGGGAAAAAATTTGTGCATAAAAAGTTACCCGTATTTTCTTCTGGATTATACCATACAAGTATTGATATGGTTGAATCACATGCTGCAGTAAATAAAAAGTTTACTGGTTCGAATGATTTTATCATTTGGCATGACCTGTTGGGCCATCCTGCTTTTAATATAATGCGCAGAATTATTGAGAATCCACATGGGACCTTTTGAATAATCAAAAGATTCTTCAATCAAAGAAATTCTCTTGTGTTGCTTGTTCTCAAGGAAAGTTGGTTGTTAAACCATCAGTAGCTAAGGTTGGGACCCAATCCCCTGCATTTCTAGAACGTATCCATGGTGATATATGTGGGTCAATTCACCCTCCATGTGGACTATTTAAATATTGTATGGTCTTGATAGACGTATCTACAAGATGGTCACATGTATGCTTATTATCAACTTATAACATGATTTTTGCAAGATTGTTGGCTCAAACAATAAGG
Source organism: Datura wrightii (assembly GCA_035772735.1). NCBI lineage: Eukaryota > Viridiplantae > Streptophyta > Magnoliopsida > Solanales > Solanaceae > Datura > Datura wrightii. The sequence goes on from JASDFA010000009.1 coordinate 10,210,242, forward strand.
TTAAGAACATAATTTCTAGATTATGCAATAAAGACAGTTCATCTCGACAATGCTGGTGAGATTACATCTCATGTCTTTAATGATAATTGTACGTCCACTGAAATAACCGTTGAACATTCGGTTGCTCATGTTCATATTCAAAATGGTCTAGCAGAATCATTTATTAAATGTCTTAGATTGATAGCTAGGCCATTACTAATGAGGAAAAAACTGCCTCTTTTAGTATGGGGCCATGCAATTTTGCATACAGCAGCACTTGTGCATATGAGGCCAACCAGTTATCATGAATTCTCCCCATTGCAGTTGGCTTTCGCCAAGAGCCAAATATTTTCCATCTTAAAATTTTTGAATGTGCGGTAGTATATGTTTCAGTTGCTCCACCACATCTCACAAAGATGGCTCCCAAATAAAGTTGGGGATATATGTTGGGTATGATCTCCTTCTGTAATTAAATATTTAGAACCTATAACTGGAGATTTCTTTATGGCAAGATTTGTTGATTGTCAGTTTAATGAATCAATATATCCAACATTAGAGGAGAAAATAAGCAAATGAAATCAAGATCAATATACCCCTTGATCTTCCCCACATTCTCAAGGATTAATGTCATATTTGTGACAATCTTTTATGCTCCTCAATGTAATCCTATAAATAGAGGTCTTGAGGATGATATTTATACACTTGAAAAAAAAGCTATTTTATATTGTTCTCTCTTATCCTTTACATTGTTGTTTTGAGCTTTCTTTTACAACAAAATAACATAAAAATAACCTCGTGTGACCTATTATATTAAAATTTTCTCTCTAACTTAGGCCTACAATTAAAATTTAATTGAATGTCATATAAGTGTGTTATTAAGGAAGATGTGATTTTAAGTCTGAAAATAATTCAGAAGAAAATTTGATCGAATAAATAAAAAAAATATTTTAAAACCATTTTTAATATAGTAACACTATTTTCAACCCTTTTTCTGTAAATCTATTCTGATTTCGCCATGTTGAAAAAAAAAACTAAAATTATCTTTTATTTTTGACTTTAAATTCAAAGTAAGCCTTATTCAATCACATAAAGCAATAATAATCCTCTATTTTACTAAATTAATGTACTTTTAACTATAGGAATCCTAATATAACAAAATTCTCAAACTAAAAAACATTTGTGTTAAAGAACGAAGGAGAAAAGTAAATTTTGTCCTAATGTAAAAGTTTTTAACTAAGACTCATGACGTCTTTTATTTTTTGAAAGGAAAAAAGTTAGAAGATAAAGAATTTCGTGATGGGGCAAGATAACAACCACAGTAGTCCATAACAACCACATTAATATTTTGTCTATAGAAAAACCTATTTTTTCATTTTTTTTTAAAAAAAAATTTCCCTGCGAGTTCTATGTATTCCCTACTAGCTCCCTTGTGCACATTCACCTTTGTCAAATCCAACTATTCTTCGTTTTCTGCAATAGGTTGGTTCTCAGCATCAGCTTCGTGTTTTTGAACAATGTTATGTCGTTGGAGCTCCGTTGTGTTTCCATTATCTGTTGTCTGTGTGCTTGCCAAAAATAATTTCTTGTATATATAGCAAATAAGAAACTTCGGAAAGTTAGCGAGAACGGGATTAATAAGATAATATGATATTGTAACTGCCCAGACCCTACGGCGGGTGCTAAACTGTTGACCAATAAAATCGATATAACTAAATTTATAGTGGGATCACAAACACGCAATATTCATTAACTCACAAATTCGGGGTTAAGGGGAACCGCAAAGACTCCTCAATGATAGTGAATCGGATGCATAATTAGAAACAAAGAGAAAATATTAAGAGCGGTAGATGACTAAAACTTATAATAGTACATTTCACTGTTCAGCCCTATTACAGGAAAAGGTAACAACTATTTATAGCTTCTCACAACTATACTACGACCAATTACAGAGCTTCAACTGTCCTATTCATACACTTGGATAATCATGAATGTAGTATGAGGTCGTTGCAAAATGTCAGTTGTTATTCTGTCATTATATGTATATTCTTTCTACGATTTTATTTACGTGTCATTGTCCTTTTCATTATGCCTTCTTGCCCAAGTTGTTGATCTCGAACCTAGGATCTCTATATTTGATTATCTTCCTTCCGATTTGCAGTGAATATCCTTGGATCTAGTTCCCTCTCTTATCTTTCCTTTAACTAACTTGATATGATGACATGATGTTGTGTTTGGGATCTCGGTAACTCCAGATTTCGAATGCTTCTCGCCACGTACCCGGATACTTATCTTCAACTTTCTACTTACTGATCTGTCGTTATGACTTTAACACCTTTATTCCGTATTACTTATTTTTTGCCACACATCTTAACATAATATTTTTTTCGTATAGGAAATCCTTTGAACTACTTGTTGAAGGATCTATAAAAATTAAAAAGTAAAAAAAAAAAAAAAGTATATCTGATTTTGTTTTCAGAAAACAATTAATCACTAAAACATCAAATGGAAGTTGCAAGGGTGGCGATACACCTAATATAACAATTATTACATAAATAAATTTGATTGGAACTTCGAAATAGAATTTAAAAAGAATTTAAAGTAATCAAATACTCCTTTTTGTTATATTTTATGTGACAATGTTATACTTGACAATTGGCACTAGGTTTAATAAATTAATTTGACTTATAAAATATATGAGAAATGATGGAAGAAAGTATAAAATAATGACTGAAAACAGAACAAACATTATATCAAAGTGTATGAATAATTTAATAAATTTAAATTGTTAAAAGCTGTAAAAGTTTAAAAATGAAATAGTGTCATACATTTCAAACATTAACAGAAAGAATGAAATATATTAAAATGAAGAAAATAAGAATAATATGTTAACAAATATAGAGCCCGTTTGGCCTAGCTAATTTAAAGTAGCTCATTGGTATCGAGTGTTGATAAGTATTTTTAAATGTTGAAACTGATTTAATAAATAAGTAGTTATGTATTTGAATAAAAGTGTTAAAACTAATAATAAATCGTTAAAAGTGTTTGATAAAAAAATGTTGATAAGCACTTCTTTTTGTTAAATTTACTTAAATATCCTTCAAGTGCTTATATTAATAACGACTTAATTTTTTATAAGATTTTAGATTTTTGTTTAATTCTAATACAAAATAATTTGTGTCACATTTATTTCTAATACAAAATTAATTAGATAAAATTACTTTATACAAACTAAAATATAGCAATAATATATAATATAATAATTAAGAATTTGACTAATATTTTTGATAAAAACTTACTTAAATAGTACACAAAATTTATATACAAAAATAAATACTTAACTTTTTTTTTTGTCTCCAATTAGGTTAACTATCATAAATATTCTCAGCGATCAAATCACGAGTTGTAATCCAAATGTTAAAGGTTTACATGTTTTCTATTTTACTTCTTTTTTTGAATTTTCATATTGTGTATTATTAATAAAAAAATAAATTCAATTTGGTTAACTCTTGAAATCAATAATAAATATATGAAAATATAAAATTAAAAAAAAAAAAAACTAGGAGAGGGGTTTCATGCTTTACAAAATTAAGAAATCCATGATATTAATGCAAGTTAAAGAAGGGCTTCATGTTTAGTCGTAAAACTTGAAGAACTATTAAAAAGTATTAGAGAGAAATTTGTTATCTCAAATAATATCATAAACAACTGCATAATCTTTGTTAACATTGAAGAGGTGGAGGAAATTTTAGGTTTTGGAAGAATATAGGTAGGAGTGAAATCATGAAGTGTGTTTGAATTTACTTTAAGAAAAAATATTTTGGAGATTATATAAAAATATTATGGGTAAAATTGTAAATGATTTGGTCAAATCAAAAGTGCTTATAAGCTGTAAAATCATAAGTTACGGATGACCTATGACTTATTTTAACCTATAAGCATTTGACTTATAAACATTTTCAGTATTTACCAAATGCGTAAATAAGTTAAAAGGTGCTTATAAGCTAGTTTGACCAGCTTATAAGCTTAGCCAAACACCTTCATAGTAGTATTACAATGAAAAATGTGTGATCAATCAAGTCACGGATTAATAGTTAAATGCCTATCAAAATATTAGGGAGCATTTGGTACGAGAAATAAGGTGTGATATTTTAAAACCAGATTTGAGATAAAATTTACATTGTGTTTGATTAAAAGTGTAAATTTATCTCAGGACTATAATATTTTTCAAGCTTAATTATGAATATTTCTTTTTATCTCATTAAATTTAAATAATTTTATTCCACCTCGCAGATATAATAAAATTAGTCCAAAAATTATACTAACTCTAAAATTATAATTTCGAAATAATTTAGTCTGCGATTCAAACGATCCTTAGAGCTCGTTTGGTATGATGAATAAGCAAAAATAATTTTGAGATAAATATTTAGTATCATCATATCCCTTGTTTGGCTATAGGCTTGAAATAAATTATCCCAAATTTAAAATAGTACCTAAATAAGTTATGTCTGTCAGTATGTGAAATAATAATCTCAAGATAATTTATTCCAAAATAAATTAGTAAAATTGATAAAAATAATCTCAAAGTTCTAAAATCCTCTAAAAAATATTTAAAAAAATTAAATAAAATAAAAACTATTTTTATAAACAAATAAATTATTCATAAAGAATATATAATACATATTAGAATTAATAAATTATATCAAATAATTAATAAAAAATTATATCAATATAACTAATTTCAGCATGCTCATCTTCAAACCAAACAACCCCTTAAATAAAGTATAGTAATAGCATAAATCATTAGGCTGGTTCTATTATTTGGCTGCTGAGATAGTTGACCAGAAAACGCGGGAGTCCACGTGTATCTCAATACCCGATTCGTACCCGACCCGGATGCCAATTTTCCTCGGTTCAGGATTCTACTATTCGGCACTCGCTCTTCTTCTTCTTCTCTGGTCTCAATAGTCTTTTTTCACATATTCACACAACGACCAAAAATTCTTGCTTGAAAGTGCCCTAAACCCTTCGCGTATACACAGTATATACGTATTTATTTGTTGTGGGTGTTTTCCCGTTATAGGATTTTAGGCTTCTTGCACAGGGAAAACTCTCAATGGATGATCGTGACGACGATTTGAAAATTCTGCTCTCTGCTTTAAAGGGTACTGTTTTCTCAACCGTCTTCTTGTATATGGAAATCCCATTTACTGTTTCCGTCTCTATTTGTCTGGCTTGGGGATTTTTGATTGTTTAGGAGCTGAATCGAACAAGATTAATTTTTTTCCTTTGATATTTAAATTAGATATGTGGGAACTGCGGAAGTCTAATTTTAGTTGTTCTAATTCTTCACATACATGAAAGAGTATATTTTAAAACGTTGGTCAAATTCACTAATTTGAATCTTGGAAATAGAAAGTGTCAAATAGTTTAGGTCGAGGTAGTAGTATTTATTATTGTTCTTTTCCTTTTTCTGTGTGGTTTTACTTGTATGCACTACCTGTATTGGAATAATGATGTTGAATCTTGAAAATAGATGGTGGCGTGTATGTTGAAGTGGAGGAGGATGAGGAAGAAGAAGAAGAAGAGGAGGAGGAGGAGGAGGGTGATGATGAAGATGTTAATGATGATAATGTAAAGACTGATTTGGCTTGCCCATTTTGTTCAGAAGACTTCGATATGCTTGGATTGTGCTGTCACATTGACAGCGAGCATCGCATAGAGGCCAAGACCGGGGTAAACCATGCCTACATTTTCTTTCGTTTTCATGTTTTGGAAGCATTTTTGGCTTTGGCTTTCTCTTTGATAATTTTCAGAAGAGATATTGCTCTTGAAGGTTTTGAAATAGGATAGGGAGACTAACCCTCAGAGACTGTTGTTCACATGTGCCATTGGTGGAGATCTTAAAGGTCATTAGTTGTTATTGTGTGACTACGTCAGACTTTTAGATTAGCCAGTTGAATCAGGCAGAGGTCTTGAGTTTGAGTCTCACCTACCTAGCATAAAAAAGATATTTCCAGGTTTCGTGAAAAAGAAATCAGTTGCAAGCGAGAGAGTGTAAGTGCAGACCTAAATAAATAAATAAAATGTTCCCGGTAAGCTTTTAAATTAGACAGTTCACTCGATAAAATATGACCAACTAGAATGGAATTCTATATACTTAGCAAGCAAAAGAGAGGGCTTTGGGAGAGAGGTGCTTTTATTTAATTTACACGGAGCTGAAATCCCCCAAATAGTACTTCTTTCTCTTTTTGATGATACTTGGCAAAACAAATACCTAATCAAGGCAAAGCTAACTACATGCCTATTATGGGAGTTCATGCTTCATTTTTTGTAATCTTGGGAATTAGATACAAAAACCTTCAACGGTTTGACATATTTGCGCTCTGACTCAATCTGAGATCAGTTTGCATATGGGCAAACAGTAGTACTTCAGTGTTGCGTGAAATTATCTGATGGCCATTGTATTTTCAGACTTAGCCTGTTTAAGTCTGAATATTTTTATAATTGGTGTTTCTTTGTCTTCAGATATGTCCTCTATGTGCTACCAAGGTGCGTACGAATATGGCTACACACGTCATCGTGCAACATGAAAGTATATTAAAAATATCCTTCACTTCCTATATTCCAGTTTATCAGTTTCACACAGTCACGGATAGTGTAAGGAGTTATTAATTTTTCATAGCTGATTGTAAGAGAATAGCAAATCTAGCTACTGCAATTTCTAACCACTTGCATATTCTCTTGATTGCAGTGTATCTTGAACTTGCACTTGTTCTTTATAGTTAATTGGGAAGATAATATCGAATTTTTTGGGGTTGAGTGCCAGCTTACTTGAGCTCCCTACCTTCCACAATTGTGGTGGAGGGTTCAAACCCCATTATTAGTGTAGATGCATTTCCTCTTTCCCCCTTCTCCCTCCCTAAAACTTTTTAAAAAGATAATATCTAATTTCCCATGTTGGTATCTGGAATAATGACCTTGATATTTGCTTATCTGGTGAACTGGCATGAAGTAGTCAGGTATCTACTGAATTTTGTTCTGTGTACTGTCTGCATAGTTCATAACTCCTAACATCTTCCTCAGTCAGTATGTTTAGCAAAGGTAGTCGGCTAGTCGCAGATGCCCTTCCTTCTTTTTATCTCTGTAAAATTAAGTTTTATTAATAAAGCAGCACTAAAATAATTTTGCTGCTTCCAAAGGTTATAAACAGCCATCTTTCCTTTTTTATTACAAAAAAAAAAAAAAAAAACTTTGACCTCTTTCATGTTTATTGGTTTATTGGAGTTTTTTCCTTGAGCATGAATTTGCATCAATCATTTCTTTAGGAGAAATGTTATATTTTGTTTATCATAGAGCATGTGGAGCTTTTAGTTGATTCGCCTTAACACAAGCTTAAGCACTTTGCAAAAAGAAACATCAAAATGGTGGATCTTTCTCAGCCTTATCCTTACTGAGGAAAGAGTTGCTGAGTGTTTATTTGGAAAAGAAGTCCAGCCATGTTAGCCCTTCCTCAAATACGGAAACCAACCAGTTACTGTTATCATTTGTTGGCAATCAGCAGCCTGCCAAAAGATTTCATACAAAACAGCCCTGCACTTCAGCTGAAGCAAGTTTGTCTGGGACCAACCTAGATGACCATAGTAGTGAAAGGTAAGAAGGTTATTATGTTTTAATTTCAACAGTTTCTTCATGGTTTGTTTCTCTGTGTTCTCTCTTGTCATCTGCTAACATCAAATGACTAATTATTATCATGATGAAAAGGACAAATTAGTGGACAAAAGAAAGCTGGATCTATAGGATTGAGCGCGTAATATTCTTCCATTTATTAGAAGCTTGTTTTTTGTCAATTATTGTCATTGCGACTAATTGAAGAACAACAGGTTGTAACTAAATTCGAACTTAGAACTAGACTTGAACTGATCGCTGAGACAACTGGAACACACATGCTTGTAGGTAGCTAACTAGTTATAGGTTCATTCATTCAGCATTAATAAATTCCTCAATTTTTGCTTGGTTGAATTTCATTATCTGGAGTTCATGGAAATGGATAATCATCTATACTGGGCATTGTTACTTGGATTTTCTTTTGATTGCTGCCTTATTGTAATTGTACGCATTACATTTATAGATTATGCCAGAAGTGGACTTAGCAGTAAGTTAGATGAATAATTGCTTATGCTGGATTTGTCGGAGTACTTTACATGTATCTCAAAATGTGAGAGAATACCAAATCCAACCATTTGCAGGGAGTAGAGTAGGAATAAGAATTACTGATTGCTAAGTTTTTGGATTTTGTTTTTTAGTTGCAATGAAAAATGCTCTAGATCCATTTGCTAAAAGGTAAAACTTCAAGAACTCATGGAACCTCCTTTGTTGTGATTTCTCCCAAATATATAACTTTCTTATCACAGATGAACAGTAGGGCAATAAAAAGGTGATTTATGCACTCTTCTCTTTAAATTTGTCAGAGAGACCATTTAAGTTTATCCTCTCCAATCTGCTTAGCACCAGGAAGCGCGCCAAGGTTGAATCTGATGCCTGATGCTTTCATCCAACAGTTCACTCCTCCTTTTCTTCCTTACTTTATTTGTGCTAGATTTCTTCTTGACCTTCATCATCCTTCTTCAGTTTGTCCTTTCATCAGTTTAGCGCCTTCCCTTTTCTATTTTGTCTAGTCATTTGCACGATAATTCATTAGCCCTGTGGCAAACGTCCTCCTGAACTAAACCTTAACCTACAAAGAAGCTGGTTTATTTTTAATTCTGATGTTCTTTTTCCTTCAATTTTCTATAAGCTGAGGGTCTACCGGAAACAACCTCTCTACCTCTGAGGTGGAGGTAAGGTCTGCGTACGTACTACCTCCCAGACCCCACTTTGTGGGATATTATACACCGGGTTGTTGTTGTTGCTGTTGTTGTTCTTTTCCTTCAATTAGCAAGATCAGTATTTTTCTTTCACGAGTGACTCAAGTATAGATAGAAATAATTATTATTTGAAATGAAAATAGCAGGAAGCAAATCTTGTGGTGATCATTACTACATAATAGATAAGTGGTCTTTCTCCAAAATATTTTAGCTGGGAAAGCTAGAAAAGATTTTGGGTTTAAGCTCCATGGAGCTGAATTTTGAACTTGAGCTGTTTTGTGAATATTAGCTGTATCTTTTCCTCACTGGATGATTGTTGCGTGTTATCCTAAGCATGTATTATCTTTTTGATTTCCTGCTATCTCCTAATTATTGTGCCTGAATGGAAAAAAAGTTGACTCTTTTCATTTCATTCAAATCCTTGTCAAAGAAGCTCCCAAGCATTTCCTTCAATGGACAAGGATCAAGAAGAGAAGGTCCAGAGATCTGAATTCGTAAAAGGATTATTGTTCTCCACCATACTCGAAGACTGTCTATGAGACTGAACTGCACTGCTTCTTTTCCGTTCTATGGCTAACTAGCACAGAAGTTCTTTGAAGATGCTCCTCGAAACATGCTGATAAATTTACTAGCAGCTAGAGACCTGTTAGATGGAGTTAAAGCTGTCCTCACCTCCTATTAACTTGCTCCCATTTGGATGGTGTGGTTGCTTATGCGAAGATATGTCCAGTTGATATGCTTCAACACAAGAACTTGTTTCAATTGACGTGACTTTGGCATGCTATTTCTTTTTCCCTTTTTTCTGCCAACTGATGTAGCTTATATTACGACTTCTTGACTATCCCCGACTAAAAACAGATGTTCTTCATTCTTGTAGTCAGATCCAAAATGGTTTGATTATGAAGTAGCATGTTTACAGTCATTGTCACGTTCTGCAAAAAGAAATTAGATGTGATTCTTTCGATTCATTGTGGTGACTATCAGGTGCAAGTTTCTTCAGCTTTATTATTGTAGTCCCTTGCCTCATGCTAATTTATCCTCTCAAAGCAGAGTGAATGCAAGGTTCAATGGGGTTATGACTTGAATGTCGTTTGAGAATTATCTAACGTGACGGGAATGACTTGTGTTTCACCCGCAAGGGTGCCCGAGTTGGTTGAGCCATGTGATTTCAGATTTGAAACCCCCTACATGCTTTCTGGTTCGGCTTGTCGCACAGGTCAAGTAGCGGCTGTCGATTTTCTTCTTCTTTTTCCTTCCCTTATTTTGTGAGATTTTAAAGAGGAGGAGAGAGTTGAGACTAGCAAAATTATTTTTAAGAAATAAAAGTGGACAAAGAATAATGAATGCTCCCTTTCTCTAGTCATCAAAAGTACACACTCTCTACCTTGATCAAGATTTACTATTTTTGGGGCAAGACCTTTGCCATTTTGTTGATCAATTTTGTTTTCTTTATTCTTCAATTATAGTACTATTATTATTTTAATTAGATTTTCATGGTTGATAAGAAATAAGAAACAAAATTCAACACCAAATAAATGACCCTCTTTAATTTTGACTCTCTTATCTCAAATTATATTACAAGAATCATATATTACTGATGTGATACATGCGCAAAGTTTTAATCTGCGCATTTTAATATTTTCTTAAACTTTTTTAGTTAAAAAAATTATTTAATAATTTTAGAAATTTAATTAAGAAAATATCAAAAATAAAATAAAAATTTTGATTGTATCCTCACTACCTTCTTGGCTTTTTAAAATCTTTTTTTTTTGGTTAATTTTCTTAGTTATCAACTCTTTTTTTCTTCTATTTTTTCATTTAAATAATTTTCTTATGTAATTCTATCTTTCACCTGTTTATTTTTTATGTTTTTACTTTTATTCATTTAATATGTTCAAAAAAAATAAGTAACTATTATTATCCTTCATTAAAATAATCAAATTAGTTTGCTTTTCTCTTTCTATTAATTTATAATTTAGATGATATATTAAACACTAAGAAATAACTTCATAAATAATTCTATTTATAATTGGTTATCTTCTGTATTTCCATATTTTTAGTATATAAAAAAACACATACTGATAAAGTATATAAACCAATATAATATTTTTTTTAAAAAAAATACTTTTTGATAAACATTTTTATCAATGATTGCTCTTATGATTTTGTACATTTTTTTTCATATCTACCTTATTTTTATGTATATTATTTAATTTGTATCATCTTTTTAAATAACAAAAAGTTATACATATATAGCACAATAAATTTAGAGAGCTCAAAAAATTAAAATTCTGTCATCCTCCTTGTCCATTCAATAAAAATAATCGTGAAATATTTGTGGAGTTTAAGTAGCACCAATTATATATAGTTATAGATTTAATTGTTCTTTCAACCAAATATTATATTCTTTCTATTGTTAAAGGATTCACGATCTAACCATCTATATCTTAATTTAGGCGTATATAATTCTTTTTTAAGATATAATTTATATATTCATGCTATAAGTTTATAATTGTTTACAAATTTATTTCTTTTTCATATATAGATCAAAATAAATTTCTATTAGTGTGATTTTAAAATATCATGAACTTGTATCTTAAATAATTGATGGTTATGAACATAAAAAGTTTGAAAGTTATGGTTATTATTAATTAATATTAATAATAGAATTTATGTAATTGAAGAGGTATGAGTTAAAAGAATGATTTTATAAAATAAAATGATTGAAAAAAATAATAAAATGTCAAAAAAGAAAAAAGATAAATGTTTTTCTTGAACACAGAGAGGTGTCACTGTCATTTTCTTAAAATATTCCTTTATTATATATATAGATTAGTTATTGAAAAGTCACTTGGAGGAAAAATCACTTCAACTTAATTTGAATAGTTCATGAAATCTTCATTTTTTTTTATAAGTTGCAAAGAAACATCGTAAACAGAACGGTGTTAAACAATAATGATATTCTAAAGGCTAAGCATGCATGGGGAGAATACCTTGTAAGGTGTAACTGCACTTTCATTCAACTGAATAAATATTTGTGATATGATGTATTGTAACATTTTAACAAAAATTAGTCAATGTTGGCGGTTTATTATTCGTGTATTGGCACCGGGTTTTCTATGCCTGAAATTGATTTAATTTCATCAACTTTCAATCTACAAAAAACGAACAAGGTTCATACATCGCAGCTTTGTGAAGACAGATTCTAGTCACTCAAATTTCAGAACTAAGCCAACTAATTCAGCATTCTCCCTCTCTCCCTATACTTTGAACCAAGACTTTTCTTTGGACTTAGGTTCTCTTTCAGTTAAGACTCTAATAAGCATGCAAGAAAAGAGAAAGTAGAGAGAAAAATATGACCCTTCAAAATTTGATCATAATCTATTAAACAGCAGCACATTTGCCTTGAGCTAAAACTCAGAAAATCATTCAGCAGCGTATGCAGCTTTTGGAATGAAAGTCTGTAGAAGTTTGGTAATACTTGGTACCATAGACCAAAGTCAAGAACTTCTGAAACAGAGTTACTGCACAACTTTCTGAGGATCCTCAAGGCCTATGCAATTTTAGGAATGCAGCACATTGGTTGTATGAATTTGACAAACTATAAGAAGTATTTCTATCAATTTGTATGTGCAATCCAAAATACAGGTTCCAAATTTTTCGTCACTATCACTTGTCAAGAACTTCTGCTCCTGACTGAACAAAGACAACATCCCTATCCATATCAGAACATTATAATATTTTAGCCACCCTAGCAAAGCAAAACAGGCAGGGTAACAAGGGATGAGGATTCCTGCCACATTTCAGGAAACAATCATAAAGTACAACGAAGCAACTTTTCCACTGTGAGAGTCAAATAGACTCGTTCTTTGAGAGTTCTCAGGCCTGACCGAGCTTTTTCTCCTTCAATTCAAAACAAAAACCTTCCACACTAGAACAGAAGGCTGAACGGAGAAACGGATCCTTGACCAAGCATTAATTGGTGTCAGAGTTGGGGTACTAGATCTCAAAACTGTTCAACCGAACTGACAATCTAAACTTCTCCCAACTAATCAGCAGAAAATTAGGAGCATCAACAGCTGTGTCATTTCCATGGAGAATAGTGCAGACGGAAAAACTGGTAATCAGGAAGGATAACGTGCAAACGCCGAAGCCAACTGTCTGCAGCTTGTAATAAAGAATTTTCTTGCTCGGATTCATGAGGTCCACATGGACTCAAGATTGAGCTTTTCAGTTTGTATGCAGCAAGGCCAAAGACTGGTAAAGAAATTCTTGAGCATGCATTTACATTTCCAATAACTTTCCTACCAGTTACACCGTGGTAGCGTGGTTGAACTGTGCTCAGAGCTGGGAAAATGACATAAAGATTAGTCCAGAATAAGCACCGGGAAGTAGAAATACACATGCATAAAACAAATACATAAGTCTGTCCGTTGTGCACACAGACAGTGGACAGGACATACCTCCTGATTGTGTGGACAAGCAATGGAAGGTCAGAAAAGACGCGTCCAGATCCCGCAATGTGGGACCCATGGGTATTCTATATATTGGATACCTATAATAGACTGTGTCAGTCGCAAACTAAAATGCAAAATAAGAGCTTCAAGTATCCTCATCATGTTGCAGATTACTCTAACTCATACAGAATTGTTAACATACCAAGCTACAGAAATCCAACTAGACGGCAGTAAATCAGAGCTCCTGCACTTCTTCAGCTCTGGAAATTGAGATGCCAAAACTGCTATCTGATAAAGAAGAGAAGAATACAGAACAAAATACCCATTTAGGATAAAGATGTGGAATTTTTTTCAAACACTAACAAGTGATGTACCTTGTCCGCCAATGGTCTTCGATGATGTGGTTGCTCATGCTCCAAATACTCAAACATGAGTAGCCCAAGAGACTTAGAATTTTCAGCTTCATCGCCCAATGAACCCGTGACAGCCTTATCACTCAATGATAGTCTATTTAACCGTTGGGCATTTAGATTTACAAGACTATGCTGGTTCCGCAGCCCATCAGAAGAGGATATGGACCGCCTCTCCACTTCACAGTCACTGCTTCCACCACTGCTGGTCTCCCTTGATGAGTCAGCATCACCCTCTTCACCAGGTCTTCTGGAAAATACAAAAGGAGCACAAGATACAAGGTAGGGATAGATGTTAAATACCCAGCCACACCACATTCAAGTTATCTTTAGGTGAAAGAAAGAAACATTACCTAAAATATCCAATTAAATTTTCACAATAACAGACAATCATACAAATAAAACAGACTGTTAACATTCAGCAATCTGTTAATCTGCTTGAACCAAACACATTAGTAATATTTTTTTGTGAGATGAGTAAAATACATAATATGTTAACAAGCTTATTCCTGGAGAACATGTCCAGATAAGTACTAAAAGAACAAGTCTCGCCATCATACATGGAAGATGTACCGAGTGCCAAGTTACTTAGCCACTCCAGTGGCTAAAGTCGGTTTCTAAAAAGCTAACCTTGTTTCTCACTGAACCATTTTCAGGTGCTGCTCCAGATTCTCAGCTCAAGGTATCACAACAGAATAAACCCCAGACCATTGGAATCTGCACTAATTTGGCATGTGTGTTTCCTTACCATGAAATGGTAATATCATGAAACAACAGATCATGAATCTCTAACATCCACCATGCACTAGCCTATGGAAAGTGCCAAACAGATAAATAGTCCAAAGTTGTCAATACAAAATTTTGCCTTGAAACTGAAAAGTTTAGTTTCATAAAAAGGATTAGCAGAACCAACATGAGTTGCAGAAGTTAGTTCAAAAACTTTTGAAACTGCTGGGTGCACTAAAATAAAGTACATCAACGATTTACCAAGTAAGGGAACCGCCAAATAATCTATCCAGGTAAGTCTGTAGGGGGTGAGGTGCACCCCCATCTTATAACACACCTTTCACAGAGCAGAAAGATATTAATAGTAAAATAAGGAGAGAGAACCATGCATTAACTTTCAGCAACAAGTGTTAGTCCAATCGAGTAAAAAATGTTTTAAATGGTTACCGAGATGACTTGGAAGATACAAACATACTGCTATTAGTTCAATAATAATGAAGCTTAAAGGGCACCCAGACCAGAATCTCAACAATGCTCAGAGAAGTCACGACAATCGTGAATAAAGAATAAAAATAACTTGTGGTTGCAACAAAAACATGTTTTATCATTTCATTATAACTTTTTAAACATTAACAAGTATCAGCAGAAAAAACAGCAATACAAGCAGCATACACAGCTGACCAATTTTTAATTCAAAGATCAAATGGAACTTTGATTAGTTCGTGGAATGAGTCAGCTAAACACAGCGATTCTTGCTGCTTAGTTACTTATAGCTCTGCAAGAACTTTTTCCACAAAGCAAGTTATGAGCAGATTTTAATCATCAACTCCACGTTAAATCTGCCACTGCTGGAACATAACAGCCTCAACTAGTGCAATATGATCATATTACCTTCTACCTATTTTTTTAATCATATTATGTGATATTTATTTCATACTTGAGTTTGTGGAGAGTATGATCAAGAGAGAGCAAGGCAGTGAAGCAATGCTACTTGCTAGTTTCACTTATGAGAGATCTTTTCACACAGACAAGGTTTCCTTTTTGGGATAATTGAGGACCGGCAAATGCAAGTACTCAACAGCACATCAAGTGAAACATGAAGGTCTTCTGATGGAAGATGAGTATATTAACTAGTATTTTACTGTTTTATTAGTACTAGCTTCTACATACATGCAAAGCACGTAGATCTTCTAGTTACAAGGTGGCTTTCCAAATAGACCCCACGGACAATGATATTCTCATTAAGGATGCTGCATGCATTATTCAGATAAGCCTCGATTTTCTTTTATGATTTATCATCATAGGTCTAGATTTAGGAGCTTTTAACTTTATTGTGCCAGTTCAAATTCAATCTGAAAATAAAAATAATATTTAATACAAACAGCAAAGTAGATATTTTAAGGCATCGATCAAGTTTTTAAGCTCAATTCATTGTTAAGGCAAACTATGCGAGACATTTGGAAAAAGCATACCACAAAGTTCAATTTTTTTTGTGTGCGTGTGTGTGGGTGGGGTGGGGGGTGGGGGTTGGGGGGTATGGAGATGTTTGGAGGCTAAAGGATTAGTCGAAGCTTACATTAGGTGATTAAGGACATGTATGATAGATTCAAGATACGGATGAGGGCAATGGGAGGAGATCCGAAGAACTTGCACTAGGGATCCGCGCTTAGTATGTTTTTATTTGCCTTGATGATGGATGTATTGATGTGGCATATCCACAGAGGTGTCATGGTGTATGCTATTTGCAGATGACATAGTATTGATTGACGAGACACACTGGGGGTTGACGATAAGTTGGAGGTTTGGAGACAAACCCTGGAGTTTGAAGGATTCAGATTGAGCAGGACTAAGATAAAATACTTAAAGTACAAGTTCAGTGAAGTTAAACATGAAACAGATGTGGACATGTGGTTGATACTCAGTCATCGATAGGACAGAAAGTTTCAAGTATCTTGGGTTTATAAATCAAGGAAATAGTGAGATCGACAAGGATGTCACACATCGTACTGGAATAGGATGGATGAAATGAAGGATCACATCTGATGTCCTGTGTGATAAGAATGTGTCACCAAGTCTTAAAGGTAAGTTTTATAAAGTGATTGGTAAACTAGTTATATTGTATGGAGCCGGAGTGTTGGCCGGTCAAGAACTCGCACATTCAGAAGATGGAAGTAGCGGAAATGAGAATGTTAAGATGGATGTATAGGCATACTAGATGAGATAGGATTAGGAATAAAAATATTCGGGACAAGATAGGAGTGGCCTCCAGTGCTGGACAAGATGAAAGAAAGCAAGACTGAGATAATTTGGCATGTGAAAAGGAGATGTCCTAGCAAGTAGATGCGAAAGATTGGCTATGGTGGATTCGAGGAGAGGTAAAGGTGTTAAAAATTTATCACCAGCTTAATTAATATCTAAGACATTTCAAAGAAGAATCTACAAAAATTTAGGAGTGTAAAGAAATGAAGGAAGATCTCTAGAGAGAAAAGTCTAGAAATATTCTAGAAAATGTAGTTAGGAATATTCTAGAAGAGAGTAGTAAGTCTCTCTTACTAGATTCTACATCACCACCTATAAATAAAGGCGGTTCATTTGAGTTGTACGTGTGCTAAAATAAAGTGTGTGTGCTCAAGACAAGAGTGAGTGCTCAAGTAAAGAATCTTGTTGAAGCAAGCAACAAGTAGGTGATCAAGTGAGAAATAAGAAAGAGCAACAAAGAGAGTCGCTAGAGTGTGATCAGTGCAAGAAATATTGAGTATAAGAATTGTAAGATCGAAGTGGCTCTTTACTTGAGCAATAATAAAATTCAAGTTGTGGCAGTCAATTGTGCCCAACAAAACTCAACAAAAGATAGGTTAAAGAAGTATTGGAGAGAGGTGATTAGACAAGACATGAAATACAGCTCAACGAGAACATGACTCTAGATATGATGCCCTAGATAGGAGGATATGGAGGTCGAGGATCAGGGTAGAAAGTTAGTAGGTAGCGATGTTGTCTAGTTTTCCTTTCTATGGTATTAGTATTTTTTTCCTCCTACTTTCTTATACTCAAATTTTATTATTACCTGTTATTTCCTTTGGTTCAATTATCATATTATTTGTTAGCATTATTGTTATTTCTTTTCCTTCTTGTTATGTTATATTTTACTTGAGTCAAAGATTTATTGAAAACAGTCTCTCTACCTTCATGAGATAGGGGTAAGGTTGCATATGCACCACCCTCCCTGAACCCCACTTGTGGGATTTCATTGGGTGTGTTGCTGTTGTTGTTGTTAAAGTCACTAAACCTTCTGAAGTGGCCTTATCTTATTGTACCTTCCATCCAATGTCATACCATCTTAACATCCGCATTTATACGCTTGTGGTTAACTAAAGGAGAATTATTTAATTTACAATCACTGATTTGAATATACTAAAGGTTAAGTGCATCCACAACTTCTAGAAAATGAAAAACTGGCCAAATGATCTTCATCTAATGCAACCAAATATAGAATCAACGCGTTAAACTTTTTCTTCAATAAGCAGCATAAGATTTTCTACGAACACATCACACTTCCAGGAGTTAAGAGACCATAGATAGATGATATGGACAAAATAATGGACTACAATATAAAAACGGTACCTTCGGAAAAAAGAAAACATCACATGTTATTTAGTAAACCCTTTAAGTTATCAAAAGGAATAAATCGCTATTCTAAGCAAATTTATGATATAACTACCGTTGCTTTTATTTTAAGGCATCATTGGCAACAAGACATTCCCATAAATGACTATCAAACAGTAGTTATTGCCTCAAGCTTCTTTTCAGCCTAATCATCTCAAAACTCAATTTTTGGCATGCATAGTTATTAAAGTCTCTTTCCTTTTTATTGCACTTTTTTTAGCTGAAGGTCTATAGGATACAGCCTCTCTATCCCAGAAAGGTAGGACTAAAGTTTGCATACATCCTACCATCCCTAAATCCCACATGTGAGATTACACTGGGTATGTTATTGTTGTATTGTTAGTGAAGTCTCTTGATAAGGGGATGACTTCTACAAGAAATAAATAAACATAAACGAAAGGTTGGCGCTATAGTTTTGGAGTAATTCTATTGCAATGATTCATTTCTATGAGTATTATGCGGCATTGAAACAATCATAACATGTAGCTAAAGATGCAATTCTGACAGCTGAAAACTTGAGGAAGATGAGGATTACATATGTTGGTTGGTGTTTCATGTGTTGTAAACACTCGGAGAGGATGTGCATCATTTCGTACTACATTGTCCGGTAGAAGCACGTCTATGGTGGAATATCTTAAGATGGTTCAGGATACAATGGACCATGTTGGCAACTGTGAAGAATGCATTATTGGGCCTTCAGAGAACGAAAGAAAAGACATCGGGCTTTGGATCTTGCTCCATTAGCACTCTGTGGACAGTATGGAGGGAGGAAAAAATAAGAGAGTCTTTGAAGGGAAAGAGCTTGATTTTGTACATCTGAGGAGTAGCCTCCTATTTTCAATGTCTTCTTTGGTACACCCATGAGGTTCCCATTTATCTAGAAGATTGAATGTGAGTCCTTCTCCATTACTTATAAAATTAGATTTTATGTGATAGAAATAGAAAATATATTAATAATTTTGTCTCAAGGAATTAGCCAATTGAAACAATTAACTTAATCCATTCCAAGCTAAAGCTTGTGATTCTATGTTGTAATCCACTCAAACATAAACTTTTGTTTTCTTTTAATTTAATCGACTCAAACTAAACTAAGCAATTGAAAAATTAAAAAGGATAGATGAAGTGTACACCAATTTAGATGGAATTTGGCAAGTAGGATAGGCATTAACAAAAATGGCAAATAACTATAGACCAATTAGAAAGACAAATTAGCACAAACAAAGCAAAAAAGCATCAAAAGTTGGCTTACCTAATGCGTGAAGATGGCTTTGATGGATCTACGTACAGCTGGATGCCAGATAAGAAAGGTACATAATATTGTATTATTGAATCTTTCCCATTCAACAATATTGGTACACCCACACCATAGACACTCCACTCACTAAAAGCCTCCCAAAAATCCCCAAGGCAATAATATAGATTTGGCTCTGCTTCCCTAGTTCTACGGCCTCTTACATTCACCTGTCCATCCAAAACATGATAAAATGACAAATATCCTTTACTTTGATGCTATTCCATTCGTATTACAATGTATAAACGATTAACGTAAACTAGTCAAAAATCAAATTCCACTTGATTCCTAAATGTGAGAATGTGAAGAAAAATAAAATTTTGAAATCAAAATGAGAAAAATTAAGATCTTGAAAGCAAAGCAAACAGCATTTGCTTCCTAAATATGGGACTACAACTACTACACTTCAATACCTACCTAGTTCAGTTCAATTGATATGAATCAACAATATCCATTACGCTCCACTATGCACGAGAAAGTGTAATGAAAAATAAGAACTTGAAATCTATAAGCAGCTCTCGCCTCATTTGATGATTGTTTAAGCAGAGCAAAAATAAGAAAATGTTGCTCTAAAAGATTGTGTTATTTTAGAAATCAATAGTTGTATTAGCTTATAACTCGGATAATGAATGTACAGCCTCTTCTCGAAATATGAAATAACTCAAACCCCTCTTATACCTCAGAAGAATGCTGGGCGGGCACGAAGGGAGTAACAGCTTCCATCAAACGATCCAAATTGGTAACATTTACGGGAGGCCTTGGTGGCGAAGCAGAGCATACGGAGGGCGTCTTCGACAATGTCGTAGTCGCATCGTCCGAGTCCGTCCGGTTTCCCACCTCAGCCGTAGCCTCAGCTTTAGCTTCTCTCTGCAACGGCTGCTTCTGCTGCTGCTGCTGCTGCTTTTGTTGCTGTTGCTGTTTCTGTAACTGCTGTTGCTGTTGCTGCTGCTGCCGGCGCATAGCAGGAGGGTTATAAAATCGGTCACCGCCATGGCTCCGCGACACCGCGAAGCTTCCAGAACCAGACATTACTCCCAATTTGTGTATTACTGAGGTTAAACTCTTCTCTTCTGTGTGTAGAGCGTAAATTGGTCGAATTCAGCAACTGAAAATCGAGAGATTTATGATACGAGATTTGAATTGAAGTACGAAATGAAACAAAATCTGGGAGTTCACTGATTAGGGTTTTTGAGGTTTTGGAGGTTCGCATCAATGACTTGTTGATTTCGGAGTTTCTGAAGGCGGAAAATTAAAAAGGAAAAGGCATAAGAAAATATTTATACTCATTTAAAAAAAACAAAAAAGAAATTTAAAAAAAAATTAAAAAAAAAAATGGAAGCGGAGTTGTGGAGGAGGAGAAAAGGGCTTCGAGCTTTCACATTACTTTCAGGTGCAGTCATTTTGTGACACGTGTATCATTATTGTGCTTCAGCCAATTAGAGTCACTGCCTTGACCCGTATTACCTACCCCCTCGGTACTTGAATATTCCCCATCTGCCCCTTTTGGTTCTTGTTTGGTATCTTTGCCACAATTTCTTCCTTTTTAAAATAAAAAAACAAAAATTCTAAATTCAAGGCCAAAATACTTAGATAGCCCCTCAAATTTGATGTGAATTGTCATATAGACATCTCTACGTTTCACGCATAACCATTTGAGCACCCTAATTTTTGACAAAGATGTGGCTTGTGATTTTGTACATAAGTCACCAAAATAAAAGGGAAATTAACAAAAATGTCCATGAAATCAAAAATTAGTTACTCGGAAATACCAATTTTAAAGCTATCACGCAAAAATATTTTATGCAAAACTTGTAAATAAATAGAGGTGAGAAACTCATTTACTTTACTTGGTAGTTAGTTAGAAATCTCAAAATAAAATGTGTGACTTTTGCTCTTGAATAATGAGTTACGTATTCAATGAAAGAATGATTTGTATCATTAGAAAGAACGAGAACAACCAGTCTACCTCTTTCCAAGAAAATAACTAGGAATTAGTCGTCTAGTTATAGCTAATTTGGAAATTACTTATCATTCTACGTTGTTAATTTGAAAGCACAATGGTGAAATAATAAAATTACTTTCCGATGACTATTTTTTAAAATAAGTGATGAACTTAGAAGCAAATGTTGACTTATTTTCTATTACACCGAATATGTTCTACCCTTAACCTTCATCGGTTATTAATAATTTTATTTTTCTTCTTCTATTAGTTTTAAAAAAGATCCTTATTTAAGGAGGTTCTAAAGATTGGCATTGAACTTATAACTAAGTGTAGACTTGCTATGATTGATAATTTTTGTCCAAATACAATAATTAATATTGTTGTCATTGTTGCCTTCCTTTGAATTTGGTAAGAGTTGATTACTGGTTTAGTAAAGTGATTGAGTGTGTCAATTAGAAAGGGTTGCTGTGGTTGTAGATTGAGCTTGTGATGATTTAGAAATAGTCAAATAAGTATTTTCATTTTGAATTCACTAATTCATCTTTGTCAATTTTTTTTTTAAATCAAAGTGCTTGTCGAACTTCAATATAGTTGGGCACTCTAATCTTTAATTAACAACTTAAATTTGAAAGTAACACTTTGCTTTTTAATGTAGACTATCATAAATTTGATTAAGATGATGAAGTTGGATTTTTACTTGAGATGAGTTGTATAATATGAAGCAAATAAAATATGAAAGAAAGAAATTGATTGAGAGGAGAGAATAAAATTTGAGAAATATTTTTCAAATATAAAATAAAGAAAAGGATAAAAACGAGTGATCTTACATATAAGTTGATTTTAAGCAGGCGTTTGGACATGTGATTTCATATTGTGATTTAAAATTATGAGATGAAATTAACGTTTGGACATGCGATTTCATTTCATAATTTCAAATCACAATATGAAATCCAAAATTCTCAAAAAAAGCTTAATTTGGTATTTCAAATCATCGGATGAACTTTTTCAACTATAAAATTTAACCCACAAGTTTATATTTTATAAAAAATAAAAAATAAAAATAAAAATAAACCACCATTTTATATTTACTAATGATTTATTTTAGATATAAATAAAATTTATTATTGGTATTATTATAATCTTACTAACCTTTGCTAACCATTCATACCAAATATAAGTTTGACAACTATGTGAGAGGATTATAGTAAATAGTAGTACACTACAACTCATGTTTAATTTTATTTTTTTATTGATCTAAAGTTCGATCAATAAGTGTTAATTGTATTTTTTTTGGAATGGCTTTGTGATAGTGTATTATATTTTGTTATGAACTTTTGGTTAGTTTAGTAAGATTGTATAAGAATCGGGAAAATTTTGATAGTTTTCACAACTTATGAGGTTTTTATGTTTATAAAAAAAAAATACAACTTAAGAATTTCAAATTGCATATCCAAATAAAATTTCAATTTTATCTCATATGACTTCATATTATTATTTTAAATCATAATTTCATCTCGCATGACCAAACGGATAAGAAAACCTCACATGCTCAAATTTTACTTTGATGTATGCAATATGACTCATTTATATATGTATGCAATATTTCTACATCAAATTTTACTTTGATGTATGCAATATTTCTACAGTATATAGCCTTTCTTGTCTATGACGTGATAAAGGGAAAAAACATAAAAATAAAATTTGAACTAAAATTCTACCTCTCTCAATTATTATAATGTTTACACTCTGTAGCATACAAAAGTATGTTAATCAAAGTCATAACCATTATTATTACATAAATCATTATTATTTGAATTATGTATTTAAAATTTCATTTGAAATACCAATTTATTTGAAATTGAGGTATATTTATCATTTTATTGTTTTTATATGAAACTTGAAACTCAAAATATTTGAAATCACTTACATAAACAAATGATTTCATGATGGACCCAAAATATTATCGAAATAATAGTAATTTTTGTAATGACATATAATCATTATTTATTGTTTCTTGTTGTGAATGGGTCTGTCTGAAAAAATTTGCATGTGGTTATGCACGAGCAACACTAGATAATGTACTTTCATTTGAAACTCATTAATACTTAATTACTCATTATTATTGCTTGTACTGTGTTGTTGCTTGATATTGATAAAATCATATTAATGACACAGAAAATAATTTTGTCCTTTAATGTTTTTGTGTATTTTGAAATGATTTAAATAAAGTGGCATAGGTATTCTTCTCATGCTTCTTTCTATTTATTATGCGTAAAGATTGACGTGACTGCTAAGTGATTAATTGTCCTCTATTATTTAATAATATGTTTTATATTTTCTTTCTTCCCGCTTTTATTCTTTTGCCTCGCATCTCTTTATTTAATTTTTACATCCCTTTTAACCCTATGTAACAAAATATAATATTAAGTATGAAATATATAACATGTATTCAAAAAATAATTAAAAGTATTAAAATATATGATAAATAATGATTAAAAATATGTATTTATGAACGAAGATCAACTATATATTCTTAATTGTCACTTTTCTAATGTTTTTAATATTTCTGTAAATCGACTATACAACATGAGAGGACCTTGAACACTTATAACAGATATGAGAATCCTTAGAGATTTTGGCAATGTGGATCAGTAATCAATTTATTTATAATAAAATATGTAGGCATTATTCTTTAATGACAATAATTGAATTCATTGAACATTGTCACCATATCATTATTGTATATTATTTTTTGTACTGATATTTTTTCCCCCTTATTGTGTAAACACTTCTTCAAAACATCGCCAAATAACATGGCTATTTTGCTAATTGTTTCTAATTTTTCTGTATTGAGTATCACTACCTCTCATTTATTCGAATTTTCTTGATTTCATCATGTCATAAAGAGTCATTATTTGGTTGATCAGGTTTGGCTTTCATTAATTTTTATTTAAGTAGATGTCAATATATCTTTAAAGGATTGTCACGTGTCTTAAAAACTATGAAAGATTGAGATATTTTTTTACTTTATTCTTTATTATTTATTTTGAATTCTATTAATTGCAAAGTAATCGTCATTTTTTCTACTTGCCCTATTTCAAGAAAAGAACAAACTCAACAAACTGCGATTGTTAAATTAAAAAAAGTTACAGATTTATCTTATTTCTAAATACATTTTATGCTAATTATTTAAGCTCATATCAATTTTTACAAGAATACATTTTATGCTAATTATTTAAGCTCATATCAATTTTTATAAGAAAAAGTATTAGTAGTAATTAATTTAGTTCTGTTAAACAATTTTAAACTACATTGAAATTTGTAAAATAAAAAGAAAACACACTTTACAATTTGTATAATTTCTATTTGGTATGGGTAGCCGTCTGAGCTTTTCTCTTTTGTACTTAGTTAATTTATTTCATCTTTGTCATTAATAAAATATAAATAGGAATAAAGTAAAAGAATATCTCAACATTTTATAATTTTTAAGACACGTGATAGTCATTTAAAAATGTATTGACATATACTTGAGCAAAAATTAATGGAGCACAGCCAAACCCTTGATAATCTAATTGAAATTTATAGCATGTTTTAATTAAATTTATAAGATCTAACTTATTTTGAAAAGTGGTTTTTTTAAAAAAAATAAATTTAGTGAGAAATAATTTGTATTTGACTAATAAATTTAAAAAGCATTTTTGAGTAATAGGTAGTGTTCAGCCAAAATTTTTAAAAGTGATTTCAGGTGTATTTTTCTCAATTAAGTGTTTTTCAAAAAAACTACTTTTTTTAACTTATGAAAAACAATTTCTGTTACTCCTACAAATACTTATTTTCTCCTAAAAATTTAATTAAATTTCTTACTTTTTAAAAATAAATATTATTTTTTAAAAAATAATAAATACTTTTTACCTCGCAAAAATTTTACCAAACAAATTATTATTAAAAGCAACCAAGTATTAATGTGTGGCCAGTAGAATGAATCTTGGTTTATTTTAGTGCCTAATTGTTATGAAATCAACGTAAAGGAAATGAAATACGATAAGAGCGGATAAGTGAACCAACACACTATTCTCTATTTAATATAACATGTACGATCGATAAAATTTCTATATAATGAACGATATATATTGGTAGAAGTGCTTTATTTTTTCTTTAGATAAAATGTTATCAGTTTATACTTTGGAATGTACACATGTATGTGTCTCAAATTAAAGACATTTTTATGTTTTTGCATATATATATATATGTGTAGATATTCATAAGCATGCTTTGATTAAGGGCTATTACATATAATGATATAATTAATACTCTTACAAGCCATATATGTTCTCTTACTAACCCGTGTTGATTCCTATCATAATAATATACTAGTAAATTTTTTCGCGCGAATAAAAATAATTTAGTTAACTTATAAAAATATTTTAAAAATAAAAAGTCAAAAATTTAAGTGTACAATAATGAAAAGAATCTTAATTCTATCTTACAATCAGATAATATTGAAATTTACGCCGCAAAAGACTTATGAAACTTAAAAAAAATCGAAAATATAAGTTTGCAACAATTGAAAACATCTTAAATTTATCTTATAATAAGAGAATCTAAAGTTAAAATATATAATTGCAACTCAGAAATATTTCACAAATTTATATTTAAAATTTAATTGTTTTGTCCATCAAACTATCTTTTTAATATTAAAATCAAAACTAAAATTTTAAAACCAAACATAATCTTAAGGAAAAATAAAAAGAAGAAGTCATGACAGCACAATCACCACACTAATTTTTTTGTTCTACTTCAAGATTCTTCTTTAAAAAAACTTAAGAATATTTTTCTCTACTTTTCATCATTAAAAAATGTACACTTTATTAAAGAAGATTTTTGGTAAAACTTAATTATTTTCTTTTCTTTTAAAATTTTATCAATTTTTTCTAATTATTTTTTGTATTTCACTTCTTTCTTCTTTTTATTTTAAATCATTTTTAGTTTCTTCTATCTTTTTCAAATCACTCTTCACCTTCTCATAATTTATACATTCACATTTTTCTTCAATTCATCGGCTCCTCATCTTTTCAGCATTATCCTAAAAATTGATATTAAATAGCGATTATTTTTTTCGATTCTATATTGATACTTATATTTGGAGGGATTAATAGATTTGCGAGTTCATGCAGGATAATTCTCCTTTTGGATAAATTATTTTATTTTTAAAGACGATTTTGTTCTCAAAGTTTAATCTAAAATCTCTGATTAATAATTGAGGGATATAAGATTAAACTTTTATATTTAAGGTAATTCAAAAGACTAATTGGTATAAAAGAAGAGTAGTTGAGAGTAGCACTCACCTGAACAAAAGAACAATCTATCAATTCTTAGCATGACTAAGTCTTATAACATCATTATGCGCGTATCTTCTTATTTGCAAAATAAAGAAAATAAAAATATCTCCACTTACAAAATTATTTATTACATTTATATATATAATTATTCTACATGCTCGAACAAATTTTGATGAAAACAAATAGAAAGTGATCTGGAGAAGACGGTGAGTGCAACGAGGAATACATAAAAGAGAAAAAAATTAATAGCTACTTGAATAATATTTATAGGCCTATTATTTCTAGTGTTGTCAATATTGTAATTATATTTAAGTTATAGGTGATGAATTAATTGAATTTAATAATTATTTTAAGGGGAGGGAAAAATGCTCTAAAAAAAATTTTTCATCATAATTAAGTGAGTTAAATGAGGGACTTTTGAATTTTTTACACAAAATAAATGGTAAAAAAAATTCACAAGACCAAACTTTTAAAAAATAGAAAGTGAAGAAAAAGACTAAAAAAGATGAATCCAAATGTCTAATACAAAATCTAGAATATTTAAAAAATTATGATATGATGTTTGAGTTTCTTTCAAATCTTCCGATACGAATATGAAACTCCAATGACTTTGTTCTTCTATAAACTTAATTATAATTATTATTGAAATTTAATGTATAATGCATATGGTACTAATTAGAATTTTTGAACGTTTCATCTATATACTATATAATTCTGGTCTTAGGACCAGTGACGTGACATATTTCTAAGATAAAAAAACTATGTTTTTCTCAACTTTTTTAATGATTTCCTATTTCCGTAACTCTTAGTTTTCTTGGTCATTGATTATGAATATAAATACTATTTTTTTAAATAATATGAAGAGGTACAAGAATTAACACCAAAAATATAATATAAAGAGGCTCAAGAATTAATTAACATATAATTATTTAGAGATTAATACACATTAAAACTATTATAATTACAAATGATCTAACCTCTAATTGGGTTTTATTGCAAACCTATTTACTATTATTTAGAAAAAAATGGTATTTATATTCATAATCAGTGACCAAGAAAACTAAAAGTTAAGGAAATAGGAAATCATTAACAAGTTGAGAAAAACATAGTTTCCCGATCTTAGAAGTATGTCACGTCACTGGTCTAACACCAGAATTATATAATATATAGATGAAACGTTCAAAAATTCTAATTAGTATAATATGCATTATGCATTAAATTTCAACAATAATTATAATTAAATTTATAGAAGAACGAAGTCAATGGAGATTCATATTCGTATCAAAAGATTTGAAAGAAACTCAAACATCATATCATAATTACAAATATTCTAGATTTTGTATTAGACATTGTCTTCTCAAATTCCACCGACTTCAAACTAAAAGAATACAAAATTCAAGTAATAAATGTGGGGATCAAGGGAAAAAATAGAAAAAGATAATTCACTTGGGATGTTTATTTACAATTCTACATAAAAATATTATAGAATTGGTGTTTGATTGAAGGGCAAAAACGACATTTAACTTATGATGGTTATTTTGGTCTTTTAATTTTATATTTTAGGTCTTTTATATATATTTATATTTATTAAAAGTTAAATTTACTTTTTTGTATAAAATTATTAATAGGAGTAGTGTTTAAGTAAAGGGTAAAATGGTCGTTTATTATTTAATGGACATTTTGGTAATTCAACTTTTCAACTAAGGGGCTTCTCATTTATATAGTAATATGATATTCTCGCTCGCACACACACACACACACACACACTTCATTTTAGCATATTTTTATTCTTTATAGAGGAAATGAAATGTTGCAGTAATAAACATTTAGATTTTTAAATATTATAATAAAGAATAAAAATAAGTGGAGTAGTAAATTTTGAAATATTTAATTTTTTACAATAAAATAAAAATAAATAGAGTGAGTTAATTGACCCATTTGTTTTGTATAATAATAAGTAAATAGAAATGTGAGAAAAATTATCAAAAAAATGAGGAAAAAAATAAATAGAATTCATTGTTCAAAGAGAGGTGTCACATTAATATTATATTATATTATATTATATAGTGCTATTAAAAAATAATTTTTAAAAAATTATTCTTTTAACTCTCTTAATTATATTTTTTTTTCTTAATTATGTTAAATATGTTATATTTAACACTCTTTATATGTTATGATAACATTAAATAAAAATAATAATTAAATAAATGAGTTAATAAAATAATTTTAAAAAAATAATTAAAAAATCACAAAAATTTAAGAATGAAGGCCTTAAAGACATATCACATCAATATGTCTCTGAGTCTCCTTTATATATATATATATATATATATATATATATATATATATATATATATTGATTTATTCTCTAATAATATGTCATGTTAACACATGAATTCAAGCTGTCATATTTTATATGTATGAAACCGTTATTATTATTTTATCATATTATTTTCAGTTATTATAATGTGATTTACATGTTTTCATCGGTTATAGGTTATGTCTATTTTGCATTTGTTTTTTCTTGCATACTGTATGCATTCTTATTGTTTTTTAATAATTGAATTTATTGATTTTATATTTTTTAAATATGTCTAAGCATCAAAATTTGTAGGTGATGATATAGTCACCTAAAGTTTTAAGAGTCATTTGGATATGCAATTTCATCTTATAATTTGAAATTATGAAATGAAGTCAGTCTTTGAACATGTGATTTTATCTCATGATTTCCAATCATAAGATGAAATTTCAAATTCTCAAAAAATCATGTTTTAGAATTTCAAATCATGAGATTGACTTTTTCAAATACAAAACTTGACCCACACGTTTATACTTTTGTTTTTAAAAAATTACCATTTTATATATCATATCATATTATTATATAAGTGGAAAGCCATCAAGTTAAAAGCGGGATTACCATTTTGCCCTTCAATCTAAAACTATTTCAATAATATTTTATGTACTAAAAAGTAAATATACCTTACAATAAATATTATTAGACTATTAAATTAAATAAGAAATCTATAATTGCCATAGTAGAGAATTAATATTTTTATTTAATTTACGTTATTTCACTTTATTTAAATTTAGTTATATTATTTATCGTCATCTTTATCAGAATGTCAAAAACTCAAAGCCATAGTATTATGGTTATTTCTTTCATTTAATATTTTCTTTTGTAATTTTTTTAAAAGATTTATATCTAAATTTTCTATTAAAATATTTTGAAATACTATTTGGTTGAAGGGTAAAAATATTATTTAATATTTGATGGGTATTTTAGTCATTTATTTTTCATGACTTTTCACTTTTATAATTTACTAACTGTATTGAAATATGAATATTATAACTCATTATTTAACTTTTCTTTTTTAAAAAGAATTAGTCAAATATCTTTTAGTTTAGTTAGTTGTTATTCACATACACACACACACACACATATATTGAGATTTTTTACTATTTGGTACAAAAAATATTATAAGAGTATTGTTTAAATATAGGGCAAAATAATCATTCAATATTTGATGGACATATATATGAGACTTCCCACTTTTAGTATAATATGATATGATTCAAATATTATTATTTAATAGATATTTAATTTATTTTTGATTCAATATAGAATAAAAAATTATTATGTAATTAAATATTTAAATATAATATGATATGATTTAAATATTACTATATTAATAGATTTTAATTTAGTTTTGATTCAATGAATGATAAAATATTATCATTTTGTTAGATATTTAATTTGATTTTGATTCATTGAATGGTAGAATATTATTATTTAATTAGATATTTTATTATATCTTAATTTATTATAGGGGCAAAATGGTAATCCAATTTTTAAGACAGGAGCTTCCCGCTTTTGGTATAACTAGTTTTCGAATTCGCACGTGTATATCCACATTAAATATTGCAATAAGTGTAAATTCAAAACAATTGAACTGACATTTTGGTTACCTTAGTTTAGTAATCATGCTTTGATGATATTAAGTATAAAGCGTGACAAAATCACCTAAATAAAATTTTTTTAAAAAAAATTTCAACATCTATGCAGAAATGTGCAAGAATTACATAAAATATAATATGCAGGTTTGATGTTGCTTCTATCAAGTTTATGGACATTTCATACAGATGTCTCGAGATTTGATTGACCGTCTCCGTTCGACCCCAAATTTTGGTTATGCTTAGCCTACAAGGCTTGATGATGAGCGCTCTATCAATTTTTTTGGCCGGCATCACTATTTTTTGTATAAATAAAAATTTATGATTTTCACGATTTTTGGTGTATGTTAGCCCATGGATTTCTCGAGATTTAATTGAACATCTCTGTTCTACCCAAATTTTAGCTGTGCCCAGCATACAAGGATCGATGACGAGCGCCCGATTAATTTTTTTGGCCGAAATCACTTTTTTTGCATAAATAAGAATTTACAATTTTCAAGATTTTTGGTGTGTGTTAGCGCATTGATGTCTCGAAATTTGATTGACCGTCTCAGTTTGGCCCCAAATTTTGGGTGTGCCCAGCCTACAAGGCCTGTTGACAAGGGCTCTATTAATTTTTCTGGCTAGCAATACTATTTTTTGCATAATGAAAATTTATGATTTTCAAGATTTTCGATGTGTGTAAGCCCATGGATTTCTCGAGATTTGATTGATCGTCTCTGTTCGACCCTAAATTTTGGCTGTGCCTAGCCAACAAGGCCTGGTGACGAGCGTTCTATTAATTTTTCTGGCTGGCAATACTATTTTTTGCATTAATGAAAATTTATGATTTTCAAGATTTTCGGTGTGTGTAAGCCCATGGATTTCTCGAGATTTGATTGATCATCTCTGTTCGACCCTAAATTTTGGTTGTGCCTAGCCTACAAGGCTTGGTGACGAGCACTCTATCAATTTTTTGGGTCATCACTATTTTTTGCATAAATAATAATTTACGATTTTCACGATTTTTAGTGTGTGTTAGCCCATGATGGATGTCTCGAGATTTGATTGACTATCTTGATTCGGCCTCAAATTTTGGCTTTGCCCAGCCTACAAGACCCGGTGATGAGCGCTCTATCAATCTTTTTAGCCGGCATCACTGGTTTTTGCATAAATGAGAATTTACGATTGTTATGATTTTCAGTGTGTGTTAGTCCATGAATTTAATAAGATTTGATTGACCGTCTCCGTTCGATCTCAAATTTTAACTGTGCCCAGCCTACAAAGCCCGGTGATGAGCGCTCTATCAATCTTTTAGTCGGGATCACTATTTTTTGCATAAATGAGTATTTACGATTTTAAAAATTTTCGATGTGTTAGCCTATAACTTCTTGAGATTTGATTGACCATCTCCGTTTGGCCTCAAAATTTGGCTGTGCCCAGCCTAAAAGGCCTGGTGACGAGCGTTCTCACAATATTTTTGGCCGACATCACTATTTTTTGCATAAATAAGAATTTATGATTTTTAAGATTTTTTTTGTGTGTGTTAGTCCATGAACTTCTCGAGATTTGATTGACCATCTTCGTCCGACCCTAAATTTCGGTTGTGCCTAGCCTACAAGGCCTGGTGACGAGTTCTTTATTAATTTATTTGGTCCGCATCACTATTTTACTGCATAAATGTGAATTTATGATTTTAAAGATTTTCGGTGTGTGTTAACCCATGGATTTCTCGAGATTTGATTTATCGTCTTCGTTTGCCCCAAATTTTGGCTGTACCTAGCCTACAAGGCCTGGTGATGAGTCCTCTATCAATTTTTTTAATTGGCATCATTACTTTTTGGATAAATGAGAATTAACGATTTTCAAGATTTTGGTGTGTGCTAGCCCATGAATTTCTCAAGATTTGATTGACCGTCTCCATTCGGTCCCAAATTTTGACAGTGTCTAACCTACAAGGTCTGGTGAGGAGCGTTCTCTCAATCTTTTTAGCCGTCGTCACTACTTTTTAGATAAATAAGAATTTTCGATTTTCACAATTTTCGGTGTGCGGTAGCCATGGATATCTCGAGATTTGATTGACCGTCTCAGTTCGACCTCAAATTTTAGTTGTGCCCAACCTATAAGGCCTGGTGACGAGCGCTCTATCAATATTTTTAGTTGGCATCACTATTTTTTGCATAAATAAAAATTTACGATTTACATAATTTTCGGTGTATGTTAGCCCATGAGTTTTTCGAGATTTCATTGACCATCTCTGTTCGGCCTCAAATTTTTGCTATCACAGTCTAAAAAGCCTGTTGACGAGCGCCCTATTAATTTTTCTGGCTGGCAATACTATTTTTTGCGTCAATGAGAATTAATAATTTTAAAGATTTTTGGTATGTGTAAGATAATGGATTTCTTGAGATTTGATTGATCGTCGCTGTTTGGCCCCAAATTTTGGCTGCTCCCACTCTACAAGACCTGGTGACGAGCACTCTATTTATTTTTTTGGCTGGCATCACTATTTTATTGCATAAATGAGATTTTACGATTTTCACGATTTTCGATTTGTGTTAGTAGCCCATGGATTTTTCGAGATTTGATTGATTGTCTGCGTTCGACCCCAAATTTTGGTTGTCCAGCTTACAAGCACTGGTGACGAACGCTCTATCAAGGGCTGGTTACGAGTGCTCTATCAATTTGATTGACCGTCTCCGTTCGGCCCCAAATGTTGGTTGTGTCCAGCCTACAAGGCCTGGTTATGAATGCTTTATCAATCTTTTTGACCGGCATCACTATTTTTTACATAAATAAAAATTTACAATTTTCACGATTTTCGGTGTGTGTTAGCCCATGAATTTCTCGATATTTGATTGACTGTCTTCGTTCGGCCCCAAATTTTGATTGTGCCCAGCCTACATGACTTGGTGACGAGCGCTCTATCAATCTTTTTGGCTGGCATTATTATTTTTTGCATAAATGAGAATTTACAATTTTTACGATTTTTGGTGTGTGTTAGCCTATGGATATCTCGAGATTTGATTGACCGTATCAGTTCAGCCTTAATTTTGGCTGTGCCCAGCTTATAAGGCCTGGTTACGAGAGCTCTATCAATTTTTTTAGTCGGCATCGCTATTTTTTTCATAAATGAGAATTTACGATTTTCAGGATATTCAGTGTGTGTTAGCCCATGAATTTTTGAGATTTGATTGATCGTCTCCGCTCAACCCCAAATTTTGGCTGTGCCCAACCTACAAGGCCTGGTGACAAGCGCTCTATCAATTTTTTTGTCCGGCATCACTATTTTTTGTATAAATAAAAATTTATGATTTTCACGATTTTTGGTGTATGTTAGCCCATGGATTTCTCGATATTTGATCGACCGTCTCTGTTTGGCCAAAATTTTTGTTGTGCCCAGCATACAAAGATCGATGACGAGCGCTCTATTAATTTTTTTGACCGAAATCACTAATTTTTTGCATAAATGAGAATTTATATTTTCAAGATTTTTGGTGTGTGTTAGCGCATTGATGTCTCAAAATTTGATTGACCGTCTCAGTTCGATTCCAAATTTTGGGTGTGCCCAGCCTACAAGGCCTGTTGACAAGCGCTCTATTAATTTTTCTGGCTGGCAATACTATTTTTTGCATTAATGGAAATTTATGATTTTCAAGATTTTCGGTGAGTGTAAGCCCATAGATTTATCAACATTTGATTGATCATCTCTGTTTGACCCTAAATTTTGGGTGTACCCAGCCTACAAGGCCTAGTGACGAGCGCTCTATCAATTTTTTTGGCGGTCATCACTATTTTTTGCATAAATAATAATTTACGATATTCACGATTTTTAGTGTGTGTTAGCCCATGGATGGATGTCTCGAGATTTGATTGACTATCTTGATTCAGCCTCAAATTTTAGCTGTGCTCAGCCTACAAGACCTGGTGACGAGCACTCTATCAATCTTTTTAGCCGGCATCACTATTTTTTGCATAAATGAGAATTTACGATTTTTATGATTTTCGGTGTGTGTTAATCCATGAATTTAACGAGATTTGATTGACTGTCTCCGTTCGATCCCAAATTTTGGCGTTGCCCAGCCTACAAGGCCTGGTGACGAGTGCTCTATCAATCTTTCTGGTCGGGATCACTATTTTTTTCATAAATGAGTATTTACGATTATCAAGATTTTCGGTGTGTGTTAGCCCATAAACTTCTCGAGATTTGATTGACCGTCTCAGTTCAGACCTAAATTTCGGCTGTGCCTAGCCTACAGTGCCTGGTGACGAGCGCTCTCTCAATCTTATTGGTCGGCATAACTATTTTTTGCATAAATAATAATTTAAGATTTTCATGATTTTTGATGTGTGTTAACCCATTGATATCTCTAGATTTGATTGACCATCTCCGTTAGGCCCCAAATTTTGACTGTGCCTAGCCTACAAGGCCTGGTGACGAGCGCTCTCAATCTTTTTGACCGTCTTTATTCGGCCCAAATTTTGGCTAAGCCTAGTCTACAGAGCCTGGTGACGAACGCTCTATCAATTTTTTTGAATGGCATCACTACTTTTTCGATAAATGAGTATTAATGATTTTCAAGATTTCGGTATGTGTTAGCCAATGAATTTCTCGAGATTTGATTGTCTGTCTTCATTCAGTCCCAAATTTTAACTGTGTCCAACCTACAAGGTCTGGTGTCGAGCGCTCTCTCAATCTTTTTGGTCGGCATCACTATTTTCTGCATAAATACAAATTTACGATTTTCACAATTTTTAGTGTGCGTAAGCACATGGATATCTCGAGATTTGATTGACCGCCTCGATTCGACCTTAAGTTTTAGCTTTTCCCAACCTATAAGGTCTGATTACGAGTGCTCTATCATTTTTTTGGCAGGCATCACTATTTTTGTCATAAATGATAATTTATGAATTTTATTGTTATACCCCGTAAGATTTCCGGCACCTAGATGGCCTATTCGCGCGTTGGTTAAGCATATTTGAAAGCCATACGTGCTAGGGAAAGGCCCGAGAAAGGAGCGGACGAGTAGCCTATTGAACCATCGCGAGAGGAGCCGGGGCAGAGCCCCTCCGCGTTGGCTCCGTGACACGTTGGGCCTGTCCAGGCCCAAGTATTTAAAGCTCCACTTCGGTTTTAAATGAAATAATTTTCATAATTTCCAGTGAAAACAGAGAGAAAAACCAGATAGGAAAAAGGGAACGAAGGTTTCTTGATAATTTCCGTCCGATTAGGCTGGCAAACGTAGTCCAAATCTAAATTAACTCCAGATACCGAAGTATTTAGCAGCAGGGAGCATTCCTACGGATTTAGTTTCACGAAATACGGCCGACAAATCGTGGTGCTACCGGGCTAAGGTAAGTGGAATTGCTCCAAACTAGTGTCTATGTGTTCCTAGCTGTGAAGTGAATACTTCTCCCTTCTGGACTTCTGGAAAATAGCGAGTTTTCGACCGTCTTTCGATAAACCTAAGTTTAAGCTATAGTTACATCGAAAGTGATGTCGTCCTTCAGAATAAAGTTGTATTTAGTACTGATTGACGTATATATGAATGCAGTTGGGAGAAATAGCTGAAATACTGACCAAGCTACGCCGGTTAGTTGGGAAATCAGAAGCGAAGGTATGTAAAACTAGTTTCCTCGGCAAGTTAGTAGTCTCGGTATAGTAAAATTGTTCAAAGGCCAGTAGAATGTTTCAGAAGTTGTGTGTTATGTTTAGCATGAATATTAGTACGATATCGGAAGCATCATGTTATGTATAGAGTGAAACTTGCTAGCATGATATAAATTCTAATACAAAGTGTTAGGAACTGTACAACATGCCCAGTATGTGATTTAGTAAAGTATGTTAGGAGATTAATGTGTTCAGTTGAAACTTAGTAAAGCAATATAAGTCTCTGTAAGGTATTTCAGAAATAGAATGGTAGACTAAAATGAAGTTTAGAAAGCATGTTAGAATAGTAAATCATGTTACTATGAAACTTAGTTATTCAGAATGATTTCCAGCAGAAAAACTATATCTTGTTCAACATTAGACTCAGCACAGTATGACAGCATGATTATATACATACCATTATTAGTCTCAGCATGTATTAGATACATACATATCACTATCACTAGTCAGCATATAGTATGTACAGATACATTATCATCACTAGCTTCAGCATGCGGTATACGCAGTTAGTATTACTAGTTGAGACCACTGTATTGTCTTGGGATGGATTACCTAGCATTCATGACCGCCCCAAGGTTAATAGCTGTATCGACTCGTCCGCCAGAGGACGAGGATACGTTGCTCTACGGAGTGGCATGCCCCACAGGGGACGAAGATGGGATGCCAGTTTCCCCATATTGTGCCTTGGTCGGCCCTTATACACCCCCATCGAGCAGGTACGTCCGGGGTGTTGATTCAGGAGTCCTTCGGACTCAGGTACAGTTATAGTCAGGGGATCGGCGGGATGCCTATAGTTATTATAGGAGATGGGACGATCGGGGTAGGGATATAGATTGCGTGTTGATTGTACCTCCCGGCTTATGGGGGCCGGGTAAGGTTTGTGTGTGCCATGCTATGTTATATTATGTTATGCCATGTTACACTAGATACGAGTAGATCGACAATAGAGCGATACATTTCCAGGTATGACTCCTACTCCTTCCAGCATAGTTGAGAGTAGGCATAGCTTTACATTTTCAGTCAGTTAGTTTATTCCTTCCTATTTCAGTTCCATCAGTTGTATTGTTGTTTTCAGATATTTCTTTCAGTTATTATTTTACATACTCAGTACCAGTGGTACTGACGC
This sequence comes from Datura wrightii, assembly GCA_035772735.1. NCBI lineage: Eukaryota > Viridiplantae > Streptophyta > Magnoliopsida > Solanales > Solanaceae > Datura > Datura wrightii. The sequence continues at coordinate 10,247,640 of JASDFA010000009.1, forward strand.
CCAGTGGGGCACTGCATTACTTGCTTGCAGGTACTCATAGACGAGGAGGCGATCCCTCGTAATCCTAGCCAGCGCAGAGTCATCAGCTCTTGTCATCCGTAGCTTGATATTTCAGAGGTTTATATCATTTCTTTTTGTTGTACAGTACGGGTAGGTCGGGGCCCTGTCCCGACCATCTTATCAGTATTCTTAGAGGCTTGCAGTTTGTATATAATTCCCTGTGGTCAGTTGAGCCGGCCGTGTGGGGCCGTGCAGTTTGTTATAGCTGTTTAGCATTTCAGTTTATGTTGGCCGTGTGAGGCCTTAGTTTGGTAGTAGTGGTGACCTTGCCGGTCATGTAGTTATCCAGCATTTTATTGTTGAGTTATAGATAACTAGACAACATGGTGGCCTTGTCGGCTCGCATAGGTTTCCCCCTTGTAAGTATGTTTCTGGTTAGCTGAAGTTTTATACAGGTGGCTATAGGCCTAGTTGGCCGGAGGCTGTAGTTATAGCCGTTATATAGCCCGTTGTTTCCCTAAATCTGAGTTAGAGCCAACCAGGCACCAGATGTGCTTAGGCTCAGTAGTCTAGCAGTTTAGGTCCTGGTAGGGCACCAGGTGCCAGTCATATCCCCTAAAGCGGGGTGTGACATTTATGATTTTCGGTGTGCGTTATCCCATGAATTTCTCTAAATTTACTTAACCGTCTACATTCGACCTCAAATTTTGGCTGAGCCTAGCCTACAAGGCCTGGTGACGAGCACTCTATCAATTTTTTTAGCCGATATCACTATTTTTTGCATAACTAAAAATTTACGATTTTCATGATTTTCAGTGTATGTAAGCCAATAGATTTTTCTAGATTTGATTGACCGTCTCCGTTCGGCCTCAAACTTTGGTTTTGCCCATCCTACAAGGCCTGGAGACGAGTGCTCTATTAATTTTTTTAAACTAGCATCACTCTTTATTGGATAAATGAGAATTAACAATTTTCAAGAATTTGGTGTGTATTAGCCCATGAATTTCTCGAGATTTGATTGACCGTCTCCGTTCGGTCCCAAATTTTGACTTTGTCCAACCTACAAGCCTTGGTGATTAGCGCTCTCTCAATCTTTTGGCCGGCATCACTATTTTTTGCATAAATAAGAATTTTACAATTTTCAAAATTTGTAGTGTGTGTTAGACTATGGATGTCTCGAGATTTGATTGATCGTCTTAGTTCAACCCCAAATTTTGGCTGTGCCCAGCCTACAAGGCCTGTTGATGAGCGCTCCATTAATTTTTCTGGCTGACAATATTTTTTCCGCATAAATGAGAATTTATGATTCTCAAAATTTTCGGTGTGTGTAATCCCATGAATTTCTTGAGATTTGATTGATTGTCTTCGTTCGACCCGAAATTTTGACTGTGCCCAGCCTACAAGACCTGGTGACGAGCGCTCTATCAATTTTCTTGGAGGCCATTACTATATTTTGCATAAATGAGAATTTACGATTTTCACGAATTTTGGTGTGTATTAACTCGTGGATGTCTCGAGATTTGATTGACTGTCTTCGTTCGACCTCAAATTTTTGTTGTGCCCAGCCTACAAGACCTAAGTGACGAGCGCTCTATCAATATTTTTAACCGGGATCACTATTTTTTGCATAAATGAGAATTTACAATTTTCACGATTTTCAATGTGTGTTAGCCCATAGATATCTTTAGATTTGATTGTCTATCTCAGTTCGACCTCAAATTTTGGCTGTGCCCAGCCAATAAGGCCTTGTTACGAGTGCTCTATCTATTTTTTTGGTCGGTATCATTATTTTTTTAATAAATAAAAATTTACGATTGTTACAATTTTCGACGTGTGTTAGCCATGGATTTCTCGAGATTTGTTTGACCGTCTCTGTTCGGCCCCAAATTTTAGTTGTGCCCAGCCTATAAGGCCTGATGACGAACGCTCTATCAATCTTTTTGGCTGACATCACTATTTTTTTTGCATAAATGAGAATTTAAGATTTTCATGATTTTCAGTGTGTGTTAGCTCATGGATATCTCGAGATTTAATTGACCGTCTCAGTTCAGCCTCAAATTTTTGCTGTGCCCAACCTATAAGGCATGATAATGAGTGCTCTATCAATATTTTTGGTCGGCATCACTATTTTTCTCATACATAAAAATTTACGATTTTCACGATTTTCGGTGTGTATTAGCTCATGGATTTCTTGAGATTTGATTCATGATCTCCGTTCGATCTCAAATTTTGGTTGTGCCCAACCTACGAGGCCTGATGATGAGCGCTCCATCAATTGAGAATTTACGATTTTCATGATTTTCGATATGTATTAGCCTATGGATGTCTCGAGATTTAATTGACCGTCTCTGTTCGGCCCCAAATTTTGGTAGTGCCTAGCCTACAAGTCCTGGTGACGAGTGCTTTATCAATTTTTTTGGTCGGCATCACTATTTCTTTACATATATGAGAATTTACGATTTTCAAGATTTTTGGTGTGTGTTAGCCCATGGATATCTCGAGATTTGATTGACCGACTCAGTTCGACCCCAAATTTTGGCTATACCGAGCCAACAAGGCATGTTGACATGCGCTCTATTAATATTTCTGGCCGACAATACTATTTTTTGCATAAATGAAAATTTATAATTTTCAAGATTTTCGGTGTGTGTAAGCCCATGGATTTCTCGAGATTTTATTGACCGTCTTTGATCGGCCCCAAATTTTAGTTGTTCCCAACCTATAAGACCTGGTGATGAGCGCTCTATTAATTTTTTTGGTCGGTATTATTATTTTATTGCATTAATGAGAATTTTTGATTTTTATGATTTTCGGTTTGTGTTAGCCCATGGATTTCTCGAGATTTGATTGACCGTTTCCGTTCGACCCTAAATTTTGGCTGTGCTCAGCAGAGAAGTCCTGATGACGAGCGCTCCATCAATCTTTTTGTTCGGCATCTCTATTTTTCGCATAAATGAGAATTTATGATTTTCACGATTTTCGGTTTGTATTAGCTCATAGTTTTCTCGGGATTTGATTAACTATCTCCATTCGACACCAAATTTTGACTTTGCTTAGCCTACAAGGCCTGATTGCGAGTGCTCTATCATTTTTTTGGCCGGCATAACTATATTTTTCATAAATGAGAATTTAAGATTTTCACGATTTTCGATATATGTTAGCCCATGGAAATCTCGAGATTTGATTGACTGTCTCAATTCAGTCTCAAATTTTGGCTGTGCCAAACCTATAAGGCCTGGTAATGAGTGCTCTATCAATTCTTTTGGATGGCAGCACAATTTTTTTTCATAAATAAGAATTTACGATTAACACGATTTTGGTGTGTGTTAGCCCATAGATTTCTTGAGATTTGATAGACCGTCTCTGTTCGGTCTCAAATTTTAGCGGTGCCCAACCTATAAGGCCTGGTGACGAGCACTCTATCAATTATTTTGGTTGTCATCACTTTTTTTATATAAATAAAAATTTATGATTTTCACAATTTTCGGTGTATGTTAACCCATGAATTTCTCGAGATTTGATTGACTGTCTCCGTTCAACCCAGATTTTAGCTATGCCCAGCATACAAGGCGTGGTGACGAACACTCTATTAATTTTTTTGATTGGCATAGCTATTTTATTGCATAAATGAGAATTTACGATTTTCAAAATTTTTGGTGCGTGCTAGTCTATGGATGTCTCGAGATTTAATTGACCGTCTCAATTAGGCCCCAAATTTTGGCTATGCCCAATATACAAGGCCTGTTAATGAGCGCTCTATTAATTATTCTGGTTGGTAATATTTTTTTTTTTTGCATAAATTGAAATTTATGATTCTCAAGATTTTCGTTGTGTGTAATCCCATGGATTTCTTGAGATTTGATTGATCGTCTCTGTTCGGCCCTAAATTTTAGCTGTGCCCAACCTACAAAGCCTGGTGACGAGTGTTCTATCAATTTTCTTAATGGTCATCACTATTTTTTGCATAAATGAGAATTTACGATTTTCACGATTTTTGGTATGTATTAGGCCAGGGATGTCTCGAGATTTGATTGACTGTCTCCATTTGGCCTCAAATTTTGGCTGTGCCCAACCTACATGACCTGGTGACAGACGCTCTATCAATATTTTTAACCGGTATTACTATTTTTTGCTTAAATGAGAATTTACGATTTTCATGATTTTCAGTGTGTGTTAGCCTATGGATATCTCGAGATTTGATTGATTGTCTCAGTTCCACCCTAAATTTTGGCTGTGCCTAGCTAATAAGACCTTGTTACAAGTGCTCTATAAATTTTTTTGGTCGACATCACTATTTTTTTTCATAAATGAGAATTTACGATTGTCACGATTTTTGGTGTGTGTTAGCCCAAGGATTTCTCGAGATTTGTTTGACCGTCTCCGTTCGTCTATAAATTTTGGTAGTGCCCAGCCTATAAGGCCTGACGACAAACACTCTATTAATCTTTTTGGCTGACATCACTATTTTTTGCATAAATGAGAATTTAAGATTTTCACGATTTTCGATATGTGTTAGCCTATGAATATCTCGAGATTTGATTGATTGTCTCAGTTCAGCCTCAAATTATTGGTGCGCCCAGCCTAAAAGGCCTGATAACGAGTACTCTATCAATTTTTTTGGCCGGCTTCACTATTTTTTTCATAAATGAGAATTTATGATTTTCATGATTTTCGGTATGTATTAACCTATGGATGTCTCGATATTTGATTGACCATCTCTGTTTGGCCCCAAATTTTGGTTGTGCCTAGCCTACAAGTCCTAATGACAAGCACTTTATTAATTTTTTGTCGGCATCACTATTTTTCTGCATATATGAGAATTTATGATTTTCAAGATTTTTGGTGTGTGTTAGCCCATGGATGTCTCGATATTTGATTGACTTGGCCCCAAATTTTGGTTGTGCCTAGCCTACAAGTCCTAATGACGAGCGCTCTATTAATTTTTTGTCGGCATCACTATGTTTTTGCATATATGAGAATTTATGATTTTCAAGATTTTTGGTGTGTGTTAGCCCATGGATGTCTCGAGATTTGATTGACCGACTCAGTTCGGCCTCAAATTTTGGCTATACCCAGCCTACAAGGCCTATTGTAGAGCGTTCTATTAATATTTCTAGCCGACAATACTATTTTTTGCATAAATGAAAATTTATGATTTTCAAGATTTCCAGTGTAAGCCCATGGATTTCTTGAAATTTGATTGATCATGTCCGATTGGCCCCAAATTTTAGCTGTAGCCAACCTACAAGAACTGGTGACGAGCGCTCTATTAATTTTTTTGGCCGGTATTACTATTTTATTGCATTAATGAGAATTTACAATTTTCATGATTTTCGATTTGTGTTAGCCTATGGATTTCTCGAGAATTGATTGATCGTTTTCGTTCGACCCCAAATTTTGGCTGTGTCCAGCCTACAAGTCCTGGTGACAAGCGCTCTATCAATCTTTTTGGCCGACATCTCTATTTTTGAATAAATGAAAATTTTTGATTTTCGATTTGTGTTAGCCCATAGATTTCTCTGGATTTGATTGACCGTCTCCGTTTGGTACCAAATTTTGGCTGTGCTCAACCTAGAAGACCTGGTTACGAGTGCTCTATCAATTTTTTTGGCTAGCATCACTATTTTTTGCATAAATGAGAATTTGCGATTTTCACGATTTTTTGTGTGTGTTAGCCCATAGATATCTCGAGATTTGATTGACCGTCTCAGTTCAGCCTCAAATTTTAGATGTTCCCAGCCTATAAGGCCTGATAACGAGTGCTCTATAAATTTTTTTGACCGGCATCACTATTTTTTTTATAAATAAGAATTTATGATTAACGCGATTTTCGGTGTGTGTTAGCCCATATATATCTCGAGATTTTATTGACCGTCTCAGTTCAGCCTCTAATTTTAGATGTGCCCAACCTATAAGGACTGATAACGAGTGCTCTATAAATTTTTTTGACCGGCATCATTATTTTTTTCATAAATAAGAATTTACGATTAACACGATTTTTGGTCTGTGTTAGCCCATGAATTTCTTGAGATTTCATTGACTGTTTGCGTTAGTTCTCAAATTTTAGCGGTGCCCAGCCTACAAGGCCTAGTGACGGGCGCTCTATCAATTATTTGGGTCGGCATCACTCTTTTTGCATAAATAAAAATTTATGATTTTTACGATTTTCGGTGTAGTTAGCCATGGATTTCTTGAGATTTGATTGACCATCTCCATTCGACCCAGATTTTAGCTGTGCCTAGCATACAAGGCGGGGTGACAAGCGCTCTATCAGTTTTTTTGACTGGCATAGCTATTTTATTGCATAAATGAGAATTTACGATTTTCAAGATTTTTGGTGCGTGTTAGCCCATGGATGTCTCGAGATTTAACTAACCGTCTCAATTAGGCCCCAAATTTTGGCTGTGCCCAGCCTATAAGGCCTGTTGACGAGTGCTCTATTAATTTTTCTGGCTGGCAACACTATTTTTTTGTATAAATGAGAATTTATAATTTTTAAGATTTTCGGTGTGTGTTAGCCCATGAATTTCTCGAGATTTGATTGACCGTCTCTGTTTGACCTCAAATTTTGGCTATATCCAATCTACAAGGCCCGGTGACGAACATTCTATCAATTTTTTTATCGGGCATTACTATTTTTTGCATAAATGATAATTTACGATTTTCACGATTTTAGTGTGTGTTAGCAATGGATGTCTCGAGGTTTGATTGACTGTCTCCGTTCAGCCTCAAATTTTGGCTGTGCCCAGGCTAGTAGACTTGGTGACGAGCGTTCTATCAATCTTTTTTGTCAGCATCACTATTTTTTGCATAAATAATAATTTGCGATTTTCAAGATTTTCGGTGTGTGTTAGCCCATGAATTTCTCGAGATTAGATTGACCTTCTCCGTTTGATCCCAAATTTTGGTTGTGCCCAGCCTACAAAGTCTGGTGACGAGCGCTCTATCAATCCTTTTTGTCAGCCTGACTATTTTTTGCATAAATAATAATTTACGATTTTCAAGATTTTCGGTGTGTGATAGCCCATGAACTTCTCGAGATTTGATTGACCGTCTCCGTTCGACCCCAAATTTTGGGTGTGCCCAACCTACAAGGCCTGGTGACGAGCTCGCTCTCAATATTTTTGACCGACATTACTATTTTTTGCATAAATAATAATTTATGATTTTCAAGATTTTTTTGGTGTGTGTTAGTCCATGAACTTCTCGAGATTTGATTGACCATATCCGTTCTGCTCCAAATTTTGGTAAGCTTGGTGACGAGCGTTCTCTCAATCTTTTTAGCTGGCATCACTATTTTTTGCATAAATGAGAATTTACGATTTTCATGATTTTTGGTATGTGTTAGCCCATGGAATTCTTGATATTTGATTGATCATCTCAGTTTGGCCCCAAATTTTAGCAGTGCCTAGCCTATAAGGCCTAGTTACGAGTGTTCTATCATTTTTTTGTCCGGCATCACTATTTTTTTTGTAAATGAGAATTTACGTTTTTTCATGATTTTCGGTGTGTGTTAACCCATGGATTTTTTGAGATTTGATTGACTGTCTTAGTTCGGTCCCAAATTTTGGCTGTGCCTAGCCTACAAGACCTGGTGACGAGCGCTCTATCAATTTTTTTAATTGGTATCACTAAATTTTAGATAAATGAAAATTTACGATTTTCAAGATTTTCGGTGTGTGTTAGCCCATGAATTTCTCGAGATTTGATTGATCGTCTCCGTTTGGTCCTAAATTTTTGCTGTGTCCAACCTACAAGGCCTGGTGACGAGCTCTCTCTCAATCTTTTTGGCTTGCATCACTATTTTTTGCATAAATGAGAATTTGTGATTTTTAAAATTCTTGGTGTGTGTTAGCCCATGGATGTCCCGATATTTGATTGACTGTCTTAGTTTAGCCCTAAATGTTGGATGTGCCAGCCTATAAGGCCTGGTTACGAGTGCTCTATCAATCTTTTTTGGTCGGCATCATTATTATTTACATAAATAAAAATTTATAATTTTTACTATTTTCGGTGTGTGTTAGCCTATGAATTTCTCGAGATTTCATTGACCATCTTAGTTCAGCCTAAAATTTTTGCCTGTGCCTTGCCTATAAGGCCTGATTACGAGTTCTCTATCAATTTTTTTGGCCGGCATTACAATTTTTTGAATAAATAAAATTTATGATTTTCACAATTTTCAATGTCTGGTAGCAGATGTATTTCTCGAGATTTAATTGACCGTCTCCGTTCGGCCTCAAATTTTAGCTGTGCCCAGCCTATAAGGCCTGATGACGAGCTTTCTATTAAATTTTTAGGCCGGCATAACTATTTCATTGTATAAATCAGAATTTACGATATTTAAAATTTTCGGTGTGTTAGCTGATAGATTTCTCGAGATTTGATTGACATCTCCGTTCGACCCCAAATTTTAGCTGTGCCTAGCTTATAAGCCTGGTTATGAGTGCCTCTATCAATTTTTTTGGCTGGAATCACAATTTTTTGTATAAATGAGAATTTACTATCTTCAAGATTTTCGGCGTATGTTAGCCATGAATTTCTCGAGATTTGATTTATATTCTCCATTCAGCCTCAAATTTTAACTATGCCCAGGCTACAAGACCTGGTGACGAGCGCTCTATCAATTTTTTGGCTTGCATCACTATTTTATTGCATAAATTCGAATTTACGATTTTCAAGATTTTCTCTGTGTGTTAACTCATGGATTTCTTGAGATTTTATTGACTGTCTCCATTCGACCCCAAATTATGGCTGTACCTAGCCTACAAGGCCTGGTGACGAGCGCTCTATCAATTTTTTGGCCTGCATCACTATTTTATTGCATAAATTAGAATTTACGATTTTCAAGATTTTCTCTGTGTGTTAACTCATGGATTTCTTGAGATTTTATTGACTGTCTCCATTCGACCCCAAATTATGGCTGTACCTAGCCTACAAGGCCTGGTGACGAGCGCTCTATCAATTTTTTTGGTCGACATCACTATTTTTTTACATAAATGAGAATTATAATTTTTAAGATTTTCGGTGTGTGTTGGCCAATTGATTTCTCGAGATTTGATTGACCATCTTCGTTCGGTCTCAAATTTAGGCTATGCACAGCCTAAAGGGCCTAGTAACGAGCTGTTATACCCAGTAGAATTCCCGGCACTTAGATGACCTATTCGCACGTTGGTTAAGCATATTTGAAGGCCATACGTGCTAGGGAAAGGCCCGGGAAAAGATCGGACGAGAAACCCGTCGAACCATCGCGGGAGGAGCCGGGGCAGAACCCCTCCGCGATGGCAGCGTGTCACGGAGGTGAGGCCTCCGCGATGGCTCCGTGACACGTTGCCCAGGTTCAGGCCCAAGTATATAAGCCCCCACTTCGGGTTTAAATCATTTAATTCAAAAACAATTTCCAGGAAACAGAGAGAAAAGCCAGAGAAGGAGGAAGAACGAAGAAAATTAAATAATTTTCGTCCGATTACGCTGCCAAACGCTGCCCAAACTCAAATTAATCCTAGATACCGAAGTATTTAGCAGCAGAGAGCATTTCTACGGATTTAGTTTTGTGAAATACGGCAGACGAATCGGCGAGCCACCGAACTAAGGTAAGTAGAATTTCTCTAAATTAATGTATATGTGTTCCTAGCTGAAAAGTGAATACTTCTCCCTTCTGGACCGCTGGAAAATAGCGAGTTTTCGATCGTCTTTCGATAAGCCTAAGTTTAGGCTATACACTATATCGAAAGTAACGTCGCTGTTTACAATAACGTTGTATTTAGTATTGATTGACGTATTTATGAATGCAGTTGGGAGAAAATAGTTGAAGTACCGGCTGAGCCTCGTCCGACGGACGAATAGTCAAAGATAAGGTATGTAAAGTTAGTTTCCTCGGCAAGTTAAGTGATATTGAGGCAGTATAGTAATTTACGGACCAGTAGAATGTTCAGAAGTCGAGTATTGTATTATTATGAATATTGGTACAATGTAAGAAGCTTTGGGTTGTAACATGTACGAGACTTATCAGTATGATATAGATTCGGACGTAAGTGATTAAGATTGCTCAGTATATTCAGTATGTGATGTAATATGCCATGTTAAGATATTGTTGTGTTTAGCTGAAACCTCGCAAGGTAGTACAGTATCAGTAAAGCATTCCAGATATAGAATAGTAACTGTATATGGTTTAGAAAGCATGTTAGAAATAGAAAATTATGTTAACACAGAAACTTAGTAAACAGTATAGCTTTCAGCAGAAACACCTCCTCGTATAACTTTTACCCCAGTACAGTTTGACAGGAGGCTATATTTACATTTATACTTACCTGTCTCAGCGTGTATCAGACACTTACAGATTACTATTATTAGCCCAGTATGTGATTTATACGATACCCTGCACCTGTTAATCTTAGCTTATGAGATGCACAGACAGCATGATTAGTTGAGACCATTTTATTGATTGGGGTTGGATTTCCTAGCATCCCTGACCGCCCAGGGTTAATAGCTGTATCGACTCGTCCGCCAGAGGACGAGGATACGTCGCTCTACGGAGTGATATGCCGTCCCGCAAGGGGACGAAGATGGGATGCCAGTTTCCCCATATTGTGCCTTGGTCTGCCCTTATACACCCCCGCCGAGCGGGTACGCCCGGGGTGTTGATTTAGAGTCCTTCGGACTCAGATACAGTTATAGTCAGGGGCTCAGCGAGCCCAAGTGCATACCCAAGGACCGGCAGGATGCTTACAGCCACTATAGGAGATGGGATGACCGGGGTAGGGGCATAGATTCTGTGTTGATTGTACCTCCCGGCTTATGGGGGCCGGGTAAGGTTTGTGTGTGTTATGTTATGTTATGTATGCTATGCTATGTTATATTAGGCGCGAGTGGGTTGGTAGTAGAATGATACGCCTCCAGGTATGATTCCTACTTCCTTCGGTATCAGTAAGAACAGGTACGGTCTACTTCATCAGACAGTTAAGTTATTCCTCCTACTTCTGCTTCATCAGTCATATTATTGCTTTCAGATGTTGTTTTCAGTTATATTATTTCAGTTGCTTTACATACTCAGTACCAGTGGTACTGACGCCCAGTGGGGCGCTGCATTACTTGCCTGCAGGTACTCCTAGACGAGCAGGCGATTCTACGTGACTCCCTGTCAGCGGTTGAGTATTCAGCTCCAGTCATCCGGAGGCTGAATTTCAGAGGTGTAGTCCAGTTCCTTTTGTTGTATATAGCATGGGTAGGTCGGGGCCCTGTCCCGATCAGTTCTATTACTATTCCTAGAGGCTTGCATTCTGTGTGAAATCCCTGTGGTCAGATGAGCCGATCGTGTGGGGCCGTGCAGTTGTATAGTTGTCTTTACTCTTTCTTACTTCTGTGATGGTCGTGAGGGGCCATAATTGTCAGTAATGGTGACCTTGCCGGTCACGTAGCTTCTTTTTGTGCTTTATGGTTAAGTTGCAGATAACTAGACAGCATGGTGGCCTTGTCGGCCCATATAGGTTTCTCTGAATTACTATGTTTCTGGTTAGCTGCTAATACAGGTACAGAAGGCTATAGGCCAATGGGCCGGGGGCTGTATTTACAGCCGTTATATAGCCCTTTGTTTCCAGAAATGTGAGTTAGAGCCAGCCAGGCGCCAGATGTGCCTAGGCTTAACAGTCTAGCAGGTCAGGTCTTAGTAGGGCACCAGGTGCCAGTCATACCCCCCCCCCCAAGGTGGTGTGTGACACGAGCGCTCTCTCAATCTTTATAGACGGCATCGCTATTTTTTGCACAAATGAGAATTTATGATTTTCAAGATTTTTGGTGTGTGTTAGTCCATGGATATCTCGAGATTTGATTGACGGTCTCAATTCGGCCTCAAATTTTGGCTGTGCCTAGCCTACAAGGCCTGGTAACGAGCCCTATCAATTTTTATGGCCATCAACACTATTTTTTGCATAAATGAAAATTTATGATTTTAAAGATCTTCGGTGCATGTTAGGCCATGGATTTCTCGAGATTTGATTGACCATCTCTGTTCATTCCCTAATTTTGGCTGTGCCCATCCTACAAGGCCTGTTGACGAGTGCTCCATCAATTTTTTTATCCGACATCACTGCTTTTTGCATAAACTAGAATTTACAATTTTCATGATTTTCAATGTGTGTTAGCCTATGGATTTCTCGAAATTTCATTGACCGTCTCCATTCGGCCTCTAATTTTGGCTGTGCTCAACCTATAAGTCGTGGTGAAGAGCGCTCTATTAATCTTTTTGGCCAGCATCGCTATTTTTTGCATAAAGGATAATTTATGATTTTCACAATTTTTTATGTGTGTTAGCCCATGGATTTCTCGAGATTTGATTGACCATCTCTGTTAGGCCCCATATTTTGGCTGTGCCCAGCCTATAAGGCCTGTAACGAGCGCTCCATATAATTTTTTAGCCGACATCACTATTTTTTACATAAATGAGAATTTATGATTTACAATATTTTCGGTGTATGTTAGCCCATGGATGTTTCGAGATTTGATTAACCGTCTCAGTTCGGCCCCAAATTTTTGGTTGTGCCCAGCCTATAAGGCCTGGTTATGAGTGCTCTATCAATTTTTTTGGCCGGCATCACTACTTTTTGCATAAATAAAAAATTACGATTTTTACGATTTTCAGTGTACGCAGCCCATGGATTTCATGAGATTTCATTAACCGTCTCTGTTTGGCCCCAAATTTTGGCTGTACCCAGCCTACAAGTCTTGGTGACGAGCACTCTATCAATCTTTTTGGCGGGCATCATTATTTTTTGCATAAATATCAATTTACGATTTTCACGATTTTCGATGTGTGATAGCCCATGAATTTACCATGCGTTCGGTCCCAATTTTTGGCTGTGCTCAGCCTCCAAGGCCTGGTGATAAGTGCTCTATCAATCTTTTTGGCTGGCATAACTATTTTTTGCATAAATGAGAATTTATAATTTTCACAATTTTTGATGCGTGTTAGCCCATGGATATTTCGAGATTTGATTGACCGTCTTAATTTGACCTCAAATTTTGGCTGTGCCCAGCCTATAAGTCCTGGTTACGAGTGCTCTAAATTTTTTTTGGCCTGTATTACTATTTTTTTTCCATAAATGAGAATTTACGATTTTTACGATTTTCACTGTGTGTTAGCCCATTGATTTCTTGAGATTTGATTGACCGTCTCTGTTCGGCCCCAAATTTTGCCTACAAGACCTGGTGACGAGCGCTCTATCAATTATTTTGGCCGATATCACTATTTTTTGCATAAATAAAAATTTATTATTTTCACGATTTTCGATATATGTTAGCCCATGGATTTCTCGATATTTCATTGACCGTTTCTGTTCGGTCCAAATTTTAGCTGCGCCCATCATACAAAGTGCGGTAACGAGCGCTCTATCAATTTTTTTGGTAGGTATCGCAACTTTTTGCATAAATGAGAATTTATGATTTTCAAGATTTTTGGTGTGTGTTTTAGCCCATGGATATCTCGAGATTCGATTGATCGTCTCAGTTCGGCCTCAAATTTTAGCTGTGCTCAGCCTACAAGGCCTGTTGACAAGCGTTCTATTAATTTTTTTTGGCCGGCATCACTATTTTTTTGCATAAAAGAGAATTTATAATTTTCAAAATTTTGGGTATGTGTTAGCGCATGTATGTCTCGAAATTTGATTGACCGTATCAGTTCGGCCCCAAATTTCGGTTGTGCCCAGCCTACAAGGCCTGTTGACGAGCGCTCTATTAGTTTTTCTGGCTGGCAATACTAATTTTTACATAAATGAGAATTTATGATTTTTAAAATTTTCGGTGCGTGTAAGCCCATGGATTTTTTGAGATTTTATTAACCGTCTCTTTTCGACCCCAAATTTTGGCTATGCCCAGCCTATAAGGCCTGGTGACGAGTGCTTTATAAATATTTTTGATCGGCATTACTATTTTTTGCATAAATAAGCATTTACTATTTTTAAGATTTTTGGTGTATGTTAGCCCATGAACTTCTCAAGATTTGATTGACCGTCTCCATTCGGCCCTAAATTTTGGCTGTGCCCAGCCTACAAGGCCTAGTGACGAGCGCTCTCTCAATCTTTTTGGCAGGCATCACCATTTTTTGCATATATGAGAATTTACGATTTTCAAGATTTTTGGTGTGTGTTAGTCATGGATGTCTCGAGATTTGATTGACCGTCTCAGTCCGGCCCCAAATTTTGCTTGTGCCAGCCTACAAGGCCTGTTGACAAGCGCTCTATTAATTCTTCTGTCCGGCAATACTATTTTTTTGCATAAGTGAGAATTTATGATTTTCAAGATTTTCGATGTGTGTAAACCCATGAATTTCTCGAGATTTGATTGACCGTCTCCTTCCGATCCCAAATTTTGGTTGTGTCCAGCCTACAAAGCCTGGTGACGAGCATTTTCTCAGTTTTTTTAGCGGGCATCACTATTTGTTGCATAAATAATAATTTACGATTTTCACGTGTTTGGTGTGTGTTCGTCCATGGATATCTCGAACTTTGATTGATTGTTTCTATTTGGCCTAAAATTTTTGTTGTGCCCAGCCTACAAGACCTGGTGAATGTACGAGCGTTTTATCAATTTTTTTAGCCGGCATCACTATTTTTTGCATAAATGAGAATTTATGATTTTTACAATTTTTGATGTTTGTTAGCCCATGGATTTCTCGAGATTTGATTGATCGTTTCGATGTGTTAGCCGTGGATTTCTCGAAATTTGATTGACCGTCTCCGTTTGATCCCAAATTATGACTGTGCCTAGCCTACAAGGCTTGATGATGAACGTTCTATCAATCTTTTTGGTCGGCATCACTATTTTTTTGTATAAATAAGAATTTACTATTTTCAAGATTTCTGGTGTGTGTTGGCCCATGAACTTCTCGAGATTTGATTGACCGTCTCCGTCCGACTCCAAATTTTGGCTGTGCCCAGTCTACAATCTCTCTCTCAATCTTTTTGGCCGACATCACTATTTTTTTCATAAATAAGAATTTATGATTTTCAAGATTTTTGGTGTGTGTTAGCCCATGAACTTCTCAAGATTTGATTGACCATCTCTGTTCGGACCCAAATTTTGGCTGTGCCTAGCCTACAAGGCCTGATGATGAGCGCTCTCTCAATCTTTTTAGCTGACATCACTATTTTTTGCATAAATGAGAATTTACAATTTTCACGATTTTTGGTGTGTGCTAGCCCATGGATATCTCGAGATTTGATTGACCGCCTCAGTTCGGCATCAAATTTTAGCTGTGCCCAGCCTATAAGTCCTGGTCACGAGTGCTCAATCAATTTTTTGGCCAGCATCATTATTTTTTTGTATAAATGAGAATTTATGATTTTCATGATTTTTCAGTGTGTGTTAGCCCATGGAATTGTCGATATTTCATTGACCATCTCAGTTCGGCCCCAAATTTTAGCATTGCCTAGCCTACAAGGCCTGGTTACGAGTCCTCTATCAATTTTTTTGTCAAACATCACTATTTTTTAATAAATGAGAATTTATAATTTTTATAATTTTCCGTGTGTGTTAGCCTATGAATTTCTTGAGATTTGATTGACCGTCTAAGATCGGCCCCAAATTTTGGCTGTGCCTAGTCTACAAGTCCTGGTGATGAGCGCTCTATCAATTTTTTTGGTTGGGATCATTATTTTTTGGATAAAAAAATGAGAATCTATGATTTTCAAGATTTCGATGTGTTAGTCCATGAATTTCTCGATATCTGATTGACCGTCTTCGTTCGATCTCAAATTTTGGTTGTGTTCAACCTCAAGGCCTGGTGACGAGCGCTCTCTCAATCTTTTTGGCCGGCATCACAATTTTTTGCATAAATGAGAATTTACGATTTTTAAAATTTCTGGTGTGTGTTAGCCCATGGATGTCTCGAGATTTGATTGACTGTCTTAGTTTAGCCTAGAATTTTTGTTGTGCCCAGTCTATTAGGTCTGGTTACAAGTGCTCTACCAGTCTTTTTTGCCGGCATCACTATTTTTTGTATAAATAATAATTATCATTTTCATGATTTTTGGTGTGTGATAGCCCATGAATTTCTGCAGATTTGATTGACCATCTCAGTTCGGCCAAAAATATTGCCTGTGCTTAGCCTATAACGCCTTATTACGAGTGCTCTATCAATTTTTTTGGGCGACATTACTATTTTTTACATAAATAAAAATTTATGATTTTTACAATTTTTGATGTGTGTTAGACCATGTATTTCTCAAGATTTGATTGACCTTCTCCGATTGGCTCCAAATTTTGATTGTGCCTAGCCTACAAGGCCTGGTGACGAGTGTTCTATATATTTTTTAGGCGTCCATCACTATTTCATTGCATAAATCAGATTTTACAATTTTTATGATTTTCGGTGTGTTAGCCTATGAATTTCTCGAGATTTGATTGACCGTTTCCGTTCACCCTCAATTTTTTGTCGTGCCTAGCCTACAAGGCCTGGTAACGAGCGCTCTATCAATTTATTTTTGTTAGCATCACTATTTTTACATACATGAGAATTTACGATTTCAAGATTTTTGATGTGTGTTAGCCCATGAATTTCTCAGGATTTGATCGACAACCTCCTTTTTACTCTGCCTAGCCTACAAGGCCTGGTGATGAACGCTCTCTCAATCTTTTTGACCAGCATCACTATTTTTTTGCATAAATGAGAATTTACGAGTTTTAAGATTTTCAGTGTGTGTGAGCCCATGGATATCTCGATATTTGATTGACCGTCTCCGTTCGGTCTCAAATTTTGGCATTGCCTTGCCTACAATGCCTGGGGAAGAGCGCTCTATCAATCCTTTTGGCCGGCATCACTATTTTTTGCATAAATAAGAATTTTTGATTTTCATGATTTTCAGTGTGTGTTAGCCCATGGATGTCTTGAAATTCTTGTAACGCCCTGGAAACTCAAAGACTAGATCCGGGACTTAAAATAAAGAAAACTAAAAATTTGCATAAAATCCTTAGAACGACTGGCCTAACAAGTCGTTATGAGATCTAACAACTCGTTAGATCGATCATGGAAAGGGGATTGAGAAATGGGAGGTAGTGTACCCCACAGACGACCCAACTAGTCGTGGTTAGTCCCCACAATTTGCTAGGTCAGTCGTGGGGAAGTGACAGTGAAGAGATGAGAAAAGGAGAAAGTGAACCTAACGGATGGTGATCACGAGTCGTGGTCACCCCCAACGAGTTGTTGGGTTGTCCATGATGAACCCAGGTGGCCAGATGGACAGTGCCCTTCACCGGTCTTGTAACGAGTCGTGACCATGAGGGACAAGTCGTTAGGTCCCTCGTGGTAACTTAAGTGACCTTCAGGCAGTGGACCCAATGATAGGTCCCAACGAATCATGGTCTCAACCAACGACTCGTTGAGTGACCCTTTGGGACCCCGTCGACCAGATTTCAGATTTTAGCCCAGAGAAATTTTTGTAATCTCCTACCTATTTAGTCCCTAAACTACGTCTTTTAGGGTGAAATTATAGAGATATCAGAGGGATTGAACGATTTTTTCCTCATTCCCCATGTAAAACATTTGTAAATTGATCGTATCTCCTCTCAAACTAGGGTTTCACAACAATTGTAGTAGATTCAAGCTCCTTCTCCCAGGAAATTCAACTAAGGTATGTGGGAATTCATTAAGGGGATTGTTCTTCCCTTGTGTCCCCTAAAACTCTTCCTCAGTTCACTATCAATTCTAACCCTGAATTTTCAATTGTGAAGATATTGCTATCAGACCTTGTTTAATTCTTGAGAAATATGATTCTATGCTAGTTTGTGATGTTTTCCACCAATTTGTAATTAAAATGATGTATGTTCCGTTTAATGTGAATTCTAGCCCTAGCTCTTGAAAACAGAAACTAGAATCTTGCATAAGTATGTAATTCTCAATTTTTTTTGAATCTTTCAGAGTTAGGGGTTTCTATAATATTTGTATGTGTTAGAAACTCAGTCAAACTTATGTTAGACAATTTCAGTCAGAAAGTTTATATACTCAGAAATGTCAGGGTAGTTTCAGTCAGGTTTTTAGCAACCTTTGGGTTGACCAGAATAATGTCAGCTGGTCAGTTTGACTACAGAAATTCCCAAGGTGTCATTAACACCTCTCAGTTATCAGAATTAGATCCAGAACTCAGTGTGTAGGTCCATAAGGCGGTCATGGCACTTAGACGGATGAGTCAGACTAGCCCTGGGACCCCAGTCAGATTATTGTTGTTCTTTAAACGGTCATGACACTTTTGGATAAACAGCTCTAACCAGTCTTAGAGCCCAGTTACAAAATCCGGTCTGAAAAGACTCTCAGGGTGCTTCTAGATAAGTATCCATGACTTAGTATTGGGCCCAAGTTTAGGTATTCCAGTGGGAGTAGGACTTAGCACCGAGCGGACCGGGATTCTAGTGCATCCAGGTTCCCAAAACTACGTAGCCAAGTAGGTTACAATATTTATTGGCCTGATTGGACCCATACTTTTGTGATCACCCAGTTCATGCCTCTATACCCTGACAAGGTATATTGGGTCCTACCGGTGGGGCGTATACATCGGACTTCAAATTTAGCTCACGTGGTTACATGTCGGTTATAGACTCTCCCACTAGTCAGTTCAGTCCAGTTCAGATCAATTCAGTGTAGTATCTCAGACTTAGTATTTCAGACTTAGGGCATATCTTTGACCACCAGACAGGGTCATCTTGACCATCTCAGCTACTTTAGTTGTTTCAAATCAGTATATTAGTTGGTCATTGCATGTCATCTCAGTTCAGTCATTTATATCCAGCATTATATTTTCTCTCACTTACTTAGTACATTCAAAGTATTGACGTATACTTTTATGTTGTATCATTTCATGATACAGCCGCAGATCCTCGCTCTTGAGACTTGGTCGAGTGATTGAGTATCGTCATTCAATAGGGACTGGTCGGTCGTTTAAATGAACCTAAGTTATCAGTTCTATACGTAAGTATTAGTGATAATCACGACTGTATACCCAAAGCAGTTATGAACCCATGGGGAACACAAACCCTAGTTATCCTTTAATACTGAATCAACACCAAATTTTTAATATTTGTTTTTATTATTGATTTTCTTCAGAATTCCCCAATTTTGAAGTAACTAGCTCACAAGTTCACTTACCAGTTGTAATCTAATTCTCCCATATTCCCTGTGAGTTCGACCCCAACCTCTAGTTGGGTTCTTTATTGACAACGTCCGCTTCATATTTCAGTAAGAGGTGTGGTTTGAGCATTATCAAAAAGTGGTGCCATTGCCGGGGAATACGGCTGAGACTAGGTTATTAGCCCGTATTTGACTTTTTGGTAGTTATTTCCTTAATTACATTTATTTTTGTGTTTTTGATACCCACATGCTGTTCTCCGGTGAATGCCAAGCACTCGGAGTAGAGGAGATTTCCTTTTTCCACTAAATCCAGAGATCGAGAGAGCACTACATAGAATAGAGAACCACGAGCAAAGGGAAGCCCGCATAGCTGAAGAAGCTAGCTAAGCCGAGCTAGCTCGGCAAGATGCACTACAGCATGCGGAAGATGTCAGAGATGAGGTAGTAAATGCTGGTCGATAGGGGAGGGGCAACAGAGCTCATAGATTTGCCCCTCAGTACTTTGATGATGATGATGACCCAGACATTGATGAAGTTGGGTCAACTGGAGCAATTGTGCCACCACCACTACCCACTGGGGCCGAATTCGACATTACGAGTACCATGATTCAATTGCTAAACATGAAAGGAGTGTTTAGTGGTCACGCAGCGGATGACGCCAACCTACACTTAATGAACTTCGTAGGAATATGCAAGGCATAAAAGTTGCCTGGAGTAAGCCAGGATGCAATACGACTCAAACTCTTCACTTTCTCTCTATTAGGGGAAGCTACCTTATGGTTATCGGAGTTTACCAGTGACTCCATAGCCAACTGGAGGGAGCTCAAACAGGCCTTTTTGGAGAGATTCTTTCCCCCATCCATGATGTTGCAGCTAAAGGATGAGATCTATAATTTTCGACAAATTAATACTGAGGCACTTCATGAAACTTGGTTGAGATTCAAAAAGAAGTTGACAAAGTTCCCTAACCACAAAATATCAGATGATAGTTTGTTGGAAATTTTTTATAGGTCTCTGAACAATAGCACCAAAGTTGTAGCAGACACGGTGGCTGGAGAAGCATTGATGAGTCACACCTGGGAGAAAGCATCCACCATTCTTGACAGGGTGACTAAGACAAACAGGGCCTGATATATGAGGGAGGCTGATGTAGTGGCAGACACATATGCTGTTTGTTTGACTGCAGACCAATGAAGAAAAGACGAAGAGCGCGACCGGGAGTTGGCTCATATGTGCACATCATTGGACTTACTGACAAAGAACATTATGGGAGCTGGAGCCAAACAGGTCAATGCAGTGGGAACAAAAGGTAGGGAGCAAGAAGCTGATCACTCTGATTCTGAGAAAGAGGCAAACTTACTAGATAGTCAGGTAGCAGGTTTCCGAACCAACACCCAAGCTTCTTGACAAGAGAATTGGCACCAAGGTTCTAGAAATCAAGGTCGGAACCAGTATAGAGACAACCACAATAGAAACGGGTTCAGAGACAGGAGCCGAGGTCATGAGCACGAAGGAGATTGGAGAAGAAATATGGATATCGCAATGACCGGGCTGGAGTCTATGTGCCTCCCAACGCACGAGAAGTGGAGGTTGGGCAATAAAAGTTGGAGAGCATGATGGCTGAGATGTTGAAGAAGGTAAGGTCCACTGATGAACAGCTAAAGGAGATCCGAGGTTACTTATCAAGTATGGGTCAGAAGGTGGAATCTCATGCTACCGCCATCAAGCAGATCAAACATCAACTTGGGAAACTGTCAGCATCAATGAACCCTAGGCAAAAAGGTACACTACCTAGCAACACTGTCCAAAATTCAAAGAACGATGCACATTGTATGGCGGTGATGACTAGGAGTGGTAAAACCACAGTTGACCCCCCGTTTACAGTTGAAGTTGAGTGGAAGAAAGAGAGCATAATTGAGTAAGATGATACAAGTGCTGAGAGAGAGAATGGTGAGTTGCAAGAGGCCCCGAGAGGTGAGAAGGAACCAGACATGGATCAATGGGCAACCCAAGTGCATAAAGTTATCCCACAACCACCGCCACCATTCTGCCAAAGGATGAAGAAGAAAGCGGAGAATGGCAAGTTCCAAAAATTTCTTTCAATGCTTAAGCAACTATCTGTGAACATACCATTGGTCGAAGCATTAGAGCAGATGCCAGGATATGCAAAGTTTATGAAGGACCTAGTGACTAAAAAGAGATCTATGAGCTATAAGCCTATTGACAATGTGCATCACTATAGTGCCATAGCTACAAGGGTCCTGGCGTAGAAAAATGAAGACCAAGGTGCCTTCACTATACCATGTATGATTGGTAATGTCGAGTTCGCAAGGGCACTCTGTGATTTGGGAGCTAGCATTAATTTGATGCCCTTGGCCGTGTTTAAGAAATTAGGATTGGGAACCCCCACACCGACCAACATGCGGCTACTGATAGCCGACAAAATAGTTAAGTAGTCGGTGGGCATCCTAATCGATATGCTTGTCAAGGTAGAGAAATTTATATTCCCAGTAGACTTCGTGATTTTGGATTGCGAGGTTGATTATGAGGTCTCAATCATTTTGGGTCGACCATTCCTTGCAACCAGGAGAGCTCTAGTAGATATGGAGGCTGGCCTGCTGAAGTTTAGATTAAATCAAGAAGAGGTCACATTCAACATCTGCAGGACAATGCAACAACCTAAGGAATTTAGCGGGATCTCAGCACTGGAGGATGAGTATGAATCACTTGACAAATTCTGAGTAGTCAAGAGATTTGTGTCGTGCCGTGACGTTAAATCAGGCGCTTCTTGGGAGGCAACCCAAGGGGTAGTTTGGTAAAGTCTGAATAACCAGGCTACCTACGTCGTGCAACGATGTTAAATCAAGCGCTTCTTGGGAGGCAACCCAAGTTATTGAACTAATACGTGCTCAGTGTGAAGGGAAATTAAAAATAGGAGGCTGAAACATTAGTTGCTACGGCCCTCAGTACGACCCGTGATGAGATTCTATGAGCCATTGCAGCAGTCGTGGCGAGGATCAGAGAAAAGAGACTCTAAGCTTCGACCTACGATTCATCCTACGGATCGTACCTCGCTGGTACGAGTCATAGGATTTATTTGTAGGTCGCCAGGTAAGTTTTCTTCAACAAGTTCACTTACGAGTCCAAGGGATGATCCGTAGGTACTTCCTATGACTCGTGGTACGAGTCGTGATGGGTCAAAATGGCAATAATACCCGACTCGACCCAATTTTTTTAAAAAAATTTCCCTTACTTATTTAAACCCCACAAACACCCTCTCCCATGCTAAATACACTCAAAAGAACGACTTGAACTCACCTCCCCACACCCGTAACTCAAAATCACCAAAAAATAAGCAAAATTTTTGCTCAACCCAAGTTCTGAAAACCCTATATGGTGATTTCCAGTTGAAGAAGCATCAATCAAGTAAGTATGTTGTATTAAACATTGTTATCATTCATATACTGAGAGTGATGGTGGCAAAACCCCTGTGAGTCAGTCACTAATCTCGAAAATTAATTTTGGAAAGAGAGACAATGATCAGGGTGTTGTGAAATGTTTTTTTCGACTGAAGAGATGCTAAAATTTTGATAAACTTAGGTCTTGAAAAACAATGAGTTACGGGTAGTAGGTCGAAAAGGGGAGGATTGAGCATGGGTTAAATTGAGTTAATGATGAGCCTAGACTTGGGGGGAAATCTTAGTACCTTAAAATGTGAACAAAGAACCCTTACAAACTGAGAAAAGAAAATCTAGAAGTGGTATGAGGCACCGTACGGATAGTAGGTTGCTACTACGAGTCGTACTAAGCACTCGTACCAACAAGCTGAACAAGGTTGTATAAAAATGTCTTTCCTATGACTCGTGGAATCAACCTACGGCTCGTACCGTGAGTCGTGGAAAAATCTGTAAGAATACCAATGCAGGGGCTTCATCAGACGACTCAAGGTACGGATCGTACCTGCTTGTCGCACAAAAAGTTGACTGTAATTCTGGGACTTCTCATGAGTCGTACCTTCATGTTATGACTCGTAGTGATGATCCGTGATGAGAATCTGAAAATCTCCTTTCTAAATCTTCTTTTTAAAAAACGAAATGCTAATTTCTTTCTCTACAGGTACAATGACATACAAACGCACAAAACAAAAGCCCGAATGACACTGATTGATGAAACAACTGAGTCGGAGTCTGACAAGGCAGGAGACTCACCTAGTGGTTCAATTGAAGAGTATCAAGTAGACACTTCAGAAACTGATGGAACCAGAACCACTAGGGCAAAAGCAAAGGCCCATGCTGAAGCAACCACTGCCACATCCGCTCAAGCTCTCCAGTCTGAGTAGGGAGTTAGAGAGGAACAACAGAAGTCAGGAAATGACTCCAATGCTGAAGAAGGGTCAGGGGAGACCCAAAGTGGAGAAGAGAGCGGCAGTGAAGAATCAGAGGAGGAGGCTCCTAATGTTGCACAAGAACAGACCCCACCCAGGGCAAGCCATACAATTCGATGGAGAGTGCCGGGAGCTAAGAAATCTATGAGCAAGGCATCTCTCTCATCGCCAAGAATAATCCAAGGAGGAGCATCCAAGAAGAACCGCGGATCCTCTCAACCTTACTGAATGAAGTTGAGGAGATGAAGCAAATTTTTAGCTTCTATTATTTTGAGTGGATGTCCAAGACTCCAACACAATACACAGAAGAAATAGTCTAGAAGTTCTATGCCAACTACTTGGCCACCATAGAGGTAAAGGCAAAGGAAGGGTAGAAGATAAAAGATCAGCCTCGTCTGGAGAGTGTTATGGTCCGAGGTCGAGAGGTTGATATATCTGAGCGGACAATCGCTAGAATGTTGTATGGACCATAGTTCACACCTACAAGGATGATGCTAGAGTATGATTACAGGTTGGAGGCAATGAAGAAGATTAGATCCCTGACTGTGCTGGAGTAAAGAGGCAGCTGCAGTGGCTAGCAGGGGTGATTGCTGAGAACAAGGATGAAGTTGAATGAGTTACAGGTGGAAAGAAGGTGACCAAGAACTCACTAAATTTTATAGCAAAAGCCTGTTGGACACTAGCGCGCCGTCGGTTAGCACCTATGGTCAACAATAACCATTGAGTGCTGACAGAGCAGCTTTGGTGGCATGCCTCATGTCTCGTTACCCCATCAATATCACAAGGATCATAGCAGATGAGATACGAGACCGAACAGTGGGAGTGAACAATGGTATCCCATTCCCGAGTCTTGTGTTTAGATTATGTATGGAGGCATAAGTTCCACGGGGTGACGAGCGGTTGATTGAAGGGCAAAGGATTGCATACATAGGTCTTATCCAGGATGAGATGAACCCGGTAAGCAAATCCAGGATTCCCACACCAATTCCAGCAGCCCATCTAATAGGGGACGCACAAGTGAATGTCCCCATTACACAGGAGTAGAACGAGACACCAACTATAGAAGCCGGTCATTCAAAGTCAGCTCCTAGCACCTCAGCTGCACCACTGCCCAACATGCAGACTCAGACATCAGCAGGGTATACCTTGGTACCACAAGACTTCCTCCAAAAGCTAGCAAAATGATTGACCATCGCGGAGCGAAAGATTCAGGCCATGATGGACAATGTAAAACCATGGGTCAAGTCAGAGATAGAGGCAACAACTCAGTCTCTACATGCTTGTCTAGATAGTTTTGAGAGTCGATTCAATGTGAGAATGGTGGAGCAGACAGATACCAGCAGTCTCCATGCGGAGTTGGGGGCTCTTCGGAGCCAAGTAGTTGAGTTGTCATCACGACAACCAACAGTTTAGCATCCCCCACTCTTCTAGACCTAGATGCCGAGCCTGATGAGGAGATTGATTTGGCGGCATGTTAGGAGCTGACTACAGCTATTGACAAGGGTAAGAAAAGAGCTGCTGAGGATAATAGAAAGGAGAGTTTGAGAAAGAAGAGGAAGAAGGAGAGAAAAGAGCGCAAGCGGGCTAGAGCAGAAAGCATGCGGACTCATGACACACATATTTCTAAGCTACAAGAGAGAGCTAGAGGAGCAGGTAGCTTCGTCATAGTTCAGCCCAAGCTTGCCAGTGGCCGTGACCTTTCGGGAGAGATACATTCAATCTCGACAGTTACAGAGGCCGTCCAAGTGGCCACAAATACTGAGGGGGGGACCACTCCCCCTATTGACACACAATTGAGCGCGCCGGCCACCGCTAGCGCCACTACTACAGTACCTCCGCAAGATGACAGGAGCGCCTAGTACGTCACAGGTATGTTCTCTTCCCTATGTTCTTATAGCTGATGCTTTGGGGACGAAGCTTACTTTTCAAAAAATGGAGGGGGTATACTTGTGATTTTTGATTTGTCTGAGAGTTTTTCTTGCCATATTTCTTTTTCCTCAGGCATGCTATCTAGTAGAACCGGCATGTGTAGGATTTTTATTTTTTAGTTTGTGATTTTTGTTTAATTAGAAAGTAGCTTAGCAGTACTCATCCATTAAAAATGCACTAGTTTTGATTTTTGAAAAAAAATTGACCCTGTTTAAATTCTTTTTTTCATGCATTAGCTATGTATTTGTGACAACATGCATGATTGTTGTGGATCTTTTGATGTCATTTAGTTTGTCACCATGAGTAGTCTTGTTAAGACATGAATAAACTAGACAGGTGAGGTGAAAATAGTTCATGTACCATGTGTGAGTGAGGTATAATATTCAGTTCGGTATTGTGTTAAAGATCTAGAACTTGCCTGGTTGGTCTTTGCATAGGCTAATGATGGGTTGTTAGGATATGATCATAGGTCATTTTTGTTTAGCTCACTTTTAGCCTATATTACCCTACCAAAGTGCATGAATCCCTTGATCCCAAGTTTGAGCCTTAATAGACCATGTTTCTTTGATTTACCGATTAACCATACCCATTTTTTTACAATGAACCTGTTTTGGCCCTGGTCCTTCCTTGAATATTATGAACCTTAACATAAAAAAAATACTTAGTTGAGGGTGGCTAGAGTAGTGGTATGTAAATGGTGGGAACGGAAGAAAGGAAAAGAAAAGAGTAAAGGAATGGTGAAAAATGAAGTGTGGTGAAAAGAAAAACAAGAGATGAAAAGTGCTGAAAATCTTGAAAAAGAAAACTCAAAGGAAAGTGAAAATGCTAAAAAAGTTAAAAACTCACCACACCATGCAAATGTGTATAAAAAGAGGTGAAAAGGGAAGAAAAGGGAATGAAAGAGTAAAGGGTGAAATAGGTGAATGGTGTAGCCAATGTATGTAGAGCCAAGAAAGGGATAGTCACTTATAAAATCTTTCATATTTATCATGTCCAACCCTAAGCCTACATTACAAGCCATACCAAAGTCCTATAGTGATCCTAACTTGAGCATCTGATAAACCAAAGCAGAGAAAATAAGGGCAAGCCTATGGTATCTGACACATAATACTTGTAACTTTTTTATGAGAGTGAGCGCCTTACTTGTCTAGTCTCATGTTATGTTTGACATCTCATATCTGAGTGGGGACTTCATTTGTGTAAGGGTACATGGATTATGTTAGCTTTTACCATTGGTCTGTGTGGAAAATATTGGTGATGACTTGATTGCCTGTTGATAGCTGGATGACATATTTTGATCCCTGTTTATGATGTTTTGAGGTTGCTTGTAATGTATTAGTTGATGTTGTTCCATGAGAAAGGGTTAATAGAGTTTGTATAGAAGGCGCAAGTTTTGTTTGAGCATTGGTTGTAGTATCTTAAGTCTATTTTCTAGTTGAGCGTCGTGTTTAGTTTTTCTTTTCTTTGCCTGAGGACATGCAAAAGTCTTAAGTTGAGGCATTGATGTGCTGTGGATTTCCAACACTTTTGACGCTCAAAACTAAGAAAATAGCATGGACTTAGGTGTGTTTATGTGGATATAAGCCACTTTTCCTTTGGTTGCAGGATAAATTGGTGTTGGAGCTAATAAATTGCAAAATAAAGCCTTAAGTATGCAAAATAGGCTCAAAGTGCAGTCCAAAGTATGAGCCGTAGGAAGGTCTTACGAGTCATACTGATGGCCGTGAAAAGTTGCAAAAGGCTAGTGTTAAAGATATGCAATGTATGAGTCTCAGTATAAGTCGTACGAAGCTTGTACGAGTCGTGGTGATGGAGTAGTAAGAAGATTTAAAAGATTTACATAAGAGGCTGACTCCTGCTACAGAAAGCAAGTACGAACCGTGGAATTAAGGTACGACTGGTACCATGGCGGTCATGATAAACTTCAAAAGAATTTCAAAGTTTCAGAGTCAAGCCACGGGTGCTCCGTACAGATCGTGGGATAGAGGTATGAGTCATACCAGGATCCAATACTTAGTCAAAATCCAGCCAGTCATGCAAGGTACGAAAGGATGGTACGGGCCATAGGATGGTACTACGGGTCATAGGTTGACTCATGAAGAAGGCGGAACCAGATATGGAAATTCACCCTGTTAGCCTAGGAAAAGGATTCTTCTGTTTGTATAAATACTTTTAAGTTTTATTTTTTTAGGAGAGAAATAGAGAAGTCAAGAGAGGTCGGTAGAGATCAGATTTGGACGATAAAAGACATTAGAGAAAGAGAGAATTGAGTTGATTTGACTTTTGATCAACCTTTTCCTGAATTCATCTTGTTCTTGCTATTTGTTCTTGAAGATTTTGCTGAGTAATTAAAGGAAGTATTTTTCTCATTCATTCTTGTAAGTATTGATTTATGTTTTAATCATGAATGCAATTCACATCCTTACAACTATGAGAGGCTAAAACCTCCATAGCTAGGGTTGTGGGAACTATGGTGGATTAACAAGCTATGGTTGCAAAAAGTGATTTTAAAACCAATACAAATACTTATATTGTATTCTTTTCATACTTAAACATTTCTTAACAGTGCGCAACGTTAGGACATGCTCGAATTCTTTACTTGCTTAGGACTAAGAGGTAGAGATTAGGAAAAGAGAATTACAACAGAGCCTTAATTTTGATAATCATTGTATTAACTTGAGTTGTGGTTGCAGGATAGTTAAATCTGAAACTTAGTGATAACGGATAGTTTGGAACCGCTCATGAGACTTGGTCGAGTGATTGAGCATAATCATTCAATAGGGACTGGTTGGTCGTTTGAATGAACCTAAGTTATTAGTTCTATAAGTAAGTATTGGTGATAATCACGAGTATATACCCAAAGCAGTTATGAACCCATGGGGAACACAAACCTAGTTATCCTTTAATATTGACTCAACACCAAATTTTTTATATTTGTTTTTATTATTGATTTTCTTCAGAATTCCCCAATTTTGAAGTAACTACCTCACAAGTTCACTTACCGGCTATAATCTAGTTCTCCCATACTCCCTGTGATTCGACCCCTACCTCTAGTTGGGTTCTTTATTGATAACGTTCACTTCATGCTTCTGTAAGAGGTGTGATTTGAGCGTTATCAGAGTAGTTTATCAATCATTTTTGGCCGATAATACTATTTTTTGCATAAATAAAAATTTATAATTTTCACAATTTTTGGTGTGTGTTAGCCTATGGATTTCTCAATATTTGATTAATCATATCAGTTCGACCCCAAATTTTAGTTGTGCCTAGCCTGCAAAGCCTGATGGAGAGAGATTTATCAATTTTTTTGGCCGACATCACTATTTTTTTGCATAAATGAGAATTTATAATTTTCATAATTTTTTGTGTATGTTAGCCCATGGATTTCTCGAGATTTGATTGACCATCTTACTTCGGCCCCAAATTTTGGCTTTGCCCAGCCTATAAAGCCTGATGACGAGTGTTATACCAATCTTTTTAGTCGGCATCACTATTTTTTTCATAAATGAAAATTTATAATTTTCACGATTTTTGGTGCATGTTAGCCATAAATTTCTCGAGATTTAATTAATTAACTTCGTTCGGCCCTAAATTTTAGCTATGCGCAGCCTATAAGGCCTGGTGGCAAGTGCTCTATCAATGTTTTTGGCCGGCATCACTATTTTATTACATAAATAAGAATTTACGATTTTCAAGATTTTCTGTGTGTGTTAGCCCATGGATTTTTCTCGAGATTTTATTGACCGTCTCCATTCGGTCTCAAATTTTGGTTGTGCCTAGCCTACAAGGCATGGTAACAAGCGCTCTATTAATTTTTCTGGTCGACATCACTCTTTTTTACATAAATGAGAATTATGATTTTTCAAGATTTTTGGTGTCTGTTAGCCCATAGATTTCTCGAGATTTGATTGACCGTCTCCATTCTGCCTCAAATTTAGGTTGTGCCCAGCCTACAAGGCCTGGTGACGAGCGCTCTCTCAATCTTTATGGCCGACATCACTATTTTTTGCATAAATGATAATTTATGATTTTAAAGATTTTCGGTGTATGTTAGCCCCTGGATATCTCGAGATTTGATTGACCGTCTCCGTTCGGCCCCAAATTTTAGTTGTGTCCAGCCTACAAGGCTTGGTGATGAGTGCTCTATGAATATTTTTGGCCGATATCACTTTTTTTGCATAAATGAAAATTTAGGATTTTCACGATTTTCGATGTATGTTAGCCCATGAATTTCTTGAGATTTGATTGACCGTCTTTGTTCGACCTCAAATTTTAGCTGTGCCTGAGGTGACGAGCGTTCTATCAATTTTATTGGTTGGTATCACTATTTTATTGCATAAGTGAAAATTTACGATTTTCAAGATTTTCGGTGTGTGTTAGCCCATAGATTTTTCGAGATTTGATTGACCGTCTCTGTTCGGCCCTAAATTTTGATTGTGCCTAGCCTACAAGTCCTTGTGACGAACGCTAAATAAAATTTCAAGATTAGGATCACTTTTTTTTTACATAAATGAGAATTTATGATTTTCGATGTGTGTTAGCGTATGAATTTCTAGAGATTTAATTGGCTGTCGCTGTTCCGTCCCAAATTATAGTTGTGCCCTGCCTTTAAGGCCTGGTGACGAGCACTTTGTCAATTTTTCTGGCCAGCAACACCATTTTTTTCATAAATGAGAATTCACGATTTTTAAAATTTTCAGCATGTGTTAGCCTATGAATATCTCGAGATTTAATTGACCATCTCAATTTGACTCCAAATTTTTACTGTGTCCAGTCTATAAATCTTGGTTACGAGTGCTCTACCAATCTTTTTGGCGAACATCACTATTTTTTGCAGAAATGAGAATTTACTATTTTCATGATTTTCGGTGTGTGTTAGGCCATGAATTTCTCGAGATTTGATTGACAGTCTCAGTTCAGCCCAAATTTTGGCTATGCCCAGCTTATAAGACCTAGTTAGGAGTGCTCTATCAATCCTTTTTGACCGACATCACTATTTTTTGAATTAATAAAAAGTTACGATTTTCACGATTTTCGGTGTGTGTTAGGCCATGGATTTCCCTAGATTTGATTGACCATCTCAGTTCGGCCTCAAATTTTGTCTGTGCCTAGCCTATAAGGCCTGGTTACGAGTGCTTTATCAATTTTTTTGGCTTGCATCACAATTTTTTCCATAAGTGAGAATTTTTGATTTTTCACGATTTTTGGTGTATGTTAACCATGAATTTCTCGAGATTTGATTAATTGTCTCCGTTCGGCCCCAAATTTTTGCTTTGCCCAGCCTACAAGGCCTGGTGAAGAGCGCTCTATCAATCTTTTTGGCTGGTATCGCTATTTTATTGCATAAACAAGAATTTACAATTTTCAAGATTTTCTGTGTGTATTATCGCATGGATTTCTCGAGATTTTATTGACCGTCTCTATTCAGCCCCAAATTTTAGCTGTGCTTGTCCTACGAGGCCTGATGACGAGCACTCTATTAATATTTCTGGTCCGCATCACTATCTTTTACATAAATGAGGATTTAGATTTTTAAAATTTTTGGTGTGTGTTAGCACATAGATTTCTTGATATTTGATTGATCATCTCTGTTTGGCCTCAAATTTAGGCTGTGCCAAGCCTACAAGGCCTGGTGACGAGCGCTCTCTCAATATTTTTGGCCGGCATCACTATTTTATTGCATAAATGAGAATTTACGATTTTCAAGATTTTCGGTTTATGGCCCATGGATATCTCGAGATTTGTTTGACCGTCTCCGTTGGACCCTAAAATTTTGTTGTGCCCACCGTACAAGGCCTGGTGATGAGCGCTCTATCAATCTTTTTGGTCGGCATCACTATTTTTTGCATAAATGAGAATTTACAATTTTTACAATTTTTAATTTGTGTTAGCCCATGAATTTCTCGAGATTTGATTCACCGTCTTTGTTCGGTCCCAAAATTTGATTGTGCCCAGCATACGAGATCTGGTGACGAGCGCTCTATCAATTTTTTGGCTGACATCACTATTTTTTTGGCATAAATGAGAATTTATGATTTTCATGATTTTCGGTGTGTGTTAGCCCACGGATGTTTTAGCCAACGGATGTATCGAAATTTAATTGACCGTCTCTGTTCGGCCCTAAATTTTGGTTGTGCCTAGCCTACAAGTCCTGATGGCAAGTGCTCTATCAATTTTTTTTGTCTGCATCACTATTTTTTACATATATGAGAATTTACGATTTTCAAAATTTATGGTGTGTGTTAGCCCATGGATGTCTCGAAATTTGATTGACCATCTAATTTCGGCCCCAAATTTTGGCTATGCCCAGCCTACAAGGCCTGTATATGAGCGCTCTATAAATTTTCTTGCCAGCAATACTTATTTTTTCATAAATTAGAATTATGATTTTTACGATTTTTGATGTATGTTAGCCATAAATTTCTCGAGATTTGATTAATTGTCTCCGCTCGACCCAAAATTTTAGCTGTGTCCAGCCTACAAGGCCTGGTGACGAGCACTCTATTAATTTTTTTGGCCGGCATCACTATTTTATTGCATAAATGAGAATTATGATTTTCACATTTTTTGGTTTGTGTTAGCCATGGTTTTCTCGAGATTTAATTGACTGTCTCCTTTCGACCCCAAATTTTCACTGTGCGCGGCCTACAAGTTCTGATGACAAGCGCCCTATCAATCTTTTTGGCCGGCATTACTATTTTTTGCATAAATGAGAATTTATAATTTTTACGATTTTCGATTTATGTTAGCCCATGGATTTATCGAGATTTGATTGACCGTCTCCGTTCGACACCAAGTTTTAATTGTGCTCAGCCTACAAGGCTTGGTTACGAGTGCTCTATCAATTTTTTTGGCCGGCATCACTATTTTTGCATAAATGAAAATTTACGATTTTCACGATTTTCGGTGTGTGTTAGCCCGTGAATTTCTCGATATTTGATTCACTGTCTCCGTTTGGCCCCAAATTTTAGCTGTGCCCAACTTACATGGCTTGATAACGAGCGCTCTATCACTATTTTTGGCTGGCATCACTATTTTTTGCATAAATAAGAATTTAAGATTTTTGCGATTTTTATGATTTTCGGTCTGTTTTAACCCATGGATGTCTCGAGATCTGATTGACCGTCTCAATCCGGCCTCAAATTTTGAAAGTGCCAAGCCTATAAGACCTGGTACGAGTGTTCTATCAATCTTTTTGGTCGGCATCACTATTTTTTGCATAAATGAAATTTACGATTTTCACGATTTTCGGTGTGTGTTAGCCCATGCATATCTCGAGATTTTGTTGAACATCTCAGTTCGGTCTCAAATTTTGGTTGTGCCCAACCTATAAGGCCTGGTTACGAGTGCTCTATCAATTTTTTGGCTGACATCACTATTTTTTTCATAAACGAGAATTTACGATTTTCGGTGTGTGTTAGCTTATGGATTTCTCGAGATTTGATTGACCGTTTTAGTTCGGCCCCAAATTTTGGTTGTGCCTAGTCTATAAGGCCTGGTGACGAGCGCTCTATCAATTTATTTGGTTGACATCACTATTTTTTGGATATATGAGAATTTATGATTTTCAAGATTTCGGTGTATGTTAGTCCATGAATTTCTCGAGATTTAATTGATCGTTTCCGTTCGGCCCCAAATTTTGGCTGTGTCCAACCTACAAGGCCTAGTAATGAGCGCTCTCTCAATCTTTTTGGCCGGCATCACTATTTTTGCATAAATGAGAATTTAGAATTTTCAAAATTTTTGGTGTGTGTTAGCCCATGGATGTCTCGAGATTTGATTGACCGTCTCAGCTCAGCCCTAAATTTCTGTTGTGCTTAGTCTATAAGGCCTGGTTATGAGGGCTCTATCAATTTCTTTTGGCCGACATCACTATTTTTTGCATAATTTAAAATTAATAATTTCACGATTTTCGGTGTGTGTTAGCCCATGGATTTTTAAAGATTTGATTGACCATCTTAGTTCGGCCAAAAATTTTGGTTGTGCCTAGCCTATAAGTCCTGATTATGAGTTTTTTTATCAATTTTTTTGGCTGACATCACTATTTTTTGCACAAATAAAAATTTTTGATGTCTGTTAGCCCATTGATTTCTCGAAATTTAATTGACATTCTCTGTTTGGCCACAAATTTTGGCTATGTCCAGCCTCTAAGGCTTGGTGACGAGCATTCTATCAAATTTTTAGGCCGGTGTGACTATTTCATTTCATAAATCAGAATTTATGATTTTTAAGATTTTCGGTGTGGGTTACCCGATGGATTTCTTGAGATTTGATTGACCGTCTCCGTTCGGCCCCAAATTTTGGCTGTGCCTAGCCTACAAGGCCTGGTGACGGCGCTCTATCAATTTTTTTGGCCGGCATCACTATTTTAACATAAATGAGAATTTACGATTTCAAGAATTTCGATGTATGTTAACCCATGAATTTCTCAAAATTTGATTGACCGCCTCCGTTCGGCCTAAATTTTTGTTGTGCGCAGCCTACAATGCCTGGTGATGAGCGCTCTCTCAATCTTTTTGGCCAGCATCACTATTTTTTTGCGTAAATGAGAATTTACGATTTTCAAAATTTTCGGTGTGTGTGAGCCTATAGATGTCTCGAGATTTGATTAACCGTCTCCGTTCGGCCCCAAATTTTGGCATTGCCCTACCTACAAGGCCTAGTGAAAAGTGTTCTATCGATCTTTTTGGATGGCATCACTATTTTTTGCATAAATGAGAATTTTCAATTTTAATAATTTTCAGTGTGTGTTAGCCCATGAATGTCTCGAAATTTTTGTAATACCACAGAAACTCAAAGACTAGGTACGGGACTTAAAACAAAAAAAATTGGAAATCTACAGGAAAGCCTCAGAACGACTCACCTAACGAGTCGTTATGAAATCTAATGACTCGTTAGATCGATCATGGGAAAGGAATTGAGAAATGGGAGGCAGTGTACCCCACGAACGACTCAACAAGTCATGGTCAGTCCCCACGATTCGTTAGGTCAGTCGTGGGGAAGTGGAAGTGAAGAGATGATAAAAGGAGATGGTGAACCTGATGGATTGTGACCACGAGTCGTGGTCACCCCAAACGAGTCGTTGGGTTGTTCGTGATAAACCCAAGTGGCCAGATGGCTAGTGCTCTTCACGGGTCTTGTAACGAGTCGTGACCATGCGGGACGAGTCATTAGGTACCTCTTGGTAACTTTAGTGACCTTCAGGCAGTATACCCAATGAGAGGTCCCAACGAGTCGTGGTCTCAACCAACGACTCATTGAGTGACCCGTCGGGACTCCGTCGATCAGATTTCAGATTTAACCCAGGAAGATTTTTGTAATCTCCTACCTATTTAGCCCCTAAACTACGTCGTTTAGGGTGAAATTATAGAGATATCAGAGGGATTGAACGATTTTTCACCTCATTGCCCACGTAAAACTTTTAGAAACCGATCGTATCTCCTCTCAAGAACTCTCAGGCAAGACTAGGGCTTCGCACCAATTGCAGCAGATTCAAGCTCCTTCTCCAAGGAAATTCAACTCAGATATGTGGGAATTCAACAAGGAGATTGTTCTTTCCTTATGTCCCTAAAACTCTTCCTCAGCTTACCATCAGTTCTAGCCCTGAATTTTCAATTGTGAAGATATTGCTACCAGACCTTGTTTAATTCTTGAGAAATATTATTCTTTGCTAGTTTGTGATGTTTTCCACCAATTTGTAATTAGAATGATGTCTGTTCCGTTGAATGTGAATTCTAATTCTAGCCCTAGCTCTTGAAAACAGAAACTAGAATCTTGCATAAGTATGTAATTCTAAAATTTTTTATTTGAAACTTTCAAAGTTAGGGGTTTCTATAATATTTGTATGTGTTAGAAACTCGGTCAAACTTATGTCAGTCAATTTCAGTCAGAAAGTTGATATACTCAGAAATATCAGTCTAGTCTCAGTCAGATTTTTAACAACCTTCGGATTGATCAGAATAATGTCAGCTGATCAGTTTGACTACAGAAATTCCCGAGGTGTCATTATCACCTCCAAGTTATGAGAATCAGATCCAAAACTCAATGTATAGGTCCACAAGGTGGTCATGGCACGTAGAAAGATAGCTTAGACTAGCCTTAGGACCCCAGTCAGATTACAGTTGTTCTTTAGACAGTCATGACACTTTCAAAAAAGTAGCTCTGACCAGTCTTAGAATCCAGTTACAGAATTCGGTCCGAAAAGAATCTCAGGGTGCTTCCAAATAAGTATCCCTGACTTAGTCTTGGGCCCCAGTTTCAAGCTATCAGCTTGGTATTCAATTTAGGTATTCCAGTGGGAGAAGGACTTAGCACCGAGTGGATGGGGGTTCCGACGCACCCAAGTTTGCAGAACTACGTAGCCAGCGTAGGTTATAGTATTTATTAGCCTGATTGGCCCTAGACTTTTGTGATCACCCAGTTCATGCCTCTATACCCTAGCAAGGTATATTGGGTCCTACCGGTGGGCGGTATATATCGGACACCAAGTTTAGCTCACATGGTTACATGTCGGTTATAGACTCTCCCACTAGTCAGTTCAGTCCAATTCAGATCAATTCAGTGTAGTGTCTCAGACTCAATATTTCAGACTTAGGGCATATCTTTGACCACTAGACAGGGTCATCTTGACCATCTCAGTTACTTCAGTTATTTCAGATCAGTATATTAGTTGGTCATTGCATGTCATCTTAGTTCAGTCATTTATATCCAGCATTATGTTTTCTCTCTCTTACTCAGTACATTCAAAGTACTGAGGCATACTCTTATGCTGTATCATTTCATGATACAGCCGCAGGTCCTCAGACTCAACGCCGTTAGTTGCCGCCGTTCAGACCCTCCTCAGCAGAAGAAGTGTGAGTCTTCATCTTTTGAGGACGTTATTCATTAGTTCAATTCTCTTTTATTACTTTCAATTAGACTTAAAGTTAGCTGGGGGCCTGTCCCAACAACTCCTCAGTTAGATGGCTTTCAGACACAAAAGTGGTTTTTAGACTATCAGTATTGTTCAGATGTTTTACATTTTACGATTTGGACTTACTTTCATAAATGTTTTATGTTATTATTTTAAAGCTTATGCTATATACATTTTACTCAAAATACCAGTGCATTATAGACCAGGGGTTGACTTGGGATAACTTGTGACTCCAAGTACCGAGTTTCGTCCTGGGTGTAGACTCGGAGCGTGACAATTTTATTGATCGTCTCTATTCTGCCCCAAAGGTTGATGTCCTTAACCTATAAGGCCTGGTTACGAGTGCTCTATTAATCTGTTTTGGTCGGCATCACTATTTTTTGCATAAATAAAAATTTATAATTTTCACGATTTTTTGTGTGTGTTAGCCTATGGATTTCTCGAGATTTGATTGACCATCTCAGTTCGATCCCAAATTTTGGTTGTGCCTACCCTACAAAGCCTGGTGAGAGCGCTCTATCAATTTTTTTGGTCGGCATCACTATTTCTTCCATAAATCAGAATTTATGATTTTCACGATTTTCAGTGTATGGTAGACCATGGATTTCTCGAGATTTGATTAATCATCTCCGTTCGATCCAAAATTGTGGCTGTGCCTAGCTTACGAGGCTTGGAGATGAGCGCTCTATCAATTTTTTCGGCTGGCATCACTATTTTTTGCATAAATAAAATTGACGATTTTAACAATTTTTGGTGTGTGTTAGCCCATGGATGTCTCGAGATTTAATTGATCGTCTCCATAAATTTAGCTGTGCCCAGCCTACAAGTCCTGGTGACGTGCGTTCTATCAATCTTTTTGGTCGTCATCATAATTTTCTGCATAAATGAGAATTACTATTTTCATGATTTTGATGTGTGGTTAGCCCATCGATGTCTCGAATTTGATTGATCATCTCAGTTCGACTGTAAATTTTAGCTGTGCTCAGCCTATAAGACCGATGAAGAGCACTTAATCAATTTTTTTATCGGCTTTACTACTTTTTGCATAAATGAGAATTAACGATTTCCACGATTTTCAGTGTGTGTTAGCCCATCGATGTATCGAGATTTGATTGACCGTCTCAGTTCGCCCCCAAATTTTGGCTTTGCCCAGCCTATAAGGCCTGGTTACGAGTGCTCTACCAATCTTTTTGACCAGCATCACTATTTTTTGCATAAATAAAAAATTTATGATTTTCACAATTTTCGGCGCATGTTAGCCATGAATTTCTCGAGATTTGATTTATTATCTTCGTTCGGCCTTAAATTTTGGCTTTACCTAACTTATAAGGCCTGCTGACCAGCGCTCTATTAATTTTTTTAGTAGGCATCATTATTTTATTGCATAAATAAGAATTTACATTTTTAAAGATTTTCTCTGTGTATTAGCCCATGGATATTTCTCGAGATTTTATTGACCGTCTCCACTCAGCCCTAACTTTTGGTTGTGCCTAGCCTACAAGGCCTGGTGACGAGCGCTCTATCAATTTTTCTGGTCGGCATTACTATTTTTTTTACATAAATGAGAATTACGATTTTCAAGATTTTCAGTGTGTGTTAGCCCATAGACTTCTCGAGATTTGATTGACAATCTCCCTTCGGCCTCAAATTTAGGTTGTGCCCAGCCTACAAGGCCTAGTGATGAGCGCTCTCTCAATCTTTATGGCCGGTATCACTATTTTTTGCATAAATGAGAATTACGATTTTCAAGATTTTCGGTTTGTGTTAGCCAATCGATGTCTCAAGATTTGATTGACCGTCTCTATTCGGCCACAAATTTTGACTGTACCCAGCCTACAAGGCCTGGTGACGAGCTCTTTGTCAATATTTTTTGGCTAGCATCACTATTTTTTGCATAAATGAGAATTTATGATTCTCACAATTTTCGGTGTGTGTTAGCCCATTAATTTCTCGAGATTTGATTGACCGTCTATGTTCGGCCTCAAATTTTGGATGTGCCCAACCTACAAGGCCTGTTGACGAGCGCTCTATCAATCTCTTTGGCAGGCATTACTATTTTTTGCATAAATAAAAATTTAGAATTTTTACAATTTTCTATGTATGTTATCCCATGAATTTTTGGAGATTTGATTGACCGTCTCTGTTCGGCCCCAAATTTTAGCGGTGCCCAGCCTATAAGACCTGGTGACGGGCGCTCTATCAATTTTTCTGGCTGGCAACACTATTTTTATCATAAATGAGAATTCACGATTTTCAAGATTTTCAATGTGTGTTAGCCTATGGATTTATCGAGATTCGATTGACTGTCTCAGTTCGACCCAAAATTTTCACTATGTCCAGCCTATAAGGCCTGGTTACGAGTTCTGCACCAATCTTTTTGGTCGGCATCACTATTTTTTGCATAAATGAGACTTTACTATTTTTACGATTTTCGGAGAGTGTTAACCCATGAATTTCTCGAGATTTGGTTGACCATCTTAGTTCAGCCCCAAATTTTTGCTATGCGCGGTTTATAAGGCCTGGTTACAAGTGCTCTATCAATTTTTTTGGTCTGCATCACTATTTTTTGCATAAATAAAAATTTACAGTTTTCACGATTTGCGGTGTGTGTTAGCCCATTGATTTCTCGAGATTTGATTGACTATCTCAGTTCAGCCCCAAATTTTAGCAGTTCCTAGCCTATAAGGCCTAGTTACGAGTGCTCTATCAATTTGTTTGGTTGACATCACTATTTTTTGTATAAATGAAAATTTACGATTTTTATGATTTTCACGACTTTTGGCGTATGTTATCCATGAATTTCTTGAGATTTGATTAGTTGTCTCCGTTCGGACCAAATATTGGTTGTGCCCAGCCTACAAAGTCTGGTGACAAGTGCTCTATCAATTTCTTTGACCGGCATCACTATTTTACTACATAAATAAGAATTTACGATTTTCAAGATTTTCTTTGTGTTAGCCCATGGATTTATCTAAAATTTATTCGGCCCCAAATTTTGGCTATGCCTAGCCTACAAGGTTTGCTGACAAGCGCTCTATCAATTTTTCTGGTCGACATTACAATTTTTTACATAAAAAAAATTACGATTTTCAAGATTTTTGGTGTGTGTTATCCCATAAATTTCTTGAGATTGGATTGACCATATCCGTTCGGCCTTAAATTTAGGTTGTGCCTAGCCTACAAGGCCTAGTGACAAGTATTCTCTCAATCTTTATAGCCGGCATCACTATTTTTTTCATAAATGAGAATTTACTATTTTTGAAATTTTCGGCGTGTGTTAGCCCATGAAAATCTCAAGATTTGTTTGACCGTCTCTGTTCGGCCCCAAATTTTGGTTGTGCCCATCCTACAAGGCTTGGTGATGAGCACTGTATTAATCTTTTTGGCAGGCATCACTATTTTTTGCATAAAAAAAAATTACGATTTTCAAGATTTTCAGTGTGTAATAGCACATAAATGCTCGAGCTTTGATTGACTGTCTCAGTTCGGCCTCAAATTTTGGTTGTGCCTAGCCTACAAGTCGTGGTGACGAGCCCTATCAATTTTTCTGGCTGGCAACACTATTTTTTGCATAAATGAAAATTTACGATTTTTAAGATTTTCAATGCGTGTTAGCCCATGAATTTCTTGAGATTTGATTGATCATCTTCGTTTGGCCCCAAATTTTGGCTGTGCTTGGTCTAGTGACGAGCGCTCTATCAATTTTTTTAGCCGACATCAATATTTTTGCATAAATGAGAATTTATGATTTTTAAGATTTTCGATGTGTAGACTTCTCGAGATTTGGTTGACCGTCTCCGTTCGACCCTAATACAAGACCTGGTGACGATCCTTCTATCAATTTTTTTAGCCGGCATCATCATTTTTTTACATCAATGAGAATTTACGATTTTGCAATATTTTTGGTATATGCTATCTCATGGATGCCTCGGGATTTGATTCACTATCTTAGATTAGCCCCAAATTTTGGCTATGCCCAGCCTATAAGGTCTGGTTACAAGTGTTCTATCAATTTCTTTTGCCGGCATCACTATTTTTTGTATAAATGAGAATTTTTGATTTTCACGATTTTCAGTGTATGTTAGCCCATGGATTTCTAGAGATTTGATTGACCGTCTCCGTTCGGCCCCAAATTTTAACTATGCGCAGCCTACAAGTCCTGGTGACGAGCGCTCTATCACTCTTTTTGGATGGCATCACTATTTTTTTGGTTAAATGATAATTCACGATTTTCACAATTTTCAATGTGTGTTAGCTCATAGATTTCTCAAGATTTGATTGATCGTCTCTGTTCAGCCCCAAATTTTAACTATGTGCAGCCTACAAGTCCTGGTGACGAGCGCTCTATCACTCTTTTTGGCTGGCATCACTATTTTTTTGGTTAAATGATAATTCACGATTTTCACAATTTTCAATGTGTGTTAGCTCATAGATTTTTCAAGATTTGATTGATTGTCTCTGTTAGGCCTCACATTTTGGCTGTACGCAGCCTAAAAGGTCTGATGATGACGCTCTATCAA
Source organism: Datura wrightii (assembly GCA_035772735.1). Classification (NCBI taxonomy): domain Eukaryota; kingdom Viridiplantae; phylum Streptophyta; class Magnoliopsida; order Solanales; family Solanaceae; genus Datura; species Datura wrightii. The sequence continues at coordinate 10,288,493 of JASDFA010000009.1, forward strand.
TTTTTTTGGCCAGTATTACTATTTTTTGCATAAATGATAATTCACGATTTTCACAATTTTCAATGTGTGTTAGCTCATGGATTTCTCAAGATTTGATTGATCATCTCTGTTAGGCCTCAAATTTTGGCTGTACGCAACCTAAAAGGCTTGGTGACAAAAGCTCTATCAATTTTTTTGGTTGGCATCACTATTTTTTTTATAAATGAGAATTTACAATTTACATGATTTTCGATTTGTGTTAGCCCATGAATTTCTCAAAATTTGATTGACCGTCTCCGTTTGATCCCAACTTTTGATTGTTCCCAACCTAAAAGGCCTAATGATGAGCGCTCTATCAATTTTTTTGGCCAGCATAACTATTTTTTGCATAAATGATATTTCACGATTTTCACAATTTTCAATGTGTGTTAGCTCATGGATTTCTCAAGATTTTATTGATCATCTCTGTTAGGCCTAAAATTTTGGCTGCACGCAGCCTAAAAGGCTTGGCGACAAAAGTTCTATCAATTTTTTTGGTTGGCATCATTATTTTTTTATAAATGAGAATTTACGATTTTCACGATTTTCGATTTGTGTTAGCCCATGAATTTCTCGAAATTTGATTGACTGTCTCCGTTCATCCCAACTTTTGGCCGTGCCCAGCCTACAAAGCCTGATGATGAGCGCTCTATCAATTTTTTTGGCCAGCATCACTATTTTTTGCATAAATAAGAATTTACGATTTTCACGAGCGTTGGTATGTGTTAGCCCATTGATGTCTCGAGATTTGACTGATCGTCTCCGTTCGACCCCAAATTCGGCTGTGCCTAGCCTATACAAGGCCTGGTAACGAGCGTTCTATCAATTTTTTTGATCGGCATCACTATTTTTTACATAAATTAGAATTTATGATTTTCAATATTTTTGATGTGTTACCCCATAGATTACTCGAGATTTGATTGACCGTCTCTGTTCGACCCTAAATTTTAGTTGTGTCAGCCTAAGTCCTGGTGACAAGTGCTCTATCAATCTTTTTGGTCGGCATCACAATTTTTTGCATAAATGAGAATTTTACGATTTTCGATTTGTGTTGGCACATGGATTTCTCGAGATTTGATTGACTATCTCTTTTCGATTTCAATTTTGGCTGTCCCCAGCCTACAAGGCCTGATGACGAGAGCTCTATCAATTTTTTTTACTGACATCACTATTTTTTGCATAAATGAGAATTTACGATTTTCACGATTTTTGGTGTGTGTTAGCCCATAGATGTCTCGAGATTTGATTGACCGTCTCCAATCGGCCCCAAATATTAGTTGTGCCTAGCCTACAAGGCCTGCTGACGAGCGCTCTATCAATTTTTTTAATCGGCATTACTATTTTTTACATAAATTAGTATTTACGATTTTCAATATTTTCGGTGTGTGTTATCCCATGAATTACTCGAGATTTGATTGACCGTCTAAGTTCGGCCCATAATTTTGGATTTGCGCAGCCTGCTGACGAGCGTTCTATCAATATTTTTAGTCGGCATCACTATTTTATTGCATAAATGAGAATTTATGATTTTCAGAATTTTCGGTTTGTGTTAGTCAATCGATGCTCAAGATTTGATTGACCGTCTCTATTCGGCCACAAATTTTGACTGTACCCAGCCTACAAGGCCTGGTGACGAGCGTTTTGTTAATATTTTTTGGCCGGCATCACTATTTTTCGCATAAATGAGAATTTACGATTCTCACAATTTTCGGTGTGTGTTAGCCCATTAATTTCTCGAGATTTCATTGAACGTCTTAGTTCGGCCTCAAATTCTGGGTGTGCGCAGCCTACAAGGCCTGCTGGCAAACGCTTTATCAATTCTTTTAAACCGGCATTACTATTTTTTGCATAAAATTCACGATTTTCGCTATGTAACCCATGGATGTCTCGAGATTTGATTAAACATCTCTGTTCGACCATAAATTTTGATTGTGCCCAGGCCCCAGCCTACAAGTCCTGGTGACGAGCGCTTTGTAAATCTTTTTGGCAGGCATCACTATTTTTTTTTTGCATAAATGAGAATTTATGCTTTTTACGATTTTCGGTGTATGCCCATGAATTACTCGAGATTTGATTGATCGTCTCAGTTCGGTCACAAATTTTAGCTGCGACCAGCCTGTAAGGCCTGGTTACAAGTGCTCTATCAATCTTTTTTGGCCGGATAAATAAAAATATATGATTTTTCGATTTTCGATTTGTGTTACCCCATGGATTTCTTGAGATTTGATTGACCATCTCAGTTTGGCCCAAAATTTTAGTTGTCCCTAGCCTATAAGGCCTGGTTACGTGTGCTCTATCAATTTTTTGTGGCTGGCATCACTATTTTTTGCATAAATGAGAATTTACGATTTTCACGATTTTTGGTGTATGTTAGCCATAAATTTCTCAAGATTTAATTAATTGTCTCCAATTGACCCCAATTTTTGGTTGCACCCAGCCTACATGGCCTGATGACGAGCTCTCTATCAATTTTTTTTGTCGGCATCACTATTTTTTACATAAATGAGAATTTAAGATTTTCAAGTTTTTCAGTGTGTTTTAGCCTGTGAACTTCTCAAGATTTTTGATTAACCTTCTTCATTCAGCCCCAAATTTTGGCTGTGCCTATCTTATACGGCCTGGTTATGAGTGTTCTATTAATTTTTTTGGTAGGCATCACTATTTTTTGATTAAATGAGAATTCATGATTTTCAAAATTTTCGGTGTGTGTTAACCCATGGATTTATCGAGATCTGATTGACCATCTTCGTTCGGCCTCAAATTTTGGCTGTGCCCAGCCTACAAAGCCTAGTTACAAGAGCTCTATCAATTATTTTGATCGACATCGCTATTTTTTACATAAATAAATTTTTTTTATTTTTACGATTTACGGTGTGTGTTAGCCCATGAATGTTTCGAGATTTAATTGACCGCCTTCGATCGGCCCCAAATTTTGGCTGTGCCCAGCCTACAAGGCCTAGTGACGAGTGCTCTCTCAATCTTTTTGAACGACATCACTATTTTTTTTACCTAAATGAGAATATACGATTTTCAAAATTTTTGGTGTGTGTTAAGCCTATGAATTTCTCGAGATTTTATTGACCGTCTCAATTCGGCTCCAAATTTTGGCTGTGCACAGCCTATAAGGCTTGGTGACGAGTGATCTATCAATATTTTTTATCCTGCATGTCTTTTTTTGCATAAATGATAATTAACGATTTTCAAGATTTTCGGTATGTGTTTGCTTATGGATTTCTCGAGATTTAATTGATCGTCTCCGTTCGTTCCTAAATTTTGGCTGTGCCTAGCCTATTAGCCCTGATTACAAGTGCTCTATCAATTTTTTGGACGACATCACTATTTTTTGTATGAATGAGAATTTTCTATTTTCATGATTTTCAGTGTGTGTTAGCCCATAGATTTCTCTAGATATGATTGACCATCTTAGTTCGACACCAAATTTTGACTGTGCCCAGCCTATAAGGCCTGTTTACGAGTGCTATATCAAACTTTTTGGCCGACATCACTATTTTTTGCATAAATGAGGATTTACGATATTCACGATTTTCGTTGTATGCTAGCCCATTGATTTCTCAAAATTTTATTGACCGTCTCCGTTCAGCCTCAAGTTATTGTTGTGCCTAGCCTACAAGGCCTAATGACAAGCACTCTATCAATTTTTTGGGCCAACATCACTATTTTAATTGCATAAATATGAATTTTCGATTTTAAAATTTTTTTATGTGTGTTAGCCCATGGATTTCTCGAGATTTGATTGACCATCTTCGTTCAGCCCCAAATTTTAGTTGTGCCTAGCCTAGAAGGCCTAGTGATGAGCGCTCTATCAATTTTTTTGGTCAGCATTACTAGCATAAGTGAGAATTTACGATTTTTAAGATGTTCGATGTGTGTTAGCCCTTGGATTTCTCGAGATTTGATTGACCGTCTCCGTTCGACTCTAAATTTAGGTTGTGCCCATACTACAAGACTTGGTGACGAGCGTTCTATCAATTTTGTTGGCCGACATCACTATTTTTTTCATAAATGAGAATTTAGGATTTTTAAGATTTTCGGTTTGTGTTAGCCTATGAACTTCTCGAGATTTGATTGACCGTCTATGTTCGGCCCCAAATTTTGGTTGTGTCTATCCTATTCGGCATGGTTATAAGTGCTCTATCATTTTTTTGGCTGACATCACTATTTTTTACATAAATGAGAATTTACAATTTTCGGTGTATGTTTGCCCTTGGATTTCTCGAGATTTGATTGACCATCTCCGTTCGGTCCAAATTTTTATTGTGCGCAGCATACAAAGCGTGGTTATGAATGCCCTCTCAATTTTTTTGATCGGTATCACTATTTTTTACATAAATGAGTGTTTATGATTTTCACGATTCGGTGTATGTTAGCCCATGAATTTCTCGAGATTTGATTGATCATCTCTGTTCGACCCCAAATTTTGGTTGTGCCCAGCCTACAAGGCCTGTTCATGAGCGTTCTCTCAATCTTTTTGGTCGGCATCACTATTTTTTGTATAAATGAGAATTTATAATTTTCAAGATTTTCGATGTGTGTTAGCCCATGGATTTCTCGAGATTTTATTGACTGTCTCCATTCGACTCCAAATTTTGACTATGCCCAGCCTACAAGGCCTGATTACGAGCGCTCTATCAATTATTTACGTCTGCATCACTATTTTTTGCATAAATGAGAATTTATGATTTTCACAATTTTCGATGTGTGTTAGCCCATGGATGTCTCGAGATTTAATTGACTGACTCTGTTCGACCTCAAATTTTGGCTATGCCCAACCTACAAGGCCTGATGACGAGTGCTCTCTCAATCTGTGGTCGGCATCACTATTTTTTGCATAAATAAGAATTTACCATTTTCAAGATTTTTGATGTGTGTTAGCCCATGGATTTCTCGAGATTTGATTGACCGTCTCCGATCGTGCCCAAATTTTGGTTGTGCCCATCCTACAAGACCTGGTGAGAGCACTCTATCATTTTTTTTTATCGCCATCACTATTGTTTGTATAAATGAGAATTTATGATTTTCAAGATTTTTGATATGTGTTAGCCCTTGGATTTCTTGAGATTTGATTGACCATCTCCGTTCAGCCCCAAATTTAGGCTGTGCCCAGCCTACAAGGCCTGGTGACGAGCACTCTATTAATTTTTTTTAGCCGACATCACTATTTTTTACATAAATGAGAATTTAATATTTTTAAGATTTTCAGTGTGTTTTAGCTTGTGAACTTCTCGAGATTTGCTTAACCGTCTCCGTTCAGCCCCAAAATTTTGGCTGTGCCTATCTTATACGGCCTGGTTACTAGTGCTCAATTAATTTTTTTGGTTGACATCACTATTTTTTGTATAAATGAAAATTTATGATTTTTGGTGTATGTTTGCGCATGAATTTATCGAGATATGATTGACCGTCGTCGTTCTGCCTCAAATTTTAGTTGTGCCCAGCCTACAAGGTCTGGTGATGAGCACTCACTTAATCTTTTTATCCGGCATCGCTATTTTTTACATAAATAAGAATATATGATTTTCAAGATTTTTGGTGAATGTTAGCCTATGTATGTCTCGAGAATTGATTGACCGTCCCATTTCGGCCTCAAATGTTGGCTATACCCAGCCTATAAGGCCTGGTTACGAGTGCTCTATTAATTTTTTTGGCTGGCATCAATATTTTTTGCATAAATGAGAATTTACAATTTTCAAGATTTTCGGTATATGTTAGCCCATGAATTTCTCGAGATTTGATTGACCATCTCCGTTCGTCCCTAATTTTTGACTGTGCCCAACCTACAATGGTTGTTTATGAGCGCTCTATCAATTTTTTTGGCCGGCATCAATATTTTTTGCATAAATGAGGATTTTTTATTTTTATAGATTTTCGGTGTGTGTTAGCTCGTAGACGTCTCGAGATTTGATTGGTCGTCTTAGTTCGGTCCCAAATTTTGATTTTGCCTAACCTATAAGGCATGGTTACGAGTGCTCTATCAATTTTTTGACCGGCATCACTATTTTTTGCGTAAATAAAAATTTACGATTTTCATGATTTTCAATGTGTGTTAACCCATGGATTTCTCGAGATATGATTGACCATCTCAGTTCGGCCCCAAATTTTGGTTGTGCCTAGCCTATAAGTCTTGGTTAAGAGTGCTCTATCAATTTTTTTATCCGGCATCACTATTTTTTGCATAAATGAGAATTTACGATTTTCACGATTTTTGGTGTACGTTAGCTCATGGATTTTTCGAGATTTGATTGACCGTCTCCGTTCAGCCCCAAATTTTTGTTGTGCCTAGCGTACAAGTCTTGTTGACGAGTGCTATTAATTTTATTCGTCTGCATTATTATTTTTTGCATAAATAAAAATTTATGATTTTCAATATTTTCGGTGTGTGTTAGCCCTTGGATTTCTCGAGTTTTGAGTGACCGTCTCCGTTCGGCCCTAAATTTTGATTGTGCACAGCCTACAAGGCCTGGTGACGAGCGCTCTATCAATTTTTTTGGCTGGCATCACTATTTTTTGTATAAATGAAAAATTACGATTTTCAAGATTTTCGGTGCGTGTTAGTCTATGAACTTCTCGAGATTTGATTGACCGTCTCTGTTCAGTCCTAAATTTTGACTGTACCTAGCCTATACGACCTGGTTATGAGTGCTCTATCAATTTTTTTGGCCGGGATCACTATTTTTTGTATAAATGATAGAAATGAGAATTTATGATTTTTGGTGTATGTTAACCCATGGATTTCTCAAAATTTGATTGAACCTCTTCGTTCGATCAAAATTTTGACTGTGCCCAGCCTACAAGGCCTTTTGACGAGCGCTCTCTTAATCTGTTTGGCCGACATCACTATTTTTTACATAAATAAGAATATACGATTTTCAAAATTTTTGGCGTGTGTTAGACATGGATGTCTCGAGATTTGATTGACCATCTCAGTTCGGCCATAAATTTTGGTTGTGCCTTTCCTATAAGGCCTGATTACGAGTGCTCTATCAATTTCTTTGGCTGGCATCAATATTTTTTGCATAAATGAGAATTTACCATTTTCAAGATTTTCGGTGTGTGTTAGCCCATGGATTTTTCGAGATTTGATTGATCATCTTCGTTCGTCTCCAAATTTTGGTTATGCCTAGCATACAAGGCCTGGTGACGAGCGCTCTATCAATATTTTTGTCTGGCATCAATATTTTTTACATAAATGAGAATTTATGATTTTAAAGATTTTCGGTGTGTGTTAGCCCATAGATGTCTTGAGACTTGATTGACCGTCTCAGTTCAGCTCCAAATTTTGGCTGTACCCAGCCTACAAGGCCTGAAAATAAGCACTATCAATGATTTTGGTTGGCATCACTATTTTTAGCATAAATGGGAATTTATGATTTCAAGATTTTCGATGTGTGTTAGCCCATGGATGTCTCGAGATTTGATTGATTGTCTCAGTTCGGCATGTGAAAGATCCATAGTACCACTTAATTTTGTTTTTTTAGAAAACAAAATAAAAAGATAAAAGAAAATAATTGTATAACCATTAAAATTACAATGTCATTGTTAGTTCACTTGCAATAATATTACTTTGTAAGCAAATATGAAGAATAATATCATATTTGTGTTTCATATTACATAAATTTAGCTACAAATAGTTAAAAGATAATTAAAAAAGGCTATAGAATTCTAAAATGAACACTAATACCATTATATCTTACCGTGTCCACCAATTCATCCCTCGAGTTCATATAGTTTAATGAATTTCCATGAATGAAATATATTAAACAACTTTAGAAAAACTCTATTTATAAGTGGGAAGTTCCATTAAACGTTTATTTCAAAAGTATATGACTCAGAATATTGAAGGCCAAATATGAAAAATAAAAATAAAATGAGAAGATAAAAATGTTAAGGAGTAATAAAATACTATAAATATTATCTTTAGAAGATAAAAAGAATGCATGAGAATCTAAAGATATTCATGTTAAAACGTTATTGCAATAGATTGCTTATAATTAAAGACTAATATAATGAAATTTAATATTTCAAGATAAATTTTCTAATATATAAAATTAATATTGAGTAATACTTAAGGTAAAATGATTGTTTAATTTTTAATGAATATTTTGGTAAATTCAAGTTTGAACTCAAGAATTTCCTACTTTTTGCAAGAGGTCAGTAGATTGGTCTCATAAAAAATTGCATATTTTTATTGAAAGTAATTAAAATATTTTAATTAATTCAAGTCTATCTATAAAAATAAATATTTGATCAAAAATAAATTGAGTATCTAATAGGGTTTTACAACAGATGTGATAGTTTCATAATTCATTAACATTTTAATTGTGTATATGTTGGTTTTCCCTAGACTGGAGGGATAACTCGTTATTACATGCATGATCATTGTTTAGTTTGAATAATAAATGTTTTAATTATTATAACTTTTTAAAGTTATAATTCTAAATGTAGTAAAGCTTAATCGTCGTTATTCATTACTCAAATAAATTGCTCTAGAGCTTAGATTATTCTCGAAAAAATCAAAAGTCTCCCTAAAACTGATCATTTTAATGTTTTCACATTTAATTTTTCTTAATTTAATTAGAATTAGAGTTACATTTGTGTTTGATTGAAGGAGAAAAATGTCATTCAACTTTGTTAGGATTATAAGAATAGTCTAGATTGAAGGGTAAAATCATTGTTCAATATTTAATGGGTAATTTAGTCTTTCAACTATAGGCCGGAGCTTCCTACTTTTCGAATAGTATAGGTATATGATATTTTAATAACTAAATATTTAATAAGAGACTATTACTAATCCATATTTAATTAATTAGATGTTTATAACATTTTAATTTATAATAGGGGGTAAAATTATAATTCAACTTTTCACTATTAATTAAATATTTAATAAAAGGCTATTACTAATTAATTAGATATTTTATAATATTTTAATTTATAATAAGGGTAAAATCATAATTCTACTTTTTAGTTTTGTCTTCCCACTTATATAATAATATGATTGAGACTTAATTAAAAATACTTGTTTGGACAAAAAAAGTCAAAACAATAAATTGTTTTTTGTAATTTTTACAAAAACATTTTTGAATGTAGTTAGACGTGCTTCACACGTGTATATCCACATTAAATAATTAAATTTACAGTTGTGATAAGTGTAAATCCGAAATAATTGAACATGTGTTTTAGTTATCTTAGTTTACAAAATCATGTTTTGATAACAATTAAGTATACAACGTGACAAGATCACCTAAATAAAATGAAAAACTAAAATTGTCTAACATTTATGTAGAAAAGTGCAAGAATTATATAAAATACAAGTTACCATGATAGGCATAAATATAAGTCAGGCGCCTTTAATCTGTAGGTTTGAGGTTGTTTCTATCAAGTTTATGAAAATCTCATACAAACCCAAAATACTAACAACAACAAAACAAGAAGGTAAATCGAAAAATATTTGAAAAACTATCAAAAAGAAGAAGAAAGAATGCAACAACTTCATATTACCTATTAAAAGGTGTAGACATGATCATGACACAAAGACATATAATTTTTCATACTGCTTAATAGTACAAATCTTCATTAGAGAATTGTGTATAAATACTATTGTAACCGGTAGAAGCTTAGAAGATGAAAAGGTAGTATATGAAATAATAATTAAAAAAAAATATATAAAAGTGTAACCTACAATACTTACTAATAGGTGAAACAATCCTCCTCATTTACTTGGTTCAATGAATGACTTTATTCATTTCTTTATATATATATATATATTTTATGGTAAAATATTACTATTTAATTAGATATTTTATTATATTTTAATTTACTATATGGACAAAATGGTAATTCAACTTTTAAGATAAAGGCTTTTAATTTTTAGTATAATAATAATAATAATAATAATAATAATAATAATAATAATAATAATTTATCATTATTATTATCATTATCATTATCATTATTTATTTATTTATTTTACTTTTCACTTTTTGGTTTCTCACTTATATAGTAATAAATATATAAATATGATATAATAAAATATTAATTAAATTTTAATTTAGTAAAAGAGCAAAATGATAATTTAACTTTAATAGCTTTTTTTATAAAAGGAAATGATATGATATTTGTATGATTGGTAAAATATTTTATACACGATATATGTTGATAGCACTGTTTTATTATTTTTTCCCCATGTTTTAACAATTTTACTTACCCCTATATTGCTATATTACTTTTTTCTCATATTATCTCTTTTTGATTATGCGTCCTTATCTATCGTCAAGAAAAGAAAAAAAATATATAAATAAAAAAAGAAATACAAGAAGTTTGGCCCATATCTATCACCAAGAAAAGAAAAGAAAATATAAATAAAGACGAAATACAAGAAGTTTTAGTAATTAAAATGTTTAACAGTAAACAATAAATCTAATTATTTGTAAATTTTGAAATTTGGTGATTATTATTTGCATATATTGAACTTCCAATATTTAAAAAATATAAAAAAAATTATTGAAATATTTTAAATAAAATAATAATTTTTACTAACAGAACTTTGAAAATTTTCACCTGAATTTTATGTCAAAATACAATTTTACCTTTCATTTTTTGAATCAACTACAATTCCAAACACACACTCTCTCTTTTTAAAATTATAATCAAATATTGTCCAAACAATTATTTTCTTCGTCTCAAATTATTTATAATTTTTTTAAAAAATAGTTATTTCAAATTATTTATCATTTTAAAAATTAAAGTAAAATTAATTAATTTTTTTCATTTTATTCATAGTATAATTTTTCATGAAGACTAGAAAATCTTTTAATTATTGAGTAAATATTTAATAGAGAGATCATAACTTAGATATAAATAAGATTAAAATAGTCAAAAACTCTTCGTAATTTATATTTCTTAATGAGTTTGTAAAACTAAAAAGTGACAGACAATTTGAGACGAAGTGAGTACTAGAAATCAATGTCTTAAAAGGCGGGGCACAAGGCGAGGAGTTTTACGCAATACGGGATGAGGCATAAGCCCTGTAACAGGGGCATAAATTTCATGGATCTACGGGGTATATATCTCTTGTATTTTCAATTTTATAATTTTATTACTAAGAAACTAAGCAAAAGTAATATATTCAATAATCCTGCAAATAAATTCAAATAAATTATCAATAATATAGAAAAAATGATAATAGCCGAGATAATCTTTAAAATGAAAATCATCATCCACTTCATAATTGATATCCATATTTGCTAGTCCTTCGCACTTTCAATTAATATTTGCATTGATATTGTTTATATATTTTAAAAAAGGAGAAGGATAAAAAAAATATAAGAGCAATGACAAAATATAGATAAAGTTGTCTCAGAAACATTGTGCTATGTAATCTCCATCCTATCAATTTAAGACATAATCATCTAAAAAAGGTATTTATGACAACGTCATTTTCTATTGACAGTTGTTTGTTTTATTGAAATATTTTAGAAAAAATCACTACAATATAGCATGTTTGGCCAGACTTCTAAAATCAACTTACTTTGAGAAGTGTTTTCTACAAAAGTGCTTATCAAAAAAGTTTTTTTGGTGAGAAACAATTTGTATTTGGCCAATAAATTTAAAAAGTACTTTTGAACAACAATTAGTGTTTGACCAAACTTTTGAAAAGTGCTTCTAATTGTATTCATCACAAAAGTGTTTTTTAAATAAGTGTTTTTGGGGAGAAACTCCTTTTTTTAGCTTTTGAAAAACAGCTTCTGTTACTCTCTAGAAGCACTTATTTTCTCTCAAAAGCTTGGCGAAACACCTATTTTTTTTAAAAAAAAAGTAGGCACTTTTTAGAAAAAAGAAACACTTTCGACCTCCCAGAAGCTTGCTTGCCCAAACAGGCTAGAAAATATTATAGCATAAATATCATTACACCAATAATAAAAAATATAATTTATACTTTTAAACTGATAAAAATCAGATTTAACATCCAAAGTGTACGCTTTTACATTCAGGGCTTATGTTTTTACATCTGAATTTGTTCTGAGGCTTACATTTTATAAATCTACATTTTGAAGCATTTTTAATAAGCTTCATTTCCGAACTCACTTTAAAAATGCCTTTGAAAACGCTGCTAAAAACTACTATAACAAAGGATCTAGTAATTAGGAAAAGTTTTGGGAAACATCTATATATTTATATAAAGGAGAAACCTCAACCCGGTGACGTGGCATGCTTCATTGATCAGAAAAGTTATTTATCTTTTTTTCTATTTTTTTGCATTTTTCTCAAATTTTTGGAGTTTTAATTCTATTTTTTCTTATAAGTTGTTTTCTTGAAAAACCAAAAGTCACTTACATTAACTCCTTTTCATTACACCATGTAACTTTTTCATCTTCTGCACTTTTTCAATAATTATAAGATTTTTTTCTCTTATAATTTTTTTTCACAGAAGTTATTTTCTCTTTCTATAATACATGTATTCTCTATTTTCAATGTGACTTTTGAAATGATTAGCATCAACTTCATGTCTTTTCATCTATTATTCATGATCCGGATTTTACTATCCCCAACAAACAAACAATCAAAAAAACTTTCAATCGTATATGTCAGTTTATAATAAAAGTCATGAGATTTTTTATACATGACTAGAGTGTCTTATGGAGCAAATGTTAAAGGTGTGTTTGAGTCTTAGCAAATTTCTTTCTAGTTCTTAGATGACACTTCAACTCTTAAAGGGCAAATCTACTTTTCGATTTGTTAGGTTTTAAACTTTGTGAACTAATTTCTCAATCATTGTAGTTTATTTGTTCTGCAATTTATGGTGTTATGATGGACTTCTCATTTTACTATTTTTTGTAGAATTACCTTTAGGTTTTGATCATACAAGTAATTTACGGATTTGTGACAACTTGAGGATCTCAAAATAGATTTTGGGATTGAGGGATGACTTGAAGATGGAAAAAAAAATTGCGTAATTTTTTCATCCAACTTTGTGTCTATACCAGAAGATATAGGGCCCAAAAAATTTCAAACAAGTTAGAGATTTGTGACTTTGTTGTGAGATACATATATTTTCTATTTTCTATGGGAGTTTTTAAATGACTTACCATCAATTCACCATTTTCATCTATTGCTCATGATCCAAATTTTATGTTTTTATATCCCAACAAACAAACGAATAAAAAAACCTTTCCATCGTATATGTCAGTTTATAATAGAAGTCGAGAGATCTTTCATACATGACTAGAGTATCTTCTGTAGCAAATGAAAAAGGTGTGTTTGGGTCTCTGTAAATTTCTGTCTATTTTTTATATGACACTTCAACTCTGAAAAGATCAAATCTACTTTTCTATTTGTTAGGTCTTAATTTTTATGTATTAATTTGTCAATCATTACAATTTATTTGTTAGGCAGTTCATGTTATTATGATGTGCTTCTCATGTTAACTATTTTTTGTAGAATTACCTTCAAGTTTTGATCAGATAAGTAAATGGGTGTTGAGGTCTTTGCAGATTTCTGTATATTTCTTAGATCACACTTCAAATCTTAAAGGAGCAAATCTGCTTTTCGTTTTGTTAGGTTTTAAATTTTGTGAACTAATTTTTCAATTATTACAATCTCTTTGTTATGCAGTTCATGGTATTATAACGGACTTCTTATTTTTACTATTTCTTTTGCAGAATTACCTTTAAATTTTGATCATATAAGTAAATTATGGATTTGTGATAACTTGAGGATCTCAAAATAGATTTTGAAATTGAAGGATGACTAAAAGATGAAAAAAAAATATTTGCGTAAATTTTTGCATCCAACTTTATGTCTCTACTAAAAGCTTAAAGTTACATGTATATAGGGCCTAAAAAATTTTATACCAGTCGGAGATTTGTGATTTTATTGTGAGATACATGTATTCTCTATTTACAATGGGAGTTTAAATTGATTTACCATCAACTTCATGTCCTTTTAATCTGTTACTCATGATTCAAATTTTATGCTTTTATATCCCAAATAAACAAACAAACAGAAAAAATCTTTCAATTGATATGTCAGTTTATAATACAAGTCGGGAGATTTTTCATATGTGACTAGAGCGTTTTATGGATCAAATAAGAAAAGTGTGTTTGGGTCTTTACAAATATCTGTGTATTTCTTAGATGGCGTTTCAACTCTTAAAATATCAAATATACTTTTTTATTTGTTTGGTTTTAAATTTTGTGAACTAATTAGTCAATTATTGCAATTTATTTGTTATGAACTCATTTTACTATTTGTTTTGTAGAGTTACCTTCAAGTTTTGATCATATAAGTAATTTACGGATTGAGGACAACTTGAGGATCTCAAAATGAATTTTGGTATTAAGGGATGACTTGAAGATGGGAAAAAAAAGAAGATATCTGCATAATTTTTCATCCAACTTTGTGTCTCTGCCAGAAGATTCAAATTACATGTATATAGGGCCAAAAAACTTTAAACAAGTAGGAGATTTGTGATTTTATTGTGAGCAATATCCACCTTCACTCAAGTTACATGTGTATATTTTAGGTGCTTATGCTAAGAAAAAATGAAATACATGTCAATACTTTTTCTTTCGATCATAAAAAGAGAGAATCATTCCAATCCTGAATATGATTTTCCTCTTGCTTCTATGTTTTGTGAGTCTTTTTTCAACACTTTGCTCTGAAGTAGGAAAATAAAAATTACTGGAATGTTGTTTCATGACATGCTTGAGTTGATTCAAAGATTTACTTAATCCAATAAAATAACATATTTTTCCAGAAGAGAATGTGTTTGATTTGGTATTTTATCAATATATATTCTTAAGAGTAGATGTAACTTTTGATAGTTACATTAAAAGAATCGAATGTAATTGTTGAATTATTGTTGTCTTTTTGTTTTATAATAGGTTATGTCTTTGTTTTATGATGCGCGTGTTCTTGATGGACTCTAATTTTCTTGATTACCTATTTATTGGTAATATTACTCCTTATTTGCAGAAGCATGTATATTCTTATTATTTATTTTGTCATATTTTATTTTGATAGTGATTTTGAATGTTTGATTAGGAACACGAAAGGAAAATGGACCCACAAAATTAGTGAATTGCTTAAAATCTAGACATGAAAAATTGAAAATGACCTTTTTGTATTCACTTTTTAGCATGATAAAATATATAATTCTCTTCTTTTGCTTTTTGTATGTTATTCTTGTGGTTTTTGCAATTCTTGTAAATCATCAATAATTTTAACCATGGCCATTAATTCTATCCATTATTTTTCCTCGGTATCTCTTTTATATATTCTTAGCACTTATATGCTTGAAAATATTTGATGTAAATACTTAATACTCCTTTATGTAACCAACATAGGGGTCATCTACTTACTATCTTACTTGGATATTTTTTTTGCAGGAAATTTAGGAGTCATGTGATATACTCATTAACTATGATAATTAAGGTTGAACTTCTACTAAAAGAAACGAAGGAAGGAGTACAAAAAAGAGGAACAAAGACGGCTCTTATATAGGAGGTGTGGGTCTTTCAAGTACTATGTTCCTTAAATTAGATATTGATGAAATATTTCTACTTATATCATTTCTAAAAGTTGGTTTCCAAAGAAAATATTAGTTTCGTTTACCAACTTGAATAGACATAATTGTATCAAGAGTTATTTTTAAAATCCAAGTTGGAAAAACTTGTATACCAATAAAGTATATCATAACATTTTATTTTTCTGTTTTGTGTAAAATATGAAATATATTAGTTGTATCTTCCCAATTTAACCTGATAATGTTAGGATAAATTATTTTACCTCAATAAATAATGTCTCATTACAACAACTATAAGCCCCTATCCTAAACATACTTAAGTTAGCTATATGAATAGTCATTGTACCTATCACTTTTCATTTATGATTATAATCAATATTGCTCCGATCCTCCATAAATGCTATCACAATCGTGTTAGATCTTCCAAAAATGTATATCTTTTGGAGGAGAATATTATCAAGATAAAAGAATATAGCTAGATCTATTGGTTCAGTAGTTATGTCTTACAAATCTATGCAAGTCTTGGTAAAAAATTTATCCAACACTTTCTTTTGTGTAATAGTTAATGGTCGTCATGCCAAGCATGCACTTTTTCTTTGTAATTAGTAGATAATAGGTCCTTTTGTAAATTAGTTATGACTTTCGTATATATGTATAATTATAATTACTTTGTAAAGTAACTCTATTTTTTTGCCAATATAAAATTTAATAGTCAAAGTATAATCTCTTTATTAATTGATTAGTCTAAAGTTGTATGTATGATTTGTTATGAGAAATTGAAATTATCTCAACGTCCTGAGTTTGATATTGAGCTGCTTCACATGATTGCTTTACATCAAACAAAATTTTTTACATTTAATCTTCCAAAATATTTCATCCTATATTTATCTAATTAAGATGTTTAAATATTTACTTTAATTGGTAAATCCACATGCTTATTAATTGTATATGATGATGTCATTTTTCATGCATAAATGGTTAAAAGATACTCGTAAAAATATCTCACTCACCAAAATGAATCCAGGATGCATAAGCAAGGTTATGCAATCCATTCAAGTTATCTGATCTAATCATTCAGGGTTGCATATCTCTAAAATATAAAGTGAAATGTAGCAAGTATTTTATTGTGGTTTTTTTTTTCATGGTGTCATCTTTCGTAGAAAATCCCTTTTTGCTTAAAGTGGATAGAGAATTCGAAAGTTCTAGCAGCACTGTCATTTGTATTTATTTGTTTAGCCGGCTTTCTCTTAATGATAATATATAGTAATATTTTTCAGATTTGGTGCATTGATGGCAGTGCAAAAATAATAATATTAAAAAAAATTATAAGTATTATGGAGAAATTTTTTATTCATATATGATATATCATACATACTTTCCATCCTAATAAGAGTAGAAATTATTATATTTATGCTTGTTGATTTGCAAGTTAAGAATTGTTGTATCTTTTTGTTTATTTATTAAGATTATTTTGGGGACCATTTTGACGAGGGAGTAGCAATAGGAAACGTGTCTATTTTGTGTTATACTATAATTTTGGAAATTCTTTTACTTGATATTACTTTATAAAACTTTTAAATTTTACTTAAAAGAGATTTAATTAGTTTGCACTTTAAACATGTCATTTATAAATGAAAATTAATTAAAATATTTTTTATATTTATTATTTTTTTGTGAATTAATTAATATTAAATAATTAATTTAGCAAGTTGACTTTTATTTTTAGACCATCGCACTTAAATTAATTTGAAAATAGAATGAAAATGGAAGTCACACGGTTGGTGCAAAAGCAAGCAGCCAGACAAGAAAGTGCAAATAAATAATTTTGGCCAAAAAGAAGTTTGTGTGTTGCTTATCCCAAAGAAGAAGTAAAATTGGGAGGACCCATCCGAGTGATTCTGTGGTCGACGACGCTGTAAGCGTGCGAGGGAGGTGGTGTGTGTGGTTTCCCCCAAATCAAATACTACTTCCGTTACTATATATGAAGCTCGTCTTCTGACCTTAGCTTTCCCAATAGCTGCCAATTTGGACTAACTCGCATGGCGATTTCCGATTCTTGATCTGATCGACATTCCACGACGTAGCCAAACAAACCCCTTTTCGAAAAATTAAATCTTGATTTGCCCCTTTAGTAGTGATTCGAAGAAAAAACCCTGGTGGGGGGGGGGGGGGGGCAATTCAATCGTGAATTATTGGGTGAGTGAGTGCTGAAATTGCATATTTGGAGTTATACCTACTGGCCATGCGACTGTGGTTCTGTGCGATCGCCCTCTCAAGAGAGGACCTTACAAATCAAGTTCGAGTCTTTGATATCTCTGCAGCCGTTTTCTTTGTTCTTAATTGCCGTAGATTTAGCAATGGCCGCTGATACTACTCATGGCCCTACTCCCAAAGGCGTACTTTGCAATGCTGGTGCTGGTGCCGCTGCTGGTAAGATTTTAAAAGAAGAATAGGGTTTAGTTTTTTACTAGTATCTATTTTTCCCGATTGACAATCACATCTAATTTGAACTCTTATCAATATGCTTAAACGTATATACGGGCATGATTTTCTTTTTAATGTCGAGCATTGATTAGTTTGGAAGATTTACGAGTTCAATATATGGAATTTTGACACGTGATCCAAAGGGCTTGCTCTGATTTGGAAAACTAATATGTTGCAGGAGTAATTGCAGCTACATTTGTGTGCCCTTTAGATGTTATTAAGACTAGGTTGCAGGTTCATGGGCTGCCAAAGCTAGGAAATACTAACGTTAGAGGTAATGCCTTATTCTATTCCCATTGACTTGTTAAAATGATTCTTGATGTACTTGAGCTTCTTAAATCTTCCATCAAACTGCTTTCTAGGTACATATTTGATTGTGCTGATTATCTGCCACACACTATTCAGAGTTTTAACTCATTACTTTTTGGCGATAGGTGTAGGTTCAGCTTAAGTGTAT
The DNA here is from genome assembly GCA_035772735.1 of Datura wrightii. Classification (NCBI taxonomy): domain Eukaryota; kingdom Viridiplantae; phylum Streptophyta; class Magnoliopsida; order Solanales; family Solanaceae; genus Datura; species Datura wrightii. The sequence continues at coordinate 10,306,993 of JASDFA010000009.1, forward strand.
ATTTTACCAAATGGTTCAATTAATATACAGTTTGGATGGAAAGCAGTCGTTGCTGACATTGTAGATCCACCACTTACACTTACTCATGCATGCTTATATTGGGACAGATAATTGTCTATCATCAAGTTACACTTAAACATATGAAAAGATGAGTCGAGAAGCAAAATTTTATGAGGTGAATATATCAGCAGTAGCTGATTTTGTTTCTCCGTTTAATCAGGTAGTCTTATCGTTGGGAGCTTGGAACAGATATTTCAAAGGGAGGGGTTGCGTGGAATGTACAGAGGGCTTTCCCCAACAGTGCTGGCATTACTTCCAAACTGGGCGGTGAGTCGGATTATTTTACAATTCTAACTTTAGCATCAATCTAACTTCTGGTTATGTAGTCTCTTTATTGCTTTATCTGGATAGGGCAAAGTTATTTACCACACGGCTCATGCTAGAGAATCTGGTTGTTATGGATAGCTACAGGGATGGGGCAGGATGGAAAGATAAACTGTGGAACCTTATGACATTACTAGTTTTTGTCCCATCTCTTTGTTCTTAATTTAGACTTACTTTTTCTCTCAGCTTCCGTGCATTAACTTTTTGTTGTTACTTCCTTTAATAATTGGTTGATAATTTAAATCGTGTCATTATGCAATAACTCTCCCCAAAAAGTTTACATGATTTTGATTAGTTAATAATTTATCTATGTGCACTTAAGGCATTATTATATACCCAGTCTGTTGTCTTTACCTTCTTTTTACTGTCCGTATTTGGTATCAACAAGTGTGAAATCTGATTTGAGCATCCTTGGTCGTGGTGGATGATTCTAGTGAAATCAGAATGCTGATCTCCGCCATAACTTGTTATCCCGTGTCACTTATTTGGTTTAATCCATGACTTATCCTCCCTTTTTTTTTAAGTCCAACCTCCTGAATTTGTTGTCAACAATTCTGTTTTTGATTTGACTTCTTGTCTGCTGTTTCTCAGCTGAAGCCTTTCATCTAGTTCTAGTGGCAACCTCTATTTTCTGAACCTTACAAATAAGTGAATGGATATAGTGGATTCATATAGGCAAGCATACTAATTTGTGATTGAGGTGTAGTTGATTGATTTGTGATCAAACATTTCAATTGCCATTTTCACCTTTGCATTTGGTTCTGTAATTTCTCCTTTTCTCCTTCTCCCTTCTGGTACAGAATTTATACTTATACATGAATGACAGTTAACCTGTTTATCAAAAGCAAATCTACACAGATTCTGTTGTCGTCCGGTGTGACTTATGATGGATTATCCAATTCCCTTCCACTGGCTGTGTGCATGCTGCTGGTGTTGGTGGGTATGTTTGTTCATAGACCATTTGCTGTGTAATGTAGCACCAGATTATTGCATACTCTAGGTGGGATGAAACTAAACTATGCACGAGTAGTAATGCTGCTGTTCTGCATATCGTTCTGTTTCTCGTCTCTAAGAGGGTGGCAAGTGGCTTCAACAGTCCTGCACTCATTGCCTACCTATATGATGCCACTGCCTCCAATTCCTTCTAAGATCTTAGTCAATTTGGACAGCATCAAAAGGAATATCTTGCAGTATGTAACTAGGTAGAGAAATATTTTCAATAAAGCGAGGGACAGTAATGTTAAGCAAGAAGGAAGAAGGGTTAGGATCTAGAAACTTGAAAATTCACAAGAGTTGACTCTTCAAATTGTTGTGGAGAGACACCAAGGAGGAGAATGTACTAAAGGAGAAATATAGTACAAACAAATTTGGTGAACTAGATTCATGGTGCACCAAGACTGTCAATTGCTCTGGATAGTTCTTTTTCTTTAGATGAAATTGTTCTGGTAGGAGTTTGGAAACAGATAAGAAAAAATTGGCTTGAATTCTATTCTAATAAAATCTAAAGAGGGATGGTAGAAGAATCAACTGTTTTGACAGGATGAATGGTTGTGGTATTCATCGGCAGAGATAAATTAACAGACTTGTACAAATTGCCGTTGCACACAGAATTGCTGTAGCTCAATGCAGACCAGAGAGGGGGTGAGAAGTATGCCTTGGAGGGGTAAACAATAAAAAAACTATGCCTTAAGAGGGGACAACAATCAAAACGATATGCCTTAGAGGGGGCTGCCATGATGGGAGATTGAGAGGATAACCTTAATTTTGAAAACCTGGGAGATGTGCGAACACTTTTTGAGGCTTCAGATTCTTTGATATGGACTGCTAAAGCAATGGTTTGTTTAGTATCAAGTCATTATCATAAATTATGTATTGGAGATTGCCATATACTACAGAGGTCTTGGAAAATGATTGTGGGAGACTAAAGCTCTCTTGTCACTCCCCAAACTGGGGTGGGATGTGATTGGCACCCGACCTGAACTACCTGCCAACTGAGCCCTGATTCATCTATACCAATAACATTAAATGCATGATGACTGAAGTAATTGTAGCTGAATTCATATGTCTCCCTGTCTATTAGTCTACTCAGTATCCTAGTGCAAACAATCTAGAAACCCACTATACAGTCATGAACCTCTAAGAATACTGAATATCTAATAACAAACCCTTCAAGGGATTCCCCGAGATACTAAAATAATTGAATATAAATCATCAAGAAAGAATCTCTCACTGATGAGAAGCGGAAGAAGACTAGATTGAGAGCTGGATCTAACTGGTGCATCAAGCTCAGTGTTACCTGCGCCTGCATCTAAAAAGGAAGCAGATCAATACCGGCTAGGTATTACCGACATGGTACTCAGTAAGTCTCATTGACTACCCCTAGAAGGCGGAGAAAGACTTCATGAGGAAAACATGAAATGCTGAAAAGATAATAATTTGCAGATCATAGCTAAATACTTAATTGTTACTGTAACTGAAGAACTGTTAAACTAGCACTTTATCAAAAACAAGAACTGTTAAACTAGTAAGTTGATAGACTGATAAATTGATCTGAATATATATTAAGAGCTTATATTTGAATCCATCTTCGAAAACTGATTTAACTGATAAAAAAATATGTTTTTCTGAAAAAGTTTCAAGCAATGGCCCTGCATGGACGGAACTGCCATTACAAGGAGAAGTCCATATTTGAAGGACATTATACCTAAGTCTTACAATTAGGACCCCATATGGTTGTTCTGTTTATTGTATTAGAGGTTATGTTCTCTCTCTCTCTCTCTCTCTCTCTCTCTCTCTCTCTCTCTCTTTTTTGAAACTGGTAACATGTATTCCTCAGCATTAAGGGTGTGCCTGCCACCTCCAAAAAGTGTGATTACAGGGAGAAAATTAATTACAGATCTCCTAGGAAGTCCACTATCTGGACTTCATCCTATACATTGTTCTTTGCACCTAAAACATAGAGAGGTAATACAATTCCATTTGATATTCTGATGGATTTAGATCTGCCTTCACAAATCCTTTCGTTTCTCTCCTTCCATATGCTCCACCAGATGCAGGCTGGTACAATTTTCCACCACTTTTTAACACCCATTCTAATTCAACAGCTCAGTAAGTCTGCCGTATGTTCTGGTATTGTCCAAGCCCCCTTTAGCTAGGCAAATAAAGAGTGCCCGGATTTGAGATGTCACCTTACAATGAAGGAATAAGTGGCTGTTAGTTTCAGCTGCCTCCATACACAAAAAGCATCTGGATGCTATCTGGATTTTCCTCTTTTGGAGAGCTTCATTGGTGAGGCAAGCTTTCCTCACCACCTACCATGAAAAGCATTTCACCTTTGTTGGTGCCATGCTCTGCCATACAGCTTCCAGGGGCCTTTAGGCCTTCCTGTGATGACAGATAAGCCCCTATAGTCAATTTACTTACAAAAACACGGGCTGTACTAACATCTAGTGTAAATTAACTGCATTATACTTCTGGTGCAAGACTATCTAAAAGGAAATTGTTTCTGTAAAATTTACTGTGGATGCTACTTACACCAAAGCCCCAGAAATTAACTTAAGTTGCAAAAACAGTGGAGAGCCGAGAAGTAGGAGGGGATACAGATGTAGAAAAAAAGGATCAAACTGTTTTCACAGAAAAGCATCTTCTAAGAAACAATGGTTTTGTCGTTTCAGATTCGTTGGTTCTAATCATAATATTTGTCCGATTCATTTTTGTTCGTATGGGGAAATGGATTAGGTAAGCTAATTCCCTCTCCCAATGCGTCTGAATTTCCTGAGTTCTATTTAGTTCCAATCAAAAGATCTTTCTGAAAATTTTCCTGTAATCCTTGCATATCAGCATATCAGTTAGTCAATTCCAAGTGTTGGCCGCTCATGGTGACAAAGGGAGGCTTATAGTTACTGTTTCTCTTCCACTAATTAAAATTGAAGTTGCTTGCTTCAAGTCTAGTCACATTATTGTGTTTATGCACTTAGTTCTACAGATTTGATCATGATGTCCTTGATTTGTTAGAGAAGTAATATAAAGAATGATTTCACACATATTTTCCGTTTCTGCAGGTGTATTTTACTATATATGAACAACTGAAAAGCTTTCTTGGATCTGATGGTCAGTAGATGACCTTCTTTCCTCAAAATGTTATTCCATTGACTGATTAACTTTTCAAATTAATTTTTGATAAACTACATTGCACTTGGTGGTAAATATTTTCCATTTGGTTGTTGTAGTTGGAAGTCATCAACTTTCGGTAGGTGCAAACATGTTAGCTGCTTCTGGTGCTGGAGCTGCAACCACAATTGCAACCAATCCTCTGTGGGTTGTGAAGACACGTCTTCAGGTTTGTTTTATGAATCCAAAATTTGATATTAATCCTGATTTTGTCATTTGTGTGGCTTGGGGAAAGAGCTAAAAGATGTTGGTAATAATCCTTTTAAACTAAAGCTGAGTCTGACATTAGAGCGACTTTGCTAAAGTGTTTGGTATTGACTTTCTGGTATGGAGCGGAACAATATTTTTTCAAAAAACTACAAATAATAGAGCAGCTGGAAGGCCTTCTCAATTCTTCTAATAGCTATTGAATTGGTCAGAAAAGAGGGAAGATTTCTGGAGAAGGACATGTACCAATGTGACTTCCCCTTATCCTACAAGAGGAAAATGGGAAGTTGAAGAGTTCTCTCACAAGAAAATGTGAGGGTGTTCTGTATCTCCTTGATTTTAGTAACTAATTGAAAGAGAGGGAGTGTGATTTAGCTTTTATGGCACACTTGCTTAACCAAGTGATCTGATAAAGTGATTAGGTGGCCAAGCCTGCAGAAACGGCCTCAAGTTGGTACTGCTATGTAACATACCCTAAGGGTTGTACACCTAATAATGCCATTGTACCTTTGCGTCTTGGAGGTGGCTTTTGCATGCTTGTTGCTGGCTAACAGCAGAATAGATGGATGCAATACAATGTTGTTCTATCTCAGTTGGGATTCAAATTGCTTTAGGTCCATTCCAGTTATGTAATCTTACTTTCGGGCATTCCTTATAATTTGATCTCCTGGTCTGTGCTTTCTTCTCCTTGCTTCTGAAATCTTGTGTGATCTTTTTTGTTTCTTTCTCATTTTTTACTATTAAAATTTCCCAAGTTCGAATGTTGTGCATGTATGTGTACTTGATTTGTGTAAGATTTGTTAATTTAGTCTTCAATGCTAAGTCAGCCAAGTGTCTGTTCAGTTGTGGTTTAGTAGGCGTTTGGACAATACTTTGAGTTGAAATTGAAATTGGTAAAAAAATGTGAGATTTGAACTTCTCAGTTGCAAAAGAATTTTGTGGAAGTTAGAGATCTGTGAGTGAAATATTTCACTTGAAATCACGTTGAAACCAAATCTCTATTTCAATATCTTACTTGAAGTTCAAATACTGAAAATAGTACTTCATGCCATATGGGTTAGTCTTTTTAGTCCTAAGCAGGTTATATGCCTTAATGTTAAGACCAAACACGGTTTTGTGTGTGCGGGGATGATGGGGGGGTGGGGGTGCACAATTGAGGGTGTTCACACAAGGACAGGTTAGGCATTTGGGGGAGGGCTATTACAACCCAAGCTAACTTCTCACCTGATTGGCTCATCCTCATTTTCATGCTTAAGTTTGGAGGGATTATATCGACAAGAAGTACAACATTCCATGACATTCAATGTTTCTATTATCTTGGGGGGAATATGCAGCTAATGTAGTGGTGAGAATTGTTAGACTATGTAATTGATTAATCAATGTATATGTACTTCTGGTGTAAAAGATCTATGGTAAAAAGGATCTTTTAGCTGGACCAGTATTGTCAATTAGTTATGCCATCTAATAATGGTTGAAGATGTGTTTACCAAAGATATGTTTCTAAATGCACTCCACCAAACAAAGCATTAATCATATTCTCACACTTGCTCATTTGCTTAACCTTCTGTAGACTCAAGGATTGAGAATAGGGTTCGAGCCTTACAGGGGTACATTATCTGCTTTAAGGAGAATAGCGTATGAAGAGGGAATTCGTGGGCTGTACAGGTCAGTGTTTGCTGTCTTGAAATTTGCCGCTTTAATGTTTCAAATTATACTGGTCACTGTTTTTGCTGACTTGCATTGCTTTGTGGTGGACAGCGGTCTGGTGCCTGCTTTGGCTGGTGTTAGTCATGTAGCCATCCAATTTCCGACTTATGAGAAAATTAAGATTTGCTTGGCCAAGCGAGGTAATTACTCACTTCTGGTCATATCGTCTCCTTTCACTTCTAGTTAGTTCTGTATCTTTAAATTTGTTTCCCACCTCTTGGAAAGGGTGACATCGTGTCTGAATGTGCTGTCTTTTTGTGATGATGTCAGCTAACACTTCAACGGATAAACTTGGGGCCCCTGATGTTGCCATTGCGTCATCCGTTTCCAAAATATTTGCTTCTACATTGACATATCCACACGAGGTATGTTGTTATGTTGGTTGCATTGTTAATTTACTTTAAATGGTTAACTGAAACAGAAAGCGGTATATCATATGATGTCTTGGTCCACAGACCACCAATTTTACAGAATATTGCCAGTCCACTTCTTCCTACCTCTTTTTGTTGGGATGTTTAGCTCTGGGTTAATGGGTTAAACTGTGTTATGTGGATACATGAAAATTTGTTATTCTAGCAACATATACCTTATTTTCTATTTTCCTTCCCTGCTTTCATTATATTCCTAACTGTCTAACTCTATCAAATTCTTTCTGCTGGGAAAGCCACCTGTGTTCTCATATCTCGGGCTTTCTTATTTTTTTTGGTCAATTTACGGTTGAAACACTTCACCATAGATTTTGCATGCGTTGGGAAAAGCTTAGGAAATGGTGTATGACAGAAACGTACGTTCAGAAAATAATTCTTTGGAATTTTCGTTGTAGGTTGTACGTTCAAGGCTTCAAGAACAGGGGCGCCATTCTGAAAAACGGTACTCTGGTGTAGTTGACTGCATTAAGAAAGTCTTTCATCAAGAAGGCATCACAGGCTTTTACCGAGGCTGTGCAACCAACCTAATTCGGACTACCCCTGCAGCTGTTATCACATTTACCAGTTTTGAGATGATTCACCGCTTCCTTGTAACCTTGTTCCCACCTGATCCTCATCCTCACACATTGTAGGATGAATGACTCGGGGATTATTCACCACCATAGTAGGAGGCAGTTTAGTCCATCTTGAGCGGAGACAGCTGATTCGTCTGCAGCAATCTCCTCATCGGTTATGTATCTTATTTCTTGTTAGCCGTCATAGCAACATAGAAAGAGCCATTTTGGCCATTATGAAGCAAATTTGCTATACCATTTATTGATGATGATGATGAAATATAGGACTAGAAATTATACTGAGCTTTGAGAAATTGAATCGTAGTGCAACTTTTGAGGCATTCACACTTTGGGCTTTAATATCGTACTAGTAAGTAAGTATTCCTTCATCCTGGCAACTCAAGACAACGAGAAAGGATAACAGAATAAGAAAAATTAAACTCAAAAAAGACTGTAAACTTTAATAAAATCAGTTTTTACGGCCATTCAAGAAAAGTTTAAATTATATATATCGTCAGTTTCATATTATCATCAAGTGCTGGCCCTGAGAACTTGTCTCTGGACTTTCTAAAAGCAAAGAGGAATCTACTTTTTTTCGAAAAAGGAAAAAAATTATATCTGAAGGAACAAATATCTCTGATATTTAAATAACTATTAGCATTAAAGAACCCACCTTAGATGATTGGCTGCCAGGTGCAAAGTCACGTTATTCTTGGAAATATCTTACAACTTTCTATCGAAATGTCAATTTATTTACATTTAAAAAGGAAAAAAAAAATGAAAGCAAATTTGCAATGTCACAGCAGAATGGGTCAAACCATCTGATGTCCAATGTAAAATCAGACATCAAATTCTTTGATGCAATGAAAAAAGACCTACTTCAAGTGAATAAAATATTTCACGTTCATGCAGAGTTCGAAAAAAAACCACACTTTAAGAGATGTGATATAGACAATCAATCCTAATACAAACATTAATGAGTACTTTCATGACTCAAAATCTATAAATTACATAGAGATAACTTTATTGTTGCTTCACGAGTCTATTTTCTTTGATGCAATGAAATGTTAAAAAAATATATACTAGAAACTACTTATGCTAATCTAAAATAGAAGTAGGGTTAATCTTGCTTTCTTCTAAAGTTGGGTATCCTAGAATAGAGATTTCCTGTTTTTTCAACTTCACCAAATTGTGGTTGAGATGGTTCATCTTTTGCTTTAAGTCTTATTATCCATTTTTTTAAAAATTTACTCATTTTTGCCTCTAACTAAACACCCTTTGTTAGTCAAACAACTTTTTCATTTCTTCCAAGAAAAATAATCACTTGATGGATCCAATATTATTATGAGTAAAAACATACCTTTTATGCTATTTCTAATTACATTACTTTCTCACATTTTCTTCAACTTTCTCCTCCTTTTTCTCAAAAACAACAACAATAGCAGCCGCCAGGTGTAATCTCCCCAAATGGAGTCTGGAGAGGGTATAATATACGCAGATCTTACCACTACCTTAGAGGTAGAGAGGCTGTTTTCGGTAGACCCTTGGCACCCAACAACATAATAGCACCATAGAAGACAACATATAATATCAAAACAATAACTAGTACCCCACACCAAAAACACACAACAACAATACACTAAACGATAACCTTTCTAAAAAAACAAAAAAAAAAACAATAATGTTATAATTGATTTATTGATATATAGTTGCTATATATTGTTAGTATATTCGTTTCCATAATAAAGAATTGTGATTAAGTGATATTCTTCACCTGCTGACTTAAAATCATGGATCAAATTTGTGCATAAACTTATAAGGTTATTTGCCGGTCCGAATTACCTAATTAAAAATAGTTGATAAGTATTAAGATCTAAAAATTATTTTTAGATGCTAAAATTAATATTTATAGATAAACAATTACATGTTTAAATAGAATTACTAAAACCAATAATAAGTCAGTGTGTTTCGCAAAAAAATATTACTAATAAACACTTAATTAAAATGATCGAAATATTCTTAGAGCTATTTACAAGTTTACATTAAAAAAATGATGGAAATAAAATTAAAAAATAATTAAAAATTATATTTACAAAAAAGTATTTCAAAAATTACAAAAAGATATTAGGGATAAAAATTTAAATGGTATGGTCAAACAAAAAAGGCTTATAAATTATAAAATCACACACCAGAAATAACCGACTTATAACTTTTGATTAATTTTATCTTATAAACACTTTTGATTTTTATCAAACACATAAATAAATGAAAAATATTTATAAACTAATTTAATCTAACTTATAAACTTTGCAAAATATCATATGAATGATATCATGAAGGTTTTAGATTCTTTCAACAATATCAACAAGTAGTAAACTTTTGGCCATGATAAGTCATTGTAATACTACTATGATTTAAGAAAAAAGAATTGCTTTCCACACCATTCATCACAAGTCTGGTCAGTGGGCAAATATAAGGGGGGAAAAAAGGTGGCAAAAAATTATTAGGAGTGCTATGGCTTTCATGATGTTATTGGAATAATGGACCACTTTTCCCTTGTGATTTAAAAAAAAAAAATAGAAATCCTGTGAGAGAAATACTATAGTTAGTTTTTTTAAGAAAATAATTAGACAATAATAATTTTTTAAAAATATAGAACTTCGATTCGTGATACTCTAATTTAAATTGTGATCTCTTAATTATTATATATAGGGATAGCTATTTTGTTTATAAGTTATAACTACGGATGCACACAAAAAAAATGCATTGTATTTTGTTGAAGAGTCTCATATGGACCCTTTGAGGAATGAGTTATCTTTTTAATATGGCTTGAAAAATTCTTACCTCTTGAGTTAATTTTTGAGATTAAATTAAGTGCGAGATTCATTTTTTTTTTATATGGTATCAGAGAAAGACTCATTCCAATTTTCATTTCGATGTTGCGTTTTAAGAAATAAGCGATCTTTTTAATATGACTTGAATAGTTCTCAATTCTTAAACTAGATTTTGAGATTGAGTTAGGCCCGAGATTCGTTTCTTTATATGACATCAGAGCAAGACTCATCCCAGTTCTCATTTTTGATGTTGGATCCCAAAATTAAATTGCTATGCATCAGATGTCCAGTACTGGGCGTGAGGTGGGAAGTTGAAGAGTATCGATCCTCTAAGGGATGAGTGATCTCTTTAATATGACTTAAAAATCCTCACCTCTTGAGCTAACTTTTGAAATTGCGTTAGATTCGAAATTCATTTATTTATATAGTATCAGAGTAAGCTTTATCCCAGTTTTAATTTTCAATGTTGGACTTCTATATTAAATTGTCCACGCACTAGATGTTCAATCCTGGGTATGTGGTGGGGTGTTGAAGAGTCCCACGCCGGTCCTGTAAGGGGATAAGTGATCTCTTTAATATAATTTGGGCAATACTCACCTTTCAAACTAGCTTTTAGAGTTAAAGTTACACCCGAAATTTATCCCTTTACAAATTTACATTACTAATGAGTCTTTAAACATAAATTGGTTTAGTTAATTAGACTTTCACTGCTAATCACATTCACTTTTTCTCCTCTCAACTTTTAACCTGGCATTCCCATAAGTTGGGCCAACTCCAAAGCAAAGCATTGCCATGACCATGATGGGAAAGCTCTATATTACTAACACTTCTTTTTGCCTCTCACACCTCCCTTTTTTAAGGTATAGGAATAAGATTTTTCTTTATTTTTTTTCCTTCCAGTTAATTGCAACAACTTGTGACACAATTTTGATGACAAGCTTGATGGCTTGTTCTACAAATTTTCTTAAACAAAAATATTAGATGATTTCTTTTTGGTATGGACAAAGTTATTATATATTTATACTAGCGAGAGTCTAAGAGATATGAACAAAATTATTATATATCTATACTAGTGAAAGTCTAAGAGATAATAAATATCTCGTAAATTAATTAAAGTGCACACAAATTGACCCAAATAAAAAGAGAAAAAAAGATAATGGGAGTGGTTAGAGGGGGAAATAATAATAATATGGTTAGAGATAAGAGAGCATAATCCACCAACAGATCTGACAGAAGCATATAATTAGCAATGAACTATATAAGTCAAATTATGATTTATAATGAGTTGATTAACTTTTTAGGGCACCGATGCAACACCCTGTTCGGGGGTGGGGTGGGGTGGGGTTCCAATTTTTTAGAACTAATAAATATAACAAGATTTTGTTTGAATTTTCAAGTTACAATATGAGATCTATTATGGATTTTTACTTATTATTGGGGGTAAATTAACCTAATAATATACGGTCAAAATCTCTATAACAATGTTATCTGTATGCATATTCATTAAATACTGTAAATAACATATAATATAACATAATAATAATATAAAAAATCGATCCAAAAAAAAAATTGAACTATATAATAACATATTATTAGAGATCAAAATAGATATTATAAATAGATTTGACTGTACTTATATATATATATAGCGAACTTATAGCCTGTTTGATCAAACTTCTCAAATCAGCTTATTTTGGAAAGTGTTTTTTTCAAAAGTGCTTATAAAAAAAGTAATTTTGGTGAGAAACAATTTGTGTTTAACCAATAAATTTTAAAAACACTTTTGAATAATAATTAGTTGGCCAAGCTTTTGAAAAGAAAAATATTTTTTAAATAAGTGCTTTTGGGGAGAAACTACTTTTTAAGATTCTGAAAAACAGTTTCTACTATTCCATAAAAACACTTATTTTCTCTCAAAAATTTGACCAAACACCTTATTTTTTTAAAATAAGTGCTTTAAAAAAATAAACAATTTTAACTTTCCATAAACTTGGCCAAATATGCTATTAAACTCCTAAAATAATATAGTTGGAGATTTTTAATTATTATCAAATTAATTCCCGTGATGCCCGTCTATAAATGATTGCTTAAACTGTGAAAAAAAATTATAAATGCCATCAAAAGGCACTGTTGCTCAGCCCGTGAGGCTCTTGAAAACTAGATGTATCAGGATAAATAATTAATTGAATAATAAAACAAGGAGTTGGTAAAATGCATTTTAATGTATTTATTTATAATAAATATTTAGTTATAAATCTTGTGACAAATATAATGTATAGTTAAGTATCTCTCACTTTTAATTAGATATTTTAGATTCGACTTTTGAAAATAATTTATTTTTAATAGAAAATACTTTATTCTTAAAATAAAATATTTTAATATCAATTTAAATTAGACGGTCTTCAAAACGAATATTGAATGTCGAATGAGAAATTAAAAATAAAATAAAATAAATATATATATAGTATACTTTTAATTTTAAGTTTCTCAATTTATCTTAATTGACATATTCTTATAGCTATATAAATGTTATTATTTAATTATAAATTTTGTTATGAAATAATAAAGAAAGAACAAGAATATTATAGAGAAAGAGGGAAGGGGAGAAGTTCTTATTTCTCTTGATGGGATTAAATACAATGAAGGAGAACCCCTCTATTTATATGGATAATTTCTCCTAACTTTTCTCCAAAAAATAGACTTTCACAATGATATAAACACATATATCTAGTACAATACAAATACCTTTATAGACATTCACTACAACACAAATATGTTTATAACACTCCCCCTTGAATGTCTATTTGATAGATAATGTGCCTCGTTAAAACCTTACTAGAAAAACCCAGTGGGAAAAAAATCTAGTGAAGGAAAAAGAGTACACATATCTAATAATACGCATTTTGGCTGCCTCGTTAAAAACCTTACAAGGAAAACCCAGTGGGACAAAACCTCGCAAGGGAAAAAGAGTACAGCGGGTATTAACTCCCCCTAATGAGAACATCCTTGAATCTTTGCATCCCGATCTTGTGCACCATCTTCTTGAAAGTTGCAGTTGGTAGAGATTTGGTGAATAAATCAGCCACATTATCACTTGAACGAATCTGTTGCACATTGATATCACCATTCTTTTGGAGCTCATGTGTGTAGAAAAACTTTGGCGAGATGTGCTTCGTTCTATCTCCTTTTATGAATCCTCCCTTTAGTTGTGCTATGCATGCAGCATTATCTTCATACAAAATTGTGGGTACTTTGTCACAGTTCAAACCACATTTTTCTCTAATGAGATGTATCATGGACCTCAACCACACACATTCTCGGCTTGCTTCATGAATATCTATTATATCAGCATGATTTGATGAAGCAGCTACCAGAGACTGCTTTATAGATCTCCAAGATATGGCAGTACCTCCACATATGAACACGTAGCCAGTTTGAGATAGAGCTTTGTGTAGGTCAGATAGATACCCTGCATTAGCATAATCAACAAGATCCAGACTTGCTAACAAATTAACCGAATGTTATGCCTTATAGTATTAGCAAGATATATTAGTGCAACAATCACAGTAAGATATGGTACTTCAGGACCAAGGATTTCCTCATATAAGAATTATGAACAAGTTTAAAGAAACTTGTAAATGCTTCAGGCATTTTGAATCCTTCATGATTTTCATATAAATTTTATCAAGTGATAGCATTCATTAGTATTTAAATGCGTGACATCTTCTAGTGTCTGGACTACAGGTCCAATAAGCTTTATGCTTACCAATACGCATCATTTCACTTGATAATTATTCCTACATAAGCATGCTTTAATAGATGTAGTATTCAGATCCTCACAATCTTTTACAATATTGCGTACTATATTGTATCAAAAATATCGTAGACGATCAGTTCCAATGCGACATAACTTATTGAGATCTCTTCATTTTTCATCATTTTCAGGTACCTGAACCTTTGCCAAGGTTTTATGAAGTGTTATGTCGTGGTGCTTTCTCAAAGCACTTGCCTCATCATTATGACCATCTTAATCACTTGCTCCTCTACTTCTTCAAGAAGTTCTATATTTGGAACCGTTTGGTCTATCACGCTTCAGGCGTCTCATAGACTCTATCCTTCAAGGACTTTCCATTGGAGCATTTGCAACTGAATTATAAAACAGAGTCAGCAAATACATCTGACAATTGATGTGCAATATTTTGCAAGTGAATTATCTCTTGAACTTTAAGTTCACTTTTTCTTTTTTCCGAGGATCTAGATAATTCATCCCACACTCAATTTTCAGTTGCTAATCACTTCTCCCCCTAATGTTAGAAAAACTAACATTTACTCCCCAGGTTCATTTGGGTACCCATCTTTGTGCGTTATGGTGGGGCAATTGAATCATATATCGCACATTCAAATTTTAGATGGAATTATTTGGTCCCTGACCCTGAACCAATTATGATAGGGGAACCTTGTTGGCTTGATGCATTCAAGTGTTGCTATATGTTAAATAAACATATCTCATACCAAATTTTATTTGGGAGTTTTATTCTCATAACCAATGATTTAGCTTTAATTGGAGGCTTACAATTTTCGCTAAACCAACATAGATATGAATCAGCATTATCAACATGATTTTATAATTTGGAACTGTGCTCTTAATTTAATAATTCGAGCAACAACCTTACAAAAATCAATTGTAAGTTAGATATCAAAACACATGTGACCATACCATGGATGCATCTATTAGCAAACGGTTCACATGGTAGGTGAATGGGCCCATATTCACCATTTTATAAGTTCCCAAATTTCAGGAAATATAATTCCAATCTTAGCTGATCAAGATCATTCTATCACGAGAACAAGCAACACAAGAGAATTCTTGAAGAATCTTTTATTTCTTCAACATATAGCCACGTGAATTCTCAATTATTTTTGCATCACATTTGAACCGGGATGGCCAACCGGTTATGCCAACTTATTTCAGTAAACTTCTAGTTTACTTTCGTATGTGATTTCATCATCATACCCATATTTATGTACTACAAATTAAAAAAAAAACGGCGGGTAATCTTTTACATAAATATTTATAACCCGCTTCAATTGTAGTAGCATGAAGATATTAGATCTTCCCATAATTTATAGTCTCATTTTTTTTTCAATGTTATTGAAACTTATAAGTTTCCTTTTGAGACTTAATACAACAATTTCATTCCTTCAGGTAGTAATATATTAGCTCTTCCGGAGCTCTCAATTAATTTTGTATACTAGCACATATCAATCATATCAAAATAGTTTCTCCACATAGTTTCAACTTTGAAACAATTTTGAATGTTGATGAGCTATACTCATGAACAGACTTGTAGTCTTGATGGATCCAATCATATAGTGCCTTTGGGTGGATGACCATCTTCAGGTGGTCATATCTTTCTTTTAGGCTATTCCACAAAACAAGTGTATCCTTGATCGTGAGATATTCAATTTTAAGAATTTCGTCAAGATAATGACGCAAAAATATCATAGTCTTAGCACGATCTTGTTTTGATGCTTTGTTTTCACTTTTAATGGTATCTCCAAGATCCATTGCATCCATATGGATTTTTGATGCTTTGATTTCCCTTCAGGGACTAGATCTGTATTAGATCTATATTTGTAACATTTATCAAAGTTCTCAATTTCTCATTCTTTAGGAATGGAACATGATCATCAAAATATGCCTTAACCACATAAGGTATGATAGCTTAAAACCTCTTTTAAGATATTGCTACTTCGGGAGCAAATCGAGGTATGCATATAACATAGATGATTTCTCTTACATATTTTCACAATATTGTTCTTCTAGAACAAGTATGTTTTTCACCATATTGTTCTTCTGGAACAAATATATTTTTCACAATATTGTTCTTCTGGAACAAATATATTTTTCACAATATTGTTCTTCTGGAACAAATATATTTTTCACAATATTGTTCTTCTGGAACAATTATGAGGCATGAATTGCCAAGTGAATCAATAAGTCGTTCCTCAAGTTCATATACAAAATCGATATTGTTATTAGTAAATACATAAATATCAAGAAATACTAACCTTCATCTTTCTAAGAAAACTTTGATTTTTCTTACCTCAAATCTTTCAAAGTGAGTGCTCAAGGCAAAGATTCGTGCTGATAACGTGTTATGAAATAATAAAGAAAGAACAAGAATATTATAGAGAAAGAGGGAAGGGGAGAAGTTCTTATTTCTCTTGATGGGATTAAATACAATGAAGGAGAACCCCTCTATTTATAGGGATACTTTCTCCTAACTTTTCTCCAAAAGATAGACTTTCACAATGATATAAACACATATATCTAGTACAATACAAATACCTTTATAGACATTCACTACAACACAAATATGTTTATAACAAATTTCATATTTTTTTTTTTTTTGAAACTTTGTGTTCAACCAAATATGCTTTAGCCCAGCAAAATTGAGGGGACGTCACTATTATCAACTTAGAAAGGCATAATTATATAGAATAGAACAAAACATTGATATCTTATCTGTCATATTCTACATAACTTATTCAAAATTACAAATGTATTAATTAATTATTAATTTAACTTATTTTATTTTATTATAAAGATTATTCTAATCTAATGTATCATACAGTTTTTTATTTTATCACAGGGACAATATATCTAGTCGTAAGGTATTGTTTTGTCACGGTGTTAGATCTTAAACTTTTATAAATTCCAAGAGTCAAAATCTGTAGGTAGTTTAATTAATGTTTTATGTATCTCGTGGATTTCTTAAAATCTGCAACTACATGGATAATTACTGTTGAGATCACTATTTAAATTATATTTATAATGCATAAAATTTTGCAAATATATTTATTTTAAAATAATTTTAAATAATATGATATTTAAAGTTGATGTACATGTGATTAAAGTTTAATTATATTTAAATTTTCACTAGAATCTCTCATTTTTTCCTTAAATTTAAGTTGTTTTTCCCCAAAAGTCATGCACATAGGCTTGGATTTTATTTTTATCTGAACTTCAATTGCACATAACTTTAAATATAGTGAGAATATGTGATTACCTTCTTGAAATGAATTCTTCTATTCTAAGGAGACACATAAATTTTGTGAGAATTTTATTACACCTGGACAGTTTTTAAATTAATATTATTATATTTTTTTAATAAAAACTTTAAAGTTATTTTAATGTGAAAGACCTGAATTGTTATTAAATACATATTAAATAGGAATGCGTCTTTTACCTTCCGCAACTGTGGTTTTTACCCAAGGTAATTTTCTGAATTATGATTAAATCCAAAATTTAAGGGGAGAGGGGGGTAATGTAGGTCAAGTGTAGTTTTCGAGAGCCTAATTTAACGCTCTTAAAAACGCGTGGGCACCACATCACAAGTTCCATGTGTACCTAGCTCCTAACCTATTAGCTTCGGTTCCGAGCCACTTATTTGAATTTTCGAACGTTAGCTTAAAACTGGTATGCCCCTTTATTGGCTTTATTATTTATTTATTTATAGATGAAAATTGAGCAATGCACCTGTGCCCTTGTCCAACACAATTTTTTAATTAATAAATTTCCCACTGACCAATAGAACAAGAACAGACATATCCAACTGGTTACTCAAATTTATGAACTTAGCAGAGAGAGCTGCAAGGATGATAAGCAGAGGTTTAAAAAAGAGAAAATTGTGAATTTAGCTTTTTCAAAAAAGAAAAAAAGTTACTAGTATATTATCGAAAAAATAATCATAAATAATTATCTCGAAAATAAAATTTATTATCTGTTATTTCTTCCATCTCAAAATACTAGTTGTGATTTTTATTTATATGCTTTTTAAGAAAATATGAATTAAGAGTGTTTGATTATTTTATCTTTATTTATGTCTTAAAAAAAATATATTTTTTTATAATTTGCAAGAACAATTATTATTAAAGATAAAATAAAAAAATAATTAATTTTTTCTTAAACTTTTAAAATAATACATATATTTATAGCAAGGACGAAAAATACTTTGTAGAGCCGAGAGTATAAAAATCAGTATATATAAGTTATTTCAAAATTATTAGTTTCCTCGGAGTGTTAATGATGCTTTGTTTCTAAGGATTTTTTTTTTTAAAAAAAAAAAGAAGGAAAGTTCCATAAAATTTTAGGGAAGAGTTTGTTGAATTAAAGGTTTGGTTAATTTTGTTATTGTGAATACTGGGATTAATTAATTAAATTGGTAACTGATCTAACAACAAATTTGATGGTTACCTTCTGCCTAACTGAGTCGTGGCCCATTAATTAGTAAGTGGTGGCAACATTTTTGAAACATAGAATTTGGAATTATTTTAGCTTTCATTTGATTTGGTCAAAATGATGAACTATATAATAATAAGTTAATTAATAACAATATTACATATGGACTCAGAACTAAATCATCCGATAACTCACATTATTCGAACCAATTAATCGAAAATGGTTAATTGGAGAATCATGACAGATTTTCAATTTATTGAAAACGTGATTTTAGATAGGAGAGCATGAGCTCGAGGTTAGGATAAATGGTTAGTAGATAGCCGAATGATTTTTCTCTCTTCAATAGTATAGCTTGGTATTAGGCGAAAGCACCTGTCTGTTCCCTTACTAATTATCATTCTCTTGGTTCTTCAGTTTTATTATTATTGTTGTTATTTTTACTTTGATTATCTAATCTTTATTATTTTCGCTGTTTGTATTTTTCTTTTTTCAATAATTTCATCATAGTTTATATACTCTTGCATTATTTTTTGAACTTGTTCCGAAAAATAATTTTTCCTGAACCGATGATCTATAAAAAATAATCTTTGTTAGGATCAAGCCTTTATCATCGTGCTAAGGACACAACTTTATTTCTTAACTAAGCCCACCAAACAAGCATCATGTTTGATCATGATTCTAACTCTGGCCACCATAGCTCCCTCGTGGGTTCTGCCATAGGTAGGATGTTGGAATTACTCAACAATGGATCAAATGCTAATTACCATCGTGGCAAAAACTATAGGTGATAGCAATGATGCAACTTTATTTCTAACTAAGTCCACCAAGTAAGCGTCATGTTCAATCACGACTTTGACTCTAACCACCTTAGTCCCTCATATACCTTGCCATAGACATGAGGTTAATATTACCCAACGACCTTTGTACTCCGCAAAGATAAAAGTAAAATCTGCGTATATCCCCATCCTATTCAAACTCACTTATAGAATCACACTGAATATGTTGTGATTGATTAATTAAATAATCATGTGTAAAACAATCGAAATTAAGTCTTTTACTGTCGTTTTAATGTCACACTTTAAATAACTATGTCTTTTTGGACAAGTAAGATGATTTTTTTCTTGCACTATATGAACTCACAGTGTCAAGAAGCTATAACTTATAGAAAAAGGGATAAAATGAAAGAGATATTGAAGAAGAACACTAATAGTGACACTAAGAGGAAGTGCCTTAAAAGAAAAGGGAAAGTCCTAAAGGACAAAGCAAAAGCATGACAGAAATTAAATTGGACTAACTATAAGGCAAGGTGGAGCAACAATTGTGTCTATGAATTTTACAAAATTCAGTAATTTTAGTCTAAATTATGTGTTTTTGTTATAAAACTTATTTAATATATATAAATAATTTATTCAGAATTTATAAGTTTTTTTTTATAAAATTAAAAATTCATCATCCTAGTTCTGTCTATAACCATCTTGAAGGTGTTTATTAATAAAATCTAGTACAGTTAAATTTGTTCTGAGGTCACAGACACGCAATATTAATTAATTCACAAATTTGATATTGATAGAAATGATTAGAGATAATTAAAACAAATAATAAGAAATAACGTATAAAGCAAGTAAATATAGTGAGAGATAAACATTCTCTAAAGCCGCTCAGGATTGATTGAGATGACTCTTCGAAACCTCAATAAAAATTAACCAGACGCGTGATCAGATGCGAATAGGAAGCAACAAGAGAAGCCAAAGTAATAGATGACTAGAAAGTAGAGACAGTGTATTTCACTATTTATTCATGTCCTTTACAAGAAAAAATCATACTCCTTCCTTCTCAATTTATGTGATGTAGTTTGACTAGGTATAGAGTTCAAGAAATACAGAAAGACTTTACAATGCTCCAAAACCATCCTTAAACTAAATGAATTTTTAAATAAAAAAGCACATCTTTGTCGATTTTTACCCAATAAGTGGAACCCAACTTGGATAAAATGTTGATAGTGTCATTAATTAAATATTTGTCAAATAAGAAAACATACTTTTTTTTTTGGGACTGACTAAAAAAAAATTATTACATAATTTGGTCAAAGGAAGTAGCTATTTATAGTTTCCTACATTTGTACTACGACCAACTAAAAGACTCCAGGAGACCTATTCGTACATTAGAGATAATATAACCCTAGTACTAGGCTATTGCCAAATCACAACTATTATACTCTGTCTTTACAAACAAATTCGTTATACGATTTGGCCACGTGTCGTTATCATTTTCACTATGTCTTCTTGCGTAAATTGTTGAGGTCAGACTGTGGTCTCTCTATAACTATCTTTGATTTTCTTCCTCCGATTCTCGTTGAGTGTTTCCGGATCCGGTTACCGAGTCATCATTTGTTTCTTCCTCAATCAATTCATTGCATTATTATTTTTGGAGGTTTAATAGTAACTGAACACTTCTTGCCACATATTCATATTTTACTCTTACCTTTCTATCAGTTTTAGGAAAAAATTTATATGCTAATTATGGAGTACGTGAACCCGTGATCTCTTTATAAAATGAGATATTTTATGTATATAATATTTTAAATTGGTATAGTATTATATGTCATCATTCATGCTATAAGAAGGCTAAAAGGTGCACTTGATTGAATGTTAAATTATTTACCTAGAGTATTTAAGATTAATTTTTAGTTAATACCATTTTTTTTATCCTTTTTAATAATGCATTTATATTTTAAAAATTTTAAATTCGCCTAGGGTAGTTATACCACCACTATCATGTTAGAGTGGTATGTGAACCATGTCAAGTTCAATAATATTTAATTAAGGCAAGAGGTGTCTCTCTTTACCCACGTCTTATTTAATTTGATTCAAATAAAAAAGCAACGGATAGAGAAAGACAAATTATATTGTGATTTTCAATTTTGAGGTGACTAATAAGTAGTTTAACAAATTTTTGCTTCCTTAATAATTTCATATTAGCTAGCTAGTAGATCTGAGCTTTCCTTTATGGTAACAATAGTCAAGATATTATAATATTTCTCACATAAAATAAATACAAGATACTATAGTATTGGTATACAAATAGGCGAGAAGAAATCTTATGTATCAAATATTGAAATCTTCCTTCTTGTATGCATTTAAAAACCTACTATAGCCATATGGGAACCAATAGAATATCAAAATTTCATTTGCTTTAAACACATTTTTCTCTAAGCTTCTTGTGTCCGCGGAAAAATGGCTCATCATTATAACTTGTCCTCTCTTACTGCTCGCATTTATCTACTTTATGCATGATCACATGATAACTATTATAGTGCACATCACCTTCTGGAGACGCCTCTGCCTAAAATTTCTAAATTTGAATTTTTGAAAGTTTCAACCTGGCTAAAGCTTGAAAGCCCAAGTGTGTCAGAGCCCGATATTTTCATGCTTTTTCAAAGTCTAAAATTCCAAGTGTGCCAAATCCCAAACTATCTACTGTTTCAAAGATTTAGATTTTCGTTTTTCCAAAGTCTGGAATTTCAAGAATGTCAAAGTTCAAGATACTCACTTTTTCGAAGCCTGAGATTTCTGCTTTTCCGAAGCCTGAAATTCTAAGTGTGCCAAAGACCAAGTTACCTGCTTTTTCAAAGCCCAAGATCCTTCCTTTTTTTGAAGCCCGAAATTATCACTTTTTCAAAGCCTGAAATTTCAAGCTTGCCAAAGCCCGATCTACCTGCTTTTTTGAAGCCCGAGATTTCCGCTTTCCCAAAGCCTGTTCAAATGTGTGAAAGCCTGAGCTACCTACTTTCCCAAAGCCTAAGATCTCTGTTTTTCTTAAGCCTGAAATTTCAAAGTATGCAAAAGCTCGAGTTACCTGTTTTTTCAAAGGCCGAACTACCTGCTTTCCTAAAGCCTGAGATCCCTGCTTTTCCAAAATCTGAAATTTCAAGTACGTCAAATCTTGAGCTACTAGCTGTGCCAAAACCCAACACCCCTAGCCCCTGCTAACAGTTTATACGTGGTCTCGAATCTTGACTAGAGTGATCTCTACAGATTTAAATCTGACCAGACTCAAATAACAATGTGTCATTTGTTAATGATATGCCCAGTTGTCAACTCCATATATATATATATATAAATGCGCAAGAAGGTAAGAAACTGTAAAATAAAAATGATTTTTTTTGCTTTGAATTCTTTTAGACCTAAGTTCCAAGACGAAAAAAAACTTATTAAGAACTAGGACCTGTCTTGAATGAGACTTGTAATATGTTCTATTTATTCATTGTTAACGTAGTACCTAGAATCACGAATGACTACAAACTAACCCATGACACATGCATAGTATAACGTAGAGCATAAACTAAGCGGAACAATCAGATAACATATCATAAGCAGAAGTCTAGGATTATCATAAATCGCATGAAAAGAGACAACAAGTCAAAACCGCTGAAACATCTAACATCAAATATGAAAGCCTCTACTCATAAGATGAGCTGATGGAACGACATACCCAACTAGCTCCACTAAGTTTGAAAGCTGAAATGACATAGAAAGGACAACATGAATCAAAATTGACGTCCTCGGATGATGAGGACTCACCCAAACTGTGCTGAAGCTGGAGCAAAATAGGATCTAGCGGCGGGGCTGAGATTGATCTCCTAAACCTATATCATGATACGGTATAGCACAAAAGCTTATAGTCAGTACTTTGAATGTACTAAGTATGTAGGATAAGTAAAACACAATAGTAAAACAGTAACCCAAAGTCATAAGCATAAGATAAGCTAAAACACGAGTATCTGATCATAAACTGAGTATAATGGCCCAAGATTTTCAAAACGGAATCATAAAACTGAACATAACTGAAATCATATGTAAAACCTCACAAGGTGTACATTGAGTTAAAATATCATAAGTCATAATATCGTGAAGCATAAACATGAATATGTATAAAAGATTATGGAATAGCGGGAGATTCTTATAACCAACATATTCGATGTGAGCACACATGGAGCCCAATCTATAACCCTGGTAGGGAGGATATTCATACCTTGTCAAGGGTAAGAACCATGAAGGCATGATATCACTCATGAGGCCATTCTGGCAGGGGAAACACTCTCTAGCGAGGACCCCTATCATACCTATGTGCCACGTAGTTTTGAGACCTTG
This sequence comes from Datura wrightii, assembly GCA_035772735.1. Lineage (NCBI taxonomy): Eukaryota > Viridiplantae > Streptophyta > Magnoliopsida > Solanales > Solanaceae > Datura > Datura wrightii. The sequence continues at coordinate 10,330,672 of JASDFA010000009.1, forward strand.
GTGGCTGAATCCTAGACTACTAGATGTTAATACTACTCCTAAAATATACATAGTACACATATCATAATCATAAAACATACTTGATTTTACATGGTCTAGTTAGAAATCATAATATTCATAAATTGCATAACATACATGAATTAACCATGAAAACAATGCGGGAGACCGACCATAATACATAAGCTTGAGATTCATAAAATTTATGCATAATTGAGGTGAATCATTATAACTTGAAAATATATATTTCATGATAGATTTTAGTAGGAAACATGTAATTACATTCATAAAACATGATTTAGAACATGAGAGAATCATAATTTAAGAGATCATGAAGTTATTATCAAAATTAGGTCTAACCTTAGATTTATAAGAAATTCATAATTGGAGACTTGAATTCATGAAATTGATTTGAGATCAAGTATGAGGGTAAGAAATTCCCATTTATGGCCCTATATACCTGGGCTTGAAGAGATCTTGCTAGGGTTTCAAATCCAAGAGAATTGGAGAAGAAGAACCTTGATTGCTTGAGGACTTAAGGGGTTCTGATCTTCAACTTCAGATTTTAGGAATAGAATGAGGGTTTAGGCTTACTTTAACCCTTAAATACTCCTCTTAGAATACACAAAACAAACTCATTTAGGAGTTAAAAGAGTAGAAAGTTATAAAAATACCCCTAGAAGATTGCACCTAAAAGCTATCTGTTAGTCATCACGACTTACACCATGAGCCGTTACTTGTCACCATGATTTGTGGTGACCAGTCTTTACATCCCGAGTCAAATTTACATTCTCTGATCTTTCATACCATGACTACTTGTTATGACTCGTTACACCACACAACGAGTTGTAGCATGACTCATTACTTTCAGACCCTTCGTCTTAGATGGACGTCATGACTCCTTTGCACGAGTCGTACCATGCTACCACGACTTGTGATCTGGGAAATGAAATTTCAAAAGCTTACCACGACTCCCCCTGACGATTCATTACATGAAACCAATATGAGTCATCCTGAGGCAAAAATTCGGATTCCCTACTGACTCATACTCCAAGTATAGGGTCTAGTCTTAGGGGCTGCTGGGGTGTTACACTAATTTGCTTTTGTTGTTGAAAATACAAAATGTGATAAATCTTTCAAGTGAGAGCTTCTTATTTTCTTAATACATGAATGTACAATCTAGTGTTAGTTATTTTGCTTATACCATATCTATAGTTGTCCTTTTTCTTGATTTTTCATTCGGTGTTTGATATTTGCTTTTAAAGACGAACGCTAAATTTATATTTCTATGGGTTTAATTTTTATGATTCATAGAATTAAACCAATTATAATTTTTAAATTATGTATTATAGATTTATTTTATATTGTAATATTAGCGAACTATTACAAAATTCTATACTACTCGGCTATTCTAAGATTCATGCCACCAAAGGTGACTATATTTCTAAGGCTTGAATCTAAGACTTCTGGTTAAGGATAAATGAATATTTTCCTCTTCATGTCTCCAACAAAACAATTGATGATATCTCTATAGTAGTATTTCTGTCACTATTGTTCCATACAAGGCCCAATGCTACATGCAATTGATATAAGTGTAGTTTATTCCTCTCAAGTTATATTCGACTCTTTTTTTTTTTTTAACTGAACATACTAAAATATTATCACATTTTATTAATAACTATATTATTTTGTAAAAACGTTCACAACTTTTAAGTATTCAAATTTAATAGCTTGTTTGTCCAAGTTTTTAGAAGGCAAAAAATATTTATTTTTTCTAAAAAGTGCTTATTTAAAAAAAAATGAGGTGTTTGGCCAAGCTTTTTGTAATACCCCGAAAGTTTCTAAGACTAGACTCGAGATTTGAAATGTAGTCAGCAGAAAAAGTTGGGAAATTACCTCAGTACAACTCAATCTACGAGTCGTAGGTTGGTAGTACGGATCGTAGGAAGACCTGTAGTTCAGATCAAAGATTTTGTTTTCCAGACCACGAGTCCCTACTACAGGTCGTAGTATGTGGGTATGAACCGTGGTCAGGAGTCATAATAAGTCTCTAGGATTATCAAATGTGATTATACGAGTGATGGTACGACTTGTAGGGTCGTGGTACGAGTCGTGAAAATCTTCAGAGAGTTGGTGAAAATTTGAATGGGTGGTTACGGGAGCTAACCACGAGTCATAGGAGGATTGTACGGCTCGTGGTACAGGTCATAGAAGTTGGCAGTTCAGTTTTTTCCTGTGAATTTATTAAGGGTCTTTTGTAAATCCTAAGCTCCTAAGCCCTAAACTACGCCGTTTTAAGCCCTGAAAGGAGTGTTTTTAAAGAGGGGTTTAACCAATTCTAATTTATTCAACTTTCATGCATGAAAGTATAGAAATCTCCTCTCTCAAGATCATAAAGGATTCTTCATCAATCTCAATCTCATCTTCTCAAATTTCTCTTTGGGTCTCAAGCTAGAGATAGAATTTAGTAAACCCAGGCATGTGGGCTTATCAATGAGGGGATTCTTTCACCTTCATGCCCTTCTTCAAGCAAATTCATGATCACCAATTCCCCAATTTTCCATATTCAAAATTCTAGGAATTTTTGAGTTGGATTATGAAATTCCTCCATGATTCTCTTATGGGTATAACTGATTTGAAAATTAATTTATGATTTTCATGATTGGGGTTTTAAGATTTTTTTAAGTCTTCATAAAATTATAATTCATTATGTTTCAAGCATGATTATGGACTTTTAGGGCTAAATTCTTTTTTATGAAATTCTATGATTCTATTATGATTTCAATTCTCATATGCCCTAATTTATGATTTATGATTTATGATTTATGATATGATTTCCTACAAGCACTCTTCATAAATTTTGTGAATTTCAAGTATGGAGATTTTCTCAAGCATGTATGATTTTCATGATTATTAAGTTTATGTTTATGGCCAACTCAAGGGCCTTCTTTCATAGCTAGCTCACGCATTTCAAGCATGTTCACGTATATCATGATTTAAACTAGCCCATAAACTTCATGTGTGATTTCACGATATTTATGCGAGCCTTTATGTGCATGTTTTTGGGAGTAGTATCTAGCACCGAGTAGGCCCGACGTTCAGGTAAACTCTGAGGTCTCAGAACAACGTGTCAACAAAGGTGTATACTCAGGCTTAACCCTACAGGGTCCTTACTAGTGATTTCACGCCTTATATTGTTCCTTGCATTGGAAAGCTTGAGACGACTCTGTCCACTTGAGCGAGATAGTTGGGGCATCATGTAAGCTCTATCATGATGGTGTTAGTTAAGAGAGTTCTTCCATTGTTCCTTATAATTTGTGCATGAACATATTTATGATACTTTGGCTCAAGTTATGATTTATAAGGTTTCTCTTATGATTATGATTATGAACAGTTTTGAAAATCTTTAGCCCTCGTGTTTATGTTATGATTATCACTCCATGTTTTGAACTGTCCTACTCTCATGAACTCTTATGTATTTTATTATTCGTTTTTACTTACTCCGCATACTCAGTACATCCAAAGTACTGACCGCATATTCTATGTTATATCATTTTATGATACAGGTTCGATTGATCAGTCACAACCCCGCTGTTAGTCCTGCTCTTGCGTTCGTTCAGTCCCATCCCATTGTTGGTGAGTGCTCATCTCCTGAGGACGTTCAGTTTGGATTATGGTTTTCGTTATTTCAGTTTCTTTTTTAGCGAGCTAGTTGGGGATGTTTTTCCATCAGCTCATCAGACAGTTAGAGGCTATCAGACATTATGTAGACTATTTCTTTTTAGTTTGGTCAGTGTTGACTCTGTTTATCATTGATATGTTATTCAGACTTCCGCTTATTCATGCTTCAGTTATCAGATTCCGCTTGATGTATGTCCTTTAGTTGTTATGTTCATGACATGGGTCGACTTGGACCCATTCATGGTTTTAGGTCCTGTGTCTCGGTCTGGGATCCCAGCTTGAGTCGTGGCTTTTTTGAGAGAAAAATAAGTATTTTTTGGGGAATAGCAGAAGCTGTTTTTTAGAAGTAAAGTAGCTTCTTTCTAAAAGCATTTATTTGAAAAACACTTTTGAGAAAAATATACATAGAAATACTTTTTAAAATTTGGCTAAACATTAATTACTGCTCAAAAATATTTTTTAAATTTATTGCCAAACACAAACTGCTTCTTACCAAAAATACTTTTTTGATAAGCATTTTTAAAAATAAAACTTTTAAAAATAAGATGATTTTAAAAGTTTTGACTAAATAGACAATAAATTTTTACCTAATGCTTCCTCCATCAAGTAAACTTATGAATGATTATTTTAACCTTTTTAATAATAATATGATACTTAAATCAAGTTAACATTAAGGCACTGCATTTCAGTCAAACAATGCATTATTAAATAAGAATGGAGGAGTTTATAATTTTATTGTGAAAATATTTAGTCGAAAGCTTAACAATTTTAGTTATTGCCGAAAAGGAACCAACAAACAGGGCATATTTATATGTTAATTATGAAACACGTGAATCAATGTTTTTTTTTTTTATAAAATGAGATATTTTATGTATATATTTTTTAAAATAGGTATAATATTATAGGCTGACATCCATGCTATAAGAAGATTAAATAGTGTACTTGATCGATGTTAAATATTTACCTAGAGTACTTTAAATCAATTTCACTTAATACTTTTTTTCTTCCTCTTTTTTAGTGATGCACCAATGTGTTAGAAAACTTTAGTTCGCTTCAATTGGTTTTGCCATTACAATTCCAACTCCTCGTGCCGCGTCATGTGCTTCCCGCCGCATGTCTAGAGCGATATTTCCCCTATACAGAATGTAAGGTCATATTTTTCCATAGTGGATTTTAAAAAATGATTTAAGTTCTAACTGAAAAATATATACACACACATATATATAATTTTTTTTCACATATACATATATATAAGGTTCAAATTTAAAGTCATAAATTTCGTCGAACTAGCAGTTGTGTCTGTAACTATGAATTTGTCAATACATTTTCTTTTTTATATTTGAAAGGAGAGCTTTGGAGTAAAGGTAAAGTTATCTCCATGTGTCACAAATTGTCTACATCACACTCTTGGGTGCGATCCTTCCCTAAACCCCACTAACACAAAATATTTTATGCATCGAATTACCTTTTTTTAAAATCAAAATTAAAATAGTTTTACATCCACCTTACATAATCAACAACCTAATATATTCTTATAACTACAACTTTCTAAATATTGTTTCACAAAGACTTATGCTTTGTAATAACTTAATGTACTATAGATCTTAAATACAAGAGTAAATCTATATTTAAAAGAACTAGAATTTGATATCCAAATTTGCACTAGATATTAAATCTAGCCATTCCTTTGGATAGGAAATATGCAATAATAGTACCAAAAATTTGAAATCCTTTTTGAATGTAATTTGGGGGGGAAAACAAATTGTCAACTACTACAGTTGTATATATTTAGGTCTTTTGTGGGCTAATAAACAGTGATATTAAGTTGTTTTGAAGGTGACATATTCATCGTTTTCTATTTGCAATAGCTGCCAATTTTTCTTTTTTGAAATTTCAAATATCAAAAATTTATTACTGCATTTATTTATAAATAAAATAAAAATGTATGTAGCTTCAAAAGATAAGACTTTTTTTTTAAAGAGTTGAATTGAATAACAATTATTGAGAAATAAAAGGGTGAAAATAGCAACACTTTTGAAAATGTAGCTGTTGCTTGATGCACTTGAAAAATTATAAAAGACCCATTCCTGTCAGAATTGTGTAACAAAGTTCTATTTTCTAACTTTTTAGAATTTAGTTTATGATGTGTTTGAGACGGAGATAAATAATTTTTTATTTTTTATATTTTATATTTAATAAATTAAAATATTTTTTCAAAAAAATAATTTTTACGTTGAAATAAGAAATATAAGTTTCAAAAATGACATTTTAAGAGTGATTGTCTACTTCCATTCTTAGCGCTAGCATTCCTGACTCTGCCTCCCCCAACCCCAATTCATCTCACCCTCGTAATATTTGTGTAAATTATATATAAATGTTCATTGAGATAATATTTTTTATTTTTTTAACAAATATTACAAAGGTAGTTTATAAGAAAATATTTCTAGATAATATTAAGTTCATGCCATACACACCCTTAGAATATATGTTAGGTGTGTTCGATTCGGAGTTTTTCAGTTTTTTTATGTTTAGTAAGTTAAAAAAAATTTAAAATATTTTTTTTAGGAAAGCAAATTCTTTGAGAATGAGAAAAATAATTTATCGAGTGAAAGTAGAGTAAACAAATTTCACACGTGTCATTTTTTATAATATAAAATATGCTCCCCCACCTTCCAACACATTTCATCTTTACCCCACCCCTATAGCTTCGTCTCCATAACCCCACATTCTTACCCCTACCCACCCCACCCTCACGCCCACCTTCTATATTATTTATCTAAATTATATATAATTACTTTTAACTTAATATTTTTTTTAGTTATGTAACATATTCCTTCTTACCAAACAAACCCTTGACCTTTAATTCTTCTTTTTTGCCTCTTTTACTGCCACATTGTATTCTTTTCATTGAAAGAGGAGGCCAACAAATCACCATCTCTGCTCAAGAAACATTCCTTTCCCTTAATTCACTTTTGACATCACATGATAGCACCTTTATTTGTTGCAAATATCAAGATTATTATTTTTATTAAATTATTTATAGAAAACTAAACTTGTAATATATAATAATATACTTAGTATATAATCTAGAATATATATATATTTTATTTTAAAATAGAATATACACATATTTTATCTCTATTTTAGTAGAATAGAGAGGTTAAAATTTTTTAAATTTATTCCAGTAACAACTTTTTAAACTAGACTTGTGAAAACAGTTTAATCCTTTAAGAAGTTACAATTTGGCATAATTAGGTCTAGCATAATAAGTTATCTAAAATAATATAATATTTAATTAATCGCATAAAAAATATAAACATAGTACAACTTGTGCAATATTTTTTAGTTGGCCGCATAAGAAAAATATAATCATCATATACTTGATTCAACGTTTGGTTTGCAATGTTAACTAAATAATTGCCCGATATTAAAAAGTCAGTAATCAGATTAAATTTACAAAATTTTTAATTAAAATTAAAAAGTATTTATGACTCTACCATAATCCTTATTAATTTTTTATTATGAATGACCACATGAAAATTTCTTTAATATTTTATCACTGCATAAATATTTCTTGCATTATGATTCAGTAGTAACTAGTATTAGGGACAAAGCGAGTTAATATATTATGATAATTCATAAATATTAAATTTTGAATTCACGCTCTTATGCTGTTGTACGAATCAACAATCCCTTAATGCTTTTAACTTTAATTATATATTTATATATTTCAAAATATATATATATATTCATGTTTTATATTGAAAAATATGTATTCTAGTTGATTCAAATGCTTAACCACCTGCTCAACGAAAGAGTCGTACAACGCGCTGAGAGAGAGAGTTGAGTTGGGTTCAAATGGGTTCGGTTTGAGGCTCGGGAACTACGTGGCTCTAAAATTCTACAAATTCAATTCAAAGCAGCAGTTTTTTTTTTAATTTGGTTGTTGCTTGTTGGTGTATAAAGCAAATAAAGCGCTTTTCTTGCATTTCGTGAGGAGAGGTGAGGTGAGGTGAGGTGAGGAGTGGGCGAAAAAAGCAGGAACAAAAAAAAGAAAGGGAATCAAACAAGCCACCACCGAAGCCTTTAACACACTACTGCTACTTCTTTCTAGTGTGATTGTATTTGGTGAATGAACTAGGGTACAAGTAGTAGTAGTCTATACAAGAAGAAGATTACAGAAAAAATTGTATCTTTGTTTACTTGTGTGTCCTCTCTGAGCTTTATTATACTTTTCTTCAATCAGTTTAGATCTTGTTCTTAACTCTGAACCCCTCAATCTTGAGTTCTTTCAAACAAATTACTAACTTGGGGTTTTGTTGGTTTTGGGGGATTTTGATGTCTGACCCCTCATTCTTGGGTTCTTTCACACAATTGCTTAGTGGGTTTGTGTTGGTTCTTGGGGAGCTTTGAGAATCTTGATGTTTAGGAATTCGTTATTATCAAGATAATAAGGTGTTTTCTTTAGCTGTTTGAACTAAAAATGGCGGCCGATGGAGCATTGTCTTTCTCGGTGACGTCTGTGGTAGAGGATGTTCTTCAGCAGCATGGCAACAATAGCCGATCAAGGAATCTTGATTTGGATGCCCGTAAAGCAGAAGAAGCTGGTAACTTCTGCTCCTGATTTTTACTTTTTTCGTAGTTTTGTGTCCTTTACTTTGTGGCTGATCATTAGTGATTAGGCTATAAATTCAATGTTATTAGCATGTTCATGTAATTTTAAGAAGCATAAATTGGAAATTGAATTACCATTTCCTAATCAGTGATCTTGAGTGATCTGATGATCCTATGTTCGACTTGTAGCAGTAAGGAGGTATGACGCAGCAGCGTGGATAAGAAAGATAGTTGGAATTGTGGGAGCTAAAGGTTTGCCAGCTGAACCATCTGAGGAAGAGTTCAGGCTTGGTTTAAGGAGTGGAATGATCCTTTGCAACGTACTCAATAAAATTCAACCTGGAGCTGTGCCCAAGGTAACTTCAATCCAATCCATCCACCTCCGAATTGTGATAAAGGAAATCAACCAAATCAATCAACTATTCCTCAATCCAATTCTAGTAGAGATTGATCATTCGAAAAGGAAAATTGCAAGTTAAAGAAGATTCTTGATAATGGACCTATTTGTTGGTGTACCTGAATTGTTGTTTTACTTCAGAGATTGACCATTATCATTGATCAACTTCTGCAGGTTGTTGAAAGTCCATGCGACTCTGCAATTGTCTCAGATGGAGCTGCCTTGTATGCATACCAGTACTTTGAGAATGTAAGAAATTTTTTGGTTGCTGTGCAAGAATTGGGGATTCCTTTGTTCGAGGCATCTGATCTGGAGCAGGTAAGTCTTTAGTGCATTTGATGGGGTACAAGGTAGTCTATAATCACAACCGGGAATATCTATTGCCGGTGTCTTGATACCTCTCTTAGTAAATTGAGTCCTAGTGTTGTTGTATAAGCATTCTCATGACTGTCATTGGAATTTCTTTAAAAATATGGAGTCATTGAATGATAGAGCTGCATTCTTGACAATTATCAGGGAGGAAAATCATCAAGGATTGTGAATTGTGTTTTGGGACTTAAATCCTACAGTGATTGGAAGAAAGAAGGGGGTACTGGAATCTGGAAATTTGGTGGAAATATAAAATCAAATGCATCTGCGAAACAGATTGTGCGGAAAAATTCTGAGCCATTCACAAATTCATTGTCAAGGAGTATGTACGAGAAACCTATAAATGGTGCATGCATTGAAGCTGAAAAAAACAAAACGGTAGGTAACCTCTGCTTGACTGAGGAAAGCATTACATACATTGAGAATAATGGATTCAATGGACGATTCATTAATCAATCAACTCTTCTCCTCACAGTCCAGCTCTTCCTTGAGCATGCTTGTTCGTGCAATTCTAACTGATAAGAAGCCAGAAGAGGTTCCTAATGTAAGTTGAAATTCATTAAGTTTGATAAAATTTCCTTTGGGATTTTTGTAGTGTAATGTCTACTCAAGCCTCATTCTACTTGCTCCTACATTTTTCTTCAAATTACTTTCACTTCTTCAATCTTTCAGCTGAAGTAGGGAGTGTCAAGCAAGCATCAAATGAACTTAGACTAGTAGAAAAGCAATCAAGTGAACTTAGACTAGTAGGGAATTGTTTAACATTGTACTAGCCTGAGATTTTATGAAATAAAATGTTAATTCCAGACATTGAATTTTCTTTTTGAGTTGATTATGGAAAATTATTCTCTGTTGGAGAGAATGGAGATGGCAAGTAAATATACTATGAAATGTATAAATGACCTTGTTGTCTGGTAGAATATAACTCTGGACCTTGTAGTTCTCGGAACCCCAGCCCTGTCACTCATGCTTTTCCTTGTTAGCTTGACATCTGAAAAATATTGAGTTTCTTCATTCTTGATTTTATTGTAAATCACATGTATTTTTTTTAATTCACAAGTTCAGTATCTTTTGGTTCCTCGTCACCTGAAATATTGACCTTCTGCAGTTAAAGCAATGCACACGATTAGCTCTTTAGATATGGTTGATGTCCTGTCTGATGACTTTAATATTCTGTTTAACTGGTATTGTCATAACGACTCACGACTGTCAAGTCCTGCACCAGAATTTTTTTCGCTAATATGTTAACTAGACATTGTCTTAGCTAGAAAAACAATTTCCATAATCATTTACTTTAAAGATATGAAATCTTTGTTTGACCTAACCTATGATATGCATGCGGTGGTCTAACTTTCTGCAGACTCCAGCAGTGCACCACCTGTAGACTGCTGACGAGTTATTAGCTATTATCTGTGATTTTTTTTGGTATCTAGTCATTTGTTCTAAAATCCAGTAATGTTCTACATGCTACAGCTTGTGGAGTCGGTGTTAAATAAGGTTGTTGAGGAATTTGAGCATCGGGTTGCAAACAAAATTGAACTGGTAGGTTTATCAATATTCATCTATCTGCTCAATTACAAGATTATTCATTTGTTGAAGTCAGATTTTAGCTTCCCTAGTAGTCACTATTGATTCAGTTCTCTCTGTTTTCTCTTTCCATTTTGTATGCTTGTATAAAGTATAAACTCCTTTTATTGCACTCCGTCCTCTGATTCCTTCTTACAACATCTACTTTTACACAAATAAAAAAGAGTGAACAATTTCTTTAATTTTTTAATGTTATTTGCATGCATCTTCTTATGCTCTGACACACCATGTAACATCCTCCCATCAGAGTAAAGCAGCTACAGATGATTCAACTGGTTCTTGCGGTAACAAATCCCTTGTGAGACATACTTCTCACAGGGCAAAGGTGACGTATCTAATTTTGCAGATCTTGCTGAAGGATAATATCTACATGTTTTAATTAGAGAAGTACAAGTTTGTGTCAGAAGACATGACCCCTCATACTTGCAATTTCTTCTTCCTTCTCAATTAGGTTGACCAAAGAAATGTGACCCTAGAGAAGAAAGTGGACTCCTTGCCGGAGGAAGAACTTGAGAGAAGATACGTGAAGCAATACACCATTGTTGACCAACAGCAAAGAGTCATTAAGGTAAGGATTGAAGACCGCTAGGCACGACTAGATCCTTCAGCATGAAAAATTCAATTTCTCCCCTATATTCTTATGAGCTTTACTGTCCTATTGTAGAACCTGAAGCAAACTCTTTTGACTACCAAAGCGGGTATGCAGTTCATGCAGACGAAGTTTAATGACGAAATGCATAATATTGGTAATATATTGCACAATTCTTTATTTATTTTTTTTGGCTGTGTGGTGTGGGGATCCCATGGGTTTATGTGGATTCCTTCAGATTGAGCGTTTCCACCTTATTATATCCTGCATACAGGCATGCACATAAATGGTCTAGCTCATGCAGCTTCTGGTTATCATAGAGTTCTTGAAGAAAATCGCAAGCTTTATAATCAAGTTCAGGACCTTAAAGGTAACATTCTTATGTGTTAGACCATGCCATTGTGTCTTTCTTCATCTCTTATTCAACCTTTGAACTGAAGGTTGTCTGTTTTTGCTCAATTAGGAAGCATAAGGGTTTACTGTCGAGTAAGACCCTTTTTGCCAGGGCAATCTAATTGTGCTAGTTCCGTGGATCACATAGAAGATGGTTCCATTACAATTAGTATTCCATCAAAGAATGGCAGAGGGCAAAAGTCTTTCAACTTTAATAAAGTATTTGGATCTTGCACAACTCAAGGTAAATGTCAAACATAAAAGAACATAGAATGTTGTGTCTGTGATTATTGGTAAAATGGCATTTATGTTTACCTTTTATGAAGATTGGCGTCTCTACTGTTAAATTCTGTTATCAGTCAGCTTCTTCAGTGGTTTCCACTTCTTACTTTCTCCGCAGGCGAGGTGTTTTCTGATACACAACCACTGATAAGATCAGTTCTTGATGGCTATAATGTCTGCATTTTTGCTTATGGGCAAACAGGATCAGGAAAAACCTACACAATGGTTAGTTAAAGAAAAGTATTTCCATCACAGGTAAAATCATATTTATCTCTGTTGTATGTGCTAAGAAGCTCTTTTGCTGTATTCAGACGGGACCTAAGATTCTCACAGAACAAAGTCAAGGAGTAAACTACAGGGCTTTAGGTGATCTATTCCTTCTCACAGAACAAAGAAAGGATACAATCCACTATGATGTGTCTGTACAGATGATCGAGATATACAATGAGCAAGTTAGGGATCTCCTAGTTTCTGATGGTGTAAACAAAAGATATCCTTCTCAATGTCTTGTCACTTATGTTTTAATGGTCTTTACTATTCTTCTTCGGATATATTGAATGTTTCACAAACATTCTTATAATTAAAACTTTTTAAGTAACTTTAAGCTACATGTTCATTCTCAACCCGTTGTGCTTAAACTTCCTGCATTCCTTAACCCAAAATTACGTTAGAAATCCGTAGTGCTTCTCAAGGACTAACTGTACCAGATGCAAGCTTGGTTCGTGTAACTTCAACTATTGATGTTATTGATCTGATGAATCTAGGGCAAAAGAATCGTTCAGTGGGTGCAACAGCACTCAATGACCGCAGTAGCCGCTCTCACAGGTTTGAATGCAGAATCCTTTCTTTCTCTTAATTTACTTTCTAGTGCTTTGTAAGAAATTTGTAGTGAAGATGCTAACTCTGTCTGGGTTTTGAATGTGCAGTTGCCTAACTGTTCATGTTCAGGGAAGAGACTTGGCTTCTGGAACTATTCTTCGTGGTTGTATGCATTTGGTTGATCTTGCAGGAAGTGAGAGAGTGAACAAATCTGAAGTAACAGGGGACAGACTTAAAGAGGCTCAGCACATTAACAAGTCTCTTTCAGCTTTGGGTGATGTTATCTCTGCTCTTGCCCAAAAGAATGCACATGTCCCATACCGTAACAGCAAACTTACACAGCTTCTTCAAGACTCACTAGGTAGGATATAAGCTAAATGATGAAGCTCAATTGTTCTTGCGACTCTTTTCGTTCTGTCTAGTAAAGATTGGTTTTTGGGATGTGACTTTCTTGTAGGAGGGCAAGCCAAAACTTTGATGTTTGTTCACATAAGCCCTGAACCTGAAGCAGTAGGAGAAACAATTAGCACACTTAAATTTGCAGAACGTGTTTCTACTGTTGAACTAGGCGCTGCACGAGTAAATAAAGACTCTACAGATGTCAAAGAGCTCAAAGAACAGGTTATTCTTTTTCTTCTTTTTCCTCTTTTTTTTTTCCTTTTTGTTCCTAGTATAAAAAAAAATTCCTAGTATAGATTGGTTTGTTCTCAAGGACAATATCTTTGTTTTACCAGATTGCAACTCTGAAAGCAGCCCTAGCCAAAAAAGAAGAGGAGTCAGTCCTCATGCAGCATAAGGTAATGAGCAGTCCATGTAGCATGCAGCCATCACCCATTCAATCTAACCCACAGAAAAGAGAAACTCTAGCAGATTCAAATGTCCAGAGGAGACCAATGGACGATGTAGGCAACATAGAGGTAGAATCTCTAGACTTGGTTATCTTTCTCTCTAAGTGCAATTAGCACAATGCAAACTCTTTAATAGAATAATAATTTATTGAGGTCTAGTAGTGTTTAGTGGTGTTCTAGCTCGAACAACAAATAGATATGGCAATACTTGGATGAGCACGAGACTTGAATATAAGCTTATACCAAAACTAGAGCACAAGATACCATTAGTGAAATTTTTCTGTTATCATGCATATTGATGTGGTTGTAATCTGCAAGGACCTTGCTTGACAATTTACTAACATGCAGATATCTAGTAATTCAGCATTCAGACAAAAGAAGCCAGGCTTTGATCTTGATGAGTTACTAGGAAATTCCCCTCCGTGGCCACCAGTCAACAGTCCTTGTGAAAACTACATGGGATATGATAAAGACATGGGCACAGGTGAGTGGGTAGACAAAGTCATGGTGAACAAACAGGATTCTATCCCTGGAGTGGGGAAGCCCTTTGGATATTGGGAATCTGAAAATGGCATGTCTGATGCCTTTGCTCAGAAATATCTTTCAGAATCATCTAAATTATGCCAAGAAAAATCAAGTAATCTTTTCCCATTGAGTAACCACTTTGACATCACTCCTGCTGATGAAGAATTTGATGCCACAACCAGTGATTCGTCTGAGCCAGATTTTCTTTGGCAATTCAATAATTCCAAACTAAACAGCTTCACCAACGGAAATGAGTCAAAGATCCAGAGACCAAATCCAAAGCATGCAAAGAGCCCAGAAACAAGGTAGTCTCTCGTTCACCTTGTTTTGTGATTTAATTTGCACTTCAAGAGTAACCTAATAGTTGTTCAATCAATCAATCAACTACATTTCAATCTCCAAACTAGTAAAGGTCAGTTATAAGAATCCTCCACTATCTGTTCTTCTTTATTCGGGCTCATTTCGTTTAACTGATCGTGGCAGGAACATGCCTTACAAAGTAGGGCCTTCACCATCACGAAAGACAAATGGAACTGGCCACACACCTCAGCGGAATGGGAGAAACGCCATGCCAACTGAAATTAAGCGAAAAGCAGGAAACAGGAAGTAGGGATGTGGCCAAGCTGTTTCCAATTCTTTTATTTTTTTTTCCCCCTTTCTGTTATTATTTCGGGGAGTGTATGAGAGTTGTTTTGCTTAACTATCAGTGTCTCTCTCTGGCCTATTTGATTTGTCCCTTCAAAATATGTATCTTGATTTATCTGAAAGAGGCAATAATTCTGTTGCGTTTAATCTTTACATCATTAGATTTGTAGAGTTCCAGTTCTTTTGGTAGAGAGCAGTTTGAAGATCTTCAAAGGTTGTACTTCCATATGACAATTTGTGGCACAGTTGAGGATTTGACATGTACATTTTGCACATATTCAGTTTACTTTTGTTGTGCTTTATAGTAAAAAACTAATGTTGATTATGAAACCATTAGTTTTCTCAGAGTCTTTACTTTTATTTTAGGGAAAATAACTTAGTTTAATACTTTTAACTTTATAAATAAGATAAACAATCTAATTGAAGAAAGAAAAATCGCCGGAATTCAATTTTTTCAGGACGAGAGCGACTATTGCAATTTCAATTTTGAATCTTGAATTTCGATTAAGAAAAGGGAAAGATATGAGGAAAGTGTTTTAATTAGTGTTTTAAAAAGAAAATATGTATGGGTTGGCGGAAAAAATGGTATCAAAAAATAACTTTTCTAATCAATTAATCTCACATATAATGCTTATAAAATAAATTTTTTTATTATTATGTTACAATATTAAACTGATCAAGTAATTTAATCTTTAAAGAAATAAATAAAAAGAAGAAGAAGAAGAGAATGACATGGAGGATGAGAAAAGATAGTGAGAAATTTAATTGGTGTTAGAAGAGAAGAAGATGGAAAGAAGAAAGAAACAGAGGGATAGAAAAGAAGGAGAAAGAGAAAGGGTAAAAAAGAGAAAAAGAAAAAAGAAAATCTAACATGAATATAAAAAGTAAGAAAAATATAATTAAATATAACTAATTACATCATCCAATTAGAAGATGACACATGGATAATCTTAGATCATATTTAATATTTTTTTCCTCTAACGCATTTTTCAAAAATTAAAAATATTTTTTTGTCACGTCACTTATTAAGGTGGTATTAATTCACTTTCAATTAAAATAGGGGAATAAATAAACGCCCGTAAAATTAAAGTACTAAACTAAGTTATGTGGGCAAGTTTGAGGGGGATTTTATGCACTTTCCCTTTATTTTATCCAAGGTATAAATGATGATAAAAATGAAGGCAAGGGTAAATCTTCTCTTCTTTTCTGGCAACTCTTTAGTTTTAATTTTACACGTGACAACAAGATTAAAGAATATTTGGTACCTTTTATATATTTTTAGTTTAAGTCCTCAATATTCAAAAAAAAATTATATTATCTTAAATTTTATGTCAAATCAAAATCAGACAATTAAATTAAAATTACGGAATAATCAAATGGTGATAAAGTCAGAAAATTAAATTGAAATTACGGAATAATCAAATGGTGATAATAGGACATGAACTAGTGAGCTCCTTGTGAATCCACACCATACCATAACAGTAGATTAGAATTTAGAGGCTAGGAAGCGTTCTATTGTTGGCAAATTTTGAGCTTCAAAGTTGAATTGTTTTTGGTTCTTTATTTATACATGTTGGTGAAATTATAATTACAATTGAAAAAATAAAAATAAAGAAAACAAATATCTTTAGGTTGAGGCGCGGATATCTCGCTTTCTTTAAGGAGATTCAAGCCCACTGCAGCAAAATTTTATCGGTCCAGCAGTAATCTTCTCAACTTATCCCCTCCAGGATACAACAGTCCAGCAGCACTGTATGACTCAACAAACTCTAGACAAGTGTTGAGTCTAAAGGTCCACAAAAAGAGTATCTTCCTTTAGCTAAATAAAAACTCTCTTTTTTATTCACTTTCTTGCACTCATTCTTTTTTCTTCTACTCCAATACAAGACAACACTATCACTATTTATAGGTGAAGAATTCTTCCTTGTAATGAATTGAAAGAATGTGTTTAATATAGTGGGCAAGTAATGAAAGAATTATGCCTTAGAGGTTACATAGGTTACTTAGGTTACAAGACATAATGAGGTAGAATAATGAAATGAAGGTTATGGAATAGTAAAGGTCACATTCATCATTATGAATATGAAAAATAAATATTTTTATAATATTAAAATGCCCTAAATAAAATTCCAACAATACATAAGCGGGAAAGAAATGGGATTACAAGTCAAAAAATCGAACTTATCATATTTCCAACCTTAAAAATGTTGTAAAATTTATTAATTTCTACGACGACCTCAAGTTACCATTATATTAATAACTAAATTTACAATTAAATATTTATAGATATATTCAGTAAATTCTTCAATATATTTAAACAAAAGTTACTAATTCGTGAACCCATTAACCAACCTTCTAAATCCGCCCTGATGTAACAAACCCTAACCAGCAACAAGAAAGGTTATAAAGTAAGATGCAAGAAATTTCTAGAAGGAAGACAGTGACCACATAAAAGCCCTACCTCATAGGAACACCACATAAGAAATTTTCATCAGCTTCCACAAATTGTGGGTAACAATTCACTACCAGAAATCCAAACACAGTTTGCTAAAAGTAGTAAAGATCTAGAACCTTCTTATGAATAAATATTCCTACCTTTTAGATGAAACACATGATTATTATTATTATTATTGCTGTTACTAAAAATTTCAGTTCTTGCACCCCCACCAAAACATAAACAAATTAAAGAAACAACCTTTTTTTTCTCTGTACGCTCTAACCAATAAGTAGTAATATATTATATTCCCCAAATAAAAAAATTCCCCTGTTTTTGTTTGTTCAAGAAAATGGAAGTTGTGTCCAACAACAATGGAGGCTCCTGCTACTATGATGTTCTTGGAATCCGTAAACAAGCCTCACATTCTGAAATTCGTTGTGCTTACAGAAAACTTGCTCTGGTACTCTTCAATTTAAGCATCTTACTGTTTTTTTAATCTATTTTTAAAAAATATTTGTGTCTGAAGGTGAATTCTAAAATTTTTTGAGGTTTTTGATTTTGTATAATTAGATTCAAAATCAAATATTTATAGATATTTAGCTTTCGTTTGGCCATAGATTTGTTCATTGATGATACCGGTTTCAAAAAACTGGTGCAGGCTGGTTTTTGAGTAAATTTCACTTTTACTCTTAACTGCCAGGACTTCTAAGTTTCAAAAACTATTTTTTAAAGCAACTTTAAAAACTTTTTTTTTTTTAATAGTTTTAACTAAATTTATGATCAACCAGTAGCACAGTAGATTTCTTAGTATATGTATAAAGGGTTAAGAGCAAAAGTTATTGGGTTACCGTGAATTGATATATGGCGTCTACATCAGATCCCATTTTTTTTTATATTTGATAACTCTCCAATTTTAATATTTTTTTTCGATTTATTTAAGATCATAAGATTAATCTGCTTTATTTTTTGTGTTGTGTTCTACCATAACTTCTCTTTTTGATTTATTTTGGGTAATGTTTTGGTTGAAGAAATGGCACCCAGATAGATGGATGAAGAAGGATTCTTGCATTAGGGGAGAAGCTAAACATAGATTTCAGCAAGTTCAAGAAGCTTATTCTGGTATGTGAATTTACCTTATTAACCTCCTCCCTCACCTAAATGCACTTTACATGTCACATGTGAAGGTCTCATAGTATGTGCTTATCGGTCGTTTTAGCCTAATAAACCTCACGAATTTGTTTTTTCGGATCCCATAATTTGAAACTGCAAGGGGGTACTTTAATAGATCACCTGATGATTAAATTCATCGAATTAAAATTCTGAATTCGACTCGGTTTTTATAATTATTGTATAACCATATATCTATTTGCAGTTCTCTCAGACAAGAGGAAGAGATCACTATATGACACTGGGTTGCTTCACCTCATGGAAGACGATACTGATGATAAAGTCAGTTTCTTTCTTTTTCTGACCCATTTCAGTTGTAAATTATACTTCCTCTGTGACAATTTACGCGGCATATTTTGTTTTTCGAAAGCGAGTTTGATAAAATTTTGAAGCTAAATTGAATTAAATCAACCTAATATTTTAAAATTCAAAATATATTATATAAGTTGTAATTCCTCTCATATTAATATGATATAAAATAAATTCATTTTAAAATATTGGTTAAAGTTTATATAATTTGAATCTCGAAAAGCAAAAAATGTCTTATAAACTGGGATAAGGAAATATTATATAACAACTAGAATTTGCTTTTGATGCTGCAAAGATATAAGTACATATTATATTGTTACTATGTTAACAGGAATTCTGCGAGTTTATGCAAGAAATGATAACAATGATGGAAGCTGAGAAATCTAAGGTAATTTTCCTTCGGTCCCTTTTTGTGTAGTTTGAATCTCGATAAACAAAAAATGTATATATATTAGTATTTGTAATAAGTTGGTGATTAATAAATTTGAAACAGGGAGCAAACACACTAGAAGAACTTCAAAAGCTGTGGTTAGACATGATGGGTGAAGTTGATAAATTTTCAGATATTAGTTTCTGCTTTGATGAATCACTTCATGGACACATGCCCAAAAAAAGATGTGGATAACAGCTATGATTTATGTACATTTATTTTATTCCATTTTCTGCTCGATTGTAGTAATATTTTGTTTAGTTCCGGTACGTAACTTAGCAATTTCTTGGTCAAGTTTCCCCGAGCAAAGCTAGAGACATGAACGATCATGGATAATTAAATTATGAGATTCTTCCGGGGTATTGCCTATGAGTGCCATCACATTATAGAGCGGCTTGCACGGCGGTCGAACTAAAGCAAGAAACTTTTCTTACTGGGTGTAAACTGTTGGATTAGTGTTGGTAAAGTCACTTTTTTTCTTCCATTTTTCCTCTTTTGTTTTCTTTTACTCTTTGTCTAGAGAGGGAAGGTTTAATCCTTTTGGGCATGATAGTGTTCTTCCTAGGTGGAAGTGCACATATACTGTCAAATCGCTCTATAACAGGCATTCGTTATAATAGCATTTCATTATAACGGCCTGATTTTTTTTTAAATCGATTTTTCATATTACATTTTACTTCTCTATGACAGCATTTTACCTATAACAGCAATGACATTCTTTATAAAGGTACATTTTTTTGTAAAATTACCCCTCTATAACAGGCACTCTCAAATATTGTGCAATAATATTATGTAAGAAAATATATTGTAGGTAAATAAATATTAAAATATTTTTGATAATCATCATTATTGTTATGCAAATTTCAAGTACGAATATCTAAAAAAAAAAGCACTACATTAAAATAGTATTCACCAGTCTTCAAGGAAAAGCTATTGGATACCTTTTTGCTTATCACAGAGACTTGAATTTACGAAACAACCTACAATTATAGAATTCTTACGTCAAACTTGAAATTTTTAACTTTTCAATTAAGTTCAAATGCATATGTGCCTTCAATTTAGTTCTTTATTAGTACGGTACAACTAGTTATAGATTTATTAGTAATGTATTGGTATTTTCAATTTTTAATTAATGAAATATGAAAAACAATTGAGCTTTTAAATTTAACAAGTAATTTATTTTCATTTATAATATAAAAAGTACAAGAAAGTGTTTTTTACATACTTTTGTTTATAACGGCTAAATGAGTTCTAAACGTCAAATGTCATTATACATATATAGCAGCCATGAACGCTGCCACTATAGAAAGATTTTGGGGTTTCTATTTAAGTCTGTGACCTAAGTTTATTTGTAGGCACTTCAGATATAGCAGCACATACACCTCTTTTTCTTATTGATTTGACTTGCCAAGTTCCAATTGTTTCCATCATGATCTTCAAATGTTTGACATAACTACAGGTAAAGTAGCATAACAAGTTTTTTAAGATAGTTTGGACAGAGAAATCGAACCAAAGAACGAAGAATAAGGTTTGTATGTTTAAATCAAATGGGTAGAACTTTTATTGCAACAATGACAATCAACAATAACACCCCTTCAACCATATAAGCATTAACCAATCTTACTGCAGTCTCCATAAACCCAATTTACAACTGTAAGACAATTTTAAGTAAAAAGAAAAAATCAAATGAAGAATGACACAAGAAGGAACAACGTATCTGAATTTACTGCACTACCAAAACTTTTCTTACACATGAATAAAAGAAACTGATGCTGTACACAGGAACGATCTGCTGCGTTGAAGAGATTGCTCACCAGAGTTTTGATGTTGACTTGGGAAACCATGAGACCGAAGATTCTGACTTGCATCTTATTGGAAGATTGTACACCGGAACTAGAACAAGATATGTGTCTCATTGTTCTGGTTCAATGAATGAATAGTTCCAAATCGGGGTAGGATTATAAAACTGCAACTTCAGTATATGGGTGTGGAAGAGCAAAGCAAGCAGAACTAGAACTAGAAAATGAGCCTTGAAGCTCGGGACATGGTTCAGGAAACACATTTTCAGAAGAACCTGATATATTAGAGCATAGCCATGGTGTAGAAGGGTCGGATGAAATGGAGAAAGAGATATTTGATACACATATAGAAGTGAAAGGAGATTCAGATAACCCGGTGAAATTGCCTGCTATCGAGATATTTGTACCAACAATGTCCTCAAAGGTGATGCCACTAACTGTAGGTAAGGAAGAAGGATCATATTTCTCATCTGGATGCAAATCAAAGTAACCAGTGGCCTTGATTCCCACTCGCACATTTTCCATAACAACATTTGTAACGAGAATATCTTTGATGTAACCACCTCTTCCTCTTGCTGTCTTCAGCTCAATCCCAAAAAGGGAGTCATGTAGGAAACTATGCTCTACAAGCACATCGGAGATACCGCCAGACATCTCACTACCAAAAGCCACGCCAGAACCTGAAGCGGACTGTAACCTCACCCGTCTAATGTGCACATTTGAGGTAGGTTTCCCGTAGGAAATCCCATACTCATCCCAACCACTTTTAAGAACGATTGCATCGTAACCCATGCTAATGTTGCTGTTTTCAATGCAGACATGCTCAGAAGAATCTGAAAAGTGGACATAAGGTTGCATGTTATGAGGGGCTAGAGTTATAGTTTGTTAGCGTATCCATTTCTTTAAAAGAAAAGGGAACCATTTTTTTTAAATCCGAAAAAACAAAGATGACCTTTTTTCACAAAACATCAGGCCTGAATGTTTCACATCAGCTCAAAGACAAATTAATTCCAGGCTCTCGTACCAATCATTTGCATATTTACTCGGGGATGAGGAAATAGCTACTTCAACTCTATTGCATAACAAGAGATCTACAGAAATTTTAGGTCTATGATACTACAGGAAGCTCGCAAGGTCAGAACAAAGTTTCTAGCTGTACTGGAGAGCTAGAATATTATCTTTATGAACAGCTAAATTTATCTGCAGAACTAATTAAAGGACTCCATTTAATCCTGAAAATGTTGTTTTGTGAAGCCAAAGCTTTTAGCTGTAATGGAGAGCTAGCATTTTATCTTTATGAACAGCTAAATTTATCTACAAAACTAAATAAGGGGCTCCATTATATCCTGAAAATGTTGTTTTGTGAAGCTTGCGTTGACAGATAAATTGAAGTTGCATTTGAAGACCTATACTGGCGGAATATTTAGGCTACAGCATTTAATTTTCTTGGACATTTAAGACAAATAAGATTAATGATTCTTTTAACCAACCTGGGACAATCCCATTAGTGTATGGGGAGTCTTCTGGAGAAAAAACCGTTAAGTTCTGAATGACCACATCACTGCAAGACATGGAAATTTTCTCAAGGATTAGCCAAACCTGGATCTTACCACAAGCAAAAGCAGATGAAATGTTAAACTCCTTATACAGATAAATCAAGTTACCTGCAATACGCTGGGCGGATGTTCCAACCAGGAGCATTCAATAAGGTCAAGTTTGAAATAACAACATTCCTGGAGCCAACAAACTCTACTAGGTGTGGTCGAGTATAATTTAAGGAATGGGAATTAAACTTCTCCCACCATATAGAGCCCTGGCCATCAATAGTGCCGTTGTTACCTGCACAATTGTTTAGAAATAAGCAGGTTGCATAAAGGTACAATAAAGAGAAACGTAAAACTAATAAAATCACTCAATGAAGGAATTCCTGCCTGTTATTACAACATCAGTTAAATTATCTCCAGAGATCAAGCTGCGGTATCTTCCATATGGTGCCTCAATGCCTCGGCCATAAGATGGTAAGGCTTCAACTACATCCCAATTATCAAAATCCTGAATAGTGAATGCACAAAATATTTACCACGACATGCATTAAGATGCTTATAGATCTAAATTGATGTATGGATAAAAAGCACTTGCCTAAACCATCATAATGCAGCTAAAACTGTCATTACCAAAATTTGAGTTATTGCAATCGTGACAACATATTATGTAGGAAACCTCTCGATTGGAGTTACCATGTATATGTCAAGAATTGATTATATTTGTGAAACAATAATCCATAGATCCTAACTACAAAGTGCCAATGTATCTCATGCTTGAAACCAATGGCTATCGACCCTATTACATGATGCTGAAATTGTTTTAGCTTTTTAACTATGCTAGTCTTTTGTCTAAAACACAAAATATGATTAGAAATGCAACAACGACCCTCAGATAAAGTTCAAAGGCTAACCTCGGATCCTAGAATAACAGCATCTTTTTCCAGAAACAGTGTAAGGTGGCTAGTAAGACTAATGCTTCTAGTCAGCCACTTGCCAGCAGGAACATAGAGCTGTGCTCCACCCTTGTCAGCAAAGGACTTGAGATAGAAAATAGCATTCTGAAAGGCTACGGTATTTATGGTTTTTCCATCACCGACAGCCCCAAAGTCCAATACTGACACACTGTGAGGTCTGGGTTTCAAATGCTTATTAAACTTGCATTCTCCATCAAATTGAGCTTCACTATGTATTATAGTGTGGCTGAATACCAACAGCAAAAGTAGCACTGCCTGGAAACAAAATCAAAGAGAAATGGTAAACCATTCACTATCCAGTATCTTACTGTATTTTTAAACTTTCACTATCATGTAAGCTAAAAAAATCTATGTTGCAGCTTAATATTATTGTCCAGTGCCCTAATCAGCACCGCGGAGATACATTGTCCCGTTTCCGCCCTAACATATTTTGACAAAATTTCACTGTTAGCAGATCTCACAAAAAGAAAATTCAGACTTTTGGCTGCTGCTCTATTTTTTTTTCACATTCACATTCATTCGTTGAAGAAATGTAATGGGAAAATAAAATATGGAGAAAGAAATCACCACATTGAAAAAGTTCTAATCTTTACCCACATTCAACACAGAAAACTGCTGAGAAGAACCAACTATATATTTAAAAGCTGATGTCACAAAGAAGCAGGAAATACCGGTAGAAAGAACACAAGTAGATGTTCGTTTCCTTTTATAGAAGAAGGATAAACTTGATTAGTAACCAATAGATAGAGACTTCATTTGAGCACAAAACACTGACCAATTGCAGTACTTGATAAGTGTTAAGTTCAAATGGGAGGAGAAAACAAAGGAAAAATTTTATAAGAATGAAAAGAGAAAGGGTGTATTTATAACTTGGTCAGCTTTCATAATTTATAGCACTTCAGCAAGTTATTGTATACCATTAGTGGTTTTGCCAATCAGATCCCTTCTACCAGGATTGATGTGCTAGAAGACAAAACAAATTTCAATTCTTTTCCGTGATGGGTAGGAAATAAAAGTGTAAAAATCAAAACTTTATGATTGCAAAAAACATCCAAACAAATCTTGAATCCACCAAATTATTGTCTTGAAAAGACAATGTAGACAAAACAATAGGCATCCCAGTTGGATAATACAAGAGATCAAGCGAATCTCTAGAAGAAGCTGTTAGTAAAGCCAATTCAGAGCACAGATACTAAGGTCTAAAGCCCCCTCTTCAGCAAGGAGAAGCAGTGAAACCAATTGAACCAAGAATCAATTTTGAAGCACAAATATCGCAATCTAGTAAACACCCAGTAATTTTTCAAGTGAAAATGTTAGATTGAAGAGATTGAAATCAAGATTTAGTCCAAGAACAAGACACCCTCAGACAAAACAATAAAACAAGAACACAGAAATGAAAATTAAACCAACGTACTTACTAGCCTCTTCATGACTGTGTTCTTCTCTGGCATAGTGACATTCACAAATCTTGAACCACCCACCCCCTCTTCTCTAAAAGCTTAAAGCTTGCAGAACCCAAGTGAGAAGAGGGAGGATGAAGAAGGGAAGGTAGAGAAAAGTAGAGAAGAGGGTGTTTGTAATTGTATGATAGATGAGAGAGTGGCAATTAAGGAGAGAAAATAATAAAAATATACTACTATAAATTAAATATATTGAACTACTACTACTACTACAGTACTACTGCTTACCAATAGAAAAAAAAAACGGATGGTAAGAGAAAGGGACAGCAAAGAATTAGAAAAAGACAGCTCTTCCATCTACACATATTATTATTATTACCATCAACACTAATAAAACACAATGAGTATGAACAAATTGTTTTTGAGGGGTTTTTCATTTTTCATATTTCCATTCTTTGCAAATAACAGAAAGAAATGAAGTACAGAATAATCAATATTTAATTCCTGTAATTATTAGCCATTAATCACTCTGTAAATTTTTCTCTGTTTTTGTCAAATATTTCTAACGGACATTGCCGACACTCAATCAGCACAACAACAAACGGCAGCAGAGCAGTAAGAGGCATTGACTGTGTAACTACTACAGTTACATTTTTGTATATAGGCGCATGACTTTTGGTCATAATACTAAAGCAATTAATAGGTTCCTAATTCCCCTGCTAAACTTTTCTTCTTTTTTAACCATTTTGTCCTAAGATGATAGCTTCATGGTAAATATTTATTCAAGTTTAATATTTACACCTAATTTTTAAAAAATATATATATTGTATTTACACATACGAATAGGAAAAGAAAAAATGGTGAGGAGAGTCAAGGATGCAGAATTAAACTCAGTTGGAAGTTCAGATAGTAAATCAATTGAGCTACTATGATTATCATTAAAATGAATTAAGGTGAGAATACAAACAAAGAAAACGTATTCAGAAATGTATTACTTCTTCAATTTTAAAATAAGTGTTGTTTTTAATTTGGGCATACCCTTTAAAAAATTACTAGTTCCTAAAAGTAAAAATACATTTTTACTAACTTACCCTTAATAAATACCTTGAAAAAGATGTAGCTATTTAATAGTTTTTTGGTTATGTAAAACTCTATTTATTTAAATAAAAGTAAAATTGAAAGAACGTTATTATTGTTTTCTTGATTACGTAAAACATCACTTATTTTAAAGCAATAATAAAAATAAAAAAAATATCACGTATTTTAAAATGAATGAAATACATAGTTAGAGGTTGTGTTTGGTACTGAAACTAGGGGTTATCCCGATATAAAATTTGAAAATAAATTTATTCAATATTTAACTATGAGTATTAGCTAAATTCAAGATACAATTTTAAAATTGTCAATCTCGTATAGAATGTGGGATAATAATTAAAATAACCTTGTGTTAAATCAAATGGTCCTTTATTTGATAAGATAAGATAAAACTATATGTAGATATATTCTTTTCCATCATAACTATAAGTCAGAAATTCAACTACATCTATTTTAGGAAATTTTTACTCCCTATTTTCATTTTTAAATAAAAATCTCAATTTTTAATATTATAAATTTAAATTAATCGAATCAGTAATTACGAGACATCAAATTATTTCATGCAGTAATAATACTAATAATATATATAAAGAATAACAAGTGTAGTTGGGGTCCTTGGGGGGTGTTTGCATGTGGTTGATGAGAAATTAGTAAGGGGGCCCTCCACACCAATGATGTGTGGGAAATGCAAGGCTGGCATCACTGAGATTGCCAGATCATATGGGTCGTGGGCTGGATCCCCACCCACCCCAAGTGGGCCCATTGTCTTCTTCTTCGCAAATATATATAAGGGCATATGTCATGACCCAATAGCCCTGCTGTTGTGGTCCTCCTTGTCTCTTGTGCTCCTTTGAACTCAATCTAGCAATTATTCCCCCTTTTTCCCTTCTTCTTCCTTTTTTTATTTTTATTTTTTTTTCTAATAATAAATAAATATTCTTTGTGCTTTTCCAGTTAGTCTTATTTTGTTAGTATCTCTTTTTCCTTTTTTTTTCTTTTTAAAGTTTAAACTACTAATTGCCTCCTAAAAGTCTTTAAGGTGTCTTCTTACAAGTTTTGCTGTCAGTATCTTTTATTTTTTGAAAAAAAAAGAAGAGAGTTTGTGTTTTAAAATGAGGTTTTTGCATAATTTTAAAAATTACGCGGTTGTTTGATAGCTGGTTTAGATATAAATTATCCAGGTATTAAATTCTGCATAAATAATATCATATTTGGTTGATAGTTCGTTAGGAGGTAAGTTATTCATGTATAAAATTAATACGGTGTTTGATTTGTAATTTAGAAATCTGCATAACTAATATATATATAAGTTATGAGGGAATAAGTAATACGTAAATAATTTAACCTTGCATAAATTAATATACAAATTTTCTCTTAACTAATTCATGTATTATTAAGATATGCATAACTCTAACTAGCTATCAAACGACCCCTAAGTGAAGAGCCGAGGGTCTATCCGCAGTGGCAAAGCCAAGATTTCGGCGACGTCTATCGAAAACGGTCTTCGTATTCTAAGATTTATGTATATACTATCTCTTCAAATTCTATTTGTGAGAATAAAACTGAATATGTTATTGTTATTTAGAAATTAAGTGAAGAATTAAATCAAACACGTAATTTTATGAGATTATTGAATATGTTTCACTACTACATTAACAATCCAATCACACGTCAGCAACACGGATTTAGGAGAGTTTTAATTATTATGTCTATTTTTCATAATAAAATTATTATATTTAAAATATATAACCAATTATATATTTATTTATCTTTTATTAACATAAATCTGAATTGATAAAATATGGATTACCCGAATCTGATTCCTTCGTTAAGTATGAAAATTAGCGGACACCAAAAAAGCAAAAGAGAATTTATTTATGGGTAATATGTAACAATTTTCATAAGTTGTTTTAAATGTTAGGTACTGGATTTGACATTCATTATTATTTATTTTTCCTTAATCATATCTTCCTATGAATTTCAGATATTATAATATTAAAATTTGTTCATAGCTTAAATCTAGTTAAACGGGAGTAAGATTTTATGTTAAAAAAATAATGCAGTATTTTATTACTTCGATTTGGTACATTGTCAAAGTAACGGTTACAACAGTTAATCAGTAACTAGTAATAAAATATTTTCTACATTTTAATTTATATAATATTGTTTTAATTTAATATTAAAAAGAATTTAGAAGAAAATTAAACATTAAATTTTATTTTTATTATAATTTTTTTTTTCTTGAATCCTTTGAAAGAATGAAACATTAAAAGAAAAAAGAAAAGAAATGAATTACCGTACAAGAATTCATAATGACCTGTGTATGATGGGGTATTGTAAAAGGCTAAACAAGAGAGGCACACAACATGTTACACTTTTATTGAGCATATTTTTTCTTTTTGCATAAAAACCGTATTATCGAAAACCTAAAAAGGGTTCCTCGGAGAAACTTAGGTGACCACATTGTACCATATATATATTAAAAAGAAACATATATATTGTAATTAAAGAAAGGGGCACAATCTAGAATTTAGATGCTGTTATTTTCTTTTCTAATTTTTGCAACATATTATAAAGAATAAGTGTAATGATCATCGGTTAAATTAATCAATACTTATTTTTCAGACTCTAAAAGAAATTGTAATTAATTTTTTTAATTTCATCACACGTTAATTATCAAAGCTGATTACATGCCTAAGCTGATTAACGTTGTCCCCTGGTCTTTGCAAAAATAAATAAATAAATTATATCTTAGGGGCTTTTGTTGTCGAACATAATAATTAAGGTAAAAAGTTTTTGTAATTGCTTCCCTAATGGCTGTCAATTCGTGACAACAACATGAAATTAAATAAAATTTAAGCACAAAAAAAATATATACTTTATAAAATAGAGTTAAAAATTTTGACTATAAAATTTAAACAAAGTAGAATTTTAAGTTGGATTCTCACCTTCGTCCTCGAAAAAAATTTGTTTAGATGTGTTAACTACTATCATATTTGTGCCAACAATAGTTTTAATGTGAAATAAGTGGACTTCAAGCTCGTATCTGAATTCCTTTATTAAAAAGAATGGCCAAATTTATTCAAATTTTTTTTATTAATTATGATTTAAAATTACCTTCAAGTTAAAATCAGTGATAAAATTAGAATTTTCACTAGAGAAATATAAAAATATAAAAAGTAAACAACCAAAGCAACAAAAAAAATTCAACATCGAATATACATCTAATTTTAATCTTATATAAAAAGTATAATTTTTTAACAAGGATGATACATTTTTAAAAAACCTTTTTGTACCCTTAACTCGGCGCATAATTGAAACTTTCTACGTAGAAATTTCTAATTGTAAAAATATTAGATCAAGGTCTAAATATGTTGACTATCAAAGTTTATTTTTATTTTTATTTTTATTTTTGGTTTGAGGGGGACGGGGGGGGAGGGTATAGTGTCCTGCATTTGCGCCATTTGAAGAGGGGGTAACGGGAGAGTTTTACCTACCACATATATATATCCACATGCATGCACCTCTCTTTTTTCCACATGATTTAATTCGCTTCACAAATTCCATTCCCCATTTTCTTTTGTCCCTTGTGAACTTGTGATACGGCACCGAAACTTGTATTTTTTATTTTTTTTTATATTTATTTTAGAATTTGATTGATTTAATTTATATCGGAAAAGTTTCATGCACTTTAAAGACGCTAAAGTATTTTTTATTAAAAGTAATTTTATATTTAGAGTTTAAAATCAAAATATTTAATTAAAATAAAAGATTACTTTTCTCTCTGTTATAATCTTTGACGGTGACCAAAATTTGTAATGCAACATGAAATGTGTGATAATGCTTGTTTTAAGATGATTAATTTATAGACCGAATTCTGTTAGAAAAATATGTTATTTAGCTTGAGACATGTCAAGATTATTATTTGTAAAATTAAAAAAAAGAAATTGTTCAAATAACAGTATATCATATAATTAGGCATGGATCAATAGCTAATTATATATTAATGCTAAAAAATTAATAACCAGAATAATTCTCTAATAATCTATATTAGCTAGTTTGTTACTTAATTACTATTATAAGAATAGACTTATTTTGCCTTGCGTTCCCATTCTTTTGATCGTGCAAAGTTCAATCTCTTTTCTTGCTCATTATTACTACTCCGTTCCTTTTTAGTTGCTAGGTATACTAAAAATAGTTATTTTAAAATAGTTGTTAATTTTAAAATTCAAGAAATAATTGATCACTTTTTTTTAACTTTACCCTTAATATTTAAGTCACTTTAGAATATAAATATCTATCAATTAATAGAGTTATATTAATCAAATTACAATTTCTATTAAATTTTTTCTTAAAAAATATATAAATTTTATCTCAATAAATAAAAAAGAAGCGGAGAGAGTATTTCACTAAAAGGATAATTTTAAAACATGAAAAACAAAAAAGTTTTTCTTTTAAGATATATAGCAGCTAGTTTCCTACTTTCCTCCAAAAAATTTAAGATTATCTTTTTCTAATTATTAAATATTCGTGCTCACTGTTTCATGTGCCATGTTAGAAGTAATCAATTAAATGTTGAAAGTTGTGTCTGAAATAGGGAGGGCTTTTGATTATTGAAAGCTTAACAATCATTTGCTTACTATTGACAATTGACAAGAGAGGCATATATGAGAAACAGTAAGAGCCCGGGCAACGAATATTTAACTCTTCCCGGCCCCGGGGTCGTTTGTCATGCGGGATTAAATTTGAAATTAAATTTATATTGTATTTATTTGATTGTATAAAAATTTATTATGATCAATAAATAGAGTATAAATTTAATTTTGAATATTTTATTAAATTTGGGATTATATCAGCTTTCAGATTGAGATAAATTAGTTCCAAGATTATAATCTTTAAACAGTAGTGTTAAAAATGGTGCAAATATGAAAAGGCCAAAACTGACAGAGTCCCTTGATTTTTTTAAGAGAGACTGATGTCAAACTGAAGGACTGGACATTCTTTAAAAAAAACCGTCAGTTTTTCAGAAATAAACCGAGGGACAACCGACGAAATCTATCGATTTCAATAAATTAAAAATCAACATACAATTTTTTTTTAAAAATCATCAAACTCCGTCAGTTTTTCAGAGATATACATAAAAATATAGCTATTTGGAATCAAATCTAGGTATTTACTCTGACATAATTGGAAAATTCTACCATTCAACCACACATGCTCTTTTTAATAAAATATTCTCATTGTTTTTATTTATACTTTTCAACTGCAATTTGACACTTTAAAAACTAATTGAATCCCTCGATTTTAGTAAAAAATAAAAAATAAAAAATTGAGAAACTCCTTCAATTTTCTTTTTAAAAAAATCATTTGTTGTATATAGTTTTCGCACATTTGTTTAAAACTAATTTAATTTTTTTTCTAAAAAATACCAATGGACTTGGGCAGTTTTTTCATAATTTTTTTGCACCAATTCAGTTTGTCAATTTTGTTTGATTGATTTTATATAATTTTTGATATATAATAAAATTATAATCCCGAGATAATTTAACCGCAAATCAAATGACCCCTAAATGTACAGATATACAGCTAAAAGTTATAGTGTTGCTGGGAAAATGAAAGGTTAATGAATTAAATTTCGAGACAACGATGATTTTCAAACTGTTATGGAAAAATAGAAAATGGTATAAATCAAATTTGATGTTTTTTGTTTAACTTTTATCTTTAAATTTGATGGTTTTTTAATTTCGCCCGCATTTTAAGTGAAAAAACAAATAGCCAAAAATATTTCTTATATCGAAATAACAAACTAATTTTTCACGGAATATAATATATTTTTGTATCATAGTATTTCACAAGTTATATCGAATATGATCAGTTTTTAAAGAACTTTAAAACACGTACTTTCACGGGCAAAACTTTCAAAACTCAACACAAAAATAGCCAAAAACATATCAAACTCCACAAAAGCAGACATAATATTCAACTCAAAAAGAATAAAGAACTTATACCCCAAAAAGCGCTAAACTTCAATTTCTGAACACTACAATAAATTCTGAAAATACTACATAATTTAATTTCTACAAAATTTATATCGAGCGATTTCTACAAAATTTATATCGAGCGAAATAAACGTTCAATTTCAGAAGATTAAAAACTCTATAAATATTACAGAATTTATGATCAGCAAAATAAATCTGAATAAATAAGATTATTTTTCATTAAATAAATAATAAGATAAAAAATTAAACACCTAAAATACGAAGGAAAAAAATTAAATCCCAACCAATTTTATGGACAATTCGCGCAAACACTTCCTTTGTATCTTCTTTTTATAGCCAATAGGGCCTTGCAGCAATTTTCGCATTTTTCAGTCCAATATCCAATCCAAACATTTTCTACTATTTGTATGTAGTCCTAGTCCTTTTATCAATATTCTCTCTTTTCTTATACAATACATAAATCTATCTCTACAAGCATATATGATGATTACAAATAAAATATTAGAATTATTTACAATATTCAATAGTTAGACAAAGGTTTTTGGTGTCCCCTATTGATATTTATTAATTAGGAGTGATTTAATATATAGATATACACTTTAGACAAGACACAATATTATATAAAATAGTGTTATTCATTCTTTAAATGGTATACTTGCTCTTCGGGAAAAGATGTTATCAATCTTTAAAAGGTAAAATAATTTTTGAAAGGTTATATGAGTTATTTGTGAATATCCATAAATACCTTTTCCATATTCAAAGTTTTATCACTTGAAGGAATTATGCGTTAGGGAGCTGATGAATACATCAGCTACGCCTAATATGTAAAATGAATGCATAAGAATATTGTGTTCAGCTTAAAATATTATCATGAATTTTTTGTATTCTTTATTTCTTTATCATTTTACTTTCTTCTGAAATATCGTGTTAGTTCATTCTAAATTTCTAAAATATAAGTAATTAAGATATCTAAGAATTTTTCAAAATTTTTATTTGAGTATAAATTAGAAAATATTTGAGTGGTTAATTGTATCTTGCGAGTAGGACGTCGTTTTGCTATTTAAATTTGGATATTATCAAAAATATACTTTAAAGATAACGCCTTTAATAATAGAGTACCTCAAATCGATTTTTCACATTCAGAACTATATCTCTTCGTTTATAGTTAACTGTTGTGTCTTGTTTGTTGGTTAAATGTTCTTCTTAGTGTTATTATTTATAATAGTTTCAACTAATTCAATTAAAAATTGGGATCTCATAATAACTAGCCAATATGTTTTTCCCATGCATGGGGGATTAAGATAGTCCCAGAAGCGCTTCACAAATCACATGTCAAAAAGCAGAAAAAAATGAATAAGCAGGCTCGTATTACTATTTTAAGTTGGATATTTTTGTTCAAATATTACTTTTAGATAAAAATCATTTCCATCCTCCAGGCTCCAACTTTACTTTAAAAATCAAACTCTCCCCTCAAATTTGAACAATAGACAGTCTCCCCCTTTATCCTATTGACTTTTTAAAATATCTATTTTATCCTTACCTTCAATTTTTTTTTTTACTTTTTAAAAATCATGACTATGGACAACAAATTTAATTGAATTTAAATC
Organism: Datura wrightii; assembly: GCA_035772735.1. Lineage (NCBI taxonomy): Eukaryota > Viridiplantae > Streptophyta > Magnoliopsida > Solanales > Solanaceae > Datura > Datura wrightii. The sequence continues at coordinate 10,364,179 of JASDFA010000009.1, forward strand.
CGCAAGAAATTCAAATTATATTAGATTAAAGATATATTAATTCAAATAAATATTATCAATTAATATAATTTGATTAATTTTTTAAGTACAATAAGTAAGAACTTAATTAAGAAAAAATTTCATAAAATAACATCCAATTGAAAATTAATTACCATCAGTAGAAATAATTTGCATAATTACGATTTATTGCAATAATTTTTATGGAAAAAAAGCTCTCTCCCCTCTCTCCAAAATCTGCTCGCCATTCTCCCTCTCTCTCTCTCTCCCCCCCCCCCCCCCTCTCTCTCTCTTTCTCTTTTACTCTCCCGCTCTTGCTCTTTTTCTCTCTGCCTCTCGCCCCTCTCTTTTTTCTCTCTCTCTTTCTCTTTCTCTATTTCTCTCTCTCCTTCTCTCCCTCTTTGTATACTTTATTTTCTATTTTAATTGCAATCTTCTTCTGTATTTTTATATTTTATGGAGGGTATCAAACAACTATATTTATTGTATTCATATTGTATAGGTACATTAGCTGTATCGACAAATACTTATTGTATCGATAATACAGATCGACGAATATAGTTTACGTGTATATAAAGATACAAAATAACAAAGATCTAACTGAAATTGTACTCATTCACTCTTGTATCACTTGCATTCATCCGCTCTTGTATCACTTCTATTCATTCATTCTACTTGTATTCATGTGCGCATTTAGGTTGTATCAACGAATACAGTCTATATGTATACACAGATATAAACAACTAAAATTACAAGATATTGTAATCATTCGCTCTTGTATCACTTGTGTTCATTCGTTCTTGTATCTCGCATACACTTTCTCAAAATTATTGGATACAGTATTACAAATCCCAAAAGATATTTCTAGATACAACATTCATTCGCAGATTGTATCGGTATAGTGTATCTATCACTTTTATTTTGTGAGATACATTTATATCATCACCAATTTTTTTTTATAAATTTAGATCTATAATAAATTGATTGGGTTAATTGGTGTGAGGAAGAGGGAAAGAGAGAAAGAGATAAAGAGAAACAGAGGGGAAGGAGAAAAAAGAGAAAGAGATAGCAAGAGAGAAGAAGCAGAGAGAGAGAGAGAGAGAGAGAGAGAGAGAGAGAGAGGGAGGCGAGCGAGATTGAGAGAAAGTGGAGAGAGATACTACAAATTGTAATTATTTTTTTATAAAATGTAATTGTTTAAACTATATCTACTAATAATAAATACATGACATATGTTTGCTATGCTATGTAATTTTCTCTTCAATTAATTAATAGTTCGAATTTATTGGGTTAGTCCTTAATTTGGGCTACAAATAATGAGCCCACTTTATTGAGCCCAAGATGTCATCTTATCCTAGAAGCTCAATTGGTGGCATGTGTCAAATGACGTGTCACACCAAGTCAAATAAAAGAGCCAATAGAATCATGCAACGTGTCGAAATGACACAACATATCTAGTCAAATCAAAGGGCATTGGAAATGCGCACATGTATAAGTGACATGTTCTGACCAATCAAATATCCACATGTCAACTTAAACCTGATTGATTGGAAGAAGTTCGTTCTTATCATGACAACTTTTCCATCCTATAAATATAAATAAGGGTCTCATAATTGAAAAAAGATTCCAGAATTCCAACAAGAAGTTAGAGAGATCTCGTGGATCAAACCTCGTATATCGACAAGCTACAAGTTCTCTACAAGTTCCAGAGGTCACGATCAAGATACAAAATAACAAAGATCTAACTGAATTTGTACTCATTCACTCTTGTATCACTTGCATTCACCCGCTCTTGTATCACTTCTATTCATTCATTCTATTTGTATTCATGTGCTCATTTAGGTTGTATCAACAAATACAGTCTATATGTATACACAAATATAAACAACTAAAATTACAAGATATTGTAATCATTCGCTCTTGTATCACTTGTGTTCATTCGTTCTTGTATTTCGCATACACTTTCTCAAAATTATTGGATACAGTATTACAAATCCCAAAAAATATTTCTAGATACAACATTCATCTCTTCCTTCCCCTTCGCTCAGCCCGGTGAGATCAGATTTCTAGAACGAAGTGAAGATTACTATTTTAAGTTGGATATTTCTGTTCAAATATTATTTTTGGATAAAAATCATTTCCATCCTCCAGGCTCCAACTTTACTTTAAAAATCAAACTCTTCCCTCAAATTTGAACAATAGACATTCTCCCCCTTTATCCTAATTGACTTTTTAAAATATCTATTTTATCCTTACATTATAAACCTTCAATATTTATTTTTTTTACTTTTTAAAATTCATGATTGTGGACAACAAATTTAATTGAATTTAAATTACCAAGAAATTCAAATTATATTAAATTAAAGATACATTAATTTAAATAAATATTATCAATTAATATAATTTGATTAACTTTTTAAGTACAATAAGCAAGAACTTTATTAAGGAAAAATTTCATAAATAACATCCATTTGAAAACTAATTACCATCAATAACAATAATTTGCATAATTACAATTTATTGCAATAATTTTTATGGAAAAAAAGAAACTCTCTCCCCTCTCTCCAGAATCTGCTCGCCATTCTCCCTCCCTCCCTCCCTCTCTCTCTCTCTCTCTCTTTCTCTCTCTCTCTCTCTCTCTTTCTTTCTCTCTCTCTCTCCCTCGCTCTTTCTCTTTTACTCTCTCGCTCTTGCTCTTTTTGTCTCTGCCTCTCTCGCCCCTCTCTTTTTTCTCTCTCTGTTTCTGTTTCTCTATTTCTCTCTCTCCTTCTCTCCCTCTTTGTATACTTTATTTTCTATTTTAATTGCAATCTTCTTATGTATTTTTATATTTTATGGAGGGTATCAAACAACTGTATTTGTTGTATTCATATTGTATAGGTACATTAGCTGTATCGACAAATACTTATGTATCGATTAATACAGACTGTATTGACGAATATAGTTTACGTGTATATAAAGATACAAAATAACAAAGATCTAACTGAATTTGTACTCATTCACTCTTGTATCACTTGCATTCACCCTCTCTTGTATCACTTCTATTTATTCATTCTATTTGTATTCATGTGCACATTTAGGTTGTATCAACAAATACAGTCTATATGTATACACAGATATAAACAACTAAAATTACAAGATATTGTAATCATTCGCTCTTGTATCACTTGTGTTCATTCGTTCTTGTATTTCGCATACACTTTCTCAAAATTATTGGATACAGTATTACAAATCCCAAAAAATATTTCTAGATACAACATTCATTCGCAGATTGTATCGTTACAGTGTATCTATCACTTTTATTTTGTAAGATACATTTATATCATCATAAAAAAAATTATTATAAATTTAGATCTATAATAAATTGATTGGGTTAATTGGTGTGAGGAAGAGGGAAAGAGAGAAAGAGATAAAGAGAAACAGAGGGAAAGAAACAAAAAGAGAAAGAGATAGCAAGAAAGAAGAAGCAGAGAGAGAGAGAAAGGAAAAAAAAAAAGAGAGAGAGAGAGAGAGAAGGAGGGAGGCGAGCGAGATTGAGAGAGAGTGGAGAGAGATGCTATAAATTGTAATTATTTTTTCATAAAATGTAATTGTTTAAACTATATCTACTAATAATAAATATGTCACGCCCCGCCTTGGGGGGTATGACTGGCACCTGGTGCCCTAGTAGGACCTGGACTGCTAACTGGCGAGCCTAAGCACAGCTGGCGCCTGACTTGCTCTAACTTAGATTTCTGGAAACAAAGAGCTATATAACGGCTGTAAACACAGTCTCCGGCCAACTGGCCTGTAGCCACCTGTACCTGTAATAACAGCTAACCAGGAACATACTCGTAACAAGGAACCTATGCGGGCCGACAAGGCCACCATGCTGTCTAGTCATCTGAGACTCAACAAAGGGAATACTGAACAGCTACGTGACCGGCAAGGTCACCACTACTATCAAACCATGGCCCCACGCGGCCAACATAAAAAAAATAGAGATACTAAACAGCTATACAACTGCACGGCCTCACATGACCGGCCCAACTGATTATAGGGAGATAATATATACAATCTGCAAGCCTCTAAGAGTAACAATAGAAATGATCGGGACAGGGCCCCGACCTACCCGTACTGTACATAAAAGGAAAAGAGCTACACCTCTGGAAATCAGACTCCGAATGACAAGAGCTGAATACTCAGTAGTTGGCTGGAATCACGAGGGATCGCCTCCTCGTCTATGAGTACCTGCAGGCAAGTAATACAGCGCCCCACTGGGCGTCAGTACCGCTAGTACTGAGTATGCAAAGCAACTGAAATAATATAGCTGAAACAACTGAATATAAATAGCATATCTAGCAAATTTGTATGGTAGGAGATAACTGAATACGAAGGAACTAGTAAAAACTGAATCATGCTTTCTGTACTGATAAGGCGGAGGCGTACCTGTAAACGCGACGGCCTACTATCTAGTAGCTAGTATATAACATATAAATAAATATGCAAGTAGTAGGCAAGAGCCAATACCAACCCCCATAAGCCGGATGGCACCAAGCAAGCAAACAATCTATATACCCCTACCCGGGTCAAAACCAACCAAAAATAAGTCACTCCACTCATCTACTCACTTTGGAGCTCCTCTACCGACCCCCTGGGTCTCCGGCTCGACCCATAAGCAACCGTGTCTGGGTCCGGAGGACTCCTGTGTAGACAGTAACAGATAGGGTCTGGATCCTCAGACACAAACTCAATGGGGCTATCTGAAACCGGAGCTACACCTATAATAACTGAATGTACAGACAGTAACAGATAGGGTCTGGTTCCCTGGACACAAAACTCAACAGGGCTATCTGAAACCGGAGCTGCACCTGTAATGCTGATCAGACTGCTATGGGAAAGCTTCATCCCACCTTCGTCCAAGCTGGTGATGGCATGCCACCCCTCGGAGTGACGTAAAACCCACCATCTCAGTGGGCGACAGATTACCAACCCAGGGGCGGGGAGGACGCTCAATAAGGGGCCCTCACGCCACAACAAGTCTCAACAAACAAATAGCACATATAAATAGCAAGCATGTATAACTGAAAAAGACTATCTGAAATCTGATTTCTTATTCTGATCTATTTCTGTACTAAACTGATTCTTTACTGATTATACTGATTCTGAGATCTTTCTTTAACTGTTGGCTAATCTGTAGCCAGGGTACTATCTGTCTGAATGGCTAATCTGTAGCCAATATCTCGTCTTGTTTGAATGGCTAGTCTGTATCCATGAAACTGTCTGTCTATCTGGTTTTACTTTACTAGCTTATATTCTGAAAATCTGTTTCTTTTTATTCTATAACATGCTTGCTAATCATACAATAAGCTATACTGAATTTGGAATGTTAACTCGCCCTTTGGCGCATGCTTTTCTATCTTTCGGACTAAAATACGATACTGCAACACAAACCAGAATTTACTAAACTTATTCAATTCTCAACATTCAACTCTGAGAGTTTCAAATATAGAGTTTACTATGATTCACAAAGCTAAGACTTACTAACTTGCCGAAGAACAACTTCACATACCTGGTTTCTGAGTACCCTACTGACCGATGTGATTTTCGTCAGTACTTCTGCTGTTTCTCCCAACTACATTCATATACATATCAATTAGAACTAAATACATTAATATCTGGGAGAAATTATCATTTTTGATATATATTTATCCCAAACTTCAACCTTTCAGAAAACGGTCGAAAACTCGTTATTTCTCGAAAGTCCAGAAGGGATAAATGCTCACTGCAACGCTAAGAACACATTGGTACTAATTTAAAGCAATTTTATTTACTTTACCTCGCTAGCACGATGTTTTCCGGCCAAATTTCACGAAACCAACTCCGTAGGATTGCTCTCTGCAGCTTTATACCTCTGTATCTAAGCCGGAACGGAGTTTAGACCGCGTTTCGTCGCGTAATTGGAAGGAAATTATGTATGTTTGTCGTGGGTTTGCCTTTCATGACTATACCCCTGTTTTTCTAAGTTATATTGATGAAGATAATGAAAAAAACCGACTTTGCTATTATTATTATTATTTTTTTTGCTAAATCCTTTAACCAACATGCCATTAGGCTATTTATTCATTTAAAATTTATGGGGTGTAACAAAATACATGACATATGTTTGCTATACTATGTAATTTTCTCTTCAATTAATTAATGGTTCGAATTTATTGGGTTAGTCCTTAATTTGGGCTACAAATAATGAGCCCAAGATGTCATCTTATCCTAGAAGCTCAATTGGTGCCATGTGTCAAATGACGTTTCACCAAGTCAAATAAAAGAGCCAATAGGACCATGCAACGTGTCAAAATGACACAACATATCTAATCAAATCAAAGGGCATTGAAAATATGCACATGTATAAGTGACATGTTCTGACCAATCAAATATCTCCATGTCAACTTAAACCTGATTGATTGAAAGAAGTTCTTTCTTATCATGACAACTTTTCCATCCTATATATATAAATAAGGGTCTCAAAATTGAAAAAAGATTCCAGAATTCTAACAAGAAACTAGAGAGAGCTTGTGGATCAAACCTTGTATATCGACAAGCTACAAGTTCTCTACAAGTTCCAGAGTTCACGATCAAGACCAAGATTCAAGATCAAACTTTCAAGCTCTCGGATTCATATGCAAGATGAAGATTCAAGATCAAACTTAAAAAACTCTTCAAATTCAAGTACAAGTCAAGATCAAGATCATCATACTCAAGAACCATCTTCAAACTCTTGAATTCAAGTACAAATCAAGATCAAATCCAGCAAGTTCAAGTTTAAGCTCAAAACAAAAATGCATAAGCATACACCCAGACTGATGGGACTTATACCTCACGGTACTTTAGCCCCCCCCCCAGATTGCCCCATGTGTTTTACGACGCCCCTGCCTTGAGGTTCACCCCAAAAATATCGCACTTACCCTCTAGTTCTGGTGGAGGTACTCAATGATGAATGACGTATTTACACATTTATTAACCATATTTTGCTCATACTTAGCCATGTTTTGAGAATAAATTGTATGTGTTTTCTTGTGTTTTATGATATAATTGTGAAAAAGAGTTAACGCACATGATTAGATACTTTCAGGGCTTAAAGTGATGAATTTCCGCTTAATTATGGCTAAAAAGAGCAAGAAGAGCAAAACGGGGTTGACGAAATGAGATAATAGAAGTTAGCATCGTGCAGGCACACCTGCGCTATGGTCTGTGCGACGTGCCAGGTGGCCTGGCGCATGGAGGACGCGAGGCACAAAGTAGTTTGGGCGGCCAGAAGTCAAATCCCAGTCCTACTAGGAACATAATCTGCAAAATCCAATTCCAATCCAAGAAGGAACAACGAAGGCTTAATCTACTATTATAAATACCCTCTCATAACATGTTTTAGGGAAACTTTTCATCCAATACATAGTGTGATTAGAGTCAAGTTTGCACAATTCATACTTTATGAATTTGTGTAATAGCTTAGTTGATATTTGTTGGGAACTCATCAAGTTCTTGTGACTCAATATAGCTTGAAGATTTTGTTAAACAAGTTTATATTATCATAAATATTTCATTATGAATTCTTCTACAATTTTTTTTTTAATTCTCATAAACATGAGCGGCTAAATCTCTTAAGCTAGAGTTGTGGGAAACCATAATGGATTAACGAATGTAGGCATAATAAAATAGTAGTTCTTGAATGGTGAATTAGGTAGATTGTTATTTTCTTCGTTTTAGTTAGTTTTAGCGGCTGCAACGTTGAAACGTGCCTATATCGTCAACTTGCCCATCAAGGAGGTTGAAGTTAGGAAAAGAGAATAACAATGGCTAGATGAGATTACCAACCCTCATCTAAATTAACTTGAGCTCTAATCGAGGATAGTTAGGTGAAGACTTATGGAGAGGGCAAAATATACACACTTCGAGTCTGAGAGGAGATAAGTGAACTTCATCTATGTAGGTCGAGAGACGTTAGATGAACTCAATCGTCATACTTACACAAAATTCACCAAGATAGATCACTAATAATACTAAGTTATGAAATCACAGGGAACATAATCCTGGTTTTATTGTGATAATTTAATACACAACTCAATCATTGTTAGCATATGATGATTCAAGATTCAAGATCAAGCTTTCAAGCCCTCGAATTCAAATACAAGATGATGATTCAAGATCAAACTCAAAAACCCTTAATTCAAATACAAGTCAAGACCAAGACCATCAGACTCAAGATCAAACTTCAAACTCTTGAATTTAAGTACAAACTAAGATCAAATCCATCAAACTCAAAACAAAATCGCCTAAGCATACGCTCATACTGATGGGTCTTATGCCTCATGGTACTTTAGCTCCCCTCCTCCCCCCAGATTGCCTCGACGTGTTTTGCTATGCCCCCGCCTTGAGGTTTGCCCCAAAACATCGCACTTACCATCCAGTACTGGTGGAGGTACTCAACCACTAGAACGAGGCTTATTTATTTTGTTGAATTACTTATAAGTCATGTTGGATCATTATAATTCCAAAACTACAAATAAATAAGAGAAAAATAATAGAGTATAAATCATGATAAATCGATATAACTTCAGAATATATGTTAATTTTACCGAATCATTACACTAAATTTACCTAGTTATAGAAGGCATCTGCTTATATATAGCAAGGGCATTATAACATTTGCCCTGTGGATAAATCTGAACTTACATATTTTTACAAAAATGTATATGCAAAAAGATGCCAATAAAAAATGTATAACAATCGTGCGGGAATTCCCGAGGAAATTTCTTATGTGAAACTTTTACCAATATTATTGAAAGGCGTGCCGTTGCTAAATAGGCCCATAACAGTCCCGTTTTGACAAATCTCGGATTTCATTTGTTGCACTTGTATTCATTCAACTGCAGCCTGCTGCTACGCTCTCTCAGACTCAGCATCAACATTCCCACCAACTCGCATACAGGCGTCTGTCTCATTTGACTCCTGGTTTGTTGACCCTAGATGTTTCTTTATACAATTTTACACTTGCAAATAGAGACGGATGCACTTGTAATATATGCATTTTTTCGAAAAAATTACTCCAGTACCTTAGCATTTTATTCGAAGTTGGAACTCTGATTTGATTCGTTTTCTTTCTGTCTATCTGTGTTGATCTCGTTTTTTTTTTTCTAATTAGAAGTGAATAGAGCTGCAGAGATATGGCGATGTTAACAGCGGCCCGTCGATTATCAGCTGGATCAGCTTTATCAGATTCACTGCGTTATACCTCTTGCTGGAGGTTTTTCTCCTCGTCTTTCAGGGAGGAAAGAGATACATTTGGTCCTATTCTCGTTCCATCGGATAAGTTCGTGCTTTTCTTGTCTTTTATATTCCCTTTACTCAGTGATTTATTTTGTTGTTTTTTTCCCTTTTCACATGTTTGATATTTTGCCTGAACTATTTCCTCCCTTGTTGTTGTGTTAAAGTGGAAAGGTAGTAGGTTGACGTCTTTTTTCATTGGTAGGTTGATGTTAGTATAAAGATTAATCATATTGTGAAGAATCTTGTAATAAATGGATATAGAGGATTCATATAGCCGTCAGGTTAATTTAGGATTGAGGTATAAGTGATTGAATGATTGTTGTGTTTTAAAGTTCTTTAGGATTTTATGCTGTTGTAAGCATTTGTGCTTATTTCTAAAAAGAAAGTAGGTTGCGAAAGAGATGAGCCATAACTTTTTCTCTCTCTCATGATAAGGGTGGTGTATGGTCAGCTTGTACACACCTCAACTATATACTGGTAGTTGCTACATCCACCAGCACAGACACGGTAGTTTTGTCTGTCAAGACTTAAACAAATGGGAAAAAATTCACCTAATTTTTTTTTGTTCTGTTGGGATTTAAACTCTGGTTTACCATTATCCATTCCAGCTTCATTGACAACTAGGCAACAATCTATAGCTATTTCGTTTAACTAAAACATTTATGTTGCTAATGGATTTGACTGTACCTTGCAGTTCTTTTTGCCTTATGGATGCGTTTCTCTTCTGTTCAGTGCTTTATCAGTCTCAAACAATCAGCTGCATTCATCATAAATATGATCAGAAGTGTCCCAACTCCCTCTTTAACTAACTAAAACTCCAGTCAAGCGAGAATCAAAATGCTTCAGTACAGAACAATCATAGATTTCTGGACTGACAATTCAACAGCTATGCTAGAGTATCTACTATGTATAACTTTTCCTCTGATCAACAAGGGCGTATATGGTAACTAATCCAAAATTGTCATACTAAATTCACTGTTGAAAGGTCGAACTTTGTTTTGCTAAGGTAGCTCAATATAACTCGTATTAATCCATGGTGATCAGAGTTTGCTGCTCCCTTTCTTAACATATTTTAAGATTCTTCTGCGGAAAACGTTTTTGGATGAACCTTTAATCAATTAAGTGTAACCTTCGTGTCTTGCAATTCCATCAATCTAACTTGCTATTTCTGGAATTTTGTGCTGCCGCACTAATCAATTATGTTAATAGAACGGGATACATTTAATGTTTATCCTCATTTTGGCATAACAATGTTTCTAGACATAGCTATGGCAAGTTGAATGGTATGGTTCCACTTAGTAGCCCAAATCCGCGTAACGAGAACATATTCAGACACACGCACACACTACTCATATTGATACTAGAAGCCCCCGGAGCAGGCCTGGAAGACTGAACCTCACCTTTTGCGCACGAGCAGAATGACGTAGGTGAACAAGAGTACCTCGCGCCAGAAACATCTCCTTTTTATAGGTTCTATGGAGCGATGCCTGCTGCTTCATCTGGAAGAAAAGAATCATAGATGTCTTTATGAATTGGGAGCAAGAAGCAGAATTAGAAGAAAACTTCCTTTCTGGTTTGTGCAATTATTCTTCTTGTTGTGGGGGTGACAGCGGCATCCATTATCTTTGTGATTTCTCTATTAGGCAAATCGTGGAGTACAATAGTCTATTAGATTTGTTGGGTTTGTTTCTTTATTTGGAAAATTAATACTGAAGGCAGCAATCTCCTTTCTGTTAAGTAGGCTTGTTTGCAATGGATGTCACTAAATTTTGCCATCTTACTCAGTGGAGTTCATTGTTTTTTGGGTGGAGGGTTGGGGAGGTGTACCTAGTATGCACCATGTGTCTCTTTATGTTCAAAGGGTTGGTTCTCTTCTCTGCTCCATCTGTGCATTTGATGTTGATGAGCTAGAGACCTAGTAGTAGGTGTGAAATTTCAGACGGGTCTTGAAATTCTTCTCTAAGTTACCGTATCCTGAGTTTCCTTCTAATTGTACCTTCTCTTTTCTTCTTTTCTGCCTTTTTTGTAACTCCTTCAGGTTATGGGGGGCACAAACTCAGAGATCATTACAGAATTTTGAAATCGGGGGTGATCGTGAAAGAATGCCTGAGCCAATCATACGTGCATTCGGTATTCTTAAAAAGTGTGCAGCCAAGGTTTGTTAATCTGTAATGTTGCTCCCTTCTTAAGCTGTTGACAACTTCTTCTTTATCTTTTGCATTTTATCAAAATTTTGGTATATTAGCTGTAAGCATGTGGTAATGCTTGACAGCAGTTGTTTTGGAGTCTTATTTTAAATGTGCAATTATGATATTGCAGGTGAACATGGACTATGGCCTTGACCAATCTATTGGAAAAGCAATAATGCAAGCTGCTGAAGAGGTTGCAGAAGGAAAATTGAATGACCATTTTCCTTTGGTGGTTTGGCAGACTGGCAGTGGCACTCAAAGTAACATGAATGCTAATGAGGTAATCAGAAGTTCATGAATGCGCAGGTCCTTTGAGGGCTTGTTCGCTTGAGCCTTATTAACTGCTTCTAGCAGGCCGAGGAATAACCTTAATGCTTAAAGTCCATTCAAAGGAATGGCGCTTTTTGTTTGATGAAAAAATATCGATGCTCTAATTTAATTTATTCCTTTCTCTGTGATTGAGCATGTCTCCTCCAATAGAACTTCTCATCTTGCTGTTATTTTTACGGTAGTGCCCTCTTAGCTTGTGCGCACCTCGACCATTCTACCGGCTACCTGTACAGGTACCGGTAACTCTACCCCGCTCACCTCAAGATTTAGGCAAACGGGAAAAGTCACTTTGTATATTTTTCCTTTGCTTCGATTTGAACTTGAGATTTCACGGTTCTCCTCACACTTCATTGACACTAGGGTACACCTTGGGTGCTGCTCCTCATCTGCTATTACTGACTTTTCTTCTTTTAAAAAAATTGTTATCATTTCGATATGCCCAAATTACAAACAATCTCTTGTACTTCGACTCATTTGCAAATATTTCCAGGATAAACTTGTCTCCTAACACCTATTGAAAAAACTTGTTGCCTAACACTTTTAATTGAGCATAAAAAGTCAGTTGGGAGAAAAAAATTCATGAACGTTCTTTATTGCTCTACTAGAGGCAAGAAAAAATAAACTAAGTTGATATTGGGGAAAGGGTAAGGAATGCTGAAATGTTGTCTCCCCTCACTTTGGTTGTTTTTGTTCCATCCTCTATGGAGTTCTCTGCATCTGAAACCAATCACAAATCCTCATTTTCAATATTATTGGGTTTCAATAGTTTTAAGTTTGACCGTGAAGCAAGAGAAATACAGCTGATAGGAATTGGTGTATACTAAGTGACGGAGAATTGCACATTGAAATGGGTGCATAGACTAAGGTGGTGACTAAGGTGGTTTTTGCCCAGACTTTTCGTATATGCAATTTCCTTGGCTGACTTCTATGTATTGCTTTTTCTTATCAATCACAGGAAACCCCACATTGACTTCTATGTGGGCTCCCATATAACATTGTTCACACACCATATGTCTAGGGGCATGCATAGTGCAGGCATTAAGTGGCCCACATTTGTTGAATGAATGGACTATTATCTCCTTGTATGATCTTGCACCAGTGCCAGTAATTTGCATGCTAGAATATTCTATCTTGCACAATATTGTGATTGTTGGGCAGTTATCTCCAGATACTATATTTCGATTAGATCAATATAAAAGAGCTCACATGATTATTTCCTACTTCCTAGTTCCTACCATTATCAATCTGTTGGACCTTGACTGTTCTTGTTGCCTTTGGCATTTCACTAAATACTTCGTTGCAACAAACAATTGAATTACTCTAGCCAATGACCCAATATATCTCGATTTTTGACTATTTGGATATGTACCATAGGCGAGGGGGATCTACCTTTCTATTTTTGATGGGCTTGGACGTTTGGTTACCTGCTATGGAGAAAGTTAATCACATTCAATAGTTTCTGGTGCTTTGTGGATGGGATTTTGAGAGACATACCTACTTTTTTTTTTTGGTAACAACTGTGAAATATTATTACCAGCAACCAACAAAACTACAAAAACAAGATCATCTACCTCCAAAAGAGGTTCTGCTAAATATATACCTACTTTGATGGATAAATATTACGCAGATTTTTGATTGATGAAAAACTGCTCAGACAGTTGGAGTTTACTTGAACGTGCATTCTGCCTCGTAAAACATTCAGTAGATTTACTGGTTAGCTTCTGGTGGTTTAGGGAAGGTTTTAAATTATTACTCCTTTTTTGGGGTTTCCCGTGATTGCACCAGAAAGTACTGCTTTTTTTTTTTTTTTTTTTAAAGTTGGCTATCAACTACAGTGCTTCTGCATTGGATTTCATTTGCAGTATGTGTTCTCTGTGTTTCTCTGGTAGCTAAAATATTTCATACTACGCTTGCAAAATTATGTCTTCTAAACATCTCGAGGGACTTTTGAACAATTTCATATTTCTTCTTTCATTGTCCTTTTACTGACTGGATTGGTAAAAAATTGAATTTTGGTGGACTCATGTATATTTTCCCCTTGTAGTGATATATTATCTAATATCTTCAGGTTATTGCAAATCGAGCAGCTGAAATACTTGGCCATAAGCGCGGAGACAAACATGTGCATCCAAATGACCATGTAAATAGATCGCAATCTTCAAATGATACATTTCCTACGGTAAGCCTCCTTTAATGTTACTTTTGTTGCAAGATGTGTTGCTATTCTTTTTCACAAAATTATGCTGACTTCTTAGTGATGGGTATTTTTTCATGTGTAGGTGATGCACATTGCTGCAGCAATGGAGCTAAATAAAAGATTAGTGCCAAACTTGAAGCAGTTGCATACTTCACTAAATTCAAAGGTAGAGCGTTAAGTTATCTTTTCACTCGCATAGTATTAGAATAATATATACTATATTTAGCCCTTCAAAAGTAAGCACGTTATACAGCATTATGTGTTTTTTGTATTCTGCAGTTTTGCTTGCTTGTTTACATAAATGCTAGATCTAGATTCTTTGTAATGGTTGTATTTATGATTAGTAGTTAGCAGCCAATGCAACTATCTTAAGTTGTTTTTAACCACGTTTTCTGTTACTCTCTTGTAATGATACAAAATTACAAATTTTAGGACATGGTTAAATCAGATTTGACTTTACTGGCGATGTTGGAGTTTTGGTGCACAATGTTGCAATTCTTGCCTATTCGGTCATTAATGCTCAAAACAGATCAACTTGCCCTTTTCAAATTGCAGGTGCAAATTGGTGTAATTGGTTGAGCATTATGATGAAGAATAAGAAAAGTCAAAATGCTAAAAAAAGTGAATTAGATTGGAGCATAATGATGTATCATCTTCAGTTGTCCTCTGGAATTTTTTATGCTTTGGTATTTAGATTATGCGACAATACCATATAACCAATTCAAAAGTGCAGCTCAATCTTTGGGAATGCTTTTACAGGACAACAAAGATAAAACATCAACTTCTCTCTCTTTGTTTAGCACATTTAATTATCTTCAAGTCAATGTCGTTGCTACAAACCTCAACAAATATCTGTGCCTTTGGATCTGATTGTCTCATCGCAGCCTGTTTATCTCAATTGGCAAACTAATTTGATCTTCAAGGTTAATGCTAATACTGTCTGTGCAGTAGTCATATGTTGTTTGGAGTCAGTTGCTATTTTAATTCAAAATCTGCTGCTTGCCTTGGCATCTAGGACACTATATGCTCACACAAAATCTTCTCGGTTTTCATACTTCTGTAGTATCACCACTAATTCCTTTGGTAACTAAGCTGCTTCACTGTCCAATTACTTTTACCAGTCTGTTGAATTCAAGGACATTATCAAGATTGGGCGAACCCACACACAAGATGCAACACCTTTGACTCTTGGACAAGAGTTTAGTGGCTATGCAACTCAAGTAAGCTCTGTTGAAATTCAGCATTTTTAAATGCTAAAGTTGTAACTATAAGTAGAGAAGAAGTGTTTTCCTTGGTTTTTCCTTAAAGGGTTCTTTGCTGTTGTAGGTGAAATATGGAATCGATAGAGTCTTATGCACCCTTCCACGCATGTATCAGGTACTTTCATAACCCTTTAATTTCCTTGTTCCTCTTTTTCCCTGTTTTAACTGATGACAGCTTCATTGAGCAGCTCGCACAAGGGGGCACAGCAGTGGGGACGGGATTGAATACAAAGAAAGGGTAAGTGCACCATTAAGTTCAGGTTGTGGTCAATTTCAGCCACCCAATCCTCCATTATTGGTGTGTGAAGGAGAGGGGACATTTTAGCTGCCCAATCCCTTGAATTTATTTTTGTAAAATCTCTTGCTGTTTGACCCTTCCATATGTCCTATTTCAGCCATGCCGTGTTTTGAATTGTGGTTATATTATGTTGATTCTCCATAGGTTTGACATAAAAATTGCTGCAGCAGTTGCAGAGGAAACAAATTTGCCATTTGTAACAGCTGAAAACAAGTTTGAAGCGTTGGTACTATCCTGGTTCTTGAGTGTATTGCTTGTGAATTGAAGATTGTGGTTTCTTGCTCATTGTTTTCGATAGAATATGAGGAGAACCACAACAAGTATTTAGTGTTTAAGGATTCTGGCATTGGCAGGCTGCTCATGATGCATTTGCTGAAACTAGTGGAGCCTTAAATACCGTTGCTGCTTCCCTTATGAAGATTGGGAATGATATACGCTTCTTGGGAAGGTACGCTTTTCATATGTATTAATTATTTCCTCGGTAGGTTGCTATCTTTTGAGGATTTCAGAGCTTAGACGGATGTGTGTTCCACCAGTTATTATGATTTTATCAAATTCTTTTCATTTGGTGAATTCACATCCTTTCTTATTCAGTGGTCCCCGCTGTGGTCTTGGCGAGCTCATTCTTCCTGAAAATGAACCTGGAAGCAGTATAATGCCTGTAACTTCATTTCCTTCAAATCTGTTTGAAAGAATATTTATGCATTCTCCGGTCATGTTTAGCCATTTCTTCCGATCTTAACATAAATGACTTCCATTGCAGGGCAAGGTAAATCCTACTCAATGTGAGGCTCTCACCATGGTCTGTGCTCAGGTAAAATTTCTGTCTGATTGATGATGTAATCAAATTGTCGTGAAGCTTTAGTTTGACTACAAGTTATAGCACGTTGAGTTCCAAGACAGGACATCTATTTGTTTTCAAGTTTAATGGTTGAACCTTTCATGAACTGCAGGTTATGGGGAATCATGTGGCTGTTACTGTTGGTGCATCAAATGGCCATTTTGAGCTAAATGTCTTCAAGCCGATGATTGCTAATGCTCTTCTACATGTATGCTCTCTTTTATTTTCGTTTTCTGTAAACGCTAGATCGGATTATGGTGTGTATTTTCAAGTTTAAGCTGCGGCAAGAGAGAAGCATGTGGGGTGGAGTGAAGTGCAAAATTATTTCATCTCTTCTTCTGACTAATTTGTGGTTTCTTAACCTTTCCATTCTTCCTATAAATTAAAAGGCATGTGTGTTCATCATTGTTTTAGTACCATTGATAGTTTAAATGGACCATATGTGCGGTGGTGGAGCCAGGAATTTGCATATGGGGATTAAAAAAATAATACTAGAATGTCACACTTGGGCCCCCTTTGTCACTTCACTGTGATATTTCCTTTTGTCAACGTAACTCAGCAATTTAATATTCCAAAAAAATTGAACGAAGAGGATCCAATTGAACCGCCTTTTCTTCAACTTAGCTCTGCCCCTGCATATGTTTGATGATAGAGTCTGAAGAGCTCCTCTTTTTGGGGGGTGGGGGGTGCTGGATTGGGTCGACAAATGTAATCTGTTAATTGTTGTTACCTGCTGCTGCCTTTTTATTTCCCAGGACTGACATACCTCTCCTTTTGTCATGTCCAGTCAGTAAGATTGCTAGGCGATGCATCTGCTTCTTTTGAAAAGAATTGTGTGAGGGGCATCCAAGCTAATAGAGAGAGAATTGCTAAATTGTTGCACGAGGTCAGTATGCATCTGAAAAATACAAACTTTTGGTGTCCTCTTCTAATCTACAAGTTTTAAGCTCTTATCTTATTGATTACATTTCTTGCATAACTTTGCAGTCGCTCATGCTCGTCACATGTTTGAACCCAGTAAGTATTCTATCAACATATCTAGAGTTCGTGCTACCTCTAGCTATTTTTACTAGTACTTCTTTTCCTGCATAGTTAAGGCTGAAATGACAACAATGTTTTGAAACTGAAGAAATTTGACTGGTTGTGGATATGCTTGCTGTCTATTTCAGAAAATTGGTTATGATAATGCTGCTGCAGTTGCCAAGAAAGCCCACAAGGAGGGAACCAGTTTGAAGGTAACGGTATCTGTCAATTATGTTTGAGGGATCAATTCTCTCATTTGATACTAAACAATTGTTGGTATACTTGAATCTGCAGGATGCTGCTCTCAATCTAGCAGTCCTCAACAGTGAAGAGTTTGATCAACTTGTAGTCCCTGAGAAAATGATCGGTCCAACTGACTGATCAGATTCAGTAGCTCTTTGAAATAGGAGAGAGGACCATGGCTGTGGCCAGTGGGTGCATCATACTAGCTTCTTCTGTCCCATCAATTTCGACGATGGAAATAAAACATTTGACACAATTCTTGAGGTTTTCTCATTCTTTGCAATTTATCAGCAGTTGACTATGGGAATGCCTCCATTTTTGTAATGAGACACCGAGGAATAGCCAAGTAAATGATGAACTGAATTATTTTTTATGAGGTTGAGCAGTGAATAATGAGGGAGAAAAATATCTTTTATGAAATGGAAACCTTACACTTAGTAATGCATATTTGGAGTGTTACAACTATAAGGATCCCAACCTATCAAACTATGCGAACCTTTGTTATAGCAGTTAATCAGATGCAAATGAGAGTTTAACTGTTTGGATAAATCTACAAAATATTGGAGTTTGAAAAAGAAAAAAAAAACTCGAATAGGAGTTCAATTTTTCACTTACTATTTAGATTCCTTGCAAATGATGATTAAAAGGTGAACTTTGAAAACTTACAGATTAATAGTCCTTTCTCCGATCCATTGTTTTTATCTAAATGGGCGTGATAGAATTTGATACGATTAAGCGAAATCTAGAGTTGCATCTACCTTGTCGAGGCATAAGAGATGTGTAAACTTTCTTTTTTGTCAAACGGAATTATACTGAATATGTTTTATTGTTTGCATCTATTAAAACTAAATTTGAGTACATGAGTAATTTCACCAATGGTCATCAAACATAGTCTCCATTTTAACAACATAATTAAATATGTGTTTTCACTATTTTAATTATGAAAATTCTGACAAACTCATTTATCATAATTTTTTTCTAAATCCACACCATTTCAATCAAATTCTCAATTATCCCTATATTTTTCTTAAAATGAAAATAGTTGAAAATTCATTAAGTTGACACATTATAACTTTATGTATTTATAGCATATATTGAATCTGTTTAATTATATTGTTTCTAATTTTAAATTACTTAGAACCCTGCCACTATGGTCAAAGTCACAGCAGCAAGCCTTTGACCAGGTGGATTGGGACAAGAACAACTTTGTGGGCGGAAAAAGTGTTAAAAGAGTCGGAAGATCGCAGGTTCTGAGCACTTGAGAAATCTGTCACGGGCTCAGACTCCGGCACGCTCCGGAGGCCCGTGCGGCGCCTCGCCCCGCGAGGCCAGCCTCTCTCACCGGGACAATACACTGGTTTCGCCCTGCCATGGGCTCTTCAGGAGAACGGCTCCAGTTCCCGACCAGGTTTGTGCAGGGTTGGCCAAGTCCCCTCTTCACCGTCAATTCAGGAAGGGGACACAGTCGTCCCTACGCCACACCATTCTGAAGCCATTCTGTCAGCATCTTGATACATCCGCCAGCATATTGTCCGCCATAAGATACCCCAATATCTAGGGCGTGACATCCTCCCCCACCCAACTCGGTGTACGCCCTCGTACACGGCCACTCGCCCAAGCTGCCCGATATGCGGCCACCTGCCGCTCGGAGTGCCCTCTACACCGGGTGCCTCAAACACCACAACACACTCGGGGGCCGAGGGGAAGGTTTTCCCAAGGATCGTCCGACAATGCTCACCCCTTGACAAACTCGACACTTCGTGATGTGAGGATCCCTCAACTCGACACCACCTTACTCCATGCGAGCGCAGGACGCTATGAAACAATGCCGGCACCGCTCTGATACCATCTGTCACGGGCTCAGACTCCGGCACGCTCCGGAGGCCCGTGCGGCGCCTCTGTCACGCCTTAGATATTGGGGTATCTTATGGCGGACAATATGCTGGCGGATGTATCGAGATGCTGACAGAATGGCTTCAGAATGGTGTGGCGTAGGGACGACTGTGTCCCCTTCCTGAATTGACGGTGAAGAGGGGACTTGGCCAACCCTGCACAAACCTGGTCGGGAACTGGAGCCGTTCTCCTGATGAGCCCTTGGCAGGGCGAAACCAGTGTATTGTCCCGGTGAGAGAGGCTGGCCTCGCGGGGCGAGGCGCCGCACGGGCCTCCGGAGCGTGCTGGAGTCCGAGCCCGTGACAGATGGTATCAGAGCCGTACCGGCATTGTTTCATAGCGTCCTGCGCTCGCATGGAGAAAGGTGGTGTCGAGTTGAGGGATCCTCACATCACGAAGTGTCGAGTTTGTCAAGGGGTGAGCATTGTCGGACGATCCTTGGGAAACCTTCCCCTCGGCCTCCGAGTGTGTTGTGGTGTTTGAGGCACCCGGTGCAGAGGGCACTCCGAGCGGCAGGTGGCCGCAAGTCGGGCAGCTCGGGCGAGTGGCCGTGTACGAGGGCGTACACCGAGTTGGGTGGGGGAGGATGTTACGCCCTAGATATTGGGGTATCTTATGGCGGACAATATGCTGGCGGATGTATCAAGATGCTGACAGAATGGCTTCAGAATGGTGTGGCGTAGGGACGACTGTGTCCCCTTCCTGAATTGACGGTGAAGAGGGGACTTGGCCAACCCTGCACAAACCTGGTCGGGAACTGGAGCCGTTCTCCTGATGAGCCCTTGGCAGGGCGAAACCAGTGTATTGTCCCGGTGAGAGAGGCTGGCCTCGCGGGGCGAGGCGCCGCACGGGCCTCCGGAGCGTGCTGGAGTCCGAGCCCGTGACACCTCGCCCCGCGAGGCCAGCCTCTCTCACCGGGACAATACACTGGTTTCGCCCTGCCATGGGCTCTTCAGGAGAACGGCTCCAGTTCCCGACCAGGTTTGTGCAGGGTTGGCCAAGTCCCCTCTTCACCGTCAATTCAGGAAGGGGACACAGTCGTCCCTACGCCACACCATTCTGAAGCCATTCTGTCAGCATCTTGATACATCCGCCAGCATATTGTCCGCCATAAGATACCCCAATATCTAGGGCGTGACAAATCGCTTTCACTGCATGTGATAGTGATAGGTGAATGAACCTCAATTTTCTCCCTTTCTGATTGATTCCTCTTCCTACAATAGGAATCCATTACAATTACAGGTATGTTCTTTAAACAGAAAAATATTATTAAATTTTTATATTAATTGATTAAAAATTATTTTTTAATAAAAGCAAAAAAAATAAGTTTCACAACTAACGTTTCATATTGATTATACCCTCCGTATCCTCCAGCATACTTTACCTTCGCTCTTCACTTTTCATGATATTTATCTAAATTATATATAAATATTTTTAAAATAATATTTTATTTATATATTGAAAAAAAATAAAATAAAATTAATTTTCCAGAAAAAACATTCTTCATACGGAACACACCCTACCAGCTCACTTGACCCACTTGTCCACGATATAATGTGTGAGTTTTTATTCAGGCTGAAATTTGACATTAATTTATTTTAATATTTATATACTAATAATGCCAGGATAAAATAATAAGCATAAGAAAAATCACTTGTAATGTAACATTTAATCGGCGATATTAAATATTATGGATTATATTAAATTATGTTAAAATTTATATATTGTATTATGTAAGATTAAATAAGAAATAAGAGATGTGTTGAGAATTAAAATATAAAAGTATTTGAAGATAAAAATTGTATCAGAATAAATAATTTGCATATATTATTCATTGTATCATTATTCACCGAATATAATTTTTGTTTTAACTTACATTTTCATGTAGGTGTTTTTTTCTTTTTTTTTTGGTTAGACGACCTACCAATTAACTGATAATAATAGGAGGCGGTTTTGACTAGTTAGTTCATGCATCTCTTGCACGTCAATGTTATATCTAGTTCATCAACCTTTTGGCACCCAAGTATTTTGATTAATTTCTTGTAATCATTTTGTTTTGCCATACTTCCATATTATGTTATAGTTATGTTTTTATATGTGATGAAATTTCTTTTTTTAACCCCTTACTCCCTCTACCCTACCCCCCACCCCCACAAAAAAGGGAATAATTAGTATTTTGAAAAAAAGGTTAAAAAGTTATTTTTCTACTTCCGTTTATTAGTTAAGTTTGTGTCTAGTTATATTATCGAATCAAATATGCTCCTGTTCTTACTAAAGTATAGAAAAATATACTCCAATTGGATGAAATTTTTCAAATTCACTTAAAATATTCAATTTTTATAAAATAACTTGTTCCCTATATTTAACCCGATCCAACTCACTAAAATAATATTCAAACCAAGTTATAGTGGTCTTCTTCCTTCGACCGGGGACTGGAAATTGGGATAATTTGATAAAGGATTGAATGAGTTTTAGATCAAATTTCAGTTCCCGATTGAAGGAAAAAGACCACCATAACTTGATTTGAGTTTTAGTTTAGTGGGTTGAGTCGGGTTAAATATGGAGAACATATTATTTTATAGAATTTAGGTATTTTAAGTGAATTTGGGGAAATTCGTTCAATTGGAGGGTATTTTTGTATATATTAATAACAACAGGGGATTATTTGGCTTAATAGTATAATTAGGGACAAACTTAACCAATAAACGAAAGTACAAGTGTATTTTTGACCATTTACCATAATATTCAGTTATAGGTAGATTTTAGTTTTTAATTCTTATGATATATAACTAAATATATTTATTCTTCAATTACTTCAAATGTGTCCTTTTATTCCCTTTGCTTATGAATATTCACAAAATTTTCAGAGTTATTATTCGATTGTTCCATCGATTAAAAATTCGTGTGTTATGGTAAATTTGTGTTGTTACTCCGTATTTGAGGGTGAAATACTTTTAACAACAACATATCTAGTGTGATCTCATAGGTAGAGTTCGAGGAAGGTGAGGTGTACGCAGACCTTACCCCTACCTCTATGAGGTATAGAAGTTGTTTTTGATAGACCTTCGACTCAAGAAAAATATTTTTTTTCAACAACAACAACAACAATTGGAAGTTATTTTCTTTCTTCTTCTTTTTTTCCGATAACCATGGTTTCCGGATCAGTTTGTGCGCACCTCCTGCCATCTTCCACCAATAATAGGCAAACGATACCAGGTAATTCTTTCCACACAAGACTACGATAGATGAGAAGAAACACCTAAGTTTTTTGTCTCTGCTGGGATTTTAACCTGAGACCTCATGGTTCTTAACCCATTTCATTGACCACTAGATCACACCCTTGAACGCTAAACTAAAAGTTATTATATCGTATAGCAAGAATTAAATTAAAATTTATTAATAATCGAGAGATCGAAAATGTTATTTCTCCTAAGAAAACACTTGGGTTAACATTTTAGTAAATATCCACAATCTTTGTTGTTCAATTTAAAATTAGAGTTGAAAACGGATACTTAATTATAACTTATTAAGGCCAGCAAGAAATATAATGGCAAAGGCAAACTTTGATCTCATTTTGGCAAATAGCGAATCAAACGGACAATTCAAAGTGGAATTTTAAGTTGTTTTAGTTTTATCAAATACTGCATTGATGTTAATTGCCAATTGTAATATTTGGTTAAATATATTTAATTTTTAATTACGTTAAATATGTATTTTTTTATTCAATTGCTTTATGAATATTTAAAAAGTTCAGAATTATTAACAACCGTCTCATTGTAAGTTTATTCATGTGTTTATGTTGCACTTATATTATTGTGTTATATTTGAGAGTAAATATATTTCTAAAAATAATTTAAATATACTTCATTTATTTTAATTTGTGCAACATTTTTTTCCTTTCTAGCCGGTTAAAAAAAAATATTTTTTCATTTTATTCTATTGAGATGAATTATGGTCACACATGGGGGTGGACATAGTTTGGGCCAATCCGAAATTTAAATTTAAATTAAATTTTTTTGAATATTTGGATTGAATTTTTGGATTATAGATTGAATTTCAAATTTTCCTTTTAAAATTTATGAATTTTGTATTGAATATTGAATTTAGTATTATGGATTTTTGGATATCTGAAAATCCAAAAAATTTTATATCTTATATTTAACCTACTCAATTACTCATATCATATGTGTCTAATACTAATAAGTCCAGCTTTCAAGATCCAATAGATTAATACTTACGACCCATCACAATATTAGATCAATATGAAAATTTCTATTAATCAAATATAAAAAATGTAAAATATTTCATCAGCAAGTAAAGTTTAATACACAGCATGGGCGGTAGAGTCGCCTCAATTCTTGTTAATTGTAGAGAGTTATAAATTTCAAGAAGCAAACTGTAAGATGGATTGAGGTTGTTAATTGTTGTGGTCTACCTAGAAAACTCAAAAATAAAACTGAAAATCCGAAAAAATCTAAACCGATTAATCGAAACCGAACTTAAAAAATCCAAATCAATCCGAATTTACTTGAATTGGATTTAGATTGTAGTTTTTTAATCCGAAAACTAAATATCCAAAACGGAATTCTCATATCCAATCTGCCCAAATGCCCACCCCCTAGTCACACAAATATATCTATGACTTATTTTAAAAACTTATTTTCTATTCTTAAATGGTATGCTCAATCAAATACAATCGCATAAATTGAGATAAAAGAAGTAATATTACCCAGTATTCCATAAGTGGGATAATGGGATGGTCATATATACACAACTTTAGTCTTATCTTGTGAAGGTAAAGAGATTGTTTATGATAGATGATCGACTCAAGAAGCATATCAAAAATTAAGTATATAATAGCAAAGAAGTCATGTTGAAGATAATCAGGAAGAGAACAGGTAGCAATAATAAATAACACGATAACTGAAATAAATAAAACAAAACCTACTACTAAAATTGAAGAAAAAGATAGTAAGCAAATAATAATTAATAACAACGTAACACTGCTGAGGGAAATAGACAACGCTTCATTACTTAATAACCTTCCACCCTTATTCTCGATTTTCCATATCCTCCTATCTAAAGTCATATTCTCGGTGGTAAACTGCATGTGAGTCATGTCATGTCTAATAACCTTTTCTTAAAACTTCTTCAATCTACTCCTATTTTCTCTTGTACTTATTATAGCCAACCTTTCACACTTTTTTGTTGAGATATCTGTACACACTATTAGAAATAGAGATTTTTTCACCATAAATTAATGAGAAATTTATGTTATAAAATATGATTTTTTCACTTATTTCATTAATATCAGTAAAAATATTCATTTAATATTTTTTAATAAAAAATTTTAATAAAAAAAAAATAATTTTTTAATAGTGACATCTTTCTCACAATATGTAAAGACGTAGACGGTGTTACGTCTAACCTTTTCGTCCCTTTCTATAACACCCCCTCCACCTCCTTCGCCCAACCCACCCACCCAAAACAAAGAAGGAAAAAAAAGAAAAGAAAAACTAAAAAGGGAAAGGCAAGGGACCCACTCCAACCGCTAAAAGAAAGTCCAAATAAACCCAAATTCAGGTAAAGGGGGTTGTATCTTGTATGTATATGTCATATAAGGGATTGTTTGGTTGGTTGGATTAAATTATTTTTGAGATTATAATTTTTAAAATTTTAAATTAATTTATATTATTTGAGAGATAAAATAAATTAATTTTAAATTGATTAAGATAAGATGAGATATTTATAAAATTAAGTTTGAAATAACATTTATATTATGTTTGAGTAATGACATGAATTACGGGTACAACTTCTAATCCGTGTCTAAACTGATTGGTTAACTAATTAGACTAAACTCCCTCACCCGTTTCCCCTCCCCCATTTTAAAAATAACCGATTTGAAGAGTGTGTATAAATATATTAAGAATAATTATCTAATCGAGCAAATTTATATATTTGTTATGAAATAATAAAGAAAGAATAAGAATATTGTAGAGAAAAAGAGAAGGAGAGAAGTTCTTATTTCTTTTGATGGGATGAAATACAATGAAGGAGAATCCATCTATTTATAGAGACAATTCCTCCTAACTTTTCTCCAAAAGATAGACTTTCACTATAATATAAACACATGTATCCACTACAATAAAAATACTTTTATAGACATTCACTATACTACAAATATGTTTATAACACTCCCTTTTGAATGTTTATTTAATAGATAATGTGCCTCGTTAAAACCTTACTAGAAAAAATCCAGTGGGAAAAAATCTAGTGAAGGAAAAAGAGTACACATATCTAATAATACGCATTTTGGCTGCCTCATTACCTTACAAGGAAAATTCAGTCGCACAAAACCTCGTAAGGAAAAAAGAGTACACCGCGTATTAACTCCCTTTAATTAGAACATCCTTGAATCTTTGCATCCCGATCTTGTGCATCATCTGCTTGAAAGTTGCAGTTGGTAGAGATTTGGTGAATAAATCAGCCACAATATCACTTGAACGAATTTGTTGCACGTTAATATCATCATTCTTTTGGAGCTCATTTGTGTAAAAGAACTTTGGCAAGATGTGCTTCGTCTATCTCCTTTTATGAATCCTCCTTTTAGTTGTGTTATGCATGCTGCATTATCTTTATTTAAAATTGTGGGTAATTTGTCATATTTTAAATCATATTTTTCTCTAATGAGATGTATCATGGACCTTAACCATACACATTCTCGGTTTGCTTCATGAATAACTATTATCTCAACATGATTTGATGAAGTAGCTACGAGATACTGCTTTGTAGATCTCCAAGATATGACAGTACCTCCACATATAAACACGTAGCCAGTTTGAGATCGAGCTTTGTGTGGGTCAGATAAATACCCAGCATCAGCATAACCAATAAGATCGGGACTGCAATTGTTAGAATAATATAAGCTCATATCGGTAGTCCCTTTTAGATACCGCATTATGTGTTTGATCCCATTCCAATGTCTCCTAGTAGGAGCAGACTATATCTTCAGGACCGAGAATTTCCTCATTCTTTTAAATCCTTCAAGGATTTTCATATATCCTTCAGTCTCTCTAGACATGAAAATAATTTCATTATGCGCATACCAAGTTTTTCATATATTGCCAGATTTATCAGGAACCTCAAAATAATTGCATCCACCACAAGAGGACCTCTCCATATAATAATGTCAGAATTTACAAAAAATCTTTATGCCACAAGAATCCATTTATATCCACTGGCATTACACTTGAATTGCGTATTTTTAATTGGTCAATCATTTATCTGTCCATACTTTTTGACAGATTTGAATTCAAGATCCTCGTCAATATTTATAATATTGAGCGCTACATTATATCAAAGGTATCGTCGATGATCATTTTGATATCAGTTCCAATGCGACATAACTTATTGAGATCTCTTCATTTTTCGTCATTTTCAGGTACCTGAACCTTTGCCAAGGTTTTATGAAGTGTTATGTCGTGGTGCTTTCTTAAAGCACTTGCCTGATCATTATGACCATCTTAATCATTTGCTCCTCTCCTTCTTCAAGGAGTTCTATATTTGGAACCGTTTGGTCTATCACACTTCCGGTGTCTCATGGACCCTGTCCTTCAAGGACCATTCATTGGAGCATTTGCAACTGAATTATAAAATAGAGTTAGCAAATATATCTGGTATTTGATTTGCAATATTTTGCAAGTGAATTGTCTATTGAACTTTAAGTTCACATTTTTTTTCCCGAGGATCTACATAATTCATCCCACAATCAATTTTCAGCTGCTAATCACTTCTCCCCCTAATGTTAGAAAAACTAACATTTACCCCTCAAGCTCATTTGGGGACCCATCTTTGTGCATTGTGGTGGGGCAATTGAATCATATATCGCACATTAAAATTTTTAGATGAAATTATTTGGTTCCTGACCCTGAACCAATTGTGATAGGGGAACCTTGTTGGCTTGATGCATTCAAGTGTTACTATATGTTAAATAAACATATCTCATACCAAATTTTATTTGGGAGTTTTATTCTCATAACCAATGATTTAATTATAATTGGAGGCATACAATTTTGCTAAACCAACATAGATATGAATCAACATTATCAATATGATTTTATAATTTGGAGCTACGCTCTTAATTTAATCATTCGAGCAACAAACTTAACAAAATCAATTGCAAGTTGATATCAAAACACATGTTACCATATCATAGACGCATCTATTAGCAAACGGTTTACATGATAGGTGAATGGGCCCATATTCACCCTCTTATAAGTTCCAAAATTTCAGGGAATATAATTCCAATCTTAGCTGATCAAGATCATTCTATCACAAGAACAAGTAACACAAGAGAATTCTTGAAGAATCTTTTATTTCTTCAACATATAGCCACGTGAATTCTCAATTATTTTTGCATCACATTTGAACCGGGATGGCCAACCTGTTGTGCCAACTTATTTCAGTAAACTTCTAGTTTACTTTCGTGTTACACCCCGTAAATTTTTGACATGTAGATGGCCTATTCGCATGTTGGTTAAGAGTTTTAGAATGCCATACGTGCGAGAAAAGGGTCCGGGGAGAGACGGACAAGCGCCAAGTCGGCGCGTCGCAAGGCAAATGCGACTTATAAATCGCATTCGACGAATGCGACTTAAAGGTCCCAAGTATAAAAGCCCCCACTTCGGTTTTTAATGATAGAAATTCATAATTTCCAGAGAGTAAACAGAGAAAACAGCTGAGAACAGAGGGCACGAAGATTTCTTTAAAATTTCTATCCGATTACGCCATTATACGCGGTCCAAACTCGAATTAATCTTGGGTAGTGAAGTATAAGTTGCCGGGAGCATTCCTGCGGAGTTAGTTTCGTGAAATTCGGCCGGCGAATCGTTGTCCTACCGAGCTAAGGTAAGTAGAATTTCTCCAAATTAGTGTCAATATACTCCTAGCCCTAAAGTGAGTATTTCTCCCTTATGGACTTCCGAGAAATAGCGATTTTTCGGCTGTTTTTCGATAAGTTAAAGTTTGGGCTATATATATATTCAAAGTAGTATTTTCTTCCAGAATATTGATGAATTTAGTTCTAATTGCTATGAATGTGAATACAGTTGGAAGAAATAGCTGAATATTGGTCGAGTTACGCCAGTTAGCCGGAAAGCCAACAACTGAGGTATATAAAACTACTTTCTTCGGCAAGTTAGCATTTCTAGCATAGTAAAATAGAATAAGTTCCAGAAGGAAGTTCCAGAAGCCGAGTATTAAGTATGTTTGAGTTATTATGTCATATTCAGAATAAAAGTTAGTAAATCAGTATTAAGCAGTGAGATATTATTTCAAACTCAGTACCAGATTCAGTTTAGTCCAGCCAAAGAATCATAATAGAATATCAAAGCATGAACCGTATTATCAGATTTATTATACATGTTATATGTGATATTGTTGTTTGTTGAGACCTGATTGTGTTATGTGGGCACCCTTAGAGCTTCCTTGCCGCCCCAGGGCTAATAGCTGTGTCGACTCACCCACCAGAGGGTGAGAATACGTCACTCCAAGGAGTGGCATGCCGTACGCAGTAGGACAAAGATGGGATGCAACATTCCCCATAGCAGGTTGATCAGCATTACAGTATACCCTGTCGAGCGCTTGTGCCCAGGGCACAGATTACAGATTACAGATACAGATTTCAGATTACAGTTACAAGAGTCCTCCGGACTCAGATATAGTTATAGTCAGGGGCCCAGAGAGCCCAAGCTGCATACCCAGAGGGCCGGTGGGGTGCTCGTAGTTACTAGGTGAGTGGAGTGAATTTATTTTTGGATGGTTTGACCCGGGTAGGGGTATATAGATTGCATGTTGATTGGCACCTTCCGGCTTATGGGGGCTGGTATAGGTTCTTGTATGCTATATATGTACATGTTACTTATTAAATGAATAGTTAGCAGGACGCCGCATCGACAGGTATGGTTCTTATTTTCCTTCTAGTACAGTTAAGCTCAGTACAGATTCTGCTATCCCAAACAGTTTTAGCTATCCTCTGTCACTTCAGTAACTATCAGTATTACTGTTTATCTTCAGTTATGTTCAGTTTTTCTTTGCATACTCGGTACCTGTGGTACTGACGCCCGTTTGGAGCGCTGCATTACTTGCCTGCAGGTACTCATAGACGAGGAGCCGATCCCTCGTGATTCCAGCCAACACATAGAGTCATCAACTCCTGTCATCTGGAGCTAGACAGCTAGAGGTTTATTTCTTTTCTTTTGTTGTACAGTATGGGTAGGCCGGAGCCCTGTCCCGACCATCTTATTAGTATTCTTAGAGGCTTGCAGATTGTATATTCTCTGTGGTTAGCTGTACCGGTCGTGTGAGGCCGTGTGTATGTTTTAGCTTATTTATAATGGTCGTGTGGGGCCTTACTCAGTTGGTAGTGGTGACCTTGTCGGTCACGTAGCGGTTTAGCACCTGTTTTCTTGATTCAGAAGTAACTAGACCACATGGTGGCCTTGTCGGCCCGCATAAGTTCCTTTATACTACTGTTGTTCTGGTTAGCTGTTGTTGTCTTACAGGTGGCTATAGGCCTAGTCGACCGGAGGCTATTTTATAGCAATTATATAGCCTGTTGGTTCCATGAACCCAGAGTTAGAGCTAGCCTGGCACCAAAAGTGCTTAGGCTCAGTAGTCCAGCAGTCCAGGTCTTAGTAGGGCACCAGGTGCCAGTCATGCCTCCCAAGGCGGGGCGTGACATTTCGTATGTGATCTCATCATCATACCCATATTATGTACTACAAATTAAAAAAAACGGTGGGTAATCTTTTACATAAATATTTATAACCCGCTTCAATTGTAGTAGCATGAAGATATTAGATCTTCCCATAATTTATAGTCTCAATTTTTTTTAATGTCCTTGAAACTTTTAAGTTTTCTTTTGAGACTTACTGCAATAATTTCATTTCTTCAATTAGTAATACATTAGCTCTTCCGGAGCTCTGAATTAATTTTGTGTACTACCACATATTCAATCATATCAACATCATTAATAGTTTCTCCACATAGTTTCAACTTAGAAACAATTTTGAATGTTGATGAGCTATACTCATGAACAAACTTATAGTCTTGATGGATCCACTCATATCGTGCCTTTGGGTGTATGACCACCTACCTTTCTTTTAGGCTATTCCACAAAACAAGTGGATCCTTAATCGTGAGATATTCAATTTTAAGAATTTCGTCAAGATGATGACGCAAGAATATCATAGCCTTAGCACGATCTTGATTTGATGCTTTGTTTTCACTTTTAATGGTGTCTCCAAGACCCGTTGCATCCATATGGATTTCAGCATCCAACACCCATGAAAGGTAGTTCTTGCCCGAACTTTGAAGGGCAACGAAATCAAGTTTCGTAAGGTTAGCCATATTAAAAGAAAGAAAAAAATAATACTTTGGCCTTCAAATTTCGAGACAGTAGAGTCGTAGAGCAACAATATCACCAAATGAATATCACTCCTGTGGTTAAGTAATACATCTTTTGAATTTTTTTTTTAATTTTTCTTACCTCTGATCTTTCAAAGTGAGTGCTCAAGGCAGAGACTCGTGCTGATAACGTGTTATGAAATAATAAAGAAAGAACAAGAATATTATAAAGAAAGAGAGAAGGAGAGAAGTTCTTATTTCTTTTGATGGGTTGAAATACAATGAAGGAGAATCCATCTATTTATAGGGACAATTCCTCCTAACTTTTCTCCAAAAGATAGACTTTTACTATAATATAAACACAGGGTATCCACTACAATACAAATACCTTTATAGACATTCACTATAATATAAATATGTTTAATATTATATTTATTAAATATAGTGATAGTTTCTGAATTTTCATTTTGTATCAGTGATACAATAATTTTTGAAATTCACTTTGTATCAGTGATATAATAATTTACTTTGTATCAGTGATACATGAATTGTCTAACAACAATTCGGTTCGTATTTACTATTATATCACTGTATAGAGAAAATTTCAGAAACTCTTACTATGTTTAATAAATATTTAAATTATTGCTATATTTAATAATTAAACCTTAAATATTGCTATTTAAAAAATTTTTCCTATATTTTAACCTAAAATATCTTTTTATTTTATTATCATCTTTTTTAACCCAAAACTCCCCTTTCCTGGATTTGGGATTATTTGAACTTTTTTTAGCGGTTGGAGTGGGGCCTTTCTTTTTACCATTTCATATAATTTTATATACATATACATACATACAATATATATATATATATACAATATATATATATATATATATATATATATATATATATATATATATATATATATATATATATTGTATGTATGTATATGTATATAAAATTATATGGGGAGGTGGGGGTTGTTTTAGAGAAGGACAAAAAGGTTGGACGTAATACCATTTGCTACTTTTACATGCCGACTAGTTTTGCTCGAACACTATGGGCAACTTTAAAAGTGAGAATATTAGTATTTTTAATCCCTTAATTGTTGATAAATTTTCGAGTCCGATTTAGTGATATATGATTTAATATTTTTAATTTTTAATTTTTAATTGATTAAAATATATGTATTTTGAAGTGAAAATGGACAAATAACAGATGAATAGATATCATTTGGTAGGATATATTAACAAAAATAATGCATGCATTAATTTTATATATTATTAGTACCTTGTTTGGTACATTTTTTTCATCCTATGAACATTAATTATACACTCTATTTGATATTATACTATGTATAATTAATACATAGAAAATCATGATATTAACAATACAAGAGTGTTAATGCACGCATTAGTATGGTTAAAGACACAATTGTCCCTCAAATATTTTTCACATCTTTTCCATCGTATTTGTGAAGGGTATTTTAGTAAACAAATAATTCTTTTAGAAATTATGCAATATATGTAATTTTTAATACACCCAACCAAACAATGCATAAGAAATAATCTCAACATAACTAATGCAAGTATAATTAATACCAACATTATCAGGATTCATTTGGCATGAGGAATAAGAGATAAATAGTCTCAGAATTAATTTTAGAATGGATTTATGATCCCATGTTTGGTTGGTATAAAATCTCGAGATAACTTATTCTGAAATTAGAGTGTTATTTTTATCCCACATTGAGGGTGGGATAATAATTCCGAAAAAAGTTATCCTGTAATAACTTGTTTCTCAATCAAACAACCCCTTAATATCTAAATTACAATTACCAGTTGAAATTTGAAATTTAAAAAGTAGCTTCTAAAATGTTTATTTATACTGCTTCTCAGGCAAATTGAAGGAACTATCAAAATTCTAATTCTATATATAACTAATATTGAGCTGAGGGTGTTATGAACAACAGAGCTACATATGTTAGGGAGAGCGATGTGAGCTATGAATTATGACTAACAATTTGAAGTTTTGATGGTTAACAAACAAGTAACAAAACATAACAAACATATACCAGAATCGGGTTCTTCATATGTCTCAACAAAGGGTTAGTAGTGTTCATAACAAGATACTATAAGAACCAATTCCTATCTAGATCTACAACAAGAGTGGCTATCAAGAAGTATATCTTATGCAGTAAAGAAACAATGAAGGAACTAGGTCCTTCAAAGTTATTGAAAGAGACTATTGATGATCAAAGTGAGACAAATTTCAAGTGCATAGAAGTATTTCTCAA
Source organism: Datura wrightii (assembly GCA_035772735.1). Lineage (NCBI taxonomy): Eukaryota > Viridiplantae > Streptophyta > Magnoliopsida > Solanales > Solanaceae > Datura > Datura wrightii. The sequence continues at coordinate 10,397,451 of JASDFA010000009.1, forward strand.
GGAATAGGGATTGTGATAAATTTAGTAAAACAAGGAGCAAGAAAAAATATGAAAACATTACCATATGTACCAACAAGGAATAAGCTTGAATTTGGAAAATATGAGAAAAGAATCAAAACACGTGAAGAAAATCAAGTCAAGCAAGGATTAAAATCTTGAAAGTCTTGATCTAATTCAAGTTGAATTGAGAAGACAAGAAACAACTACTTACTCTTATATAAAGCATCTCATTGGTGTTGCTGAAGACATCTGCACAAAGAGAGAAGAGAGCACACCTCAAAAAGAACTATTTATGTCTTGCATAAGTAAGAGTCAACTGGCAATATTGTAAAGGACTTGTTCTTATCAAAAAATAATAACAAATATTGTCTAGTAAATGCGTTGTGTGTTAGTAATCTTTTATTTTTCTTAAGTGATCTGTATTAGATGCTTTTTTGAGTTGTAAGGACCAAAAACTGAGTGCAATTATTGAGGAAGAGTCAGGACACTATAATTAAAGCGAGTGGTTAGCTCCTTGGTGTTGATGTCCAGTTAATTTGTTGCGTATTTGTAACTTTTTACCTTTTTTAAGTGATTTGTATTAGATATTGTTTTGAGTTGTATGGACTAACAACTAAGTAGAGTTGTCGAGGAAGAGTGAGAACACGATAATTGAAGTGAGTGGTTAGCTCCTTGGTGTGATAGTGATTAGCTCCTAAATCTTGTAAAAATCAAATTTAGCGATAATAAATAGATAGATAGATAGATAGATAGATAAACAGACAATTCAAACAAAGATTAAATCTTGAAAAGTTTTGATCTAATTCGAGTTGAATTGGGAAGATAAGAAACAACTACTTACTCTTATATAAAGCATCTCATTTATGTTGTTGAAGACATCTACATAAAGAAAGAAGAGAGCACACCTCAAAAAGAGTTATTTGTGTCTTGCATAAGTGAGAGTCAACTGACAATATTGTAAAGAACTTGTTCCTATACAAAAATAATAACAATTGCTGTCTAGTTATTGCTGCGTGTTTGTAGTCTTTTACTTTTCTTAAGTGATTTGTACTAGATATTATTTTGAGTTGTCAGGACCGACAACTGAGTGCAGTCGTTGAGGAAGGGTCGAGACACTATAATTAAATCGAGTGATTAGTTGCTTGGTGTTGTCAGTTAATTTGTTGTGTATTTGTAATCTTGTACTTTTTAAAAGTGATTTGTATTAGATATTGTTTTGAGTTGTCAGGACCAACAACTGAGTATAGTTGTTGAGGAAGAGTGAGGACACTATAATTGAAGTGATCGGTTAACTCCTTGATGTGATAATGGTTAGCTCCTAAATCTTATAAAACTCAAATTTAGTTGTTATGGATAAATAGATAGACAGATAGACGATTCAAGCAAATATTAAAATCTTGAAAAGTCTTGGTCTAATTCGAGTTGAATTGGGAAGACAAGAAACAACTACTTACTCTTATATAAAGCATCTCATTAATGTTGTTGAAGACATCTACACAAAGAGAGAAGAGAGCACACCTCAAAATGAACTATTTGTGTCTTGTGTAAGTGAGAGTCAAGCACTTGTTCCTATCAAAAAATATCTTTAACAATTGTTGTGCAGTTAATTACTGCGTGTTTGTAATCTTTTACTTTTCTAAAGTGATTTATTTTAGATATTGTTTTGAGTTGTAAGGACCAATAACTGAGTACAGTTATTGAGGAAGAGTTAGGACATTATAATTAAAGCGAGTGGTTAGCTCTTTGGTGTTGTTGTCTAGTTAATTTGCTGCGTGTTTGTAACCTTTTACTTTTCTTAAGTGATTTGTATTAGATATTGTTTTGAGTTATAAGGACCTACAACTGAGTATAGTTGTTGAGGAAGAGTCAGGACACTATGATTGAAGCTAGTGGTTAACTCCTTGGTGTGATAGTGGTTAGCTCCTAAATCTTGTAAAACTCAAATTTTAGTGATAATAGATAGATATATGGATAGATGGATCGATCAATCAATCGATAGATAGATAGATAGATAGATAGATAGATAGATAGATAGATAGAGAGAGAGAGAGAGAGAGAGGGAAGAGGGGGGAGGGGGGGAGGGGCCATGATTTTTTTGACCCCCTGGAGAAGAGTTTTTCCTCGTAAAATCCTTCTGTTGATTGATTTTAGTTTTTGTACTTCTTGTTTGCATTTTTGAAGAACTTGATTCTCCAGGATATAGAGCAACATAAAATAACAAGCATATAATTAATCATAATAGATGAAAGCTTGATCTTCGTCTTGGTAACCAAACAGGAGGTGAGAAGAGGCCGCGACGGATTTTATCTGAACCCCCATCGGCAAAAAGTTATACCATAATTCAAGGTTAAAATTATTTTTTATGTATATATAATAGATATTGAATCCTTTTAATTTTTTTTTGTATATTTACTTCATTGTACATTGAATTTTTTTAGTGAAAATTAGGGTTTCGTCGCCGAGAAGAGTGTCACATTGAATCAAAGTAGAAAATGAGCTAGTATGAGGTAGGATGGTATTTAGAACAATGTGTGCAATAACGCTTGTTTCAAAAGAGAGATTGTTGGGACCTAACTAACATGAACCATAGATAATTTAGAAATAGTTTTTTAGCTTGTTCAAAAGAGCAGGCCACAAATTTTCTGACAGAGGAGAAAATTTAGAACAATTGCATTTGAAAACAGAGTGAAAAACATCACAATCAAGGCATTCCTTTTTCAAGAACCAGAGACTCAAGTTCATCAAATTTGGAGAATCTAAAATTTGCATAGAACATGCCGACCAAATTGTCATAGACTTAAAAGGGGTTTTTGAAAAAGTTTTCTAAAACTCAAAACTTAAAAAGCAATTTCACCTTGTAAAATTGAGAGTGCATGAGATTAAGATCCAAAATGCGAGTAGGAGCAACAGATTTACCTTTAAGAAAATTTTAAGTGGCTTGATCTGGAGTGAATTTCACAGATGATCATTCAACTTTATGTTTATTATTTAAAAGTCACTTTTTTTTAATTTGTTACACAAAAATCATTTAATTTTGCCTTATCTTTCACAAAAGTAACTTTGACAAAATTTAATTAAAATCCTACCTAAAATGAACCCTTATGTTTGAATATAGGTTCAAAATGATCCCTTAAATATATTTTTGAGCAGTTTTGAAACTTTAAACTTGTCATGTGAGCACATTTAGTCTCCATCAAATACTTGAGTTAATTTTATAGAACTATGAAATATGGACTCACATTTAGATACGTTTTCTTTGCGCTTTTAATTTTTTTTAGTTTATTGCAGGATTTGGTGTAACTTTTAGGTGTAATTTAAGCTACTTTCGCAATAATTTTATAGACATCTCCCCAAGTTTCGCTTAATAACGTTGACCTTCCATATGACATATGATACCACACTTACTTTAGCTATTTTTATCTTTGTAACAATTACTTTAACGTATTTATCACTAATGCAAAATTATATACTTAAATTTATTTTTTTATACCAATACTATTTTGTTTAACTAATTTTATAAACATGTTTTATTAGTTTTGGCTCTTTTGTTTATTCTATTCACTATTACTGCTCAATAAAAATGAAGAGTAGGTGTTTCTTCTCTTTATTGTCGTTGGACACAAATTTAAAAGTATCGATTGTATAAATCCTAGTAAAAATCAGGTTTAGTTAGAATCAATTTATTTATGAAATAATTGAAATATCAAAAGTGAAACACTGTGTATACGTTTTTTTAAAAATTTCAACATGCTATCATTTTTAATTTTTAACAAATTTTTCAGTTCTGTCATTGGCCCCTCCAAAAAATCTCCCATCCAAAACTATTTAGATTTTTAATTTAATAATAAATAACTTTATTTATTTAAAATTTTCTATAACTTTTATTTAATAAAATAATATAGTTTAGGTCGGCATATTCAATGTGTTAGATACTAATGTTTACAGAAACTATTATATAAATAATTTAAAAGCTATATTTATTTACTTAATAAATGTATAGATAGTATGAACAAAGTAAAATTATGTTTAAAAAGAAAAGAAAAAACGTCTAAAAATTAATTAAACAAAATAGTATATTGGCAAAATGTAAGTAAGTGAAAATGTAAATATTTTATATTAATGATAAATAGATTTAAAGATTTTATTTATTTGTTTGTTTATTTTTACTTGTTTTTCAATTTTCGTTAAATTTATTAGGTAGAGTTTGATAAATATATGAAATAAAAAGCGCTCATGTTTTAGTAAAATAGTGGATCAAAAATGCTCAAAAAAGTATACCTAAGAGACCATTTTATACCTACCGTTAAACATAAGGGATATATTTCTTATTTTCTCTCACATTTTGGGTAAACTTTAACTAAATTTTATGAAATATGAGGCAAAGATTAAATAATTTTTATATAATAAATATAGAATAATGACTTTTGAGTAATGAACACAAAGTTACTCATTGATTTGAGATAGGATATTCCATAAGTTAACTTTGGTTTCCTACATGCTTTCAGAGTGGGAGATTTCATCTTGTTCGACGATTGTTGTTTGAGAGAGATGAAGTCCGTTGCTTCAGAGGATGAAGAGTGAGCAGATTGCTCAAAATTAACACGAACAAGCGATGAAAATTTGACTTTTCGTTTGCTATACTACGAAATAATTAAGAAATAATTTATCACTTAATTTTATAATATATTTTTATAATAAGTTATAATAATTTCTTAATGCATTTCCCAAATTAATAAATTATTATATTTAAAAATTAATATAGTAAATTATTATTCTATTTATTATATTTTAAAAGATGTATCAAACTAATACTAAACATATTAAAATAAAAAAAAATAATAATTAAAAATAATATAATTAAATTATTATCTCATTTACTGCTTTTTAAAGCGTATCAAATAAAACTTGAAAATTTCTTTTATGGGTAATCAATAGAGTTACAGTGACCATGGATCTAACGCCAAATAAAAAAATTATTGCGCATGTGTGAAGCTATAAGTGAGCGGTGGCGTAGACACATCTAATAATGGGTGATCAGTTGAATATTTTTTATTAAAAAATTATATATATATATATATATATATATTTGGAATATATATTAAATTTTAATAAAATTTTTAACTTCCCTTATTGAAAGTTCGGACACAAATTGATCCAATATAATAATTTTTATTTAAATAATATATCTATATTAAAATATAAAATTTTAAAATAAATTATTTTAAAATTTTAAATCCATAAAATTAAATAATTTCTGTGAAGTGCTTCACATTATAAGCGTGATTCCGATGAGGGGTTTAAGGCTTTTTCTCTTAGTTAGTTCCCTCCACTTTACTTGTTACTTTTAGTTGAGGGGCTCTTCTCGATAATCGCCTCTCTAAAATTGAATTTTCCATAAATTAAAATCAGCACATTATCAACTAACCGAACGAAAATCCGATGTTCACAAGCAAAACGACAGCTCAAATTCATGGAAGTTCTGAAAATGACAAAGCTAACCTACTTTGGAGTAGTTCAGTGGAAGTATATAGATAACTGAGATCGCATTATCCGTCTGCCTTTATTTCATCGAAGCGGTAATCTCTTTTACAGATTTGTGCTTTTTTTCCCTTTTTCTCTCATTGTTTTCTCCGCTTGAATTGAGAAGAAGAATACTCTGCCTGATCTGATTTCATGTTTGAGGTCGCTCAGGGAAACAAAATGAAAATGTGCTGAACAGCAAATTGGTTTTGGGCACGCGAAATTGCTGAATTTTCAGAATTTTTGCTAGCTTGACTGGTTTTTCTCGTACTTTTTTTTTTTTGCTTCTGTAATTTTTTTTTGGGGGTAATAACTTGCTATTTTTGAAGTATTTAAGTTATCCATCATCTATGTTTATCTACGGCGTGATTTTAATTTTTTTGTTAAAATGGAAATCGATTTTGAACTGTAAATTGTAGCTTTATTTTCGGTGTTTTGAGTTTTTTCTTTGGGCGGTTTTAGGTTTTGCATTGTAAATCTGTGGGCTAATAACGGAAGAGATCAGCAGAAAATAAAAGAAAAAGTGAATTTGATTCTACTATGGTTTTCCTATTACTGCATAAATTACTTCCAAGTTGCTATTTTGATTTGGGAGAAGGATATGTGCCTCTCTATAACTGTAGAGAAAATTTAAATTGAGGGTAAATTTGTATTGGCATGGATCCAAAACCTTTTAGATGCATAATCTTATAGCTTCGTGGAGGTTGAAAAACCAAGTTACCATTTAACAGATTAATCATCAGAAAACAAACAGGTATCCTTTTTGGAGAGTTCAGGAAAAAAAAGGTCTAATAGCTTTTTTTCTTCTTTACTTGCCTTGTTTTTCTTTTTAGCTTGGTATTGAGATGTTTAACAATGGAAATGAAGGTGAATAGTACCACAATTATGGAGGATCATTCCCTCTGGAGAAATCCTCTAGAGCAAACGGCCAAAAATAGCTTGGAATTGGAGAAACACCATGCTCTACTCAATTTTTTGTTATTCATTCTCCTGTGATTCCTTCCATACTACTACGATCCTGGATATTGTAAACAAGGAATTCAAATAAATTATTCCTTTTGTCAGAAGATCAAGAAATTTCTACTCCCTCCATTTCATTATACTTGGTCCCTGTACTAAAAATAAAATTTTCTTTTTACTTGTCCATTTTGACAAATCAAGATAATTTTCTTTTTCCCATACTACCTTTGGTATTGAATAACCACATGAAGTAGTATTAGTCAAATTTAGAGTTCCAAGGCATCATTAATAAGGTCAGTTTAGTAAAATACATCCCTAATAAAAGCTTTCGTAAGGGTTGTGTCGAGTCAACATTAGATCTTTGCTTGTTTCTTGGTATGGACCAAGCAAAAGTTCTGCTGCTATTAACACATACCCAATTAACCAAAAGTATAATCAGTCGAGACCGAAGCTATGATTATCATAAGAGATTCCCAACATATCATATGATTATCGTTCTTGAAACACGCTTTTCCAAACCCAAAAAACAGACGGAATTCTAGGATTCCTTCTGGACGCATGGACCAAGTAAAAGGAAACAGAGGGAATATTATTTTAGAATAACTGTGACAGCTAGGAAGCTTCTAAATCCTTTCCTTAAACAGCTAACGAGTGGTAACGTAAACGACACAGATCAGTCTTTTGGTTGCAATGATCAGGAGCACTTGTATAACCGGAAAAGCAATAACTAACAAATGTCTGTCCATTGCTAATGATTATTACGTCTATTAATGTCTCTTTATTCATTATTTTTCCCTCGAGATACTATAAGCAAATGGGTGCACTGCATGACAAATATGTCGTGGACAATGGCGTGTGCATTTTTTGTCTGCGTCTTTATTGTCTGTTTTCCTATTTATGAATAAACATTCCTCATTCTGTCCTTTTTCAGATTCTTTGGGACGAAACAAGATGTTAGAATCCTGTGATTGCATTGAGGCTCTACTACCAACTGATGACCTGCTGGTTAAATACCAATACCTCTCAGATTTCTTCATTGCCCTGGCCTATTTTTCCATTCCGCTGGAGCTTATTTATTTTGTCCACAAGTCTGCATGCTTCCCATACAGATGGGTCCTCATGCAATTTGGCGCTTTTATTGTTCTCTGTGGAGCAACACATTTTATTAGCTTGTGGACATTCTTTATTCACTCTAAGACGGTCGCTGTGGTTATGACCACGTCAAAAGTTTTAACAGCTGCTGTGTCCTGTGTCACAGCTATGATGCTTGTTCACATTATTCCTGATTTGCTAAGTGTTAAAACGCGAGAGTTGTTCTTGAAAACTCGAGCTGAAGAGCTTGACAAGGAAATGGGCATAATAATAAGACAAGAAGAAACTGGCAGACATGTCAGGATGTTGACTCATGAGATAAGAAGCACACTCGACAGACACACAATCTTGAAGACTACTCTTGTGGAGCTAGGTAGGACCTTAGACCTGGCAGAGTGTGCTTTATGGATGCCATGCCAAGGAGGCCTGAGTTTGCAACTTTCCCATAATCTGAACAATCTAATACCTCTGGGATCTACTGTGCCCATTAATCTTCCTATTATAAATGAGATTTTTAGTAGCCCTGAAGCAATACAGATTCCACATACGAATCCATTGGCAAGGATGAGGAATACTGCTGGTAGATATATTCCACCAGAAGTGGTTGCTGTTCGAGTACCTCTTTTACACCTCTCAAATTTTACCGATGACTGGTCTGAACTGTCTGCAAGAAGTTATGCGGTGATGGTTCTGGTTCTCCCGATGAATGGCTTAAGAAAGTGGCGTGATCATGAGTTAGAACTTGTGCAAGTTGTCGCAGATCAGGTTTTAATTGCTAATTTCTTTTATCTTATTAATCACTGGTTAATAATGGCGAGTTTTGGGCAGGTCAATGATGCGTAGAGAGTTCAGTATGGTCTAAAAAAGAAATGTCCTTTTCACATTACTCTTCATGCATTAGTTATTAGCAAATGAAAGTTCTCATTCTGTTTTCCGAATCAAGACAAATAACCACCTAAAATGGGAAAAGATGAAGGTCTTGCACAACTACTTTATTTTACCCCTAAAGTGGTGTAATTTATTCATTGGTGCGGTTATTTCCACTTCAAATCTAATGTATTTCACTTGCTTGGCTATATTATCCTTGTCTTAATGGGTGTCATGAACTTATAATGCTAGATGCATAATGCTGGTAACTATTACTTTCCAATGAGAGCACATGGTCTATGTGTCGCTTCTTGATTAGCTCCATGATTTTCTCCTTTCCAATTCTTTGTCCAGAATCTTTTTGGTATGGTTATGTCCTATGTTGCTTGGACTTTGGTGTCGGTATCTGATACAGGTACAGATCAAGAGGTCGGATTTTTCATTTTATAGATTTTAGGATTCAGGGATATGGATCCGAATGTGGATACGGGTGTTGCGGTATGGCCAATAAATGTATGTTATGACATATAAAGTATATAATTTGATTAATTAAAGTTATTGAACTAAAACTAACAAAATTTAATTCTTGATAAACACCTAATATTTTATTCATTAGATATCTCATGTAATGGCAAAGCATTTTCATACTTTATATAACTATATATATGACAGACCCAAAAATCAGACCAAATACCAATCAATCTACACTTCTCGGTCATATATGTAGTCAAAGCACCAAAGGTAAGTTGACCAAATCCTCTGTGAATCCCATACCCACGCCCATGTCGTGTCGATACAGGTGCAAGAGTCCGAGCAACATAGATTTGTCAATTAAATTCTAATGTTGGAAGCCTTATGACGAAACTTATTGCTGAAGCATCCATAGAATGAATAGATAATGCATACAGTGAACATGAATTCCACCCTCCAATTTATTGATAATTTACCAAAAAGAAGTTTCTTCAATAGTACCCCCAAATAAATGTTTAAGGTGTGGATAGTGTTGCCTGTAAATAAGTCATTAAAGATAGTCACATAAGATGGTCATGGTTTCCGCTAGAGAGAGAGAGATGAGGAGAAAGAAGTCAGAACTAGGAGATTTAGTGAGATTAGAAATGAGTTTCTATTCTTGTACTTACCTCTTTTTAATTTATTTGGAACAGAAGGAATAGTGGAGCGTAGAATTGCAACCTAAGAATGATTGTTTCTCCTTGTAATCATCACGGGCGATTTTGTCTACAGATAAATGCATTAATTGCAGTGTGGATAAGGATGTTTAGGTGCAGAAATAGCCGCTCTCTTTGGTCAATTGGATTCTACTCCATTATTATATTTATGCTGGTTTTTATGTCCAATCACTTGCCTTTGCTTTCTGAAGTTACTTTATATTAGCAATCCTAACAGAACAAGGCTGCTATATGTTGTTTACTCCAGAACACAAGTTAGAACTTGTCCATTTCAGTTTTGAATTAGAATTCTTTCATTTTAAGTACAATCGCGTAATAGCAATCCTAACAGAACAATGCTGCTATATGTTATTACCTGAAGAACACAAGTTAGAACTTTTCCATTTGATTTTTTATTAGAAGTTTGTCATTTTAAGAAAATGCAATTGCTTATCAGGTGGCTGTCGCTCTTTCACATGCTGCAATTTTAGAAGAGTCCATGCGAGCCCATGATCAGCTCATGGAACAGAATATTGCTTTGGATGTAGCTCGACAAGAAGCAGAGATGGCCATCCGTGCACGTAACGACTTCCTTGCTGTGATGAACCATGAAATGCGAACACCTATGCATGCAGTTATTGCTCTGTGCTCTCTGCTTTTAGAAACAGACTTAACTCCAGAGCAGAGGCTTATGATCGAGACCATATTGAAGAGTAGTAATCTTCTTGCAACACTGATTAATGATGTGCTAGATCTCTCCAGACTTGAAGATGGCATTCTTGAACTAGAAAATGAAACATTCAATCTTCATGGAATCTTAACAGAGGTAAATGACCACAAACCTATGCATATCTAGCATACTCTGGTAACATCTTGATTTCCTCTAGTAAACAGGTGGCATGAATTCGTTCTTTACATTGATTTGCAGGCTGTTAATTTGATAAAGCCAATTGCATCTTTGAAGAAATTATCTATAACTCTTGCTTTGGCTCTGGATTTACCTATTCTTGCTGTGGGTGATGCAAAACGCCTTATTCAAACACTCTTAAATGTGGCGGGAAATGCTGTGAAGTTCACTAAAGAAGGTCATATTTCAATTGAGGCTTCAGTTGCCAAACCAGAGTACGCGAGAGATTGCCATCCTCCTGAAATGTTCCCTATGCCTAATGATGGCCAGTTTTATTTGCGCGTTCAGGTTGAGCATTTCTATCCTCTATAATGGCTTAATGGTTGTACCATGTTCCTTGAGGAAATAAGTTTGCATACGAATGCATTCAGTTCCAAGAGTTGTTTGTTGGCTCATACAGGAAAAAGTGCATTCATTCTCTGTTCCAAAGCCAGCAAAGAATCAGGAAACAAGTTGAAACCCTCTTTGATTGCTAGATCTTTCTATTAAATGTGAAGATACATGTACTTCCTTTTTCCTTCGGATAGTTTGTGTCCTGCAGGACATAATCTCCTTTTGGTTTCAGTTACTTTTACGGTTATGGGAGGTTTTCTTTGCATATTACTTTGCAGTTCTGGATTGTTTATTTCATGTTGAGTAGAATATCGATCAGACAAAGAGATTTATATCATTCACTTGAAAATTAATCCTGTTCAGATTGTGTTCTTGCAGGTTAGAGATTCTGGGTGTGGCATTAGACCACAAGATATCCCACTAGTATTCACCAAATTTGCAGAGGCACGAACTTCGTCAAATGGAAGTACTGGAAGGGAAGGTCTGGGGCTCGCCATTTGCAGACGGTATGTTTCAAGTTGTAAACTTGGGATCATCATTTTCTCACTGTCCATATTGTAAAGGCGTCATAAGATCTCTTTTTACCCTCATTTATCTCTTTGGTACAGTGCCTTATTTGTATGTTGTTTTGTGTGTGTTGCTTCTCGTTATTCATGCACTCATTTGACCTTTGAAACGGATGAATACAGATTTGTTCAACTTATGAAAGGTAACATTTGGATTGAAAGTGAGGGCCTAGGAAAGGGAACCACTGTCACGTTTGTAGTTAAACTCGGAGTCTGCAACCATCCAAATGCATTGCCTCTGCTACCTATGGCTCCCAGAGGCAGGTTGAACAAAGGTAGTGATGATCTCTTCAGGTATAGACAGTTCCGTGGAGATGATGGTGGGATGTCTGTGAACGTGCAACGCTATCAGAGAAGTCTGTAAACGTCTGCAACTTAGTACAGTAGACCAGGACTTGTGAATTTGAGACTTCTTCTTCACGGTTCTGTATGCTCTAATGGCAGTGTCTGTAACTAACTTAATTCAATGCTCGTAAAGTGAGTGTTGAAAATTGCAGCATCTTGAAAATGTAAACTATCAAACTTATATATCTAGCTTTAGACTATAATCTAGCAGGCCCACAATGCTCGAAAGAGTACTACTTCTGGAGAAAAACTGCAGGAGATGATAGAATTGTGATGCCGTGCTGCATAACCGTCCCCTTCGTAGGCTAGTCCTTTTTGTGAAGTAATATTTCTCTTGCAATTGGGTTTCAAAGGTTATATGGGCATCAAATTCATCTTTGTTCTTTGAACATCAAGGTGACAAAGATGAACGTGATGATTTTTGCACTACTTGAAAAGTTTGTACAATCAAGTTATCTGAGAAATAATTGTCTATATAGTACGAGCTGGTAAACTAAAAAATAAAGCAAGGTTCTCATTATAATAGGTTGAGATGTCCATCTAGCATAAGAAATTGTATACTAACAATGAATATGATAGCAACTTATTACATTGATAATCGTGTATATACTAATGAAAAATGGATTTAAAGCACTGCCAAAATTGAATTGGACTACTCAGAGTGATAATAATAATAAGATAATTCATGGGATAGACATCAGTTAGAGTATTAAGTACTGCTCTAGGGTAGGGTGTGTTCGGTACATAGTTTTAGGAAAATACTTTTCATAGAAAACTAGTTTGTCAAAGAAATTTAAAAATGGACTTTGTTAGAATTTTGTACTGCTTGCCCCCTTCATACTGATTAGATTCTATACCAATGCTTTTAAAATAATATATTTATATTTATATACCCACTTATTTTCCTAAAAATTATTATTCATGAAAAACTTGATCCAAGAATGCTTCCCTACGCACTCAGTTTTACTGATTTCACTTGAAATAAGCACCAAGGTATAGGATATTAGGCTTCTGTAAGCAACACATCTTCATGGAACGCAAAGCTTCAACCAACCTTCAACGCAAAACTGAATATGAAACAGGGGGCAGGCAACACGAGAAAATTAAGGTATCAAAACTCCAAAGCATCTATTCAACTTCATGTAGGTAAAACATTGCTTCTTAAAGTACATGAACCAAATAGGTAACATATAAAAGATACAACTAAACTGGCATAATAACAAGAACAAAAAGTAGATATAGAGCCAACCCTCCACATACAGCCTGCCATCCTCACTTCTTTGACTTCTTAGATCCTCCCCTGCAACAAAGACAAAATTCATCAAATTTTGTTTTGACGTCCTTCATAAACTGATAGCAAGTTGGTAATAAACTTACTGGGCAGTCTGGGCTGGGGGTGCTGAAGCTGCTGGTGCTGCAGGCTGTACTGGCTTCTCTCCTGGTCCCTGTGAATTAGAAAAAGACAAGCTCAATTTCATTTGGTGTTACCGCAACTAGCCACAATTTGCTGACTATTCGCCAGGGGGCAGTGAGCATCTCAAGTTTGAACCTGAATTGCTTAGCAAAATTTACATTAACCTCCAGTTGTTACCTGAGCCAATCGTTCCTCTCTCCTAGCAAACTTTCTTTCCCTGCTTGCTTTGTTCTTTGCCCTCCTGGCCTCAAATTGGTCGGACAAGGTCTTCTCTCTAGCCTTCTCAGCCTTTGTTTTGTGAATGTTTTCCATGAGCACACGCTTGTTCTTGAAAACATTACCCTTCACCTTCATGTACATGTCATGATACATGTGCTTGTCAATCTTCTTGGACTCCCTGTACTTGCGAAGCAGACGCCTGAGGACTCTCATCCTCCTCATCCACAGCACCTTTGTGGGCAATCTAGCCTCCCTGGTACCCTTACGCTTACCTGAGAAGAGACTATATATATTGAGTATCAAGTACCACCAAGAATTTTTTTTTCTCCTATGGATGCCTCCAAAACGAATCTCAGCCATTTTTCACAACTGAGCCTACATTCAGCAGGCTGATTTCATAAATCAATTTTCAGTTTGAAACATCATAGTATCATGAAAACACAAACAAACTTGGTCAACTACGCACATTAGAATACATTACATTTCAAACAGCACTTCCTCGATAATATTCAGAGATGCATTTCTACCAGAAAACGGAAATTACTATTACTTAATCAAGTAACCAATGTCACAATATTAGGAGGTACCATATCCAGAGTGACGGCCCTTCCTTTTGGCTTCCTTCATCCTGCGGGCACGAGATCGTGAGTGAATTTTGGTTGGTTTCCTGATGATGAAACCATCCTTTACCAACTTTCTGATGTTTTGCCCTGCACTCAATGCAAATGAACAGAATTAGAGGCAAATGATGTGTGTAGAGACCAATATAGAAAGCAAGCAAAAACACATCCATTGCTAGAGACTTGTCATGTCTTATCAATGTGAATGCTTAAATGCCAAAGAAGTGGCTAAAAAGGCTCAAAAACCAGGAGATGAAGCCTCAAGCTGTATGTTCATGCATTTTCTTGTGTTAACACCATTTATGTCTGCTAGACCATGAAGAAGAAGCACACAAGTGTAAAACACCTCACACCGATTTGCAATTTTACGCTGTGCAACACTTATATCCAAAATTCTAATTTATAAATCAATCTTTCAATTATCCTCAACAACAGCTGCTTAAATCCTCTATATCCACATGCTCTGTTTCCGGTCCATTTCATTTAAACTAAATAATATTCCATTAAGGTAGTTACCAACTCTCTAAACCAATATGTAGTTGATTACCAATTTAGTCCAAACTAGTTCAAATCAGCTGATATGAATCCTTTCTTACACTGTGTTCCGACTTTTAACAAACAGTTTAGGACAAAAATCCAAGTTGTACAAAACACAAAGTATGTAACACTGTCAACTACTCTATTCCCTACAGTTTGATGAACAGTCATTTCTAGCCAAACCAATCCATATCTAAAATCACAAGCTCTTACAGGTAAATACGTTTGATTGACATCAAATACAAAAGTGAAAACATACATTTACTGAACAAATAAAAAAGCAACAAAAATCCAAGAAAACATAAAAGGTACAGTGAAAATAAACTAAAACAATCAAAATCTGTATTAGATCTTTAAGAAACATAATATAAAAGAGTCACGTGTGAATAAATATATAGAGAAAAAAAGATGAAACATACTGGAGTTGGCCATGGAGATTTCGTTGCCTTCATTAGGATCAAGCCACACTTTTCCCCTCCCACACTTGAGGACACTGGCGGCAAGCCGCTTCTGTAGTTTCAGTGACACCATCTTTGTTTCCTCTCTCTCTCTCTCTCCCTCACACCTCTCTTCTACAAAGGAGAAAAACGGAGGTGCTTCAGATAAGGCTTTTTATATTCCGTCACCAGATGAGTGAGCTAGGGTTTTTGACAGGGCTTAGTTTTTTCCTCGAAGAAAATTAGTACTATAAACTTTTAATTAGATCCCACTACTCATGGCCCGTGTTGTGTCTTGGGCAACAAACTCGAGTCAAAATGGGCCTTCAAGCTTAGATTGGGCCAAACCTATACTCCTTTAGTACAAATTAAAAGGGAGATCTTTCCAAGAGTGGGGGAGTTCATGGTTCGGTTTGAATCGGTTTTGATCAAAATCAAAATCAAATAAATTTACTTGGATTTAAAATTTTTAAAATTAAATCAAATGAAATAAAATTTAAAAAGCATCAGTTTATTTTTTTTTTATTTGATTTAGTTTGGTTCGATTTTTTAATTTATAACTAGCTAATGATAAATTGATAATAGTAAAACAATAGAGATATGAGATAATTATTTGAGAAAATTATAGAAATGGAAACATTTTGGGCAAAAATAGGCGGAAGTAGCAACATTTTACTTATTTACATAAAATGACAATATTTTATGTGTCGTGTATTGCATTTACCCTAGGTAAAACGCATACAAATACAAATACAAAAATCTAACTAGATGAGTGATTTTAGAGATTATATTTTACCTATATAATCAATATCATTATTTATGCATTTGATAATTATTACATTCCTTAATTAAATAGACTCTAAAAACGGATGGAATTCTTATTTTATATAAACACCTTGTAAAGCAAATCTGAAACAGTGATTTATTTTTATAAACATATAATTTTCATTAGTTGAATTATCAAAATAATAAACAAATAATTTAATATCATAAATACAACCAAATACATGTATTTTTAACAGAAAAAAAATCTAAAAAGGCATAAAGGAATGTGTATTTAATTGTATCAAATAGTACTATATATATATATATATATTCACATATGTATATGTATCTGTATAACATAATAGCATGATTATGTTGTAATTTATGTGTTTGCATTGTGTCATAAATACAACTAAATATAAATAGATAATGTCGAAATACATAGTATACATAACCTATAAAAATACGCTAATAGAATTTTCAAAAAAAAAAAAATCACTTACCACAATTAATGGATTCTATAATCTATTTGAGTGAGAGAGAAGATGGAAGAGGGGTTGGGCAGTTATTGGAGAGATTTAAGTTGAGGAATAGGAGAAAGGTAAAAATAATCAAATACAAAGTAAAAAAGGAAATAGATGGCACATAAACTGAAATAAGGTCAAATTATGTAATTTTTTAAAACTGTTGCCGTTATATGTTAATACTTTCATGAATGTGCTATGTTATGTAATTTTTCCTAATTATTTCAAATGAACATTAGGAATCAACAAATTTATCTCTATTATTACAAGATGAATATATCTGAATCTTCTACTATTTTTCAACACTATTCCAAAGTTTTAGCATGTTTAAGTTGCATAACTATAGAGGTTATTCCACTTCACATGTCTAATATCCTCACAAAAACAAAAGGGGAGGTTACATAAATATAATTTTTTAAAATGATAATTACAAAATGTACAACTGTTTTCTAAATTACAAGAAAATTACATAATATATACCTTATAAATAAGTAAAGGAATAAATATTTTAAATATGATATTTTTTCTATAAATGAGATAACTTATTATTTCTTCCATAATTTAAGTAAACTAAATATGGAAAATATTTAATATTTAATAAAGTCATTCCCTATTAATTCTTTATTCTTATCTTTTAGTAAGCAAACATTAATACTAAATCCTGCAAATATTTCATTAATGTACAATATATATCTTATATAATATTATCTATAATATATTAACTAATATAATATATATATATATATATATATATATATATATATATATATATATATATATATATAATATTATTCTTATGTATATTATACACAAGTATTATATGTTATTTATATATATCTATATCCATAATGTATAATATATACCTTATATAATATTATGTGCTGTATATTAACTATTATATATTATATATAATATTATTCTTATGTATATTATATAACAAGTATTATATGCTATTTATATATATTTATATTTGAGCTTACATTATTGTATTCATATATTAGATATATTGAAGAAACAAATACATTATACATATATTATTTATATATTGTATACTATATATCAAATTTAAATTTACATTGAGTTTCTAAAAATATACAACAATGATGGCAGAGATTCTTGAGATTTTTGAAAAAATAAAAATGGAGAAGAGAGGGATTCTTGAGGGAAAAAAATGGAGAAGAGGGAGAGATTCTTGAAATGTTTAAAAAAATAAATATGGAGAAGATGGAAAAGTTTTGGGAAAATAAAAATGGAGAAGAGGGAGGAAATTTTGAAATTTTTGAAAAAATATATATGGAGAAGAGAGAGAGAGAGAAATTCTTGGTATTTTTGAAAGATCAAATATGGAGAAGATAAGATTTTTGAAATTTCTAGAAAAAATGGAGAAGATAGAGTGTTTTATGGGACTTTGTGTATTTGAATTCTTATATTAGGTATATAATCTTTTCTTTATGTATTTAATTAGAATAGATATTTTAGAAAAGTAAAAGTTGTATAAAATGTAATTAAAAAGATAAAATTTTAAATAATTTGTATTTATGTAATTTTTTTAAAGTAGTTGTAACTATTGTAATTATTATTGTTAAAAGTTGTATTTATGTAAGAATCTCAAAACAATATACAACTTTAAATAGAATAGTCAACCCTTCAAAAATCAAAGGGGCAAATGATTTGCCGGGCGATGGGGTTCCGATTGTGAAATCGGTTTGGAGCAATTCTGACAACTTCTACATGGCGGGGTTCTGAGTGCCAGACGTATTTTGAGAAAGTAACTTCGTAGTAATGCTCCATGTAGGCTCAAAACTCGATACCTGAAGTTAATTTGAGTTTGAACGGCGTTTGGTAGCGTAATCGGAGGAAAATAACTTTAAAATGTCGTATCTCTCACTTTGTGGACGAGGCTCTGTTAACATGATATGATACCAAATGATCCAATTAAACTTATATAAAACTTGGGTGGTGGACAGGGGGTTCGTGTCACGGACCCCATCGCGGCAATCCTGGGCCGTGTCAGGGCACCCAACGTGCAGGGAGGGGGTCCGTGACACATTGCCCCTGTTGCATCCTGTCTAGCGTTCTCCTTCGTTACCTCGATTCCACGCTCGTTCGATCCTTCCACGGGTCCTTTCTCATATGCTCGTACTCTAAAACTCTTGACTAACGTACGAATATGCTGACTAAATGTTAGGAGCTTACGGGGTGTAACATCCTCCCCCTCCCCCAGGGACATTCGTGCTCGAATGTCAACTTCAACTTACAGGAGTTTAACTCTTTCAACTATTATTCTGGAAAAATTTCAGTAAAGTCTCCCCTATAATATGAATTATCTGAAAACCCTGAAACGCAGAAAAGTCCAATACATGCACCTCACATGACATTATAACTAGGGGTGGGCGTTCGGTGTTTCGATTCGATTTTTTTAAATTTCGGTTCGGTTTTTTCGGTTTTCGGTTATGAATAACGAACACCAAACACCGAACCGTTTTAATTCGGTTCGGTTCGGTTTTTTTTTAATTCGGTTCGATTTATTTATTTCGGTTATTCGGTTTTTTTGGGCTTGGTTGATGGACTTTTTTCTGATTGTAAAATAGGCTGCATTTTAAATAAAATATAAATTATTTCAAGCTTTTTAATTCAAAATGATCTACTTTTAAGTTTTAACTATTGTGATTGTGAAACTTTCTTTTATTAATATCAATTATAAATTTATAAATAAAAATTAAAATTATATAAATCGAGTGCCTACCGCCTACACTTCAAAATGGCATAACTTACCATCTCAATTCTCAAATTCTCAATGACAATTGACAAGTTGACAACCCAAACAAACACAGACATAATCACATAAAGCATCATTTGATGGCCGAATGCCGATGGATACTTAGGCATTCCCAAACCCACACGGCCACACCACACAGGCACAAAGCATACAAATTTAAAATTACAATACACACATGAAATGACAAAAATCATAATCAACATTCAACACTTCAGTAGTGCCAGCGCGGCAGCGCCTAACAGCCCAGCACACACACTGGTATGGACCGTATGGTACACACAAAGTCACAAACTGCTTGGGACTTCAAAGTTAAAAATTAAAATCACAAAAAAAAAACACCAAATTCATTCAACCACTCCATAATATTAAATACGAATAACATTGAGATTACGCTCAAGAGTCAAGACACTTCTCAACATGCTTCTTCATGATTGAACTTGAACCGTTGAACATTGAACCTAATAAATGGTAAGATAAAATAAAAAATTAGACTATAACTTTCAACTTTCAAGATAAAAAAATAATATTACAAAAAAATATCATCAATGACAATGAGACTATGAGATGAGAGAGTATGGGACAAATGAGTAAATGACAATGACCAAATAAATAAAGTAATCAATAATTCAACTCACCGGTCACTAGTAGGCACCACACTAGTAGCAAATTGCAGATTACAATCATACATCAACAATGTAAGACTCTCTTCCATTTATTGCCATCTCTAAAGATAATTTAATCAAATATGTCATAAAACACAAATTAGTATACTATTAATTTATTATTGCATTAAAACTTAAAAGTCTAAATAAACAACTAAAAAATATAAAATCTTACCAAGCTCAAGTTTCTCAAGATACTCCAAACTTTCCTCAACACAAATAGGCTTAGTCTCTTGTCTAAGCCAATCTTGGACACAAACAAGAGATTGCACACATTTAGGAGTCAATGAACTTCTAAATGGATCAAGAATACGACCACTAGTACTAAATGCACATTCTGAAGCCACACTTGAAATTGGAATAGCCAACACATCACGAGCTAACTCTGAAAGAACAGGAAACCTGGGAGAATTGACCCTCCACCAATCTAATATATCAAAATCATCAGAATCAGGCTCTTGTTCTTCACTAATGTATCTATCCAACTCTGATTTAGCACCTCCACTTCCACAATCTTCTTTTTGTTTTTTCAAGTAAAGCTTAGTTCTCAAGGCTTTTGTTTTCATACTTAGAGAAGCGCCAGAACTAGATGTATCAGATGTGTCCTGAGATGAAGTAGTTCTAGATGGAGATGATTGATTAGATCCTTTTGAATATTGTCTTATATACACTTCAAACAAAGAAGTCATATAATCACGCACTCCTTCATTTACTTTCTTTCCTATTTCCTCCCCAGATAGTTCTTCAAGTGCAAAGCTAACATACACAAACTTATTTCGAGGATCCAACACAGAAGCAATAAAAATCATTTTGTTCATCTTTTCAGGACAACCCCAATATTTCTTAAACTTTTGTTTCATCCGTTGAGCCATGTTACTCAAATTAAGATCTTCACTTGCT
Source organism: Datura wrightii (assembly GCA_035772735.1). NCBI lineage: Eukaryota > Viridiplantae > Streptophyta > Magnoliopsida > Solanales > Solanaceae > Datura > Datura wrightii. Next base: position 10,418,064 of record JASDFA010000009.1, read on the forward strand.
AAACACACATTCAAATATGCATCAAGCTCACATATATCCTCAAAATGAACATTAGAAGTAACATAATGTGAACCTGAAACCTTTACAGTGAGCTCGTAGAATCTTTCAAGAAACTTAATCACATTCCTCACATTCGCCCAATCATCACATTCGAGCGGACCTGCAACACTTCCATCTTCACACACATTAGTTGAAAGACAAGTATTAAATTGGTCATCAAAAAGATCAAACCTATCAAAGGCCTTCTCAAACTTTTGTGCCGTATCCAACATCAAATAGGTGGAATTCCACCTAGTAGGAACATCTAGCGTCAATGTTTTATCACATTCTACCTTTTGGACTTTACAACATTTCTTAAAGTTTCTTGTTCTTGCAGGGGATGATTTAACATACTTCACCATTTGTCGAACCCTTTTGACAGAAGGATCAATTTCTTTCAAACCTTCTTGCACAATCAGATTAAGTATGTGAGCCATACATCTCACATAAAGATGTTTACCTTCCATTATATTAGTTCCCCACATATTCAACTGTTTAGACAATTCTTTAATTGTAACATCATTAGAAGACGCATTGTCAACAGTGATAGAGAATACCTTGTCCAAATGCCAATCAAGTAAACAATTACTAATCGCCTCTGCCATTTGCTCACCCTTATGACTAGAGATTGGGCAAAAATTTAATATTCTTTTATGCAACACCCAACTTCTATCAATAAAATGAGCAGTCAAACACATATAATTAATTCTTTGCAATGATGTCCATGTGTCTGTGGTAAGACAAATCTTTGGTTGTACTTCTTTAAAAGACTTCTTCAAATCTTGTCTCAATTCACTATAAACTTCATAACAATCCCTGGTTATTGTTCTACGGGAAGGAATTCTAAATAGAGGTTGGGCTTTGCTCATAAACTTCTTGAAACCTTCATTCTCTACAAAGCTAGATGGTAGTTCATCGATAATTATCATTTCAACCAAAGCCCTTCTAACTACATCTTGTTCAAATTTCCAAAGTGGGGCATCTTGAGTTTGAAAAGATATTTTCATTTGAGAAGAAGTTTCAACGATAGTTTTATATGCTTTGCACCTATCCAAATGTTGTTACAAACCCGTTGTTCCATTTTTACTTGTATGGGCAGCATAAGTATTGTTACAATACTTGCACTTCGCTCTACCAATACCATTTTCAACTACCTTATCAAAATGAGCCCAAACCCCAGATCTTGGTTGCATTTCTTTCCTTTTCTTTGTAATTGTATCCCCAGTTTCAGTTTGAGTATCAAGTGAGTTGTCAGTTGAACCAACTTCACTTACTCTACTTTCATCATCCATCTATACAAAATTAATAAGAACAATCATAAATAATTAACCAACAAATCAACAACCAACAACAACAAATGATATATCAAAAAGACAAAGACTATTCAAAGAATCAAAGTATTGACTATTAAGTATGTATAGACTATAGTGAAAGTGATTCCAAAGACTATTCAAAATAAACAATATTAAGGTTTAAGTGCTGTATTAGTTAGTATTACATCTTACCAACAAACTAGGTGGCTTGTTTCTCTTATGTTCCACTTAGTCTTTGATCTCTATTCCATTTATGTTGAACTTTGAATAGAATGTTACACTATTAGGTGGAGAAGTCTTGATTATAGTGTAATACTACTATACTAGTTTGTTGGTAAGATGTCAAATAAAGTTTAAGTGCTATATATAATATAATCCCTGCTTATTTGACATCCTTTTTAGTTTTTATGTACTTCACTACTTTAGTCTTCACTCTTCAGTACTTCACACTTCACTGTACTTCACACTTCACAACATCACAAATCACAATTCACAACAATCTGCCAATCTCACATTCTCAATATTACTTTCACTATGTTTGTTTTTTTCTTTCACTACGTTTGTAACTTAAGCTCCTTGCAATGCATTACTAATTCTTCTTTCTCATTATACTAAAGCATCAATGTTGGGGTTACAACAGGTTATAAACAAATATTAACTCTCACTGTGGAAAGCAACAATAAAAGAATATGTCAGCCGGACAGCCCACAACATCACATATTCACATTCACACTTCACAGACCACAGTCCAGAAACTCATCAAAAATAAGTGCAATTTTTGGCAATAATGTTGATAATAATACACAGTGTATCAAAACTAGAATTAGGGGTGGGCAATGCATCACAATTCACAGTGAACTTCAACTAATGGGAACTTCAACACTTCCATCTTCACCACAGTCCAGAAAGGCAGAAACTCATCAAAAATTCAAAACTCACAAGTCACAACATCTCAATTTTCAGTGAACTTCACAGCATCAGTGCATCACAATTCACAAATTCACAAATTCACAATTCATAGGCTGCCAATCTCAAATTCTCAATATTTTGGGAATTGGGAATTTGGGATAATGTTAATGGGAATATGGGATTGTTATTTGTTAATTTGTTATTCCCTTTTACAGTTTGCTAGTTGGCAGTTGCTACTTTGCTTACCTGTTGAATGTTGAGTGTTGAGGAATGAGGACTTGAGGTTCGAGTGGAGCCTGCCGCCTGGAGGCTGGAGGTGGAGCCGCGGAGGACCGGAGGAGTGGAGTCAGTCACCTCTCACCTGGAGGCTGGAGGGCGGAGCCGCGGAGGCTGGAGAGGCCGAGAGGGCAGGCCGATGGGGAGTTGGCACTCGGCAGAGACGCAGGCCCGCAGCGGCGCAGCCAGTCTCGCAGTCGCAGAGATGAGAGAAAGAGACGAGTAGACTCGTTGCTTAGCGGCGGCCGGCGAGAGGGATGGGCCGATGGCCGACGGCTGGTGAGGCAGAGAGGACGTGCCGACGGGCGACCGACGACGTGGTGTTCGTCGTTCGACTGTTCTCAGTTCTCACTTCTCACTCAGTTCTGAGTTCTGTACTTCGTTCTCTCTTCGACTCTTCGTAACTTCGTTCTCTTTCTCTGTTCTGATTAGTGATTTAGTGTACTACTGTCTACTGTAACAGTTTAGGAATTAGGAATTTAGGGTTTTTTATTTTTTTATTTAATTTAATTATTAATTATAAAAATAAAATAAAATAAAATAATTTTATTATAAATTCGGTTACTCGGTTTAACCGAAAACCGGTGAACCGTAATCGAAAAAAACCGAAAACCGGTGAACCGTAATCGAAAAAAACCGAAAACCGAATTACTTTATAAAAAAAAACCGAAACCGAACCGAAAAACCGAAACTGAAAAACTGAATTAATTCGGTTCGGTCCGATTTTTCAGTTTTCGATTTTTTTGCCCACCCCTAATTATAACAACTATTTCACAACAAAATGGTAGTCAACTGAATAGTATGAACAACGTAAATCATAAAGTAACAGCTGAACAACAACCTTACCATAACTGCATAGTCTGGACTAATCCTAGAACAGATAAGGATATCCGGATCTCATGTCATCTTCGGCTTCCCAGGTCATCTCTTCTCTATTCTTGCTTCTCCACAGCACCTTAACATAAGCGACATCTTTGGTTCTCAACCTACGAACCTGTCGATTTAATATGGTCACTGGAACCTCTTCATAGGCCAACTCCTCAGTAATCTGGACTATCCTCAACTGGCACAATTCGGGATGGATCCCCCATACACTTCCGCAACATCGATACATGAAAGACTGGGTGAATCGACTCTAACTCTGGGGGCAAATCTAACTCGTATGCCACCTGGCATATTCTTCGGAGGATCAGATACGGCCCAATAAACCTCGGGCTAAGCTTGCCCTTTTTACTAAACCTCATTACGCCCTTCATTGGCGAAACTTTCAGAAATACCCAGTCGTCTACATTGAATTTCAGGTTTCTATGTCGTACATCAAAGCAAGATTTCTGGCGACTCTGGGCTGTCAACAAGCACTCTCTGATAAGCTGCTGTCAACAAGCACTCTTTGATAAGATTTACCTTCTCCTCTGATTGGTGGACCATGTATGGTCCAATTAATTATGATTCTCCTACCTCAAACCAACCAACAGGAGACCTGCACTTCCGCCATATAAGGCCTCGTACGACGCCATCTGATTTGCCGACTAGTAACTGTTATTGTAAGAAAATTCAACAAGAGGTAAATGTTCATACCAACTGCCCCGAAGTCTAACACACATGCTCACAACATGTCCTCAAGTGTATGAATTGTACAATCTGCCTGGCCGTCCATCTGAGGATGGAATGTTGTACTCAGGTTAACCTGCGTTCCCAAGCCTCTTTGAAATGACTGCCAAAATCTAGTTGTGAATTGTGCTCCTCTATCAGAAATGATAAATACGGGGACACCATGTAGTTTAACTATTTCCCTGATGTATAACTCAGCATAGTCCTTGGCTGAGAAAGTGGTCCTGGCTGGTAGAAAATGAGCTGACTTCGTTAACTTATCAATAATTATCCAGATGGAATCAAATCTGTGTCTGGTACGGGGTAATCCTATCACAAAATCCATATTGATTGCTTCCCATTTCCATATAGGCACTGTTATTTCCTATGTCAATCCACCGAATATTTGATGTTCAGCCTTTATCTGCTGGCAGTTAAGGCATTGTTCTACAAATTTTGCTACACCTTTTTTCATTCTCGGCCACCAGCAAAACTCTTTTATGTCATGATATATCTTTGTTGAACCCGGATGAAGAGAATAATGGGAACATATACCTCTGCCATGATCTGCTGGCGAAGTCCTGCCACCTCTGGAACACAGAGGCGACCCTTACATTTCAAGACCTCGTCTTCGATTACCTCAAAAGCTGATACTTCCCCTCACTGAACTTTATCTCTGAGTTGTACCGGATTAGGATCTTCATACTACCGCTCTTTTACTTCTACAACCAGGGATGATACTGTGATATTCTGAATCATTGCCCCACTGTCTCCTGAGTTTACTATTCGGACGGCTAAACTGGCTAACTGATGCAATTCTCGGGCCAGCTCCTGCTGTTCGGGCCTCAAGTGCGCTAAACTCCCCATTGGTCCTCGACTAAGGGCATCTGCTACAATATTAGCCCTCTATAGATGATATAAAATGTTTATGTTGTAGTATTTCAATAGTTCTAACCAGCGACGCTGTTGTCGATTCAATTCCTTCTGAGTGAAGATGTACTGGAGACTCTAATAATCGGTAAAAATATCCACGTGCACCCCATACAGGTAATGTCTCCAGATAAGGCGTGAACTACTGCCGCTAACTCCAAGTCGTAAGTGGGATAGTTTTTTTCATGCTTCCTCAACTGCCTCGAAGCATAAGCAATTACCTTACCGTGTTGCATCAAAACACACCCTAACCCAACACCTGAAGCATCACAATACACCGCATAACCCTCTGATCCTTCTGGAAAAGTTAGTACTGACGCTGATGTCAATCTATTTTTCAAATCCTGAAAACTCTGTTCACATGCTTCAGTGCAGTGAAATTTAGCTGCTTCCTGAGTTAACTTGGTCAAAGGTGCTGATAAAGTAAAAAACCCCTCTACAAATCTCCTGTAATACCCAGCTAACCCCAGGATATTTGCATACCTCAGTTGGAGTCGTGGGGTCTGGGCCAGGTCTTTACTGCCTCACTCTTCTGTGAATCTACCTGAATATCAACATCCGACACAATATGACCCAAAAAGGCTACCGAATTTAGCTAGAACTCACATTTAGAAAATTTTTCATATAACTGGCGATCCCTAAGGATCTGAAGTCACTGTTCGCAGATGGTCTCGGTGTTCTGCTTCTGAACGAAAATACACCAGAATATCATCAATGAATATGATCACAAACAAATCCAGATACGGCCTGAAGATGTTGTTCATCAGATCCATGAACACTGCTGGAGCATTCGTCAACTCGAAGGACATAACAAGGAATTTAAAATGGTCATACCTGGTCCTGAAAGCTGTCTTGGGAATAGCTCTCTCCCAGACCCGCACCTGGTGATACCCTGACCTTAAATCGATCTTAGAAAAATATTTTGCCTCTTGTAGCTGATCAAACAATTCATCTATCCTAGGAAGCGGGTATTTATTCTTGTTAGTGACTTTATTTAGCTGCTGGTAGTCTATACACATGCGGAGGGAGCCATCTTTCTTTCTCACAAATAGAATTGGCGCACCCCACGGTGAAGTACTTGGCCTGATGAAGCCTTTATCCAACAGATCTTTCAACTGTTCCTTCAATTCTCTGAGCTCAGCAGGAGCCATTCGGTATGGAGGGATAGATATAGGTTGAGTACATGGCAATAGGTCGATAGCAAAATCTATTTTTCGTTCTGGGGGAATACCAGGAAGTTCATCTGGGAATACATCTGGAAATTCATTGACTACTAAAATGGACTGAAGAGTCGGGGATTCAGCCTGGACATCCCCAACCCTAACAATATGATAGATGCAACCCTTTGCTATCAACTTTCTCACCCGAAGATAAGATATAAACCTATCTTTTGGCGTGCCTGCATTGCCTTTCCACTCCCGTATTACCTCACTTGGAAAGTGAAATCAGACAGTCTTGGTCCAACATTCTAAATTGGCATAACATGGAGCTAGCCAATCTATACCCATAATTGCATCAAAATTGATCATTTCTAGCTCCACTAAATCTGTCGAAGTTTGGTGACTAACAACCTCTACTGTGTAGCCCTGGTAACCTTTTAGCTATAATAGAATCACCGACGGGCATGGACACTGAAAAGAATCACTGAAGCAATTCTGACGTTATACCAAACTTCCGAGCCATTAATTGTGTAACATAAGACAAACTGGAACTCGGGTCTATCAAAACATACACGGAATAAGAACAAATGTCCATCATACCTGTCACAATATCTGATGATGACTGTGGCTCCTGTCGCCCCGATAAAGCATATGTGCGATCCTGACTGGTGCCTGAACTCAATACGCCTGACCTGCCTCAGCCTCTACCGGCTGGACCTGAGGGCCTCCGCCTTGCTGGAGATGCTGGGGCACGTGACCCTACTGAAGACCTGTCCTATCAGTCTCGATCACTCTAACCCCTGGCTAGACAGTCCCTCATCAGGTGACCCTCTTGTCCACAGGTGTAGCACGTAGTAGAACCATACATGCGTGCCCTAAGGTGACGTCGACTGCAAATAGGGCAAGGTGGCACAGTAAGTCTACTCTGCTCTGAACCTCTCTACTGCTGCGAACCAGATGGTCGTGAGCTCTCACCGAATCCTGACTGCCCCCGACGGCCTGTCTACCACCCTACTGCTGCTGTGGATGTGGATGTCTGGGTGGCCTGCCTGATAGTCGTGGCCTGAGTCCGCCCTGAAACTCTGCCTGAGTGTCACTAGGTCTAGCCTTGCGGCGCTGCTCCTAATTTTCCCTCTCTATATCCCGCTGTCACTGCCTGATCCCCTCAAAATTCTGAGCAAATGCCTGAACACGAGCAATATTCATGTCCTCTCACAGAGTAGCCGTAATACAAGTCTTTACATACTCTGGAAGCAACCCCATAATAAATCGGTGCACTCTGAATGTCATGGTATCTATAAAAGCTGGTGCATATCGAGTCAAGGAGTCAAATCTCATAGCATACTCCGAACACTCATAGAACCCTACTCCAGATGCAAGAACTGATCTACCCGGGCCTGTCGGATTTCTCGCGGCAAATAGTGGTCCAGGAAGGCCTCTGAAACGCTGGACCAAGTCATAGGAGGAACATCTCTACCTCGGGACCTCTCCCAACTCTCGTACCATAACACTGCTATGTCCCGCAGCTGAAATACCGCTAACTCAACCGACTCTACAGGTGTGGCATGCATTACCCTGAAGATCCGCTGCAACTAATCTAAAAAGTCTTGAGGGTCCTCATCTCAATCCGCCCCTATGAAATGCAGGGGACTCAGAGCGAGGAACTTTCGGACCCTCGAACTACCAGGTCCTCCCAAAGATTCAGCAACCATGGATGCCACTGGCTGACACTGCGGAACTATCATCTGAGCTAGCATAAAGACAGCGCTCCTAACCTCCTCGTCTGATGGTATCAGTATAGGAGTTGTTGGAGGTGGTGCAGACACATCTGCCGCTCTGGACGACTCCTGACGGGGCGGAGATTGCTGGGGATACCGAGATAGAGTCTTCTTGTCTCCCTCAGATCGGGTTGGCTCTGACTGGGGCTCCCTGCTAGTGCCCTCTCCTGCTGCGACGTCAAACTTCCTGCCAGTCGTGGTCTGTCACATGTCCGACATTTCTCTGTAGACAAACATAATATGGTAAGCTTAAGGACTCAATCCTATACTGTACAACTCTATAGCATGATGGGAAGAGAAAGAAGAGTAACCATCCTATCATGTCTCGCAGTCTCCAGTCCATAGAATGTGGTGCACAACACATCCATAGACAAGACTCTACTTGGCACGGCTTGCAGACTCCCTGGGATATGACCTGCTCTGATACCAAGTTTGTCACGTCCCCATCTTAAGAGGCACGACTAGCACCTAGCGCCACACTGGGATCTGGCTGGCCTGGCTAGGCTTATGCACATTTGGTGCATACCCGCAACCTAATTCAGAAAAACAATGAGCTATATCTAGGTCGTAAATATAGCCTCCGACTGACAAGGCCATATAGCTACTTGTAATGAAAACAGCTACCCAACAATAAGCAACAAAAGGGAGTCCTATGCTGGGCCGACAAAACCGCCATGCTGCCTAGTTTTAACTGAAATGAAAATCAGGTAACTATAACTATACTATAGCCGACAAGGCCACTATCAAATAGCTAAACAAGGCCCCACACGGCCATCACACGAAATAAAACATACATAGGCCCTACACAGCCAACAACAAACTAACCACAGGGAACTATAACTCTGTAAGCCTCTAAGAGTAGAATTTTGGTCGAGACAGGGCCCCGGCATACCCATACTGTACAACCAAAAGGACAAACCTTCTAACTAATCAGTTCCAGAGGAGGAGAGCTAACTGTATTGCTGACTCGGCTGAAAGCTAAAAAGATCCTGATCTGTGTCTATCTACACCTTCAGGCAAGTAATGCAGCGCCTAAAGATGGACGTCGGTACAATATGTACCGAATATGTAAGGCAATAACTGAAAATAACTAAATAAACTTGGAATAAAAGTGAAAACAACTCAATGAAAGGGATAGAAACATAACCTGATTAACTTAACTTCCTGTTGGCTAATCTACTAGATATAGAGCAAACAAGAACCTTACCTAGCCCCATAAGCCGGAAGGTACAACCAGCATAGGATAACCCACCCGGGGCTCCCATAAGTCCTGGTGAGTATCATTAGTAGCTCACTTTGATTTATTGCTACATCAAATGGATGTGAAAACGATATTCTTGAATGGAGATCTTGAATAGGAGGTCTACATGTGTCAGATTGAAGGATTTTGTGATAAGGATAAAAGTCACCTTGTTTGCAAGTTGAATAAATTCATTTATGGACTAAAACAAGCTTCTCGCCAATGGCATATTAAATTTCATAATATTATTTCTTGATTCGAATTTACAGAGAACATTGTTGATTAATGTATATATCTTTGGAAGTAAATATATTTTTCTAGTCGTATATGTGAATGACATTTTACTTGTTAGAAGTGATTTGGGATTATTACATGAGATAAAACAGTTTCTTATCCAGAATTTCAAAATGAAGGATATGGGTGAAGCCTCCTTTGTCATTGGCATAGAGATTCGTAGATATAGATTTCAAAGATTGTTTGGACTATCTCAAAGGGCCTATTTTGAAAGAATTTTAGAAAGATATGGAATGAAAAACTGTTCATCAATAACAACGCCCACCATTAAAGGTGACAAATTTTCATAGAATCAATGTCCGTAAAATGCATTGGAACAAGAGAAAATGAAATCCATACGTTTCACTTGTTGAGAGCCTTATGTATGCACAGGTCTGCACTAGATCTGATATTGCCTTTGCGGTAGAAATACTTGGCAGATATCAAAGTAACCCAAGCGTTGATGATTAGAAAGCTGGTAAAAGAGTTTTGAAATATTTGCAAGGAACCAAGGATCATAAGCTCACATACAAATATTCTAATCATTGGAGGTAATAGGATATTCAGGCTCTGATTTAGGTGGATGCAAAGACAGTAATAAATCTTCTTCTGGACACATTTTCCTCCTTGCTGGAGGTGTTGTGTCTTGGAGAAGTGTTAAACAAACCATTGTTGCAATATCCACAATGAAAGCTGAATTTATAGCATATTATGAAGCTACATCACAAGTATTATAGTTGAAGAATTTTATTTCGGGCCTTAAAATTATTGACTTCATTTCAAGGCCATTAAGAATGTTTTGTAATACCTTAATTGCAGTATTCTTTTCTAAGAATAATAAAAATGGTAATCGAATTAAGCATATTGACATAAAATATTTGATGGTTAGTGACTATGTCAAGAAGCAAGATGTGAGTTTTGAACACGTTAGTACTACTTTGGTGATTGCTGATCCTATGACTAAAAGTTTACCAGCTAATATTTTCAAGGATCATGTAACTCGTATGGGGCTTGATAACTCACTTTAGTCTTGCTTTGTACTCTAATATTTTGTCTAGACATTATTGTTTCTTTGAGATACATGACCGCGCACAATTTTATTTTCATGTATTATATTGTGATCATTAAATTAATAAAGTTGGACTTTAAATGACTTATATTAAGTTCATTCATAAAGTTATTGGACGTTTTGCTAGAATATATTATACATTATAATACATGGAAGAAAGTGTTTATTTAAAAGCACGACCTCCGTGATTCATGTAGTAATGTGTTCTAGTTAAAGTGATTGTTGCATAACGGTTTAGTTGAGTGAATAAAGTTCATGGCCGTATTATTATGTTTATCACTTATAGAGAATTATCTGGTTATAATATGTGGACCAAGTGGAAGAATGTAAGAACAAACGTGTCTTTTCTGGAGACATTTAATATGGCATACATATTAGGTAATAAATTATTTACCTTGTCTTCCAAGTAAATAATATATATGACAGATAATAATTTTGGTTATGCATATATGTAAATTTTCTTGATAGAAGGAAACTATTAATTAGAATTTCCTAAGGAAATCGTATTTTATGGAGAAGTCCGTAGGGTTAAAGTATTTTACCTAAGAGTCCCTAACCTATCTATAAATACGTCTGTGACTCCATCAGTCTAGCATACACTTTGATAGGCATGGGCTAGAAGTTCTTAGGTTTTCCTTTTTACCGCTTTTTTACATGAAGTTTGTGATAAACAAAGACGATTCTCCATAACACTTGAAGAACAATAGTTGAAGGTATGTTCCTATTTATTTTTTCGTTGTGTTTTGACTTTGCGTATGTATTGAAATTCAACAATCAATTGTTACACTCAAAAGGTGAAAAATTTTAAAAACCGCATTCAATGATTTCTTAATTAGCATTAAATCAAATTCATCTTCAATTATAAATTACAAAAGAAAACTTAGTATTCACTGCTTTAAATTAGAAAATTACACGACAAAAGGATGACAGAGAGGAAAGAAGGAAAACGAAAAAGTTGAGCATAGGTGAAGAACCAAAGAAGAGGACTTCATCATACACATAAAACTGCATATACTAGGACTTATATAATTCTCTCCTTTCTCCAAGTTATAACACACATGGAAGTTGTGTAATAGCTATATTTCATGCAAGTATATCGTTGATTGGATGTCTCCTTCAAGATTCAAGAACTATCGGTAACAGAATCTTTACACAATCAAAAGTTTTCTAGCCTTTTTGTTGATTTAATCGAGTTTTGTTTAGATGCGAACAATATAGTTGAACATTTCTATAAAAAAAGTTCTCAATTGTAATTTTTTTTCCACAAAGTAATCTTAATAAAGAATATAGGGAAAAAACTCATATATGCCATCGAACTTTAGCAAAAGGCTCATTCATACCATCCATTAAAAGTTGGGTTTGTTTATGAAACTACCATTACTCAAATAGGTCATCTATGTCATTATTTTTTAACAAACCCAATATCTGATTTTTTAAATATCAGATTAGACACATGTTAAAATTTTATTGGTCAATTAAAAAATCCACCTATCAAACTACCCATCCAATCTGAATCTACCCGACCCATGATCATTAAAACGCATAAACTTTTTAACCCGACCCATTATTTTCCCCTTTATGTTTGAGTTTTTGTTATAGAATATGTCACTATTTTTTTAAGTAGTGGACATTTCATAATTTATTTGTTGCTTGATAATTTTCATTCTTAGCGCTTCTCTTTTGTTATTGTTGTAATACTTTGGCAGGCTGATGTATTGGAGCATTTCACCTGATTTCTTTCCTCTTGCCATGACTTAGTTGTTGAAAGTTTCAGACTCACATCTTTAACCTTGCTGTACTATTATGCAGAGAGATGAAATGTTCAGTTCATTCAGCTTGTGTTGGAGCATTAAATCAGAGGATTATGGATATTAATTAATGAAAACTGAAGAAGAAAATGACGGTGGTTAGGTATTTGGAGGAGTTTGCATTGAAATTGGATGGGGACGGGGTTTTATGGGCAATAATGGGTTGGGTTAAAAAGTTTATGGATTTTAATGGTCATGAGTCGGATAGATTTAGGTTGGATGGATAATTTAATAGGTGGATTTTTTAAGTGACGTGACCCAATAAAATTCTATTGTGTGTCAATTTGGTATTTAAAAATCAGATATTGGGTCTGTTAAAAAATAATGACATAGATGACCCATTTGAGTAACGACAGTAGCATAAATGAGCTCAACTTTTAACGGATGACATAAATAAGTATTTTACTAAAGTTCAATGGCATATCAGAGCTTTTTTCCAAGAATATATTCCTGCAATTTTTATTTTTGTTTTTTTACATCCAAAATTTTAGCATTATATTTTTGTTTATTTTAATTTATATTGATACTTGTGGAAGATTTTTAATCATTGTAATGTTAATCACCGTGGTGTTAAGTGATTGAAATTGGTCATATGAGATCATAAGCAGTGTTCAGATTAATCTTATATGAAAGGTTTAATCTCAAAAAATGACGTCGTTAAATAGTAAATATATGATATAATAGATATGGAATACACGCGCAGAGTAAAAAATAACTACATTAAACCATTAACTGTTTTTATTTTATAATATTTTATGTACTAAAAAGTAAACTTCATTGAAAAAAATATTTTTAAATCATTAACTACTTTATAATGAGTTGTTTTAATGAGAAAATAAATTTATTATAATTTATTCAATTTCTTGAAGTTACTTTCTCTTTAATACCTATATATATATAATATGGGTGTATAGCACAGAAGATAATAAATTTACTCAATTAAATAATTAACTTAGTTTATGTTAGCTAATCTCTTGATTGATATAACAACACACTAGAATTCAGAAGAAAAAATTTATTTCTCTCTTTTCTTACTGGTGTCGATATCTCCAAACTTTCATTCCAACTTCTTCCCTCTACTACTTCATATTTCTTTTTCCCTCTTCCCTTCTCAATGTTTCTCTGCAAATCCGAACAAAAAACTTTCTTGACAAATATTCAAACCAATAACCTTAGTCCATTCAAACATCTCACATGCTTACTAGATTTTTATTTATTTATTTATTTGCAAAAAATAAAATAAAATTTGGTAGAAGGAAAAGTATGCATAGCTGTTGGAGGTTGAAATAAAAGTAGCAGCGGGGATCAACTCTGATTCCATTCTTTTTACAAGAGCATAAAAGTTTTAACACAATATTTGTGTATCACGATGAAATTTTAAATCCGTTTTTAGTATCCTGGCATATATAGTGATTTTAGTTTTATAATTCAAATATTTATCTGGTACTTTTAGCAAGTTACTTCTACCTCATGTAAAGAAAATTTATAGATTCTTAATTTTATTTATGATCCAAAGATATTCATAATTTCTTGTAAGTTATTTTGTAAATTAATAATTATTAATATTTTTTATATATCACAGTAAAGGTTTTCTTTTAAAAAAAAAGAAGAAGAGGGGGGAGCTGGGATTCTATTAACACCTTTAAAATATAAGAAGATAAATAATCTTTTCAATAATAATTGATCGAATTAAAATATAAAAATAAAAAATAAGTTTAAAAAATGGTGTTCAAACTTTTACATAGTAAAATCCAAAAAGAAAAAAAGAGTAGAACTGATAATCTAATTAATAGTGTAATTTTCTTGAGATCAACGTATAGTTACATTTTTTTAGAAATGACAACTTAGAAAATAATTTATTTTCTTTAAGAAAGAAAAACATAAACAAACAAAGTAATAAATTGTGTTTCTTCTAACCATCGAAACTAAGATTGCTAAATCTTAAATAAATTTTAAATTAATAAATCGTGTTAATAAAAATTATTTATTAATTATAATTTTTTACTTAAATTATATTATATCTATGCAAAATGAATTAAAGCAACGCAAAGTTGAATGATTAAAATATTCATTAAAAATTAAAAGATCATTTTATTCTTTATTTTAAATTTATTCATATAACATTTTTTTATTAAAATATAAATATCTTTTAATAAATAATAAAGTAAATAGTAAATATAAAATACAAATTCAATCATTTTAAAATTAGGAGATGGTAAAAAGTTAATATTGAATTAAAAACATAATAAAATGCCACTAATCTATAAAATCATTAATCATTATTATTAAAATGTGAAAGAGTTATCATTATATTAAAAATAAAATAAAAGATCACATTTATCTATTAAAACCATCAATCATAACTATTAAATAGAAAAAATGTGAAGAATTAATATTACATTAAAAACACAATAAGCGATCATATTCATCTATTAAAATAAGTTATATACATAAATATATGTTGTCTTTTTCTTTTTTTCTTTTTTAATTTTAAAAAGAAACTTTTAGATGTATGCATAGTTTGTCAAACATTTTATGTTATGTGCTTACCTTTTGGCTTTATTTTTCTAATTTTTTTTTTAAATTTGGTTAATTTTGATCTATTCATGATTAATTTTGATCTTTTTTCCTTTTAAGCTTATTTCTTTTACAATAACTAAAAACACATATATTTTCATAAATAGTAAGTCCAAATAAAAAAATTGAACTAGAATATTTTTTATTCGATTTTGTTTCTCTTATTCATAAATCTTAAATCAAAAATTGAATTAACCAAATCAATTAAATGAAAAGTGAAATGATGGAAAAGGTTGAATTTATTTTTTTTTGATTAATTTATTAAAGTCATGTATCATTCTTTTACTGAAAATATTGGCCAAATTAATGTGAATGAAGGCCACACACTCTATTTTGCTTATGTTGCTTGTTGTTTTCTTGTGATAAAAAATCAATAAACCAAAATTTTCGAAATAAACTGAAAACAGAAATAAGAAACTAAAGTTGTGCATCGGTAAGTTCAGTTAGGTTTTAAAAGTTATCGGTTCTACTTATTGGTTATCAGTTTGTAGACATGCTAAATCATTAAAGAACTATTAAGATATTAGTTAAGCGGTTATTGATTGTTATCGGTTCGATTATCAGGTTAACCGTTAAGATCTCACTCGAAAAATCTCATAAGTCACAAGTATGTTTAGCTAGAAAAAAAATGGGTGAAAAGAGATAGCATATAGAGCTAGTCCGGCTAAAGCAATCAATTTTAATTTAAATTTGAAGAACATCCTTTTCACTTTTCATTGACACCCGATTCATCTTCTTGCTAGTATATTTTATATATTGAAGGCTAAAATTATAAATTAATAAATTATTATCGGGTTATCAGTTCACCCATTAAAAAAAATGATCAAATCGTTAACCGATCCAATAACCCGGTACAATAAACTGATAATCAAATCATTAAACCGTTAGCCTAATTATTAGTTCGGGTTATTGCTTTAACCGTTAATTTGCACAATTCTACTAGAATTTTTTAATAAAATATCTGAGATCGCATAATTCACTGTGTATCCTTAAGAAATTTAATGCCCTCACTGTATTTGAAGTTTTAAATATTTTTCTCCCGTGATAAAATGAATATACCTGTTATTTGCGTAGAAATACTTCAAACATTAATAACTTCATCAAATACAAATTTAATAATAAATCACACAAACACGCGATATTTATTTATTAAAAAATATATAAAAGAAGTAAGAAAATGGGTACCCAAGATGAGGGTAAATCTCTCTCTATTTATACTCAATATTTTGAGTTGAAATGGTGTGAAAAGGACCTATTCAGAATAGGTTCAGTGTGACGTCTGTTCTGAAGGAATAGATCTTTTCCGAGTTATCGTTGATACTTGTCGCGAAATGTAAATTAAATTTTTGCGTGAAAATAATGTCAGAAAATAAAATAAAATAAAAAACAGAAGACTTGAAAAGAAAATTTCTTTTCAACTCTTATTAGCTAAAAGCCGTACTTTTATATATAAACTAGTTTTTAAATTTAAAATACAATTTTAAGTTGAACATAAAATTTTCATATCGTAAAAAACTCAGGTCCAAATCCCTAATTTAATAAGTCTTGATGTTTGGTCCTCTTAGTTAGAACTTTAAAAGCCCCCAAGTCAGTTAAGGCAGTACATGCAGTACGTGAGTAGGAATCAGAATTGCACCTAAGCCGAATGCAACTTGCAAGTTGCAAGTAAGTAAGTAGCGAGGTGCGCCCTTCGTTTTCAATCAAAACCGGCAGCGCCCATGTTTTCACCATGTGCCTATCTACGTTAAAGGACAACTTGAGTTTTGCATCATCAACTTGCTTATTTCCAAATTATTTCTCTCTAGAAAATATTCTGTTTTGCTCTCCACGTTTCAAAAAATTGCTGACGCCCAATACCCTTTTTTCCTTAATTCTAAAGACCTTTTTTGTCGACTATTTGAGTTTTATTGACCAAAAATGCATATTGAAGAATTAATTCTTAACAATATTATTAATTGGTCCTTCTATCTAATAAAAAATAAATTACTACTACTACTGAAGAAACTTGAGATTGATTAGTGGAAATATATCAACAAATGATGAACAATTGCATCACCGAATATCCATGATTTGCTACTATTATACCTAGAAATTTCTAGAAACAAAGTTCTAGAATTTTTTTTTTGATTGTCAAAGGGACGCAAGCAGTTGAATAAATCTTTCCATACACCGCGTTGTTATAACTTTGTAGTACTAAATTTACCAATTATCTCTTTGACAAAGACTAAATAAAGTGATTATAAAATCTTTCTTAATAACAAGGAAATAATTAGTATTTGTTTAAAAGTGATAAGAATCTCTCTTTAAGTCATTTTTCCTGTAAAAAGTATTGCTACTAACTTCTATGACTAACTTAAACATCTTACAATTTTTTTTTCACCAATATTAAACTAGAAAAGTCGAAAGCTTAACCAGAATTCTACTAAACCTTTCTTCTGCAGACCGAGATTCCAAGAATATTCTGCTCAAGACCATGAAAGAAACAGGTCTACAAATGAGAGGAAGAAATAAAATTTTAATCTGTTTTAAAAAGAATTTTCAACATATTAACATTAATTAAAACCATAAAATTAAACAAACATTAAAATTTTGATTGAAAAAACAAGATGGAGTAATGAACTAGAGACATACATAGTTTTACACAATTGATTGAAAACTTAAAATTACAAAAATTCATTCTCCTTAATCGGAAAATGAAAGACGCAAAAATTGTAACAGCAATAATCAAAGTACTACATTATATAACTGGGTTGTGGACGACTGCCATCATCGAAACTCCAAAGGTCTATCGAGCCACCGCCCACGACGGCCTCCGCCGCTGGATTCACCGCTGCCGCCACTGATTGCCCGTCAACATACGGTATCTCGTAGAATTTCATGAGGGATTCATAAGCCATCAGCTCCTCAGATAGTTTCTGTACTTCGTTCTCTGCTTTTTGCTCCTCTTCCACCGTCTGCTCTCCTCCTTCTTCCTCGTTCATCAGGCCATTTTGATCCTCACTTCCATTAGAAACGGACCCAGAACCAGAAGCATTTTTGTTAGCAATTGGATATTCCATAACAGGTTCAGTGTTTTCGATCGAGTAGAAGCTGTAACAGTTATTTGATTCGTGACTATAAGAAGTATCATAGGATTCGTAAGCAATGTTACGGCGAGGCTCAGGATAACTGTAGTGGTCGTCCTCATTGGGGAAATTAACTTTAGCTTTCTTTCCCCTGATTTTACGAGCTTCCCTGTCATAGGCTCTAGCAGCTTCTTCTGCAGTGTTGAAAGTACCTAACCAGACCCTGACCCCTTTTCTCGGATCACGAATTTCAGCTGCCCATTTACCCCAAGGACGTTGTCGGATTCCCCTGTAAAGATTCTTCCTTTGCCTCTTCTTGGTCTTCTGGATCTGCTCATTACCTGTTTGTAGAAATGCGTAAGTGAGCATAAAATTACTCCACTCGGGGGGCCAAAAGAAGGACGCATAAGCTCGTGTCTGATAAATTACCTGTAGAGGGTTGAGCTCGTTTGTGTTTGGCAGGAACATTTTCAGCGGACAGCGGCTTGGAAAATGAAGAATTTGGCCAGAAATCTGCAAAATTAGGCCATAAGTCGGTGGATGACAGACGGTGGTCACGGCGAGGAATGATATCAGCAAGAATTGCACCACCACACATTTTAGTGTAGTTAAACTCCTTTTTCCCAAATTGGAAGAAACAAAAGATTGATTCAGAAATGAAAAAAGGATTTTGAATATATGTATAAAGGTCGAGTTCTTTTTTGTATGATAGTGTCAAACAAGAGAGATGCGTAGAGAAGTTTGGTTTTGGTGTGTGTGTGGCAAGAAATGGGAGAGCCGAGACGTATTTGTAGTGTGGAGGGAGGGGCTGTAGCTTTGTGGTTGGTGACAGCTCCAAGTGCGTGAACTTTCCTTCCTTTGGGTTTTTTGAATTCTTCTCACATCTATGATACCTAGTACCTACTGTACCTACTTCATTTGATTGGAAGCCTTAGTAATACCGGAATTTAATTATGATACAAACTAGTTATATTAAAATTAATTATTTTATTTATTATATAGTTCTAATAAGAAGATTATTTGTTTATAAAAATATTTTTGAAAAAGCATTTGGAATACTTTAGTGATATTTTTATTATTTTACTTCTAGATAATGTTATTATTTCACTTTTTGAAATAATATATTTTTATTTGATACAATAATAAAAAAATTTATTATTAAAATTAATTATTAATTTTAATATAATTTAATTATATTAAAATTAAATAAAAAAGTAAAATAATACTAAAATTTTATTCTAAATCTATTCATACTTATCCAAAGCACCAAACTAACCTTTATTAATGCTGATTTGAATTTACTTGGTGAACAAGTTGGGTTAAGATACCCACCCAATGATAAAAAACAAAGTTAGACGAAATAATCCAGATATAAAATATATCTTGTTATAAATTTCATGATTAGAAAAAATAAGTCCGATATAAATATGACATTGTTTGGTTAAAAGATAATTTCAATATAAATTTAGAATTATTTGTCTCACTTTTGATTAGATTTTTATTTTCAGCGTAAGTAATGACAAGATTATTTTACACCACAATTTCAGTATTATTTAAAAGTGAAATATCTTTGATTACCTTTTTATTTTTTAAATTTACTCTAAAATTAGCGGTAAGATTGTATAATAAATTTTATCTGTTATAAATATATTTGTATTATAGTGAATGTCTATAAAGGTATTTGTATAGTAGTGGATACATGTGTTTATATTATACTGAAAGTCTATCTTTTATAGAAAAGTTAGGAGAAATTATCCCTATAAATAGAGGGGTTCTCCTTCATTGTATTTCATCCCATCAAGAGAAATAAGAACTTCTTTCCTTCTCTTCTCTATAATATTTTTGTTCTTTCTTTATTATTTCATAACACGTTATTAGCACGAGTCTCTGTCTTGAACACTCATTTTGAAAGATCTGAGGTAAGAAAAATTAAAATTTCTTTTTTGAAACACATGAGTGATATTCCTTTGGTGATATTGTTGCTCTACGACTCTACTGTCTCAAAATTTGAAGGCCAATGTATTATTATTTTTCTTTTAATATGGCTAACCTTACAAAATTTAATTTCGTTGCCCTTCAAAGTTCGGGCAAGAACTACCTTTCATGGGTATTGGATGCTGAAATCCATATGGATGCAATGGGTCTTGGAGACACCATTAAAAGTGAAATCAAAGCATCAAAAATCCATATGGATGCAATGGGACTTGGAGACACCATTAAAAGTGAAAACAAAGCATCAAATCAAGATCGTGCTATTGTTTTGTGGAATAACCTAAAAGAAAGGTATGACCACCTTTGGATGGTCATCCACCCAAAGACACGATATGATTGGATCCATCAAGACTATAAGTCTGTTCATGAGTATAACTCATCAACATTCAAAATTGTTTCAAAGTTGAAACTATGTGGAGAAACTATTTTGATATGATTGAATATGTGGTAGTATACAAAATTAATTGAGAACTCCGGAAGAGCTAATGTATTACTACCTGAAAGAATGAAATTGTTGTAGTAAGTTTCAAAAGGAAACTTATAAGTTTCAAGGACATTGAAAAAAAAATTTGAGACTATAAATTATGGGAAGATCTAATATCTTCATGCTACTACAATTGAAGCGGGTTGTAAATATTTATATAAAAGATTAACCGCCGGTGTTTTTTTTTATTTGTAGTACATAAATATGGGTATGATGATGAAATCACATACGAAAGTAAACTAGACGTTTACTTAAATAAGTTGGCATAACTGGTTGGCCATCTCGGTTCAAATGTGATGCAAAAATAATTGAGAATTCACGTGGCTATATGTTGAAGAAATAAAAGATTCTTCAAGAATTCTCTTGTGTTGCTTGTTCTCGTGATAGAATGATCTTGATCAGCTAAGATTGGAATTATATTCCCTGAAATTTTGAAACTTATAAAAGGGTGAATGAGTCCGTTCACCTACCATGTGAACCGTTTGCTAATAGATGCATCTATGGTATGGTCACGTGTGTTTTGATATCAACTTGCAATTGATTTTTGTAAGGTTGTTGCTCGAATTATTAAATTAAGAGCATAGTTCCAAATTATAAAATCATGTTGATAATGTTGATTCATGTCTATGTTGGTTTAGCAAAAATTGTATGCCTCCAATTATAGCTAAATCATTGGTTATGAGAATAAAACTCCCAAATAAAATTTGGTTTGAGATATGTTTATTTAACATATAGCAACACTTGCATGCATCAAGCCAACAAGGTTTCCCCTATTACAATTGGTTCAGGGTCAGGAACCAAATAATTCCATCTAAAAATTTGAATGTGCGATATATGATTCAATTGCTCTACCACAACGCACAAAGATGGGTCCCCAAATGAGTTTGGGGGATAAATGTTAGTTTTTCTAACATTAGGGGGAGAAGTGATTAGCAGCTGAAAATTGAGTGTGGGATGAATTATCTAGATCCTCAGGAAAAAAAAAGTGAACTTAAAGTTCAATAGATAATTCACTTGCAAAATATTGCAAATCAATTGTCAGATATATTTGTTAACTCTATTTTATAATTCAGTTGCAAATGCTCCAATGAAAGGTCCTTGAAGGACAGGGTCTATGAGACACCTGAAGCGTGATAGACCAAACGGTTCCAAATATAGAACTCCTTGGAAGGAGAGGAGCAAATGATTAAGATGGTCATAATGATGAGGCAAGTGCTTTAAGAAAGCACCACAACATAACACTTCATAAAACCTTGGCAAAGGTTCAGGTACCTGAAAATGACGAAAAATTAAAAGATCTCAATAAGTTATGTCGCATTGGAACTGATATCAAAATGATCGTCGACGATACCTTTGATATAATGTAGCGCTCAATATTATAAATATTGACGAGGATCTTGAATTCAAATCTGTCAAAAAAGTATGGACAGATAAATGATTGGCCAATTAAAAATATGCAATTAAGTATAATGCCAGTGGATATAAATGAATTCTTGTGGCATAAAGATTTTTAGTAAATTCTGACATTATAAAATGGAGAGGTCCTCTTGTGATGGATGCAATTATTTTGAGGTTCCTCATAAGTCTGACAATATATAAAAAACTTGATATGCGCATAATGAAATTATTTTCATGTCTAGAGAGACTAAAGGATATATGAAAATCTTTGAAGGATTTAAAAGAACGAGAAAATTCTTGGTCCTGAAGTACCATATCTTAGCGCAATTGGTGCACTAATGTATCTTGCTAACACTACAAGACTTGATATAGCATTTCAGTTAATTTGTTAGCAAGGTATAGTTCTGCTCCTACTAGGAGACATTGGAATGGGATCAAACACATAATGCGGTATCTAAAAGAGACTACCGATATGAGCTTATATTATTCTAACAATTGCAGTCTCGATCTTGTTGGTTATGCTGATGCTAGGTATTTATCTGACCCACACAAAGCTCGATCTCAAACTGGCTACGTGTTCATATGTGGAGGTACTGCCATATCTTGGAGATCTACAAAGCAGTCTCTGGTAGCTATTTCATCAAATCATGCTGAGATAATAGCTATTCATGAAGCAAACAGAGAATGTGTGTGGTTGAGGTCCATGATACATCTCATTAGAGAAAAATGTGGTTTGAAATGTGACAAAGTACCTACAATTTTGTATGAAGATAATGCTGCATGCATAGCACAAGAGGATTCATAAAAGGAGATAGAAGAAGCACATCTTGCCAAAGTTTTTGTACACACATGAACTCCAAAAGAATGGTGATATTAATGTGCAATAGATTCGTTCAAGTGACAATGTGGCTGATTTATTCACAAAATCTCTACCAACTGCAACTTTCAAGAAGATGGTGCACAAGATCGGGATGCAAAAATTCAAGGATGTTCTCATTAGGGGGAGTTAATACGCGTTGTACTCTTTTTCCCTTACGAGGTTTTGTCCCACTGGGTTTTCCTTGTAAGGTTTTTAATGAGGCAGCCAAAATGCGTATTATTAGATATGTGTACTCTTTTTCCTTCACTAGATTTTTTTTTCACTGGATTTTTTTTAGTAAGATTTTAACGAGGCACATTATCTATCAAATAGACATTCAAGGGGGAGTGTTATAAATACATTTGTATTATAGTGAATGTCTATAAAGGTATTTGTATTGTAGTGGATACATGTGTTTATATTATAGTGAAAGTCTATCTTTTGGAGAAAAGTTAGGAGAAATTATCCCTATAAATAGAGGGGTTCTCCTTCATTGTATTTCATCACATCAAGAGAAATAAGAATTTCTCTCCTTCTCTTCTCTATAATATTTTTGTTCTTTCTTTATTATTTCATAACATTATCCAATTTATAGTTGTTTGGTCAGACTTTTAAAATCAACTTATTTTGAAAATTATTTTTTTTAAAAATATTTATTAAAAGAGTACTTTTAGTGAAAAGTAGTTTGTAGTTGACCAATAAATTTAGAAAACACTTTTAAACAGTAATTAGTATTTCGCCAAACTTTTAAAAAATACTTTTAAGTGTATTTTTCTCAAAATGTACTTTTAGGGAGAAACTATTTTTTTTAGCTTTTGGAAAACAGCTTCTGCTACTCCCTAATAATACTTATTTTCTCCCAAAAACTTGACCACATACTCTTTTTTATTAAAATGACCATTTTTAAAAAAATAATAAGTACGTTTTGGCTTGCAAAAACTTTACCAAACAGACTACCAATACCTATTAAATGT
Source organism: Datura wrightii (assembly GCA_035772735.1). Taxonomy (NCBI): domain Eukaryota; kingdom Viridiplantae; phylum Streptophyta; class Magnoliopsida; order Solanales; family Solanaceae; genus Datura; species Datura wrightii. The sequence continues at coordinate 10,441,798 of JASDFA010000009.1, forward strand.
TTTTCATTACTCATGGTATATTCAATGCAGTTAACCAAACATTCGTCGAAGGAAGTATTTGCACTTAATAAGCATGCATTATTAATTTTAATATGATATATCGCTAAATTCTTCATCACATAACAATAAAATGTCTCATTTTATGTGATCACATTATTATCTTATTATGTCGTATTGATTTGATGTGATCACATTGATACCTGTAAGCATGAATTATTAATTTTAATATTATAATCTTATCATACATAACATTATATTGTATTACATTGTTAATTTAAATATAATATTTGTTATAATTATTATTTAAATTTTATTATATCGTATCGCTAAATTCTTCGTCACATAACAGTAAAATGTCTCATTTTATGTGATCGCATTGTTATCTTATTATATCGTATTGATTTGATGTGATCGCATTGTTACCTTATTTTTTTCTTCTCATTTTATTTTTTTAATCTAATAACCTTTTTTTTATCCTTACCATGCCTTTTTGTAATAGCTCTACTTAGTACCTTACTTTTCTTATAGATTTGTTAAATTGTTGACATATACAAGATTTTTGTCAGCAATATTAAAATGAGAAACAATAAATAAAATAATGTTACATCTGTTATAAATATATTTTTTATTTATGGTGAATGTCTATTTCTTAGAAGGAAAGTTAGGGTTTGTAACTTTGTTACCAAGTAAGTTTTCCCCTATAAATAAAGGGATTTTTCATTCATTGTATAGAATACCATATAATCCCTTTAACTCCTCAAGAGGATCTCATCAAGAGAAATAAAAACTTCTCTCCTTCTCTCTTTCTCTATAACATTCTTGTTTTTTCTTTATTATTTCATAACACGTTATCAGCACGAGTCTCTGCCTTGAGCACTCACTTTGAAAGATCTGAGGTAAGAAAAATCAAAGTTTTCTTAGAAAGATGAAAGTTAGTATTTCTTGATATTTATGTATTTACTAATAACAATATCGATTTTGTATATGAACTTGAGGAACGACTTATTGATTCACTTGGCAATTCATGCCTCATAATTGTTCCAGAAGAACAATATTGTGAAAAATATATTTGTTCTAGAAGAACAATATTGTGAAAATATATTTGTTCCAGCAGAATAATATTGTGAAAATATGTAAGAGAAATAATCTATACATACCTCGATTTGCTCCCGAAGTAGCAATATCTTAAAAGAGGTTTTAAGCTATCATACCTTATGTGGTTAAGGCATATTTAGATGATCATGTTCCATTCCTAAAGAATGAGAAATTGAGAACTTTTGATAAATGTTACAAATATAGATCTAATACAGATCTAGTCCCTGATGCAATGGGTCTTGAGACACCATTAAAAGTGAAATCAAAGCATCAAAAATCCATATGGATGCAATGGGTCTTGAGACACCATTAAAAGTGAAAACAAAGCATCAAAAATCCATATGGATGCAATGGGTCTTGGAGACACCATTAAAAGTGAAAACAAAGCATCAAATCAAGATCGTGCTAAGGCTATGATATTCTTGCGTCATCATCTTGATGAAATTCTTAAAATTGAATATCTCACGATTAAATATCCACTTGTTTTGTGGAATAGCCTAAAAGAAAGGTATGACCACCTGAAGATGGTCATCCACCCAAAGGCACGATATGATTGGATCCATCAAGACTATAAGTCTGTTCATGAGTATAGCTCATCAACATTCAAAATTGTTTCTAAGTTGAAACTATGTGGAGAAACTATTAATGATGTTGATATGATTAAATATATGGTAGTACACAAAATTAATTGAGAGCTCCGGAAGAGCTAATGTATTACTACTTGAAGGAAATGAAATTATTGTAGTAAGTCTCAAAAGGAAACTTATATGTTTCAAGAACATTGAAAAAAATTTGAGACTATAAATTATGGGAATGTTATACCCCGTAGGATTTCCGGTACCTAAATGACCTATTCGCACGTTGGTTAAGCATATTTGAAGGCCATACGTGCTAGAGAAAGGCCCGGGAAAAGATCGGACGAGAAACCTGTCGAACCATCGCGGAAGGAGCCGAGGCAGAACCCCTCCGCGATGGCAGCGTGTCACGGAGGTGAAGCCTCCGCGTTGGCTCCATGACACGTTAGCCTTGTCCAGGCCCAAGTATATAAAGCCCACTTCGATTTTAAATCAGTAAAAACTTATAATTTGCAGTGAAACAGAGAGCAATCAGCAGAGAGGAGAAAAGAACGAAGGAGGTAAGATAATTTTCGTCCGATTACACTGCTAAACGTTGTCCAAACTCAAATTAACCTCAGATACCGAGGTATTTAGCAGCAGAGAGCATTCCTACGGATTTAGTTTCGCGAAATACGGCCGACGAATCGTCGAGCTACCGAGCTAAGGTAAGTGGAATTGCTCTAAACTAGTGTCAATGTGTTCCTAGCTGTGAAGTGAATATTTCTCCCTTCTGGACCTCTGAGAAATAGCGAGTTTTCGACCGTCTTTCGATAAGCCTAAGTTTAGGCTATAAACTATATCGAAAGTGATGTTGCTCTTTAAAATAAAGCTGTATTTAGTATTAATTGACATATTTATGAATGCAGTTGGGAGAAAATAGTTGAAGTACCGGCCGAGCCTCGTCCGACAATCGGATAGTTCGAGAATAAGGTATGTAAAGCTAGTTCCCTCGGCAAGTTAGTAATCTTGGTACAGTACAGTAATTTAAAGGCTAGTAGAATATTCAGAAGCCATGTATGATGTTTACTACGAATGATGGTACGATACTAGAAACATCATGTTATGGTCAGCGCGAGACTTGCTAGCACGATATAGATTCTAATATAAGTGTTAAGAACTGCACAGCATGCTCAGTATGTGATGTGACACAGAATGTTAGGATATCATTGTATTCAGTTGAAATCCAGTAAAGCAATGTAATATCTGTAAGACATCTCAGAAATAGAACGATAAGTTAAAGCGAAGTTAGAAAGCATATTAGGACTAGTAAATCATGTTACTATAGAAACTCAGTATACAACATAGTTTCAGCAGAAAGACTATATCTTGTTCAGCATTAGCCCCAGTACAATCTGGCAGAAGACTATATTTGTACATATATACTATTACCAGCCTCAGCATGCATTAAGTACGTACATATTACTATCGCTAGCTCAGCATATAGTATATACAAATACTTTACCACTATTAGCTTCAGTATGTGGGACATGCAGATAGTATTACTAGTTGAGACTGTTGTATGGTTTGGGGTTGGACTACCTAGCATCCATGACCGCCCAGGGTTGATAGCTGTATCGACTCGTCCGCCAGAGGACGAGGATACGTCGCTCTACGGAGGGGCATGCCGTCCCACAGGGGACGAAGATGGGATGCCAGTTTTTCCCATATTTGTGCCTTGATCGGCCCTTACACACCCCTGTCGAGCGGATACGCCCGGGTGTTGATTCAGGAGTCCTCCGGACTAAGATGCAGTTATAGTCAGGGGCTCAGCGAGCCCAAGTGCATACCCAGGGGACCGGCAGGATACTTACAGGGTTTATAGGAGATGGGATGACCGGGGTAGGGGTATAGATTCTGTGCTGGTTGTACCTCCCGGCTTATGGAGGCCGGGTAAGATTTGTGTGTGCTATGTTATGTTATGTTATGTTATGCCATGTTATGTTAGATACGAGTAGATCAACAGTAGAACGATACGTCTCCAGGTAAGACTCCTACTCCGTCCAGTATAATTAAAAGAAGGTATGATTTACATTATCAGATAGTTAAACCATTCCTTCCTACTTCAGTTTCATCAGTTGTATTGTTATTTTAAGATATTTCTTTCAGTTATTGCTTTACATACTCAGTACCAGCGGTACTGACGCCTAGTGGGGCGCTGCATTACTTGCCTGCAGGTACTCATAGACGAGTAGGCGATACCACGTGATTACTGTCAGCGATCGAGTATTCAGCTCCTGTCATCCGGAGACTGAATTTCAGAGGTGTATTTCATTTTCTTTTGTTGTATAGTACGGGTAGGTCGGGGCCCTGTCCCGATCATTTTTATGGTTATTCCTAGAGGCTTGCAGTCTGTATATATTTCCCTGTGGTCAGATGAGCCGGTCGTGTGAGGCCGTGCAGTTGTATAGCTGTTAGTACTTGTGTTTCCTTTATGTTGGCCGTGTGGGGCCATAGTTCGACAGTAGTGGTGACCTTGCCGGTCACGTAGCTATCCAGTACTTCATGGTTAAGTTATAGATAACTAGACAACATGGTGGCCTTGTCGGCCCGCATAGGTTTCCCCATATTAATATGTTTCTGGTCAGCTGTTAGTACAGGTACAAGAGGCTATAGGCCAATGGGCAGGGGGCTGTGTTTACAGCCGTTATATAGCCCTTTGTTTCCAGAAATGTGAGTTAGAGCCAGCCAGGCACCAGATGTGCCTAGGCTTAGCAGTCCAGTAGTTCAGGTCCTAGTAGGGCACCAGGTGCCAGTCATACCCCCCAAGGCGGGGTGTGACAAACTTGGTATCAGAGCAGGTCGTGTCCCAGGGAGTCTGCAAGTCGTGCTAAGTAGAGTCTTGTCTATGGATGTGTTGTGCACCACATACTATAGGCCGGAGGCTGCGAGGCATGATAGGATGGTTACCCTTCCTTCTTAGTCAGTCGTGCTTTAGAGCGGTACAGTATAGGGTTGAGTCCCTAAAAACTTACTGTATTCTTTGATTACAGATACAAAGGTAGATCAGCATTACCCTACTACAGGTAGAAGATCAGATATAACAACAGAAGAAGGCATTAGCCAGTTACAAGGTAACTACAACCGCAGGAGGAGGTAACAGGGACCTCCCAATGTTATCCCTTTTATTGGTACCGTCCCCAGTATATGTCGATAACTTCAGAATAGGAAGTCATAAGCATAACGTATAAATGAGTCGATTTATTTGTTAGATATATATATATATAAATATAAGACCTGATTAAGATAGTAGACAATATTAGATTATCAGATAAGTGTTAGAAAGAGTAAGGAGCCCTTATGATTATGTAAGTTGTGCAGACCCTCACGGTAATAAGTCAGAAGAGCAAGCAAGACTGCTAGCTTACTCGAAGTGGGTGTAGGAGATCCGTCAGTGATGGACTCCCAGTGAGAGTCAAGTTCAAGTCAGGAAAGGGTTGAATCCGCCGTGGCATGCTAACGACGGCAGGGTATGTCTGCAAGATAATAGTTATAACCTTAGCTGTGATATCAAAGGACAGGGGGATTATATGAATAAGATGGGTTCGACTGCAAGTCAGAAGAAGTATAGGTTGGAACTTGACCGGCAACCTTATTGGCAGCGTAAGGCAGGTACCTTGAACCCCATAGCCCGGTTTGAGGAAGATGAAGGTGAAGAGCATGAATACTAGATTTTGAGGGAAAATCAGAATTTCCTCTAGATTGATAGAACATTGTGTATTAAGGACTAAACCTTAGACGAACAGTTAAGAGACAGTAAGGTTGTAGTTTAGAATGTTGGGGTATGTCCGCCCAAGGAGAAGGTAAGAGGGTACCGAACCAAAGACTCCGATCTAGTGTGGCCCAGAGACAAGGTCCAACAGACAGTCACGGGCCTTAATATAATGCCAAGTAAGGCCACAAGGTTCGGATGTTGACCCCACATTGTAAGAGTGGCGAAATTTCAAATAGCAGATCATAGCTAAAGTGCATGTGTGTGTTGCTTTCAGAATGGGATGAAAAAAATCCCATGTAATGATACGAGAGGGCAGGAGATATTGTTAGGACGTAGAAGCAGTGTATCATGTACGGTATGAGATTCAGCAGAGCATGTCAGAGATTATGTATTACCGCAGAACTCAGTACATATTGTACGTAACTATTGATATATATATGTATACAGATAATAGATATGCTGTGAGTGGATGCCTATAAGGGGTACAATCACAGATGCTGATTAGTAATAGAAAGCATGTACAAATTGCATTGCAGGACACCCCCCCTTGCCAAAAAAAAAAAAGAGGGAGAAGAAAGAAAGAAAAGGAGAGAAGAAAGGAGAAAGGGAAAGGGCAGATTAAGTGTGAATTACAAATGAAGTCATAGAAACTATCTCAGTTCTCAGTTATTAAGTTAATAGACTTATGTGTTGTTGCCAGATCTAGGCTCTAGGAGATTACCAGAGTTAATGGCCTAAACCAGCTGGCTAGATGATAAGGGCGCAGTTAGACGGTCTACCGACCAGCTGGCGCCTGCATTAGCAGAGAAGCATCCCTGAAGATCGGTAACATTAGTGCGTGTGCTAGAACCAGGATTAGAGGCCGAATAGGCAAATTTCAGAGATTAGCAATACCAGAATTGTTCTAGTATGTTAAGTGGTCGTACGTCATTTTCCCAGCCTTGTAGGTGAGAGTCGGCCTTAGTCAACCTAGCAGTTATTATGTGGAACACCCCATAAGTCAGCCGGCCGTCCCAGTCAGCATACCCGTGGGTACCCCAAGGAAGGGTCCACATCAGTAGTCAGCGATAAACTAGTACTTCAGCTGGTTCTCATAAGATATTCAGATACAGAGCCCTAGCAGAAGGCCAGTATTTACAGAATAGCTCATAAGACCGAGAATTCCCCAGAATAGCAGTATAAATCCAAGTGGATACACACAAGGCGTAAGAAATTGATAGTACCCTGCTAGCACAGTGTTTATTAAGACCAGGGGATCAGTAGACTCCCCGTGAAGATCCAGAGATTGATCGCCGGGGAATAGGTTTGATTAAGCCCAGCCTTACAGTGGTTCTAGCAAAATAACAAAGTAATTAGATGCCCACAAGTGTGCAGTTATGCATGAACTATAAGTACTCAAGTAGAACAGTTAGAGCATTGTTAGACTACTGCCATATTCGGGTCATTCAACCCGACTATCCAGTTATTTAAGGTTATGCAGCCAGATCATTAGAGGTCATGGTCAATATCAGGACCCCCTGATCAGATACGGGCACATGGTGTGCAGATAGTCGTTCAAGGTTACCTTAGCAACAAGTAGCCTTAGCATGCGGCCAGAAGGCCAGATCAGCTCTAGCTATACCGGTAGATTACTTGTCAGATTCTCCGGTATAATAAACCAGTATGACCGTCAGTTATATGTCAATTTTTGTAAATGTGAATTTTGGTTGAGTTTAGTAGCTTTTTTGGTCACATTGTGTCGGAGGCTGGGGTACAGATAGATACACAGAAAAATCGAAGTAGTGAAGACATAGCCTAGACCTACCACTCCGATCAAAGTACGCAATCCCTGCGGTTAGCCGGGTACTACAGAGGGTTTGTGGAAGGATTTTCCACCTTAGCAGCACCTCTGACTAAATTGACACAGAAGGCAGCAAAGTTCCAGTAGACTGAGGCGTGTGAGCAGAACTTCCAAGAGTTAAAAGCCAGGTTAACATCAGCTCCAGTGTTAGTATCGCCAGGAGGTATAGAGGGTTGATGCAGCATGGTAAAGTAATAGCTTATGCTTTCAGGCAGTTGAAGAAACGTGAAAAGAATTATCTTACCCATGACCTGGAGTTAGCTGCAGTAGTTTATGCCTTAAAGAGTGAATATTTTGTATCACCCAGGAAGGGCTAATGTGGTAGCAGATGCCTTTAGCCGTAAATCTATGGGGATGAAGTGTTGCGATATAAAGGCCGCATTTGTGTTCCAGATATTTTGGGGCATCGCCAGCAGCTTATGAGCGAGGCGCATTACGCCCGCTATTCTCTCCACCCAGGCGCGACGAAAATGTACCATGATATCAAAGAAAACTACTGGTGGCCAGGTATGAAAAGAGAAATTGCTGAATTTGTAGCCCAGTGTCCTAACTGCCAACAGGTGAAAGCAGAACGTCAGAAACCAGGCGGGTTAACTCAGGACATAACTGTGCCTCTCTGGAAATGGGAAGCAGTGAATATGGATTTTGTGGCAGGATTACCCCGTACCAAACGCAGAAATGATTCTATTTGTGTAATAGTTGACAGGCTGACAAAATCAGCTCATTTCCTGCCAGTGAAGGCTACCTTCTCGGCTGAGGATTATGCCGAATTATATATCAGAGAAATAGTTAGATTGCATGGAGTGCCAGTATCCATAATTTCAGACAGAGGAGCACAGTTTACAGCTAGATTCTGGCAGTCGTTCCAGAGGGGTTTGGGAATGTAGATCAATTTGAGCACAGCATTCCACCCCCAGACAGATGGGCAAGCTGAGCGGACTATCCAAATGCTCGAAGATATGCTGCGAGCATGTGTACTAGATTTTGGGGGTAGCTGGGATGAGCATCTTTCGTTGATTGAATTTTCTTATAATAAAAGTTACCATTCATCTATCCAGATGGCGCCTTTCGAGGCATTATACGGGCGAAAATGTAGATCGCCGGTGGATTGGTTCGAAGTGGGGGAATCAACATTGGTTGGCCCAAACATTGTTCGGCAGTCAGAGGAAAAGATAAAGTTTATCCGAGAACGTTTACTGACTGCTCAGAGCCGCCAGAAGTCTTATGCAGATATGCGGCGCAGAAAACTAGAATTTGCGGTAAATGACTGGGTATATCTGAAAGTGTCCCCAATGAAAGGGGTGATGAGATTTGGCAAGAAAGGCAAGCTTAGCCCGAGATTCATCGGACCATATCAGATTCGACAAAGAATAGGCCGAGTTGCATACGAATTGAACTTGCCTCCGGAGTTAGCATCTGTTCACCCAGTATTCCATGTCTCTATGTTGAGAAAGTTCGTAGGGGACCCTTCTACAGTAGTTCCGGTTCAGGATGTCCAGGTCACAGAAGAGTTAGCATATGAAGAGGTTCCCGTAGCTATTTTAGACAGACAGATTCGCAGGTTGAGAACTAAAGATGTTGCGTCTGTCAAAGTATTGTGGCGTAACAGGAACCGAGAGGAAATGACGTGGGAAGCGGAAGAAGATATGAAAGCCAGATACCCTCACCTATTTCAGGCCTAGTCAGGCGACAGGTATGTCCGTATTATTACTTATGCAGTACCTTATAGTTGTATGTGTGTGAATGAGAAAGATTGATACTTAATTATCCAGTGGATCTTAAAATATTGCGTGCAGTACCTGTGTTGGACTTTTCTGCATTTCAGGTTTTTGCTATAGTCCATATTACAGGGGAAACTCTGCCGAAATTTTTCTAGAAAGAAAGTTAAGTAGTCCTCTAGATAGCAGAATACATTCGAGGACGAATGTTCTTAAGGGGGGGAGAATGTTATACCCCGTAGGATTTTCGACACCTAAATGACCTATTCGCACGTTGGTTAAGCATATTTGAAGGCCATACGTGCTAGAGAAAGGCCCGGAAAAAGATCGGATGAGAAACCTGTCGAACCATCGCGGAAGGAGCCAAGGCAGAACCCCTCCGCGATGGCAGTGTGTCACGGAGGTGAAGCCTCCGCGTTGGCTCCGTGACACGTTGGCCTTGTCCAGGCCCAAGTATATAAAGCCCACTTCGGTTTTAAATCAGTAAAAACTTATAATTTGCAGTGAAACAGAGAGCAATCAGCAGAGAGGAGAAAAGAACGAAGGAGGTAAGATAATTTTCGTCCGATTACACTGCTAAACATTGTCCAAACTCAAATTAACCTCAGATACCGAGGTATTTAGCAGCAGAGAGCATTCCTACGGATTCAGTTTCGCGAAATACGGCCGACGAATCGTCGAGCTACCAGAGCTAAGGTAAGTGGAATTGCTCTAAACTAGTGTCTATGTGTTCCTAGCTGTGAAGTGAATATTTCTCCCTTCTGGACCTCTGAGAAATAGCGAGTTTTCGACCGTCTTTCGATAAGCCTAAGTTTAGGCTATAAACTATATCGAAAGTGACGTTTCTCTTTAAAATAAAGCTGTATTTAGTATTAATTGACATGTTTATGAATGCAGTTGGGAGAAAATAGTTGAAGTACCGGCCGAGCCTCGTCCGACAGCCGGATAGTTCGAGGATAAGGTATGTAAAGCTAGTTCCCTCGACAAGTTAGTAATCTTGGTACAGTACAGTAATTTAAAGGCCAGTAGCATATTCAGAAGCCATGTATGATGTTTACTACGAATGATGGTACGATACTAGAAACATCATGTTATGATCAGCGCGAGACTTGCTAGCACGATATAGATTCTAATATAAGTGTTAAGAACTGCACAGCATGCTCAGTATGTGGTGTGACACAGAATGTTAGGATATCATTGTATTCAGTTGAAATCCAGTAAAGCAATGTAATATCTATAAGACATCTCAGAAATAGAATGATAAGTTAAAGCGAAGTTAGAAAGCATATTAGGACTAGTAAATCATGTTACTATAGAAACTCAGTATACAGCATAGTTTCAGTAGAAAGACTATATCTTGTTCAGCATTAGCCCCAGTACAGTCTGGCAAAGACTATATTTGTACATATATACTATTACCAGCCTCAGCATGCATTAAGTACGTACATATTACTATCGCTAGCTCAGCATATAGTATATACAAATACTTTACCACTATTAGCTTCAGTATGTGGGACATGCAGATAGTATTACTAGTTGAGACTGTTGTATGGTTTGGGGTTGGACTACCTAGCATCCATGACCGGCCAGGGTTGATAGCTGTATCGACTCGTCCGCCAGAGGACGAGGATACGTCGCTCTACGGAGGGGCATGCCGTCCCACAGGGGACGAAGATGGGATGCCAGTTTTCCCCATATTTGTGCCTTGATCGGTCCTTACACACCCCTGTCGAGCGGATACGCCCGGGTGTTGATTCAGGAGTCCTCCGGATTCAGATGCAGTTATAGTCAGGGGCTCAGCGAGCCCAAGTGCATACCCAGGGGACCGGCAGGATGCTTACAGGGTTTATAGGAGATGGGATGACCGGAGTAGGGGTATAGATTCTGTGCTGGTTGTACCTCCCGGCTTATGGGGGCCGGGTAAGGTTTGTGTGTGATATGTTATGTTATGTTATGTTATGCCATGTTATGTTAGATACGAGTAGACCAGCAGTAGAATGATACGTCTCCAGGTATGACTCCTACTCCGTCCAGTATAATTAAAAGAAGGTATGATTTACATTATCAGACAGTTAAACCATTCCTTCCTACTTCAGTTTCATCAGTTGTATTGTTATTTCAGATATTTCTTTCAGTTATTGCTTTACATACTCAGTACCAGCGGTACTGACGCCCGGTGGGGCGCTACATTACGTGCCTGCAGGTACTCATAGACGAGCAGGCGATACCACGTGATTTCTGTCAGCGATCGAGTATTCAGCTCCTGTCATCCGGAGACTGAATTCCAGAGGTGTATTTCGTTTTCTTTTGTTGTATAGTACGGGTAGGTCGGGGCCCTGTCCCGATCATTTTTATGGTTATTCCTAGAGGCTTGCAGTCTGTATATATTTCCCTGTGGTCAGATGAGCCGGTCGTGTGAGGCCTTGCAGTTGTATAGCTGTTAGTACTTGTGTTTCCTTTATGTTGGCCATGTAGGGCCATAGTTCGACAGTAGTGGTGACCTTGCCGGTCACGTAGCTATCCAGTACTTCATGGTTAAGTTATATATAACTAGACAGCATGGTGGCCTTGTCGGCCCGCATAGGTTTCCCCATATTGATATGTTTCTGGTCAGCTGTTAGTACAGGTACAAGAGGCTATAGGCCAATGGGTCGGGGGCTGTGTTTACAGCCGTTATATAGCCCTTTGTTTCCAGAAATGTGAGTTAGAGTCAGCCAGGCACCAGATGTACCTAGGCTTAGCAGTCCAGTAGTTCAGGTCCTAGTAGGGCACCAGGTGCCAGTCATACCCCCCAAGGCGGGGTGTGACAGGTAAGATCTAATATCTTCATGTTACTACAATTGAAACGGGTTATAAATATTTATATAAAAGATTACCCGCCATTTTTTTATTTGTAGTACATAAATATGGGTATGATGATGAAATCACATACGAAAATAAACTGGAAGTTTACTGAAATAAGTTGGCATAATTGGTTGGCCATCCCGATTCAAATGTGATGCAAAAATAATTGAAATTCACGTGGCTATATGTTGAAGAAATAAAAGATTCTTCAAGAATTCTCTTGTGTTGCTTGTTCTCATGATAGAATGATCTTGATCAGCTAGGATTTGAATTATATTCCCTGAAATTTTGGAACTTATAAAAGGGTGAATATGGGCTCATTCACCTACCATGTGAACTGTTTGCTAATAGATTCATCTATGGAATGATCACATGTGTTTTGATATCAACTTGCAATTGATTTTTGTAAGGTTGTTGCTCGAATTATTAGATTAAGAGCATAGTTTCAAATTATAAAATCATGTTGATAATGCTGATTCATATCTATGTTGGTTTAGTAAAAATTGTATGCCTCCAATTATAGCTAAATCATTGGTTATGAGAATAAAACTCCCAAAGTATGAGATATGTTTATTTAACATATAACAATACTTAAATGCATCAAGCCAACAAAGTTCCCTATCACAATTGGTTCAGGGTCAGGAACCAAATAATTCCATCTAAAAATTTGAATGTGCAATATATGATTCAATTGCTCCACCACAACGCACAAAGATGGGTCCCCAAATGAGTTTGAGGGGTAAATGTTAGTTTTTCTAACATTAGGGGGAGAAGTGATTAGCAGCTGAAAATTGAGTGTGGGATGAATTATCTAGATCCTCGGGAAAAAAAAAGTGAACTTAAAGTTCAATAGATAATTCACTTGCAAAATATTGCAAATCAATTGCCAGATATATTTGCTAACTCTATTTTATAATTCAGTTGCAAATGCTCCAATGAAAGGTCCTTGAAGGACAGGGTCTATGAGACACCTGAAGCGTGATAGACCAAACGGTTCCAAATATAGAACTCCTTGAAAAAGGAGAGGAGCAAATGATTAAGATGGTCATAATGATGAGACAAGTGCTTTAAGAAAGCACCACGACATAATACTTCATAAAACCTTGGCAAAGGTTCAGGTACCTGAAAATGACGAAAAATTAAGAGATCTTAATAAGTTATGTTGCATTGGAACTAATATCAAAATGATCGTCAATGATACCTTTGATATAATGTAGCGCTCAATATTATAAATATTGACGAGGATCTTGAATTTAAATCTGTCAAAAAGTATGGACAGATAAATGATTGGCCAATCAAAAATACGCAATTCAAGTATAATGTCAGCAGATATAAATGGATTCTTGTGGCATAAATATTTTTCATAAATTCTGACATTATTATATGGAGAGGTCCTCTCGTGGTAGATGAAATTATTTTGAGGTTCTTCATAAGTTTGGCAATATATGAATAACTAGATATGCGCATAATGAAATTATTTTCATGTCTAGAGAGACTAAAGGATATATGAAAATCCTTGAAGGATTTAAAAGAACGAGGAAATTCTTGGTCCCGAAGATATAGTCTGCTCACATTGGAATGAGATCAAACACATAATGCGGTATCTAAAAGGGACTACCGATATGAGCTTATTTTATTCTAATAATTGCAGTCCTGATCTTGTTGGTTATGCTGATGCTGGGTATTTATCTGACCCACACAAAGCTCGATCTCAAACTGGCTACGTGTTCATATGTGGAGGTACTGTAATATCTTGGAGATTTACAAAGCAGTCTCTCGTAGCTACTTCATCAAATCATGCTGAGATAACAGCTATTCATGACGCAAGCCGAGAATGTGTGTGGTTGAGGTCCATGATACATCTCATTAGAGAAAAATGTGGTTTGAAATGTGACAAAGTACCCATAATTTTGTATGAAGATAATGCTGCATGCATAGCACAACTAAAGGGAGGATTCATAAAAGGAGATAGAACGAAGCACATCTCGCCAAAGTTTTTGTACACACATGAGCTCCAAAAGAATGGTGATATCAATGTGCAACAGATTCGTTCAAGTGACAATGTGGCTGATTTATTCACCAAATCTCTACCAACTACAACTTTCAAGAATATGGTGCACAAGATCGGGATGCAAAGATTCAAGGATGTTCTCATTAAGGGGAGTTAATACGCGTTGTACTCTTTTTCCCTTGCGAGGTTTTGTTCCACTGGGTTTTCCTTGTAAGGTTTTTAATGAGGCACCAAAATGCATATTATTAAATATGTGTACTCTTTTTCCTTCACTAGATTTTTTCCCACTGGATTTTTTCTAGTAAGGTCTTAACGAGGCACATTATCTATCAAATAGACATCCAAGGAGGAGTGTTATTAATATATTTTCTATTTATGGTGAATGTCTATTTCTTAGAAGGAAAGTTAGGGTTTGTAACTTTGTTACCGAGTAAGTTTTCCCCTATAAATAAAGGGGTTTTCTATTCATTGTATAGAATACTATATAATCCCTTTAACTCCTCAAGAGGATCCCATCAAGAGAAATAAGAACTTCTCTCCTTCTCTCTTTCTCTATAATATTCTTGTTTTTTCTTTATTATTTCATAACAACATCATATTAAAAAAGAACAAAATATAAATAAAACACAATTCATATACACTATTGTATCTTCTCTAAAAAAAAATTATAACTTTTCTCGATGCGTATTTTCTTAATATGCACTCAAAATAACCCCATTAAAAATAATAGTGCTAAATAATTTTTTTATATAATGCACCAAATGATCACTAAACAATATATTATTCATTTAATTTCATAAATTATTCGTAATTAATTATTATTGAGATAGAAGGTGAAAGAAAAAAATATAAAAAATAAATCGCGGAACAACTAATCTGGAAAGGGTTCAAGAACCTGAACATGTATTCAAAAAAAAGATGTTGTGGAGATTTAAACTCATATCTTCATCTGAGAATTTGACACACCTAACCAGTTGAGTTACACGACCATTTATATCAAGGGATGTCACTTTATGTAATATACTCTATGTTCGCTTTTATTTTTTAATTAGTAAATTTTCTCGATCAAGCAATGTCATATGATATTCTCCGGGCTATAATATATTCGCTTTTGAATGTATGATATTATATAATGATAAAAAAAGATATGATTTATTAAAATAAAATATTTATTAAAATTAAATAACATAATATAATATAACATAATTTAATATATTATAAAATAATATGTAAAAATTATCCAAATAAAGTGTAAAGCTCAACAATTAAAGATTAAAAAAAAATGGACAACGTAGAATGAAGTAAAAGCAATGTAATATATAAAACCAAAATATTAATAGACAAAAGTGGTAGAGAAGCAATTAAAATTTTATTTTTAACTCATTGATAACCTCAATTTAATTTTTAGGGGATGTTTGGTATGACAATGGATAGATAAAGTTATTTTGATGGATTAAGATATTTTATATAATTAATTATCTTAATATATATATGAAATAAATTATTTTATTATTATAATATAAATAATAAAATAAATAATTTTAATATTAATTAATATCTTTTACTAAATATTAAATAAAATAATTTTATATTTTATTTTAAAATTATTATTTTTATCCCTCATTAAATAATTCCTTGTAGGATATATTCTGTTCTCTTTCTATCCTCATTAAATAATTCCTTGTAGGATATATTCTGTTCTCTTTCTATAATATAATTATTGGATGTGTTCCGACCACCCGACCAGATGGATGGAATCGTATCCATAGATCTTAATAGGCGTTTTATCGTAATATTTTTGAGATTTTAATTTCGAGCTTTGATTTAAAATTAATATTTGTTTATGAAACTTTTATTTAAAACTTAAAACTTTTTTAAAAGTAGAAGTTGAAATTTTATATGATTTTAATTTTTTTAAAATTTTAAATTTAATCTATAAGTTTATATTTTATTAAGAAAATTAATTATTTTAAAATTTGTAAAATAAAAAAAGATACATGTTCAACGTGAATAGATTATTCGTATTATGTGAAAAAAATTATATTAAAGACTAACTAATTACTATTATTGTTAATTTTTTGAACCGGTGAATTTTTATAAAATAATGTGTATCTGAAAGCTTGTAATATCATGTAATTACAAATATTTATTTATAAATAAAAAATGAAGATATGCGATTGATTAATGTGGTGTCTTAAGATATTTCAATACCTTATTTATGAACTATGATTTACTCATTTAGTAAAATCATATAAAAGTTGAAGAAATTTTAATAATTTTCACAAATTATAGAGTTATCATATTTATGGAAAAAAATACAATTTAAAAAATCTAAACTAAATATTCAAATAAATTTTAATTTTACTTCAAATCATAATTTAAAATTATATCCAAATAACCCTCACGAGTTTATTGAGACCGTGATGTTTTAAAAACGTTAAGACTTGACTGGATTGATCTATAACATGACCAATCAATTTGGATGATGCCGCGATAGCAACAGTTCATTGTATCATATCTCAATTAATTTAAATTTATATCATATAAAATTTTTATTTTAAAAAAATATTGTTTAATATAATTTTTTTCATATTTAAAATTTAAATTCAAAATTTTTAATTAAATATAAAAAAATTATATCCACCTCACCAATCATCACGATTCTTATTAATATTAATTAAAAATAAAAAAAAATTATATTCATTCCATCAATCATCACAACCCTTTATCGGTGATAATGTCATTGGATTGATGTAACCACTTTTTATTCGTAAATTTTACAGGCTTGGTATGTTATTATCCTTATTTGGTAAATTTGAAGTCTAATTTGCTAATGTCAAAATTGACCTACATTTAAGATATTCATATAATATTGCATTCTTCTAGTAACATATATCAAATGCAATAGGTTGACATGATTTTACTTATTCACCAAACGTATTTTCAAAATGCATATTTAGATTGACCTACATTTAGTTTATATTAGTTGTTCTTTTCTTTTGTATTTATTATAACTCCATGTCAGATAAATGGGCGGAGTCAGCTGGAGTCGCGGTTCAATCGGTACTTTTTCGATAAAAAATTATATTATTTATATATAATTAAAATTATTTTTTATATATATTTAATAAATGTTAAATTCTTTTTTTTAAAAACTTTTTTGTGTGTTTATTTTTTCATATTTTAAACTTTTTAGTAAAAATTTTCGCTCCTATCATTAATTATTCAGATTCATTTCGGTTGAGAGATTTTTACATATAATATCTGTCACCGAAAATTCTGAACTCTTAGTTGAACATATAAGTAATTGTTTTCACTAATTACCAGTGTTTGGTATGGTAGCACGGAAGTAATTATGTATAAACAAATACTTTCATGAAAGATATTAATTTTCTTAGAAATAAAATTTTACTGTTTGGTTGATGCATGAAAAATATTTTCTGCGAATATACATATATTCAAAATTATTAATAACATATTTGAGTAGTGATGATTTCTAGTAACTAAATAGTAGGAAAAAAATTCATCATTTTACCAAACATGTTCCTATTTGTTCAATTCGAGCAGTCAAAGAATGGGATAAAGGTTAGCCAACTATAAACCAGTTTCAAAGATAAAGCTAGCATATATACTTGGTACATAATTAATTAAGTAATTACTTTAACAACTACAACTTAGTTTAGCCTAATCAAATATCCATGACCCCAGTTAGATTGCCTTGATCTTTCAAAAGATCAGTTTTTATCATATAATTAATGTCATGCTTGTTTAATTAGTTGAAAACCTATGGACTTGGCATATTGTATTATGGTAACTTATTGGATATAATATTTTTGAGTGGTTGACTTGAACGTCTGTCGTCACTCGTCAAACATGTATCATTCATGCATGCTGGCTTTGAATTAACCAGCCTGGCTTCCTCTAATGACAACATGATATATATATATATATATATATATATATATATAAAGATATAAAGTCGTAGAGCTGTTTATATGGGTTGATTTAACTCATTCAATTTAGTCTATGTAGGATTTAAAATTTAACGTGTTAGATCGGACTGATTCATTATTTTAATGGGTCTTAAAACAATAGGTCTAATATATCAGTATGTAGGTTGCTTGCCGCGCTAAGTCAGCCCACTTTTTAAAAATATATATTTTTAAATTATAGTTAAAAATGGTTAAATATAAATATTTACAAGACAATATTACATGGTGTTACTACTTGTTAATCAAGTCTCAAATTCATCAATAAAATATTCCTAATAATACTTATTAAGTTTGACTTCAAGTAAAAATTTGGTTATACGACCTCAATCTAAAATCACTGTTATTCTATGCAATATCTAGGGTACAATCGTACAAGAAATGATCTTGGTGGATATAAAGATTATGTGAAACTGACTAACTTTTGACGCGATATCAATAGAACCAAATAGAGATATTAATAAGCAAAATAGACAGTTAATGACTAACAGTACAACTAGCTAACTGAAAATATTAACCTAGTTCTGTTTTAATAGATCGATCACAACAAAACCATCACAGTATTCCTTTAAGTCCATTCTGACCTTTGCATTATCTTTTGTCTTATCGTAAACATCCATCACTGTATTGAACAAATTCTCAAAATAATTTTTTTTAATGTGCATCACATCAAAATTGTGTCATAGGAGGTTATCCTTCCAATAAAGCAACTCCCAAAATATGTTATGTTTTGTCCAATTATGTCCAACACCATATCCAGGAAGTCTAGAAGGTGTAGCTTCTGTAATCTTAGGCAAGTGACAAACTCTCTCCCAAATTTCATTTCCTGACAATGATGGAGGTGGTGGATCATTTTCAATCTTATTCTTTCGGAATGCATGTTTCATTCTTCTAAACTCATGAGCTATTGGCAAGACCGATGGTGATAATCAAACCATGAATTTTTACGATTATATTTTAATGTGAATACTTTACTATTTTCATATAATACGAGCAAACTAATTTTCCAGTAGTCATCTAACCAGACAATATCCAATATGCAGAAAAATCATTTATAGTCCACATTAAAGAAACACACAAAAGGAAATTCTACTTAATTGATATGTCATAAGTCACTACACCTTCAGACCATAATTGTTTTAACTCGTCTATCAAAGATTGCAAACAAACATCAACTAAACTTTTTGAATTATGGAGATCTGGGATAATACAACTTAGAAATATGTAGGAACTTGTCATATATATTTCAGGCAAAATATTATATGGAGTAAGGAATACAAGCCAACAAGAGTAGGGTGCAGCTGAAATAAATAATTGTGTGAAACCATTTGCACACAAGCCTAATCTAACATTTCCTGGTTCACTTGTAAAATCAGGATAAGTTCTATCAAAATGTTTTCAAACTTCTCCATCTGATGGATGAGACATAACATCAGGGGCCCTTCGATTTTATAATGCCACAAAAAGACCCTAAGATCATGTTTGAGACTTTCAGCAGAAACCAGTAGGAATATGGCCCCTGGACATACCACAAGCATCTGGACGGTTCGTCCTATGAACCAACGAACCATTGATGGTGCCCCGTGGTAACGAACTTCTGAAGAATGTCAAAAACTACCCAACACCGATGAAGGGATTGTATGACTCGTTGTTTGATTGTACTGGTTGTTATTTCTAGTCGTTGGAGCAGGTTCAGAGAGTGATTCAGAGGAGAATCAGGAACCCATGAAGGACATAACGGTATGCAGTAATGTTGATTATTTATTCGGCGTTAAAGACATTCAGAATTTCATCACAAGGAATATCTGTATCCCTATATAATAAGCTGGGCAGTTTGGACCAAGCACCCGTTGGTTTGGTTATTGGTTATGTCAGTTTTAGATTTAATTTCGGCACTTTAGGGGTATTTTGGTAAAATTATGTGTTTTTAACTCCTAAGTGACATTATTTTAAACTTCCTAAAGGTCTGATTAAAGGGTTAAACTAAGCCTAAACCCTCACTCTCTTCAAAACACCGTAAGTAAGGATTCCTCTCTCAAATCAAGACTACGGTTCATTATCTCCATCTTCCCAATTTCTCTTGGATCTTCAAGAAAAGTTAAGGAATCATTTAATCAAGGTATGTAGGGTCATGAATGGGGGATTTCTTCCACCCTTATACCCAATTTCATCTCTAATTCATGAATTCAAGTCTCCAAGCATTATCTTATGAAATTCTAGGGTTATCCTAAAAATGATTGATTCTAAAATGAGTATTATTTAATGAATTTGTGTTTTGGTAACGGCATGTTATTGTTTTACCATATATATGTTATTATTTAAGGTCGGTAGATGATCCCTACCAGTACATTGTGTCGTATTGATGCAACTCATGTACTTCTTTTATGAGTGCATACCTCGATCCAAAAATTTCATCTCGACCCCATATTTAGAGTGGAAGCGTGATGATAATTGAAGGTGGGCGGACTCGGAGGTATTGCACGGTTCCACCGATGGAGATGTCTTTTGTCCAGACGTTATTTTTTTTTGAATTTTTCTTAATTATTCCTCTCTAGATTTTTTTAGGTCAATGTCCACTCGTAGAATGACCTTCAGGTTCTGGGAATGTGTCAGACCGTTTGATTTTATTTTCATTTTATTTAATTGAGTTCCCGCTACTTATCGTTTATTTGTGATTTACATATATTTATTGTGGGGATTGAGTAATTAGCTAGGGATTCGTTGGTTCGCCCACCGAAGGAGATAATGTGGGTGCCAATCACGGCTACTTCCGTCGTGACAATTACGATTTTATTACGGAGTTAGACTTTATTTAATGTCTTGTATGTTTTGTGACTTGATGAGCATGCGTGGTTGGTCTTTAGACATTGATTGTAATAGAGATTATTATGACTTAAGTATGCTATTTGAATACGTTCTGAAATTGTCTAAGTCTATGAACATTGTTCATGATTTTAAAGTGCATTTTGATAATCAATATGTACTTATGATTTGTATTGTTTGATAATTGATTTAAGAACATATAAATACATGCTGATAATATTTGGGTAACACGTCATTTTCCTGAGATGAGAGGATCGTGTCCAAGGGGAGTATCCAGATGAGCGTTTATGTATTGATTGAGTAATATATTACTATTCGGAGATGAGTGGATCATGCTAGAGGTGAGCATCTGGGTGAACGATTGTGATATGAGTGACTCATGTGCGAAGAGAGCATCTGTATGAGCAGATAAGTGGAGTGGGTACCACGCCAGTACAACATATAAATTTTTAGAATTCCCGACAGGTCATGACTGGAAGGACAAACATAAGACCCTCTAACATGTGTGTACATATATGAGACTGATGAGTGATTGATATGAGACCGTGTTTGATACATATGTGAAATTGATGAGATACAAAGCTAAATAGTTGTATGTTCAGTATGGACTTGATTCCATTGCATTCATTTTGACTTACTTACATTTTAGACTAGTGATGTTTTGTTGTCTGATTTTGGCGGTCATATATATATTGCTGTTGATTGACAATGTTAGGCCTGATGATGTGAATATGACTGTTTAACATTAGTAATTATCTGGATTTACGAGTTGGATGATTTTGGTGTCTGTCGCTTGCTTGTTGAGTTATATTATATACTCATTATTATTCAAGGTCAGTCTATGATGTCTATCAATATATTGTGTTTGTATTGATGCTACTCCTACACTTCTTTTTCCTGAGTGCAGACTGTGATCTAGGAAGCTCTTCGAGACTCCATCTCTCGCACTGCTACCGACCGGTATGAGAGTGAGTTGATTCTGTTCAGGTTGCCATGGATCGTCTTATTTCCAGATGTCTATTCATTCCAGACATTCTTTATGTTTTATTTATTGATTACACTCTCTTAGACGTTTTGGTTAGAGTCCTGTACAATAACTTTCAGATTCTTAGGATATGTTATAAATTAGTTTTTCGCTAATGATTTAGTTCCTTAAATTTGAATGTATTAATCAATTATGTGTCTTAGCATCTTTAAAATTAAAATAAATGCATGAGTGTTGGGTTTGCAGGTAAATGATGGTTCACCACCAGGAGATTGCCTTAGAGATTACATAAGTTACAAGGCGTAATGAGATAGAATAATGACATAGTGTTTCTAGGAAAAGTAATGACCACATTTATGACAATGAATGTGAGAAATAAAACATTACTAAAACACTATAATATAATATTTTATAATATTAAAATGTCCACAAATTTCAACACTTCCATTTTCTTGCATACATATAAATCATCAAAAGTACAAATTTGAATCGAAAAAAAAAAAACTCAAGATGTCAAATCTCATGGGTGAATATATAAATTATGAATGTGGAAACAAAAACAGCAAAATTGACATCTAATAACCGTCACGTTTGTAGTTGGATTTGGAGTAGTCATACTCATCATCATCAGAAGTGTAAACAAAAGGGGCAACAGAGTACAATAACGTGTTCTTCTTCTTGCTGTCATATGCATTATTGAGTAATCTGTAAGAAGTGAGAAGAGCTCCTGTTTTGCCCATATTTTCATCAGTTGGGACATTGCATTCTTCAAGAGAAGAGCTTTCTAGAAAGGCCTTGCACTGTGTGATTATGCAAGATTCTTTGAGCTCTTTTAGAGAAAACACTGCATAGTAGTAACCCTTTGCGTCCGACTGGTAACTCGAGAAGGAGAATGGAGCTGTTTCATATCCGTTCTTCTCCGCTCCTAGGCATGTTATCCTTGCCACCGCTCCTGCACGTAACGCGGGATTTAACTTACATATGCTGATACTGTAACGTAGTTTGTTGTAACATGTTCTTATGTTATCTTCTACATTACTATCCTTCCTGTTTTAATTTGTTTTCTTTTTTAGTCTGTTTCAAAAAGAATACATATTTTCTAATTTGAAAATCCTTTAATTTCAACATCCCACGTCATGACATGTTTTAACGTGATTTGATGAATCATTGTTTTTACCAATATAAGGAACAATAATGTGACTGATCACTTACCCTTAAGTGGAATGAGTTTAGATCCAGATTTGCAATAAATCATTCCTTGAACAGCAATGATATTTGCTGCTGGGATCAATCCCTTTGTAGGCACATCATTCTTCTTGTATGTGTTTGGGGCATTACTGCCATAACCATAAGGCCCATTTCCATAATTGCTACTTGCAGAAGCAATGGTAGCTGCTACAAGGGACAACAGAGTGATGCAAAATACTGGCAGATTTTTGCTTGAAGCCATTAATGTCAATATATTATTGGAAGATATATATATGTATCTGGTTTAATTTAATTTTGACTAATTTATAATTTGGGCTTTGTTTCTTTCTCAATGCTTAATATAGAGGAAAATTTTGTCAAACTTTGTGGTGATCATGTAATATATAACGTTAGCATTACAGGGTTGCACGATCATATGATTTGGTGGACCACTAACTTATTTAATGATCATTTCATCTCATTACTATTATTCATATAAATTATATACATTGGTAATAATTCACACACACTTGTATATATATATTATATTATATTATTAATATAACTTATAGCATGTTCGATAAAATTTTGGAAAATCAAAAATAATTATTTTAAAAAATTAAAGTGTTTGATCAATCAAAAAAGTAAAAAAAAAAAAAATACATACTAGCAAAATTCATTTTTTTATAAATTTAAAAAGTAGTTTTTTCTCCTGACATAAACTATTGATCTAAAAATGTTTATCCAGTTAAAACTATTACTCTTTAAAATATTTTTTACAAAATGTTTACTTCTACAGAAGTACTCTTTAAAATAAGTAATTTTTTTTTTCAAAAAAAAAAATACCAAATAAGCTATTAACCTAATATAGCATATCAGTTGACTTTCATTTATTCCATGTTAAATATGAATGGTATTAAATAGAGTTACTTACCATTATTTTTTCAAATGACATGAGTTGTATAAACTTAAATTCTACCATTTTGTTCATTGGAATTACATCATTTTGCAGTTAGCCCCACTTTTGTGATTATTATAAATCCTTTCGAAAACTCTTATATAAATGATGTTAGATTGTATTTATAGACAGAATCTTTATAGATTTTGTTAAGAATAAAAATGGTTATGTATGGAAAGAACCCACATTTGGGATCAACTTAGGATGAGAATGTTGGCCAATTAGGAACAATGATCATTGTCCTATTTTGAACTGGTTTTTAATTTTTTAAATTTATAGTTTTTAAATTTTTATATTCAATATTTTAAGTGATAAAAAAATAAATATATCTTTGACATTGAAACAAAAATAAAAAATTGCAAGGAGTTATGCCTTATCAGACAAAATTTAGTTCCCATAGAACTTACTTATGCCTCAAAGGGCATAATTTATTCCTACAGCACATTTACCGGACAAGATAAAAATTATTCTCTAAACTTTTGCCTTGTGAAATTAGATCATAGTCAAAGACACTTTATCTCAGAATTTTTCATTAAATAAGAAGTATGGGCAAAAAACTAAAAACCAACTATTTAAGGGATAAAAATGAAAAACCATCACATTCGTGCAAAAAGTTGACAATTGTCAGCTTATTGGCTTGTTACTGTTAGCATGCTCGAAGGCCAGGACACCCTAAGGGGCAAAGTGCACAAATACACGTTTTTGGGGTTGCTATTTAACTAATACATGTAATTTTTTAAAATAAATTTACCCTCTTTTAAAAATAATTTAGGTATATGTGTCTGATTTTAAAATTTCGTTTCTGAGTGCATGTAAAAATTGTCTTAAATCTCAGGCATGTGTGTCTGAATTTGTTTTGCCATTTTTTTGTTCATCGAATTTAATAATTCAACACTCAAAGTTACTCCAAATAAGTTTAAGTTTAAAACATATGTTTCATATATCATAAAGAACAAATATCAATCATCAATTTGTCAAAACTATTAACAGATAATATATGATTCCCTTCAGTTTAGAAGTTTGTTATTAGCTTTCTATTTTTCAGCTATTTGATGATTCAATAATACATAGTTAATAATTTGTATTATTTAGGATTTTAAATAGTTTTCTGTATTCTAGATTTTCTATTTCTATGTACCATATCATAATAGTATATTTAATTATGTATCTGCTTTATAGAAGAGTATGTTATATGTGAATACAATTATCTTTCCCTTCTATATCTCAATATTTATATGGTATAAAGAGATTTTTTTCTCCTCACATAGTTCTGAGTATCTTATTACCCACCCATCACAAACAGCACCCTCAGTTACCAATTCAAATACAACCACTATCATCATCGTCGATCAATTTCACTCGATTACCCTGCTTTTGATAGACTTGTTGGCAGTCATAACTTCTCCATATGAAATGCACAAGTGTCCATACTCATGAGAGTACATAATTATTATGGACATCTAGGTGAGACTATACCTACCTTGTCAAGATCACCACCACAAATGACCAGGTAATTACCAACCCCGATTATGTTAATTAATTTGTTTTGTCATAACCAATTGATTCAGAATATAATTTTAGCATCGGTTAATCCAACTCTTGCTGCCATTATAGCTGCTGCAACCACAACAAAAGCAGGCTGAAATTTCCTCCATATTGGTTATGCCAATAAGTCGCAAGCTCACATATTCAACTTGTGAGATCGCCTCGCTAGTCTCACTAAAGAGAGTCTTCCAGACTATCTCAACTAAGTTCGATCTCTCTGCGAAAAGCTTGCGATTGTAGGATCCCTTGTTACCAACGCCAAACTCATTATTAAAATTTTCATTGATCTTTGATTAGAATATCAAAAAATCTCAGCAACAATTTGAGCATGTGATACTCCAATTTCGTATGTCCAACTATTTGAAAACTTATTAATCATGAACTTTTCCTCAAACACAATTTATACTTCACTTCAATTCACCATAATTACTGCTAATTTTTCTCAAAGGACCAACTCTTAAACAAAGACAGCACCACCAACAATAATAAGTGTCAAAACAACAACCAACATCATTCTTAGTCAGGGTGCAGTTGTCACACCAATTCGCAAGAAGTCAACTTAGTGTGTCAGTTATATGACCGATATGAACACTCTACTCGAATTTGTTATTGTTATGTCATAATCATTTTCAGGCATGAAACATCTTTGTTGGACAACGAAGACAATATTTTTCACATGGATAGTTGATTTAGGGGATACACATCATGTTGCATCGTATGCCCAAGAGTCTCACAACCATTGCTGACTGCAATGTTCGAAAAAATCATTGTGAAAAATGGTGATACCATATCAATTTCTCACATTGGTAACATCGATTTGTATGCATCTAGTTCTAATTTTCAATTATCCAATATACTTTGCTCCTCTTCCATTACAAATAACTTGATTTCAGTTTCTCAATTTTGCACTGACAATAAAATATCTATTGAATTTTTTTTCATTATCTTATCTTGTGAAGGACCTGAGTATGCGAGCGTCATTAATTTAAGGGGCGGAATAGAGGACGCCTTTATGAGTGGCCGCTAGACAATTCTTCTACTTTTTAAATCATAATACAATGTAGTCGTATTTAGATGTGTTGCATCGGAGTTTGGATACATGTCATATTTTAGATATTTTTTAAATAAATTTTTCATACCTGTTTAGAAAAACTCTCTTACAATTTGTAATTCATGTCGACCAAATAAAAACCACATGCAATCTTTTTCTATAAAGTCTCTACAGAATCACAAGCCTCTATAAATTATTTATAGTGATTTGCGGAGCTCACAAGTTTCGTCCATCAATTAAAAAAGTATATTTTTTGTTCATAGATAAATTTTCAAAGTACATGTGGCTCCACGCGATTGAATCAAAAAACGATATTTTAGATGTTTTCAAACTACTATATCCATTACTTGAACGTCGATTTCAAATAAAATATATATATTTTTTATATAGATGAAAGAGGTAGATTTAAGAGTTTAATTTCTTGTTTAAAATCGCAGGACATTGAATACTTAATTTTTTCACCTTATACTCCACAAAAAATCAATGTAGTAGAAAGACGACATCACCATGCAAGGCTGGAAAAACTCTAATGCACCAAGCTTCTTTTGTCAGTCATTTTTCAGAGTTTTGCATGTGATCAAACTGTTTTTTTCACAAATAGATGACAACTTTAAATTTAAAAGATAAATATTCATACGAGCTTTTATTTCAAATATTATCAAACTATGACAACATCAATATTTTTGGTAGTTTATCTTCTCTTAGCTAAATTCGTATGCACAAAATAAGTTTGCTTTAAAATCAAATTCCTATATATGTATATTTGAGATTTTCAAATAAATATTATTTCCATCAATGTTTTAACCTGACCGCCTCCAAAATTTATCTTTTGACGGATGTAGTATTTTTTAGAATTAGTTATTCTTTTACCAATATTTTTTCTAATTATAAAAAATAGAATTTGAATTTTTTTTTAGGATACTTATCTCCTCCAAAAGAGATACACACTGATATCTCAAAAGAAATACATTATTTTAAACTATCTTAGTCATAGTCTATAGGTGAACAATGTCTTTCTCCGTTCTTTCCTCAGCGGTATCGCCAAGCTTAGATATATGATCTCCATTTTCTCCCAACAATACAACAAGCACCTCTGTTTCTCTCTGCCCCATTTAATCCACTCTTAGTCTCCTTCCTCCAACAATAACAAGTAAACCACCCATGACTCACACTTTTAGCCATCGAACCTATAAGGTTATCACATCTATCCAAACTCCTTAGCTACTGCCAACCACTGAATCGCAAACCACACCTTAATGTCTCCCACCGCAATCAAAACTAGTCACATTTCTCACCTAATGGTCACCTGCTCGAATAAATTGCTTGATATACAAGAATTTTCTTTCCATACCCAATCTCTCGCCATTGATTTTCTGCTCTACTGTCAAGAACAATTATATCTCCAATGACAAGAAGCGATGAAAGCAGAATATAATGCTCTAGTTAGAAATCAAACATAAGATTTGATCCTAGTGATCCTCTCGGAATATTGTGGATTTTAAGTGCTTGTTCAGAATTAAATATAAACCGGATGAAAACATTAACAGTTATAAAGTTTGCCTAGTATATCTAAAGGCTTCACTCAAAAATTCAGGTTATACTATCATTTAATATTCAGCTCCGTTATCAAACCTGCAATAGTCTGTTTACTTCTAGCCTACTTATCAATTAGATGTTAATAATGCCTTCTTGCAAGCCAGTCTTGAAGAAGAAGTGTACATGCGATAACCTTCTAGTTTCGAGCTCTCTCAAAATTCCACATACATTTGCAAGCTCAAAAAGGCCATATATATGGACTTAAACAGGCTATTAGGATGTGCTATACTAAGCTCACCAACTACTTGACAAGTATTGGGTTTATTGAATTAAAATCTAAATGATATTTGTTTATTTTTCATAATTTTGGTGTTACTGTCTATATTCTTATATATATTGATAACATCATAATTACCGGTAACATTCAAGGAAGTGTTAGTGCATAATTAAATCATTTTCTCAATGATCCTCTTTAAAAGATCTTGGATTCTTGCATTATTTTTTGGCTGTTTAGGTAATATCCACACTAATTGTCATATATTCATCTCAACACAAATATGTTATGAATTTTCTAGATAAATTGCATATAGATGGTCGCAAGAGTGTTTTAGAACTAACAACATCAATCTGCTCCTTTGTTGATTCAGAAATCAATTTGGAAGTTGATGTTTTACTTTACAGAAGAATCATTGGTAAGCTTCACTATCTATCCTTCACTAGGCCTAACATCGAGTTTGTTGTGAGAGAGTTGTCCCTTTTTATGCATAATCCCGAAGTGTTTCACTGAAAATCTATCAAATGTTTATTGTGCTACTTGAAACATACAATGCAAGCACATTGGCAGTGGAGCTAAGTCGACAACCAACAGACCATCCTGGTCTTTTAAAAGCAAAAATTTATCTTACGCTCATCTTCAGAAGCTGAGTATTGAGTTGTTGTTGATGCCGTTTTTGAATTTCAATGGGCTCACAAATTTTCTCCAGGAGCTTCACCTATCACTCTGTGGTGAGCACTTTGTGCAATCGCCTGCAAACCACACAAGGGATGTGAACCACACTAGGCAAGCCCTGTGCAGCAGACTAGATTGAGAAGGCATTAGGGCGGGTTCGAACCCACGACCTCCCACATGGAAGGCCTACCCTCAAACCAACTCAACCACACCCTAAGGTGCTCTCTATGACAACTTTACCACCACATATAATTGTGTTACTCCTGTTTTTCATAGTGAGATGAAATATGTAGCTATTGATTTTCATTCTATTCATGATCAAGTTCAACAAAGGAACTTGAGGTTCGTTACCTTTACTCTGTTGATCAAGTTGTTGACGTCCTCACCAAGTTTTTTTCACGTATAATTTTTCTATGTCATTTTTTCAAGTTGGGGCTTGTTCCAGATACCTCCAACTTGCGGGAGCGTATTACAGATAATATATGTTACCCTTGATCAGTTTAGAATTTGTTATTAGCTTCCTATTTTTAGCAATTTGATGGTTCAGTAGTATGTAGTTAGTCATTTGTAGTATTTAGGACTTCTGATAGTTTCCTGTATTCTAGGTTTCCTGTTGCTTTGAACCTTATCATATTAGTATTTTCAGTTCTGTATCTGCTTTATATAAAGAACATGTTGTACGTGAATACAATTATCTTTTTCTTCTTCATCTCAAATCTTTATAAAAACAATAACAAATTTAACAAACTCATTCAACACTCTTTTATATAGGATATTAGTTAAATGGGGCAACCAAAATAAGGCATTCCATAAAATTTTTACAATCCTAAGCAAAGAAAGCAGGAAAATTATATTCAATAATTTTGAAAATAGGTGATTTTTAAATTTTGATCCTCATTTGTTTCATGAGCAAACCTTCGAGGTGAAATCTTAAAAGCTTGACCCATAATAATAGCAAAACTTTTGTTAAATTTGACGTTTTTTCCATGGGATAATTAGGGTCAAAAATTAAAGACTACTCACCTCCAATGTCATTTTTGTAAATTACTTTTGTTTAAGTTATAAGAGGTTGTTTGGTAGTTGATTAGAAGACAAGTTATTGATATATTCAATCCTACATAAACATTAACATGTTTTGGTTGCATTTTTTTATTATATATAATTAAAACTATTATGGTATTTGATTTGCAATGTAGAAATTCACATAACTAATACATGTATAAGTTATGAAGCAATCCATGTATTAATTTATGCAGTATAGAAGATAAAATAATTAAATTATGCATAAAATAAAATATATAAACTTTGTCATAATCAATTCATATATTATTATTATCTGCATAGTTCTAACCAACTATTAAACGACCTCTAAATCTATAAATTTTTGCATTTCTAACCGGTTCATAACAAACTCTAAACAAAGTCCATATATGATTGAAGTCCATACATTTTTGTTGTACTTCAAGTTCAAACATTTTGTACGAAATTCATGCAAATATGACTGAACTCAACCATCTTTTTGCTTGAACAATATATAAAAAAGCTTCAAACATTACATATTTGTTCTTTGTCAAAACTGCGTACAAGTTAAATTGTGCTAAAGAACTTTGTACGAATTAAATATCGGTGTTCACATAGCCTCACTGAAAAAAATTTAGAACCAGAAAATTGAGTATAGGTGAGTAGTAGAACAATTTTGACAAATCAATTTGGATATTTTGTTGAGTTTAAGTTTTACGTCCTTATGATCTAAAAGTATCTACAATTCTGATCACTTAGAAAAGTAATTGTAAATAAATATCCATAATAAGTTTTTCATTTGTCGAAGACATCAATATCCTAAAGATAAAAAACAGCATTGTAATGTTAAGGACATCCTTAAAAGAATGTATTAGATGGACCAAATTTGATAAAATACACCTAGGTGATAAATTGGCGGATTGAACTAAATTTTGACGAGTCAAAATGGTCTGAATTAATAAAAGAAAAATTACATAATTAAGCAAATCTTACTACATATTTACAATATATAATAACACTTTTAAAAAATTACAAAAAATAGTCTTTTTACTGTAAGTTATCATGTATCACTCCAATCTCATTAGCCATATTTTACTCCAATTCAAATACCATTTCTTCATCTTCCAAAATCTCTCAATATTTCCTCTGTGTTTCACTCTCGCGATTTTCATTCGATTTTTCTCTCCACTATTCCGCGATTCTTGTGTAAGTTTTTTATGATTTTTACTTCATATTTCATATACTATCAACTTTTCTAATGTCTTTAAATTTTAGGATGTTCATCAAGATATAATCTTGCTTTAAAATGGTGGATGAATCATCCCCTAGAAGGCTAATCCGAGGTACATCATCTAATGAACAATTTATACAAGATTGTCCATTGTTTGATCTGTCTTTTTACTCAAGAACAACCAGTTGGTACAAGTGCACTTACTGTTGTGATACATTCTGAGAGGAGGTTCAAGGAAGAAGAAAAGAAGAAGAATTGATATACTGTAATTTTTTCAAGTTTTTTTTTGTCTTTGTGTATCAATGGCGGAATTGATATATGTATCGTTATCATATTTTTGATAATTCAGAATTAGTTATGTACCAATGTATTGCTTTGTGTGTATCAATACATTATACCAATTTGTTATTAGCATATCAATTTTTTCAGTGATACATGAATATAAAATACTCATATTGTTTTGTGTATCAATTTAGAAAATTTTTGTCAATTATTTATTTTATTGTTCATGTATTAGTATATTAAATTATTTACAAAGTGGGAGTTTTTCCGTTCATGTTTTGTATCGAGATTTTTGAATACATATGACAAATGTATCAATTTATTCATAAAACATTTAATATCTAAAGAAATTTGTAGATTATAGAATCTTTGAATGTGTATATGTTTTTCTTTATATACTTATCAGTATGTATCAGCTTTCCAGTTATACTGTGTTTATGTATTATATTTGTATATGCATCAAATTTTTTTATGCTTATTAGTGTGTATCAATATTTTTTAGTATGATACACCCAAAGAAAAAAAATTCTCCAAAAATTTGCGATTTCAAATTTAGAAATTACACAAATGTGAAATTTTGATTTAAAATTTTAGATATGGGGGAAAAATTCAAGATCATAAAAAGAGTGATTTACTCCCATTAAATATGCAACTTATCTTAAAACAAAACAAACAGCACAAATTAATGAGTGATTGCAGGGTTTGAAATTTAGATACAGTCATAATGGTTACAGTAAATTGTATCAGAAAATAGAAAAACATTTTATTTTTTGTAATTTTAATAAATCATGTTATTTTATGTAATTATTTTATTATATAATGCTATTTATGAAAATTACTCATTAATAAATAGTCAGGTTATTGACCCGTTCAAAAATTATTTGGGTTGAAACAGGTTGTGCTGAAATAGGCCAAAATGCGGGTCATAACTCAATCAGCCCAACTTTAATTAAGTTTTAATTGCTTTATTTGTTCTTATACAATCTTTTGATAACTTATAAAATTAATATTTTTCTTTATTATAACTAAATGTAACATATTAAATAAAATAAAATGTCTTTTTGAAAATATTTTGATATAATTTCTCATGAATCAATTTGGATCAGATATCAACCCAAACTTTGATAACTAAAATGAGTTGGGCTGAAATGGGCTAAGCTAATAAATAAGCAGGTCAATTATCAATTCAAATTTAAATAAGTTGTGCAGCTTATGATCTCACGGCCGATTTTGTCACTTTTAAAATACGCCAATCTAAACGTTATGGCCATTGGGCTAGTGCCTACTGATTTGGTTGGCTTGGCTACATGCCACAAATTAAAGTGGTAGAGGAGAACCTAATTATTTGGTAAAAATTAGGTGGGATATAGAACAATTTTTTAATTGCTTATTAATGTTTAATCGCCATTTGAAATATAATTTAAATAACGCTTTCATTTAATATTGATATAAAAATAATCTTAGCTAAAACACACAAAAAAAAAAAATCTAATATTAATGTATTGAAATTAAGAGATTATTCATTACATAATTCACTGCATTGAAGCAAAATAGAATACTAATATCACTATTTATAGAAACTTAAATGGAATTTTAAAAAGAAAGAAAATATATATGATATTTTTCTTATAGATCCTAAACTAAAAGTAAAGTATTTCAGCCGTTTCTATTTAGTTGTAGAATAAGGTTTTGCATAATTTTTAAGAAAAAATTAATTAGAAATATAATTTGATTAATATATTTTTTGTTAATTTTTAATTTTTGTCTATTTAGGTATCTCTTAATTTCTAGAATAATTAATGCTAAGGGCAAAGTTGAAAAAAATAATTATTTTTTTTTTGATTTTTTAAAATTAATGTTATAAACATATTTGTGTTGTAGTGAAAGTCTATAAAGGTATTTGTACTGTACTGGATATATGTGTTTATATCATTGTGAAAGTCTATCTTTTGGAGAAAAGTTAGGAGAAATTATCCCTATAAATAGAGGGGTTCTCCTTCATTGTATTTAATCCCATCAAGAGAAATAAGAACTTTTCTCCTTCCCTCTTTCTCTATAATATTCTTGTTCTTTCTTTATTATTTCATAACACGTTATCAGCACGAGTCTCTGCCTTGAGCACTCACTTTGAAAGATCTGAGGTAAGAAAAATCAAAGTTTTCTTAGAAAGATGAAGGTTAGTATTTCTTGATATTTATGTATTTACTAATAACAATATCGATTTTGTATATGAACTTGAGGACGACTTATTGATTCACTTGGCAATTCATGCCTCATAATTGTTCCAGAAGAACAATATTGTGAAAAATATATTTGTTCCAGAAGAACAATTTTGTGAAAAATATATTTGTTCCAGAAGAACAATATTGTGAAAAATATATTTGTTCCAGAAGAACAATATTGTGAAAATATATTTGTTCCAGCAGAACAATATTGTGAAAATATGTAACAGAAATCATCTATGTTATATGCATACCTCGATTTGCTCCCGAAGTAGCAATATCTTAAAAGAGGTTTTAAGCTATCATACCTTATGTGGTTAAGGCATATTTTGATGATCATGTTCCATTCCTGAAGAATGAGAAATTGAGAACTTTGATAAATGTTACAAATATAGATCTAATACAGATCTAGTCCCTGAAGGGAAATCAAAGCATCAAAAATCCATATGGATGCAATGGGTCTTGGAGATACCATTAAAAGTGAAAACAAAGCATCAAAACAAGATCGTGCTAAGGCTATGATATTTTTGCGTCATTATCTTGACGAAATTCTTAAAATTGAATATCTCACGATCAAGGATACATTTGTTTTGTGGAATAGCCTAAAAGAAACGTATGACCACCTGAAGATGGTCATCCACCCAAAGGCACGATATGATGGGATCCATCAAGACTATAAGTCTGTTCATGAGTATAGCTCATCAACATTCAAAATTGTTTCAAAGTTGAAACTATGTGGAGAAACTATTTTGATATGATTGATATGTGCTAATATACAAAATTAATTGAGAGCTCCGGAAGAGCTAATGTATTACTACCTGGAGGAATGAAATTGTTGTATTAAGTCTCAAAAGGAAACTTATAAGTTTCAATGACATTGAAAAAAAAATGAGACTATAAATTATGGGAAGATCTAATATCTTCATGCTACTACAATTGAAGCGGGTTATAAATATTTATGTAAAAGATTACCCGCCGGTTTTTTTTTTAATTTGTAGTACATAAATATGGGTATGATGATGAAATCACATATGAAAGTAAACTAGAAGTTTACTGAAATAAGTTGGCATAATCGGTTGGCCATCCCGGTTCAAATGTGATGCAAAAATAATTGAGAATTCACGTAGCTATATGTTGAAGAAATAAAAGATTCTTCAAGAATTCTCTTGTGTTGCTTGTTCTCGTGATAGAATGATCTTGATCAGCTAAGATTGGAATTATATTTCCTGAAATTTGGGAACTTATAAAATGGTGAATATGGGCCCATTCACCTACCATGTGAACCGTTTGCTAATAGATGCATCCATGGTATGGTCACATGTGTTTTGATATCAACTTACAATTGATTTTTGTAAGGTTGTTGCTCGAATTATTAAATTAAGAGCATAGTTCCAAATTATAAAATCATGTTGATAATGCTGATTCATATCTATGTTGGTTTAGCGAAAATTGTATGCCTCCAATTAAAGCTAAATCATTGGTTATGAGAATAAAACTCCCAAATAAAATTTGGTATGAGATATGTTTATTTAACATATAGCAACACTTGAATGCATCAAGCCAACAAGGTTCCCCTATCACAATTGGTCCAGGGTCAGGAACCAAATAATTTCATCTAAAATTTGAATGTGCGATATATGATTGAATTGCCCCACCACAACGCACAAAGATGGGTCCCCAAATGAGCTTGGGGAGTAAATGTTAGTTTTTCTAACATTAGGGGGAGAAATGATTAGCAACTGAAAATTGAGTGTGGGATGAATTATCTAGATCCTCGGGAAAAAGAAAAGTTGCAAATGCTCCAATGAAAAGTCCTTGAAGGACAGAGTCTATGAGACGCCTGAAGCGTGATAGACCAAACGGTTCCAAATATAGAACTTCTTGAAGAAGGAGAGGAGCAAGTGATTAAGATGGTCATAATGATGAGGCAAGTGCTTTGAGAAAGCACCACGACATAACACTTCATAAAACCTTGGCAAAGGTTCAGGTACCTGAAAATGATGAAAAATGAAGAGATCTCAATAAGTTATGTCGCATTGGAACTGATCGTCGACGATATTTTTGATACAATATAGTGCGCAATATTGTAAAAGATTGTGAGGATCTGAATTCTACATCTATTAAAGCATGCTGATGTAGAAATAATTATCAAGTGAAATGATGCGTATTGATAAGCATAAAGCTTATTGGACCTGTAGTCCAGACGCTAGAAGATGTCATGCATTAAATATTAATGAATGCTATCACTTGATAAAATTTATATGAAAATCATGAAGGATTCAAAATGCCTGAAGCATTTACAAGTTTCTTTAAACTTGTTCATAATTCTTATATGAGGAAATCCTTGGTCCTGAAGTACCATATCTTACTGTGATTGTTGCACTAATATATCTTGCTAATACTATAAGGCATAACATTTGGTTAATTTGTTAGCAAGTCTGGATCTTGTTGATTATGCTAATGCAGGGTATCTATCTGACCTACACAAAGCTCTATCTCAAACTGGCTACGTGTTCATATGTGGAGGTACTGCCATATCTTGGAGATCTATAAAGCAGTCTCTGGTAGCTGCTTCATCAAATCATGCTGATATAATAGATATTCATGAAGCAAGCCGAGAATGTGTGTGGTTGAGGTCCATGATACATCTCATTAGAGAAAAATGTGGTTTGAACTGTGACAAAGTACCCACAATTTTGTATGAAGATAATGCTGCATGCATAGCACAACTAAAGGGAGGATTCATAAAAGGAGATAGAACGAAACACATCTCGCCAAAGTTTTTCTACACACATGAGCTCCAAAAGAATGGTGATATCAATGTGCAACAGATTCGTTCAAGTGATAATGTGGCTAATTTATTCACCAAATCTCTACCAACTGCAACTTTCAAGAAGATGGTGCACAAGATCGGGATGCAAAGATTCAAGGATGTTCTCATTAGGGGGAGTTAATACGCGCTGTACTCTTTTTCCCTTGCGAGGTTTTGTCCCACTGGGTTTTCCTTGTAAGGTTTTTAACAAGGCAGCCAAAATGCGTATTATTAGATATGTGTACTCTTTTTCCTTCACTAGATTTTTTTCCCACTGGGTTTTTCTAGTAAGGTTTTAACGAGGCACATTATCTATCAAATAGACATTCAAGGGGGAGTGTTATAAACATATTTGTGTTGTAGTGAATGTCTATAAAGGTATTTGTATTGTACTGGATATATGTGTTTATATCATTGTGAAAGTCTATCTTTTGGAGAAAAGTTAGGAGAAATTATCCCTATAAATAGAGGGGTTCTCCTTCATTGTATTTAATCCCATCAAGAGAAATAAGAACTTCTCTCCTTCCCTCTTTCTCTATAATATTCTTGTTCTTTCTTTATTATTTCATAACAATTAACAAATATTTAGACATGACTAATTTTAGTATACACGATAATTAATATGATAACTAAAAAGGAACGGACCGAGGAAATAACTTTTGTTTTACATTAATCCCAAACTTAAAAGAAAAATAAATATTCTAGAATATTTCTAAACTAAAAAAAAGTAAATGTTATATACCATTGATGCAAATCATAAAGCAGAAGAAAAATAATTTTTAATATTTTCGCTCAAACTCAAATTGGTGTATTCAATTTGAGTATGAACACTTAGTCTTCTTTTTCTTGAATGCTTTGTAAAATTGTTTTCTAACTTTATCTTGACTGATTAATTATGATGGTTTTGATAAATGAAAATTTGTGAGGCATTTAAGATATATTGATGCTTGTTACGGTTTAAAATAGATATAAATATCGATTCAAGAAGAATTTTGATTAAGTTGCGGATAGCAAGTTTGATGATAACGAAAACTTTTGTTTAAAATAAAATTTGTTTGGGGTACTACATATATTGACGGAGATAAATTTCTAACTGTATTTTTAATATTCTTTTTGCTATATCTTTAAAAGTACAGAAAATATTTTAAAATTATTTTAAATTTTATTTTTAACTATGACAAGTAGCAATGATTAAGATTATGTAAAGAAGGAGCATCAAGATTATTTTGTCAGAAAATTGAAGCCAAATGGGAAATTTGTTAGTGTTTGCGCTGTTTTTTTTTCTATAATTAAAATTACTTTCGTTGGTGAAAAGAATTTCTTTGATGAAAAAGATCTCTTTTATGTTTGACAAATATTTTTCTCGGAAAATTTTGCACATTTATAAGTTTTCATACAATAACATAATAACATTCACAATATAGTTTTAAAAGAGTCATATTTACCAAAGAGGATTATTAAGTTGGTTACTGGCGTGTGCAGAAATTTTTTATGGCATGGCAACAAGGAGAATGCAAATAAAGCTCCTATATCCTGGGACACTCTCTGTCAACTAAAGTCCAAGGGAGGATTGAACATTCTTAATTTTGCTACATGGAACAAAGCTGTGATTAGTAAGCTTCCCTAGGCATTGGCAAAGCACAAGGAGAGACTATGGATAATTTGGATTCATACACAGTACATAAAGCAACGAAATTTTTCTCCATGGATATCCCTAAACAAGCTAGCTGGTTGATCATGAAAATTATTCAGGCAAGAGATTGGTGGGCTCAGAATGCTTCTTTGACAGTGTGCTTCAGCAAACAGATTTCATATCAAACAAGCTTACTTAACCTTTGTGCCACAGTTCCCTCCCCTCCCATGGAAAGTGTTGTTAATGACTCAAGGTTGTATCTCCAAACACTAGTTCATACTCTGGATGGCTCTCCAGAGAAAACTTGCAATGGTTGATAGGCTGCATCAATGGGGTATCCCCGTTCCTATGTCTTATGTACTGTGTAATACTGATGCTGTAGAGATGTTGGACCATCTATTTTTTAGATGCCCTTTTTCTCAACATCTCTGGCATAAATTACTGGCCTGGGCGGGTATAAATAGACATATCGAGCAATGGGATGATGAAATAGTCTGGATGATTAATACGATTAAAGGCAAAGGACCTAAAAAGGCTATCCTTGGCTTCTTGTTTGCAGTTGTTGTTTATCACATATGGGGCGAAAGGAATTGCAGACGTTTTCAACAGAAGCTAGAAGAAGTGATGATCAATTGAAGGAAATTTCCCTGCAACGACATATGGTAGGGCAAAAAATTCATAGATGGGCTACGAAATTAGATAGGCTATAAGGTTACCCGTGTTAATAGATACTAGTCTGGTAGACCGGTTCAAGATACAGTAGCAGTTGCTATTTCTTTGAGATCCTGCTTTATTGTCCATTAAGCAGGTGATTGTACATTGTTCACTTTGGTTAATACAATCTTTTAGTTTTGACTAAAAAAGGAGTCATATTTAGAGAAATATTTTTTCTCTCATACTTTTTATATTTTTTTTTATATTAGTTTTCTCATAGTAATATGTAAGTTAGCTAATCAAATCATATTAAAAATTATACATTTTGTTAGTATTTTTTTTTACTATCTGATTTATTATTATTTATTAATTTTCACGTGACGGTCTATTATTTTGATCCAAGCAAAAATGAAAGAAGGATGTTGATGAACTCATTGTATTATTCATTGCATTGGATCAAAACAAAAGATTACATCACTATTTGCGGAGAACTAAAGGAAATATGTTATTTTTCTTATAAATCCTAAACTGAAAATAAATATTTTGTAATTAAAATAGATCCTAGACGTAGAAAGAAAAATAAATATTCTAGAATGTCCTAAACTAAATAGAAAGTAACTATTCTACCAGACTACCACTGATAAATATTAGAATGAAAGTAAATTTTAATACAAAAGTACATCAAATATTTCAGCAATATATATATATATATATAGTATTAGTCAGGATAATTCGGGTGTTGCATGAATTCAATACAAATAATATTATATTATTTATTATATATTATACTGTGAATAAGTTAAAAACAGTTATATGAAATTATTTGTTATTTTTGAAGTTTAAAATAAAATTACTTATTTTTGTCCAATCTAGCCGTAATAGTTATTACTCTTGAAGAGTATAAACACTTTAATTATGAATACAATGTCTCATGTGCATAATGCACAGAACAAAAAAAGTAATGCCCACAAGTTCAGAAAGTTACCATGTCTTAAAATGTGTGACATTATCAGTGGGACAAAACCTGGTAAGGGAAAAAGAGTACAACGCGTATTAACTCCCCCTAATGAGAACATCCTTGCATCGTTGCATCCCGATCTTCTGCACCATCTTCTTGAAAGTTGCAGTTGGTAGAGATTTGGTGAATAAATCAGCCACATTGTCACTTGAACGAATCTGTTGAACATTGATATCACCATTCTTTTGTAGCCCATGTGTGTAGAAAAATTTTGACGAGATGTGCTTCATTCTATCTCCTTTTATGAATCCTCTCTTTAGTTGTGTTATGCATGCTGCATTATCTTCATACAAAATTGTGGATACTTTGTCACATTTCAAACCACATTTTTCTCTAATGAGATGTATCATGGACCTTAACCACACACATTCTCGGCTTACTTCATGAATAACTATTATCTCAACATGATTTGATGAAGTAGCTATAAGAGACTGCTTTGTAGATCTCCAAGATATGGCAGTACCTCCACATATGAACACGTAGCCAGTTTGAGATCGAGCTTTGTGTGGGTCAGATAAATACCCAGCATCAGCATAATCAACAAGATCGGGACTGCAATTATTAGAATAATATAAGCTCATATCGGTAGTCCCTTTTAGATATCGCATTATGTGTTTGATCCCATTCCTATGTCTCCTAGTAGGAGCAGACTATATCTTCAGGACCAAGAATTTTCTCGTTCTTTTAAATCCTTCAGGGATTTTCATATATCCTTCAGCCTCTCTAGACATGAAAATAATTTCATTATGCGCATATCAAGTTTTTCATATATTGCCAGACTTATGAGGAACCTCAAAATAATTGCATCCACCACAAGAGGGCCTATCCATATAATAATGTCAGAATTTACAAAACATCTTCATGCCACAAGAATCCATTTATATCCACTGGTATTACACTTGAATTGCGTAATTTTTAATTGGCCAATCATTTATCTGTCCATACTTTTTGACAGATTTGAATTCAAGATCCTCGTCAATATTTATAATATTGAACGCTACATTATATCAAAGGTATCGTCGACGATCATTTTGATATCAGTTTCAATGCGACATAACTTATTGAGATCTCTTCATTTTTCATCATTTTCAAGTACCTGAACCTTTGCCAAGGTTTTATGAAGTGTTATGTCGTGGTGCTTTCTTAAAGCACTTGCCTCATCATTATGACCATCTTAATCATTTGCTCCTCTCCTTCTTCAAGGAGTTCTATATTGGAAATCGTTTGGTCTATCACGCTTCAGGCGTCTCGTAGACCTTGTCCTTCAAGGACCTTTCATTGGAGCATTTACAACTGAATTATAAAATAGAGTTAACAAATATATCTGGTAATTGATTTGCAATATTTTGCAAGTGAATTATCTATTGAACTTTAAGTTCACTTTTTTTTTTCGAGAATCTAGATAATTCATCCCACACTCAATTTTCAGCTGCTAATCACTTCTCCCCCTAATGTTAGAAAAACTAACATTTACCCCCCAAGCTCATTTGGGGACCCATCTTTGTGCGTTGTGGTGGAGCAATTGAATCATATATTGCACATTCAAATTTTTAGATGGAATTATTTGGTTCCTGACCCTGAACCAATTATGATAGGGGAAACCTTGTTGCTTGATGCATTTAAGTGTTGCTATATATTAAATAAATATATCTCAAACCAAATTTTATTTGAGAGTATTTGTTGGGGCAACGGAATAACAACAATAAACACACACACAAATTAACTGCGAGAAAATAGAGAAAAACGGAACACAAACGACACACAAGAATTTACGTGGTTCGGTCTCACGACCTATTCCACAACTGCAACTAGGAGGAATTTTATTACTCTCTCTCTTGTGGTGTATAGATTACAAGTACAAGTTATCTATTTATAGAAATAGATTAGGGTTATTAGGGTTTCTAACGGGCCTAATTAATCAGGCCTCCACAAGCCCAACAATCTCCCACTTGGAGGCATGATAATCTTCAACTGCCATCCACTGTGAGCACTTGTACGTCTAGTAATCTCCTCCTCATCTTCCTGGTTGCAGCGGCCTTTTCATCAGTTAACCTGAAGGCCCATTGAAGCTTCCCCAAGCTCCAACATCAGTCACGGCTAAAACTGCCCCTGACTCGTCCTCTGTCCCTACCGACTCCCACTTGCACGAACTGCCGAATTCTGGGATACTCTGAGAACAAACAACACTCTCCATAGTTAGCAGGTAATCATCCGGAGAGACTTTGATAGCTGGAACACTGGTTCTCTTAACCCACTGTCTGGTAACTCTGGCTGAAGTTTTAACTGGCTGACTGCCGATGCTCCCACTGCCATGAGAACCCCTGACTGGTTTACCTGAACCTTTCCAAGCACGTTCAACCTGAATCTGACCTGTGGCTCTGGGTTTATCTCCTGCAAAACGAACCTTCTTATGCCCACGAGACTCTGTGAACCGGATTTTGTTTCTCTTCTGATCTGGGACAGTCACTCCCTCAGATGGTAAATAGACCATATACAGCGAACTCCGTTTCTTTCCTCGAGCTATGACCAAGTTCCCCTTCATCACCTTCCACTGCCCGTTTCCGAACTTAACAT
Source organism: Datura wrightii (assembly GCA_035772735.1). Classification (NCBI taxonomy): domain Eukaryota; kingdom Viridiplantae; phylum Streptophyta; class Magnoliopsida; order Solanales; family Solanaceae; genus Datura; species Datura wrightii. Next base: position 10,484,105 of record JASDFA010000009.1, read on the forward strand.
CGTGTCCCTCATCATCCAACTGCCCAACAGAAATCAACCGTTTCTTCAAGCTTGGAATCACTCGGACATCCTTTAAAGTCCACGAACCGACTGAAGTTTTCAGAATCATGTCACCCATACCCGTTACATCAAGAACTTTATTGTTTGCTAGTCTTACCTTTCCAAAATCCCCTTCTTTCAGATTCTGCAATGCTTCACTGTTGTGGGTAGCATGAAATGAAGCACCAGAATCCATGACCCAGGAATCCACACTGCTCTCCACGCTACATAGCAAGAGATCATTATGAGCGTCGTCTCCTGCAATGTTAACTTCTTTATTATTCGGGCATTGATTCCTGAAATGCCCCACCTCCTTGCACGTCCAACACGTTACACCTGAGCGATCCTGAGTCTTCGACTGACTCCTTCTGTTCCTGCTCCCACTGCCTCTGCTATTTCTCCTTCCTCTGCTGACATTTAGCAATTCACTCGATGATTCCCCAGAACTCCTTCTTCTGACATCCTCTCCTAGAATGAGATCACGAATCTTCTCAAAAGTGAATCCATCGGGTCCCGCTGAACTGGTAACTGCTGTAACCGTTCCGGACCAACTGTCAGGTAATGACGATAGCAGTAGTAAGGCTTGAACTTCATCATCGAACTTAATGCCCACTGACGTAAGTCTGGCTAAGATTGAATTCATTGTATTTATGTGCTCGGTAACTAAACTGCCTTCCTTCATTTTTGTGTTCACCAATTCTCTAATCAGAAAGACCTTGTTTGCTGCAGATGGCTTCTCGTACATGTTAGACAGCGCTTTCATGACACCTTTCGTTGTCTTCTCCTTCAGAATGTTAAACGCAACATTCTTGGTCAACGAGAGTCGGATAACCGCCATGGCTTTCCGATCCAAACCTGCCCACTCTGCATCAGGTGTCTTTTCTGGCTTGTCACCCAATACCATGTCTAACTCCTTCTGAACCAGCAAATCCTCAATTTGCACTTTCCACCAACTGAAATCTGCACCATCAAACTTTTCAACTCGATACTTCCCATCTTCTGCCATCTCAAACGACTAGATGAGGTACTCGGTACAACTGATCTCAGATCTTGGTAACTTCGTCAGAAATTCAATGACAAAACCAATATGCACCAACAAAGTTAACTCGGACCACCACCAACAAGAGACCAATTGAAAAACTTTTCTGCCTGAAGAAAATTTTCCGGCGAAACAGTACCTGTCGGTGAAAAAAAAAGTTTTCTCCTGCGACTCGATCTCCTGCTCGATCTGCTGCTCGCGACGGCGGCAGCGACGGCGACTGTTCTTCTTCCGGTAGCAGATCTGCTGCTCTTTCTTTTTCCTTCTCCGAAAATTTTTTTTATTTTGGTGACTCTCGCTATTTTCTTTTTCGTGTGTATAACCTCGCTCTGATACCACTTATTGGGGCAACGGAATAACAACAATAAACACACACACAAATTAACTGCGAGAAAATAGAGAAAAATGGAACACAAACGACACACAAGAATTTACGTGGTTCGGTCTCACGACCTAGTCCACAACTGCAACTAGGAGGAATTTTATTACTCTCTCTCTTGTGGTGTATAGATTACAAGTACAAGCTATCTATTTATAGAAATAGATTAGGGTTATTAGGGTTTCTAACGGGCCTAATTAATCAGGCCTCCACAAGCCCAACAGTTTTATTCTCATAACCAATGATTTAGCTATAATTGGAGGCATACAATTTTTGCTAAACCAACATAGATATGAATCAGCATTATCAACATGATTTTATAATTTGGAACTATGCTCTTAATTTAATAATTCGAGCAACAACCTTATAAAAATTAATTAGAAGTTGATATCAAAACACATGTGACCATACCATAGATGCATCTATTAGCAAACGGTTCACATGGTATGTGAATGAGCCCATATTCACCCTTTTATAAGTTTCAAAATTTCAGGAAATATAATTCCAATCTTAGCTGATCAAGATCATTCTATCACGAGAACAAGCCACACAAGAGAATTCTTGAAGAATCTTTTATTTCTTCAACATATAGCCACGTGAATTCTCAATTATTTTTGCATCACATTTGAACCAGGATGGCCAACCAGTTATGCCAATTTATTTCAGTAAACTTCTAGTTTACTTTTGTATGTGATTTCATCATCATACCCATATTTATGTACTACAAATAAAAAAAACGACGGGTAATCTTTTACATAAATATTTATAACCCGCTTCAATTGTAGTAATATGAAGATATTAGATCTTCCCATAATTTATAGTCTCAATTTTTTTTTTCAATATCTTTGAAACTTATAAGTTTCCTTTTGAGACTTACTAGTAACACAACTCTTCCAGAGCTCTCAATTAATTTTGTGTACTACAACATATTCCATTATATCAACATCAATTAATAGTTTCTCCACATAGTTTCAACTTAGAAACAATTTTGAATGTTGATGAACTATACTCATGAACAGACTTATAGTCTTGATGGATCCAATCATATCGTGTCATTGGGTGTATGACCATCTTCAGGTGATAATACCTTTCTTTTAGGCTATTCCACAAAACAAGTGAATCCTTAATCGTTAGATATTCAATTTTAAGAATTTCGTCAAGATGATGACGCAAGAATATCATAGCCTTAGCACGATTTTGATTTGATGCTTTATTTTTACTTTTAATGGTGTCTCCAAGACCCATTACATCCATATGGATTTCAGCATCTAAAACCCATGAAAGGTAGTTCTTGTCCGAACTTTGAAGGGCAACGAAATCTAGTTTCGTAAGGTTAGCCATATTAAAAGAAAGAGAAAAATAATACCTTGGCCTTCAAATTTTGAGACAATAGAGTCGTAGAGCAACAATATCACTAAAGGAATACCACTCCTGCGGTTAAGTAATGCATCTTTCGAAAAAGAAATTTTTAATTTTTCTTATAGAGAAATTATGAAATAATGAAGAAAGAACAAGAATATTATAGAGAAAAAAAGAAGGAGAGAAGTTCTTATTTATCTTGATAGGATGAAATACAATGAAGGAGAACCCCATAATTTCTCCTAACTTTTCTCCTAAAGATAGACTTTCACAATGATATAAACACATGTATCTACTGCAATACAAATATTTTTATAGACATTTACTATAACACAAATATATTTATAACAAAATAAAATTTTTGGAAATATCAAGAAAAGCCCAAAGCTGGCAGGACAACCGCCTGTTGCTGCCTGCTTGAGGGCTCTTCTATACATTAATAACTCCCTTTGTTTATGTTAGTTGTTCAGATTTAATTTGATATATTTTTTTAAAAAGTAATAAATAAAATGATAATTTTATTATACTAGTCTTAATTATTATAAGTTATTTAAATATTAAAAAGTAAATAACATTTAATAATAAAAGTAAATATAAGTATAAAATAGTAAATTATCTCTTACTTTTTCCGTTCATCTTTATTTATTCAGTACTCCTTCCATTTTAAATAAGTCGTAGTTTTTAGTTTGGGCATACCCTTTAAAAAAATTATTCATTCCTAAAAAGTAAGATACATTTTTACTAATTTACTCATAATAAATACCTTGAAAAAGATGTAACTCTTTTTAAAAATTTTGATTTTGTAAAATTCTCTTTATTTAAATAAAATAAAACTAAAACTAAAAAACATCATTAATATCTTTTGGATTATGTAAAACACCACTTATTTTGAAACAAAATGAAAAGGTAAAAATACCACTTATTTTGAAATGGAGTGAGTTTTATTGATTTAGCAACGCCCTTAAAAAACAATAAATAGAATGACAATTTTAATACCTCACCCTTTGGATAGTAATAAATTCTGAGAAATACATTGGGAAATGACTATAGTTAATAAGGAACTAAGTGATAAATTATCTCTTGACTTTTCAAATTTGACAAATAAACATGAACATCTATTTTTAGTACAGTGGATAAATAAAAATGGACGGAGGCGCAGGGAGTAGTTTTATAAACTAGACAAATAAAAATAAATGTCTACTTTTAATATAGTGGACAAGTAAAAGTGGACGAAGAAAGTAATTTTTAAATCAGACAAATAAAAATAAATATATACTTTTTAATTATAATAGATTAGGGTTGCGTATCGATCGGTTCGGTTCGGTTTTGAAAGTTATCGATTTTATTTATCGGTTATCGGTTTGTTGACATGCTAAACCGTTAAAGAACCGTTAAGATATCGGTTAATCGGTTATTGATCGTTATTGGTTCGGTTATCGGGTTAACCGATAAGATATCACATGAAAAATCTCATAAGTCATAAGTATGTTTAGTTATAAGTCATAAGTATGTTTAGTTAGAAAAAAATGTGTGAAAAGAGAAAAAACATATAGAACTAGCTCAACTAAAACAATCAACTTTAATTTAACTTAAAACACCATCCCCTTCACTTTTTATCGACACACATTTCATCTTCTTGTTTGAATACTTCATATATTGAAAGCTAAAATTATAATTTAATAAATTATTATCGGGTTATCAGTTAACCCGTTAAAAAAGTAGTCAAACCTATAACTGAATCAATAACCCAATAACTTGAGATAGTAAACCGATAATTAAACCGTTAAATCAATAACCTAAATCATTAATCCAATAACTCAATTATCTATTTGGGTTATTAATTTAACCGTTAATTTGCACACTCCTGTAATGGACAATTAAAAGTGCACAGATTAAAGAGTAAAATCTCATTCCTAAGTCATACAAACATCACTGTTGCAGAATTGATAATCCCAAGAAGAAAAAATGCACCCTTTTTGAGAAACTCACCAAACAACCCATTCTCCTTTAATTTCCATCCCCAAGAACTTTGGAGCAGCAACAACAATTGTGTGAGATAAATTATGATGATGGAAGAATACTCCAAGTCCAAGAAAAAATCACAGAAAGCAGAGAATCAGAAACTCATGATGAAAATTAGCTCAACCAAAAATGGCAGTGGCATTGGTTGTGTCATTTTGTTAGGTGGAGCATTAATAACAGCTGCTGCTATGGGGTCTGCATTCTTGATTTCAAGAAACCGCAGGAAATATACTAAGAAGATTACAAAGAAAGAGGGGAATCAGAATTTTGAAGATGAATCGAGTAAAGGCCTTCATTTTCTTCTTCCTGATTCTTCTCCTCCATGTACAGAACAACAGCAACCTTCCAGGTTAGTAAATACAACCCAAGTCAGAATTTCGAGTTTATGGGTTATGAATTCTAAAAAATATATATATTATTGAATTTTGAGATGATTTTTCAAAACATGTTTTGACTTGGGGCTTTCTTCTTAGCTACGAACTATTTTTTTCTCAATGATGGTGGTGTTTGAATCAGCCTGCGCATACTTAGGTTATTTATCAGGCTTATTGTATCTCACACCATTCAGATACAAGTTAATTCTGTCTACGGATATTTTGAAACTTTTGACAAACTTATACCTAATGAAAGTGTAAGTACAGCAGCTAAACCTTAGTTCCAACTAATTTGGTATTATATGAAGTCTTTTGCTTCCATTATGTCCTGCTCATAACAAAACTGGCATTGATTGTGAGGGATTGTGGATGTGTTTCTTAACTTCCAGCTAATGGGATGTCCAATTGATTTTAAATTTCAGCAGTGGGACTGAGAAGTTGTGTGTCAATGACAATGATCCCACCTCCTTGTTCTCCTCCACTCAGTGCTTGATCCAGGTATTTACTACTATCTAATTTGTTACTTTCCCAAAAGAAAAATGAGAGCATTTTAACATATGGTTCAAGAAGTGAGAAACTAGCATAACAACTTGAAGTACTAGGTAGTGAAATCTGATAATACTAGTAATTTGTTCCAGGATGGGAAGCCTAAGCTTGATGAAAAAAGGGACACCCTCAATGCCATAGTCACTGATCATCCAAAAGAAGAAGTAAATTCTCCATCTTTCGAAAGATTGCCGGAAGAATTGGAGTTACCGGAGACCAAGATTTCGTTGCTCCCTGATCCTGATCAGGAACTGGATGAAGTTTCTCAAGTAAGAATCGAGGTAATCCAAGGAAATGAGGAAACTGAGGTACTAGCGCATGTGCATCAAGCTCAGGCCACAATATTCAGCAATCCTGCTTTGCAAATGGATAATAAAAGAGAATTCTTGGTACATAATGATAAAGGAGAATCAAATGAGCTGCAACATACGGGTGATATTGAGACGGATAATCTTGAGGAGGGTCCAATTCAAGAGCAAGAAAAACAAGCCACAGGTGATCAAGAAACTATTGATCCTGATGGTTCTTTACAAGAAACCAGCACTTCTAATGAGCATGAACCACTGAATTCTGCCTTTGAATTAATGAAGGCAACTGATGAAGATGAGAATAAGGACCATTTGCAGTGTATTTATTTTGAAGAACAATGCACTGATGCAGAAGCTCAGATTGATCAATTTACCAAGAAATACAACCTACAAATGCAATTCAGTAATGAAGAAGAGTGGGCCAAGGAGAATGATCAGGCAAATTCCAGCTACGTGGAGGCAACATCAGAAAACAGCCCCTGCAGAGCTTACAGCATCGTCGCACCAAATTTGGCAGTCTCTGGAATCAGAAATGCCTCAATAGATGATCAGAATTCTGCTGAAGTGATTCAAGTGATAAAAGAAACAAATGTGATGGATCCTGTAGCTAGTGCAAAGCAGAGCCTAGAAGCAGAGCATTCCTCCATCCAGTTGGTTGAGAAGCAAAGCTTCCAACAAAATTGTCAAGGAAATGTTTTAGAGGAAGACAATGAGGCCTCAAAGACGCTATCTACGGACATTGAGGTAGTGGAGAAGGATCTGGAAGCGAATAGCAAAGAAGTGAAGGATGAAGTAGAAGAGAGCGTTTTTGTCTATGAAGAAGAAGAAGATGATGATGATGACCACAACAACGACATAGACAAAGATGATGATGCACAGGAAGTTGAAGATGACATCTTGGAAGGAGCAAGAAACTCCTCTGAGCAATCCAACAGTGACAAAATTTGGCCAGCTGACTCAAACCAGGAACTTCGGTCGGAACATAAAGAGGAGAAGGTGAAAGAAGATGAAGAAGGAACGAAAATTAAAGAAGATGAAACATGTAATGTAGAAAACTGCAATATGAAAAGCGCACAGAATGATTTTGCCATAACAAGTTGCCAACAGAGCAATTCAACAGTGAATGTTATTGATAGCTACAGATCAAAGCTCATGTACCTGGATGATATAGCTGCAATCACCAGGGGAAGAAGAATGCTTTTGGGAGCACTACTACTACTAATCTGGTACTTGTGCTTAAATGCATTCTTCCTTCCAGTATAGGCGGATTCAGTGAGGCAGTGAGCACGAAACAATATTGCACTCACTAACATAAATAAATAAATATTTGTAAAGGAAAACGACATGGGGTATACATTATGAAGTTTGGCTATACGGAATACAAGATTTCTCCAAGGAGATCAACATGGAGTTTAGCTATGAGCCTATGATTCTACCAGTTCCGACACAGGCATAGAATCAGTTGCCAAGTGATGTGTCTGTAGTACTGAATGATGCTGTATGGATTTTGTAAGCACTAGAAATAACTCATTTTTGACATTAATTATTAATATAAATAAGTCATTATCATCTTCAACTATGAGCTAGTTCAGAATAAAGAAGAGTACATTTGTTGATGTATCTTCAAAATTTAGCAAATTGTGCAAGATATCAAGCCATATGAAGTCTGATGTAACAGAGTCTAATCTGGATTGCATCTGTTTGGTTGACTTGCTCTTTTGCATTAAACTTATGCTTAACGTAAGGACTATGGGCTTTAAAATTGATTTTGTTGGACAAGTGTAATTTTTAAGGGGTCATTAGCATGAATGCCCCTATATTTTTGGTGGTCTTTCATTTATATCGCTCGGATTTGTTGTTTTTAATTTTTGTCATTTAACACTTTTAAGTAATAAAAATGCGTGCAAAGATAACTATATAAAAAAGGCAAAAAAAATTCGCTAGCCACATGTTATACCCTATAAGGCATAAAGTCAATTTTAAAACATTATACCTTAAGAAGTTCATACACAAAACTTATGTCTTAGGCATAACTTGTGCCTTGGAACATGGAGCATAAATTCAGTAGCATGAACATGAAGCATAAATTTAGTAGCACAAATTATGCCCCAAAATATAAGTTCATATGTCATAAGGCATAAGTTCAGTAACACAAATTATGCTATAGAGCATAAGAACACAAATTATGCTATAGAGCATAAGTTTAATTCTCCAAAAATCTTGCTCTACAAATCAGATACTACAGAACTTATGCCCTAAGGCAAATATTCTCTAAAAGTTTTGTCCTGCAAAATTAGCATATAAAGCCATGGCAAGGGGTGCACTCTCACACTTTCTGTTGGAGTTCGGGGTGGGGGTGGGGGTGGGGGTGCAGAAGGGGAAGGAGATCGTTGCGTCAAACATATACCACATTAGAGATAGATTGCCAAAAAAGGATAAGATGGAGGATATTTAATATATTATTGTATAGAATGTCTAACATACTTTTGTTGGAGTTCGTATATTTGAAAATTTCTTTACAAGTATAACCGGTCGCTACTCTTCCTTTATATACAATAGCCTGACACCATATTACCTAAATATTGTTTGCTTCTACACTTGTCAAGAGGGTGGGAGGAGGAAAAAAACAGATTTGACGACAACTAGAAGAAAATCACCCAGAAATGAGAAAAAGAATTCAGGTTTCACTGGACAAAACTTTCTTCCCCAAGCTTTCAACAGCTGGGCAAGTACCCTTCAACAAGGCCACTAAACTAGCATTCTAGAAACTGTTTGTTCTCTGACCAACTGCAGCCTGTGGACCATCCCAAAACACCTAGGATCATGTCAATCCTCGAACATGCACCAACCTGCGGCAGCTGAGAATTCATAAAATAGCACATAAAGAGAGATGTTATATTGAAGCATGTTCAGAAGACATACCAAGCCCTCTAGGTTGGCTTCAATATGGAATAGCGTGACACCCATCCCCTTCTCTCTATCCGTCTCAGCCTGCAGTTTTTTTCGAAGTAACAATCCAGTCACCTCACAATTGAAGATTTTCACATAATTGAAATGGAAGGAGAATGACTATTTAATTGCTTAGAGCTTGGTTAATATCCCAAAAGAAGAATGGAAGTTAATAGATAGGCTGCACAACATTTTAAAAAACTGGGAATTGTTTTAGACTTCTCCTCGTAACAGTTCAGCACGATTTCCTTCTTTGTCCACCATTTTCACAACGAATGCTCCAAACACTGATTTTTTAAGCATCGGAAATCTATCCTACCCATTTCTTTCCCTCCCATGATGTTTTCAATCACTCCAGGTATGACATTCATCTTCTTCTTATTACTATTAGCATATTAAAAAAATGTGTATGCTGTCTCACTGCACCAAGATGCAAGTACTAGATATAATTGACTAACTTGAACTTGCGATATCCTCATTCAACACAGTTCATTGTTAGCTCCTGCTGATTATTGCTTTAGTAGTAAAGATCAAAGAGCTAACAGCATCAAGTACTTTATCACAAACTAGTTGCCTAATATAGCTAGCTAATAAAGGATGTCTAGTTCCTGCTGAATCAAGATTCAGCTATTAAATTTAAAACAAATAGTGAAAAGTTTCACAAACGCAAGCTAGGTTCAGACATCAACTGCAGACAGCCTCACAGTCAACCCAGACCACATTAAAATGTTGATTGTCAATATGCATAGTTCAGGAGTTTGAGCCTAGATGGAAAATGATATGATAAATGTTCCAACTCACCGCACAAGAACATATGGTGACGCCTACAGCTGCCAATGCCGAAGTAATATCCGCCATCATGCCTAATGAATTATAGTAGTTTGAGATGTCAGCCATGACAAGTAATAAACCATGAAAAATGTTGGCCACATATTAAATTTCTATTACTCGACGAAATACCAGGCCATAGATAATGTTCATATGTAAATGAATATACAAGGTTAGTAAACTGGAATAGATGTAGTTGGAACTATAAAAACTACATCAAAACACAAAGTTCAGCAGCAACTAGAAAGCCCATCCACCCCCACCCCCCCTTCCACCCACCCACCTTTTAGTGGACCTACCCGGTGTGAGAGATTGATTGGGCGAGTAGGTTTCGGCTACCAAATGCCTAAAGAAAAAGGAAAAAACAAATTCTTACAGTGCCGGTGGTAATGATTTTTCAAATGACTTAGATAGAACCACCAATACATAGCAAAGATCGCAAATGCATCTAATATATTTGAGCAGTGATGCCTTGTCCAGTTTGATGCCCGTATGCAATAATCAGCCTCTGGTCCAAAATTACCTTTTTGGTCTATGCTGACAACACAAAACCACTGGACAGAGTGCCCTTCCAGGTTATGCCAAGTTGCAACTTTGCTAGCCAGCCAGCCATCTAACCCGGGCAGAACTTCCCTGTACCTTGGTATGTTAGCAAGTATCATTTTGCCAACACCATTTCCTTGTGACAACGTCTCCCCTGTGGCCTTTAAACTCATATGCTGCATGCACTTATTATGTTTCCCGTTTACCTTGGGAATTTGAATACTAGTGCTACGGAGTTGGAAAATATTTTCACCACTCATCCTTGCAGACGATATCTCCATAACATTCTTGAGGATTTTCTCCCAAGAATGTTTGGTTCCCTTAGAGTAATCTGCTAATTCTTCCACTGAGCTGTCCCCTTCAGACTCTGCAGCGAATTCCTTTACTGAATCCACAGTTATTTCAGATGCTGATAGTGCAGCTTGCTCTCTCAAAAACTAAAGACAAGATGAACTCCACATTAGTTAATTTGTAGTAGTAGTAGTAGTAGTAATAGTGGCATTAGTGCAGTACATAATAAATTTCCGTTCTAACTCTGCAGAGATACCTACTTTCATAATCTTGTGCCGGGCACTACGAGTTTTTGCATGTTGAAGCCACTGTTTATGTCTCTCGAAAGCAGACTTGTTGGAGAGACCCTGAAGAAAAGAAAATAACCAAATGCTTGTAAAGTACCAGCACGAGGAACTAATTACTTGAATGCATCAAGTAAAATTTTACAGAGCTTACGAAAAGAAAAGAATGACGGCAACCCACACATGTAGCTTGTTCGATAGTCCATCTTTTATTTTTTTGATAGTAGTCCATTTTTTAATTTATAACAGCTTGATGGCACAAAAATCCAACTTCTTAAGGTTAGAGACAACAGACTAAAAGATAAGCTATGGAAGGGCGGAGCTAGAGGCGCAATGGTTTCATCAAAATCCCCTTCGCCGGAAAATTACACTGTATATACAAAGACATATTTTCTTTTTTTACGTATATATAGCAGATGACAAACCCCTTGGTGAAAATCTAGCCTCCGACTATGCCTTGTGTTGGAAATAAGTGTTTGATGGTAATATTTACTATCCATTTGGTATATTACATGCATTAATTAAATGAATATCCCAGAACTTTTTTACATTGGGCAAATCCCAACCCAGAAATAAACTACGATCTCAAAAGAACCCTGCCCAGAGCCCAAAGTTGGTCCACTTTCCACCTCACTCCCTTGGTGTCACAGACTTCCTAGCCAGCAATTACTATTAAAGCATGACCAGTTTATATGTCATACACATAAGAGGGAGGTCTAAGAACTGAAAAATTAAGAAGAAAGATAAAACTAAAAAAGATGCATGCTTACATATTAAATACAGCTGACCTTTATCTGCATAACCTTGTGGTTATAAACATCAGCCACAACCACAAAAACTTGTTTTTCCTTTCATTCGTATTAGCTTAAACTCTTAAGGTTTAGTTGATATCTAGAATTTTCAGAATTACAACACACATCAGAGATGAGTAAGGGTCTCAGCAAGACAAAAAAAGTGAAAAATGTAGCAAGCCACAAGCTGCCCACAGAAGAAAGAGAAAAAGAATAAAAGATAGAGAAATAGGCAAGAGAAGGATCGGAATTCATAGCAACTAACATTATAGGTGATAATCTCTACAACTTCTGCGTTTGCAAGTACATGCATTGGATTGACAAGATTACCATTCACCTGCGAACAGAAGATGCTGCAGTCAAATCCAGGTGCATGAAGCACTAAAAACTTATAGTGACAGGATTTTTTTTGATAAGGTGAGATATTATTGAAAACAGTAACAAGCTGATACTCTGAAAAAACCTATAGTAACAAGATTGAGACCTTAGCAGCCACCATTTTATTGCCAATTTCAGTGTGTATCATATACGCGTAATCAATGACAGTAGCTCCCTTTGGGAGATGTTTTATCTGCAAATATAGCAAAGTGGTATAGTGATGATGTAATAGGACTCAAGAAAAAAGGAACACATTGAGTAGAAAAATCACACAGAATTTACCTCTCCTCCAGGTGTAAAGACAAAGACACGACTGCCCAACAGATCTCTGGTAATAGTGTCTACAAATTCCCTGGAACTCATGTTACCAACGAACTCTTCTTGCCACTCCCTAATTGCATTCAGCCAGCCAATCTACATCAGAAAAGGAACTTTACCCCATAATAATAGTTACAGATGAAGCCCACACAGCTATTAAGGTACTAGACAGTTTAGCAAAAGCAATATACTTTATACCCTGAGAGCAATATTGGCATTGTTAAGGCAGACTATTTTCCCTCCTGAACTCCTGTCATTGGTTATAACATGCCCAACTAAACCATTTACAAAACCTTTCCCACTGTAATGTGCAGCAATGCCTCTCTCAGCTATGAGGTCCATCTCTTCAGTTCTTATCTGCCAAACATTATGCAATATAATCAAGTTGCTCGAAAATAATCAGAAACAAATGAATGCTGACTTGTCAATAAACGAGAGGCAAATTCTTAAAATCGGAAAGTAAAATGCCAAAGATACTTCAACAGGATTATTTTTATTTTTTAAAAAACCATTTCAGCAGGATACACATATTCCCCACTCATAGTGAAACAAAATATTGAAATAATGGCTGAAACGTTAGTTTGATAGAGAAACATCAAAGGGAAGTTCAAAATTTTGTAGTGTTCAATGTATTTGAATTCTTGAAATTTTGTAGAAGAAAGAATGATGTCAAAAAGTTTTGGTACATTTCAAAATAGGTGGGTCATACATATTGGAATAGAGGGAGTAACTGATATATTTATTTGTTCCTTATTTTTTGGGGTGCCACAAGTGTACCTGAACCTCCAAACGAAACATGCTCTCATAAAGAAATGGAATCACTGTTGTATGAAGACTTTGATAGCCATTAGGCTTTGGGGTGGCAATGTAGTCTTTCATCTGTTGCAAAATGTGACAGATAGAGCAATAAAATTCCATTAGCATATGGCAAAGAAAACGGATGCAGATAAATTAGCCAATACTTACAGCACGGGGGATAGGTGTCCAAATTCCATGTACTAGTCCAAGCAGATGATAGCATATCTATAGAGGAAAAACAAGTCAGATATACCTCTATACAGGTACACAGAAAGAGGTGCAAATTAGGTATTGATTAAATAATTTATATGACTTTGGTGCAACGCACAGCAATTGTTTCTGCTCAATTTCCAAAGTAATAAAACTTAGGTACAACCGTATATGATTTACAATACATTATTAAGAGATCTTATATCAAACCAAAATGCATGATAACAAAGTAACATCCAATGAATGTCCTGTTTTGTTTCCACGAACAAAAAAGGGCCCCCCCCCCCCCCTTTTTTTTTCTCTTAATGTTGGGAAATACAAGTTGCATGGCAAATTGTAACTCCCGATGTTCTGGTCAAAGGTTTCAAAACTGTAACCCCCTTGAACTTTGAATAATATACGTCATAAACAACCATAGAAGTTTTACCAATTTAAAAAAAAAAAAAAAAAAAAAAAAGACAACCTTAGAAGTTTTGTGAAACCAAACAAAGTATTCAACTTCAAAATAAAGCTGTATCTGCATTGTCATAACATGTTACCTGCTGTGCACTGCAAAGGGGCCTTACTCCAACACAAGGCTTTGGTTTTATAATAATTCGAAGCTGGCAATCCAAATATATAAAGTCAACAAATAACAGTAGACATAAAGCAATATTTACTATCAAATTTATTCAAGCTTATAACAAAAGAAGACCTGTGCAATTTGGTTTACTTCGTTTATTGAGCTCTTAGATTTGAGTACTGCTTTGTAGATGCTGCAGATAAGAATCAACAAAGCTGATGAGGCAATATTCACTGTCAAAACAATAAGGCAGAATACATGAAGGCTCCCTAAACTTGCAAGCAATTTTCACTTAGACACTTCAACTGAGGCTTGTACTACCTACAACAACAAAAGACCCGGTGTAATTCCACCGTACCTTAAGAAGGTAAGAAGGTAGAGAGGTTGTTCCTTATATACCCTCAGCTCAAAAACAGATGAAAAAGACAACAATAGCAACAAGCAGGAACAACAAGAAGAAAATACAATAATCGAAGCTAAAGAATCAACTAATAGAAATAGAAATGTAGGAAAATGAAAATACAAAACTAAGAGGCTAGTACTACCTGAATAACTGAATTCAAACTAAATTGTATCTATTAGACACAACTCGTTGACATGACACAGAGCTTAAATTTCACTACAATAGAGCGTGTGAACAGCATAATCTGTTTCTCCTTCTCTCTCCCCACCACCACCTTCACCACCATATCCACCCTAGGCTCTCTCCCAGCCACCAACCACCACATTCGAAAGAGATTCTTCTTAGGTCACATGAAAGTCTGTTATCACACCGAAAGCACTAACCTTTGCTTTTTCTTTCTTTAGCTTTTCTGGTTATTATCCAGTTTAGTCTAGAAGATTCATGGCAGTGAATAAATGGCCAAGGTTATTGCTTATAATGAGAGTTCTTGAATTTTCGATAAAGCTTTAATTTCGCATATTTGACTGACACCTTGACTTTTCCATATAAGCTTTCTCAAATTTGAATAAGAGACCATATAAAAATACTGTGGGTCTATGAGGAGTGATGGAGGCTGTGGGGGCCAGAGGGCCATCTGTCCGCCCTTCTCTCTCCATTGTCTAGCCTCTCTCCTCTCCGACTCCAAGAGTTTGCTTTTGTTACATCTCAAGAACCGATGGACTCAACTGTTTAAGACCTCTTAATTCATTTATTTGTCGAGCTCATCTCAATCTCAATCTCTCGGAGAACCATCACTGCCAGAGACCACGGTGGCAGCCAGGGAGTTCCTGGAAAATGCCATTGAGAAGGAAATATTGTTTTTCCCTTTTTTGCTTAAAATCCTTCTTTTCAGACTCAATAGCCATTTAGCTTTTTTTGCTTCATTAGTGTTGCCAAGTCAATGTGCATGCAGCAGTTCACGCATTGTTTTTTTGTTAGTAGCTAGTAACGAGTGGTTTAATAAGCACAGTTTGGCTTGAGTTTTGGTTGCTCAATAGGTACAAGCATTTAGGTGTCTAAGTGAAAATTGCTGTCAAGTTTAAGAGGCCGACTATGTATTCCACCCAATAATGAAATACTTATCTGTACAAATGTTACTAACAGGGACACATCTCTAGTGTGAATAAAAAAATATTAAGATCAGAAGAACCAGACGCTTCTTCAATAGCTTTGCTTTGGAAAATGCACACTAGTACCCAAAGGCCATGCCTAAGTTTGGAATAAGCTGGAACATATTTATGCAATTCAACCATAGAAACTTTAAACATGGAAAAGGATCCAAGAAACTGAAAAAGATCACTATGGTCTGAAAAATATTGCAGAAAAATACCAACAGGAGTGTTAACTGTATAACTTTCTCTCTTCTCTTTTCACTCCAAAATGCAGAACCATATGAGGAATTGCAAAAACAAAAAGAAAGAGGGACCACTCATCAGGGCAGAAAAGCAACATGCTGAAACAGTGGTTGTCATTAATCAGCTAATAGTAAACCAGATGATAGAGCAACTTTTTTTGATCAGGCAGACGGTAGAACTTATTAGGTAGGCATCAAGGATGGCAGAATTTCACTCTTTCCTTTGAGGCTGTGACAACCCACCAGTAAAAAAAGTACTACACCAAATAAAGAGAATCTAGAAAGAGAAAAAAACTGCAAGAATGCCAGGGGCAGAAATAAACAATAAACTAGATATGAAATTAGTAGCGCACCTGTAAGGTTCCTTGCATATTGATTGAATTTCCGTCTTTACCGTCACAAGTTCTAGGAATTGGTCTTCCTCTATTTTCTTCATCAATATCCTTTTTGCCTAAGGGAAGAAACCACACAATTAGAAGGAGGTGAACTCACAACTGCATATGAATGGCCATAAACACCACAGTGATAACAGATAATATGTTCTCACTTCTCAGCTCTCATAAGTAAAAGTTTCATGTCGCGGTGTGGATGGTGGGATGACAAAGGTTCTCTAAGTAATTAAATTTCAGAAGGGTGAGGGATAGGTACCTCTTCGAGTTCCTTTTCATGTTCTTTATAAAGTTCTGCAATCCTACGCTGCACCCTGGCATAGTCTTGAGCATTTGTATACATAAATGCTAAGTTTTCAAGCTCTGACTGCAAGATGAGAAGTCAATTGTTCATCAAACTAAGCAGATGTAAAAAAATAAGTTAAGAGGAAAAGAAACCGTACATAATGAAACAAGCAACAGTAAACCCAAAATTTCAAAGCCTCTTTAACTTCCAAAGAAAGTGGCCCACCAGCCCTAACTCTCTCACCAGGCAAAAGAAACACACAATTCCATTCCATCTAGGATAAAGGAGACTACTAGATGACAAAAATAGATAAAGTAAGGACTAAAATGAAAATCGCTTGATGAGCTGCATCATATGTCTCTTTGCAGATCACATATCACTAATAACATGCACAAGTATTACTATCATTAAGAAAACCCAGCAAAAGGATTAAGAAAATGAGATCCTCCATATACATTAACAGCTATACAGTTGTAAAGGCCACACAACCAGTCACTAGGAGGGGAGGAAGACGAAAGAGAATTTTCAGTTAGAGACATGTCAAAGCATTTAAGAGTCTTGAAGAAGCTAAAGAGAAACCTTAATTTGGTATATTCCGAGAAGTTTCGCCAAAGGAGCAAAAACCTGCAGCGTCTCTTTTGCGATTCCAGACTGTGGGGACAAAGAGCAGCAAGATTGTTAGAGATTAGATAGAAACAGGCAGAAAAAGGGGGGAAATACGATTTACATACCTGCTTGTGTGGAGGCATATGTGAAAGAGTGCGCATGTTATGTAATCTATCAGCTAATTTGACAATTATAACACGGACCTGAAACAGAAACGTTTTACATAAGGGATTGTGAAGAAAGTAACAAAATTCATGCAAGTTATAAGAGGCATCACCTCCTCTGTCATGGAAAGAAACATCTGTCTAAGGTCATCAGCTTTGACATCCTGTACATGGCTTTCGTCCTTGCATTTGATCTTTCCCAGCTTGGATACCTAGCACATAAATCCCATTTACATCAAATTAACAAATTGTTTCAATTTGTCACCTACACGAACAAATCAACACCAAAAAAAAAAAAAAGATGGACAGAAAAAAGATTCTACAGTAACTATATCTTCTGAGGAACTACCTTAGTCTCCCCTTCAACAATACGGCGAACTGTTGCACCAAATTCCTTCTCTATTCTTTCAAAAGTAACTACATCTGTGTCTTCTACAGTATCATGTAATAACCCAGCAGCAACTGACTCCCAATCCAGTTCCTCAAAAAAGAAAAAAAAATGTCAAGGTCAGTTTTTCCCTTCCTAGCCAGGAAAGTACAATAGCCCACACAACTTACAAGCTGTCCAAGGATCTGTGCAACTGCAACTGGGTGAATAATAAAGGGCTCTCCACTACGACGCTTTTGACCATCATGTGCCTCAAAAGCAAGCTGTAATATCAGTAGATAACGAGTGTTTCTTTTAAATAGTGATTTTAGATGGAGATTATGGCATGCCAAGTACTTGGTAACAGATGCTTATCTCGCAAAGACATAAAAGGAGGAGGAAGGAATTCAAAGCCAAGGAGAAGATCAATTATGTTGAATGTTGGTGATATGGGAATATACTTACATTCAAAGCCTCGCGAACCAATTCCAATTCCTTGCAAGAAAGATATGAAATAGTAGGTTTAAGATCCTGCACAACAGATAACTGACATTAGCAAGATACTGACATAACATACACTTGATATTAGCAAATGACCATAAAAATCAAGCACTTAGAAGTGAGAGGTTGTTATGTATCTTCAATTAATGTAGTAAGAAATGCACACTAAAGGCAGCACCTGCTTTAGATTCAACATCGAAAGAAAAGAAAATGTTTATGTATGGGAAAAGAAAAGTAGAATGTGAATCAGACGTTCTGAGACTAGCTCCGGCTTTCTACTTCTAGTCAGAACATTTAGCAGTTTAAAATATCCCATTTTCTTTCCTTTCAGAGAAATTTTGCTTATTCACAACTGGTAAATCTTACTGCTTCTGAATTTCAAAAAAGAAAAAGCAACTGTTAATCACAATTCATGATCTTTCCATCATGACAGAGAGTAGATGTTTAGCCAAGCTTTGCCAATGATGCCAGGAATCAGAGATGATTTATAGCTAGAGGATCACAAACCTCCCACAAACTTTCAGGAGATGTCTCTTCATATGACTCTGAAGAAAATGATAAAGAGCAACATAATTTCCATTTGCTAGAAGCAGATAGGAGAAGCATTGAGCCAGGGACTCCTCGCAGAGCTTCAACAGGGTAGCATTCATCCATATCAGAGGTATAACATCTCTGCCACAAGTAAAAACTAGTAAGGTAAAAGACTGTGATAAATATAACATTGCTTCTCAAGAAAATCAACTATAATCCTTTATGCATAACTTCTCAGAAAACACACATATTATGTATGCTCAAAGAAAAATATACATGTCTATGCGGATCAAGCTTAAACTCATTCTCATTGAGTCCTTGACTCACCTATGGAGAAAAGGGTTTTGGGGAACTTGATAAGTTCCAAAATCAAAGGCTTATCCATGTATTTGCCACAGTATACCCATTCTATTTTTCTAATGCATCATTTTATGAATCTGTATGACATTTAGCACTAGGTTATGTTAGGCGAAGTATTGAAGAAGAGCAGACGTTGTACATTCAGAAACTTTGAAACTCTTATTAATCAATCAATTACACCTCAATTCCAATTTGGTTGGGGTCCAATATATGAATTCTTGTCAAACATTCCACTCTATTAAGGTCCACTGAAATTTTTATTACCAACAAAAGAAATTTTCAAGATACAGAATCTTTTTCTTTACCTTTTCTTACCTCATTCATCAAGCCTAGCTAGATTTAAGCAGAAAAAAAAAGGTCGCACTAGAAATAAATGAGTGCATAATCCAAATATGTACTTAAATAATCAGATATCATCTTCAATCTTCTAAAAGATAACACATCCGTGGCCCTACACGAATCGTATCTTTCCTAAAGCCTTACTCTAAGGTCTAAATAATGTCCATGCTTTGACAACAAGTAAATGAAAGAGCTCACCTAGTAACCTGGAGACCAGGGTACAGAAGAGTTGAAATACGCTAAGCGATTTTTTTCCATCTATTTAAGCATTGGTTGGTAGAGTTACACAGTACCTTTACCGGTGGGAGGTAGTAGGTACCCAGTCGAATATTAGAGGAGCGCGCAAGTTGGCTTAAGCAATACTGTTATAAAAATCTCTTTGTTAAACTTTTATAGCTTGCTGAATATAATTGTTTAGATAATAGGTGGATGGAATGGGAAAGAAAACATGATGTATCTTGACTTAAATTCTGAAACATATCAAGAAGTACTGAGGTCAAGCTCTCTAAGTCGGCCTCCTCGTATTAACAAAGAACAAGTTAACTAACTACTTATCAAAGAAGAATCGAACAAACTAAAATTTTACCGATATACATATGTATATCGCTGAATATTCTAATGAGAATATGAACTGTTCTACTGAGTTATAAAAAAGTTCTACATCGGGTGTTTAAAGACATCCAAAGATGTCTAAAGATTTTGAGCTACTCTATTCATTGGCTTAAGGTCTCGAGTTAGATGCTCAAAATCTTTCATGCGATATCGAACTCAACTTTTACAAAGCTCATCTTACATTTGTAAGTCTGAATTCAAGTCTACATGTGAACTCAGAATTGAGTAACATGTGGAAGGTTGTTGAGCTATATAGAAACGTCCCACAGTGAGTATCAAAGGCATCAAAGTGAGTCTGTATAAATCTTGTGCAACTCTACCCATTGCCTTAAAGACCTGAATTGGATTCTCAGATTCCTCCACGTGTTCCATATATAAGTAACCAGTATAGAGGACCAAAATTTGCACAAAGATTATTTATTGATAAATGAATGCAACCTGCAGCAGTTACCACCAAATTTCCTACACACTCCTCTAGCAAAGACTATTAATTTAACCATAAACAAAAGCAAAAAAGAAAAGAGACCAATCCATAGCAAATCAATCCTGTGACTCACCATGAACAAGTTACTATGACAGGCAAAACGTGAATGACCAACAAGTTCTAGTAAAGCACAAGGAAGCAAAGCCTCTGAAGCTCAAAGCTTAACTAAAATAAAGCTTTTTGGACCCAAATTTGCTTTCACTCAATGCCATTAATTTAAGACAGTGTAGTTGGGAGGTGAGTAAACTTACACATCGGCGGAGACGATCTCTCCTTCCATAACGCCCAAAAGGAGTAGAGGAACACTGAGAAGGATGAGTTGTGCTGGCAAGGAACCCAGTCAAGGCCCTTGGCGCCTTCCAGGCACAAGATAGCACACTACAGTCGAGTCTTCCACTCACATCTCCTTTCCAAGACTTACATATATTCACACATTCGCTAGAAACTGCAAAATTGAATTTTTAACAGATTCACACATCATTCCCGTTAGCTCCAATTTTAGGACGAGCAATTTTAGTAGATGTAGTGAACCTCCAATTACAGAAAACCTCTAAATTGTCCTTGCAACACAAATTATATAGCAGTGGAATGGAAACGAACGGAATAGAGACTTACATAACTTAAATAGCATGAGCGCTACTAATTCGCAATTAATTCGTATATATCAATTGAAATGAAATTGATAGGCGTAGTGATTACCTGACATTGAAGTAGCAGAAGCCATATCTATTCAAAAGCATCGGTACACAGTAGAGAAGAATTGAAGCGCTTAAGAAAAATCAAGCCAACCGGGACAAAAGCTCGTTCGTCTGGAAACACAAAGATGCAGATACATAAACATATTCGGCCGGAGTGATTAAAATCGCAGCGAGTGAAGGAATCAAAAGATGATTCGCATTCAGAGCAGCGATTGTCGAATTTAGAGAAATTAGGGAGCACTCAATAAGCGAGGATAAGCCAATGGTGGAGCAAGCGAGCGAATATGAGAGAGAGAGACTACAAAATGGTGAGGAGATAATCTAGAGAGAGAGATATATTTCAGTCGGGGAGATTTCAGCTTAAGACCACACGATTACCCAAAAAAAAAAAACCGTTTGATAAAGTTTTTCTTTTTTCTCTCATTTTTCCCTTCAAAGTCCGTTTCTTTTCTTTCTTTTTTGGAGCCCGTTTGGTTTAGGGAAAGAAAGTGAATTTTAAATATAAGTATTTAAAATATTTTTTAAGTATTGAAATTTATTTTATAAATAAATAGTGTTTGAATAAAAGTGTTGAAGCTGAAAAAAGGTAATTGATGTGTTTGGTACATAAGTATTGTTAAGTACTTGGGTCAAATGGCCGAAATATTTTTAAAATTGTTAACACTATAAGAAATAAATTATTATAATATTTTTATTTCTAAAATAATTAAAATTTAAATTAATTTATATTTTTAATATAAACTAATTATTTAAGTTATTTTAATTTTTAAAATCTATAATTTAAATAAAACTAGGCTCTCCTTTACTTTTTATTTGGTATATAATTCTATTTTTTATTTGTAAAACTGAATATAACAATTTAAATGAATTAATACTACCTCAATTTTTTTCTTTTCATATTTTCAATTATATTTTTTAATATGCACAAAAAAGTAAAATTTTGTCAAAGATTTGAGTGAGCGTATTATTGAAATTAAAAAAATATTATGGGATAAAAAGGTAAATAGCTTGGTCAAACTTAAATGACTTATAAGCCAAAAAATGAAAAGTTGTTATCTACCAACTTTTGATTTTTGGCTTTTTTAAAGCACTTTTTAACTTTTTTAAGCATTTTTTGATAAAATCAAACACTACAAAAACCCTCTTACTCTATTTTTTTCTCTTTTTTTTTTGGGGGGTGGGGGTGGGGGACTTTTATATATATGTACATATATACATACACTCCCTCTATTTTATTTTAATTATTAGAGATATTAAAATAATTATTTTAAAATATTTGCTAGTTTCAATATTTAAAACTTAATTGATCATATTTTTTCAATTCTACTCTTAGTACTTAAAGTCATTCTAAAATATGAAAAAAATTATTATGATATGTTTCAAAAAATTAATATGGCTATATTAGTTCATCCCTATTAATTTATGCAAATCTTATTCTAATAATTAAAATGAAACAGGAGGAAGATATATAATAAATATTTAAAAATTGTGGAAGACTCCGAGTGATATAAATTTTGTTAGAGTAATTTGCACTTCTAGTCCTTTGATAATTGATAAAATATGATATTAGTCCTTATAGTACGAGACTAAGTATTATTAATTTTTAATTAATTGAAATATATATTAATTAAATAACTAGACATAGAGATATCTTTTGATTTCTCTAGTTATGAATATTCAGAAATTTATCGAATTATTAACAATTATTAATGTTTATTTAAGGGAAAAAAATTATTTTCTAAGCCTTTACAAAAAATTTAGTTTTATGATTTTTTTTCAAGAGATCATCATTTCTACACATAAGAGATCTGAAAAAATCATTTTTTCCTGTTAAAATTGTAAACGGCTAATAGATCTTATTTTTTCGTTATTTATTATTTAAGTTTGTATTTTTAATTCGTCACTTAATATTTGAGTATAATATATTATTTTAAAAAAATAATTATAATATATTTTTTACATATAAAAAAATTAAAATATATATATGTTTAATTAATTAAATATTAAATGTACTTAATCATATATTAAAAATATTTAAATTAGAACTTCAATAATTAAGGGCTCAGAAGTGGTACCATTCCATTTCTTTTATGATGTGAGTTTTTCATTAGACTTGTGAATTGTTTCCTTTTGTTTTATGGAGGAGTTATGGGACTTGACAACTATTGCTTTATCATGATATGCATGAGAAGTGATATTTCGAAGTCTCCGAGACAGATAATAATAAATGGATACTTTTGCTAGAGCATGACACACACCGGGGGAGAAAACAAGGACATCTTGAAACAAATTGGCTTTGTCAAATATTATATATAAATTCCACAATTTTGAGAATGAGTCAAATAATGCGGAATCTTAGTAGTTCAATCATTTAATTAAATAAATTTTTATGTTATTGGTGAAATTTAATTTTTCATCTCGTAATTTTCTCCTTTATTTTCTGTTTATGGGTATTCATGGTTCAAAATTAGATATTTGATTGGACTAGTATGTATGAAGAAGAAAACTAATCAACTAAATAGGATTTTTTTTTCTTAATGTTTGTACCAAACTAAAGCTAATACGAATTTTATTAAATGTCTGATTTTCTGAGGGGAAAAAATAAATAAATAAAGGATGAATTGTACAAAGAAAAAAGTAACACTATTTCCATAGGGAATAATCCTCTGAACTTTGAAGCTGAATAGAACTGAAAATTGAACTTTTGTGTATCAAACGGATGAATGTACAAAGAATAATTGGTGTTGAACTTGATCAGATTGTTGAGGAGTAAATTTCACGGATGGTCATTTAACTTTATGTTTATTATTTAAAAGTTATTTTTTTAATTTGTTATATAAAAATTATTTAACTTTGTCTTATCTTTCACAAAAGTAATTTTGACAAAATTTAATTAAAATCCTACATAAAATGAGCCCTGATGTTTGAAAGTAGGTTTAGAATGGTCCCTTAAATATACTTTTGAGCAGTTTTGAAACTTTAAAATTGCTAGATGTGAGCACATTTGGTCTCCATCAAATACTTGAGTTAATTTTATAGAACTATAAAAAATATATTTAATATAGACTCACATTTAGATGCGTTTTCTTTACACTTTTAACTTTTTTAGTTTATTACAAGATTTGGTATAACTTTTAGGTGTAATTTATGCTACTTTCAAAATAATTTTATAGACATCTCCCCAAGTTTCGCTTAATAATGTTGACCTTCCATATGACATATGATACCAGACATTGGATATTTTTATCTTTGTAACAATTCTTTAACGTATTTATCACTAGTGCAAAATTATATATTTAAATTTATTTTTCTATACTAATACTATTTTGTTTAATTAATTTTATAAACATGTTTTATTAGTTTTCGCTCTTTTGTTTATTCTATTCACTATCACTGCTGAATAAAAATAAAAAGTAGGTGTTGGACACAAATTTTAAATGCATAGATAGTATAAATCCTAGTAAAAATGAAGTTTAGTTAGAATAAATTTATTTATGAAATAATTGAAATATCAAAAGTGAAATACTGTGTATACATTTTTTAAAATTCTTAGCATGCTATCATTTTTAATTTTTAATAAATTTTTCAGTCCTATCCTCGGCCCTTCCAAAAACTCTCCCATCCAAAACTTTTTAGATTTTTTAATTTAATAATAAATAACTTTATTTATTTTTTAAAAAATTTATAACTTTTATTTACTAAAAATAATATAGTTTAGGTCGCATATTCAATGTGTTAATACTAATGTTTTCAGAAACTATTATATAAATAATTTAAAAATTATATTTATTTATTTAATAAATGTATAGATAGTATGAACAAAATAAAATTATGTTAAAAAGAAATGGAAAAACGTCTCAAAATTAATTAAGAAAATAGTATATTGGTAAAAAGTAAGTAAGTGAAAATATAAATATTTTACATTAATGATAAATAGATTTAAAGATTTTATTTATTTGTTTATTTATTTTTACTTTTTGTTCAATTTTCGTTAAATTCATTAGGTAGAGTTTGATAAATATATGAAATAAAAAGGGCTCATTTTTTAGTAAAATAGTGGACTAAAAATGCTCAAAAAATATATTTAAGAGACCATTTTATATCTACCTTAAACATAAGAGATATTTTTCTTATTTTCTCTCACATTTTGGGTAAAACTTTAACTAAATTTTGGAAAAATTACTTTTATGAAATATGAGTCAAAATTAAATGATCTTTGTGTAATAAAACATAAAATAATGAGTTTTGAGTAATAAACGCAAAGTTGAATGAGCACCAACAAAATTTAATGGATTGTTGAGCATTCTGAAAATCTGATTCTAAGTATCAATTGACAAAATTTGCTATATCTTTGAGAGTCATTATTTCAGCTAGAGCTATAAGAAATCTCTCATATTATCCCTCAAATATATCAACTCGATTTTTCACATGCAAGGAACACGAGACTTCTCCTAGATATATATCTTTAAAATCCACAACCCCAGCTTCGATCAAACATATTCTTCTGATCAATCGATCCTCTACTTCTACAGTTACTGTGTCTAAGAACATAACCTGAAAATTCTGTGCAGCCATAGCAGAATGAAGTAGAAGTAGACAAGGAAGAAGAAAGTCAAGAAAAAAAATAAAATTCAACGTAACAATTAATATATATACAACACTAGCTGACTATATCGAGTTCGGCACCGAAAGAATAAAAAAATAATTCAAAACTTTCAAAACGAACAATCAAATTTCAATTTAACCAAAAGAGTCATTTCCTTGAACCTCCAACGAGGTTCGCAATAATTAAATATAAAAAAGATATTTAATATACCTCGTAAAACTTCCAACGAGATTGTCTGTAAATTTTATTTTTTAAAAAAATTATATTAAACCTTGTTAGATTTCCAACAAAATTCTCCTTAAATTCACAAAAAATATATATGAAGCATACCTCGTTGAAGAAGGTTTCCATTTTTTGATCCACCAAACTAGTAATGAGATTTAAAATGGCAAGGGAAAAATTAATATTGCCTGAGATAAGAAGGGAGCATATCTATTATTTAATAAAATAATAAAGTGGGATGAGGTATTTGGGTTTCAAACTATCAAAACAAAATATTTTCACCCAGAACAAAATGATTAGAAGAGATATTGGAAAACTCAAAAAGACAAAACTACAAAATATCTAATTAATCTTTTTTTTTTTAAAAAGCATATTTAGAGAGAGAGAAAAATGGAAATTGTGGTAGTGAAGAGAACTGAAGGAACTGAAATGAAAAATGAAAAGCCTCGTTGAAAATTCAACGAGGTATGATATATATATATATATATATATATATTGTAATGAGAATCTTGTTGGAGGTTCAATATATATATTTTTAGTGTTTTATTCAGTTAAAAAAAATTAAAAATAACTTTACTGAAAGTCCAACGAAGTATATTAAACATATATTTTTTTATTTAATTATTGTGAACCTCATTGGAGATTCAATGAAATGACTTTTTTAATTAAATCACTATTCCTCTGTCCATTTTGAAACTTTTAAATTATTTTTTTACCCTTTCGATACAGACCCTGACTATATCTCTGCTTATAGCTATAGGATTATCTCGTCTAACCACCTAAGCTAATTATCTAACTAATTGTAACTAACTGACTTCTAATACAATTAAGATACATTGAAACTGGTCCCACACTTCTCTATAACATGCTATAATGATCTTGGGTTACAATATTCATAAAGTTATTTGGAAACTCTTATACAAGTAAGACAAACAAGTGCATTCTTTAATATATTTGAAATGGGTAATTCGATTGCAAGATTTAGAGGGGTGTGGTGCGGCAGAAAATATTTTTTTATTTTTTTCGTGTTTGGTCGGCTAAAAACTTTTAAAAAATATTTTTTTAAAAAAATAAATTCCTTCAAAATTAAAAAAAATGACTTCCCTAATAATAAAAGTAGGAAAAACAAGTCATATTCTTTCTTTTCACCCTCATAATTATCCACTCTATTCATCCACCACCACCCTCCTAGAACTCACCACCCTCACCCCGAACCCACTCCACTACCTCCACCACCCCATCTCATCCTCATAGTTTTGTTTTAGATATAAATAAATGACTTTAGGCATTACTAGAAATAGAGATTTTTCCACCGCAAATTAATAAGAAATTTGTGTTATAAGACATGATTTTTTCACTCATTTCCCACCGAACTTGTTCACTGAGAAAATGCATGGTGGGAAATTTCATGATTTTTTCATGTGAAAACACTACTAGTTTTTTCCTTTTCCCACCGATAATCGATAGGAATAATCACTTAACATTTTTCAGTGAAAAATCAGTGAAAAATAATAATTTTTTAATTATGAGGATAATATTTTTACATATCGAATACAAAAAAATAAATAACAAACAATTTACTTTTTTTTTAGAAAATATTTTCTTTACGCACCGGGCACACCCTATATGTAGATTGAATTTGTTTTTGGGTAGACTTAAAGGCTACAGTAAAGAGAGTAATTGTAACAGGTAGATGAGTGAGTAAAGAACTAAAGTATGAGCCTAAAACATACAGAAAAAGCTCAACATGTTAAGAAGTATGATTTAGGAAAACGCAATTAATGGCTTGATCTATAGGCTGAATTACTACTACTAATAATAATAATAATAATAAAATTTAAAAAATTAAAAAAGAAGAGACACCTGAAGAAACTCAATTGAAGGAGTACTTGAGATGAAATCAAAAACGATGTATTATGTAAAAAGAAGACGATCGTGAAGTAGATTTGCCAAAATTTAATTGATTCTACTATGAACTCCGACTCAAAACATTAATACAGTGAGTAGAGCAAAGAATGGCTATTATAAATCATTTTGCAAAGATTTAAAAGTAATTAGTGAGTTATTATTTTGGATTAAATACTTCATTTGTTTCATTTTATGTGACAGATTTGATTAAGCATAAAATTTAATTAAAATATTTAATTTTTAATATGTCATGATATTGTGATTCCTAGCTTTTGAACACGTTTGTTGCGCGTGTATTCCTTTATTTATTTTTTTAAAAAAAAGATAAAATCCGATTAAGTTTTTTCTTTTCTAATTTGTATCTGGGAGTATATAATGTTTTCAGATGTAAACTGAAAGTAAGTTTGTTTCAAGAATAATGCATAGATATTCCTTCTCTTTACATGTTTCAACTTTTCAACTACACACTTAATTTTTACAAATAATAATAATAATAACAACAACAACAAAAACCTTACATAAACACTTGTTGCAAAACATTCGAAAATAAAATAAAATAACAACAACAAACAATTCTTGCAAAAAGAAAAAGAAAAACTGATAATTAGATCTGTATGAACACAATTTTTAATGCACCTTGGACAATAAATATGGAGCACCCCTTTTCTAAAGGAAAATCAATAATTTATATAAATATAAAATGTTTTATCTATTATT
Source organism: Datura wrightii (assembly GCA_035772735.1). Classification (NCBI taxonomy): domain Eukaryota; kingdom Viridiplantae; phylum Streptophyta; class Magnoliopsida; order Solanales; family Solanaceae; genus Datura; species Datura wrightii. The sequence goes on from JASDFA010000009.1 coordinate 10,512,709, forward strand.
AGTGATGATTTCAACTTTAGGTGTCTGTTGAGGGTAGATCAGGAGAGAGAGTGATCCATTAGAATGATAATGACTTCCTTAGTGCTAACAGTGCTTTTGTGAATAGTATCAAGAGTCAAGACTTAGGAGTTACAAGACCTTTAGAGATATTAGAAAAAATAAGAATAGAATCCTTACTAAACTCAATGGGATCCAAAATTCACCCAATTGGCCAACTAGTAATGAATATATATATATAAAGAAGGAGACTTAGAAGTATGTCGACGTGGCATGTCTATAAGGCCTTTATTTCTATTTTTTTTTTGTTTTGTTTTTCTAAAATTTTTCTTCTATTTTAAAATTATTTTTTTATTTCATTTATTTAATTAATGTCATTTGATGTTATGTCACTAAACAAGCTCCACTACATAAAATAAATAACTAACAATAAAAATAAATTAAATTAAAATTTAATAAAAGAGAAAAATTCCTAACTTCAAAGTTGCATTACCATTTTAATCCTCCACTAAATAAATAAATAAAATATATAAAAATCATCATCATATCATATTAATATATAAGTGAGAAGTCAAAAAGTAAAAAATTTTAATAAATAAATAATAAATATAACTAATAAATAATAATAGTAATAATAATAATAATAAATAAATAAAATAGAATAAGAATAAATGTAAATAATAAATAGTAATAACTAACTAACTAATAACAACAACAACAACAACAACAACAACAACAATAATAATAATAATACTAATAATAATCGGGAAGACAAGAAGTAAAAAGTTAAAATACTAAAATCACCTCCAAATATTGAGAGACTAATATACCCTTTAAATAATAAATAGGTTTACTCCTTCATCATCATCTAAATAATTCTTTGTGCAATATTTAATGGTCTAATAATATTTATTTTTATGCAATTTTAGCTTTTGGTATATATATATATATATATATATATAGAACCAATTAAATTACAGGAAGGAGGTAGTAAAGGAAAAATACTTAATGTAGCATATCAAGACCCTCAATTATGGAATACTGCAATAGATATATGGAAAGGAATAGTAGTAGCAGACTATAATAAAAATTACTCAGATACAGACGCAGAGACTATGTATAGATATATGGAGACGTTCTTAGGAGAATCTGCTAAAGCTGTATGGGAATCATACAAAAGTGAATTCCCACAAGAATTTCAAGCTTTAGTAAATATGGGAGCTAACCCATATAACTTCACCAATAAAATACATAGCCTAATGACAGGAGAAGACCCTAATATATATATATATATATATATATATATATATATATATATATATATATATATAAAGGAAATTTAGAGGCATGTTGATATGGCATGCCTCTAAGGCCTCCATTCATGTTTTTCTTCTTTCTTATTTTTTTGAATTTTTCTTATGTTTTAAAATTATTTTTTAATTTCATTATTTAATTAATATCATTTAATATTATGTCATTAAATAATTCTTTGTGAAATATTTAATAGTCTAATAATATTTATTCTTATGCAATTTTAGCTTTTAGTATATATAATATTATATATATATATATATTATAAAAATAAATAATAGAAAAGTGAGGTGGCACCTCTCATGGGCTAATTTGTATTTATCTTTTTTCTCCTTTTTTTTTGGACCTTTTTCTCTTATATTTCTCTTAAAATATTTGCTGAAAATTTCATTTCATAACTCACACCTCTTTATTTTCATAACTTATATCTTTAATAATCTCAATAACTCACAAACCTTTCATTTCATAACCTCCAAATATTTAATTTATAAATTTTATGATAATTTATAGTGTTTTATCCATGTATATCTATATAAATAAATTGTAAAGCAAATATTATTCTCATATTCACATTGTTATAGTTTGTTGGTAGAATTTTTTTGAGATGAATATAATTTCATATCTATTAGAACATATAGATAATATTGATAGAGAAGACGCTAGGGTTTCTGCATCTGCACCAATGGAGAAGGGAACAAGAAGTTTTAGGGAGAGGAGGAACAAGACACACACGCTATGTATGAGATGCAGTCCCCGCAGCTTCCATCTCCAGAAGAGCAAGGAAATTTTGTGAAAACTTATTTCTGGCGTTTGATGTCAAGTCAAAATCAGAAGTATTTAAATTTTAAAAATGTCTTGTAGAATTTAACATTCTGATATAAATGGATTTTGTTTTATAGTTCGCTTTTCAAAAAATTAAAAAGATAATAGTAATGTGGACGCTACTGTCTATGTTTTATTTTAATATTTTTCTCTATTCTATTGTACCTAACTCCGCTTTTGGTCTATATAACCCCATTTTATATAATTTTTTATTTGGTTGGTTGCAGTAAGGAGACCTCTTACTTATCCTTACCAAGATTTAGATCTTCCTTTCTTTAGTATAACGACAAAAAGTGTAGAAATTTGTGCTTTAATATCTTTTTTCGTATAAGTTAAATTTTATATAATATCCGAACATAAGCTTAGAAGATATAGTCGTTCAAAATTAATTTTTTGTGTATGTCATGCCTTAATATGATACAACTTATGAATAAGTTTTTGATTTTATTAAATTTTTATATGCTTATTCTAAGACCATTTTTTGGGTTCAATTTCCTAACTATTTACTCTCTCTTCTTTTTTAGTTGTCTTTTTCAACCATACAAGTCATAATTTTTATTTTAAAAAATGAACATATGTGAACGTGAAAAAGAAAGACAGAAAAGATGAAGAAGATGGTATATGACAAACACAATATGAAAAAATCAAACTCCATCTACATACCAAAGTACTTTGTTAGTGTATTGTATATACAAACATATTCATAAATTTTTATAGTATGCTCTCAACTTTGTATGCGCTCCACCTAAAACTAAACTTGATTATGCTAACCGAAAATACTATTTTGTCATTATACCAATGTTTCATTCCAACTTAGAAACAAATTCAAGTTTGAAAATTTATTTTATAAGTAAAAAAGAAATTTTCTTTTAGATATACTTTCAAACTGAAATCATTATTTGTATTAATTATTTGCAGACGTTTTTTTAAAGGCAGAGAAGGGACTGTTGAATTTTTTTAAATCATAATTTCTTTTAACTCTTTTAATTATATTAAATATGAAATGTTAAGAAATTAAAAAGTCATTTCTTTAAACTTTTTTAATGTAAAACATAATTGGTCTTTATTTTTAATACTCCCGCAACTTTTTATATCATAATAAAATAATAATAAAATATTAATCTTATAATTTTTATTGAAGAAAATCAATTTTTATTAATCTAACATTTATTTATAATTAATTAAGTTCAATAGATTCTTTACAGCACGACTGTCATATTTATTCTAACAGATGAGTTAACAATTTTTAAAGGTCAAGAAATATATTCATCTTTTTTTCTTTTTTGTTTTAGTTTTTTTTTTCATTTATCATAAAATTTAAAAACTCATCTACAAAACTCACACCTTATATTTTTAATAATCCAAATAATGCTTATATCTTACTCTTTCATAACCTTTAAATATTAATGTATAAATTTATGATAGTTTATTGCGTTCCTCCATAAATATTTACATAAATTTGCATGTAAGATAAGCACTATAAGAAATATCGTATTTTAGTGATACTTTTTGTGATGATTACTTTATCTGTATTATTATTGTTATAAGGTAAATATATCTTACATCTCTGTTTAGGTAAATATTCAATTTTATTTTTAAGAACATAATTATCAAAGTCATATTCAATTCAATTGTGTAAACTGACTATTTTCAAGGTATAACTTATCAAATTCTCACATTAACTAACAAGTAATCACAATAACATTTCGAATATTATCGCAAATAAAAAGATAACAATACACAAGAAATTTTGTACAGTAGAATGTTGATAAGCTTTTTTGCCAATAATTTTTTCTCTTCTTTAGATTTATGAGTAGCATTTGTCAAGGATTATTTTAATCACTTTGCTATGAAATTTTAATTTATTTAGCGAGACTTTTAAAATATATATATATTAAAGAATAATTAAAATTCAAAATATTGAAATTAAGGTTCGAACTAAGCCACTTAAATAATGGACTATTCCCTTTGAAATTGTTAGTAATTAATCAATACATGAGTTTTAGCCTCAAATAATCTCTTTAATTTAAGGATACATTTATTTTTATTTTTATTTTAATATTTAAGCACACATGGTCCTTTAAGTTTGTTAAATTGGATATTTCTAACACAATTACTATAATATTTAGACTAAAGTTTATTAAATTATAATATCATGTGTTCTCTAAGTGAATGATTTTAAAAGCACAATTAATATTTTCTAAAATTTTAAGAAATTGCACTTTGAAAGTACATTACATCTTAATTAATGATATATTTATGTTGCAAGTAATCACTTGATTGAAACTATTTATATATTTTTAAAATAATTAAATATTTCAATATTAAATGAGGAATATTAAATTAGTCATTTAATATATAATAATTTTTTTTAGTACATATAGACTATAGTTGATCTCTCTTATAAAATTTTAAGATTTTTTGTTTAGATTTTTTGTTGTTGTGTCTCTGTGTTACTTTTTCTTATTTTTGTTTATTTTTTGTTTAACTAAATAAAAGAACACTTTGATTTAATTTGATGTTTATTTTAACTTTTGAAAATTTATTTTGACAAATACATATGGATTAAAGTTATAAATTTATTTATTTAGATCATTTTTTGAAAGAAAAACTAATAATAATATTAAATATCACAAAATATACTTTGTGATTGTTTTAATATTTAAATAATTAAAAAGATTTAAATTATAGCTTTTAAAAAGTATTTTAAAATAAATTAACTTGTTTCCTTATAAATTTGGACAATAAGCTCAGAAAGGAGCACAATAGCTTGTTTAAGATTGAGGAGGACTACTGAAAAATGAGAAGTAGAATAAATTGGATCAATGAAGCTGATGCTAACACTAAATTTTTTCATTTATCAGTTATTAATATAAGAAGAAGGAACTTAGACTTCATACCCTTAAGTACTTTCAAGACATCTGGTTTCACAAAATTGGGACATAGTAGGGGAGTCTCTTAAAAAATTATGTCACAAAATTTTCAACACCCTTGATAAAACCTATATTTGTGCTTAATTCATAAAATCAACTATGCTAATCACCTTAAAAAATTTAGACCTATAAGTTTGACCAATTACTATAGAGTGATTACCAAAATTATTATGAATTGCCTTAAGCTTTGTTTGGACCAAATTAATTGGTCCCTTTCAATTTAGTTTCCTAAAAAAGAGATGATCCTCGGATAATGCTATTATTATTCAAGAAGTTATGAGCCTTTTCAAAAAATCTAACTTTTGAAAAACGTAAATTAATTTTCAAAATAGACCTTAAAAAAACCTTTGATAAGTTAGAATGGTCCTTTATCTATCATGCACTGATTTTCTTTAGATTTCCCCCTAAAATCATTAACCTAAACAGTATTTCAATTCTGATAAAATATGGCACTAAAACCAACTTCTTCACACCTTCAAGAGGAATTCGAAAAATTGATCCCATGTCACCTTATATCTTTATCCTTTGTAAGGAGCTTTTGTCAATATATATAAAACATTAAGTAGACATTGGCATATGGGAACATATTAAAATTATATAATGAATGTTATTTTTAATACATCAAACCAAATGTATATAGAAAATAATTTTCGCATGACTAATACTAACATTACTAATACAAATATTACTAATAAACTATTTTCAATGTTATTCTTATACATCCTAACAAACAACTACTTGTCTCTTCTTTGACTTGTAATACTCTAGCTAAGTTTGGTAATCTTAATATCATCAACTCTAATGTAACACCTACTATAATATCTACTTTAGTATCAATAAATATATTCTTTTATCCAAAAAAAAAAAAATGCTTATAACCTGTTTGAACGTTATGACTTTCCGACCATATAGCTCCGCCCTAAGTGTAATTGGTCAAACATAAAGCGTAATTGATCAAACAAAATTGAAAAATCACAATTGGATTAGAGAGATAAGTGCACATTAATGACTTTACAGTAATCTAAGTGCTAGAGAGACAATTCCCATTTAATTAATGCATTTATAATTTATTGAAAAGTAAATGACTATTTGGTATAAAAATAGTTCAGGAGTAAGTATCTAGGTGAGAGGTAGAATAGTCGATTAATTTTTTATGAATATTTTAGTAATTCAATTTTACATATAAAGACTTCTCAGTCATTAAGGATAAAATAAAATATTTTATAGTAAAATTATTTCAAAATATATAAAAGTATTACTTATTTTTTAAATGAATTTAAAAAATCTCATTAAAATATTTATTCAATATCAATTAATATTTTCTTTAGTAGTTTTTTTTTAGATATTTTAAATCCATTTAAAAATAAATAATATTTTATAGAATTCTTGCTACCTTTTATTAACACTGATATAGGTAAAGATGAATATGAGATAGATTTTTTAATGATAAGGTATGAATATTCAAAATATCATGAATGCTAAAATTGAAATACTTTATACAGTAGATCAACAGATTTTGATAGTTTCCTTTCACAAAATGAGTTAAATAACAAGTTATATGATATTTGTGTTAATGAAAGTAGTAAATATTTTATAAACTAATAAAAATACGTGCAAATTATCTGTACACCAAATTATATATTTTTTAAAAAGTCTATGTTGACTTTTATTTATTTATAATATAAATTATGCACACTCGTTAAAAATATAAACAAAATTTATATTTTATTAAGATATTTATATTAACTGTTATATAGTTTTTAATAAAGTTGAGAAATAGTTTAAGAATAGTTAATGTCAAGAGCAAAATAAAAAAAGAGAAAATTATCTTTTCTTTTGATTAGGGATAAATTTACGTGGCATGTGAACTCATGGTCTTTTTGTAAAACTAATATTCTATGTACTATATATTTTTTAGTATTGATCTAATATTACCTGCTTGCACTAATGCTGTAAAAGAAGCTTAATAATGCACTTGATTAAAAGCTTAGGGGTTGTTTAATTTATGAATAAGTTATTTCGAGATTATAATCCTAACTTTTAATTTTGGAACTATTTACCTTATTTAGGAGGTGAGATAGGATAATACCAAGTTGGATAGAATAAAATAAAATATTCATGTTTAACTCCGTGATTAAATTTATATTTTATTTAACCAAAAATATAAATTTATTTTAGGCTAAATTTATATTCAACCGAATAAAACAATAGCCCCCACTTTAGAAGCTCGAGCAGTCTGCCTATCCCAGCAGGGTGCATCATTTGGTGCTAGTAGCGGTCAGCACAAGAATTGCTTCTTTGCCCTTTCTTCAGGTCAGGAGAAGGAGAGTTCACCAGATATAGTCACGGGTATGTTATGAATGTTCTAACTTGATGTTTATGCATTGCTAGATTCAGGGGCCACATTATCCTTTGTGACTATCAATGTATCTATTAGTTTCGGCATTAGTACTGAAAAATCAGATTAGAACCTTTCTCTGTCTCTACTCCTATTGGTGGGAGAGTTATACATTAATGGGAATATAGAAATTGTCTGGTCACGATTCTTTAGAAAGTCACCCCAGCAGACTTCGTAGAGTTAGATATGAGCGATTTTGATGTTATCTTCAGCATGAATTAGTTATATGCTCGCTATGCTTCAGTTAATTATAGAACCCGGTCGGTAGAGTTTCAATTCCCAAGTAAAAAATTTTAATATTAATCTTACTTTTATGACATCTCATCTTATCCACGTATCAAATAACTATCGAGAGAAACAAAAATTAAAATCCATTTAATGTATTTTATCTTTCTCTCTCGTAATAATATATTCATATTTTAAAAATTTTTGAATTAGAATATTTTGATATATTAAAATAAATAAATAAAAATAAAAAAATTACTTATAGTATAATCTATAGATAAAAATAAACGGAGAAAATAATTTAAAAAGTAGGCTATCCAATAAATTTATTTGAAATTACAAATACGCACCAAAAGCCACGTGTAACAAAGGAAATAAAAAAGAAGAAGAAAAGATTAAGGATAAAGAAAGAATGGGTGCTACGCGTCTAGTTTGTCGGGTGTATGGACATTTGGCAGTGTTTAGCACAATATTATTTTAATTTGCCTAAAAGTTTGGGAATGGACACGTGTCACGTTTCCGTTGCCACCATTTGAGCTGCGACCATGACAGCACAATGAATTTAGTCAATGATGTATTTGTTTGAAAATGGTAATGGTTCGTACATTTTAAACCACGTAACATATTGTAATATTGTTATAGTACTTATATTGTTGTCATTGAAGGTGATAAATATAGGCTGATTAATCTAAATTTGAAAGCATCGAAACAGATTAAGTTAATAAATAAGATAAATTATTAATTATTTAAAAGTGTAAAATATAGGTTAAAATCTAACCTATTTAATATTTATTATTTTTATAATTTTTTTAATATTTAATAAAAATTATTATTTTTTATTGTGATCATATATAATATATTAAATAAAAAAAATATTTTGATAAGATTTTTCATGAATTAATTTAGACTAGATATCAATTTGAATTTTGATATGTTGAAATGGGTTAGGGGTTTGTATCGGTTGGTTCGGTTTTGAAGGTTATCTGTTTAACTTATTGGTTATCGATTTGTAGACATGCTAAACCGTTAAGATATCGGTTATTGATCGTTATCGGTTCGGTTATCGGGTTAACTGTTAAGATCTCATACAAAATTTTTTATAAGTATATTTAGCTAGAAAAAAATGAATGAAAAGAGAAAGAATATATAGAATTAGCTCAACTAAAGCAATCAATTTTAATTTAAATTTGAATAACATCACCTTTACTTGTTATTGACACCCAATTCATATTCTTACTAGAATACGTTATATATTGAAGGCTGAAATTATAATTTAACAAATTATTATTGGGTTATTATTTCACCCGTTAAAAAAACTGATCAAACCAATAACCGAACTAATAACCGAATAACTTGGAATAATAAACTAATAACCCAAATTATTAATTCAATAATCTAATTATCGACTTGAGTTATTAATTTAATCGTTAATTTGCACAACCCTAAAATGAATTGGACTGAACTAATTAATGAATGAATCTATAATCCCCTAAATTTTAACGGAGTGGATGAATTATGATTTTAATGAATTAATTTTATCACCTCTTGTTGTCATTGTTTTAATTTTTATAGCACTGTTGCAAAGTTTCAATAACAAAAACTATAATAATATTTAATATAATTTTATATATTAAAATTTTAAAAAATAAAATATACGTAAATTTTATTTATGCCTTGTGGGAATAGAGAAGCGTATGAAACTCACTAAACTATTTAAATTCTAAATTTACTTTAATATTTGTATTATTATCACTTATTGTAGAATATACAAATCAAATTAGAATCCTAAGAATTTTGTCCAATAAAACTTTATCACATGAAATAAAGTAGATGAATGATTTGTTATTTGTATAACAATAAGTATAAATTTAGTATAATACCTATAAATACTGACATTATAGAATTCCTGCATAATTTTATTTCTTTAAAATACCCTCTTCGTTTAAAATAAGTGGTGTTTTATATAATCAAGAGACACTAATAATGTTCTTTTAATTTTATCCTTATTTAAATGAAAAAAGTTTTACATAATCAAAAAGATATTAAAGAGTTACTCCTTCCGTTTCAAAATAAGTGGTATTTTTTGTTTGGGCACACCCCTTAAAAAACTACTTATTCCTAGAAAGCAAAATGTATTTTTATCTATTTATTCTAATAAATATCTTGAAAAAGATGTAACTCTTTAATATTTTTTTGATTTTGTAGAACTCTCTCCATTTAAATGTGAGTAAAATAACATCATTAATGTCTTCTTGATTATGTAAAATACCACTTATTTTGAAACGAAAAATCAAAAGGCTAAAACACCACTTATTTTGAAATGAAGGGACTATATTTTTGTCAAAATATTTATTAAAAATAAGTAGGTAAAAATATATTTTTATTTCTAAGAGGATACTTGGCTAAGCTTATTGTCACGACCCCAAATTAGGCGGGTCGTGCAGACACCTATATAGACTCTACTCGATAGGAGAGCCCTTGCGGAACGTTACATCAATTACCCAAGATTTCTCATTAATCAATAATAACTCAAATAAAAATAAAAATACCAACTTCCCAAACCATGGCTCTCTCATAATCTAGTCTATACAGGTACAAGAGTTCTAATATAATACATGACAGAATCAAAAAGACAACTTCGTCTAAGAAGAAGAACATGGAAGCCGATGTTGAGTACTCCACGCCAATCAAGGAATTTCAAACCTTCCATAACCTACACCAAAAAGGTGTAGCAAGTAGTATCAATACACCACATACCAGTAGACATCATCCGCCGACTAAGGTTAGTTAACACAATAGCATAATAATTAACATACAATCAATATTACCAAATTAAACAATTATTCTACTATACAACCACTCATTAAACTTTTAACACTATATTATCTTTCCTTAAGTCTCATCAAGGTTCGTGAAATTACCCTATCGTTCTAGCCATCGGTTTACCTCCAATATGCCTCTCTCTATTTCCGTTGCAGCAAAGACTCAAGTCGCTGCAGAAATTCTGCTGTCACGGTTATGTATCCGCTGCAGCGCTATTGTAATCAGTCAGTAGCCAATTTTTCCTGATCCAGTTTTGTTCTATTCCGCCATATAGTTTTGTAACACATCTGCCTCTTTTATCACTTCTCTAGGATCGACTAAGTCCATCCATTACCATTTATTTAATCTACTCAATTACTTGCAGAGCTTCCAATTACTTGCAGAGCTTCTAGACCTTTCCAAATCTAGTATGTTAATTAACAAAGTCTACTTGTTGTCTCTTGGCAATTTGCTACCTTATGTTAAACCCATCATGTTATCTTCCGTAACCCACAAAAAATCAATCAAAACAACATTCCATCACAAATACAGATTAACTAATTCAAGTATACACACGAAATCATCAACACATGTTGAGGGAGTAAACTTTTCAAATATTTAAGTATATGCACGTACCTGTCTTTATACCACGAAAATGCCATAAGATATCATACCTGGAATGTATAGCCATATGTGGTATTCCAAACATGTTTCTCACCTCAAACCCGAGTTATGTCGGTATATTCTATATCACACTTATATAATTGTACCTTTCTATCTCGGTAGCCGTATGTATAATTAACCATACCCGCACCATCTCTGTCCTATCATCATCCATTCGGTGATATATCGGGCACACGCCTCCGTCACATCACTCTACACACATGCCAGAGGATCTTATGCTTGCCCTTCCAGTCATGACCTGCAGGAGACTCTAAAAATCAATGTACTACATACCTAGTCGTATGAGTCTTTTATCATATATGCTTGTGTACTCATATCCGTACATCCATACGTTTAGCCATACCTGTCTGTGTACTCTCTCATACCGCTCGCTTGGATGCTCACCTTGGGTACGAGCCACTTAAGTATCCAATTCTCCTTCTGAGTCTGATCATGCTAACCTGTTCATCCGAGTTTCTTACTCTTGGCCCAAGGCCTCACATTCATCATCATATCAACGATTTTCCTTCTGTATTATCCATTGTCTCAGTTACACATTTGTTCGATACCAACTCGCCCCTCAATCTCGGGACACATAATATAGCACAACAAATATTAAATCACACACGACAAAAATTTCATATACATATCAACGAGTATAATAACATGTGTAATACTGAACCCAATCTCATATCCAATTAGTTATAATATCAGTTACCTTAATATATCTTAAGAAATTACGACTTGGCCCGCTCACTGATTTGAGCTCCGCTGCAGTGACATTTCTTCCGTCACAACGATCTTGTTGCAGTGGTACTGCTAGCAGTACTACGACCAGTCTTCTTCTCAGCCTCTTCCACGAATTGTTTCTTCCCCATCTAATGTCTTATTCTCTACCATGCCACACAAAATAATATTCACCAATCCAAACAATGCAATATTAACCGTAGCACATTCAGGTCATTACGAAAAGTATAACTACTCTAATTATCGGGCTTCAACTCACATGCTATAATAATCACAACCAATTAATCATTCATTTATTGCATCTTTTAAGCATGTTTACATGATTAACTGTTCAAGATTTCAATTCCAAAAGAATGACCTTATAATTCTATACACAGGAAAAATACATTGAATACAACACTAGAAGGTCAATTTACATACACTTGATTCGGTCCCACATACACCCTTAAGCATAGACTAATTATTATTGCACTCTCTTTTCTAGGGGTTTTCTCATACAGAGATATCACTCTCCTTTTCTAATCCGTTCATCCTCAAAATCACATCGATTTCAATTAATCGACAATAAGTTATCTAAGTTTCAATCATATCCATCAAAAGTATATCAACCATACGCACATATATATTTAGTTAACTAAAGTCTAACACAAGAGTGAGTAAACCATAGTCTACCTGGGCGCCAAGTTATCGCCGAGACGTACCCAATTGTATGATTGCCTCAATTTCTTGAGTTCTTGCAAAAAATCCTAACCATGGAGGATGAATTTTCACCTCCTAGCCCTTCTTCTTTTTTCCAAAATTTTGTTCTCCATTTTTGATTGTTTTTATTAAGTCCTTTTTAGAGACTAGGTTTTTAAAATCCTACATAAAACGGGATTGCAGAATTCTGGACCACGTCACTCGCTGCAACGAGTCCATTTACCGCTACAGCGGTTCCTCTATGGCGGAAAGCGTCCCGCCGTGAAGGACACGCGCCTGGGTTCACCCCATCGTGACTCAGCCTATTATAACTTGTTCGTATCGTGCCCTTCATTTTTTGAGAATTTTGTTTCAAGTTTATAAAAATTTAGATCCACCCATTGTTAGGTGGTCGAGGTACTATAACGGTCGGGCGGATCATTATACTTATAAGCTAGCCAAACTAGCTTTAAATACTTTGTCACACCTCAAACCCGAGGAGGAATGACTGGCACCTGTGCCACCCTTGATATGAGCATACCCGACGCGCAAAAATAAAACAAAGGCCAGAACTGATGAGGTTAAACAACACAATAACTATAAAATCAAAATAAGACGATAGACTATAGCGGAAGCTGGCTTACTTGACCAACCAAAATAAATAAATACCATATGTCGTCAAGGCCACAGAATGGAAAACAACTATACAACATGGCCCACCTGACCTATAACAATTACACTACACCCACAACAAATGTTTATGAGCCTCTAAAAATATAATAGAAATCAACTATCCGGGACAGGGCCCCCAACTACCCTTTACTCAAACATCTGGCGACTCTGAAAGACCTGGAGCGCACCAACTCAGCCGGAACTCCACTAAGCACCCAAGAACTCGATCTAACAGCCCGCCATCACCTACAAGCATGAATGCAGCTCCCCGACTAGGGCGTCAGTACAATAGTGTACCAAGCATGAAAGGTAGAAATAACTGGGAGACATAGATTAGAGATCAAAAGATAAACTAGATATCGCAGAAGGAGACTGAACATAAGTAAACACATAGAGCCTACCTAGCCCCCATAAGCACGACAAGTCTAAAAGTAAACAATAACATAACGGCACCTAGCCAACATAACTGACCTGTCATCGCCTCTAGACCTCTCAATAGCCTCAGCTAACACCAGCCAACATCTAGCATCCACTGCTATTAGATAATAGATAACACAAAAAACAACCACAATAAAATACCAAGCAAATCAAAAGTAAACACTAGTCAGTGAACATCATCAATCAAGCATTGTCGGACTCTCTCCTGGCTGCGCACAGTTAGCGGAGCTCAATCCATTTGCAAGAACCAATTGCGATCCCAGGGAGGCTCAGACATGTCAGACCACTCTCGAATCATGTCTCAACTCGACACTATGGAGGACATCATTCTCAACCCAGTAGGTCATTTCACTCCTTGGGCTCAACCCCTCAGCCGAAAACACTCTCGTGCGTCGGGTATCCACAAGTCAAAAGGTACCTCGGGCTTGACCCCTAGCCGGAACAACTCTCGTGCATTGGGTTTCCACAAGCCACAAGGCCTCAAATATAACATACACATATAATCAACAATAATAATAATACATGCTCAAATAGCCCATAATCGGCTCTCAAATCCCACAACCCGACTATTACAACATAATACTATTCTTTCACGTCTAGTCATCCACCGACAAGCCACTAACCAAGCTAAGGATTACCATCCTAACCAGTCTATCCTCAAGATTTACAAACAGTCCACACGCCACTCTACTTACCACTAACATCAAGGGACACGGCCAAATCAGCCCAAGTGTCACCACGACCGTCACGTGCCATTGACACGATCGACACGATCGACACGATCGCCGATTCAAATATAACAAAAGATCATCGCAGCCATCGACCTTAAGCACTCTAATCCCTCATTCACCTTTCAATATCATTACCTACTCTTATTCACACTAACCACCCACAACTTTCTACAAGAACCACATGCCTCACACAGGGCCTCTCGACACGAGCCTAACAACTTGCCATGACTACGTTTCTCCGCACTCAAGCCCGATCCACCAACCAAACCAGCACCTCAAGAACACCATTATCACCATATAAACAGTAGAACAAGAGTTCAATAATAGCATAAACACAAGCCATCACAAAACAACCAACACATACGTCAACATGGATGACAACGACTATGGAATTCATGCTGACAAAGGGAGGGACAAGCCTAACATACCTTAACTTCAAGACTAGACGAACTTGAGCTTTCAACACCATGAAACTACTACCTAAAGGCAGTCCACTATTCTGCCAAAATGCAGCCAACACAACTCAAAAGAACACAAACGAAGCTTACCGACAAGATTTATAGGAATTCGATAGTAGAAACTCCGAGGCAACAACCTAACGGGGTTAACACACTTATAACCAAACTCAAAAATCAAGAAAAACCAAAGAAAGAAGTCTTACCAACAGCTTCACCACGAAACAGCCACCAACAGCCTGGAAAAGACACCAAAACGCAAGCTACACGCGATTCCCGACACCAAAACCATGTTGAGCCATGGATTCTATCCCCGAAACCCAAAGGAAACCATGGAGAGAATCTTGAGAGAGGTTTTGTACGTGAGAAGTTCTGGAAAATAAGAAAATAAGGCAACCAACCGACCAAGGGGCTTTTTATAGTCCTCCACCGCCTTAGACCCTTGTGAGGTGCCTGCTTGCGCGGTCTCGCGAAAACGCGAATATCTCTCTACTCCAAGGTCGGATTGATGAACGGTTTGATGCGTTGGAAACTAGACTTGTAGATCTTTAATTTGATAGGTCGCACACCCCATAAATCTTATAGATGGGAGAAAAATTTCGAGACATTTAACCTAAATTTCAAAAAATCTCAAGAAAGAAATTTTGCGATAACTTTTTCCGAATTTTGTTCTACAACTTGATCGACTTTCAATTTTAAATATGACCATAGAGTGATTAAAATAACTCATAATAATTTTTTTAGCCTATTTAGTACCCTTAGTCCTACCTCGAAAGCACGATTTTATCGCTCAAATTATCTGGGGTGTTACATATTTTTTAACTTATCTATGCGTTTGGTAAATACTGAAAGTGCTTATAAGTCAAATGCTTATAAGTTAAAATAAATCATAAGCCATAAGTTGACCACCCCTAACTTATAATTTTACAGCTGGTTTGACCAAACCATTTACAATTTTATGCCTAATATTTCTATGTAATCTTCAAAATACCTTTTCTTAAAATAAAATTTTGAACACTTTCCATGATTTCACTTTCACTTTTATTCTTCTAAACCTAAAATTTTCTCCACCTCATTAATGTTAACAATAATTATGCGGTTCTTAATGACATTATTTGGATATAACAAATTTCTTTCTAATATTTTTTTAGTAGTTCTTCCAGTTCTACGACTAAGTATGGAATCCTTCTTTAACTTGACATCAATATTGTTGATTTGTAAGTTTTTGTAAAGCATGAAACTCTCTCCTATTTTTTTTTTTGGGGATATTTTAAGATATTTATTATTGATTTCAAGAATTAATCAAATTGAAAAAGAATATTATTAATAAACACAAAATACAAAAATTGAAAAAAGTAGTAAAATAGAAAACATGTAACCCTTTAACACGTGAATGATAACTCGTGATTTGATCCCTGAGAATATTTATAATAGTTGAATGTTTTAATTTAATTAGAGAAAAATATCGTTAAGTACTTATTTCTTTTATATAAATTTTGTGTACTATTTAAGTATTTTTTTACTAAATATATTAGTCAGTTCTTAATTATTATATTATATTTTGTGATTATATTTTAGTTTTTTTATAAAATAATTTATATTTATAAAAATAATTTTATCTAATGAATTTTGTATTAAAAATAAACGAGACATAAATTATTTTGTATTGAAATTAAACTGAAATATAAAATATTATAAAAATTATGTTGTTATTAATATAAATAACATAAAGAATATTTAATAAATTTAACAAAAAGAAATGCTTATCATTTTTTTCAAAACAGTTCAACTGTTTATTATTTGTTTCAGCATTTTTATCTAAATACGTAACTGTTTATTTATTAAATCAATTTTAATACTTAAAAATACTTATCAACATTTAATACTTATCAACTATTTTAAATTAATTAAGCCAAATAAACTTTAAAAATGAATAATTTTTAAAAAAAGAATATGCATGAACTAAAAACATCGGGAATGAAAGTATTAATTTCACTTGTTATTGAGCCGACATATCACATCCGCAACTAAAAAGAAGAGACGTAAATCATTTTACTCTTGGATAGGATAGCACAGGACATTTGTACTCTCTCTGTCTCATAGTAATTATCAGTTTATCGCCTCATCTTTTACACGTTTTAAGAAAAAAACTTTTTTATTAAATTACTTTTATTTTTCCTCAAAAGTAAAACTAAGTTAATTTTATTTATATTTAAATAATCATATTTTAATAATTACTTAGTTAAATTTTTCAGATTTATAATTCTTCATGGAAGGAGTAGAGCCCAATATGAATTAAATCTAGAGTACTGACTCACCCTAATTCCTAATTTGATACAATTAGATTATGAATTTTAAAGCTTATTTAAGAATGAGATTTTTTAGTTCAGCCCAAATAAGCTGCTAGCCTGTGAGGTTTGAATGAGGTGAATTGAATCGATCTATGGATTAAATAAAAAATTAATTAAAAAATAAAAATATAATAAAAGATTAAAAATAATAAGAGGGAGTTATAAATTAAAGTCTACTTATTTTATTATTTTGATGGATAGAATATTATCATTTTCATGATGTTTTATTGGGATCTATTGGAATAAGATTATATTGATAGTTTTATCTAAATAGTTGTATTGTTACTCATTATTTGTTTAATTTTTATTAATATTTTTATTTAGTTCGAGTAATATCATGTCAAAAAAATTCTATTTCACATAATTTTTATGTCCAACAAGAACGTTTTCTTATACGTTGTACCCAAAATTTTGCATAAAAAATAACAGTGGTTTCAGATTGAAATGTTACGATCAAATTTTTACTTGAAGTCAAATCTAATAAATATTATTAGAATTATTTTTGTTTGTGAATTTAAAACTTAATTATCCAATAGTAACACTATTTAATGTTTATATTAATATTTTTAAATTTTAAAAATATTTTCGAAAAAATAAACTTACCTGATATAACCCACAGTCCATACAATAATAAATTAAACTAATTATTTTAAAGCTCAACAAAATTATCAAATCTATGTAAACCAGTCCGCATACATTGAGCCGGCCATATGGACAGCTCTAGAAGGGAAGAGACCAAGAAATTAAGGGAACCTTAAAGAAGAAACAATCATATTCTTACACGAATGCAATATTTAGAATGGTCTGTATGGGTCCCATGCGACGAGGCTTAATCACTTTCCCTCAAAACAGAATACGCAGTAAACCGCCACCTTTTTCTCTGTTGTCTGACTTTAATTTGCACAGTTCACACTTTTTTCTGCCACTAATACTAATATTTCAGACTAATAATAATAATAAGTGTTAACCCTTTTTTTTCTTTTTTTCTCATATATACAGTTGAGAAACCTCTTTACATTTCTACAAGGGTCCTGTAAAATTTTGTTCCCCATAGAATTCTTACTAAAAGATGTCGAATCCAAAGTTCACAAGAGTACCTAGCATGAGGGAGAGAGTTGAGGATACTCTCTCTGCTCACCGTAATCAGCTAGTGGCTCTCCTCTCGAGGTACAAATAAAACTACTACTTAATTACAGCTCTGTGTTTTTCTTTAATGATAGATGAACTGATGTAATTTATTAATTCAACTATTTTCCTTTTCTTTACACGCTCTGGTGAAATTATGGGTTCTTGAAATCTTGGCTTTTGATAGCATGATTTGTGTTGGGTTAAAAAGTGTCTGATCATTTTATCTATAAGGTTAAGCTGATGGAGATAGCAAGTACGGATCCAAGATTACCACTTTACTCATTACATTTTTAGAATTGTGAGTTCAAGATGTAGTAATATTTATTGAAATTTTGGTGATTTATTTTGACATGTCTATATAAGTTCCATACTAGAGGTACAGTTCACCTCACAAGGTTGGGTAAGATGTGTGTACGTCCTACCTCTTCGGACCTCACTTGTGTGAGTGATTACATTGGGTATGTTGTTGGTGTTATGTCACAAGTACAGTTCAGTTGAACTCATAGTTTGTTAGCTACATCTGAGACAACACACTCAATTAACAACAACAACAACATATATATATATATAACACTGTAATTCCACTTGTGGGTTTTGGGGTAGGATATATGCAGACGTTACATTACCTTTGTGGGTTGTTTTCAGTTGACCCTAGGGTCAAAGGAAGTGAAACTAAAGCAGGATACAACACACTTTCAGTTAATTGATTATATTATGTTTGCGTACACTCTATCCTCCTCAAAACCCACTTTGTGGGATTATAATAGGTATGTTGTTGATATTATGTATCAACATGATTTTGATTCTGATTCTTTTTTCGTGGGCCAAACATATCAAAAGCTTAATTTTGGCTTATTTTGGATGATTTCTGGGTTCAACTGCTACCATGTGTGGAGCTTGGCAAAAATAAGTTTACTACATAGCTTGACCCCAACTAGTTCTGGTTAATAAATTGATTTGGTGATTTTATAGCTCAGTATTAATATATTGGAGAAATTCAAGGTTTTTTGTTTTCTAGTTTTAGTGATTCACCTCTGAATTGTGTATATCTTTGTTTCGTTCAAGATACGTGGCGCAGGGGAAGGGGATATTGCAACCTCATCACTTAATTGATGAGTTCAACAACGCTGTATGTGATGACACTACTTGTGAGAAGCTCAAAGAAGGTCCCTTTTGTGAAATCTTGAAATCTACTCAGGTATATTCACCAATCCAGGCCATTAAACATAACAAATTTGTTCTTTTTTTTGTGTGTGCGTCTGTCTTTCAGGAAATTTGAGAATGAACTGCAGTTGTTGTCTGTGTTTGCCAAAACGAGATTGAATTTTTTAATTTTTAACTGGAAATGCACTTAAAAATCCTTGTTTATCGTAAAACCTGCTTTATTATGTATAAAGAACGCATTTGAAGACTGTCCAAGATTGAAGAAATAAGATGTAAGACATGGTGTTCGTTTTCTCCTTAAGAATCAACTTTTTTTGATTTTCTGATCATTTCCCATGCAGAGGCGGATCTAGAATTTAAACCTGATGCGTTTAATCTTTAAATCCTTTCCTTGAATCCATTTCAATTTTGAAATTATGGGGTTCATGATTTAATATTTGTTGAATATATTTGCAAAGTTCTACATATAAAGTTAAGCTCTGTGACAAAAATACTGTGTTCAGTTGAACTCAATAGACCAGGTTGCACCTGTCTCCATCTCCGTGCTTCCACTTCTTCATGTGACTAATACACGTTCATTTTGATGTTTGAATAAGTTTCTTAGTATCAGAGGAGCTTTTAATGTTCCATTCTAATAGGTTACACAGTCGTTTCACCAGGATTCTTTGCCTGAAAGAGGCATCTGGAGATTTACTCGTCTCTGACTGAATTTCTTGTTCGTTTTGCTGACAAGTAGTTTGTATTCTGTTAATGCTTTCTCTTTGTTGTCAAAATAGGAAGCCATTGTGCTCCCACCATTTGTTGCTATAGCAGTTCGTCCAAGGCCAGGTGTTTGGGAATATGTTCGTGTTAACGTATATGATCTGAGTGTTGAACAATTGACTATTCCTGAATATCTTCATTTCAAGGAAGAACTTGTGGATGGAGAGTAAGTTCTTTCTTATCTCTATTGCAAGTATGGAACATCAAAACTTACTGGTTGAATTTCTTTACAAAATTTGTTGATTTCGTTGTACCCCAGGGTTAATAATAACTTTGTGCTTGAGCTGGATTTTGAGCCATTTAACGCATCAGTTCCTCGTCCATCACGTTCATCATCCATCGGCAATGGAGTCCAATTCCTCAATCGTCATTTGTCCTCAATTATGTTCCGCAGCAAAGACTGTTTGGAGCCATTACTTGATTTCCTTAGAGGACACAATCATAAAGGGAATGTAAGTCCCGGGAGCATTTTTTTCCCTTGTAAATGTCTGCTTGTCCCTGATTGTCTTCCACTCACATCTTTCATTACGTGCAACCATTATAAGATATGTAAAATGCTCCTAGTTCGAATTTCATCAGCAACAAACTATCTTGTATTGTATCGCTGGATGAAGAGCATCATTACTTTTTATCTTTCCCACTTGATGGATAACAGTTGACTTTTGGGAATAATATGGTCTTACTTGAAAATGTTCAAGAAGTATTACTACTTATTTATAAGATGGATTGTCTATCTATGCAGGTCTTGATGTTGAATGAACGTATACAGCGAATCTCCAGGCTGGAGTCTGCTCTTAATAAAGCAGAGGATTATCTCACCAAGCTACCACCAGATACATCCTATAATGAGTTTGAATATGCGTGAGTTTGTACATATTTGGTTTGTTTTCTTACAAGTGTATGTAATTGCTCAAGAAAAGGGAAAAATATAGGAGTTGAAACATTTTTTATGGAGCCATGTGCATGCAGATTGCAAGAAATGGGCTTTGAGAAAGGTTGGGGTGATACTGCAAAACGTGTTTTGGAGACGATGCATCTGCTTTCTGACATTCTTCAGGCTCCTGATCCCGCAACCGTGGAGACTTTTCTTGGTAGATTACCTATGGTGTTCAATGTTGTCATATTATCTCCTCATGGATACTTTGGCCAAGCAAATGTCTTGGGTTTGCCGGACACTGGTGGGCAGGTAATAACAAGGAGAAAGAGGTCTTGTATTATGTAACTAGCTTGCTTACAGCTCCAACCTCTTTTTGGATATATCCTTTAAACAGTTTGCTATCAACTAGTTCTGTTTCCCATAAACATTGTCACCTAGATTTTTCCTACAATCTAAAGAAGTGAAATACTCATGTATGTTCAGTTGATGCCTCACTGTGCTACAAGATTAGCTTTGGAATGTAAATATATATTTTGGAGAAAGTGAAAAAGTTTGGGAACATATATATATCTACTAATACACCCCTCCCCCCAAAAATACTCAGAATATTTGGTCTTCTTTCTGGTATTTATGGACTATCTTCTTTGGAAATTCCACATTATATTTGGTTTTTTTCCTCTCCCTGCAAATCATACTGCTGAATCGTCTCTAGATATTCCAGTTTTAACTTTAGACATAACGGTAAATAAGGGATTATTACTCTGTTTTTTCTTGCAGTAGGCTTGAGCAGGCACTCTGCTTTTTTATTGCAGTTAATATAGTTCATATAATTTTGCAGAAGCTAGAGCAGGGAAAACTCAGTAATTTAATTTTTGGCTGTGCTAATCACTGTTAATGTTGCTGACACATCCATGGTTTTCCTTGATTTTGTTCTCCTTTTGGTTGATTCGTAGGTTGTCTATATACTGGATCAAGTGCGTGCCTTGGAGGCTGAAATGGTTCTTAGAATAAAGCGTCAAGGACTTAACTTCAAGCCTAGAATCCTTGTTGTGAGTACATATATGTTATGCAAGCTCTTATTTGGTTTGTGGGATTGCAGTTGACATAAATATGCTTTCTCTGATTGCAAAAGGTCACCCGACTGATACCTGATGCTAAAGGAACCACCTGCAACCAGAGATTGGAGAGAATTAGTGGAACTGAATATTCACATATCTTACGTGTCCCTTTTAGGACAGAGAATGGAATCCTTCATAAATGGATATCTAGGTTTGATGTATGGCCTTACCTGGAGAAGTTTACTGAGGTAACCTCTTTGTCCGTTGGAAATTGCCGTTTGTTGCTGATGTTTGTTCCGTTGTGCCTAGCTGAATGATGTCAATTAGTTCCTTGCAAGTGCTTGCAATAACATGGGGAACAAAAAGGATTTATGCTGGTTTGATGTCTGCCTCCAAGAACAATAATTATTAAAAGTTTATGACTAGTCATTCATGTACCTTATTTCTGTGCTCAAGCTATTTATATTGAAAAGTGATTCAGGCATACTATGCAAATTGGATGAACTTGTAGCCAACTGTTGTGTTTGCCAACATGTTGATAAATAGATACTTGTTGGTCCTCATTTTATTTTGGTTTGTCATACTGGATAACGCGCTTCTCATGTTCTGCAATAGGGGAAAAACAAAGGATTTATGCTGGTTTGATGTCTGCCTCCAAGAAAAATAATTATTAAAAGTTTATGACTAATCATTCATGTACCTTATTTCTGTGCTCAAGCTGTTTATTGAAAAGTAATTCAGGCATACTATGCAAATTGGATGAACTTATAGCCAACTGTTGTGTTTGCCAACATGTTGATAAATGGATACTTGTTGGTCCTCATTTATATTTTGGTTTGTCATACTGGATAACGCGCTTCTCATGTTTTTGCTGCTTATATATACTGGAAGAAGACATACTTGCCCTTTCATAATTTCTTGGGACCTTTCTATTAGTGACACACTCTGCATCTAACATTTCCACGTGTCTTCTTGACCAGGATGTGGCAGGTGAAATGGCTGCTGAGCTCCAGGGAGTACCGGATCTGATTATTGGCAACTACAGTGATGGAAATTTAGTTGCCTCCCTGTTAGCATATAAATTGGGTGTCACACAGGTAGAAAAGACATGATTCTTTACCTGGCTAGCACAACGTCTTGAAGCTGTGTATCTGCAATAGTAATTTTACGCTTTGCCGCCTTCTTTTTTTCCCAGTGTACCATTGCTCATGCATTGGAGAAAACAAAGTATCCTGATTCTGACATCTATTGGAGAAAGTTTGAGGAGAAGTATCATTTTTCATGTCAGTTTACTGCTGATCTACTGGCAATGAATCATTCAGATTTCATAATCACCAGTACCTACCAAGAGATTGCAGGAACGTAAGTTGCCTTGATATCTGCTACTCTTGCCCTGGTTGTCTATTGAGTCCATTTTTAGTTCGATATCATGATTTGAGGAACTGTGAATGGTAACCTTATCATATATGTGGAAGTGGAAGCTCTATAATTCTATTTTGTAATTGGAAGAACGAAACTTTGTTTCCAATTGAGCTCGTAGTCAGAAATAATTTGTCGAGTTTGAGCTAGAACTTGGTTTATTTTCTGTTGAGTAGGATGATACTGCAACTATATTTTATGCGTTGGAAATTTACCATTTCATCTTTCTATTTCTTATATATGTTTGGTCTTCCTGTTGATCATGTTTACATGCTGAAACTCAAAAAAAAAAAAAAAAAAAAAGAAAAGTGAATGCTAGTTGATCTGTTATTGTTGGAAGCTTTAAAATCAGTAGATGTTTTTCTTCATGAATGATCAATGTTATTAACTAACAAGTAAATCTGGACTCTATTCACCTCGTAAGCAATCGAAAAAAGAACAGACAAATGTAACATCCTCAATGGATTGTTGAGACTTCTGAAATTTGTATATAGAAATTGTTTTGGCTTGTAACCACATGCATATTATGCCATATATGTTGAACATTGATGTGACTAGACCTAAATGTTTTGTTTTCCATGTTCAACGGAGTTTTACATAGAGTTAAGAGGAGAGAGTGAGGAGTACTAATGTACGATGGCACCGTTGTCTTCATGATCTGGATACTCTCAGTGCTCCGTCTTACCTGTACTTTGATCCATGATTCATTCTCCCCTTTCTAGTTTGAGCTGCATCAAAGAAATTCCCACCAGTTGTGAAAAAAAATGCTCACCTTATTGATGCAACATAGCAAACATGTTTTCTCTGTGAAGACCAAATCAAAATAAAATTCCCTGTTAAATCACCTCAGTGTAAGTGCCTATGGATAGCATTCTAACCTGTGTCACGATTCATGAATAGGGTACTAGAATTGGATGGTTGAAAAATAGTAAATGGTCGATAGGTAATCCAGTAAACATGCATTTACCTACTTATATGATGGAAAATGTGATGGGACAGATTTATTTTGTTTGTGGTTAACACAATACTGAATCCTATATTGTATACAATTTGGCCTGGCTACAATTTTGTCTTTAGAGTTCGTGCAGGTTGCTTAATAACACAGCTATGTTCTGTTCTATTGTTGCTTACACGTTTAATATTCTAGCGACATAATGATGCTAGACATTAGATGGCTTGCTTGCAAATTGATAGCCTTTTATTTCAGGAAGAATACTGTTGGTCAGTATGAGAGTCATACTGCTTTCACTCTCCCAGGCCTATATCGTGTCGTCCATGGCATTGATGTTTTTGATCCCAAATTCAATATAGTGTCTCCTGGAGCTGACATGACAATTTACTTCCCATATTCTGATGAGGAAAGGAGACTAACATCTTTGCATGGCTCGATCGAGAAGTTGTTATTTGATCCTGAGCAGAATGAAGTGCATATGTAAGTGATCCTCCCATCTGTACATATCCTAATAATTTGGAAAAAAATTTACATGGTGATTCGTATAAATATGAACCTGACACCCCTACATTAAAGGAGGAGGGCCTGATATGATTCTCCACAAATAAACTTCTAATGATATCTGCTCAAATGTCCTGGATACTGTATGAGGGGAAGAAGAGAACCAGCTGTACATGTCCCTAATTACTTCTTTACGTTCTTTTTAAAATGGTTAATGCTTTATTTTTTGATAAGTGGTCAGTTTTCACTAGTCCTCTAATTAAATGTCATTGAAATAGGCTCATTGTTTTTATACCTTTATAAAGGTTGCTCATTCGATCCCAAGATCCAAATAAGGCGACAAACAATGTCTTAGTACTTGGACACCCTTGCTAGCGTAGTTAATTATCGATGACATTGGTTGAAGATGAAGGGACAAAGTGGCTCCCAAGTAAAAGCTTAACTCTTTCGATGGTTTTCTCCAAAGAAAATACCAGATATATAATAGAGAATGGGGTTTTTGTACTTTGCTTCTGATTGGTAGTTTCATTGTGATATGTGAATTGGGCTGTTGACTGATGTCATACTCTTCGATTACAGAGGTAACCTGAATGATCAATCAAAACCCATAATATTTTCAATGGCAAGGCTTGACCGGGTTAAGAACATTACGGGACTAGTTGAGTGCTATGCTAAAAATGCTACACTCAGGGAATTAGCGAACCTTGTTGTAGTAGCTGGATACAATGATGTAAAGAAATCCAATGATAGAGAAGAAATAGCAGAAATTGAGAAGATGCATGCTCTTATTAAGGAACATAACTTGGATGGTCAATTCAGATGGATATCAGCCCAAACAAACCGAGCACGTAATGGTGAGCTCTATCGCTATATAGCTGACAAGAGAGGTATATTTGTTCAGGTATAACGTTTGTATGGCATCTTCTCCACTTTCATTTTTCTGTACAGAAAGAAAAGGTGGTTATTGTGACAAATCTTTTCCTTTTAGCCTGCATTTTATGAAGCATTTGGACTCACGGTGGTTGAAGCTATGACTTGTGGTCTTCCAACATTTGCAACTTGCCATGGTGGTCCTATGGAGATCATTGAAGACGGTGTATCTGGGTTCCATATAGATCCTTATCATCCCGATAAAGCCGCTGAGCTCATGGCAGAATTCTTCCAACGCTGCAAACAAGATCCTACTTACTGGGAAAAAATATCTGCATCTGGTCTTCAAAGGATTCTTGAGAGGTTTGTAGTTGTGTACATGTATAGGAAGAAGATTAACAAATGTTTATTTGAATGAAAAATAACCTTCCCCCTCGCTCAATTTCTTGTGTTTTAACCAATTTTAAGGTTTACATGGAAAATTTACTCCGAGAGGCTGATGACTTTGGCTGGTGTATATGGTTTCTGGAAGCTTGTTTCAAAACTTGAGAGGCGTGAAACTAGACGATACCTTGAGATGTTCTACATTCTCAAATTCCGCGAGTTGGTGAGTTTCTTTTTCGCTCCTTTTCAGTTCAATCATATATAAATGCAGTTCAAGTACCTATTATACACAAACATATCCGCGATTGGGGCTGTTGAAAGGACTTTTCGAGAGGATTCATGTAAGATTTTACTCTGTTTCCAGGTAAAATCTGTTCCTCTAGCAATTGATGACAAGCACTGAGAATGATATGATGGTGCAAGCAGTAGGACTTTGCAAAAATAAACAAATATAACGTGGATTGAGAGGAGCAGCTAGCTAAAAATGAAAGACATAAATGTTGCACGTAACTTGTTAATGTGTGCCACGGTCTATAAATGTGATGTGAAAAAAACAATGTGCTTCCCCAGTGGGGGGGATCAGGTGACTGATATGCACTTTATGATTGTGTTTCTATCTTCCTGTTGTAGTGTTCTCAAACCAATGTGCACTTAGTTTTTCCTGGTTATAAGAGATGACTTATATTAATAGGAAATAGTACATACTGTTACATAATTTGCTGCTTAGAGGATTGGCATACAGGGACTATTAGTATTCACTATGTGTAAAATAATGGAGAAGAGAACGGTAGTAACAATAAATAACCCTAGAGGATTGACGTACTTTGGACCAAGGCTGCTCGGTAAGTTCTATGAATGGAGTACCCCTTGGTCAAAGAATCTATGTATTATTTTTTTGTTGTAGGATAGAATATGAAGCAACTAGATGAAAGAAATCTCTTCATGTAGTAGTCGATTTTTTATTTTGTTAAAAAGACAAAAGCACATCTTAAAATATATACTGTGTAATAGCGTTTAATGTAATACACCAAACATTTAATAATAAATAAATTTCTGAATAGATGAAAATAACTTTTTTTAAAATTTCTTATATGTGAAAATGAAAATCTCTCTGAAAAAAATTACAAAATCATTTCTCTTGATATATGTTATCTACCAATAGCTTTGTAACATCGATGACACTGAACATCACTCACTGCCTTCTTTTTTCTAATCTTCAATTTGTTCAAGCAAGTAGGACTAATCAACTTTGTTGTCAAATACAAATACAGAATTGATGCAAGGAAACAAGCAAAAATCAGTACTTAAACTTGATGCCTAATGTAAACTATAAGCTGCTATACACATTCTTATACAACTCAATAGCTTAGCTCTTACTGGATAATTAGAATAGGAATCATCAACAAATCATAGCCGGATTATGGTATTAAAAAAGAAAATTATGTTGCTGTCCTGTCTTGTCCATCCTAATGAAAAGGATGGGTCATCCAGTTACTGCATATGATTGTTTGGAGGAGCACATTACCGTTTTGCATCAACAAACACTAGCACAGCCCCTATTATATTGAATCAATTTTATTTTTTTTATTTTTAAAAAGAAATGTGGTCAGTGCTAAAGCCCCTATTATTTGATCAAATATTGACCGGGAACGAGCGCCCACGATCCTTGGTTTGGTTTGACCTCCCATAGTGGTGGTCCTTGCTTTTAGAAAGGAGAGCAGGGCCAATTTCTCGTTTCACATTGGTCTTTACTCAGTAAAGAACAATGGCACTAACAAATGTGGATACATCTATGGAAGGCCGTCGATGTTCAACTAACAGAGCAATAAGCATCTGAGACAATTATGAACCCTCCATATTGAGGAATTTTCATACTAAAGGCGATGCAGTTAACGATCAATGCAGCTATGTAATAAACTCACAGCTAGTTAAGGCTACAACATGTAATTTGTTTTGTTTATTTCATGACACGAGATGAAATCATGCATCTACAAGCATATTCATACTGAATTGCATGACTAGTTCAGAGTTCTGAGCATAGCTTCTCACAAAGAGGAATGGTAATAGCTGAGGCAGAAGGCCATCACAACTTTAGGTATCCTATGTCTACAAAACTAGATGAATGGTGCACTGTCAACTTGCAGGTTGGGCCTTCTTACTGTCAGGGTATAAAATTGGTTTCCAGCAGTCAAAACCCATTACATTGGCGAAAAGAAATGGATTTCAGATCAGTATATAATCAAAACTGTTCCCGCTATCCTACCAAGCCTAAAGTTTGAGTAGAAACTAACATCAGCTGATGATCATCTTGTTCAAGAATTCAGCTTGCTCAGGAAAGTATTCCAACAGTTCATCTTTTGTCACCCAGACAAAATCATCACACTTTCTAATATCAAATTTGTTGGCTGCAATGACTTGGGATTTGAAGAAGAAGCGCTGTCACAATAAAATATAGACTAAAAACATTAGAAGCCCATACACTTTGCAGCAATCAGGGAATTTCCCTGCCTGTGGATTGAAAGAATTTGCGACTTCGATAACTAAAATGCCCATACCTTGATTGATGGAATTTTCTTGTCTTCAGTGGGTTGTGTGACCATATGACCCATAGGGGCATTTCCAACAAAATACGTATGTGAAAGATCTCCAATTACAGATTCTAGGGCAGACTCAGCACACTGCAAATTGTAACTTCTAATTCATTTTTTTAACCCAAATAACTGAAATGCCCAAAGAAATGAACTGAATAAGTACTATTTACCTTGCGCAATGTCTCTTCAGACTCATAAACTTTTTCTGGAAAATGCCAGACGGGCTTTCCACTATGAGGACCATGTGTGGTACCATGAACTAGAAGATAGAGTCTCTTGTCTAGTGCTCGCTGTAATGACCTTATGCACACCAACAAAATTTCATAATCAGTACCATAAAATACTAGCCAGCAGAAGGAAAAAAACGCTGTAAACATCTATTGACATACTATTCATGTTCAGGCAAATGCAAAAGGTTTTGCATATGCCATATTGGAGACTAATGCTGATTAAATCTAAAGAAAGTGAACCCGGCATTGGTAACTTTTTAGCAAATTTTGACTAATAAGTGGTGAGTTGAAGAACAGATGCAAGCTTTATTTTGTGGGGTAGAGAGGGTGAAGAAGACATTTAAAGGGAAATGAAAAAAGCAACAATAGCTCTCCATTCTTAATTTTAAATATTTGCATAATGTTCAATTAGATAAATCTCAACTAACACATCAATTACTTCAGGACAATATTAGGGCATGTCAACGTAAAAAATTTAGTTATGGTAAATAATTTAGAAGTCAATAATTACCTATTGTCCGGAAATATGAGTCTGCTGAATTTAGGTAAAGCAACTATTGAATAGAAAAAGATCTTCTAGTGCAATATCCATATTCAAATTCTTGTATAATAATTGACAAAAATTAGAAGTCCAAGCTTGGTACCTTTGATCATTAGTCTTATCCGCTTCTGTGATTCGAGGAGCTGGCTTATAATCAATTTGATAATCACCTTTTCCCCTGCATGTAAAATATAGATGTCACGTGCCAGCTGACCATGTGGCATTTGACACTAGACAGAAAGGTCAAAAACTAGACAGAACAGTATGTAATAGCATGTTCAAGAAGAACCATGTACATAATCAATGGCTAATGGGGAAGAATGCATGAAAGAAAAGGCAATAATAATACACAAGCCAAGGAGTAAAAATCAGTTGGGTCATAATGCCAAATGAGCGGGCAGTGTTTACTCTTCCAACATGTGTACTGTTGCATGAAGAGATCTCAATTTCTTAAAACGCGATCTTATAGATATAAATGAAATTAGGCTATTTTTACCACCACATGCTCTTTTTGAAAAGAAAGTAAAGTTTTTAAAATTGTAAAATGCCCAGCACTAAGATAGTAATGCTCAGTACAAAAGGGTATTCTCCAAGTTACAGAAATTGTTCAATTTCGCATGGAACTAATGAAATAAATCATGGCATCCTCTTTATATGTTGTACCCTATTTAATTGACATGGGGCTATTCAGCTGCATCTAAAACAAAAATCCTATGGCCTCATACTATTGAAGAATGACTAGAGTCTCCACAGGTATACAAAATCTCATCTACTCAAAACTGAGGCAACAGAAATTTTTAATGGTTGAAAGTTGGCACAGATAGTAGTAAAGTGACTAAAGAGCCAAACCTTGAATCTTCACAGGCTACACAGATTTTGTTATATGGTGTCACGAAAAATAAAGAAAAAAAACTTAAATAAAAGGAGGCTAAATTAAGGCCTGATTATGATCACTTTACAATTTCTTCTTGGCTTTAGATCAGGGACATTGAAAATCAAGATGATTAGGCTTTTAATTGCATCTTTCCTCGAGTTAATGTTTTGTACCATACTCAATAAAGCTGATTAAGCATTTCAAAGCAGGTATGAAAAGGAAATATAGTAGTAAGTGAAGAAGCCATGATGAAAATATTGAGAAAAGAACCATAACAACAATAACTAATACGATAACCGAAACAAAGGAAACAACATGTAATAGTAAAAATTGAAGAGTAAGATAATAGTGAGCAATAATAATAATATGATAAGAAAAACTACACTACCTACTAATATTCTACCCTAATCTCGACCTCCATATACTCCTATCTAGGATCATATACTCAGTAAGCTGCAGGTATGTCATGTTTTATCTAATCACCTCTCCTCAATACTTCTTCGACCTACCTCTCCTCGGACCCACCATGGTTAACCTATCACACCCCTCACTGGGTCATCTGTGCATCTCCTCTTCACATGCCCGAACCATCTCAGCCTCGTTTTCCTCATCTTGTCCACCACGGAGGCCACTCCGACCTTGTCCCGAATATCTTCGTTTCTAATTTTATCTCTCCTAGTATGCCCACACATCCATCTCAACATCCTCATTTCCGCTACTTTCGTCTTTTGAACGTGCGACTTCTTTATCGGCCAACACCACGCCTCATACAACATAGCTGGTTTAACAACCAATTTATAAAACTTACCTTTTAAGTTTTAGCAGCACATTCTTATCACACAGTACACCGGATGCGAGCCTCCATTTCATCCATCTCAGTCCAATATGTAACATCATCGTCAATTTTTCCATTTCCTTAGATTATTGACTCAAGATACTTGAAACTTCCTCTCTTAGAGATGACAAGAGAGAGATATACACCAAAGGGGAAAAATCACTCTTGTAATAAGAGTGCATGCATAACCGTAGTAATGCATAGTAATATTCTGATTTATTATCTTTCAAATATTTTTGGCCAATGTCATGGAAAAAGAAGCTGGACTAAACCAGATGTTCTTTCGTACAACGAGTAGTCTAGCTTAAGTATCGCCTTGTGAATTATTAGAAATACCAATGCAAATGGGATGCTTAGATGATAGAAATCTCAGACTTTAGAATCAGAGTTAAATGTAGAAATGCTTATGGAAATTCCCACAAGATCATTGCACACATTGGACACTATGATATCACCAAAGACAGCTATTGAACCAGAGCGGATATAATAGTAGATAATGATATTCATGATATGTTTAGGAAGGGAGAATCAGAAAATAAATTATAGGTATACCTATCTTTGTCATTATGTTCCCTAGCTTCTCATGCTTTGATGTGCTACACTCGTTATGAAAAAAATCATCACAGATTGAAGAGAGAACCACAACTGCACCTGGGAGTACTATGTCATTTATTCTTTTTATGGAGTCAACAGAAACTTCTACCCAACAAAAGGTAAGAGTAAGGTTTGCGTACATCCTACCTTCCCCAGACCCCACTTGCAGGATTACACTGGATTTGTTGTTGTTGTCACAGGAGCTTCTATGTATTAATGAAATAAACATTTGTGACAAATTGCATTTTTTTAAAGGTTCAATCATATAATGCTTGCACACTAGGAAACTTTTTTTTTTTTTTTTTTTTGAGAATGGCTTGCACACTAGGAATTCCCTAAAGTTTTATTAGCGGAACTTCAAACAAGAAAATAGTAAAAGGGCTAAAATGCCAACAATCTGTTTTTAATTTTTGCCAATAGAGGAAGCAACAATTATTCATGTCTTCCTGCAGTAAAGTATAGTTAGCAACCTATGGGCCTAATAAGTTTAGAATGCTTGACAGCATTGTATGGTGAGAAGTCCAAAAACCGGAAGAAAGGCATGATTGGTAATGCAAGATGAATTAGAAACTGAGAAGATTCGTTTCTGCAGTAAATTTCAGACTCCAGAAAGCTAGATAATCAAAAGTAAAATATTAGTAAAATAAGGAAAACCTCGAAATCCCTCCAAGACCAATTGTGCCATTAGTTTTCGTGAGCCATAATGAATGTGTTTTGTTTATTATTTCTGACAGGATTTCATGCCTGTAGCAATGAGCTCTTTTTCCTTAACTGTTTTACCCACTTATTTAGTCAGTTGTGAGTATAAATCCTTCCTTTTAACTGTTAATTATAGTTTGAAAAGAGAACTTGACCTAGAAAGAATATTTTCCCATAACTTTCCAATTTCAGGAGTTCCAAAACTAGCAAAATATCTCTAATGCTGGATTACATAACTTAAACAATCTATAGAAAATAAAAAAGGCACTAAATTACAATCGTAAACAATGAGTTACTAATATTTTTTTGCAAAATTTATCACGCATCCAAATTTTGAACATTTAGTTTATTTCTTTGTTATTGTCTACGTTGTGGACAGCATAAACCAGTGCTGCTCATACCATTTTTAATCACTTTATACAGAACAGAGTTGATTCTGCTCTGAAGGAAATCAACCAGCATTTAAACTAAGATCTCTCACTCAGACAAAATCTATTCATAGATTAAAGAGGAATGCTCAGAAAATCTTCAAAACTTTTTGATTTTTATGTTCTCTTCATGATATTCAGCTCCTACAGCAATTTCACTGGCCTATTATGTTTGAACTTGTTTCATGTTTCCTATGTACACTAATAGTACCATTCATTCGTTAATATTCATGATGAAGATACATAATTCACAAGAAAAAGAATAAAATGACAAGGTGTAATTCGAGAAATACAACAAAAACTCTTACCTGGTATCAGACTTTTTCAGAAAACTTTCTGGATACTCCCGCCGATACTGCTGCCTCCAACGAAACCTACAAAAGAAGTTAATAATAATATTACTGCAATCAACTATACACCAATTAAGGTTAAATAATTATCTACACTGTCATTCGCCAACTCTTGTTCAGGAACCTTTGCTCTTCTTTTACTTTTTTTTTTTGAGTAAGGAACCTTTGCTCTTCTCACTTTGTCCTTTTGCTGACATCTTAGTTACCAAACCAATCCATGACCTCATTATTCACAATTTTATTACACACATTATCTCCTAACGTTAGAAAGCACATCAAAAGTTTGGACAAAAGAAGCTCTATTCTTTCTTCGATATACTTCATCAAACTTACAAATCAAAAGAATGAAATAGTGAAGAAGGCCATATAAGTGCTGTAATCGTAAGAGAAGATTCATAAAGTTGACCTGACTAATTTGGGATTGAGGTGTAATTGTTGTTTTTAGCACTATTTTTCTAAAGCACGTATATTAAATTACCCGTTAATCCCTAATTAACAGTCACATATTCTGGAAAACAAAAAAAAAAACACTAACAAATGTTTTTGTTCTAGTATAAGAAGCAGTAAGCTTACAAACCTAAAAGAGTTCTCTTTACAGCATTTACATGATTTAGGATCTATGGTGAATTCATTGCTCTAAAAGTATATCACTGTAATTGGATTACAAAAGCCTGAACTCTTGTAGGCAATGAGAATATAGAACATTTCGAGTCCCTACAACAATTGAATAGAAAAAAATGAGGTTAAAGAAAAAAAAGTACAGTGAGGAAAGAAAAACTTACGAAAATTCTTGAAAAGCATATGCAGTAGGATCGATTTTGGGAACAACAACTGGTAATCTCTCGAAGAGCACCGAAGCTACAATTTTATCATTGTTGGATGAAGAAAACCAACGTTTACATATCACAGATCGGCCCGCAGACGAACAGCACCTCTGCATTTTCACAAACCCTAAAACCCAAATTCCACAGCTCTTTAGAATGTTTATTCTCAGGAAAATACAGTAATTACAATTTCTCTGTGAACGGTGTAAGCTCGGTAAAAGTGAAACCTGTTGTTGCACTTAGAGCCGTTTGGTTTAGAAAAAAAAAAAGCTTTTTAATATAAGTGATTAAGGTATTTTTTAAAGTGTTAGAAATTTATTTTGTAAATAAGTAGTTATATATTTAAATAAAAGTGTTGAAATTGAAGAAAAAATTATTGAGATGTTTGATAAATAAGCATTGTTAAGCACTAATTTTTGTTAAATGACTGAAATACTTTTAAAATTGTTAACACTATAAAAAATGAATTATTATGATATTTTTATTTCTAAAATAATTTTAATTTAAATTAATTAATATTTTTTATTTATTTTTAACATAAATTAATTATTTAAGTTATTTTTAATTTTTAAAATATATAAAAGGAAAATCTTTCCTTTTTCTGTTCGAAGTGTAGTTCAATTTTTTATTTGTAAAATCAAATATAATAATTTAAATGAATTAATACTACCTCAATTTTTTCTCTTTTTTTTCTTTTCAGAATTTTTATTATTTTTTTCTAATACGCACAAAAAAAATAAAATGGCTTATTATTGGGATAGAGGGTAAATTATACGGTCAAACTTAAATTGCTTATAAGTCAAAAAATAAAAAATTAATAAAAGCCAATTTTTAACTTTTGGTTTTTTTTAAAGCACTTTTTACTTTTTTTAAATATTTTTTAATAAAATCAAATAATACAAAAAAATAAAAAATACTTAAAAACTTATTTGACCAGCTTTTAAATTTAACCAAACGCGCTCTTAAAATTGTCCCCATATTTTACTAACAGTAATCTCCTATTTTCTTTCGGACTTTTTTCCTTCTTCTTCTTCTTTTTTTTCTTTTTGCAACTTTCTTGTCCTCCTTTTATATTTGTCACCTTAGGTGTATATTTTTGTATTTGATTCTAAGCAAAAAAATATTTTTTTTAAAATATTTATATATAATCTAGATAAATATTATGAAAAGTAAAATAAGAGAATGTGGTGGTAGAGATAGAGCTAAAAATTAAGGTGAAAATGAGATATATTAAAGTATGAGAAAGATAAGGTCGATATGAAATATCACTTGTATAATTTTTTTTCCACCCTCTGTCTTTCTTTTTTCCTTTTTCTCCTTTCAGCATTCTTATTTTCTTTTTGTTTCTTTTCTTGTTTTAGTGATAGCAAGTTAAAGTGTGTTTGGTATGAAATATTTTATTTGAAAAATAAGTGATTCTTTTATTTATTTTTTGATTTTTTGTTAATAAGAAAAAAATATTATTACAAGAGAATTTAGGTATAATTTGGGCAAATATTATGATATTAAACCTAAATCTCGAACCTTTAACGTAAATTTAGACTTTTATCTCAGTCTCAACTCAAAATTCGAACTGACCCCGTCATTAGCTCGAAATATGAGACCAGACTCCTGATCTCAACTCTTAACCATGATCTCGATCGGGGACTTGACTCCTAACTTTCGATCCCAATCTCGATCAAGATCCAATACCCGATCCTGACCTATGATCCGACTCTCGACCAGACCTTGGATCCAGAACTCGATGTTCGACCCGAGATTCAAATTTTGATCAGACCCGAGACTTAACCTTGATCCGGCCTAAGACCCAGCTTCTAACCCTGACCCCGACCCAGGACTCGGCTCATGACTCGATCCCGACTCGTTGAACAAATTTATTGAATAATTTTTAATGGTTCGAAATACCATAAATTGTCAGGGGGATAACAAGTTATTTATTGTATTTTAATACTGGACATGCATGGCCATAAGAAAATAATTGAAAGGATATTGGTATGATTAAATGCATATAAAATTAATGATTGATCAAGATGAAATTTGTCAATTCTTGATAATGGGTTTAAGCTCTATCTTGTCATGAATTAAAAGTGACTAATTAAGACATTAGCTAGGACAATTGAATAAAAAAAGAAAAGAGTTTCTTTAGGTCATTCAATGATCGATTATAAATTGACATGCACACATAGTCGATCACCTGATGTGACAGTTAGACCATATCTTAGTATGATCCAAAGTTATAAGGACGGAAGAAAATACTACATTATTCTTCTACAGATTTTTTAGAGTAAATTGTATATTTCATGTTATCTGATCTTTAAGAAATGTTGTTGACACCATCCTTGATTAGTATATTGATATGATAAATTTTCTATCGGCTTAGTGATGAACCTATGGATCGCACGATAATAAGTGTTTCTATTTTGTTTAATAAGTTAATTATTTTATTTGATAATTAAATTAGCCAAACAAATAAATTATTAGTTCAAACAAAATATTACTATATTATTTGCTAGCATAGTGAACTAATTAATACTATGAATAAATTAAAATTTTATATTTAGAAGAAAAAAAATTAAATTATTTCGCTTGATTGAAATATATATATATTAAAAGTGTGAAGGCCCTTATAAATATTGATTGAACTTTTTGCCCTTCAATAAAAGACTCTATAATAGACAAAATTGTCTTTTACTATTTTTCTTAAATTATTATTTATAATATTTTTAAATAACATAAAATTATAATTATATATAAATTCTAAAAAAATATACAGTAATTTTTTTTTCCCTTACATGAATAACCCTAAAAAAAAGTTCCACCTAAAACCTTTTCCCTAAAAAATATTTCCATGAATAACCTAATTCACCCCCCTCCCCCCTAAAAAATTGCCGTAGACAATTGTTTCTTCCGTGAATAATTACCCAACCCCCCACCCCCCACCCCCCCTCCTTCCCCCTAAAAAAAAAATCAGGTCTAAATTTTTTTATTTTTCTTGTATAAATTAAGTTCTCTTTTTTTCTTTTTAATAGTGCTGTTCTAATATTCTCACATGTTTAATTTTTTATTTATTTATAATAATAGTGTCTTAAGATTCTCACACTTGCAAATCTATTTTGATTTATGAATTCTTCCACTTCTATAAAGAAAGATTTATAATTGCATAATTTTATTTATCCAAGTCTTTTTCATCAACAACTTTGTCTCAACGTCTAAAATTCATCCTTTTTATTTCATGGTGTAAATTTGAATAGAACAATAATCTCTTTTTTTTTCTTTTGGTATTATATTGTAGATTTGAAGAAGACAATAATTTATTTTTTTTATTTCATGTTGTGGATTTGTAGAAGACAATAATATTTTTTTTTGTTTCAAGTTATGGATTTGAAGAAAACAATAATCTATCTTTTTTATTTCATGTAATGAATATAGAAGATCATCTCCTTTAATTGAGTCTAACAATGATATTATATTATCTCCTTTAATTGAGTCTAATATTGATATTATATGATTTAAAATTTATGTTATTTATAACTCACATTCTTCATCTACTCATATGTTTACAAGTTTCATTTATTGAGGTAAAGAATCTTCTCATCTTATAAAATAATATTTTTATAAAATTATAATTCTTATTCTAAACTTTAAGTGCAGAATTCTTGTAGAATGGTGTAGTTGCTACGTTAGCTCGAGTTAATTACTTATCTTTAAAATATTATTTAATTAACTTTTAATAAAAATATTTTTAAAATTAAAAGAGTTGAAATTTACCAATTATATTGATCTAAATAAATATGATCAACACAAATATGTAGTTAGGAGTTATATATAATATTTAATAAGTATTAGAAATTATAATACGCTATACAAAATTCATAATTCACTTCAAATCGTAGTCACTTAACAAAGTCAACTACTATTTTTAAATAATATGTTATTTTGTATACATTTTTTTACTAATTGACACAATACACATGTACAACAAATAAAATTATTATTTACTATTTTTCTAAAATAATTATTAGTTTAATATTTAAAATATTAAAATTAATTAAATTATAACTATTAATATTTAGTATTTTAAAATTGACTAAAAATTTTGTATTTTAAAATTAACTAAAAATTTTCTTCTTAAATCTTTCCTTATTTGAATTATATTAAAAGTCCTAACTTTATAATCAACTCTAGTTCTATTAACTTATATCAATCCTTCCTTTTAAAAGTGTAAAGGTCCATAGAAATGTTGATTGAACTTTTTGCCCGTAATAAAAATTATTTCACAATAGACAAAACCGTCATTTACTATTTTAAATTATAACTATTAATATTTAGTATTTTAAGACTGACTAAAATTTTACTTCTTAGATCTTTCGTTATTTGAACTATATTAAAAGTCCTAACATTTAAAACTTTAAAATCAATTACAATTCCATTAACTTATATCAATATTTTATTTATTAAACTAACTAATTACCCATCACAATTTTCAATTCACAATACGAGAAAAGAATTAAATGGCTCAATTTTATTATGCATTAATTCGTTCTTCTTCTTCTCAATTTAAAACAAGTCCGTAATAACTCACAATACGATTTTGTAAGTGCGAATTGTCAAACTAATAACTTATGCTGTATATTTTATTCCATATATATATTGTATTGTAATGCATCTTCGTAATACTAATATTTATATTAAATATTAATCTATTAATAGTGTAGAAATATAAATTTTATAATAAAATTTATATTTCTATTAATATAAGAGACACACCCGAATCGCGCACGCTAAAACTAGTATATATATACACACTTATAATTACTATTTATTTATTTGAGAAACATATATAAATATTAGTAAGGACAATTTGGGATTGGTTTATATAGGAAGTCCTAAAAGGGCGGAGTTTGGAATCTTTTCTTTAATGAAATTTTTTCCAAAAAAATTTAATTATGAATTAAACTTTTATGGCAATAAATTTATCACCTCAATTAAATAGGAAGTTTTTTTTTTATGGGTAATGTTATATAAAAGTTGATGAAAAAATTTTCTATGATAAATTTTCATTAGGAGAAAAATTGTTATGAAAAAACACCTTGCTGAAAGTGATCGAGTAAGCATTACACCAAATTAAGAGAGAAAAAAGTATTGATTTTATTTATTCGTAATTTAATTTATTCACGAGTTTCGTTGACGAAGGTGTTGATAGCAAAGATCGATCTCGGTGTGAATATATATAGAATCTTTGTACTATCGAAGAAATTTTGAACTACGACCCTCGTTACCAAGATTGCCTTGAAACCTATTATTTTAGATGTGTTGGTAAATATACCGAAATTACATTTGAAAATTACTTTTTTTTGTATAGCGAATTAGTTGAAGACTTAAAATATTTTTCTTTGTCTCAACTCTCTCTTTCATTGCACTAAT
The DNA here is from genome assembly GCA_035772735.1 of Datura wrightii. Lineage (NCBI taxonomy): Eukaryota > Viridiplantae > Streptophyta > Magnoliopsida > Solanales > Solanaceae > Datura > Datura wrightii. The sequence continues at coordinate 10,552,437 of JASDFA010000009.1, forward strand.
CTCAATTATTTTCCATACTTCTCTTTTTTTTTTCTACATACATCAACACATGGAAGAAAACATCTTTTACGTAGGTGTAGTATTTCTTCCATCTAGTAAATGTCAAGAAGATGAATAATAACCTGGATTATGACAATAGTGGTTAGATAAGTTATACCACAATGATAACCACTTTGCTCACTTTATGGCCACTAATATGTCAAGATATAATGCACTTTAATATTATAATTTTAATATTAAAATGCACGTAAATTCTAATAATATATGAATAAATTTTAAGCACAAGTTTAATCTGTTTAAAGTTGATTTTGTCTTATGAACACCGTGCAATTCTATAGAGCTACTCTCGTATATATCTTCGTTCATAATCTTGTCTCTTCTAGTACGACTACACATTCTATATAAACATTTTTGTTTCTGCTATTTGTCATTTTTTTGAATATGCAAATTCTTGACTTATCAAGGCTTCGGAGGGAATAAAGTAGTAAAAAAAAAATTACTTTTTTTGTTTCATTTTAATTATTAGGATAAAATTTATACACTTATTTTAAAAAAATAATAGATATGGTAATTTGATGAATATAATCCTATCAAATTTTTAAAAACATACAATAATAATTTTTTTCACATTTTAAAATAACTTTAAATATAAAAAATAAAATAAAAAAATATAATTAATTATTTTTTAAATTTTAAAATTAATAAATATTTTAAAATAATTATTTTTAATGTATCTAATAATTAAAATGAAATTGAGAGACAGCTTTTTCCACCTCCTACAAAAAATGCTCGTGTTTTGGAAAATTAACACTTGACACAATTTATTACTAAGATTAAATATTTCAAAAGCGTTGTTTTCTAATGGACCTCCTTTTCCTAGCTTCCAAGAAAGAGGTAAATTACGTAGAGTCGGAAGTCACTGACACATTTTCTACTTTATATAGTAATCTGCAGCCTTTTGACCACGTGACACATCCTTCTCTTGTCAAAATTTGAGTCGTTATTTTGTTGGGTTATTGAGACTTTTTGGGCTCTATGAACTAACGGTCAAATATTTGGCCCATCGATTCATGCTAAAGTTGGAAGTAGTTTGAACGTTGCCCGCTAAACCCCAAATGGGGCCTTTGCACAGATGGAAATCACAACTAATTGGAACCCTTTTACGCTTTGTTTGAATTTTACTTTTTCGTGTTAAAATAAATGATGTTTTAATTTTTTAATTTTATTTTAAAATAAGTGATATTTTACATAATTAAGAAGACTTTAATGTTGTTTTTCTAATTTTATCTTTATTTAAACGAAAAAAGTTTTATATAATCAAAAAAATATTAAAGAGTTATGTCTTTCTCAAGATATTTATTAGGGATGAAAGGATAAAAACACATTTTTCTTTCTAGGAATGAGTAACTTTTTTAAGAGAGTGTGTCCAAGCTAAAAATACAACTTATTTTGAAACGGTGAAAGTATTATGTTGTATTGTTTTAATTAATACAACATTTGGATAAATGATATTATTTTCCGTTGTTATATAATGTCAAATATTAATAATTTAAGGATAATTCTAAAAGAAAGATAGAGTATAAATAGAGCTACTGTAAAAAGATAGGATAAATAATAAAATAAGATTATTCGATAATAAAGACAAAATGAAAAGACAAAAAAAGTAATGATGCAATGACACAAAATCAGTTGTTACACAAAAAAAATACTTTTAATTATTACATAACGATAAATTTAACGATATAATATAATAAAATATAAATAACACTCAAAATAAATATTATATTTAAACCAACAACATTGTACTATTACAACCATCCAAACAAGCTGTTTACTGTTTCTCAGCTGTCTGAATCTGCTTGTAGCACATCTCATTTAAGACAATAAAAATAAATACCCAATATAATTCACAAAGTGGAGCGTGAGGAAATAGAGTGCACGCACTCTCTAGAGGTTAATATCATTTAAGACATCCAGAAGAAATTGGAACCCTTTTAGTGTTTCCAAAACTATATTTCACCATCCATTTAATACGACATTCAGATGATATTATCCTATTATAAAATATTTAAAAACCTTACACAAAGCCAAAAGAGGAACACAGCATGAAAGTTAAAACAAGAAAGCTTCCACTATAGAAATATTAATAATACTGGTAAAACATATGCTCCAAGGCTAATACTAAAAATGAAACTGCATTTGGCCTGGGCATAAGAAGGGGGGTTTGGTTGGGGGCTCGAGCCTCTTTCTTTTTTTGGGGTCTCGGCCAATACACCCACCACATCACTAAATAGGATTAGGACCTATATATATTATATTACTACTAGTAAGTAACAAAAGCAATTAGAAAAAAAAGAAGACCAACATGGCTTCATTCTTGATTCTACACTTGACTTAGAGTTGGCCAAATGAGTGAGCAAGGTAAGTGAGTGTTCCAACTAGTGGAGCGTTAATGTAAGTGGCTGGTTCAGATTGCTCGTAATCTGAACGCTCGTCTGGGAAACGATCGTGCTGATCCGGACCACCCACCACAGCTCCCACAAGTACATTTGGGTTTGGTGATTGTGAACTCATCACACTGAAACCGGCCCTGCATTGTATCTTTGCTGGATGTGTCGCGACTGAGGGCAATGAGGATCCCCTGTGATGAATCCTCTGTGGATACCTAGCTCCATATCCCACCATGTATGACATTTTTTGTGGATTGTCTCCTAACAAATAGTCCACCTGCGTTTTGTGTTAACAAAAATGAGTTTAACTTTTATGCACCGACGGTCTATTACATACTTGTAAAATGTTACAGAATTGATTTTTGCTAACCTGTTTTTTGGCTAAGTTTCGAAGCCTCTTTGGTGTAATAACAACTCCACCACATTTAACAACCATGCGAGCGGAGGTTAAGTACTTGGCATAGGTGACTAGCAGGAAAGAGGTGGAGGTCACATACTGCATATTGCTGTCATCCATCTTGAAGAGTAGCCCTCCTGTGAAATCGTAAAAAAAGAAATTAATCCACAGATTTGAACTGGAAACTAAGAGAAATGTGAAAATGAACTATGTAGGAAATTAACCTGGTGTATATTGAGCCTGGGAAGCGGGTGTGCCTGGAACAAGGGAGCAAATGTAGTTGTCTGCGTGACTCTTGTAGTCATGGAGAGATTGAAGCTTTTGAACAAGAAATGCCTGAAAAAAAAGAGAAAACAATCTATTAAATTGATGTTGTTCCAACTAATAAGTATGTAGCCAAAAACGCACAGGTGAAGATTGAACCTTGGAAAGAAGGATCCTTGCTCCAACATGCTTATTGTCCCACCCGAATGTGTTATCAGTCTCTGCGGCCCCAAGAGTTTGCCCGTTTCTTTGGATATAATTGAGATAAGATGGGTTCTTTGTGGCTCTATGTAACCAAGCAGCACCCCACAACAGCTCATCCTATACATTTATCGACATAATCAGTGCATCAGCTAAGAAACAGAGATTCTGTTTCAGCTTAAAATGCTGAGAATACCAACCTCATATCCAGAAACTGAGCAGTAATAGGGGCACACTACTTTTCTCAGCCCATTGCTGTATGAACCTCTGTACTTATCCGCAAAGGCAAACACCTGAAAACCAACATTTACTTTATTATCTGTATACAGCAATTTCTACTAGCTTTATTAGAAGTTAGGAATCTGAAGGAAATACCCTGATGGCCCTTTTGATTAGTAGCTTGGAGTAAGATGGGTTGCATTTTCTGAAGACTAAAGAGGCAGCAGCCAGAGCTGCAGCAGTCTCAGCAGCAACCTCAGTCCCTGGAGTGTTTTTGTCAATCTTGAACACACTTCTTGGGGTGTCCATATCCTCAGGTCTCTCCCAACAAAAGTGGTCCCTTCCTGCATCACCAACCTACAACAAGATTGTACGTAAAAATTAAAGACTAGCTTCAAGACAAAATTATTCACTACAAAGTTGAGATTATTCACTTCAGAATTAAACCTGAACATAAATGGTGTCTGGATGGGCTGTGGCCTTGAGAAGATATTCAGTAGCCCAGCCAATGGCTTGTTTTGCATTCTGTAGCTCTCCTTTCATCAATCCACCAAACTCAATCACACTCCATGACAGCATCGTGGTGGTGAATGCCATTGGGAAACCAAACTTCACATTGTCACCAGCGTCATAATATCCACCAACCAAATCAACCTGCATTGCCGTTATTCACCCCAAAATCAGCAAAAACTAATTCAAGATTCTTCCTTCACAACTAAACATGCAAAAGAGGACTTGATTTGCTTGTATTCACCCCAAAATCAACAAAAACAAATTCAAGTTTCTTCCTTTACAGCTAAACATGTCAAAATAGGACCTGCACTGCCACTAATCACCCCCAAATTAACAAAAACAAGTTCAAGATTCTTCCTCTACAACTAAAAATGTCAAAAGAGCACCTGCATTGCCATTATTCATAGAAAAACCAACAAATACAAGTTCAAGATTCCACCTTTACAACTAAACATGTCAAAGAGGACCTGCATTGCTATTATTCACCCCAAAACCAATAAAAACAAGTTCAAAATTCTTTCTTTGCAGCTAAACATGTCAAAATAGGACCTGAACAGCCACAAAACACTCCAAAATCAACAAAAACAAGTTCAAGATTCCTCCTATACAACTAAACATGTCAAAATAGGACCATTTCTACTGTTAAAACAAAACAAAGCAACAAACAAACAAACATTTCTAGTGTTAAAAAGACCCCAAAAGTTGAGAAAAAGACATACACCCATGGCTTTGCCATCTGAAAGACCAGAATCTTTGCGCCAAGTGATCCTCTGGTTAGAAGGGAGTCTCCCCGACCTCTGACCCTCAAAATAAATAATGGATTTGGCGAGAGCATCTCTGTAGTTATGAGAAGCAAAACGAGGATGGTGGGAATGGCGTAGAGGTTTGCAAAGAAACAGAGGGGTAGTGAAGCTTAGCAGAAAAAGAACAATGGATATGGCTATGGCTGCTGTGAAAGAAGAAGAAGAAGAAGCCATTTTGGAAACTGCCAACCTGAAAAGGAACACTACTATACTTTACTCTAAAACCCCAGCCCCAAAAAACCAACCAATAAACCTGCTAAACGACTAACCACCGGCAGTGGCAGAAACAAGAAAAACCCCCCTTTGTATTTATAAAGAAAAGAAAAGCAAAGGAAGAAGCTGATTCTTTAAACGTCCTGCCTGTTTGCAATCATTAAGTCCCTAAAGTTACCCACATTAGCAGTTAGTGCCTTTTTCTTTTGGCTTCATAGCCTTCATTTAATTAATTGATGTTGCTTAGTTTATTCTGTTACTAGTAATGATTTAACAAAAATAATTTTCTAATCTTTTATAAAAAAATTTTAATTTTATGATTTTTTATAAGAGATATTTATTTTTATATATAAAAGATATTTATTTTCGTATTTAAAAAATTTAAAAGTGTTATTTTTTTTATTTTATAAAAGTGCAAGAGATATCAATTCCTCTAATTACTCTCTCTAGTCTCCTGCCCAAATTAATGCACTTTTTTTAACTACGGAGAGTCTTTTTTTTTTAAAGTTCTTTCACCCAATGTCTGATATAAATATTAAAGATCGACTAATTTAAATTTGTGCCACGTAAAAATCATTAAAGAGAAGATATTACTATACATACTGGAATCCAAACTCAAAAATTCTCATTAAAAATAGAGGAATCGTACCTGTCTCATCACAAATTCTTAGTGGTGCGTTTGAGAATCAATTGTAGTGTGAACTTCTAGGGTAAAATGATTAAATTGTCTTATGAAAAAAATGTGATTTATATTTCAAAGATATCATAAAAGTTAAAAATAATAAAAATTACTTTTTTTTAATCTCAATTTATGTAGCATATTAATTTTTCTTTTAATTTTATTTTAAAAAAATGTTATACTTTGTTATCTAAAAATAATTCAATTCAAAAATTCTTATTTTATCCTTAATAAGATTATTTATTATTGCACAAATGTCTATAACTTATTTTAAATCATAATTTTTTATTTTTTAAAAAACTTTGTGCCTAGTAAAATATCACTACATGCATAATTTTTAAAAATATAATTTTAATTACATCAGGAAAAGGAATAAAAATGCTATCAATGAGATTTAAACCTTCCACCTCAACTATAAAAAATAAATAGCTTATGGAGTGAGCTAACCTTCAACTCCATCATCACATAAATTGAGAGAGAGTAATTTTTTTGAATCAAGAACAAGTGAGACACAAAATTGGTAAAGTATTATTTAATTTCACCTAATTAGTTTCTCCAAGTTAAACCCCATCGCATAGTAATGTATACTTTAATTTTGGTAACATAATAAAAAATTCAGTCGTACTGCAACAGTACAAAGTAGAGAAAATTAACGAAAGACGTGAAATTAATCTTCTCAATGATATGATTTCCATGTAGTGATGATGTTTTTCAATAACTAAGTACCGGTTTGGTCATGGTTTTTTTTTTGTGGGAATTTTAGTTTGGAAAATTATTTGAACTAGATTTGTTATTCGAAATTCAAAAAAAATTTCAAAAACCGTTTTCATATTTTTTCACTTCATATTACTCAGGAAAATGTATAAATTATTTCAATTTATATTTATGTTTAATACAACTTTTTTTAAATATCATTTTAAATTTAAAAAGAAATATATATATATTTTTAAATTTCACAATTTTTATGTTCAAAAGTCGAGTACTTTGCCTTCGTTTAACCCTCATTTATAAATTTCCCTTTTTACTGTGCATGAATATTTAAGTAAGGAACTGGTAGTAGCTTTCTTTCTTTTGTTCACTGTGCTAGTCCTTTATTGTCTGTAAAAGATGTTCTTTTTTATACTGTTAAATTATTTTGGCAGTTTCCATATATATATATCACGGAATTTGGCATGCCATTTTCAATAGACTAAAAAAAAAAAGTATTCGTTACAGCGAGACGTTGGGTTATAGCATTAGTGGCGAGAGTGACTTCTCACGTGCCCTCAATAATTTTGAGTAAAACTTATTTTTACTTCACGTCAATAGAAGCATGATATGTGTTTTTAATATATATATATATATAAGGTATTTTAGTGTACTAAATTTTCGTTATGTGCGGAGTTCAGAAAACACCACTAAAATCTATTGTACGCAAATTTACTTTACTTTCTGCAAGATACTGTTTCCACGACTCAAACTTGTAATCTCCCGAAAACATCGCAATAACTTCATATATATATTAACTTAATTAATTATTTCATATTTTTTACTTAATTACGATAAATTAAACTAAATTAATTTAGTGTAAGCGTCCAATATGAATAAATATTTACCTCTTTCTTTTTCCCTTTTTGTGAAAGAAAGAATCATTAATTAAAATGGGACTAATCCTTGAAATTTTGTCCCACCTAATTTAGTAAACCATGCCAATTTTAGATTCTTGATTAATATTTTGTCCTCAATTGACAAATCTGTCATGCAATTGGATGACGTACGAAGTTTTAAGGTTGATCTAAGTAAAATCAAAGGCGGAACTAGAATACAATATATGAGTTTTTAGTAGTTATTTTTTAGACAAAATCTAATATATATTAAAAAATCATCAAATATTTATAAATATTTAATTGTAAACTCGTTTAATAAGTTTCTTCTAATTAATGAAACTATTGTCTTTTTCACCAATTTTTTGTGAACAAAGACGGGTATTGCTGTTGCTTGAATGTGATTAATTTATGCTCAAACAATAAAGTATATATAATCCTTTAAATTGAATGCATCTATGTCTTAAGTTGGATTCTATTGTGGATAATTTTAATTCAAATGATGAAGATACATATTGTTAATTCAACAATGTCGAGTTGATGAGATACCCAATTAACTTAATTTGAATCCTTGATGGATATGTTGTATCGTCTTTTTAACTTATATCGTCTTTTAAGATTTAACTTATACAAAATACTAAAAAGAAAAAAAAATATTAGTAGAGTTTTACCGGTATCAAGTGTTTACTTCAAATCAAATTATGTAAATATATTATAGTCAAGTGATTTAATGAGATAAGCATGCATGTTATTCAGTCATGTGTAAGTATTAAAAAGCTATATGCAAGCACATGATATGTATCTAGTGACTTGACATGACATCAAATGTGAGTAAATTTTTACCCCTCTTTGTCATGAGCTAATTTTTAAAGTTAAATTATACTCAGTAACTTATTAATTTCTCAACATGATATCAGAATGATATCATTTTGATTCATGATTCATCCAATTTTAAGCCCATAATCGATCATTTGTTCGTGGTTAATTGGTCTCTAAGTATGATTTTGGACACCTCATGAGTTGGAACCTTGGACTGCTATTGCAAAGTTTCAGTACTATATTTTAGAGATTGAATTTGGACGTTGAAGTTATCGCGAAGATATAGGACGTATTTCGTAGGAAGAAAAATGTTTTCATGAAAAATATTTTTTAACAAAAATATTTTGTAAGGAAATAAGTTATTTTTTTTTTTATATTTGATATACAAATAAAAGATATTATTCTAAAAATATTTATATATATCTAAGATAAAAATTATAAAGATGAGATTGGGATGAGATAGGGTGAGTGCAGGGAGGAGACATTATGACTTATTTTCCTACTTATACTAAAAAAATTATTTTTCTTATTTTTAAAAAAATTATTTTTCTTCATAAAAAAAATACAAAAAATAAAAAAAATATTTTTCTCCTTAAAAAACACTCATATAGTCACTCCCATTTCTTAGGAAGAGGGGTCAAAAAAGTACTAATGTTAAGATACATCACACCAAGCACAAACAATTAAGAATTTACGTACATAGAAGGGAAACAATTCTGTGTAAGAGTAAAACTTTATGTCGGAAAAAGACGAAGAATATAAGGATGGGGGGGTAATTTAATTATTAAATAATTTGGGCTTGGTTGAATCTTGAGTTCAGTGAATGAGTCAAAAATGGAGTCAAAAAAGGCCCATGCCATAATCTCATGCTTTCATGCTCATGCACTTTAACCAATATATATATCTATTGCACATTCTATCAACAACTCCCCATCCATTCATTCTTCCAACCCTAAATCATTGATTTCGGAGATGGTAAATACTTATATAAATAATTTAATATAGTGAGAATATATATTATATATTATATTTTATTGTAGCTTATTTCATACTTTAATAAAATTAATAAAATATAAAATATAATTTATTAAGTTGTTTTTATTAAAAATAAATAATTTTTTAATATAAAAATATAATTAAAAATAATTAGTATTTTTTATTTTGAATTTCTAAAACAACACTTATTATGAGATAATTTTCTTTTATTGCTAAAGCGATACTTATTTTAGGATGAAAAGAGTATTAACTATAAGTAAGTGTTAAAAATTTATGTACAAACATATGCATGCATCTATTATCTTAGTGTAACACTGAATGCAAATAAGATTTTACCACTGCATGCAAGAGACATATGTCTTTCACGCGCATGTAGTTTGTTACTTAATCATAAGTAAGTAATACTCCCTTCAATCCTTTTTTAATTGTTATAATGACTAAAAGCAATTGATTCAGAATATCTCATTTTAAAAAAAAAATTTAAAAAATTAATTTTTTCCCATTTAATCTTTATTATTAGTTTTTCTTGAAAGTAAAAAATGTTGATTATAACATAGGATAGGAAATCTAAATTTGATTGAGAAGCTCACAAAAATATAGTGACAAATGATTTAAATTATAGTAATGGCGAAAGATTACACATAGTATAAATAAAGGTAAGTTAATTTTTTAAAAAAACAATGAAAATGGACATAGAAATTGAATATATATTTTTACTTTAGTTTAAAATAATTAAAATTAAATAAATTAATTTGATATAAATATCGCGTGTAAATAAATATTTACGATTTGATTTATTTGAGCTTCATATATTGATAGTAAGTCTAGAGATTAGAGATGTAGAAAAAAGAGAAGGGATTTTCTTCACATGCCTTAGCTATCATTTCCAGCTGTTAAGCTAGTCTCCCCATGAAAACAGGAACCAAAAAAAAAAGAAGTCCTTGGCCAGTCTATTTATTCTCATTGAGCCCAATAAAGATAAAAGAATTAAAAATAACAAAATTTTCGTTTTATGCTATTTACTTTATTTATAATCAATCTGATTGAATTGGGAATGCAGAGATACATCTGTTGTTTTCCTATTTGTAATAACGCATTAATTTTATATTAAAATCTAAGATGTGCAACTTGATAGCTCTTTAGTATATACTGTGCATGTATGTGAAAACTGATAAAAGAGTAGATTGGTTCGTGCATTAAAAAATGTAATTCTAGTCGGGGCCGATTTAGGGGTCGAGAGGGTATTCATCTGAATCTTTTTGATAAAAAATTACACTGTATATATAATGTAAAGATAAAATTTTTTATGTTCTAAATAGATTTTGAACCCCTTGAATATAAGATTTAGAGGTTGACTTAGTGATTTAGGGGAGTTCAACATTTGCCTTGAATATAAGATTTAGAGGTTGGCTTAATGATTTACGGGAGTTCAACATTTGCCTTGAGGTTTCTAGTTCATATCTCAAGCATTGCACTTTTAATTTTCGAACCCTCTTTAGTGAAAATTCTAGATTTGCCATTGAATCTAGCTATTAATGAAATTCATAAAATTATAGAAAATCAAAATCTAAATTGCAACGGAAATAATACTAAGTTCTTTTTTCTTATTTATTTAATTTTAATGAATAAAACTATTGTAAAATAATTGAAATATACACAAATTGAATCGGATAGAGGACAGATAGTGTTTAATAATACGGTGGAATGGTCCGGGTTGTAAGAGCAAGAGTAGTCAATAGAGACTGACAGGTAAAAGATGCGGAAGAATGAAAAGCAGCGCAATGGACGCCGCGGGTTGGGCGAGAAGTGCCCATTATTCAATACCCAAAACGTTATCCCCAAGGGCCAAACACTAAAAATAATACTTGGAGGTAGCTAGGGTGGTGGAGGGTGTCTGTGTTAGGGGTGGAAGGGGAGGTGGGGGTGGGGGTTATGGAATAGTATTTCTTCGTCTTAATTTATATGATATCATTTGACTGGATATAAATTTTAAGAAACAAAAGAAAATTTTATAAATTTGTGGCCTAAAATAAATGTTAGACATTTATTTGACTACAAATCATTTTATTATGCGTAAAAGAAAAATTTTAAAATTAAGTTATTTCTAATTATAAAAAGATGATACGTTTTTGGGGATAAACTCTTTTTTTAAGAGAATTGTCTATGTACCTTTTCTGTTTGACAAAAAAAATTAAAATAAAATTCTACGTAGTTCACAGTTATTATATTAAATAAATCGTGTTTAGAAGCCATATAGATTGTTTAGGAGGTATACGAGTTACATAATTATCTATGACTTATTTTATATCATAAATTTCAAAAAATTAATCTTAAATTTAGCATCTAATGAAACACAACAACAATAACAAACTCTATATAATCTCATAAGTGGAGTTTGAGAAAGCTAAGATATACGCAGCTTTATTCCTATTTTTATAAAGTAAAAAAACTGTTTTCAATTGACCTTCAACAATCTTCTTTTATTATTCAAATATAGAATCGATAATGTGAGCAAACTTACACATGTGAGTATCTATCCAATTAAACATAACTACATAAATTAACAATACACTGAGGAAGTAGTTGATACAAAACTAGAAGGGAAAGAGAGCCATGAAAAGTCTAACTTGTAGTCAGGAAAAAGCAAAAAATAAGGCCTATAGGGGTCCAGAGCAGAAGTTAGAAGCATGTTTGTCATGAGCATGTGCTTCTTCTGAGTACACTGGTCTCTTTCCACATGCTAAAAGCTCATATTTCATGTGCAGTTTTGTTTATAAAGTCTACTTTATCCTCTTCTCTTTTCTTTATTTCTCTTCTCTCATTGGATTTATTTTTCTGCCAAAACTTGTCAATGTTCTATTGAAAGAGAGGGATGGCCTCAAGATTGAAAAGTTAGCATCATGGACAACCTCTCATCACTGACTATATTTCCATCAATAATAGTGTGGTGAAGTCATGATATGTAATTTTCATTCATAATTAGAGATATCGCATTTGAATTCTGTTATATGTACGAAATTATCTTCGTTAGAAATTATTTTATTTTTAGTATAAGATTTTTCGAAATGAATTTAAATTAAATTTAGTAAATTACGCTTAGTGTCTCTCAAGGTGTCTTATTTTGAATTTCTGTCTTCGTTTAATAAAATCTTTAAAAATGACCTTAACTTGAAAAAATCTGTTAGGAAGATTTATATTACCCATCCGGCACAAGTTCTAACATTTGCTATAAGGCAGAACATGTGGTCACTTGAACAAGTTCACTGCCTTGAAATATCCTGAACGTATGTTTTATGGACAAGAGTTGAAATCTTCTGAAATAGAGACTGACTTTTAAAAATATTATTAAGCCGGGTGAAATAAATTTAGACCACTCTTTATCGATGCCTTTTTGTTAGATTTTTCTTACAGGGGATAAAATATCAAAACGAACTCATCTTAAAATTATTTCAAAAGTTGATCGAATTTAATCAAATTTTAATAGAAATATCAAAAACTGAATGATGAATAATAAAATAAATATCTCAATCAATAATAGGAGAGGAATGAGCTAGGAGGGTCTATTAATTCCCTTTGTGGGGTGCATCTGTAACAACTAATAAAGGGGGCATGGGCATGTGGTGCTTGCCATACGACCTCATCATTCAATTATATTCTCTCTTTACATTATGTTTTCATGTTAACATCCCTTTGGAGTTGGCATGCAATATTCTTTAATTTGATTCTTACTTGTAGATCATGTAGGTTAATTTTCTTTTCATAATATTGGACTTATACCTGATTAAATTGAGCAAGTAAACAATAAAGATTTATATAGTTAGATTTATACGTGATTAAATTACTACTGCACTATATTATAATTAACTATTCTTTTAATATAACCGATCTTCTCATATGGTATCAACATTCATTTCACGTTGAGTATGTGTTCTTATTTATAATGCAAATAACTTAAGTCTTTAACAATTACAATTCTATGTTTAAATATGTCTATTTGCTTATAGAATACCTTTAACAGTTGTCTCAATCGAAAAAACAATTTCGAAGCTAAAATCAATAAGGAAGTGTTTGACTAAACTTATAATTTAATTAATTTAGTTATAAACTTTTTTTAAAAAATTTTTATCTATGTATTTGATAAACACTAAAAATACTTACTCTATAAACTAAAATAAATTAAAAATCACGAATCAATCATTTTTAACCTATAATTTTTTACTGACTTATAAATATTTTTTTGTTTGAAACAAATCTATTTGTTCCTAAACTTTTGTTGATGTGCTAATACGCTGAAAAGGAAAAACCGATTTACTGGAATGACAAAATGGAAGCTATTGTGACCAACAGATCCGCTATTGTGACAGTGGTTCCTTTTAAGTTTGATTTAAAAATTAATTAAATATTAGTATTTTTTATCATATCATATCATATCATATTATATTTATATATCTATTACTATATAATTGGGAAGACAAAAAGTGAAAAGTTAAAATAAAGAAATAATAATAATAATAATAATAAATAATAATAATAATAATAATAATAATAATAATAATATGTAATAACTAACTGAATAAATAATAATAATAATAATAATAATAATAATAATAATAATAATAATAATATTTATTATTATTATTATTATTATTATAATTATATTCTAAAAGTAGAAAATCATTATCTTAAAAGTTGGATTATTATTTTGCCCCGTAGAAAATTAAAATATAATAAAATATCTAATTAAATATAATATTTTACCACCAAATATCTAATATATTTATATATATATTGAAACAAAAAGAAATGAATAAAATCATTCATTGAGCCGAGTAAATGATGATGATTGTTTCACATGCCAGTAATTATTGTGAGTTACACTTTTATATTTTTTTAATTATTATTTCATATACTACCTTTTCACCTTCCAATTGTTACCTCTTCTAAACTTCTACGGGTTACAATAGTATTTATACACAATCCTCTATTGAAGATCTGTACCATTAAGTAGACTCAATATGAAAAATATACGTCTTTGTGTCATGATCATACTCTACACCTTTTAATAGATAATATGAAGTTGTTGCATTCTTTCTTCTTCTTTTTGATTGTTTTTCAAGTATTTTTTTATTTACCTTCTTGTTTTGTTGTTGTTGGCATTTTGGGTTTGTATGAAATTTCCATAAACTTATATATAGCAGCAGTATTAAACCTGTAGATTAAATTTACTCTTGGCGCATGACTTATATTTATATCATGATAACTTGTATTTTATGTAATTCTTGCTCATTTCTGCATAAATATTGATTTTTTTTCATTTTATTTAAGTGATTTTGTCACGCTTTATACTTAATCATCATCAAAGCATAATTAGTAAACTAAGGTAACCAATACGCCAGTTCAATCATTTTAAATTTACACTTATCACAATTCTATATTTAATTACTTAATGTGAATATATACATGCGAAACACGTGTCCGAAAACTAATTTAGTAATAAAAGTAGTAGTAGAAGAAAATAGCTATTATTTTTAAATTTGCCAAAATGAACAAAATGCATGACTATCAGTAGAGATCGCAGATTCAGGTTTAAGGAGATAGTCCTATAGCTTCATAATATAAAAAGACCAGACACAAAGAAAATGGTCCATGGATTCAGGACAAATTGAATTCATTTCCTACCTAGACATAGATTTCATTTATTTAATACTCGTTTTTTTATATTTTTTAAATTTCATACACAGTTAAATTACATTATATAAATTGAGATGGAGAGATAAAAATCAGACACTGAACTTGTCTAGTAAAAAGATTCTAAAAAGATGGAAGATCATCAATTTCATTCATTCATCGCTACGCCAATCGCCCATCACTATATCAATGATTCTCGTTGTTGTCGTCCACTATTATAAACCATCACCACTTATAACCGTCATCCTCAGCTACAACCATCAGTATTGTCAATCATTATAATCAGTCATCACTATCACTAGCTGCCATTTACAATCATCACTACCAACCACTATTACCACAATAACCGCCAAGTACTATCGACAATCACCACCATTGTCATCACTATAAATGGCGAACCACTGTCACTATTTACTACCACCATTAGCTATTACTATCATCTACCACAATATCAACCATTAATGTCAGTCACCATCACCACTAGCTACTACCCGCAACACCACCATTACCTAACACATTTTCTAATTGGCACCCACAATCAATATAACTAGCATCACCACCCAAACTGTCATATATTTTTAAAATATTTTGCTGATTTAGTATTAAATTAACTTAGTATTTTATTAAATTTATTAATATTTAATAAAAATAATTTTTATACATTTAGATGTTGAAAAGACAAATAATCTTAATTAATTAATATTCAAATCTTAATACAATATCTTAATATTCAAATTAAGACATCTACATTTCAATATATATCTTAGTATTTAAACTTATATTCAAATTTAAATACTTTAGTCTTAATAAAAGAAAATGGCACTTCAGTACCTGCTATCATATATTAGCCACTACGTACTTTAAAAGGATTAATACTTAACTATTCTTATCGCACGAATTTTTTTTAGTCAAAATCCCCCAAGTAAAAACATGAAACAACTTCAGAAAAAACTATTGTAATTCGAAGAATTGACAAGTAAAACCGAAAAAAAAATTCATAAAATTTAGATCTTTATATTAAGTAGAAATATTTTAATTTTTTTACAATTACAATATGATTATTTCCCTATTATTTTCTAAAAGGAGACTAAAAATTCATAGAAAACCCAAAACCAGCCATCCCACCTAATTTTTGGGAATTACCAGCCACACTATTCCCAACAAATATTGACATACTTTAGGCCATACAATATATTTAGCAATTAAAACTAAATGTTTGCCATTCCAGCGGTAACCAGCTAAATAACTGGAGGTTATAAAGATTTTCTTCCCCAATAAAAATATGTGTCCATTTGGTTAAGTTGAAAAAATTGGCTTTTAAATATAAGTGTTTAAAATATTTTTTAAAATATTAAAATTTATTTTATAAATAAGTAGTTATGTGTTTGAATAAAAATATTGGAGCTAAAAAAAGTTATTGATGTGTTTGATATATAAATGTTGTTAAACACTTATTTTTAGTCAAATGACTGAAATACCCTTAAAACCGTTAACACTATAAAAGGTGAATTATTTTGATATTTTTATTTCTAAAATAATTAAAATTTAAATTAATTTATTTTTTAATATTTATTTTTAATAAAAACTAATTATTTATGTTATTTTTAATTTTTAAAATATATAATTCGAATAAAATTAGGCAAATCTCCCGTTTATTTTTTATTAGGAAAGAAAGAGAAAAAGAGAAAGATTTGTTAGGTTCTATTTGCTTGAGGGTATTTTTGAAATTACAAAAATAGTATGAGGATAAAAAGGTAAATATATTGGTCAAACATGAATAACTTATAAGCGAAAAAAATGAAAATTTGGGGAAAATCAATTTTGGCACTTTTAAACTTTTATAAAGCACTTTTTGATGGAGTCAAATACTCCAAAAAATTTAAAAATGTTTATAAGTTGATTTGATTAACTTATATAAGCTTAACCAAACAGGCTCTATTATCCTCCCCCTCCCGCCCCCGCCTTAACTCTTTGGTCGCAACGCGGTTTTTGCCACATAGAACTTAGATGCAATAGGCGTCATGTCGCTTATCATGTGGAACTTGGGTGGATGGTTAGTGCGTCGCACTTTCTATTTTCATCGAACACTTAATTAAATTTCTATACGTAACTCTAATAAAATATACATAAATTTTTATACAATATCTAAATTGATGAACGGTTAGAATTAGAATCTAGATATGAGTATCTTCGAATAAGACGCATAATTTGCCTCAAATCTCGCAAATTCAACAATTTTAATCTCACCACAAATAAATAAAAAAAGAGTTTAAGTCTCAATTTGAATTTACCGAGTGTTACACTTTAAAATAATCACCCAATATAGCCATAGTTTTCAAAATATAGCAACTTAGGAAATAAATATTCCTTGATTTTAGACTCCAATTTTGATAAACCTAATCTCTTCCCCCTTTTTTCTCTCCCTTCCTCTGCTTGTTTTCTCCCCTTTCATTCTTCCCCATTCTCTATTTCTTCACCTTTTAATCCCAAAAACAGTAGGCAAACTAATTTTTATTCACGAAATAAAGCCCAAATCAACAACAAGACAACCTTAATTCCTTGCATTTTAAGATTCAAACATCGAATATGAAATAGATTTTAAATTTCTTTTCTTTAAATCCTTCCATCAGTAGCTTCAAAATAATATCACGAGTCGATGTTTAATTATAATTTCAAATATCAAATCAAATTACAAGCTCAACAAAAAATAACTCAAAATTTTGAAATCATCTACCTTTTTTTGCGAGGGTGGGGGTGGGGAGGAATGGTGCTTATAACCTTCCTAGTGGTGGTTAATATGGTTTATGGTGGTGGTCCAATGGTGAAACAAATGTTTGGCGTATGTATATCACATGTATATTGTTGTATGTTGTATGTATATTTTATGTATGTCACGTCCATTATTATTATATATATGACATACACGTATTATACGTACGGCAAACAAGTGACGTACATTGACCTACAAGTATAAAACTCTGTATGGTACTATACGTCAAGTGTATGTCTTATTGTATACTTGCATTGATATAACATACACGTGACATGTATATATTGTATACAAACAACATAAATGAAATTGTTCTTCCTCAATCTTAAAGTTTCAACGTTTAACCTGAAATTCGATCCAAAACCTTACCTAATCAGCACCAAATCGTCCCAAACTTGAGATTAAGTTTCTCAAGATGTTCTCAACTTTTTAGAACAACACCTAATAAAAAAGGTTTGTATTTTTCAAACCTAAATTTTAGCTTTGAACTTTGTTTAGAGTTGTGTAGTTCAAGGTTACTTACAACAGGAGGGAGTCGACCACCATGAAATATTTATTCCTGTAGCTTGGGTTGAATCTATTCATATCTTACTTGCATATGCATCTTTTAAAGGTTTTAAATTTTCTCAAATGAATGTTAAAAACCCATTTTAAAATAATTTCATTGAACATGAGGTATATGTAAAACAATCTCTAGATTTCATGAAGATTCAAAATTTTCATAATATATTTTCAAATTATCGAAAATATTATACGGTCTCAAACAAGTTCCTCGAGCTTGGTATGATGTTTTAAGCACATTTATGATTGACCGTAACTTTTTTAGAGGGAAATTTGATACCACTCTTTTAATTTAAGAAAAAAATCATTTTTAGAAAACCTTATCATCCGAATCTATGTTGATAATATTATTTTTGGTAGCTTTAATCCTTTAATGTGAAAAGAATTTTCCGATCTTATGCAAAGCGAGTTTAAAACGAGTATAATAGGCGAGCAGACGTTCTTTTGGGACTACAAATTCAATAATATGAGAAAGGTATCTTTATCTATTAAAGAAAGTACGTACACTGAAGAACTCATTCAAACTTCGAAATGTCTGAAACAAAATCTTTAGAAACCCCAATAGGTTCAACTTGTTCCCTTGACAAAGATGATGAAGGTAAGCCTTCGCTGCAACGAAAATAAAGAGAGGCAGACTGGTATGCTAACTAACGACCAAACGCGTAGAATAATTGCATGAACTTTGATGAGTCATAAGAAACAATACTGTAGTGATTAAACTTAGTGGGATGTTACATAAGTGAAGTAATTGCTGAATTTAGTATTATTGATTGTATATTGATTTTATGCTGTTGTGTTAACTAAACCTAGATGGTCGGTGATGCCTACCAGTACGTGTGGTGTATTGATACTACCTTGCTACACTTTTTTTTGAGTGTAGGGTGTGGCAGGTTGAATTTCCTTGATTGACGTGGAGTACTCAGCACGAGCTTCAGTGTTCCTCTTTTCCAATGAAGTTGGGTCATTTTGTTTGTCAAATATTCAAATAGAGCTCTTGTATCTATCTAGACTAGATCTTGGGAGAGTTATATTAGAGAAATCTTGTAATGTTATTTTGTTGGCAATTTTTAGTAGTTAATGAGAAGTAATGGAAATTATTTTCTTTTCTAATTGATAGATATGTTATAAGGGTTCTCCTATCGATCCGAGTTGATGTAGGTGCACGCACGACTTGTCTATTTGGGCCGTGACACCTATATATCCCTCCAGGAGAATTTAGGCTCTACGTAGTGGAGATACTTCTTTTAAGAGAAAGGTTATTAAGGAGACTAGGCTTGACAGTACTTACCCGCTTGGGGCTCATGTCTCGCATAGTTCTTTTAATTACAAAGAATGGAAAATGGCAACAAAAGAAAAAAACTAGACTTTCTAATTTTTTTCCTCTACTTGTCACATTGGTGACGATCCGGTGCTTTCTTCGTTTGAATCTTCATGCATCTTGCCTTTTCCCGTGCTGATTGAGGCAAGATGCTCCCTAACCAAATGTCCCATATCTTCTCCAAGTTTCTTTGTGTGGTGCTCAAACTCCGAAGGTAAATCCAATGGTTTGAGTATGTGTCTGATCTTGCAGTTTATGTCCTTAATTTTCTTTCGCGCCATGACGATTTTTTCGTCAAGTTTGGCGGTTTCCTGTTATGCCGCCTTTTCAGCTTAGTCTACCTCTTCACATATCTTCGAGATTGCATCTATCTTCTTGTCTGCCTTGGTAATCTTTCTCCGTAGAAATTCTTCCATTTCCAAGTCGTTAACTGGGTCGATCCTTCTGGTGGGTGCATTAATACTTCCTTCAGACATTTTTGATCAATTTTGAATGGTAAAAGAGAGATATAATGGGTTTGATAGAGTTGTAGGTATTTTCTGAGAAACTTAAGGATTTGAGAATAATTTGGACGGACTTTTGATACTGTGGACTCATATATATAGTTAGAGGCTCTACAAGGCTTTAGAATGGAAGTGGATCAACTTATCTTTTAGCGCAATAATATACAACCACAGAAACAGTTATATCAAGCAACACGTAAACAATATATAGCATGTCCTATATAGGTGACCTTTTATATGGCAAAGGTGGGTCCTATATGAATTGAAGGATGAGTACGCTATTTTTAAGTCAGTTCATTATTTCCCAAAATACGTCATTAATATCAATAAAGTGTTACAATAATGCTTAAGATAATAACAAATAGGGGTGCATAGACGGGATACTGAAAACTAATCCCGCGCAGGGGAAGTACTGGAAAATCAATCCGATGCAGGGGAAATACCAATAACAAAAGTCTCGCACATGGGAAGTATTGAAAATCAATCCCACGCAGGAGAAATATTTAAAACTATAAATCAATCCCACGCAGGGGAAAATCATGCGATAGAATCTTCGCTTCAACGTGGAAGGTCGCTCATTGATTCCGACCTTCTCCGCCTTGTCCATCTCTCCCCAAATGAAGTAACGATTTGTGATTAAATGTGAACCTAATAATTGTGTCTTTTGTTTGAATCCCGACCTCTCTATGGACTTGATTTGATCCTCCATGCAGCCATCTAGATCGACTAAATATGTTCTCGTGTCCCTTAATTCCTGGCCCGTACATACTAATGCTCGGGCATCTTCTGCTATTTTGTGTTGGTACGCTTGTTCCTTTTCTTGCCATTGTCTCTTTTCATATTGGTATGCTTGTTCCTTTCTTGCCATTCCCTCTGAAGCTGATGTAGCAAAATCTACGATTTTGATTTAGGGTCCTCAATGCAACTATATATATTTGGTCCTGGCTCGACGGTCCTCGCCAGATCCTCTTTCAACCAAGATTTGTATAAATCAGAATATCCTACGTTGAACCTGTCTGGAGCTATATCCTTAATCCTGCAGACTCTTCGACTCTTCCATTCTTGAATGATCGCCATAGCCAATGACATTGTTTCATTGGTGTAGTCTATCTTGTACGAATCCATGTTCTTTACTTGAGGCACGTCCTATTTAATACCAAACCGCCTCATCACTTTGACAGGGGCATATGGTCGGATCCCTCTTATTTCGGCAAGTATCAAAAAGGGGAGATTCTTGGCTCGGACAACATTGTCTTGAAGAATGAGGTCCTTGATTATCCACTCAACATCTTCTTCTCTCAGATCATTAAATAACTTAGCCCAATATTTGTTTTTGTATTTTTAGGCCAAAAATTACTCAAATACAACCACATTAAATGACCCTGAAAGTTATCTACTCTGATTCTAGGATCGGGTGGGGTCGAATTTTATATCTTGAGCAAATGTTTCACCATCTACCACTGCAATATCAAGTTGCAACCTTGGAAATATCGCCCTCCATTTTGACAATGTCCTAAGGCTCGGTACATATATGCAAGTATTATTGGTGCCAAAGTATAAAACTTGATAGAGGACCCAAGATTAACTTCATAGAACTAAGCACGAGTCACTGAAAAGATACGAGGATGGATGCCATGCTTGTCATCATAGGGGAAGACCATTGCAAAAATGCAAGCTCGCCGCTCTTTCCAACTCTTACTAGAAGTAAATATACTTTTATACTTTCGAACCCATAGGGAAATCCAACCCTAGAGTAAGGTTTACGAAAGGGTATGTTCAGGGCTTTGAGTCTATCCATCTAATTGATATTCTCTAACAAAAATTATTTTTTGATTTTCTTCTGATCCCATACTTGCAGAAAGAGAATGTCTTCATCGGGATTCATTTTCCTTTTGAAGCCATACAGATACTCTTGAAGCTTTTCATAATTTCTTCTAAGGTCGGAGTCATTTCAATAACCCTGAAATGAAATACCATTCTTGAGTCATCCTAGAAAGTCGTAATGGTTTCGATTAATTTTGGCCACGCGTTCATGTCCATGAGTGATGGTAAAAATCTCATATAAGTTTCGACTTGGTCGTTTACTCATAGTTCTCCACCAGATTTTCAAATCCTCTGGGGCTAGAGTTACCATGCCAAACTTCAAGTTGGGTCGGGTTTGCGCCATCTACAAAAGAAATAACTTATTAGGCCCTTTCCGGGTGACAATGGTTTTGATTAAATTTGCGTACACATCATTTAAATAAACACATAGTTGAATGATCGTCCTTTCTGGCCATGGGCCATTTCGGACCTAGGGCGGTCGAATAATGGACCCACTACGCCTTGGGTATTGGCCAGCTGGGCATATACTCTATAATTGAATTTTATTTTTCGTTTTACCTAAGTGGATTAGAGTTTACTTTTGAAAGACCGGTGACTTGGGCAGGCAATCTAGGTTGGAATTATGACAATCATTGGATGGTCACGAACCAAATAAATTGTCAGGTAATTCTGAATTTTTTTTATAGTAATAGTGGATGCGTACTCGCAAAACCACCATTGTGCTTGTGTGATAGTGTTGGTGCCACTTGGCGGAAAGAATGTCATGAATGCAAAATGACAACAATATTCAAAATTTAAACACGTAATTGCGAAATTGCCATTTCTGTTACGCATTAATTATGAACCAAAATTTGAAAATCTTTCATAACATTAGCACTATTTTTTATTTTTGAAACAGAGTCCCCACTTATTTTTGAAAAATTAAGAAACCATTTTAAAAGATAATTTAAGGAGAAAAACACTTTTTGAAAAAAAACAAACAAAGATTTTGGGTAAGGTTCAAGTTAATTTCTAAGAAGGTGTTAGGCACTTAAGAAATTTCACAAATCGTGTGTCCCAACGGGTTCGAAAAATGATTTGGCTAATTTTGAAAACTTAAGTTTATTTGAAAAATACATTAAAAAATGAGTAGAATATTTCGTTAATTATCCATTCTTTAAATGTCTAATTTTCAAAATAATTCTAACTTTGGATGTTATCAGATCTTTAGACTTTAGACTAAATCAAAACTAATCCAAATTCTCAAATGTGGATTAAGCTAATCCTCAACTATTTAGAGAATGAAAAAAATCCTAAACTAGTCTCAAAGCTTAAAATTTATCTAAGTAAATATATTTGAAAACTTCAAAATTTATTTCCAAGCAACTTTAAGCATTTGAGTGGTACAGTGATTAACGAAGATAAACCATCAAATTGAAACATAAAATTCTCTGAATTCATTTAAATTAATAAAATATTAGAAACTTCACAATAAATATAATATAAACCAGACAAATAATGTATAAAAATTTGTGCTTTTAACCAAAATCTCATAAAGCAATATTTAATCCAACTTTCAATTCTGTCCGCCTGGGAGGAGTTGGGCCAAATTCCAGTTTTGGAGAATTAAATGGACTATTGGTCCATTTTTATCCCCGTTGCTGCTGTCACATATTTATTTGGGCTTTGACCCATACATTTTCTTCTCTTCACTTTCTTGCATGAGGGGTGACTCAGAAATATTGAGTCAGGTTGCAACCAATTATGGAGCAGGTGAAAGTTGTAGGAAAAATTGAGTATACAAAAAAAGAAAAAGGTAAAAACAGGATAACGTTACCTGTTCAACGAAGTCCGTTCAGAAATGGCCAAATGCCACACTCATCTCGTGCTGATATTTCATCGATATGGGATTTTGGGGTTTGTTGAGAAAGAGAGAATAAGAGTGTATTTGTTGTGGCTGCACTGAGAATGAGGGAAAATAAAAGAGTATAAGGTTGATGTGTTTAGTGTAAAATTGGGCTGGGTTGGGTCGTTTATTTTATCGTCGAAATTTGGGCTAAAAAAGGCTAATTATATATACATATGTAGAGGTGTAACATGGCTGAAACTGATTTGCAGAAATGGCCATAATTGTTAAGATTATATCCACATTGAATTAAATCTTAGCCAACTCAAACAATTAAAGTAATTGACAAGTTTGAAATAAAAATTAAGGCAAGTTATTTACCTCAATCAATTAATCAAGCTTCTTAATTTAACGGAGTAAAATAATATATTTTTTTTCAAGCGGACTAACTGTAATTGCAACTTACTCAATTTAATTAAAAATAAAATGTCATTTAGTCGAAAATCGCTTTTGAGATGACTTAACTTTTGAAATGAAATATAAAAATAATTATATACTAAAATTATGAAATATACATGTGTGTGTATTATATTAGCATTTTTTGCCATATAAAAATGACAAAATCCACTCTGAAAATAATTTAAAGATATCTAGATTTTATTCTACTCCGTTTGAGATTGAAGAAACTTGAATAAATATTTAAGACCGTAGAGGGTTAAAATTGGGTGTCAACAATACCTAATGTTGGTGTTATTTTGCTGAAATTTCATGCAATGTACAAGTAACATTTGATCTATATACATACCAAATTATGATTACTCTGTAATTTTTTTTTATTGACCATGCAGTCTTATTATTCATTTTTATTATTTTCGTATATGATAAATAACCGAATACCCAAACCGAATTGAATCAAAATGGGTTTTCTTGGACATGAACAATGTCCTTCAAGGACACCATGTTAATGGGTTCTTCATCAATGGGCTCCCCTCCATCCGTGCTAAGCGCTTTCCTCTTCATGATGAGTGATGACCACGACGAAAAGAAAATTATATTAGAAATATGAGAAGATTGAAAAAAAGCAGAGCATGATAAGGAAGTAGTGGAACGACTCTATTTATTGGCGTTGGAATGTGTTACCGCATTTTTTTCCACCTTTTATTTGTAAACTAGATGTCCAAAGACCCGTTTAGGAATTAATATTATAATCTTAAATTGTGTTTGCAGGTGTTTAATAATTTTTTTAAAAACAAATTATTTTTTCAGAGATCGCCATGAGTTCTTTGTCAAATTCAGTGGAGTGGGGAAGATTAGAACTATTTTCATTTTGAATCTAGCACCCTCACAAGGTACTATTTCTCATAAATTTTTTTTACGAAAGCTGGCATCCTTGGTGCATGATAGATACGTAATATCCTTAGTTTCATCCTTTTTAAAGATATTAATGACCGAAATGGAATTAATTGTTCTATTACGGAAGTTGGGATCCCACACGCTAGGTTAATCACTAAGGTATTATACAATTTGATGTTGGATGATTTCGGCCGGTTTAATTATCAATATTTTTGGTAATATAATAAATTTTTTTCTTATCAAGGATTCCACTTTGTAATGAATTATCTCTTCAATTTCTATAAAATTAAACAATAACTTATAACTTTTCTAAGTTACCACAATTAATATTAAATTATTATGTGTTTTCATATTCATTTCAACATTATGTCAAACATTTAATAATATTCTTTTCATATTGTATTTAAAAAAATATACTTTAAATTTTAATAGTATTTTTTCACATTATACTTGAAAATTATATAAGAAAATTGTTAAAACTATAGTTTCATTTATATTAAAAAATCTTATAGAATTAGACTAAACGAAAAATATATGAAACTATCTATATTAATCTGCTATACACATAAATTCTTCTCTAAAATGTTTAACCAATGAAATATTTACATACTTCATAAAAATTAAAACAAATCATGCTATTCTTTATAATACAAAAGAAGATGGAAAAAAAGGGAAGAAAATATAGCTTTACTTCATGTTCTATACACAATAATACCAAGAGAACAATTTATTATAGCAACAAAGAATTTTTTTAAAGAATTTGCATACACAATGAGACGAGTCCGGCATCAAAATAGAAAAAAAATTTCAGAAAATTCTAAAATGGACAATTACTTTTGAACTATAGTAAAATGGACACCTCGTTGGTTCATTTAATTTTTTTTAAAATTTTTGAATATATGATTGCTAAAGTAATTTAGTATTGCTGAATTTTTTAAAAAAATATGAAGAACCTCGTTGGCTGCCCAATGAGGTTCGTTAAAATTGTTTTTGATTTATAATTGAGTACTGCTGAATTAATAAAAAATGAAGAACCTCGTTGGGTGCCCAACAAGGTTCCTTAAATTTTTTAAATTTATAATGACTATTGCTGAATAAAAAAATATGAAGAACCTCATTGGCTGCCCAATGAGGTTTCTTAGAATTTTTTTAAAAAAATTTTAATTTATAATTGAGTGATGCTGATCTTTTTAAAAGAAAATTATAAAGAACCTCGTTGGCTGCCCAACAAGGTTTCATTTAATTTATTTAAGTTCTTTTTTTTAAAAAAATCGGAAAGAAATTGTTAAATAGTTGAACAAAAAATTTAAATTTTTTTTTATAGAAAACCTCGCCGGACAGCCAACGAGGTTCCATTTAAATAATTTTTTAATAGCTGAATAAAAGGTAAAAAAATTAAATGAAACCTCATTAAATAAAATATTTTTTTTGAATTAGTTGAAATGAGATAATATCTTAAAAAAATAATGAAGAACCTTGTTAAACATCGAACGACGATTAATTTGTATAAATTTTTCTCTCATACAAGTAATAAAATCCGGTACCAAATAGATAACAAAATAATTCAAAATTTTTATACTTTTCTCAAAAGTTATTCTTAAATATTTAATTATAAATATCAAATATTTATGCTAACTAATATTTTTTTTAATATTTAATTATAGATATTAAACATTTAATTATTGATATAATTTTTTATGTCGGAATTCATCATATACAAAAGGACTTGCTTATAAAGGGGAGCAATGGGAGGGAAATACATTGTGACCCCAGCTAGTTGGAGGCCTTGTGTTATCGTCACTTGGGTCACTGGCCTCTTTTTCTTCGCCACCACTAAGGAAGGAGTACTCTAAGATATTTCTCGGTGGCAACGGGGGAAACCTAAGGCATAGAAGGAGGGTGCGGTAAATCTTCTTTACCCTTTCCATATGTAGACGAATCATTTTTTTTCTTTTTCTCTTTCTCTAAATCCTATCAGAGCTCAAACTTCATGAAGTAGGTTCGAATGATCATTGTAGATTTGGATTATGATAATTTAGCCTATGATTATCGAATTTGACCATAAATAATGGGTAGAATGCCGTGGGTTGAGTTCCAAAATTCTTGAACCGAAGAAGTAGTCTATTGACTGATTCCTTAATGTCTTATTCCTAGACTTGAACCTTCGGAGGCGTGGAGAAGGGCAAAGCTCCTGCGGAGTAGCTGTATGTTCCAGTTCTGCGATCCAGGTAGGTTATGAATTAACTTTGTATTAGACTATAATTAGTGAATCATATATGTGTGTACTATTGATGTACAATCGATGAGGGTAGAGGGATCATAAATTATGATGACTTGATAAGATGCTTGTAGTGGCATAACTATGAAATTGGAGGACTAATTCTAGGTATGAGAACATGTGGGAAACTAAAACCTAATTGATGATTAATAATGGGGGGTATGCTCTTAACATGATGTTCTTGACAAGTACTCTTGATTAGATATTCTTGATAATGTGTCCTTGATGTTATGATCTTAGTAGTGGAGTATTAAGGTGACGTTCTTGATAGCAGTTGTTGATGACATATGATTGTAATTATTTTTGATGGTATATTTTGATGGCGTATTTGATAGTATAAATTATGAATATATCTTTATGCATGTGTTGTATAAAAGGAGAGGTACAAGAATGAAGTGAGGTGAATAAATCCAATGGGGCTGTGTGAACTTGTTGATTTCCTTTTATATGCTATGAATGAGAAGGTGAATTGGTGATGTAAATTAATTAGCTTAGAACTAATCTGAGGTAAGGAAAGAAAAGTAATTGTAAGAATTCGTAGTTAACCAGATTGAGTGATTTAGACTTGATTTTATCCAATTAATTGCATGTGTTGGTGAATTGACGTGGAGAAAATTTAGAATTACTAATCGGGCGATGTTTGACCCGAATAGACTGTCTTAAGATGGAAACTTATAGAACTAGGGTGATTAATAAGGTTGAAAGAACCTGAATGAATGATGGGTCCCTAGATAATAAGAGGGCTGGCAAATTTAGCCTAAGAAATTGAGAATAATATCCTTATAATGGCTTGGTTGTGAATTTTAATTGAAGCGGGACTACGTGTTTAATAATTGATAACTAATACATTAAGGAATAATGGTATAGGAAGAATCACTTCTTAAATTAGATAACTGGTTAATGTGGTGAATTGTGGGTATAACTAATGGGTCTTCGTGCCTTGATCGTGTAGAATAATGTTGATATCTTATATGATTGTAGATGAGGTTTGAGAAGCTCAATGCATTAATTCATGGTGAGAGTTAAGGGTAATTTAGATAAACAACGTGTGTTTATGTGGTGCCATATGTGTTGACCTAATGAAATACTTGATGAACTGTGCTAATGAATGTTGATTTATATACCTTGTTGAGTGGTCACCTGAGTTGACTGAGTGTAATGGCATGATAAACATGTTGTTGTTATTGATTCATTACTTCTTTCTAAATGGTCACATGCGTTGACGAAGTATAATGTATGAAACGCTATGTTGAGGATTCGTGGTTAATGGATGGGTTTGCCGAGTTGTCATACGAGTTGACTGGTTGATATCATGTTGCATATGTTGATGAGTGAGGGATAATAGATTCTTATCCTGTGGTGAACGTGAATGAGATTGCTGGTATACCTTACCTTGAGATGAAAGGCTCGTATCTGAGGTGAGCATCTGGACGAGCGAAATTGTATGTATATGAGTGGCTCATGTCCGAGGTGAGCATCTGGGCGAATAGTATGAATGGGTACACAAACAGGTATGATGATAGATTCATACGGCTGGGTGTACAATGCATGAATTTCTAGAGTTCCCTGCAAGTCATGACTGGAAGGGCAAAAATAAGACCCTCTGGCACATCACCGATGGTATAATTGTGACAGAAAACAGTACAGGCATGCCATGATATAGATACGATTGTGCGAAAGAGATCAGTACAAGTATGTTCGATATACATACGACTGTGTGACAGAGTTCAGTGACAAGATGACTCCGATATGTGTACAGACATCGAATGGGATGAAATTAATGATGACAGGTCTAATTATCACGTGTTCAGTGTGTATTTGATCTGTGCATAATTGTGTCTTACTTATATGGTAAGTGTCACGATCCGAATATAGGCCCGAATCTAGATACAAAATCTAGAACCATAAATAGCTTCAAGTCGATCCATGGCATGAACATGACAACTAAGCTAAACATAAATAATTGCGGAAAGAAACATTTGAATTAGCAGAACTCAGAATATCCAATAACATCTGAATGATGGAATACATAACACTGATCCGAAGCTGAATACATACTATGTCTGATAAGCCTCTAAAATCT
Organism: Datura wrightii; assembly: GCA_035772735.1. Lineage (NCBI taxonomy): Eukaryota > Viridiplantae > Streptophyta > Magnoliopsida > Solanales > Solanaceae > Datura > Datura wrightii. The sequence goes on from JASDFA010000009.1 coordinate 10,581,777, forward strand.
GACGAGTTGATGGGACAAGACCCCAACTAACTCACTAATAAAATGAAACTGAAAATAAATTGGTAAGAAGGTCCTCGAAGTATGAGGACTCACCAACAAGCTGAGAAAATGCTTACTCTGAGGATCTGGCTAGCGGCGGGACTGAACCTGAATGTCCGAGCCTGTATCATTTCATGATACAACATAGAGTATGCAGTCATTACTTGAAATGTCCCGAGTATGCAAGGTATGTAAAACTGCTAAGTAAGTAAAGATGAAATAATGCATATCATAAAACATTTCATCATAAGATTATGCGAGTAAGGCTTGCATGCTATTATATGAAAACATGATTTAAACAATACGGAATATCATAACTGAATCGAATAACCTAAAGCTGAAACTGATAATCATAAGTAAAACTGAACATTGGGTCAAACCTGCTGAAAACATAATGTCATAAATGATGAATATGAATTACTGAAATCATGAGGAATAATGGGAGACTCGTCATATAATCCTCATTACCATGATAAAGCTTCTGTGGTCCCGACTATTACACTCATGTGGACAGAGCCGTTCAAAGCCTTGCCAGGGCTAAGGGCACTACCATGATATTGATATCAAGCTAAAGGCCCCTTGGGGGCAGGGTAAGCTCACAAGGGAGGTCTCAAAGAATCTGAACATACCTACGTTGGCGCGTAGTTCTAAGGCACAGGGTTTTCTGAACCCTTAGCCTACTCGGTGCTAGACACTACTCCCAAAAACATGCGTATGCTCTCATCATTTTTAAATGAAGTTAAACAATCGTCTTTCGATGAAGTTGAATCATAAAATTACATGCATAATCTAAAAACATAACATGAGAAGCTTGGTTCAAACCATACCACAAGCTGAAAAGTGGGAGTCTAGACTCCAAAACCGTGGGGTAAGCTAATAACATGAAATTGAAGTAAATTAGGAAACATACTTGATCATATGGGCTTGCCCAAACTTAAACATGCTTTGAAATAGACTTGATAGTCAAAATCATGGATATAAACATGGGTAATTTAAAATCATACTTTTATCATACTTGAAAACATAGATCATAATCTCAATTCTTCATGAACTTTCATAATTGGGCATCATAATTGTAAAACTTTGAAATCATTATAAATCATGCCCATGAATATCAAAATAATATTAGAAACATGAATAGAATTTACCCATGATAGATACTTAGAGAATTTCACAAATTGGGTTAAAACCCCATAGATTCATCAACCTTGAATTTCATGAATTTAGAAGAGGATTTGGACATGGGAGTGAAGGAATATTCCCATTCATAACCCTACATACGTGGGTAATCTGGTCTTACAATCTTCCTTGAAAGCCCAAAGGAATTAGAGAAGAAATTGGAGAGTTCTAAGCTTGCTCTAGTTTTGTATGCATGGGAAAGGAATAGGTTAGAATATATCAAACCCCCTTAAAACTCCCCCATCTAAGCTTAAAACGATGTAATTTAAGGGCTTATAATCTTAGGAATTACGAAATTGCCCTAATTAAATCATAGGAAAATTACACACTACCAGGTGCCACGGCTTGTCCTACGGATCGTTCCTCAATCCTATGGGTTGTGGTTTCCTCTCATTGCAGCCTTTGATAAACATGAGTTCTGAATTTTTCCACGGTTCATACCACGACTCGTCCCTTAATCCAACAAGTCGTTGGATTCATCCAATACCATGACTTGGAGAAATTCCCTGCTCCTTCCTACGGGTGGGAGCAACGGCTCGTCCATTACAACGGTCATACCTTGACCCCTAACATTCAACTCTGACACCCTAGACCCCAACCAATGGGTCCTCACAACGATCTGTGGTTTCTCACTATAGGTCGTACTTTCCCTCCGATAATCCAAAACCAAACAACGAATTTGACCCACGGCTCGTATCATCATCCCACAAGTTGTTACTGAGATCATATTTACCAACTTATCCATAGAAACTATTGACCAAGAGTGATCCTACAGTCTGTTGGTCCTTCGTACGACTCGTGGTATGAGTCGTCCTGAGTTAAAATTTTAGATTTTAATACTGATCACATTCCAAATTTATAGTCCAGTCTTAAGCACTTTCGGGGTATTACAATAAGCCTTAGTGTTTTTGTAATGACCTGGACATCGTTAAGGGATTGGAACATGAAAAACAATCTAAGGGGGAGATAAGAGGTTGTTAAATAAACTAAGTATTGAATTTGGCATTTTTGGGTAGCTACTGGACCGGGGGACCGTTGCCGTGATGGGATTCCCGCTGCAGCGAGACCATGATATCGATCAAAGTCCTACCGTGGAAATATGGTGGAGTAACCACTGGAATCGTGTTATACTCCGAAAGCCCTAAGATCAGACCTAAGAGTTGAAACGGAGAAAACAGGAATTCCTACACCAGGTTACAGGAAGATTCATAGGAAGAGTCGTCCAGTGACCCATCAGGAACCCCACGAGTTCTTAAGTGACCTGTGGGAAAAGGTTGGAACTTTTTTTGGTCGCCACGAATGTGACCACGAGTCTTTATCAACATCACGACTCGTCAGGTCAGCCGTGGACAAGGGTTGTTGAAGGATGAAGGAGAAATTGACAATGCACCTAACGGGTCATCACCACGACTCGTCGCTTACACCACGAGTGGAGGTGTCCCCCGTGGTAACCCCCAAGGAGAATTTTGGCAGTGAAGGTGAAGGGAGGTGACCACGAGTTGTGCTCACCAGTAACGATCCGTTAAGTCCCTCGTGGAGTCCAGTGAAGACGGAGTCCAGTGATAACAATGACTAGCAGACCATGAGTCGTGGTCTAAGGCAACGACTCGTCCAGTCCCTCATTGGGACTGGCAGTTTGTTTTTCCCTGCGAGTTTGTTAAGGGCTTTTTTGTAATTTCTATGTTTCTAAGGCTTAAACTTCGTCGTTTTAAGGTCAGAATGGAGTGTTTTAATAAGGGTTAAGCCATTCTAAGCCTATCCTAATTCATGCATGCAAGTTTAGAAGTTTCAAAGGTGATCAAGCTTAGTTCTACAAAGTTCTTCCATAATTCTCTTTGGGCAATAAAGAAAGTGTGAAAATCAGATTCCTTTAGGTATGTACGACTATGAATGGATGCAATTATCCACACCCATGCCCGATTCCCTCTCAGTTCATGATGTTCTAATTGATGATTCCATGGGATTTTTACCCAATGCATGAATTCCTAAGTTTCAATTATGGGTATGATCTAAGCATGTTTTAAATGATGAATTATGATTAATGGGCAAATTTTACAATGTTTTATGTTATAAATTATGTTTTCAAGTTTTCTAAACTATGATGCCCATCCATGAATGTTCATGAAAGTTAAGATCTATGAGATATGTGTTCAAGCATGATCAGATGTTTATAATTAAAGTATGTTTATGTTCATGTTTCCAAAGTGAATCAAGTTGATTTCAAGCATGTTTAAGTATTGGGCAAACCCGTATGATCAAGTATGTTTTATGATTTCATGAATTAGCTTATCACATGATTTTGGAGTCAAGACTCCCATTATTTTCAGCTTGTGGTATGGTCTGAGCCTAGGCTCCACATGTTATGATTGTGCATGTATGTTATTATTCAACTTCATCATTCGACGATGGTCAGCTTTATTGAAAAATGATATAGAACATATACATATTTTTGGGAGTAGTTTCTAGCATCGAGTAGGCTAAGGGTCAGTGAACCCTGTGCCTCAAAACTACGTGCCAACGTAAGTTTACTTATATACTTTGGGACCTCCCTTGTAAGCTTCCCTTGCCCCAAGGAACCTTGAGCTTGATATCGATATAATGGTAGCATCCTTAGTCCTGGAAAAGCTTTGGACGACTCTGCCCACTTGAGTGTGATAGTCAGGACCACGCAAGCTCTACTGTGGTAATGTCAGTTATATGACGAGTCTCCCATTGTTCCTCATGATTTCAGTTATGCATGTACATCAATCATGATATTATGTTTTCAGCAGGTTTGACCCAATATTCAGTTTTACTTATAATTATCTGTTTTTAGCTTTGGGTCATTCGATTCAGTTATGATGTTCAGATCATGATTTCAGAAAATAGCATGCAAGCCTTACTCTCAAAATATTATCTTGATTATGTTTCATATTATGCATGATTTGTGATTTTACTTACTTAGAGGTTTTACTTACCTTGCATACTCGATATATTCCATGTATTGACCGCACTCTATGCTGTATCGTTTTATAATACAGGCTCCAATATTTGGACTCAGTCCCACCGCTAATCAGATTTCCAGAGTTAGCTTTCCTCAGCCTTAGTTGGTGAGTCCTCATCTTGCGAAGGTCCTTTTTATCAATTGTATGTTGTATTTTCAGTTTTCAGATTTTAGTGAGTTAGTTGGGGCATTTTTCCATCGACTCGTCAGTGTTAGAGGTTTTTTCGGACATAGTTTGTATTCAGCTCTAGACTCATTTATGTATTAAGATGTTATGTTTTGCTTAGACTTTCGCTATGTATTTATGATGATCTTCCCCTTAATTATGATTGAGTTAGATGTATGTTCATGCTATGAGTCGACTTGGAGCCTCTCGGGGCTTCTTTTCCCGTGTCTCCATCCGGACCTATGTTCAGGTCGCTACAAACTGCCACAGCGACCCTATGGCTGCTGTAGCGGATCTGCTGCAGCGGAAATGTGACCACTGTTGCGGACGATGGGGATTAGAAAGTGAGTTTAAGTGAAATTTCTAGGATTAAGTCCCATTATTTCCTAAAAACGCGAAAGAGCAAGGTTGAGAGCGATTTCTTCCCCAGAGCTAGAAGTGGTGGTGAAAAGGTAAGTTTCTTATCCCCTAACCCCTTTAATAGGTGTTGTTTATCATAAAGCTAAGGGGGGGACCTATTAATAGTGAAAATTCTAAACTAGAAAACCCTAGGTTGATGAACTAGGGCTGAGATTATGGAAGGAGTTATGGGAGGTTTTGTTTATTTTCGAGTAATGTTTACTTCTCAATTTCCTCTTGCTAATGTTGAGGGGTTAGACAAGGTGGGAACCTAGAACTAGATGGAAGGGGAAGAGTTTTCTGTTAATTTGCCCTGAAAAAAGAAGAGTTTGATTGGATTAGGCCCTATCTTGAGGAGTGATTAATTACTGATTATATGTGTGTAGATTTCAAACAATTCAAAGCATTGAGGAAGAGCAAAGCTCCTGCAGAGTAGTAAAATCGATAACTTCGAGTAATTGACGTAGGTTATGGTTGGAGGGTTAGACCTTACTTAATGATTTGTATGCTTAGGTGATAATTGTATGTAACTGGTCTTCGGACATCCCTTGTTATGAGTTCTCTTGCGAATGAGTATTATTACCATGTTGGTAGAAAGTCATGACTCATATATTGTTATGTTTATGTGAAATTGTGAAGTGATTTGCTTGTCATGAATTGATCATATGAAAAGAGAATAAAAAATTAGAGTACATGTGAATGTGTAACTTGTATACTTGTTGTTTTACAAAAATTGAGAATGAATAGGATAGTGATTGTATCCTGAATTGAGAGAGGCTCATACCCAAGGGGAGCATCCAGACGAGCATATGAGTGGAAGTGGGTGCCACACCGGCACGGTACATGGATTTCTAGAGTTCTCTATAGGTCATGATTGACTGGGAAAAAATAAGACCTTCTGGCTTGTATCTACATGATTCGTATGGTTGAGTGTTAAGGGGAGATGACAGAGGCGTGCACGAGTCATGTTACCCTTGGTTGTGTTGTTTGCATATTGTTTTGTGATTTCATTTATGTTCATGAAGTTGGATGAGGAACGTGGTAAGAGAATGTGCAAAATATCATTGATATGATGTGAGTTGATAACAAAGATCATGTTTTAATGCTAAGTGTGACTTTGTTACCGCGTGTAATTCTTGAGTAGTTGTTGCTATGATTAACTGTGGACTTGTAGCTCTTAATAGCTGATATGACTGTTGTTTTAATATACGTGTTTGATGGATTTATGGAGTATTGAGATGCTAAACTATTGATTTTTCGAACTGTGGGATGGATGAACTGAGAAGAGTGCAACATGTTGAGCTACTGCCTAGTAGTGCCGCTGCAGTCGAACAATTTTCGCTGCAGCGAGACTGCTACAGCAAAAACGACCTAATCCAATGAGCAGGCTTGTTGTCCCCTATGTAGAACTAGTGTATCTTAATTGTGTTGTACGTCCTTAAACGTGTAGACTGGTCTTATAATATTATTACTGGGCATACATGTTATTAATTAGGGTCGGGCGATGATGTCTGGAAATACCGTATTTTGTATTGACCCTACTCCTGCATTCTTTTCTCAGTTGAGAATTCGAGCTAGGCAGTTCTTCACGCCCTTACATATAGAGCAGCATTCGAAGTTTGAGAAGGTGAGAAGATGAGGACCCAGTTCACTCCCCTATTGTAGATGACTTTCTTTCAGACATTTGAAAATTTTATTTCATTTTTATTTGTTAGTATCCTTAGCTTGTAAACAGACGTCTAGTGCAATGATCAGGTTCTACGAAATTGTTTATTTAGTTTTGGTATGAACAATATAGTGATCCGAAATTTTTTTTAGAACATAATAATTGATATTTTTATGAATGTCTTGATTTTGCGTCACTTGGGAATTATTATCGGGTTTCACTGGTTTGCTGTAATACCCAGAAGGGGCTTAAGAATAGATCCGAGAGTTGAAGTCGAAAACTGTAGAAAAGATGGAATTTTGCACCAGTACGACTTGAGGTACAAATCGTGGTGAGGACCTACGACTCGTGATTCGAGTCGTGATGAGTTCGGGATCCTGAGGTCATACCACGAGTAGTCCTACGAGTCATGGCATGTGGGTACGACTCGTGGTTAGGAGTCGTGGTGAATTTCTCAGTGGTGCCAGAGTGAGTCTTTACGAGTCATGGTACGACTCGTAGGATATAGCAATGAGTGGTGATGAGGAGTTGTGGTTAAGTCATATTTCGTAAGGGTGAATGGTACCACGACTGACAGTACGAACTGTAGGATGGTACTACGAGTCGTGGTATACGAATCGTGGCCAGATTCAGAAGATTGAAAAGTGGTGAGGTGAGCATGAGAGGTGACCACGAGTTGTGACTTCGTGGTACGAGTCGTGGTCGGGGCCAGACCTATTTTTCAAGGAAATTTCATCAAGGGCAATTTCGATTTTTCTACTCTTTTGGACCCTAAAACACGTTGTTTTGAGGTCGGGACAGGGTCTTTTAAGGAGGAAAAACTCATACTACGTCTCATTTGGCATTTGCAAGAACTAGGGGAGGTAGTAGGAGGAGATTCAAGTTTCCTTCTCCAATTCTTCAAGTTTTCAACAAGGGTTTTCCAAGGGAGTTAAGAATCACGTAATTCCAGGTATGTGGGGTTTTGAATGGGTAGTTTAGTCCCTACCCATGCCCAATTTCTCCCTAATTCTATGTTTAAGTTACCAACTTTTGATGGGTCATAACCCAAATGCATGTTTCCTCAAAAATCGATATGAGCATGTTGTAGTATGTCTAAAATCATGGGTTTGAATTATTGGTCTGTTTTCACTTATTTTAATCATTATTTGATGATTTAATCCCTAAAAGCACATGTGCGCAAATCATGGGTTTTTTTTTTTGTGAAACTTATGGTTATGGTGATCTCTCAAGCATGATATGAACTCTTGAATTTAAGCATTTTTTCAACTACTCATGTAACTATGATCACGTTTCCTATAAATTTAAGCATTTCAAGTATGATTGAAATTATGGGCAATGCCCATGTGTCGCTTGTGATTTATGAACTATGATTTTTGGCCGAATCACGGGCCCAATTCCATGGTTAGTATTACAAATGCTCAAGCATGATATGATTCTCACGATTTAACTAGCCATGCATGTTATGTATGAAGTTCTATGAGCACATTGCATGTTTCGAGAGTAGTACTTATCACTGAGTAGGTTCGGGGTCTAGACGCCCCGAATCTCAAACTTATGTGCCACCGTAGGTTATGCTGGGACCTCCTTAGTGACTATATCCTATGCCCTAAGGGGCCTTCACGAGTGATATCAAGCCTTTCATGGTTCATACCCTTGGAAAGGTATGGACGACCTCCCGATTAGGTTTACAGGTCGGGCTCTATGTGTGCTCATATGGGGTATGTCGGTTATAAAAATCTCCCATTGTTCCTTATGGTTTTAATGTATGCATAATTATGTTCTTTTGGCTCAAGTTATGTTTTATGAAATGTTTTCCTCACATGTTATGACTATGACAGGTTTACGAATAATTTGGAAGTATTGAGCCTTACGATATACTTACTATTTCAGTCTTATGATCATGATGTCCCCGTTTCTATAACTTTTATGTTTTTAAGCATTGTTTTGCATACCTTACATACTCAGTACCTTCCAAGTACTGAACCACATATTTTCAGAATTCGGTTCGTAGGTTCAGCATCATCCCTAGCTTGGTCTCAGTTCTGATCTTAGCTTTAGTGGTGAGTCCTCATGATTCAACGGCTTCATGTTCGGACCATGGTTGTCTTTTGTTTTCAGAATGTTGAGGTTAGTTGGGGTCTTATCCCTTCAACCCATGCTATTGTGATTAGAGGCTTTCAGACCTATGTGTAGTATTCAGTCGTTTATGTTTGGATCTTGTATTGTTGTTTCTTATATCTCATGCTACAATTTTCAGTTAGTTCATAACTATTAAGTTTAGCTTTCCACCTTATGTGAATGAATTAGATATACGCTCACGCCATGGGTTGACTCGGAGTCTTCGGGGCTCCTTGTCCCATGTCTATGACCCGAGTGTACTCTCGGGTCATGACAAACTTGGTATTAGAGCAATAGGTTTGAAGTGTCCTAGGGTGTCCCAAAGTCGCGTTAAGTAGAGCCTTGTCATGGGTGTGAAGCGCGCCACACTTATGACAAAGAGGCTATAAAACGTTTTAGGAAATTTCCCTTCTTTCATGATCTATGTCATGCGGTCAAAATCTCTTCATTCTTCTAATTCATGCTATTCGTGATTGCAGAAAATTATGGCTGCCAGAAGGATAAACGGAAGGAGGAACAGAAATGATGAAGGCCACGGGGTGGCAATGATAATGGGCGTCAGCAAGCCCCACTTGTTCAGGAGCCCCAGGCACCTGAGCCAGCTGCCCACGCGGGGTTTCAGGCGATGATTCAAATGCTGGCACAGGCTTTGACCGCTCAGGTCAACCAACAAGCTGTTGCGCATATTCCTCAGAACGACAATGCAGTGGCGGCTCGGATCAGGGACTTTCTACGGATGAACCCTCCCGAGTTCACATGGGAAAAAGGTGGACGAGGATCAACATGAATTCATTGAAGTAATTTTGAAGGTCACTCAGGTGATGGGGGTGACGAATAAGGAGTGCGTGGACTTGGCCTCATATCAGTTAAAGGAGGTCGCCTTCATTTGGTTCAAGCAATGGAGGGATAGATGGGTAGCGGGAGCAGGTCCTATCAGCTGGGATGAATTCCACATGGCCTTTCTCGATAGGTTCTTCCGTCGGGAGATGAGGGAATTAAAAGCTACCGAGTTTATTAACCTCAAGTAGGGAAAGATGACGGTGCTAGAATATTCACTTGAGTTCACTCGCCTGTCAAAGTATGCCCCGGAGCTAGTAATGGACCAGAGGGCGCGGGTGATCAGAATCTTGCAAAGAGTAGCGTAGTATCTAGATAAGGATTGCAGAACAACCGTGCTTCATCAGGATATGGACTACCCACGGATAGTCCTCTATGCCAGTAGATGAAAGCGGCTCACATGAGGCAGAGAGAGGGCAAGAGAGCTAGAACTGATAGCCATAGGTTCTCCCAGTAGAGGCTAGGGGGTAGACCTTGTTGACACCCAATTTTGACCGACCTGCGCTTCAATATGCTGCTTATATATGTATATATTTGTTTATATATTTTGTGCAAATATTTGACTTATTTTTGTATTTATAAAATAATTTATAATCATAATATTGCGAAAATCATTTCAAATTATATATATATGACCTATATTAATTTTAAGTTTTGATATTAAAAAAATTACATCATGCATCATATATTTCGTTTTAACATGCGCCCTTATTTCGAAATATATTTTTTACTTAATATACTATTTACATAATTTTTCTAAATTTTACAAATTATTTGACTAATAATATTACTCTAACATATAAATTATTTATGTTAATAATGTAATTTTTATAATATTCGATAATTTAATTTTTTATTTCTTTAGTAATTTATTTATTCATAAATATAATATTTTAATTATATGATAAGTATATTTAAATCTAGAATTTATTTATTAGTGATAATATTTATATGATTTTCTTATAATTTAAATTATTTTATATCTATTTATTAAATTATTTTAAAGTGTAGTATATTTATTAACTTAATAGCAGCTAAATTCAATTTCAATCCATTCATTTAAATTCTAGCCATCTTCCCATTCAATTCATTCAATTTCATTTCAAGTCTGGCCACTTTCCATTAAATTCATTTCAATTCCAGCCACTTTTAATTCATTTGGCTATTATTTAAATCCAATGCTAATTGAATCTACCCAATTGACCGACCCGCGACTCGCTCCATAACCCATCAACCCGACCCAAACATACTAATTAAATCCTAGCCGTTCATTTTCTTTAATCCTACGGTCTAGATTTAACCCTACCCACTTCCCATATTTATCCATCACCCCAAAACCCTAATCATTTTTCCCACATTCCCTCTTTCTCACCTACCCTAGCAGCCTTCTCTCTCCCTTTCCCCTCTCCTTCACCTACCTCCTTCCTCTCTCTTCTCTTTCTTCTCCTCTCCCTTTCCACCATTAACGCCGACCTTCCCTTCCCCAAATCCGCCGGCGTCGGCTCATCTTCTCCCCTTCTTTTCCATCTTCCTCTCTTTCTCCCTCTCATCTCCGGCCGGCCAGACAACTACCGCCGGAAAAACACCAAACCGCCATAACTTCCGGCGAACAACAACACTATCAAGCTGCCGCCGGCGACAGCTCCCTCTCTCCACCACCATAATCTCCATTAATTCCGGCCAAACAACAAAGCCGCCACCATCCATTTTTTCCTCTCCTCCCTCTCTTCTCGCTGAAAAAAAAAAACGACCGCCGAATAGCCGCCGGAAAATTCCCGTCGCTCCGGTCACAGTCCGATCGGACAGATCTCATATCTGTCCGTAAATTATTTATTCATTTATTATTTATTTTATTTTTATTTTATTTTTGTTTTGCTGTTTATTGTTATATATATATGTATATAATATGTATATAATATGTATAACATGGTATATCAATATATATGATATAATATAGGCATAATATGTAATATATAATATAGATATATATGTGTGTATAGTTATCTACTGTTTTTTTTTCTTTTCTGTCTATCTATATATAATAAATATATATAATTAGTATAATATATGTATGTAAGTAGTATATACAGTTATCCTTTTTGTTTCATAATATATATGTTTAATATATCCTTCTGCCTTTTGTTTCATTTTTATATACATTAATTGTTTGTTAATTATTTAATTATACAATTGATTAATATGCTTGTTTCATTTATGTATGTGGATCATATATGCTTGTTTCATTGATTAATTATTTAGTATGGCTTTTGTTTCGTTTATATATATACAATATGAATTTTGTTGTTGTTTGTTATTATTATTATTATTATTATTATTATTACTGTTATTATTATTATTATTATTATCATTATTATTATTATATTGTTATTATTAGTATTATTACTATTAGTATTATTTAATATTATTATTATTTATTTGTGTAGTGGTGACAAAATGATTGCTATCATAGGATACTTTGTATTAGTGGTAACATAATTATCAGCTTTCATAATGGTTAATTATTTTGTTTCCACTTTATTTTGAAATGATAGGGTCCACTGGTTCTTTATTTCAAATTATTTCCGTTAATTAAGGGAAAAGGGTTATAGCTTTTAGCTTTTGTTTTTTTTGAATTAAGTTCTCTTTAAAAGGGATAGAACCCAAAAAACCTAAAAAGAGAAGAAAGAAAAAAGACTTAGAGAGTAGAACACTGAGAGAGAACAATTTATTTATTTTTCATAATACTGTTTTGCTTCTAAAAAAAAAATTCTTCATCCTTCTTCCACCTCAATACGAGCACTGCTCGGAATCCTCGAGATTCTCGTGATCTTGACGTGTTGAGTGTGAGTAACAATCGCGGTATCCATGATGTTTGATTTTCTTTCGCCTTCGTCATTTACTGTTTGAGATTGTTTTGCATCTACGGAGTACTAACCTTTAAACAGGTATCATCTTAATCTGGCATTCATTCGGGATGAAAGGAGGCTACCGGAATTTCTTTGATGTTATTTATTTTACTCTGTCGTGATTATTAATTCTATTTTATGTTTGTAATATTTGTAATATAAACTCATGATAGTGAAAAAGGGGTTTGGGGGTGGGGATTGAGATGTTTTAGTTGTTTATTTATTTATTTATTTATTTTTAATAATAGCTTCACCTAGAATGCATGTTCATAGGATTTTAATAATATAAGCAACAATAGAAATCATGCCTATAGGATTTAATTTTAATAATAAGATACAACACTAGAGTTCATGACTATAGGTTTTTAAATTGGAAGCATATTTAATTACTTATTCTAGTGGAGGCTTATGTGAAACCTTTTGTGCTTCTTCTATTATCTGCTAAGTGTTTGACATTAATCTTTTTTTTTACGAAGCCTAAGAATTTTAGTCCCAAAATCCAAAAAATAGTTGTCCTACGCCTCTTGGATGCTAAGTTTGGGACGGGTAGACAAAATACTAGGCCGCTAGTCATTTTCACCTAGATCGCTTAAGCTTAACAATAATAATCAATTAGGAGGGTAGACGGGAGATGATGAAACAGACAGGCTATTGCTGATTTCACGTATGAAGCGCATATTTGTTTTGTAAATACAAAGCAACCTATTACTCCCATCTTTTCTAAATTCATTTTTTCTAAGAAGCTTTAAATATTTTAAAATTATCATTGTTATGTTCAAATATTGATATATTTTCATCTAAAAAAAAATTTTGTTAAAAATATATAATATATACGATTTTCTTAAAATGATTTTTTCTCAAGTTATACATATATATATATATATTATTCTCTTCAAACTATCTTGATTTTTAAAATAGAATAGAAGGGAGTAGTAACGAATTGGGCCCGTTTTCAGCCTTGTCAAAACCTGATCCCACTAAGTTTTATATTTTAGTTTCTGCTAATTTAGTATTTAAGTTAGTATTCTATTTATGTTTAATAATTCATCGACTTTATGTGATCACTTAGTTAATACCCCCATTTAATGAGTACGGCCGGGAACCACATTTGTGGACCTCGAAAGGTGCCTAACACCTTCCTTTTGAGGTAATTTAAGTCCTTACCCAACTCTGGTAACTTAGGTAACAATTTAGCTTAGAACGGTGCCCTAACGCACCTTAAATTCGTTAGGTGGCGACTCTCTTCTTTTCAACCCTCAAGAGTCCTCGATGTCGAAACCCGCTTTACCCGTGAGGGGAAAAATGGGGCGCGACAGAATGGCGACTCTGCTGGGGATATTTTAGACTTTAACCACAACGTGTTCATTAAAAGGGGTTTTCTTTATATTTTGATTGTGGGTTCTATATTTTTATCTTCACTAATTCCTATCAATATTTATATGCTTCTTTATATTATTTTGTCATGAAGTTACTAACTGTTTTTCTTTTTGTCTCTCAGTTACTAGTTATTATTTATTTTCTATTTTTTTGTAATATTCGATTATTATTTGAAAAAAAAAATGTGTTGTACTTTTTAATTGGCATATCGTTCATACTTCCCCCACTTGGGAAATTCACACTTTCACACACAATAACGGTTGCGTGGTTTCACGGCCGTTCACCAGTTTAAAACACCTCGAGGATTGTTTGTGATTTGGTCGATCAGCGGTGCGTCGACAGTCACAAGCTTCCTCACTCTCGAGTTGTCCGCTCGAGGGAACCGTGTCATACCCACTTCTACTCTTAGATCGTGACCGTGTACTCCTTTAGCAAGGCTTGCACTTCTTTTAAAACTTAGAAAAATCGCGACGTCCATGGTACGTCAAGATTAAATAGAAACTTGCCCTAAGTCTTAAGGGATCAGTTTTAATCCCGATAAAAGACGATTCATGAATTGTGTGCATCTTAAGATAATTTTGTTTAAAATATCGTCATTGTGCTCCCGGGTGGGTAGGATAGCCTAACCTTTCTTTTATTGCAGGCACAATGAGTCTCCCAACTTCGTATCCAAGATTCGGCATGGTTAGCTTGGTGGTCGAATTTAGGAGATCGCCACCATTTCGACAAAGTAGCAGAAGATCCGAAGAAGTTGGATGCAGACGAAAATATTTTTAAGATTTACTGCTTTATTGTAATTCTTGTAATCTCATATAATAATAAAGTTTATTTTTGGGGTTTATTTTGGGAGCAAAATGACAATATTTAATAACAAGTTCTCTTAAATTCGTTAGGCCTACCTCTGGCATAAAAGAGGCCCCCAAATTAGGAAGACGTATAAACGTGTTTAATTTTTTTTTTATTTACCATGTGAAATGTATTTAATGTGTTTTTCATCGATATTGTGTCATGCTTCAATTTTTCTATTTATTATTTATTTTGGTTACTTTCCTAAAATCATGCTTCTATCAAGCCTCGTGTCACTTTCATAAATTTTGCTTCGGCATTCTCTTAAGGATCTCACAATTTGACTCATTTTTCTATTAGTTAGGATTATGTGTTACCTTTTATTTACATATCAAGATATCTGATTATCTGGCACGAGTCGACATTGCTCATTCCATTAGCTTGTTAAATTCTTTTGCAATATCACCATTTCAAATATTAACTCTCTAATAGTCATTAATCGCGAGTTTTGTCACCCTCATGCTATAAAATTGTTGTGTCAAAGCTTAAATTTACTTATCTTACTTGATGTAGTCAGTAATACTTTCTATTTTTGCATACTAATCGGACGTTTGCATTTGATATGTTTATGCTTAAGGGCTGTCAAATATTTGAACATCAACTCAGTGAGAATCTGCAATTCCATCGAAATGTCCAACATCCCAAACAATTCTACTTTTATTCCTGACGCAAACTTTGGTTCTCTCCCGAAACAAGGTCTCTTCTCGACAGTGTCTCTATGTCCAACTCCACCTCTTACACTTCCTCAACAAATTCCTTCATCACATACCTATATCGGCCCTTCTCAAGACATGACGATATCCGAGAGAGAGGTCATCACGCTACGGAGAGAGTTCAATAACTTGGAAAAGATTGTGGATAAGAAGCTACGCTCAAAAAATATTCCAGATTTAAGGTATAAGAAGTTGTGCCTACGTCCAAGTGTTCAATTGCCGCTGGGATACAAGATCCCAAAATTCAACATCTTCGATGGGCATGGAGACCCAATCGAACATCTGAAGGACTATTGCGGTAGATTAGTCGGAATTGGACATGATGAACCTCTCCTAATGAGATTGTTTATGCAGAGCCTGTCAGGAATGGCATTAACTTGGTATGGCAAACAGGACTTCGATAAATGGCAAACTTGGGAAGATATGGCTCGAGATTTTTTAGAACAATACAAATTTAATACCAAGGATGACCTGAAATTTCTAGATTTGCTTGAGATAAGGAAAATGAATCAAGAATCTTTTGAGGAATATGTGACTCGATGGCGAAGGGAAGCTTCTAAGATCCATCACTCGCTATCTGAAGAAGAATTAGTCCAATATTTCATCAAGTCATTAGAGGGTATATATCGCAAGTATTTATATTTTACAATCATTCATAGCTTCGCAAGTCTAATTCGGATTGGGAAAGAATTGGAATATGGCATTCGGACAGGAAAAATTATTGATATTTCCACATGTTCTCAAGCACGAGAAAGTCCTCCGAATAAAAGGAAAAAGGATATCTCAATCACTATTCCTCCGCCACAACATCATCAGGACGTACAACAAGTATGTACCATCTTTGACTCTGGCAATGAACAGAGCTCCCAACAACAAATTTATCGGATATCACCTGATTATGACCAACTTGATTTTCAAAACCAGGCTTATCCAGTACAATCCGATTTTGTGAAGTCTCGTACATTTACTCCTCTAACTGAATCTCTGGCAGGCATGTTTGAAAGGTTGAAGACACAAGGAGTTTTGAAGCCGAGAAGAGGGTGGATTCCTAAATACCCATCTCCAAATTTTGATCCATCCAAAAGCTGCGCATACCATTCGAATATTCAAGGACATGATACCGAAGAATGTACAGCTTTGAAATACAAGATTCAGGATTTGGTTGAGAAAAGGAGGATAATAGTGCATCAAGGACCGATGAATTACAACCTCTTTGCTTCTGGAGCAACCGTTATCCAAGGTGATCCAACAAAAATAGTTCCAAGATATTTGGCAAAAAAGCGCAAAAGGAACTGATGAAGACGAGACCTTCACAAGCAAAGCGCTTTCGTTCACCCTTCATCCACTCTATCATTTTCCCATCTCATTCATTTTCCCTAAAATGCGAACTACGTCTGACCTGATTCCTTTTGGATACGTAGGCAACCCATTTTGAATTCGGTCTCAATCAAATAAAACTTTCTTTCTCCTCATATCCCAATCAAATACCTTCCCCGCATCCAAATATAAAATCTTTGGCAATTTCATTCGACTCATAAAAGACCAAATGTAGATTCAGAAACGGAATTCTGATGTTCAAATGTATGACAGCCATTCCTTTTGAACTAATAATTTTTGTTTGAGTGAAGCAGGAATATAAAGCTCTTAAGTCAAACTGGGGGCAGAATTTTTAAGGGGACGTGGAAAATCCCACAAGCAGGCAGCAAGGAGGTTTGCGAAACACTTTGCATTCTGAACTGGGGCAGAAATTTTTGAGAATTCCTCAAAAATTTCACCAAAATGCAAAGTCTATAGAGGATCAAAACAATGACAAGGAACAAAGGATATACAAAAAGGTATGCATTAACCTTACCTTTGAAAACTCACAAATTTTTCTTTGAGTATAGGCACACCCGAAGAAAAAAAAAATCATATTCTCATGGTCGAGAAGGAACTATTCCTTAGACGAAGGCTGGACTATTCTATTTTTGGATCAATTGTTATTTGACATCTGTTGTGCTGCTTTCGAAGTTATCACACGCTTCTAGATTCAAATTTTATCATGACGCCAATCTGCTATTATCAAGATTATTATTGTTCATTGGGATTCAAGATGTTGTGCCACAGGTCAAGCTACCATCGCTAAGTGGTTATTATGCTACCGTCAACCTAATATTCAAGTTCTGCCATACTATTGCTGTGTTATGCAATAAAGCCCATCATGCTACTGTCTAAATTATTATTATGCCACTATTTCCATCTGGCCACTAATATGGTACCTTCGAGCCACTATTTCACAATCTTCAAGCTATCTATTTATCATTATCAAGCTACAATTACGCTGGTACCATCATCATGCTACTGCAAGATATCATTGTGCTGCTTTGGAGCTACCACGCTGTTATTATTATTGTATTACTTCAAGCTACCATTATTTTCTACTTCAAGATGCAATTGTGACTGCTGCTATTTTAGAGTTACTACTGTGCTACTCTGGGGCCACTATTTTATTACTTCAAACTGCTATTATAGTATTCAAGCTACTATCATGCTACTTACTATGCTACCGTGGATTGAGCTACTATAATCTGAGCCACTTAAATTATGCTACTGATAATTGGGTTAGTCCACCCTATAATAGGACATTGGGTTAGTCCACCCTATAATAGGATATTGGGTTAGTCCACCCTATAATAGGACAATTGGGTTAGTCCACCCTATAATAGGACATTGGGTTAGTCCACCCTATAATAGGACAATTGGGTTAGTCCACCCTATAATAGGACATTGGGTTAGTCCACCCTATAATAGGACAATTGGGTTGGTCCACCCTATAATAGGACAATCGGGTTAGTCCACCCTATAATAGGACATTGGGTTAGTCCACCCTATAATAGGACAATTGGGTTAGTCCACCCTATAATAGGACAATTGGGTTAGTCCACCCTATAATAGGACATTGGGTTAGTCCACCCTATAATAGGACAATTGGGTTGGTCCACCCTATAATAGGACAATTGGGTTAGTCCACCCTATAATAGGACATTGGGTTAGTCCACCCTATAATAGGACAATTGGGTTAGTCCACCCTATAATAGGACAAGTGGGTTAGTCCACCCTATAATAGGACAATCGAGCTCGATATTGCATTTTGAGTCCTAATTATATTTGAGCCCTACATTTAATATTTTCTGAGCCCTTTGATTTACGTTTCAAGCCTGTTATTTGTGTTCGAGCCTGTCGACTATGAAATGAGACGATCAGATTTATCTACCTTAAAATGGGATACATCAATGCTAAGTAGTTTTATATGTGCTCGTTCGAGTTTTGCAGGTGCGAATGTTACATCGATCAAAAGGAAAGTAATATTCGCTTTCACCTAACCTTCCATCGTCGATTAGCAATATGACATTTAAACGTGCAATCCTCATCTCTCATCTCCTATTCTTATCATGTCGTCCACTTCCGTCTTTATTCAATCCTTATTCGATTAATTTCTTTAGGGATTTCATTCTTCCCTAAAATTCTGAACTACGTCGGACCTGATTCCCGTCTAAGAGGGATACGTAGGCGCCCTTATGGGGTTCGGTCTATATCTCAATAAAATTTTCTTTCTCCTTTTCTTTTCCAACTGGGGCAGAATTTTTGAGAGGACCTCAAAAATTCACAACTTTACGTCATTTGCAACAAAAGTCTACACTGGGGCAGAATTTTTGAGAGGACCTCAAAAATTCAACAGATCGAGAGTTTCTACATAACTGGGGCAGAAATTTTGAGAAGGATCTCAAAATTTCATCAAGACTAAGTCAAGCCGAGGAGCTGATTCCCGAAAGGACGTGACATCCCGTCTGATCATCAAGCTCATGAAATTGGGATAGCAATGGACGAGTAAAGGCACAAATCAGCTTTCCCCATTTTAATCTTATAATCTTCCTTTGAACGCAGGATGCAACAGGTACCAAATCTGCAATCATTCCATATGGATCTTCCAAGGTATTTACTAAATTTATTTTCCAAGGGTTAAGCACTACCCTAAATTTTATTTGTTCAAGGGCTAAGCACTGTCCTAGGGTTAAGCATTACCCTAAATTATTTGTTCAAGGGCTAAGCACTGTCCTAGGGTTAAGCATTACCCTAAATTATTTGTTCAAGGGCTAAGCACTGTCCTAGGGTTAAGCATTACCCTAAATTATTTGTTCAAGGGCTAAGCACTGTCCTAGGGTTAAGCATTACCCTAAATTATTTGTTCAAGGGCTAAGCACTGTCCTGGGGTTAAGCATTACCCTAAATTATTTGTTCAAGGGCTAAGCACTGTCCTAGGGTTAAGCACTACCCTAAATTTTTCGTTTAAGGGCTAAACATTGTCTCCTAAATTTTAATTTGATTAAGCGCTAATTGTTAGTTACTCCATGCTTATTGACTAACCATTTTATCCAGTTTTTTTTTGAGCTTGCAGGCTACGATTGCGTTGTTCTCATGCCATTTAATCAAGTTAATATCATGCCCTTTTCAAGCTCTTATGACTCTTTGTTATTCTTATGCTACTTTTCTCCTATTATCATCGTGCTACTCTCATTCCTGCGATTTTAGATGGGTTAAGCTTTACTCCAAATTTAAGGGCCAAGCATAGTCCTATCGTTTTACGTCATTTGGGTAAAACACTACCCTTCCAAAATTATCTCAGCCACGATTTGTTATACGTTATGTTATATATTTATTTAGTTTTTCACTTTTGAGCCCGTATTTACTTTTACGTATGCATTTGAGCCCTAATTTACTTTTACATATGCATTTGAGCCCGAATATACATTTTACATATGCATTTGAGCCCGGATATACATTTTACATATACATTTGAGCCCTTGATATACAGTTATTTATGCATTCTGAGCCCGTGATATATAATTTATGCATTTTGAGCCCGGATTTATTTTTACGTATGCATTTGAGCCCGGATTTATTTTTACGTATGCATCTTGAGCCCTTGATATATATTTTGCATATGCATTCTGAGCCCGTGATATATAATTTATGCATTTGAGCCCGGATTTATTTTTACGTATGCATCTTGAGCCCTTGTTATACATTTTGCATATGCATTCTGAGCCCGTGATATATAATTTATGCATTTTGAGCCCGGATTTATTTTTACGTATGCATTTGAGCCCAGATTTATTTTTACGTATGCATCTTGAGCCCTTGATATACATTTTGCATATGCATTCTGAGCCCGTGATATAGACTTTACGTATGCATTTGAGCCCGAATTTATTTTTTACGTATGCATCTTGAGCCCGTGATATACACTTTATCTATGCATTTGAGCCCGTATTTACATTTACGTATGCATCTGAGCCCGGATATACATTCTGCATATGCATTGGAGCCCTGATATACATCCATATATGCATCCGAGCCCGTGATATACATTTTGACGTATGCATCTGAGCCCGATATTTGCATTTTAAGCCCGTTTATGCATTTGAGCCCGTTGTTTGCATTTTAAGCCTGCTTATGCATTTTGAATCAGTTATTCGCATCTGAGCCCGAATAACCTGGAGCTCTTATTTGAATTATTGAAACCCTCAAACAATTTACTTTCTTTGAATAAGCATTTCTTCCACTCGTCCGAAGGCATCATAGTCTAAAGGCATCGTTTCATGGCCTGCAGACATCATTTCATAGCCTGAGGATTTACTTTACAGCTTATCATGCCCTCAGGCGTCATAGTCTAAAGGCATCATTTTTCATGGCCTGCGGACATCATTTCATGGCCTAGGGAATTTATTTTTCTGCGTATCATGTCCTAAGGCGTCATAGTCTAAAGGCGTCATTTTTCATGGCCTACAAACATCATTTCATGGCCTAAGGAATTTATTTTGTGTATCATGGCCCGAGACATCATGGTTTAGAGACATCATCCATTATCTCTAAACAAACTTTCATTGTCTAAAGGGAACTTGCATCATGTTTAATTTTCGCATCCGTTTATTTTACTAAGTATTTTGATGCACATGTTGTTTTTGCGAATACCGAAGAAATCACGAGCGGGAGTGATAGTGCCTCCCTACTATTCTCCTTCGAACCATGTCCCCACCCGCTTATTTTTTCTAATGCATCCCAAATCACGACGATTCGTGCTTATTCAAGCCTCGTGTTACAAAATTTTAGGGATATCATTCGTCCCTAAATCCAGAACTACACGCGGCCTGATTCTCGTGAAACCCGAGATATGTAGGTGACTTGAAACTGAAGTCTCGGTCGCAACACCTACATGACTTTCTTTCCTTTTTCTTTGGCCCTACTGAAATTTTTCCTTCGGTCGGACAAAATTGGCTACTAAGTCAACGTTCTTTGCTCGACAATTTATCCTTCATTCCCGAGCAAAGAAGGGGCAGCTGTTGACACCCAATTTTGACCGACCTGCGCTTCAATATGCTGCTTATATATGTATATATTTGTTTATATATTTTGTGCAAATATTTGACTTATTTTTGTATTTATAAAATAATTTATAATCATAATATTGCGAAAATCATTTCAAATTATATATATATGACCTATATTAATTTTAAGTTTTGATATTAAAAAAATTACATCATGCATCATATATTTCGTTTTAACATGCGCCCTTATTTCGAAATATATTTTTTACTTAATATACTATTTACATAATTTTTCTAAATTTTACAAATTATTTGACTAATAATATTACTCTAACATATAAATTATTTATGTTAATAATGTGATTTTTATAATATTCGATAATTTAATTTTTTATTTCTTTAGTAATTTATTTATTCATAAATATAATATTTTAATTATATGATAAGTATATTTAAATCTAGAATTTATTTATTAGTGATAATATTTATATGATTTTCTTATAATTTAAATTATTTTATATCTATTTATTAAATTATTTTAAAGTGTAGTATATTTATTAACTTAATAGCAGCTAAATTCAATTTCAATCCATTCATTTAAATTCTAGCCATCTTCCCATTCAATTCATTCAATTTCATTTCAAGTCTGGCCACTTTCCATTAAATTCATTTCAATTCCAGCCACTTTTAATTCATTTGGCTATTATTTAAATCCAATGCTAATTGAATCTACCCAATTGACCGACCCGCGACTCGCTCCATAACCCATCAACCCGACCCAAACATACTAATTAAATCCTAGCCGTTCATTTTCTTTAATCCTACGGTCTAGATTTAACCCTACCCACTTCCCATATTTATCCATCACCCCAAAACCCTAATCATTTTTCCCACATTCCCTCTTTCTCACCTACCCTAGCAGCCTTCTCTCTCCCTTTCCCCTCTCCTTCACCTACCTCCTTCCTCTCTCTTCTCTTTCTTCTCCTCTCCCTTTCCACCATTAACGCCGACCTTCCCTTCCCCAAATCCGCCGGCGTCGGCTCATCTTCTCCCCTTCTTTTCCATCTTCCTCTCTTTCTCCCTCTCATCTCCGGCCGGCCAGACAACTACCGCCGGAAAAACACCAAACCGCCATAACTTCCGGCGAACAACAACACTATCAAGCTGCCGCCGGCGACAACTCCCTCTCTCCCACCACCATAATCTCCATTAATTCCGGCCAAACAACAAAGCCGCCACCATCCATTTTTTCCTCTCCGCCATCATAGGATACTTTGTATTAGTGGTAACATAATTATCAGCTTTCATAATGGTTAATTATTTTGTTTCCACTTTATTTTGAAATGATAGGGTCCACTGGTTCTTTATTTCAAATTATTTCCGTTAATTAAGGGAAAAGGGTTATAGCTTTTAGCTTTTGTTTTTTTTTGAATTAAGTTCTCTTTAAAAGGGATAGAACCCAAAAAACCCAAAAAGAGAAGAAAGAAAAAAGACTTAGAGAGTAGAACACTGAGAGAGAACAATTTATTTATTTTTCATAATACTGTTTTGCTTCTAAAAAAAAAATTCTTCATCCTTCTTCCACCTCAATACGAGCACTGCTCGGAATCCTCGAGATTCTCGTGATCTTGACGTGTTGAGTGTGAGTAACAATCGCGGTATCCATGATGTTTGATTTTCTTTCGCCTTCGTCATTTACTGTTTGAGATTGTTTTGCATCTACGGAGTACTAACCTTTAAACAGGTATCATCTTAATCTGGCATTCATTCGGGATGAAAGGAGGCTACCGGAATTTCTTTGATGTTATTTATTTTACTCTGTCGTGATTATTAATTCTATTTTATGTTTGTAATATTTGTAATATAAACTCATGATAGTGAAAAAGGGGTTTGGGGGTGGGGATTGAGATGTTTTAGTTGTTTATTTATTTATTTATTTATTTTTAATAATAGCTTCACCTAGAATGCATGTTCATAGGATTTTAATAATATAAGCAACAATAGAAATCATGCCTATAGGATTTAATTTTAATAATAAGATACAACACTAGAGTTCATGACTATAGGTTTTTAAATTGGAAGCATATTTAATTACTTATTCTAGTGGAGGCTTATGTGAAACCTTTTGTGCTTCTTCTATTATCTGCTAAGTGTTTGACATTAATCTTTTTTTTTACGAAGCCTAAGAATTTTAGTCCCAAAATCCAAAAAATAGTTGTCCTACGCCTCTTGGATGCTAAGTTTGGGACGGGTAGACAAAATACTAGGCCGCTAGTCATTTTCACCTAGATCGCTTAAGCTTAACAATAATAATCAATTAGGAGGGTAGACGGGAGATGATGAAACAGACAGGCTATTGCTGATTTCACGTATGAAGCGCATATTTGTTTTGTAAATACAAAGCAACCTATTACTCCCATCTTTTCTAAATTCATTTTTTCTAAGAAGCTTTAAATATTTTAAAATTATCATTGTTATGTTCAAATATTGATATATTTTCATCTAAAAAAAAAATTTTGTTAAAAATATATAATATATACGATTTTCTTAAAATGATTTTTTCTCAAGTTATACATATATATATATATTATTCTCTTCAAACTATCTTGATTTTTAAAATAGAATAGAAGGGAGTAGTAACGAATTGGGCCCGTTTTCAGCCTTGTCAAAACCTGATCCCACTAAGTTTTATATTTTAGTTTCTGCTAATTTAGTATTTAAGTTAGTATTCTATTTATGTTTAATAATTCATCGACTTTATGTGATCACTTAGTTAATACCCCCATTTAATGAGTACGGCCGGGAACCACATTTGTGGACCTCGAAAGGTGCCTAACACTTTCCTTTTGAGGTAATTTAAGTCCTTACCCAACTCTGGTAACTTAGGTAACAATTTAGCTTAGAACGGTGCCCTAACGCACCTTAAATTCGTTAGGTGGCGACTCTCTTCTTTTCAACCCTTAAGAGTCCTCCATGTCGAATCCCGCTTTACCCGCGAGGGGAAAAATGGGGCGCGACAGACCTCACCAGCAGTCCCAGCACAGGTCCATTACACCAGCACCCTCTTCAGCCAGTACCCCATCCAAGCCATAAGACGGTCAGAGGAACAGGGCCTCAGGTTCGAGGAGTCAAAATAGGATACGCACAGAGAGCACGTTTCCATCTTGTGCTAATTGTGGCGAAAATCACCCAGGGAAATGTTTGGTGGGATCAGATACTTGTTTCGGGTGTGGCAAACCCGGACACAAACTCAGAGATTGCCTCGCAGATAGGTTACGAGGTGGTAGAGCCTGCACTTCAGCAACTAGTTCAGAAGTTCTAGTGGCACGTCAGACTCAGTAGGGTGCTTCGACTGGTTCAGCTGGCGGCCAGCGCCAGAACCGATTTTATGCACTTGGCTCTCGACAGGAGTAGGAGACTTCTCCCGAGGTGGTTACGGGTATGTTGTGAGTCTTTCATATTGATGTTTATACTTTTTTAGATTCGGGATCCACTCTTTCTTTTGTGGCACCTTACATTGCTAGTCACTTTGGAGTCAGTCCTGAAATTTTGTCAGAACCATTTTCTGAATCTACTCCAGTTGGTGACTCAGTCGTAGCGAGACAGGTATATAGAAGTTGCCCCATTACAGTCTTGCATAAGGTTACCTTTATAGACTTATTAGAATTGACCATGACCGATTTTGACATCATCTTGGGCATGGATTGGTTGTTTGCGTGTTATGCATCTGTTAACTGTAGAACTCGAGTGGTGGAGTTTTGATTTCCAGGTGAACCAGTTTTAGAATGGAGGGGTAGTTAAGCGGTACCTTTAGGTTGATTTATCTCCTACCTCAAGGCCAGGAAAATAATTTCCAAGCGGTGTATTTACCATTTGGTTAGGGTTAAGGATGTCATGTTTGAGACCCCGACCATTCAGTCAGTCCCTGTGGTGTGTGAATATCCTGAGGTATTTCCACATGAAATACCAGGTGCTCTTCCCGAGAGGGGGATTGATTTTGATATTGGTCTTTTACCCGACACGTAGCCCATATCAATTCCTCCCTATCGAATGGCCTCAGTCGAGCTAAAAGAGTTAAAGGAGCAGTTGAAGGATTTGCTGGATAAGGTTTTCATTAGACCGAGTAAGTCCCTATGGGGTACCTCGGTGTTGTTTATCCGGAAGAAAGATCTCCAAGATAGATCTCAGGTCCGGGTATCACCAACTCAGGGTTCTAGAGAGTGATACCCCAAAGACTGCTTTCAGAACCCGGTATGGCCATTATGAATTCATTGTTATGTCTTTTGGCTAACCAATGCCTCTACAGCTTTTATGGATCTAATGAATAGGGTATTCAAGGCATATTTGGACATGTTCATGATCGTGTTCATTGATGACATATTAATACACCCTAGGAGCAAAGAGGAGACTTTACTGGAGGGTACCGATGGCTTCGTTGTATATTATGATGCTTCGAGGGTCGGACTGGGATGTGTATTAATGCAGCACGAGAAAGTCGTAGCATATGCTTCCAAGCAATTAAAAACTCACAAAAAGAATTACCCGGCTCATGATCTTGAGTTGGCCGTTGTGGTATTCGCTTTGAAGATATGGCGACACTACTTGTATGGGGTTCATTTATATGTATCCACGGACCACAAGAGCTTACAATATGTGTTCACCCAGAAGGAACTAAATCTTCGATAATGGAGGTGGTTGGAGCTACTTAAGAATTACGACGTGAGTGTCCTTTACCACCTGGGTAAGGCCAATGTGGTAGCAGATACCCTTAGTAGACTTTCTATGGGAAGTGTGTCACATGTGACTGAAGAAAAGAAGGAGCTGGTAAAGGATATACATCGACTTGCATGGTTGGGAGTTAGGTTAGTTGGTTCGACCGATGGTGGGGTGGTAGTTCAGAATGGGTCAGAGTCATCCTTGGTAACGGAGGTGAAGGCTAAGCAAGATGAAGATCCAATGTTGGTAAAGTTGAAAGAAGCTGTTCAGATTCAGAAGGTTTAGTCTTCTCCAAAGGGGGAGATGGTGTGTTTCGATACCAGGGTCACTTATGTGTTCCGAACATGTGGGATTTGAGGAGTCGGATGTTGCATGAGGCTCACCCGGAACTAGATATTCTATCCATCCAGGAGATACCAAAATGTATCACACCTTGCGGGAAATCTACTGGTGGAATGACATGAAGCGGGATATTGCAGAATTTGTAGCCTAGTGCCCAAATTGCCAACAAGTGAAAGCCGAGCATTAGAGACCGGGAGTGTACTTCAGGACATCAACATTCCTACTTGGAAGCGGGAAGAGATTAACATGGACTTTGTAGCAGGTTTGCCCCGCACACGTAGACAGTATGACTCCATTTGGGTGGTGGTGGATAGGTTGACCAAGGCTGCTCATTTCCTATCGGTCAAAACCACCGATCTAGCAGAAGATTATGCAAAGTTTTACATCCGAGAGTTGGTTAGATTTCATGGAGTTCCCTTGTCCATTATATCGGATAGAGGTACTCAATTCACCTCTCAGTTCTGGAGATCTTTTCAAAAGGGACTTGGCACCCATGTCAAGCTCAGCACGACATTTCATTCGCAAATAGATGGTCAAGCGGAGCGGACTATCCAGAATCTTGAGGACATGTTGAGAGCTTTTGTCATTGACTTCAAGGGTAGTTGGATGAGCACTTGCCTCTTATTGAGTTTGCCTACAACAACATCTATCACTCCAGCATTTAAATGACACTGTTTGAGGCTCTTTACGGGCGAAGGTGTAAATCGCCCATTGGGTGGTTTGAAGTCGGTGAGGATTCATTAGTGGGTCCAGATTCATTCCACGAGGCTATGGAGAAAGATCAGTTAATAAGAGGAAGGCCGAAAATGGCTCAAAGTCGCCAAAAGTCTTATGCGGATGTGAGGAGAAGGGAGCTTGAGTTCGAGATCAATGATTGGGTGTTTCTGAAGGTATCTCCCATGAAGGGAGTGATGAGATTTGGAAAGAAGGGGAAACTCATCCCCGCTATATTGTCCCCTACCGTATTATGAGACGAGTGGGTAAGGTAGCTTATGAGTTAGAGTTACCTTCAGAGTTGGCTTCAGTTCATCCCGTATTTTACGTATCACTCTTGAAAAAGTACATGGGAGATCCAGCCTTGGTGGTTCCGATGGAAAGTGTTGGCGTGAAGGATAACCTCAGTTATAAAGAAATTCCTGTTGCAATCTTGGATCGTCAGGTTTGAAGGCTTAGGAACAAGGAAGTAGCTTCAGTAAAGGTGTTATGGAGAAATCAACATGTTGAGGGAGCTATGTGGGAAGCTGAAGCGGATATGATGGCTAAATACCCCCACCTGTTCCCTACCAGCCCAATTTCAGTTTGAGGTATCAGTTTTTGCCCTAAACCTCTAATCAGTTTTTCAGTTCCATTCATACGTGCAAGTCTGTTTTATGATATAATATATGTATGTGATGTCTGAATTCAGTCCAACTATGTAGTTCTTTTTGGGGGTAGTCAATCCGTCAGTTTTCGGCTTAAATGATCAGAATTTGCATATGGTAATTGTATGTTTCTGTTGCTGCTTGTTTCCTACATTCAAGGACGAATGTTTTCAAGGGGGAAATATTATAATACCCCGGAAGGGGCCTAAGAATAGACCCAGGAGTTGAAGTTAAAAACTGCAGAAAACCTAGAATTTTGCACCAGTACGACTTGAGGTACGAATTGTGGTGAGGACCTACGACTCGTTACTCGAGTCATGATGAGTTCGGGAGCCTGAGGTCATACCATGAGTAGTCCTACAAGTCATTGCGTGTGGGTACGACTCATGGTTAGGAGTCGTGGTGAATTTCTCAGTGGTGCCAGAGTGAGTCGTTGCAGGTCATAGTACGACTCGTAGGATGTAGCAACGACTCGTGATGAGGAGTTGTGGTTAAGTCATATTTGGTATGGGTGAATGGTACCATGACTGACAGTAAAACCCCTAGGATGGTACTACGAGTTGTGTTATACGAGTCGTGGCTTGATTCAGAAGATTGAAAAGTGGTGAGATGACCACAAGAGGTGACTACGAGTCGTGACTTCGTGGTACGAGTCGTGGTACGAGTCGTGATCGGGGCCAGACCTGTTTTTCAAAAAAATTTTAGTAAGGGCAATTTCGATTTTTCTACGCTTTGGACCCTAAACCACATCGTTTTGAGGTCGGGACATGGTCTTTTATGGAGGAAAAACACATACTAAGTCTCATTTGGCATTTGCAAGAACTAGAGGATGGAGTTGGAGGAGATTCAAGTGTTCTTCTCCAATTCTTCAAGTTTTCACCTAGGGTTTTTCAAGAGAGTTAAGAATCACGTAATTCCAGATGTATGGGGTTCTGAATGGGTAGTTTAGTCCCTACCTATGCCCAATTTCTCCCTAATTCTATGTTTAAATTACCAACTTTTGATGGGCCATAACCCGAATGCATGTTTTCTCAAAAATCGATATGAGCATGTTGCAGTATGTCTAAAATCATGGGTTTGAATTATTGGGCTATTTTCACTTATTTTATTCATTATTTGATGATTTAATCTCTAAAAGCACATGTGCCCAAATCATGAGTTTTTTTTTGTGAAATTCATGGTTATGGTGATCTCTCAAGCATGATATGAACTCTTGAATTTAAGCATGTTTTCAATTACTCATGTTACTATGATCATGTTTTCTATAAATTTAAGCATTTCAAGTATGATTGAAATTATAGGCAATGCCCATATGTTGCTTGTGATTTATGAACTATAATTTTTGGCCGATTCACGAGCCTAATTCCATGGCTAGTATTACAAATGCTCAAACATGATATGATTCTCACGATTTAATTACCCATGCATGTCATGTATGAATTTCTATGAGCACATTGCATGTTTTGGGAGTAGTACCTATCACCGAGTAGGTTCAGGGCCTAGGTTACGCCCCGAATCTCAGAACTACGTGCCACCGTAGGTTTATGGTGGGACCTCCTCAGTGACTGTCCCCTATGTCCTACAGGGCCTTCACGAGTGATATCACGCCTTTCATGGTTCATACCCTTGGCAAGGTATGGACGACCTCCCGACTAGGTTCACAGGTCGGGCTCCATGTGTGCTCATATGGGGTATGTCGGTTATAGAAATCTCCCATTGCTCCTCATGATTTTAATGTATGCATGATTATATTCTTTTGACTCAAGTTATGTTTTATGAAATATTTTCCTCACATGTTATGACTATGACAGGGTTTACGAATAATTTGAAAGTATTGAGCCTTATGATATACTTACGATTTCAGTCTTGTGATCGTGATGTCCCCATTCCTATAACTTTTATGTTTTTAAGCATTGTTTTGCATACCTTACATACTCAGTACCTTCCAAGTACCGACCCACATATTTTCAAGATCCGATTCGCAGGTTCAACATCGTCCCTAACTTGCTCTCAGTTCAGCTCTCAACTTCAGTGGTGAGTCCTCATGATTCGAGGGCTTCATGTTCGGACCATGGTTATCTTTTTTTTCAAAATATTGGGGTTAGTTGGGGTCTTGTCCCTTCAACCCATCTATTGTGATTAAAGGCTTTCAGACCTATGTGTAGTATTCAGCCGTTTATGTTTGGATCTTGTATTGTTGTTTCTTATATCTCATGTTATGATTTTCAGTTAGTTCATGACTATTAAGTTAAGCTTTCCGCCTTATGTGAATGAATTAGATATACGCTCACGCCATGGGTTGACTTGGAGTCTTCGGGGCTCCTTGTCCCATGTCTACGATCCGAGTGTACTCTCGGATCGTGACATTTGCCCACCGAGAGGAGGGGGGGGGTAGTGTGGTGCCAATCATAACCATTTGGGTCGTGACATTTTTGGTAATTTTTTTATGAATGAGTTAATATCTATATATAAAATTATTTGGTAAATTCAATTTAGATGTTGTTGCTGGGTTAATCCTGACTGTGAGAATGTTCCGTGAAAAAAGAAAAAAATGAATAATTGTAATCAGATAAAAGTGGTGAAGTATAAATCTACTTGAGTGTAAATTGCTATTGTTCTGTATTATCTTAGATCTTGTGTAATTGGTGAGGTGTTTAAAGAAGTAAGGTTGCCAGCAAAGTCGAGTTACTGCCTAAAATAGTACCGCTGCAGCGGTGGAGTTTTCGTTACGGCGAGATAATGGTAGCGGTCAAAATCGTTGCAGCGAGGCCTAAACAATGTGCAGGTCAGCCTTTGTGGCTAAGCTGGATAGAGAGATACAGATACATAGTTAAATAACTATCGTAAATAAAGAGTAAACAAATTATCATGATAAATTGTTGAGTGATTGTTTAAACTGAATTATTGATTGCATATTAATTTTATGCTATTGTGTAAACTAATTGTAGTCGATCGATGATACCCTTCAGTATGTGTGGTGTACTAATACTACTCTTACTATACCTTTTGCACTCTTTCGCCAACGAAGTTGTGTCTTTTTCTTTGTTGGTATTCTATTTAGAGCTCTTATATCTGTGTTAGACTAAATTCTAGGAAGAGTCAAGGTTTGGGAATATTTATTTCTATTGTTTTATTTTAGCAGATGTTGGCTGGTGCAAGATCTTGATATTTGTGTTTAGTCGTGACACTATGTTGTAATAATGAGTTCTCCTATTGAGTTAGAGTCAATGCAGGTTCCCGCACGACCTGCCATTTTGGGGTCGTGACAGGTGGACAACTGAAACGTAGTAATCTTGTCGAACTCTTGAATATGTATATTTAATGTAGTTTTTATTAATTGGCTTAATTATATAGTGGAATTTAATATTTTGAATTTTTCATATTTTGTAGGTGTAATTATTTTGACGGCTCATTGACTCAACTCACACAAATTGTGAATAACAATGATGAAGCGAATGATCGAATGGATGAGTCAAATAGTGACACACCGTTAGATGATGAATCGAATGATAGGGACCAATCATCTGATGATGATGGCGATGTTGATGGAGAAGCTATAACAATTAGAGATGGTAACATAAATGATTATTCTAATGCTATTCTATATTTGGATTATACTGAAGAGAGCCAAGAAAACTTTTTCTGCATGAGAGATACTGACTCTATGAGAACAACACTTTGAAATGTCAATGATCCTGCTTATCTTAAGTCAGATTAGATTGTTTTCCTTTTGTTTATAATATATCCTTTCGTATGTAGGTCCAATTACAAATTTTTATTTTATATTATTTATATACGGCAATTGATATACTTCCTTGTATATGAAAGTAGGTATTCTCTTTCGAAACAAGAAGGAAATGAAAAGTGTCGTTAGATTACAGAATATTAAAAATAAGAAGGATTTCATTTGTGAACGATCCAAAAGTAAAAGTTGGAAGGTTATTTGCAAGCATCATTTGTTGGCGTGTAGTTGGACGATTCGCTTTAGAGAGATTCAAACGGTGTGTGGAAGGCAGACAAATGATTGAGTCGCATACTTGTGTAACAGATGATTACAAGAAGGATGATTTCAACTGGAGCAGCAATAAGATTGCTAATTTATTGATACCATATGTTATGCATAATCTAAATATAAATATTAAGACTGTTCAAAAAAATATTAAAGAGGTGCATAAGTACACAACCAATTATAGAAAAGCCCAAAAAGGTCGAAAGAAGGTTTTTGAAATGGTTTTTGGTAACTTTGAATATTCTTTTAAGGCACTGCCTCGTTACATGGCCGCGCAAAATTTTTTAATCCGAGCACTATTATTGAGCGGGAGCACCAAGGTACCTCAATACATGGTGATCAAATTTTCAAGTTTTTTTTTGGGTATTTATACCAAGAATCGATGGATTCAAAAGTTGTAGGCCTGTCATCTCAATAGGCGGCACTCATTTTTACGGTTTGTGTGAGATGAAATTATTAATTGCTGTTGGAATTGACGCTAATAATAATGTTTTTCCGCTTGCATACGCCGTAATTGCAAGTTAGAGTTATGAGTCTTGATCGTGGTTTCTAGGTTTACTTTGGAGAAATGTTGTCTGCGATAGACAAGGAATTAGCCTCATATCTGACCGTCATAATGGAATCTTGGAATGTGTCTAATCTTATGAGTGGTTGCAGTCGCCTGTCACGTATTATAGGTATTGTGTTCGTCATTTGAAAGCCAATTGTAATAAAAAATTTCTCAATAAAGATCTTAAAAATCTTATGTGGTTGGCCGCTACCGAACACCAGAAAAAAAATTCAAACAGAGGATGCAAAAAATGAAAATGTTGTCCCCCGAAGCTTATAAATGGTTAACTAATCATCAGTTGGATAGGTGGACAATGTATAAGGACAATGACCATATATGGGTACCTTTGAAGATAAATGTATCTGAGTCCTACAATGGTTTATTGAAAAAAACTCGTGGCCTTGCAATCACTACCATGATTCGTCTGACTTTTAAAACTCTAGTTAATCGTATTTTTGAAAGAAACAACCTTGCTGTTTATTTTATTGAAAATAATAAACCCTGGCTGTCTGCAGTTGAAAAGAGATTTACACTTATTGGGAAAGAGCTTAGATGTATACTGACATGATGAATTATAATACTGCAAACGGGCTATTTGAGATTCGCACATTTACATGTGAGGGCAAGGTTATTAATATCCATTGAGTTGGTGCTGAAGGAAAAAAAATGTACTTGTGAAAAATGGAGAAACTATTACATGTCATGCTCACATGCCATTAAATTTTATGATATTCGTGGGATACAATCTAATATCTATGTTAGAAAGCACTACACCACGAGGTTGTACAAACAGACATATAGTGGAATATTATCCAATATTGAGACAGAGAACTAATCAAGTTGTGGATGCTTTAGCTAAATGGAGCATGAAAGTCAATGAAGAAGTCTTTTACAAAGTTAAGGATCTCCCCAAACAAGTTGTAGATGCATACATTCTGGACATACAAAATATGGCTTCCATAAGGCATAAACAAAGAAAGAATGTATTTATATAATGATCTAGTTTATGATCTTGTTACTTGGAATGCTAATTTTGATGTGAGCTTGAATACGATCGCTCTGTTAGTACATAGACATTTTTTAACTACTCTAGAGATAGCTTATTGCTTCTTCTAAGTTTTTGTACATCTTTTTTTATGATGAAATCAAGGGCAGCGTCTGCTTAAGGCGTAAATTATATGAAAAAAGTATAGTGAAATATTTTTCCTCTAGATGACGAGATGTATTGGCCACCAGCTCCATTTTCTCTAATTCAAATACTGAATATAAGAGGACGATTGGGGTGCAAGGAAGAAGTCAACTTAGGAATGATATAGACAATGCTCCTGCACGTATGGCTAGAAAGTACGGTATTTGCAAAGAAACAGGTCACACAAGAACCCATTGTCCTAGAAGGCCTATGTGGGAAAGTTACTTCGTTATTCCCTAGATTGTATAACTATTTTGTTATAGTTATTTTATTAAATAAAAACAGTGTGATTGTTATTTCTGTTGTTGTTCTCTAATATTTTATTACAATGTAAAAGAACACTTGCATGTTACCAACAATTAAAACATTAAATTACAATAGAATTAACAATAATATATAATTATGTGAAAATAAAGTTCGACTACAGGCGTTCATTCGGCATCTCCTCCTCCGATTGATAGAGTTCGTGTGCTAAAATACTTTTCCGTCCACTCGCAGTCAATGAGCGAATTGTTGCTTGAGCGATTTATGTTTTTGATGGACTTAAAATGAATCCAGCTCTTTATTAGAAAATATGTTCGGCTTTTATTGTTCTCTTTGAATCACATCAATAAATAATAAAAACATATAAAAATTAGATTTAACACAAATATGTAGCTTTAATTCCGTGAAATATTATAAGTAATATTTCAAACGGTTCATGGAAAATATTTCATGTAATGAAACAACATGATATGACATTTCACAATCAGAACACCAGTCAACACTGACATGAAATCCCATTTTATGTCCCTCCATGCACCACCAGCGCAAATACATTCTATTATTTTTCTTGCGAATACAATTTAGTGCAACACTAATTTCCAGCAGTGAGGTTCACGACATTTCAACTGCACGATGTTTTGAACGAGGTAAGTCATGTCCCCTCAAATCAATCTCAAGATTCTGAGCTTCGGCAAGACGGTAGTTCCACTCTTTTCTCATGACCCTTTTGTATTCTCTATTATATCGGTCACTCAGATTGAACGAGTACTCAAATCACGATCTAAGAGCCATTTTCTACCCACTGACTCAAAAATATCACCTGGGTAGAAAGTTATCGGATCATGTTGCCAAAAAAAGGGATTCCAATAAGACTTTAAATGAAAGTTAATTTATCGGTGTTATGCCAAATTTAAAAGAATACATGATTCTGATGTTGCACTTATATATAGGTAAAATTTTAGATTTGGACAGAAATATATAATTCGGTACCAAATGGGTCACAAAATAATTTAAATTTTAATACTTCTCTCATAATTTATTTTTAAATATTTAATTATAGACATCGGATATTTATCTTTACTAAACATATTTTTTTAATATTTAATTATAGATATCTTATATTTAATTGTTAATATAATTTTTATACCGAAATTCATCCTATATGAAAGGACATTCCTATAAATTCATGTTATGCTTCACTTAAATTCACATGTGATTTGAAGAAACTTGCTAAAAAAAAGAAAAAAAATCAAGAGTTAGAAGTTGAGTAACTTTGTTCATTAAATTTTTTCGGCTACTTCAATTACAGTAACTTAGTAAGCTTTATATGATATTATTTTTTGATAATGGTACTTATTTTTATTCTGATAAAGTATACAATTATTATACATGTAAAATATTGTTTATTATGAAATTTCATGTTTAAAATTTATTTCAATTACAATATGTAAAATTAACTACTTTATTTTGTTGATTATAAATATGAATCCTCAAGAAGTATATTGTCATCCTGGACTAGTAGTGGACAACGTACTAATAATGCAACGAAAACATCGATCTGGAGCTGTGTGGAATGGTCATTTGAGTAGAGAAGGGGTGTGCCTACATCCATGACATGTTGATTGTAAATTATGGCGACATTTAAAAAATAATTCATTACATGAACGAGTACTAAATTACTTAGAATACTGTGACTTTAGAAAAATTGTGGGTGTTGGATTTGTTACATGTGACTTTGGAGTCATTACCGCACTATTAAGAGGTGGAGGCCCGAGACCCATACCTTTCACATGCGTATAGGTGAGGCGACAATCAAATTTCAAGATGTGAAAATTTTATTTAATCTGATATGGTTGTTGATGGCAATATCATAATTAATGTCGGTGCTAGAGGTATGTCTCAGGAGAGGTGGCAGAAACTGCTTCATGATTTGACTGGCTTGGAAACTACACCAGAAGATTTTAACGGAGTTAGCAGAATTAGTATTACTAGTTTAGCTAACCACATCAACAATTTACCTGTTATCACTACCTATTCAACTGAACTTGAAGTTCAATGTAGGGTTAGGTTATACCTGTTTTGCCTGTGTGTGGGGGACACTATTTCCCGATAAATTTGGCGCATACCTTTTTTTGGATTTCTTAATAAGCATGCAAGATCTGCAGCGATGTCGACACAGGCTTGGGGAGTAGCCACATTATCATACCTCTACAATGCACTGTGTCGCGCCTATTTATATGTATCTAGAGATATTTATGGATTTCTTTTTTTATTGCAGGTATGTGATTCTTAATCATTTGACCTATTATTTATCTATTCTACTTATGTTTATATGACATGTAATTTTTTAAAATGTAGGTATGGGTTTGGGAGCATGTTATTCCACTGCAACCTTTTAACTCGTCCTATAAGAAGGAACCAACATGTTTATGATATTCCACAAACCACACTTGCACATAAGTGGACTCATCATCGGGTTCACCAAAAATGAGGCTCAAAATGTGGTTTGTATTATTAGGGATGAACTTGACAGTTTAATGGAAGGACAGGTATAATTTTTTATTTTTTGTTTATTAAACTGAGATTTTTAAAAATATTTAATAAATTTGCTTTTGAAGAGATTGACATGATAATCCTTCTACTTATTCTGTCCAGCTTCATGATAGATTTGCTTTTTTTTTTAAAAACAGTTCTGTACGCATACATAAAGGGTTATAATATTAAAAAGTCCACCATATGTCAAGATGACAGATAAGGCAGGCGAACCAAATTAGTATAAAATATTCAAATAGTTTTATTTGTTACAATAAATTAAAGTATAATAGTGAATATTTTTATCACATTAATAATATATATAAAACAAAATAATATACGCCATACACATAATAATATTTTGTAAATATTTTTTTCAAAACAGTTTGTTTATTCACGGGATCTCATTTTTGAGTTGCTCGAATGGTGTCGAAGGGGTATGGAAATTTGAATGTCACAAGTCCTTCTTATTTGTGGTTTTTAGCGGAAGTGGCACAAGGCGGATCTAGTTTTAAGACAATGCGATTATATTCAGCATATACCCGGACCTTGTAATTTATCTTTGAAACTTCATTACAAGCGTGATAAGAGGCATAAAATAACTCGGAAAGATCAAAAATTCTTTGTGAAAAGTCAATTTATTGGGAATAACAGAGAAATCGTATAGTTCATCCTCATGTTGTGATTGATCCTTTAGACTATTTTCGTTGGTATCGACATCACTCGTGCATCTTTATTGAAAATCTTAACTTGCAAGTGAATAGAGGTTATCAACAATTGGCAAGCAAGCATGATACATTGGTAGGTCCCCTGTTCTATTTTGCTATATTTTCATAAATGTGAATGATTTTATTTTTTGACAGTTATAATTTATTTTCATAGGCTCGTGGATATGAAACACATCATAGGTTGGCACACACAATTGAAGAGAATCCAAACACATCTGATGAGGGTAGATTAATAACACAACAATTTGACCCAATTTCGGTGGAATGTATGACTGTTGTTTATTGGGAACTAGACTGAGTTTCGCTCCAGAGTATGCACCACCAGAAGAAAATGAGCAATCGTCAAAAGTGTCTACTCAACGTCGTCTGAGGCATTTTATTCCTACGGATGGTGCACGTCGTGGTGAAGAGGAGATTAGTCAACATCAGGGTAGATGTCGTGCCGATCAAAGTTTGGTTAATGAAGTTAACCCAACATTTGATTTTCCCGGCCCATAGACAGTAACCCCTATTGAAAAATATTATCCAACACTTGATTTTGGTAAATCGTCGAGTATTCCCAACGATATTCCCCAATATCATATAACTGAATTTGTCACTCCACTTGTAACGACACTTGATTTTGCACAATTTAGCGGTTCTCAGTATCGGATGCCACATAATTTTGGCGATTTTCCCCCTAGAGCTGTTGAATTCCTCTCTCAAGGTAAGTTCTTAAATCCTTATATCTATGATGGATTATGTTGACTCTAGAATTCATAGAGAACCTTTAATGGTGATATTCTAAGCTAAGAAATCCTAGGTTGATAGACTAATGTTGGATCATGGGGAGTTAATGGGTGGTTTGATTAGAGGTTTATAGGGGGGTAATGATTATTCCCGAAGATTTAATTGCTAGAGGACATGGGTTATGTGGGATTTGAGGCCTAAAACTAGGTGGAATTTTGGTTTTACATTTAAAGTGACCTAAAGGAAAGGGTTTGAACTTCTAAGACCCTTATTCGAAGAGTAAATAATGAAATTACTCTATAATTGTTGTTATAGATTTCGAGCTTTACGAGGCTTTGAGAAAGGACAAGGCTCCCACGGAGTAGCTGACTTTTACTACCCTAAAATCGAGGTAGGTTATGTTTAGAGGAGTTAGACTTTATATAATGACATGTATGTTTGTACAATGATGATAATGTTGATTGGTTTGCAGACATTGCTTGTTATGGTGATTTTCCTGTTGAATAAAACTGTTGAAGTAATTTGGATATGATGTGGTCATTGAACTGATATGAAACTGTGTTGAGTTGTTAAGTGTAGTTCTTTTATATTATTATTGAGATGACTGATGATCTTCTATTAATTATTCAAGTGAGGGAGTAGATTGTAAACTCCTGAGTGTATTAATAATGAACCCTGCTATATTCAATTGCATTAGAATGGTTAGAATAGTAATAGTATCCTGAGATGAGAGGCTTGTGCTCGAGGGGAGCATCCGGGCGAGCGATATTGGCTGAGTGGATCGTATTCGAGGGGAACATCCAGACGAGCAAATGTGTGAGAGCGGTACCATGCTGGTAAAGTACATGAATTTCTGAAATCCCCTATAGGTCATGACTGGAAGGGCAGAAATAAGATCCTCTATCATGTATGTACATTGATATTGATGATAGAGTATTTATTGTGATGTGGTAGAGTCATGTGCCCGACATTTCACCATTTGTTATATTTTATGATGCATTTGTAATCATGTTAAAGACTTAGAATGAGTAAGTGCAAAGTGGTTGAATTGAGTTTGTGATCCTGTAATTGTAACCTGAACGAGGAAAGTGGAAACGATTCGAAGTGTGATATAGTTAAACGATTATTAATGTTGAGTTATTCTTTTTTATGATGAATTGCTTTAAATCGCATGTGATGATGAGTAGTTTTTATTTGTTGTCAATGCTTATTGTTATTATATAAGGTCGGTCAATGATGCCTACCAGTACCATGTTTCATGCTGACGCTACTCTTACACTTTTTTTCTAAGTATAGAACTCAATCTAAGAATCTCCTCTCATCCTCACCTATAAAGCAGAAGTTTCATATGAAAGGTGAGCGATTGCAAGACGGGCAGTCCCACTCCTCCGTTGAAGATATCTCTCCTCTCGATATTTTAGTTCTTTTATTTTATAGACTTTTCATTCCTAGTTGTACACATAGACGTCTGGTGCAGTGATTCGGATCTTGAGATTATTGTTTTGTTATATTTTTAAGAGGATTATTACTACTACTAATGATTTATTTTATTTTATTACAAAGTCTTATTTCTTTTTGAATGTTTGATGTCGTGGTATTTGTTGGGAATCATTGGTTCGCCCACTGGAGGGTTAGTGTGGATGGAAATCACGATCACTTAGATCATGATAAAGTTGGTATCAGGGCCTGTTATACCCCGGAAGGCCAAAGATCAGACCCAGAAGTTTAAACAGAGAAAATTGTAAAATCTGCACTGGGTCACAGAACGAGTCCTTCTGTGACCCGTGGAGAAGACTACGAGTCATGAGGTGATTCATGGTGAGGTGCTGGGCTTGAGTTGAAAAATAATTAATGGGGTTACCACGGGCATGACCACGAGTCATGGTCAGGTCCCACGACTCGTTAGGTCAGCCGTGACCAAGGAAATTAAAAAGGGTCGTGTGAGTGGCATTGCACCTGACGGATAGACCCCACGAGCCGTGGTTAGGTACAACGATTCATTGGGTGGATCGTGGGCAACAGGTAACTGATGATCTGGGGTCGAGGCAATGGAGATAACGAGTGGTGACCACGAGTCGTGGTCAGCGGTAACGACTCGTATGATGGCCCGTCATGAGTTCCAGGTGATATTTCGATAGTGTACCCAACGATTGATGTAACGACTCGTGGATGATGGCAACGACTCGTTAGATCCCTCGTGGGGACTGACGAGCAGTTATTTTCTGTGAAGTTATTAAGGGTATCCTCGTTATTCCTATGCTCTAGGGTCCTATACTACGTCGTTTTAATCTATTTTCAGGATGTATTAAGATAGGTTAAGTCATTGTAGCCTATTTTAAACCCATGCATGCAAAGTAAGAGTCTAGAGAGGTGGTCAAGGATAATCCTTCAAGTTCTTCTTCAAATCTTCCTTGGGAAATCGGAGAAGCGGTAGAATCAGCTTTAATCAGGTATGTAGGGTTATGAGTGGGTGAATCCTTTCACACCCATGCCCAATCTCCCAAAATTATGAAAATTTCTATGTAAATTCTATGGGGTTTTAACCCAATGCATGAAATTCCTAATTCTCTACATAGGTATGATTTAAATGCAAATCTACTATTGAATTATGATTCATGGGCAAGTTTTACGCTTTTTCCATTACAATCATGTTTCAAGCTTTTTAAATTTAAATTGCCCAATTATGAGAAGTTTATGAAAGTTAAGATTTATGATGAATGTTCATGAATGATAAAGTATTAATGATGAAAAACATGTTTTCAAGTTACCCATGTTTATAATCATGTTTTCAAGTGAATTGAATATTTTCAAGCACATTAAAGTATTGAAAAATGCCCACATGTTCAAGAATTATTTACGACTTATGATATGAATTTCATGATTGATCGATTTATGATGTTGGCCGACTAAAGGGCCCTTGATTCATAGCTAAACATGTATGTAAACGGGGATCATAAATGTTTATTTAGCAATGAATCTCATGAATGATGTTTATGATTTACGTATGAGCCTTATGTGCATGTTTTTGGGAGCAGTGTCTATCACCGAGTAGCCCGGCGTGTAAAGGACTACACCAGTGTCTTATAACTACGTGCCACCGAGGTTTATGATGATACATACAATCTTAATGGATCCCCTCTTTTGTGATATCATATAATGCACGTCCCTTGCCTGGCAAGCTAGGGACGACTCTGACCACTTGAGCGAGATAGTTGGGGTATCATGTAAGGCTCTATCATGATGGTGTCGGTTATGACGAGTCCTCCCATTGTCCCTCATGTTTTTTATGCATTATTATGTTTATGTTATTTTGGATCAAGTGATGATTTATAAAGTTTTTCTCATGACTATGCTAATGAATGGATTACGAATGATTTTAAAACCTTGAGCCTTATGTTATATTAGGTTATTTATATTATGAGCATGTCATCCCACTCTTATGATCTCTTATGAGCTTTTATGTATTTTTAGATATCCGTTTTACTTACCTTGTATACTCGGTACATTCCACGTACTGACCGCATACTCTATGCTATATTTTTTCATGATATAGGCTCCGATTTTCAGACCCAGCACCATCATTAGATCATCCCGGAGATTAGCATCCATCTCTTTGGTGAGTCCTCATTCTCCGAGGACCAGTTTGATATCAGTTATCTTTGCATGTTCAGTTTTTTTAGACTTTTCGGGTTAGTTGGGGGTGTTGTCCCATCAACCCATCAGATATGTTAGAGGCTTTCCGACTATGTGTATGTATTCAGCTGTTATGTATCTAGTATGTTCCTCTTTCTATGATATGTCAGTTTTATGCTTCCGCTATATCGTCATGCTAAGTATTCCGCTTTATTGATATTGAGTTAGATGTATGTTCATGCTATGGGTCAACTTGGAGTCTTTTGAGGCTCCTTGGCCCGTGTTACTAGTGGGTCTATGTTCGGGTCGTGATAGAGCCCTAGATCATTGATCTC
Source organism: Datura wrightii (assembly GCA_035772735.1). Lineage (NCBI taxonomy): Eukaryota > Viridiplantae > Streptophyta > Magnoliopsida > Solanales > Solanaceae > Datura > Datura wrightii. The sequence goes on from JASDFA010000009.1 coordinate 10,623,762, forward strand.
ACTGCACAAAGATGGGTCTAGTAGAGTCTCGTGGATCGGTGCAGAGACGTCCATAACTTATCTTTGAGAGGCTGGAGGACTTTAGGAAAACTCCTTTCTTCTTCCCTTTTATGTGATTACTTGATTCCAATTGGCACCTGTTGATCCAAATTGGTATTTAACAACTCTTATTTCTTTCTCTAACAGATGGTGAGAACATGTGTAGTTAGAAACAGAGAAGAAGCACCGAGCAAGCAATAGTCCGCGGCAGAGGAAGGGACCGAGGACGCGGGCGAAGGCCTACCATAACCAGGGGAGGGGATCGCGCTCCTTTTCCAGTACGAGAGAGGTCAGCATCTCCGGTACCTCCCGCAGTTTAAGAAAGGGTAGCGGTAGAGGTGGAAGTACCGACGTAGGGAGAGGTTCCTGCCGCTCTAGCATCCTCCGATGTTCTGACTCAGGTTCTTAATCTCCTGAGTAGCCTCGTGGGTAATAGGGCAGCGCCAACAACTCCTGCAGGGCAGCAGCCCCCGATACAGTATGCAGCCACAGTGGCTGCTCATATTGATGACATGTCTGAGGTGATCATGATCTGGAAGCCGGTGGTTGGGCCTGTTTATGAAAAAGGAGAGCATGACTCATTCTAGAGGTTCACCAAGATGAAGTCTCCCACTTTTTATGGTACGGAGGCAGAGGACACATATGAATTCATTATAGATTGTTACGAGAAGCTCCATAAGATGGGTACGGTGGAGAAATACAGTGTGGAATTTGTCACCTTCCAGCTGATGGGTGATGTAAAGCTTTGGTGGAGGGCTTTCGTGGAGTGCAGACCAGCAGAGTCACCATCATTGACCCGGACCAAGTTCTACTCCATATTTCTGGAGAAGTATGTACCCCGTACCTTTAGAGAGTGGAGACGGGATGACTTCATCACCATCAAGTAGGGAAGCTCTTTTGTTGCAGCCTACGAGGCCCAGTTCCATTCACTATCCAGGTATGTTTTACTTTTGCTTCCCTTAGAGGAAGAGAGGATCAGGCGGTTTGTTAAAGACCTGAATGTGAGTCTTCAGCTATTAGCTCTTCAGATGGTCTCCTCATATAAAATCTTTTAGGAGGTAGTGGAATATGTAAAGAACATAGAGGGGATGAAATAGGAACGATATGCAAAGAATGCTGAGAAGAAGGTTCAGAGGGTGGATTCCTACAACGGCCCTGTTGCTAGGACTCCGGTACTACAGGATTTCTCTGGGCGTCCTATTCAGTCGGCTATGCAGGTGTCAGCCGAAGGTCTATCAAGACATACTCTCCTAACAACAGGTATAGTTGGGGGTACTCAGCTTGTTCGTTCAGACTTCGGGGCTCATCCTATTTCTGTTTTTCCGGCTCAGAGGTTAGTGATCAAGAAGGTACACCACGAGTGTGGGGAATATGGCCACATTCACAAATGGTGTCCCAATTTTGACCAGGGCGGACAGATCATTCTACACCTATCTCCTTGAGCTCCAGCCCCTGTGGGGAGAGGAGGCAGTGCGTTCAGCAGGGACCATCCACAGTTGGAGCGAGGTAGTCAGCCAACCGTCAAAGATGGCGCTTAGCCGAGTAGAGGAGGTGCTCAGGGGGGTAGGAGTGGCACCCAGTCAGGTAGAGGGGTGACACAGCCCAACCGGGGCGATTCGCCGACAGTAGCCAGGTTGACTTTTATGCTTTTCCTGCTAGGCCCGAGGCAGAGACTTCAGACGAGGTTATTATAAGGATGATCTTCGTATACAAAAAAATGTCTATTGTGTTGTTTGATCCGGGTTCTATTTTTTCCTATGTGTCTGCTTATTTTGCATTGGGATCGGATCTTGTTTATGATGTGCTTGATATTCATATCCATGTGTCTAATCCTGTTGGAGATTCTGTGGTGGTGGATAGGGTTGTTCGGGATTGTATTGTTGATTTCATAGGGTTTGACACTCTGATAGACTTAGCAATCTTGGACATGGTTGATTTTGATGTGATTCTGGGAATGAGCTGGTTATCCCCTTATCATGCCATTCTAGATTGTCATGCTAAGACTGTCACTATATCGTGCCCAGGGTCGTCCAGGTTGGAGCGAAAAGGTAACTGTAGCCCTGCTCCTAAGAAACTCATTTCTTCTATTCGTGACCGCAATAATTGTCCCTCGAATTGGGGTCCCTTGGAAGGGCGATAATGAAAGATCTAAATAAACGGTAAGTCAAGAAAATTTGTGGTAGCTTGGGGAGGTGACTATGATAGCTGACAAGCCACTAGTTAACAACTATGGCATGAACCAAAAGCTTTCATTGTTTTAATATGAATTCGAAGGAGATTAATATACTAATTAACTTATTTATTTATTTATATTTGTGACACCACACTTTTAAAGTGGCTAATTTTTTCTAACTCATTTTCTTTTAATTTTTGCAAGGATACAATTAAATAATGAGAGTTCAAAAAATAAAGGCTAACAACAAGATGAAGTGAAGAAAGATCAAAAGTAAAAAATATTTTCAGTGGATGAACTTCAAAAGAGCAAAAAGGGCTCAAGTTTAAACTCTACTCTTTCATCTCGTTTGATCATATTTTACTTGAATTGTAACAAATACTAACGCTTTAAAAATCTTAGATGAGTCCCGAAAAGAGAGTTTTAATGATTTGATTAATTTTGTTCATTATTTACGCTATTTCAGGCGTTTGAAAAAATTCAGTTAAATCACCTTTTAAGGAATAGTTGAGTTTAAGCTCAAATCTTTCGCGACCCTTTATAATTATTAAGTATCTCAAAATTCACGTGTAACGAGATTGAGTTAATTATCTAACTCAAAATGCTTTTATCAGAAAATGTTTGAAAGTTAAAATAATTCTGGAAATGGGACATTCGAGAGAGTGGATATTTGATAAAAATGCTATTCATTTTAAAACTTTTTTCTAAGCTTAAAAGAGATAGTTTTAGAAGAAATTATTAAGTTAATTCATACTAATTAAGGTTCTATAAATGGATTTCTAAGTAAAATCATGACACAACCCAAACGGGCAAGTCGTGCGGGCAGCTATATCAACTTCAGCTTGATAGGAGAACCCCTTTTTGAACAACAAAATAAAATATTTACCAAAATCATGAATTTACATAAATCACAAGGTCTTAGAAGTATCGATAAAATAGTTTTTCAAAATCTTGACTCTCCCAAAATCTAGCCTAGACAGTTACAAAAGTTCTAATAGAGTATTGACAAAATGAAATGACACATCTTCGTTTGTAGAGAAAATGCAAAAGCTAATGCTGAATACTTCACGCTATTCATGAAACTTTAAATCTGGCACAACCTACACCCAAAAAGGTGTAGCAAGATAGTATCAGCATACTGCAAGTACCGGTAGGCATCATCGGCCGACTAAGATTAGTTCATGCAATAGCATTTAGCAAGCAATGAATTACTCAATTTTAACAACAACTCCAACTTATATTTACAACCTAACAAGTTCATTAACCACTTCATTAATTCTTATAACTCAAAAATATTCACATACCTACGCTCTAACTCTAGCTAGAGATCATAACTTCTATTTTGTTTCTCTCATCTCGCTGTAGCGGATACTTTGACTGCTACAACGGTCATGTGACAGCGGCAATTCGCCCGCTGCAACATCGCCCTAATTAGGCGGTAGCGCTGTTTCACTGATCCTTTCCTCTTTCAACTCGCCTTTTAAACATCTACCTTATTTACACTTTCATTATCACTAACCAAGTTTGTTTATATTATTTAATGACCGATTTATTGATTCACATGATTAACTAATCCTCTTTAAGTCTATTTCTTCTTTTTTATCCGCGCCCTGATAATAAAGTTAAATCGGCAGCCTACTCATAATTCACTACAATCGTTAAACCTGTCATGTTACCTTCTATAACCCTTAGTGACCACATTAATCAAGCAATTCAATCACAATGTTAATTAAATAACTCGAGTACATACAAGGAAAATATCAAACCATACCAATGGAGTAATTCCTCCACAATTAAGGTACATGCACATACCTGCCTCTCCCAAATTCCACATAGTACGTCTCTACACCACAATCATATCATGTAGTACCATACCTGTACCATATCATCATGAATTACCTCCCATCTATGTCTCTCACATCATGTTCGAATCATATCGATATATTTCATATCACACGTGTATATGTCATATCACACTTGTATATCTATACGTCTTTATCATCGCAGCCATATGTATATCATACCATACCTACTCAAATCTATGTCTCACAATCATACCTTCAGTGATATGTCGGGCACACGCCTCTGTTACGTCACTCTATACACATGCCAGAGGTCTTATGTTTGCCTTCCAGTCATGACCTGCAGAGGACTCTAGAAATTCATATACTATACACCGAGTCGTATGAACCTTCGATCATACCTGTTTGTGTACCCATTCATACTGCTTGCTTGGATGCTCACCTCATGTACGAGCCACTCATATCCAAGTATTCACTCACAGGCTTGACCATACTAACCTTCTCGTCTGGATAATCACCTCGGACACGAGCCCCTCATTTCCAGCATACAGATGACTCACCTCCCCATTTCACATGCACCTCATTTTCTCACGTGCTTATCATAGATTCCACCCATCATCTCAAAAATAATATATCACAGTTTATTTATTAACAAAATCACATATACACAACAAGAACTACGCATTACAAGCTATAACACAATCATGCCCCATGGCCATTTCATAATCAATTATTCATTACATCTCCCATGCCCAGAACTCAATGAGATATGGTGCAAACTATCCCGCTTACTAGATTGGGCTTTGTTGCAACAGTAACACTGCCGCCACCTCGGTCTCGCTGCAGCAGTACTACTCAGGCAGTACTCTAACTAAGCTTTCCACTTAGATTCCTCTCGTAATGGCTTTTCGTAATCAGCTGACCTACTATGCATATACTTATTATTCAATCCCTATTGTCAATTTACCATTCTCCCTCAAACAACAATAATCGATTCGACCTAAACCATAACAATCATAACACATAACTGTATCAAAGTAAACTCATTAGTCTATTAACTCAGGCGAGCATGAACTGATCGGTACCCATGCCCATGACCATACTTCGATCCCTTATTCGGGGAGTACCTTAGAGGTAGCGCTCTACAATTTCCCAACTAAGACAGAAATCCAATGATCTAGGCTCAAGAGTCTTTGTATCCATGAAATTGCTTATTACAATAAACTTTATCACCCTATTCTTATCATCTCCTAATTACTGTCATCTAGTATTTACTTATGGATTATAATCTAGCAAATGATGATTAACATGAAAACTCTTTTTACTCATCAATGGCATATCAAGTACAAGCACATATACGATGTGCTAATCAAAGTCTAACACATAAGTAATTCGTAGCCTACCTGGGGGTCAAGCTATCATCGAGAAGTCCCCAGTCACGTAATTGCCTCAAGTTCTGAGTTCTTGCTGAGAATTATCGTGACGAAGGATGAAGCCTTGTCTTCTCTAGCCTCCTTATTTCTCTCTTGTTGTTAGAAATTCTAACTTTTGGTTCTAGGCGTTTGATTCACCAACCCTTATGGAAATATGTTTTTACATCCCAACCTGGATAGAATTATAGAATTCTGGTCCGCGTCGCCTGCTGCAGTGAGGGGTTTTCCACTGCAGTAGTCCCGTTATAGCGGAACCAGTCTGTTGCGGCAGCCCTATGCCTGAGCCCACCTAATTTTAACTTAGCCCATTTGAAATTGTCCGTCATAATATCCTTTAAATCCGAAAACATAACCCAAACTTGAAAAACTTTTAAATTTTTTCATGTTTATATTGTCAACGTGCTATAACGACCAGAAGCATCCTTACAGATCACCTTTAAATTCTTTTTACAAGCGAGTTATATTTTTTAGCCACAAACATATTTAAATTCGTCAGTAACCATAGTTGCGGATTTTTTAAAGTGCCTAATACCTTTTTTTAAAAATTATTTGAACCCCTATTTGGACTCTGGTTTTAAATAAAGGTTTTCGAAAGTACCTTTAATAGTATTTTCCCAATTTCCATAATAATTAGGTGGTGACTTTGTTTTTTTTACAAAATTACCAAGTTATGAAACGTTTTGAACGCGAGTTTAAAAATGGATCGTAACACTTACTGATTCTCTATCCACTTCAAGTAAAGAAGGATTTTCTATTAAAATTGGCACCATGAAAAATAAATTCCTACAACAAACAATACGAAAAAATATTTCACTGTCACAAATTAAAATACCTGCTACATTTTGACTTCATACTTCGGGGATATGCAACCTTGAATAATTAGATCTGATAAATTGAATGGATTGCATAACCTTACATGCATCTTTGAGTCCATTTTGGTGAGTGAGATGTTCTAACGAGTATCTTTTAACCATTTAGGGATAGAAAATGACACCACTAGATACAATTAAATAAGCGTGTGGATTTACCAATTAAAGTAAATATTTAGACACCTTAATTAGATAAATATGTGATGAAATATTTAGGAAGTATAAATGTAAAAAAAATCTGATTGGTGTAAAGTAGTCATGTGAAGCAACTCAATATAAACTCAAGAAGTTAAGATAATTCCGATATCCCATAATAAATCTTAGATACTGCTTCAGACTAATCAATTAATAAAAAGATTGTGCTTGACCATTAAATTTTGTGTTAGCAAGAAAGTAGAGTTACTTTAGAAAGTAAGAAAAAATTATACACATATACTAAAGTTACGACTAATTTGAAAAGGGACCTATTTTCTACTAATTACAAAGAAGAGAAAAAGCTCATATATGCCATTGAACTTTCATAAATGGCTCAGCTATGCCATCTGTTAATACTTGGACTTATTTACGCCATCACTGTGACACAGTTTGCCACGTGGCATCATCCAAACCCTTTATTATTTACCAACCTCACATTTTTTACGAGTGGCATATGTGAGCCATTTCATTAAGTTTAATGACATATTTGAGCCCTTTTTTTTAAAATCTTTTTTCACATACTAACCACTATTAACATCCTAAAATTTTGCCATGAAAAGACATACATACTCTTAATTACCCATTCATATGTACTTTCACGTACAGTTATACCTTATTAGTGTACTCTCTTTTAAATTCATATTTTTTTTGAAACAAATATTAGGTCATTTTCCAAGCCACCATCACGCCCCAGCCACTATAATTCCCTAAATTCCATCACAAAAATACAAAAATACTCTGAATTCACACATTGATATGTACTTTTCATACCCAACTACACTTTCATTAGTGTACTCTCTTTCAAACCCATTTTTTTCTTAAAAAGTTTCATGTGTTCTTTTAAATCTTTGTAAAAAGCCATTAAATATGTAAAAATTGTGAATGATATATTATAAAATTAGATTCATAATCAATTAAATACGAGAATATGATGTTTCACATAAAATAATAATGCTATTCGTATAAGGGAGAAATTTTTACTTATAAATTTGTTATATATAAAATTATAAGTTTATTACATTTAATTAGAAAAGTGGAGGTTTATATCGGAATATGATTCTAAAAATTTGAATGACATGCATTAATGAAAAACAAAAAAATAATACAAGTTAACTCAAAGAGTCATGTCTTATAAGGGTTGAAAAAGAGTCAAATATGCCACTGAACTTTCAGAAATGACTCACATATGCCACTCGTAAAAAGGGGTGGGGTTGGTAAGTAATGAAGGGTTTAGATAATGCCATGTGGCAAAATCTGATGATAGTAGGGATCCGTTATAATTAGTGGCACGAATAAATCAAATATGTCATGGCGATGACATAAATAAGCCCAACTATTAATAGATGGAATAGCTGAGCCATTTCTGAAAGTTCGATGACATATTTGAACTTTTTCTCTATAACAAAAAAGAGCATGCTTGCGGGACAATCATTAACTATTACATAATAGTTCAACTATTGGGTAAATTTTTTATTAAGGCTTGCATTTGTAAGATATAATTACTGAACCAACATATCAACTATATTATTTTATTTTGACAACATTCTCCTCCAAAAGCTATATATTTTTGAAATACCCAACACAGTTGTGACAATATTTATGGAGGGTCCGTGCAACATAAGTTATAATCATAAATGAAAAGCAATAGGCGCAGTAATGATTCGTATAACTAACTTAAGTATGTCTGGGATAAGGGCTTATAGTTGTTGTAATGAGACATTATTGATTTAGGTACGATAATTTATCCTAATATTATCAAGTTAAACTAGGAAGATAACACTCATACATTTCATTCTTTGCACAAAAATAGAAAAAATAAGAAATTGTGATGGACTTTTTTGATATCCCAATTCTTTCAACTTGGACTTTGAAAATGACTCTTGGTTCAATATGTCTAATTCAGGTTGGGAAAAGAAACTCATCTTTTCTTTGGAAACCAATTTTTAGAAATGACACAAGTAGAAGTATTTCATCAATATCTAATTTAAGGCATATGACACTTGAAAGGCCCACACAACCTATACAAGAACCGTTCTTGTTTCTCCTTTTTTATTCCTTCCTCTGTTTTTATTAGTAGAAGTTCAAATCTTATTGATCACCTTAATTATCATAGTTAATGAGTATATCATATGACCCCCAAATTCCCTGCAAAAGAATATCCAAGTAAGGTAGTGAGTATATGACCCCTAAGTTGGTTATAAAATAATAGTATTAAATATTTTCAAGCATATAAGTGCTAAGAATGTTTAATAAAGACGAGGAAAAAGCAATGAATGAGATCAATGGTCATAGTTAAAGTTATTGGTGATCTACAAGAACTGAAAAATCACAAGAATAACAGATAAAAAGCAAATGAAGAGAGTGATATATATTGTCATGCTAAAAAGTGAATATAAAAAAGGTCATTGCCTTGTCCAGTTTTTAGGATAATTTATTAATTTTTATGGGATTAATTCTCTCCATTGTCCTTTCATGTTCATAAACAAACATTCAAAACGATTATCAAAATCAAATATCACAAGATAAATAATAAGAACTTTAGAAACTGTCCAGTAAAAGCACATATGCTTCTTCAAGTAAGGAGTAATATTACCAACAAATAAGTAACGAGAAAATTACAGTACATCAATCACACGCACATCATAAGACAAAAAAATAACCTATTGTTAAACAAAAAGACAACAACAATTCAACAACAACATTCGATTCTTTAAATAAAACTTTCGTAATGTTACATCTCCAATTTTACTCTGAAGAATATATAGTCGATAAGATACCAAATCAAACTCATTCTCTTGTAGAAAAATTATTTTATTGTGGTTAAGCAAATTTTTTAATCAACTCAGACATGTCGTGAAATAATACTATAGTAATTCTCTTTTCCTACTTCATAGCAAAGTATTGAAAAAAGACTTACAAAACATAAAAATAAGAGAAAAATCATATTCATGATTGACATGGTTCTCCCTTTCTTTGACCGAAAAAAAGTATTGACATGTATTTCAATTTTTCACTCAGCATTATCACCCAAAATATATACATGCAACTTGAGTAAAGACGAATATTGCTCACAACAAAGTCACAAATCTCCGACATATTTAAAGTTCTTTGGGCCCTATATACATGTTACCTGATGCTTCTTATAGAGACACAAAGTTAAATGACAAAATTATGCAGATATCTTTTCTTTCCCCATCTTCAAGTAATTCCTCAATCCCAAAATTCATTTTGAGATGTTCAAGTTATCGCCAATTCTTCCATTACTTGTATGATCAAAACTTGAAGGTAATTCTACAAAACATAGTAAAATAAGAAGTCTATCAAAATATTATGACCAGCACAAAAAATAAATTGTAACGATTGACAAATTAGTTCATAAAATTTAAAAGCTAACAAATAAAAAAGTAGATTTGATCCTTAAAAGTTGAAGCGTCATCTAAAAAATAGACAAAAGTTCGCAAAGACCCAAACACAACTTTTTTAGTTGCTCCATAAGACATTCTAGTCATGTATGTAAAATCTCTCAACTATTATATAAACGGACATATACGGTTGAATGATTTTCTTTTTGTTTGTGGGGGATATAAAAACATAAAACATGGATCATGAGTAATAGATGAAAAGGGCATGAAGTTAATGATAAATAATTTTAAAACTCTAAGTGAAAATAGAGAATACATATTTTTTTCATTGAAAGAGAAATGATCTTTCAGTGCACTGAGAAAATTAAGGAAAAAAAAAATATTATAATTATTGGGGAAGTGCATAAGATGAAAAAGTGAGGGGTGTAATGAATAGGAGTTAATGAAAGTGACTTTTATTTTTTTTAATAAAGCACCTTAACAGGAAAAATAGAGTTAAAACTCCAAAAATAGGAGGAAAAATGCAAAAAGAACAGAAAAAAGATAAATAGTTTTTCTAGTCAATGAAGCATGTCATATCATGGGTTGTAAAAATAATTAACATATATTTTTAAAATAATAATATTTAATTTAATTAATTATAAAAACTAAAAATATACATTTTGTAAGAATATCACGGAGTACATTTTTGATAAAAAAAAAGATCAATATTATAAATAAAATATCATGCAACTATTTAAATGTTTAATAAAAAAAATCTATCAATTCTAATTGCAAAATGAATATAATGTGAAATAACAAGTGAATACTACTAAAGCAAATAAATTGAAACAAAAATATAACATAAGTTTAAGATTCAAAAAAAAGTTAATATAATATTCTTATATCAAAACTCTAACATAACATAAAATAAGTTCCAACATAACTTAAATAAATATAATTCAATAGTAAAGGAAAACATAAATCTATAACCTCATTCAACAATGAAAGTCTACTTTAATTTAAAAAGAGAAATTTACATAAATGGCCACAGTATGACTGAAAATAGGCTTATATAGCAACATTATCATTATTTATAATTTATGAAAATATTTAATGTGTCATCCGTTATATTTTATTATTTGAAGTTATCAAATACAAATATGACATTTATTCTGTTGAGAGACTTTAGGGATTTTTTTATTTTTAAAAGGCAATAACGATGAATCACGCTATTCTTAAAATACAAAGATTTCACATTGATATGGACTCAGAAAATAGCTAAAATTAATATTTATACTTGTACTTATCCTTAAATTAAGTTTTATATTTTCATACTAGTATGTATAATTTTTTCAAAAAAAAAATTAATTTATGAATATCTTTTACCGAAATTAAAATTTGATATATCTTATGCATTGAGTCATTATATACACTGATACACATTAATGGTATCTGTATCCGTTAATTTATGACATGTTATTTTGATTGTATCAATGATACTTTTATTTATATATATATATATATATATATATATATATAGAGAGAGAGAGAGAGAGAGAGAGAGGAGAGAGAGAAAGAAAGAAAGAAAGAAAGAAAGATGGTGTCTGATCTGTCATGAAAGAATACATTATATTTGTTGTATGATTATATATGTAAATTAACTGGTAACTAAAAAAAACAGAGAGATACAATATCGGTTGAGCCATTTTGCTAATCAAACCAAAAATCTCGTGTCTTATGTTATTTCTATATCATTTTAATTCCCTTTTAGATAGTGTATTGCCAGCCATTGAAGAAGATTTGAGAAATACACTAGAAAACCCTAAAACTAAAATACACCCAAGTCAATATTTATGATGAAATATAGTGAATACAGATCTTAAAATATACTAATAACAACTTCAAACCATAAATTGCAAGTTACCTGAATTAAAGGAATTCTTGATTTGTAGTTGAAATCGCAAGAATCATGAAGATTGGGATTGAATTTTTTTCAAAAAATCTGTGTAAATGAGAGAGAATTGGGGGAAGAAAGAGCGGGAAGAGAAGCCAAAAAGAGGGTGACCCACTTTATTCGCCAAGCGAATGATCTTCGCTTCGTGGGGTTGATTGATTGATGGTGTGAAAAATGAGGCATTTATTGTAGTTGTGGTAAAAAAAATAAACAAATACACAATAAAAGTAATTAGATGGTCAATTAAATAAAATAAAGCTATATCTTGTAATTATTTAAAACTGTGATCATAATGTTTAAATATTTTCGTATTTGTACTATATTATGTATATATACACACACATAAACACACACACCATACAAATTTCCCCGTTATCTAATTTTCACGTGATCACAAAACGTAAGTTTTCAAAATTGGGCCTAATTGGGAAGTAGAGTAGAATGGACACACTGACATCTTGGGTCATTTATCAGTTTGGGCTGGACTGCACAAACATTGGGATAATACAGCCGATGCAGTGGCTTTGTGAAGCCCATTTTGGAGTGTGTGAGTCATCTGGACAAACTTCACAAACAGTTGACAAATTTCGTATTTATATGGATGACTTAGATACTTATCCTAAATAATGCAAGTGCATAAGGATTATAAAGTCTTTCAACTCCTTGAAATTATATCAGTGTGGGCAAAATTTATGATACCATCAAATTTGTGGTCTCCTTGAAAGGATTTGAATTATATACATTACTAGTAAAACTGTTTGCGCGGTCTAAAAAATATTAATAAATTTAAATTATTATTAGATTTATGTATTGAGAAGATATGAAAGTTAATGCATGTGAAATACAAACTTCTTAATTAGTAACAATATATTAGTAGGAAGAACACCTCCTCTCGCCTTTGCAACCGGAAAAGCAAGAGTAGTGCAAGAGGTTCAATTAAATGATATTTCTTGAATAATATTTTTTCTTTGAACATATATGAGTTGTTAAGTTCCTTGACATAAGTTTTTAAATTTTTTAAAAAATCCACTTATATGAATTCTGAACTCTATTACTGTTTGAAAAATGAACTATAAAACATTTTTTGTTGATGCCTCATTCTTAGAGGGCATACATTCTATGTGAAATACACAATTAAAATACTTAAGTATGAAATCAAATATGGAATATATATTTATAAATAATACTATTACCGTTGTTTCTTCTATCTTGTTTATGTTAATATTTATACTGTTAGTATCTTTCTTTTTTCAATATTTTCATTATTGTTTTTACTCTTGCATATTATTCAAGCCATTTTCTGAAAAATAATTTTCTTCAGCAGATAGATCTATCGAAACAATCTCTCTACCCCCACAAAGATAGAGGTAAGGTCTGCATATACATCACCATCTCTAAATCCCACCTGTGAAAATATGTTGGGTGTTTAGTTGTATATTTATAATTAATTGAAAGTAAAATACTTATGATCTAACCTAAATTAATCTGGAACTATGGTCAAAGCCACTTGTGCTGCAAATTTGATGCAACAAAGTTGGTCAACTTAGAAATCTCATAAAAGAATGGAGAAAAGCAATTAGGTAAATTGTCACTCACATATAAGTGTAGTGGCTCTCGTTTAGATTAATCTTAACACATGCAGTGCCTCCAAAAATGCACCAGATGAAGAACATTACTCACTTTAAAAATAAGGATGGACTTGATTTTTTCTCTTTCTGCTCTTCGACCTAAAGGACTATGGTGCATAAATATGTAAGGAACACACACACGTAGGTTTCTTTAGAATACTTACTGTCATAACTAATGGAGGATCCAGAATTTTCATTAAAGGCTTTTAAAAAATAAAAATATTGTGTTTGAGATTTGAATTTGAAATTTCAAGGTGAATTTTGAATTCACTAAAGCACTAAGCCAACCTCTACTTTTGTGTTTAATGGATTCAGAATCTATATATATATATATATACATTTATATATAGTGCATTTTTTTGTGCAGGAGGTTCGAGTGAACACTCTCAGCCCCTCTAAATTCGCCCCTGGTCACAATGCGAAAATCTAACAATCACTAAAATAACATATTAAAAAGATTTGGCTAACATCATAGGATATGTGTTGATTCTTCAATCAATCAATCAGTATATATAAAGCACACACATATAAACTACGTACTATATAAGTTTGTGCTAAAAAATTAAAAATTGAACTTTAGACAGCTACATATAATTAATCAATCAATAAGTTTGTACATATAAAGTACACACTCTCCATCTTAAACTTTTAAAGATCATGATCAAGATCCTATTCTTTTAACACTTGACGTCTTCAGTCCTTGTGCAAGTTTACAAAGGTGGATCGGCGACTTCATCTTTGTAGTGTGTAAATATCATTCCAGCATCACCAGTCATGCTCTCACCAACAAAGAATTGAAGGTCAATAAGCTTTGACAAAAGGAACTTGGTTGCCCCTTCGATGTTCTTCTCTGAAACTTTTTGCTTTCTCCGTGTCTAACTTGATGTCTTGATCATTAGTACCTTCGTCTTCATCCGCATCCTTAGAAGATGAATTGGTCCGATGCTTACATCAATGGTTGCTAAATAATGCCACTTACCTTGTACTTTTCTGGGGCACTCCATTCTCAATGTTCTGTGTAGGGAACTGAATTTGAAAGGACCTCATCACCAAAGAGACTATCATGATAAATCAACATGACTGCAAAGAACTTTTTCTATGTTTCTCCCTCTTGGAGAACTTGCTTAACAAAAATGCACAAGAGGAGGAGAAAGCAGAGGTCAAGAGAATCAGACCAGTTTCAATTCCATATATTTCTCAAGCAACACCAAGTATGAAAATACCGATGGTAATAGAAAATTCTAATGAAAGAGAATGTGCAGAAATTTTAAAAAATTGTTGTGCATATATCTAACGTTAGGGAAGAGAGATGAGAAGTAGAAGATGAAGAGAGGGAGGTGTAATTAAGATAATTTGGGAGGTGATCTTTTTAAAACAACAGGAGAAAATAGAGAAAAAGGAAAAATCTGTATTCTAGTTAGGGGCGTACGTAGTTCGGATTGGTTCGAATTTTTTAAATACCAAATTAAATTAATTATATCATATTTTTAAATTTATAAATCAAATCACATTAATAAAAGTTAGATTTTTTAACCTCGAAATTTTTCGAATTTTTCTATTTTCTCGGGTTTTTCAATTTTTTTTCCATAAAGTTTTCATACAAAACATATAATTTATACTTGAAATATTATAGAGAGAATACATAAAATCCTCCCTGAACTTGTACCTTATTTTTAAGAAGACACGTTAACTTTGCAGGGGTCCTATTACCCCCTGAAACCAATTCAAAGTGAAACTAATTTTCAGCTCAATACTAATCTTAATAAGAGTGTGTATAACACACCAACCGTAAATTGACACATCATTTTCTATTTTTTAAAATTATTTTTATATTTCTTTTTGTTTTCCTTATTTATATTTCCTTGCTTTTTTTTTTCCTCTTTTCTCTTTATCCCCATTTCTTGAGAAGTCTAGGGATTTCAATTCTTCACTTCTCCCACATCATCCTTTTTTTTTTTTAATTCTATTTTTTTATCGTCAAATTAATTATTGGTTTGGTAAATAAAGGAGAGAAATGAGTACCATGTGATTTTTTTTATTTGCTGGAAAAAAAATCACCGGCATCCACCATTTTTTCCAGCGAAATGAGTATGTTTTTTCTTTAACACATTAATCTAAACTCTTTCGGATCTTTTCTTTATAAACTCAAACTCAAACTCAATCTCAATCTCTAATAGAAGAGATTGAAAACATCATATCTTTAACAAAATATTGACTACCAATGAATTTTTTTTCGCCGGATCTTTTTTTCATTGTCGGTGAATAATAGCCAAAAAAAACTCTGGGTAAAATTTGATATTTTTTGGCTTAGTAATAGGTAAGAAAAAGTCAAAATATAATGTATAAGGAAGAGATCAAAAGTGAATCTCCAAATCTATAACTCAAAGCCTCTAGACAATAATGGATATTGAGGTTCAACAAAGAGGAGGAAGAAGAATAAGAAAAAGAAGAAAAAAAGAGAGAAAGAAAACAAGAAAAGAACAAAATAAGAAGAGAAAATATGAAAATAAAAAAAAATAATAAGAAAATATAATTAATAAAAAAATATTATAAAAATAAAATCTTAATACCGTTTTTAGTTCATCACTCTCCTAAAAGAGAGTGAATCACATATTCCATGCCAAGTAGGCTAAAAGGGGCTATTATCTACTTTGAATTGATTTAGGGGGGTAATAGGACCCCCACAAAATTAAATGTCTTCTTAAAAATAAGGTTCAAGTTCAGGGAGGACTTTATCTATTCTACCAATATTTTATTGATTCTAGTAACATACAACTATCTCAGGTGTTCCTTAATTAAGAAAATAACACTAAATATGAGATGAATGACAACATTGTACTAAAATATTCAACAAAAAAAAGATAAATTGCTAAGTAATAAGTCATAATGAAAATGATCATTACTCTAAAAGTACTAAGTCATGTCAAACTAAGTACGCCTAATAAGTATTAATTATCTAACTAATCATTTAAAAAATTTATGTTATGTATTTTCACTTTATAGATTAAACAATGTAAAACTAAAATATAGATATTTAATATTATTGTCATTCCTACTGTTGAAATCATTTCTTTTTTCATCATTAATATTGATTTGATTTTGATTTGGATTTTATTTGAGTTTTTAACATGCATTGAGTTATAAAACTTATTGAATCATTCAAAATTCTAACTCCAAACTTGAAATAATTTGTTAAAGGATAAAAACTATGAAAAAATTTAAGAAAATATTCATAAATTGTATATGTGTGTGTGTCTATACATATATATATATATATATATATATATATATATATATATATATATATATTGTTATACCCCGTAGAATTTCCGGCACCTAGATGACCTATTCGTACGTTGGTTAAGTATATTTGAAGGTCATACGTGCTAGAGAAAGGCCCGGGAAAAGATCGGACGAGAAACCTGTCGAACCATCGCGGAAGGAGCCGAGGCAGAGCCCCTCCGCGATGGCAGCGTATCACGGAGGTGGAGCCTCCGCGTTGGCTCCGTGACACGTTGGCCTTGTCCAGGCCCAAGTATATAAAGCCCCACTTCGGTTTTAAATCATTTATACACTTATATTTCCAGTAAAACAGAGAGTAATCAGCAGAGAGAAGATAAGAACGAAGGAGGTATTATAATTTTCGTCCGATTACGCTGCTAAACGTTGTCCAAACTCTAACTCCAGATACTGAGGTATTTAGCAGCAGAGAGCATTCCTACGGATTTAGTTTCGTGAAATACGGCCGACGAATCGTCGAGCCACCGAGCTAAGGTAAGTGGAATTGCTCTAAACTAGTGTCTATGTGTTCCTAGCTGTGAAGTGAATATTTCTCCCTTCTGGACCTCTGAAAAATAGCGAGTTTTCAACCGTCTTTCGATAAGCCTAAGTTTAGGCTATAAACTATATCGAAAGTGACGTTGCTCTTTAAAATAAAGCTGTATTTAGTATTGATTGACATATTTATGAATGCAGTTGGGAGAAAATAGTTGAAGTACTGGCCGAGCCTCGTCCGACAGCCGGATAGTTCAAGGATAAGGTATGTAAAGTTAGTTTCCTCGGCAAGTTAAGTAATCTCGGTACAGTACAGTAATTTAAAGGCCAATAGAATGTCAGAAGCCATGTACTATGTTTATTACGAATGTTGATACGATATTAGAAGCATCAGGTTATAACTTGCGCGAAACTTGCTGGCGCGATATAGATTCTAATATAAGTATTAGGAATTCCACAGCATGCTCAGTATGTGATCTGACACAGAATGTTAGGATATCATTGTATTCAGTTGAAACCCAGTAGAGCAATGTAGTATCTGTAAGACATCTCGGAAATGGAATAATAAGTTAAAATGAAGTTGGAAAGCATGTTAGGAATAGTAAATCATGTTACTATAGAAACTCAGTATACAACATAGTTTTCAGCAGAAATACTATATCATGTTCAGTATTAGACTCAGTACAGTATGGCAGAAGATTATATCTATATATATATATACTATTATCAGTCTCAGCATGTATTAAATATGTACATATCGCTATCACTAGTTCAGCATGCAGTACGTACAAACACTTTATTATCATTAGCTTCAGTATGTGGTATATGCAGATAGTATTACTAGTTGAGACTGTTGTATTGTTTGGGGTCGGATTACCTAGCATCCATGACCGCCCCAGGGTTAATAGCTGTATCGACTCGTCCGCCAGAGGACGAGGATACGTCGCTCTACGGAGTGGCATGCCGTCCCACAGAGGACGAAGATGGGATGCCAGTTTTCCCCATATTGTGCCTTGGTCGGCCCTTATACACCCCCATCGAGTGGATACGCCCGGGGTGTTGATTCAGGAGTCCTCCGGACTCAGGTACAGTTATAGTCAGGGGCTCAGCGAGCCCAAGTGCATACCCAGGGGACCGGCAGGATGCTTATAGTTGTTATAGGAGATGGGACGACCGGGGTAGGGGTATAGATTACGTGTTGGTTGTACCTCCCGGCTTATGGGGGCCGGGTAAGGTTTGTGTGTGCCATGTATGTCATGATATGTTGTGCCGTGTTATAATAGATACGAGTAGATCGACAGTAGAACGATAAATCCTCATGTATGACTCCTGCTCCTTCCAGTATAATTAAGAGAAGGTATGATTTACATTATCAGACAGTTAATCTATTCCTTCCTACTTCAGTTTCATCAGTTATATTGTTGTTTTCAGACATTTCTTTCAGTTATTGCTTTACATACTCAGTACCAGCGGTACTGACGCCCGGTGGGGCGCTGCATTACTTGCCTGCAGGTACTCATAGACGAGCAGGCGATACCACGTGATTTCTGTCAGAGATCGAGTATTCAGCTCCTGTCATCCGGAGACTGAATTCCAAAGGTGTATTTCATTTTCTTTTGTTGTATAGTACGGGTAGGTCGGGGCCCTGTCCCGATTATTTCTATTGCGATTCCTAGAGGCTTGCAGTCTGTATATGTTTTCCCTGTGGTCAGATGAGCCGGTCGTGTGAGGCCGTGCAATTGTTTAGTTGTTAGTACTTCTGTTTCCTTTATGTTGGCCGTGTGGGGCCATAGCTTGGCAGTAGTGGTGACCTTGCCGGTCACATAGCCTTCTAGTATTTTATGATTGAGTTATAGATAACTAGACAGCATGGTGGCCTTGTCGGCCCGCATAGGTTTCCCTGTATTGATATGTTTCTGGTCAGCTGTTAGTACAGGTACAGGAGGCTATAGGCCAACGGGCCGAGGGCTGTGTTTACAGCCGTTATATAGCCCTTTGTTTTCAGAAATGTGAGTTAGAGCCAGTCAGGCACCAGATGTGCCCAGGCTTAGCAGTCCAGCAGTTCAGGTCCTAGTAGGGTACCAGGTGTCAGTCATACCCCCCAAGGCGGAGTGTGACATATATATATATGTATGTATGTATATATATATATAAAATTTCGGGTTGGTTTGGTTCGATTTGTTTTTTTCAAATTAAAATTATACCAATCAATTATAGTTGGATTTTTTTTCAACACCAAATCAAATCGAAATAAAAAAAAATTTCGAATTATCGAAATGATACGATTTGTCGATTTTCTTTGTACACTCCTAATTCTAGTTATATAGATTGTCACGACACTTCTCATATGAACAGAAGTGTGTTCTTCACATCAAAAAATTCCTCATTTTGCTGAAACAATTCTATTCTCGATCATTTTGCTTGCCATTGCATCCTAGCAGATTATATGGAAAGAAAACTCATATAACAATCAAAGTTTTCCTGTACCTATCAATTAAGTGAATCCAGGAAAGATTTCAACAATCTAATTCATACTATTTTTTTAAAATTGCACATGAAGATTATACAAAAAAATATTGAGACACTTAGCTTAACCGTCAATTAACTGTCCAGCTATAAAATGCTTCCTTACCATCTTTCTGTATTCTGCAAAATATAATCAACCAATCAAGATAATTCTAAATTGAGCGCTTAGGCAATAGGAATCCTCTATACGCATTCCACTATATTTATATCTATTTTATTCCAATACTAAACTTATGCTATGCAAATATTTCAAGTAAACTTTTAAACACATATACAAGATTTCGAATTTAAGTTTGTGAAAATGGTAAGATCCTTACCAATATGCAAATGCCTCAATCAGCTTAAATTGGCGGAGGATAAAATGGATAAAGGCTTTACTTAAATAAAAGTGATAGAGAGCACTCTCACCTTCATTGTTCTTCGAGAGTGTTGTAGAAGGTTATTGTGAAGGCTCTCAATATAATTATAATTAGGGCTCTCGCGTGTTCAGGATCCGATCGGATCTACCAGTGATTGATTTACAGATAAAGTAAAAATATATACAATATCCAACCAAAAAAAAGAGCAGAAAAACATCGAACCTCCTAATACACTTTGGATGAACTAAAAAATAATTCAGACAATCATTAACGCAGGACCACTTGCGCTGCAAAAAGTAATCCATCATGAACAAATGCAAGTTGGCATTTTGATGACATGGAACTTTTTCTTTTTTCATTTTAATTTATCAATTACCCACCCATATGAAACCCCTTAAAAACTACAAGAATCAAACTGAAGCGAGCAACATAACTAATTGTTGTAGTGTAAAGAAGATTGTTAGCCGTGCGTATATTATGAGTTGGTTAGCTTCTTGTATTACAAATCTTCATACCCCAATCCTATTATAAGTTTGCAACTATAAATAAATTTTTTTATAATCTTGAAACAGAGAAGAGGAGAAGAATCAAACAATGAAAAAGAAAAAAAGAAAAAGAAAAAAGGATTGAAACATCTTACAGTAAATAAATCAACTACATGGTATGCATCCATAGTATATACTAATTTTATACTCATCTGAGATATCACAAGAAAATTAAGTTTGAATCTTCCAAAGTATCACTTTTTGAAATCCAGTCGAAGTAAGGTGATGACGTTTTACATGCATACTCTAACAAAACTTGATGTAAGAAGGTGGGAAGAAATTAAAGGAGACGCAAAATCAAACGCAAATCAAACATGAAGAATTTGTACCTTGAATATTTCTCTCAAACAAAAATTGCTTCTCCTCTATTGATTTCTTCGACTGATGAATTCTCCATTGTTGTTTATCTGTTTTGGCGATCGGCGAAAACTGCTGTTGTGGTAAAAACAAATGCCTCTTTGGTAGGGAAGTGGAAATGACACGTAGGTATTAGAGAAAAGAACCCCTTTATTAAGCAACCGACATTTATTTATATATTTATTTATTAATAATTTAACGAGAAGAAAGTAAGGAAAAGACAAAAAAATAGGAGAAAAGATAAGTAGAAGTTTTTATTTACGGTAGTGACATGTAGGCGGGATCTAGGTCTCTCCTTTTATATGTATATAAATAGATTAGTGAATTTTAACTGTTAACTGCAGATCACTTATTAAATTTATCAGGTTATTTGACAATCTAATAGTTTATTATAAAAATTTATTCATAATTATTTTATAAATAACCTGATTGTATAATTATTTCTTAAACTGTCAATACATAAGCTTAAGTTTTATTTTAAATAAATACAGCTCCTTTGAACCATTCCGGTGAATACTTATCTGCATCTAGAGGATTTACCCTAAATCAATTCAACTTATCATGTCGGGTAACAAAATACATTGAATTTCAACCCCATCTTTTCATAAATAAAAAGTAGTAATACAAATAATAACATAAACTTCCTCAAGATTACATGCTACAATACTGATTTCAATTTCCTCAGATTAAGGAACTAAATACTACTTCAAGACTGAAAGAAACAAACTAATCATGGATTTCCAATCCAAACAATTAAGAGGCAGTTAAATTAAGGTAGAATGGAAATCCAGTATCTGGTAGCCATTCTTTTCCATCAATGAAATTCCCCACAGTAAACTGACTGGCCTCAGCAGAATTGTTGATCACCCTGTAACCAGGCCAATTCACTCTAGCACTAGTATTTGAACCTGGTCCTCTGTTCATATACTCACCATAGTGAAGTGTACTCAATGCAAAAGTACCATTCCATTCAAGAAATCCAGCAGGATCAATCAAGCTACCGATATGTGTGAGCATAAAAACCGTCCTGGAATATTCTTTCCAGGGTCGTCCTAAGTAATTTTTGAACGTCGATTCTACTGGAATTAAATCAGCAGCAGCAGCAATTTTGCCGCTCAAGATTGAAATCCCTGTGTTCTGGTTAGGATCTTCTCTGCCTTGGGCTGTGAATATGTTCTTCTGGTTCTCGTTTGGTTTACGTGCATATAAGCTGCAGTTCTGTAACACAACTGCCGCGTTACCAAAAATGAAATCTACTGTACCATAAACGTCACAATCGCGATAAAATTGTCGAAGAGAGTGAACGTAGAGGGTGTCTTGGTATGCCACAAAGCTGCACTGATAGAAGGCAGAGAGATCTGACCCACTTCTAACTGCAACTGCTTGGTGCTTGCTTGGTCCAGCATAGTTTTCAAATGTGATGCCCTTTGCTAAAAATCCGTTTCCCACCACGGCTGCAGTAACAGTTAAAAAGTGGTTTTAAACTTCTACACACCAATAATAATATGAGAAAAAAAATTACGGAAATTTTTAAAAATATACAGATTAATATCAAATATTACGCCACGCAGTCCAATATATAATATTACACGACATTATAATTAGGGGTAAAGCAATACATAATGTATCAACCTTGTATATAAGTGTATAATAGTATATGAAAAGTGTTTATATACAAATATGAGCTAAATTAGGTAACAACCTCAAAATATGGGCTACGTGGCATAAATATTTTCTACCAGTAAACATAGAGCGTAATTTTTAAAAAATATTATATTGTCAAAATAATTTAAAATAATTACAGGCAATTATTGATAAGAGTAGAATTAGTAATATGGAATATACGGTAGGTTAGCTTATTACAACAGGTTAAAATATTTTATACGGCTGATGAATATAAATTAGATTCTATATTTAATTTATATACACTAACTAAGTAAAGAATATTTATATTATTATGTCATCTAAAAGATAACTCGAGGTCTGAGTATACTAATTGAGATCAATAACCTATTAAAATATGAAGATTATTGTAAAAAAAAATTATTATATTGCTAAGTTAAATTCAAAGTGAAAAACCAAATGACTTCTAAAGCATTGATTATTATCTAGATTGTCAAAATCTACTTACATATCTGGAGGAAAGAGACAAATGTGTTGTGACAGAAAATCAAGGAAGCGAACCTTCCGAGGAACACGGTAACAAATAGTAGGGGATATAAGGGTCCCACTAAGATTATCGGCATGTTGACTAATTATTTGAGCGTTTAAAAATTAGAAAAGTGAATTCCTTTTTTTATTGTTATGGAGAACTTTATGGTGGTCAACAGTGACAGGGCTAACAAAAAAAAAAAAGTAAATTGTCATTAGGAGAAAAGGAAACTTCAAAAGGCTCTCTTTTTGTCTTTGCATGAATCGAAATTGAATAAGTTCTACCAGTAATTGCATGCAACAAGAAAAGAGTATTTTAACCAACATTTGAAATGTTCAATTTCGTGTATAAAACATGTATATTTATATGTGTACGAAGGGGAACTTGAATTTTAATTCTAATTTATGAATTTTAGAATTATTTTTTAAAAAGTTAATGAATTTTTAATAAATTATTTATATATATTAAGTGATTTTTTTAATACAATACAAGATTTACATTTAAATTATTAAATTTTATCGTATTCGTCTGAAATGCTAGCCCTTGCTTCACGAAGCTCCGGTGTCCTCAGATTGGAGTAAATATACTGACGTAAATGTAGTAACTTTTATCCTTCCAGCACTCTATTTCCTTGTCCACTTTTTATTTTACACGATTAGGAAGAGTAAGGGTAAAATATATATATGAATTATTTAAGTAATTTTAATTGAGAAAACATTAAGTATTTTTCTTTTAAATCATAAAAGAGTAAAGATTCATAAAATAATCATGAAAATAGTAAAAATTAAAGCCCCAACAAACTTTTCGTGGAGTTCGAAATGTATGAAAACTTCTTAGTGGACAACATGAATTCAACTACCTACAGCAGCTGTGGTCTCCTGCAATTTGTGTTCCCATTTTTCCCCACCGACACTATCGATCAAAATTTCATACCCTTAATTATGGCCATTTTTCAATGATTAGAAATATCGTCTACTATGACTTTTTAGAGCAATGAGTAGTACCATCTACTTACATTAACGATATAAAAGTATTTTACCCAATTAGTTAAATTATTTAAAGTTAATAGGAAGTAAAGTATATGACTATGCATGTGTAGGTAATGTAAAAATTAGAGATGATGGATGACTCTTTGACTCTAATAGATGTATGAGGGTATTCTTTTTAAATCCAATTATTTGTATTGGTAGGTCCACCACTCTATTCATAAAATAGTTTTAACTTTAGATATATGTCAAATTAGATTTTGAGTGAAACTCACACTTCAAAAGTTAGCTTAAAAAGAATAAAATTGTACAAGTTTTATAAGGAGTTCAAAATTTTTTTTCCCGTTCGACATGGGACATTCTCATTAACATGTCATATTAGGACTTGAAACTAACTCACACTCTAAAAACTAGCTTAAAGGAAAGAGATTTACTCAAGTCTTATAAGGAACTCAGGTTCTCGTCCCTATTCAATATGGGATTTCATTCCAGTCATCAACACCCCTTCATGATCAGATTCTTTTATTCGAAATTTTACTGTCCGGTCTGGAGTATGACCTTTAAGGACTGGGAGTATATTCACAACTGCCTTGTATGGTCTGGAGGCATCCTTACTAGACCCAATGGGTCTAACTGTAATACCATGTCAAATTAAGTTTTGAGCCTAACTTACATCCCAAAATTAGCTCAAAGGAAATAGAATTGCTCAAATTTTATAAAAACCCGAAAAGTTTCGTCCTAATTTAGTGTGAGATTCATTCCATTTATCAATAATATATAATGTAACTTTTTTTTGGTAAAGTTTGCTCCCTAACTCCAACCTTACGAGCCAAACTTAAACTAACAAGAATAGCGTAGTCTAAGGGTATTTCCAACCCACAACTCTATTTTTGACTC
This sequence comes from Datura wrightii, assembly GCA_035772735.1. Taxonomy (NCBI): domain Eukaryota; kingdom Viridiplantae; phylum Streptophyta; class Magnoliopsida; order Solanales; family Solanaceae; genus Datura; species Datura wrightii. The sequence continues at coordinate 10,648,795 of JASDFA010000009.1, forward strand.
CAAATTTGAAATCAAAAATAGAGTTCTTCAAATTTGAATAAAACCAACTCCAATCCACTACTCTATTTTTAACTCCAAAAAAGAATATTTTTCTTTTATTTCTCTCTTTTTAATATTATATTATTATTTTATTTCATTTATTATATTTTCTTAATACATAAAATAAATTGTTGCTTCTTTTTTCTACATAATCACCCTATATAATTTGTATCTTTTTCTTATATAATCATTTAACATAAAATTACTTTATATCCTATATTTTAAATAATATAAATTGCAAGTAAATTATATATATTATACATGTTAATAAAAAAGTTCAAATAAAAGTTAAATCATTGATGAAATACAATTAAATAAAAATTAAATCATGGTAATATTTATTTTAATTTCTACATAAACATTCAACTTTCAAGATTACTACGTTGCTTCCTTAAATGTTCTATTAATGCATTACGAAGTTCAAATGAGCATCTTTATTCTTAACTTTTTTAATGTCGAGCTAAAAATTATTTTTATAATTTTCTAAATCATTATATTATGTGTTGTAGTTTTAAATTTTGATATATACCAGTTCCGACTTTATTGAATGTTTACTGTCCTTTTATTTAAAGTACACTATGTTATTTATTAACAATATATTATATTTGCACATTTTATTTTTGTTGGTGGTTATATTTTTTTATACAATTATAACTTATAATAAAATTAACTTATATTTTAAATAAAAATTTTATATGTAGAAATTAATTTATAAAAATTATACATAATTTAAAAATAAAATTAATATAAAAAATATTATATAAAAAAAATTATGAAAATTAGAGACTTAATTAATGATCTTATAATTTATATTTTATTAAATAAAAAGTATTATATTATTATAAATAATAATATTATATTTAAATAAAAATAAAAATTAATAAATAATATAACTTCAAATATAAAATTATATTATTCACACGCTATTTTTAAGTAAAAAAAGAATTTGGTCGTAGCTGATCTTAAACAATTGTAGAAAATGTGCGTACGATGAAGATGGTAATAAACTATAAATGACGAGCTATTAAAGGGTATGTATTTTATTTCCAGTACATACAAAAGTATTGATTTGAAGCCTAAGATTATATATCTAGAACACGTGATACTACAACAGCAAACGCGTCAACATCAAGATCTCCAGCATCACGAGGGACCCCCTACCCCCTCGCCCCCCCCGCTGGCTTTAGTCAGATTGAGAGTCCACTTTTTCAACTTTCTTGCAGTACTGCACTTTTTATGTTTTAACTGTCCTCTAGTCTACATGACACAATATTGAAAGATTCAAATTAAACCTAACTTAAAATTTAGGATGTGTTCCCAGTCCCCATCGCCCTACGCACCGTCTCGGCCTCTCCTAATATTTGTTAAAATTATATATAAATATATTTAATATAATATTTTTTTAATTACATATTAAACATAAAAAAATAACTAAATTTTTTTTTTAAAAAAAAATATTAAATATTTCCTTTCCTGCCGTATACACCCGTAATGTTAAAATAGAATTTTCAACTGTGTGAATTCTAAAATAAAACTAGAAGTTTATTTATTACACTTAAATATAATGAGGTTCCAAAATGTATCTCATGATATGTATAAAAGAAAAGCTTTAAATCTGTCTTATAAACATCTGATGTTTAAATGATTTACTTAAATATATGGATGGTATTTTTGAAAAATACACAAATAATATATTTTAACCTATTATAATAGGTAACTTGCATAATTTTCAGGTTAGTCATCTTAATTTATTTTGAAAAGTTACATATAATTATATATATTTTAGATAATCTATTAGTTTTTTTTTGTTAGTATAATCATTTAATCTTCGAAATCAGTTAATTTAGATTTATAGGGCGAACTCAAAAATCTACTTGGGATCTCTTTTTTTCCACCGTTCCTTTTTTTAATGGTCAGTACATAAACTATATTATTCATCTTCTCATACTTACTTAAAAAATTAACTGTAACAGTGTTTAACTAACTAAATCACCTGAAAAAGCAACCAATTCCAAAGCAAACTGGAAATAAAGAAGAACATGTATAAATCCAACAGAGAAAATTACGTTTCGATCAACTTACCGACGGTAGCAGATCGGAAAGTAGTCCATCCGTCGACGACGCTGCGATTTCCCTTTATCAGCGTCTTTCCGATCCCATCTCCGAGGAACATTATCATGGTCTTCTTCTTCACTACTTCAATGTATTCATAATACGCTCCCGCCTTAATGTAAATCACAAATCTCGTTCTACTGGCATTCGGCGCTGCACTTAATGCCTCGTTAATTGTACTAAAATTACCAGTACCATCCTGAGCGACCACCAAATCGATTTTTGTCTGATTAATTGGAACTTGTAAAAGTGCTCTGTCTCTCCTCTTAATCCATTTGGGGAAACCGTCTTGTACGGTGCTGTATTCCGGGAAAATTTCCTGAGATTTTGATGACGAAGACGATGATGATTTTTTCAATTTATTCAGCATCGCTAGACAATTACTCACATGGTGAGAAATTGTATGCAGTCTATGCTGAACGTATTTTCTTAAATTCTTCTTACTACGAGCAAGGCCATCGAGGCAAGTGGCCTGATTCGTCATTGCAGCACTAAGAAGTGTTTGCAAATCATTGTAGTTCTGAGAAGAAGATCTCTTCGGGGAGAGATCAGAGAGACTAGTTTTAAGCTCAGTAATAGTGTTATCCAAGAGCTGAACACAATCATCGAGAGCGAGTTTTTCATATGGCTCAAGTTCAGGCAGATCCTCACGAATATCACTGCAGTTTCGAGCAGAAGCTCTGACTTCAGCGACTGTGACATTTATAGTGGAAGAGATGATTTGAGAAATAGATTTTTGGGCGAGATCTGGGATTAAGGAGAGAGTAGAGACGCAGAGCTGTCGGTAAAGTGTGTCTTCACAATGTGAGTGGGCGATTTGAATGTTCTTGTGGACATGAATATGTACTGCTTTCGAAGATGATTTTGGGTTTTTTGAGAGAGAGCTGGTGAAGAATGTGAGAGAGACGATGGCTGAAACAGCTAAGAGACAGAGCAGAAATGGAGTTTTCCATTTCAGATTGTACATTGTGGAAACAGAGAGTTGCAGAGCGAATTAGCCAAGTTCAAGTGAAACAGAGAAACAACTGCTCTGTATAAATAAGTATGAGAAAGATGATTACAGTATAAATTTTGTTATTTTGGTCCATGCTGCGTTAGGTGTCCAATTAAAAATTGACATGTTTGGTATTCAAGTAACGCCGTCCCAGATAAAACTCTGTGTCTCAATTCAATTACGACGTTTAAAAATATAAAATGAAATTTTGAATCTAGTGATTTATAATTATAAGCGGTGTATTTGGTAGTTGGTTAGAATTATACCTGCATTAATACTACAAGGATTAGTTACGAGAAAATTTATGTACTATTATATATAAGAATTAATTATGCATCATTTAGTTATTTATATATTACTTATTTAGACTTTTTATTTTGCATAAAATAATATATATTTTTCTACATTACTTACATAGACAAGAGTAAAAAATTATTTTAATAATCTTAAATATGCTATATGTTATTCGTTAAAAGAAATTATTAAAAGTAAAATGAGAATGTTAAAATTTAAGATTTACTAAATTAAAAAAGTGATAATATTTTCAATTCATAGTAGAAGAGAAATTTAATACCTAAACTGAAATTGAAACAGAGGGAGTATAAGGAAGATCCAAAATGTATTAGACAAGTTCAAATTGCAGGTTAGGTGACGAATGTAGATAACAGTTGTGAGGGTTAGATTTTTACATTTACTGTCGATCAAAAAATTAAAGAAAAGAAGAAAAAGTTTTTTCTCTCTATTTTTGAATCTCACGCGTTGGTAGTGGTAGCATACAGACTGGTTCCTAAACTCATGGGGGGAAAAGAAAACACTGGTCCTAACTCCTAAAAGAATGGAGCTATGCCATTTTAGTTTTTTTTTCTTTTTTACCTATATTTAGTTGATGATTTAAATTTTAGAACGATAAGTTTAAATGGTAATAATTGCGTTCTAATGATAAGCGACCCTTCTTTGTTGCTTGCGTGGTGGCTACACTATAGTATCAAGATATCAAAACTAGTTGAGTTTGAAGTGATGTCGGTGAGTTTGTTATTTATTTATTTAGACATAGCTCACGCTCACACTCACACTCACACGTGGCAATAGTCTCATTAGATTGACAATCAAACGATCATGGGCATTTACTTGATTTTGTATTATTGGGTGCTTTCTGATGTTGAATACAGCCAAGACGCGGTGAAATAGAAAGCGAAGATCACGGCGGGCTAGCTCCTCATGAAACACACCTACAAATAACGGAAATTGATTCAGCGGCATGAATTTTGCTTTACTAATGACCCAATATGACACTCCGATTGTTAGATCCCCAAGTTCGAACTTGACCTATGTTGGCAGTGGCGTGTCAAGGATGCATTGCCTTGGCACGGGCAGTTGTGGGATTCGGCAGCAGTGCATGTGGCTGAATGTTGTGCATGTCATTCAGCTAAGGCAAGGCAGACTTGAGTGTTGGCAAGGCGGACTTGATCAGAAAGGGGCGATGGACAGGCGCATGGCACCTAGCAGGTGTGCGTGCAAGCGGTGGGATGACTCAGCTAGGCGATGGCATGGGCAAGAACTAGACGGGTGCAAGGCAAGCTTATGGGCATTGTCATGGCGTGGACAAGGCAAGGAAGACTGAAAAATATTCTAAGTGTTGAAGTTGTGGGGGCTGAAGGCTGGCCTGGGCGCCAGCCTGACATCTCTGGTATGGACGCGCGCACGGCACTAGTGTCAGTTGGCCGGTTTGAATTTTGAAATTTGAATTTGTAACTGCCTTTGGGCGCCCCTGTACCTTGGATAATGTTTGCTGGTTCCTTATAAGTTGGCATGTGCCAGACCACCCCCCCCCCCCCCCTTCCCTTGTAACTGCCAGTTGGCAGCTTTAAATTTTGGTTGTCAGAATTTGGCTAAGGCATGGAGTCATTGTAAGCCTTCCAAATTCAGTGAGTCCTTTGTATATCTGCGAGATAATAAAGGTTGGGAATTATTTTCCGTAATTACTGTGTGTGCTTTTTATGTTCCGTTGTGCTTAAAATTAATCTAAGTCCCTTGACGGCTAGGCGTGTGTGTGAGGCTGAGTTGTGCTGTGGAGTGCGACTGTCGGGCAGTGGTGTATGCGAAAAAAAATCACCCCTGTAACAACTAGTATCAGAGCCCAGACTTTACGTGACTTGGAAAATGGTGACAACGCAGAACTGAGGGAAAAAGTTGCATGATTGGAGGCCCTCGTCGGTATGACAAACGAGGATGACTGTGATCTGAGTCTGGTTGATTTAAAGACCCAGTTACATAGGTTGAATACGGAATTGACATTGTTTCGTGAGACTGTCCGGACCCAACTGTTGGAATTTGACAAATTTCGTGAGGATGCTGACTTACAGATCGAGGATCTGAAGAAGGAAAATGAAAATTTGGCCACTGAAGTAGCGGTGCTGCGTCGTGCTGTTGCTGCTGGCGGAGGATAGACCCATGATGAACGTTCTAAGGTAAAAATTCCTGAACCTAAGTCTTTTGGTGGGGCAAGAAGTGCCAAGGAATTAAAAATTTTCCTTTGGGACATGGAGCAGTATTTCTCTACTGCCCGTGTTTCTGATAATGACAAGTTGAACATCACTATGATGTATTTGACAGGTGATGCTAAAGTATGGTGGAGAACCAGAAGTGCGGATGATGAGAGTGTTGGCTGACCCAAAATTGATACTTGGGCGAAATTGCAGAAGGAAATGAGAGATCAGTTCCTTCCAGCAACGCATCTTGGCTTGCTAGGGACCGTTTAAAGAGATTGAGGCAAACAGGTTCGGTGCAGGATTATATCAAGGAATTCACTTCTTTGATGCTAGATATACAGAACATGTCGGATAAAGACAAGTTGCACAATTTCATTTCGGGAATGCAAGCATGGGCGCAAAATGAACTAAGGAGGCAGAATGTTAAAGACCTCCCTAGTGCTATTGTTGCTGCTGATTCGCTGGTTGATTTTCGCTCAACTCGGGCTGCTTCTGAAATTCCTACTTCTTCTAAGTCAAAGAAAAAGATAGAAAAGAGGGGGGAATGGAGGAAGGAGGGGCGGAAAGAATCTGTGGACAAAGGAAAGGCTGTGGTAAATGCTGGAAATGGGAAGACAAAGCCGAAAGATGGTAACACAAAAGAATGCTGGATATGTGGTGTTCCGCATTTGGCTAGAAGCTGTCCCAACCGTGAACAGGTGAATGCATTGCTTGCTAGAAATATGAAGAAGGATGCAGAAGAAGAGGAAGTCGTTGCTGCCTTGGCAAATCCATTGGGTTTGTCTTTTAATAACTTAAGTTTGATGAATGTTATTGGGGAAGCGTCAAAGTCTTCTTCCAACCCGCATGCTGCCTTGATTCATATTGAAATGAAAGTTGATGGCAAGCGTATGATAGCAATAGTGGATACTGGAGCTACTCATACGTTTGTTGATGTCAAAGTTGCTGCCAAGTATGGGCTGAAGCAGAAGAAATGCCCATCGTATGTCCAAACTGTTAACGCCAAAGCACAAGCTATTGTGGGAATGGCGTATGATGTTTTCATGGTCATTGGAGTGTGGACAGGAAAACATAATTTGATGGTGATGCCACTGGGAGACTTTGAAATTATACTTGGAGTTGATTTCTTGAAGAAGTACCAGTTCGTTCCATTTCCTTATTTGGATGGGCTGATGCTAATGGATGAGAAGAAACCGAACTTTATCAAGGCTGTTCATCCTTATGGAGAAGCTGAGAAAGTGAAGAAATACAAGTCACCTATTATTTCTACTATTACCGTAGAGAAGGGATTGAAGAAGGGAGATCAAACCTTTCTTGCAGCCATGGTTGAAGTCAAACCAGATGTGAAGGTTGAGGTGCCCGATTGTGTGGCAAAAGTGTTGAAAGAGTATGCTGATGTGATGCCCCCTGAATTGCCCAAGATGCTTCCACCAAGAAGGGATATTGATCATAAAATTGAGTTGCTGCCAGAGTCAGTTGCCCCTGCCCAGGATCCTTATCGGATGGCTCCTAAAGAGTTGGCTGAATTGCGCAAACAATTGAATGAGTTGCTGGATGCCGAACTATTTAGCCTTCAAAGGCTCCGTATGGTGCTCCTGTTTTATTTCAAAAGAAGCAGGACGGATCCTTGAGGATGTGCATGGACTATAGGGCATTGAACAAAGTGATTGTGAAAAATAAATATCCGGTGCCACTGGTACAAGACTTGATGGACAGGCTGAGCAAGGCATGCTGGTTTACTAAGCTAGATCTTAGGTCTGGTTATTAGCAGGTTAGAATAGCAGAAGGTGATGAACCTAAAACTACTTGTGTAACTAGGTATGACTCATATGAGTTCCTTGTAATGCCGTTTGGGCTAATTAATGCCTCGGTCACTTTCTGTAGTTTAATGAATGACGTGTTGTTTGAGTATCTTGATGAGTTTTTTTTTGTTTACTTAGACGACATTGTTATTTATAGTTGCTCTCTTGATAAACACTTGATATATTTGAGCAAGATGCTGTCTTGTTCGAGGGAGTACAAACTATATGTGAAGATGGAAAGATGTAAATTTGCTCAAAAAGAAATCAAGTTCCTTGGGAACTTGGTGAGCCAAAATCAAGTGCGGATGGAACCAAACAAAGTGCAGGCAATCGTGGATTGGCAGGCACCCGATGGCGTAAAAGAGTTGCGGTTATTTTTAGGGCTGGCTAATTATTATCGCAAGTTCATTGCTGGCTATTCTAAGAAGGCAGCCGCCTTAACAGATTTGTTGAAGAAGAATGTTAAGTGGGCATGGTCCGATCAGTGTGAGGCTGCATTCCAACTGTGCAATAGCATCAGAGCCTATCCTAAAGCTGTATGATTTTGAGTTGCCATTTGCAGTGCATACAGATGCGTCCGACAAGGCTGTTGGAGGCGTTCTTGTGCAGGAAGGCCATCCAGTGGCCTATGAAAGCAGGAAATTGAATGATGCCGAGCAGAGGTATTCGAATCATGAAAAGGAAATGGTTACTGTTGTACATTGCTTGCAGACGTGGAGGGTGTATTTGTTGGGCACACGTTTTGTGCTGCGGACTGATAATGTGGCTAATACATTTTTCAAGACTCAACACAAGCTAAGTCCAAAGCAAGCACGTTGGTAAGAATTCTTGGCAGAATATGATTTTGTGTGGGAACATAATCCGGGAAAGCACAACCAAGTTGCTGACGCCTTGAGCCGAAAAGAGGTATTTGCTTCCATGTATTCAATTTCCAGATTTGAAACTAATTTTCTTGATAAGATTAGAGTATGTGCTGCTAATGACTCATTGTATGTGAAGTGGATGAGTCAAGTACAAGAAGGGATAGTTAGGAGGTACTAGATCGAGGACGATCTCCTTTACTTCAAAGGGGGGAGGATTGTCGTACCTCAAGGTGGTGGGCTGCGTAGAGACTTGATGAACGAGGCACATGACACTAAATGGGCTGGTCATCCAGGTGTGGAACGGATGTTAGCCTTGTTGTCCCGTGTTTATTACTGGCCAAAGATGGAAGATGATATTGAAGCTTATATGAAAACTTGTCTAGTGTGCCAATTAGACAAATCTGAGCGCAAGAAGGATGCAGGTTTGTTGCAACCTCTTCCGATTCCCGAAAGGCCATGGATGTATGTTTCTATGGACTTTATTATTGGGTTCCCAACGATTGACGGTAAGGCATCTATAATGGTCGTTGTAGACAGATTTTCGAAATACTCTATCTTTATTGCTGCTCTAGTTGTTTGTTCGTCAGAAATTGCTTCTGATTTATTTTATAGACATGTGGTTAAACTTTTTGGGGTGCCAGCTGATATTGTGAGTGATCGGGATGTTAGATTTATAGGTCGGTTTTGGAAAACTTTGTTCAATATGATAGGGACTGATCTGAAATTTTCGACAGCAAATCACCCTCAAATAGATAGCCAGACGAAAGAATTAATCACTTATTGGAGGAATATCTTAGACATTTCGTGACAGCAAGCCAGCGGAATTGGGTAGACTTGTTGGATAAAGCACAATTTTGCTACAATCTGCACAAGACTTCAGCAACTGAGATGAGTCCCTTTGAATTAGTCTTGGGCAGACAGCCCCTGACAGCACTAGATGTCGTAAAGCAGAAGCATCAAGGGAAATGCCCGGATGCTTACCGTTATGCAAGGGACAAGCATGAGATGCTTGCAGAAGCGCAAGACAGTTTGTGCAAGGCCCAAAGTCGCATGAAGAAATATGTCGATCAGCATAGACGCCCGTTGGAATTTAAGGTGAGTGACAAGGTGCTGCTCAAACTCACACCGCAGATTTGGAATCAAATTGTGAGTAAACAGAGGCATAGAGGACTGATTCCCAAATATGATGGCCCATTCGAGGTGGTGCAGAAGATAGGCGAAGTTGCTTATAAGCTGAAATTGCCGGAAAGGTTAAAAAGTCATCCTACTTTTCATGTTAGTTTTCTAAAGCCTTATTTTGAAGATGATGCAGATCTGAACAGGCACAAAGCAAAGAGGGCTCCTCCTGTGGTGCACACACAGTTTGAAGGAGAGATTGAACATGTGCTGGATCATTGGGTGCTAAGCATGAGCAAGATTAATAGCCAGACAGAATTCTTGATATATTGGAAACGGAAGTCCGTGGCAGGCACGACTTGGGAGAAGAGTTTCAAACTATGGCAGTTCGAGAAGCAGCTGGAGGATTATCTTAAGATGGCCTCGATGAGGACGTCGAGTTCAACTAGTGGGGGTGGTTTGTTAGACCCCCAAGTTCGAATTTGACCTATGTCGGCAGTGGCGTGCCAAGGATGCACTGCTTTGGCACGGGAAGTTGTGGGCTTCGGTAGCAGTGCATGTGTGTGAATGTTGTGCTTGTCATTCAGCTAAGGCAAGGAAGACTTGAATGTTGGCAAGGCGGCCTTGATTAGAAAGGGGCGACGGACAGGCGCATGGCACCTAGTGGGCATGTGTGCAAGCGGTGGGATGACTCGGCTAGGTGATGGCATGGGCAAGAACTAGACGGGTGCAAGGCAAGCTTGTGGACATTGTCATGGCATGGACAAGGTAAGGAAGGCTGAAAAATATTCTAAGTGTTGAAGTTGTGGGCGCTGAAGGTTGGCATGGGCACCAGCACAGCTAGGCGTGTGTGCGAGGCTGAGTTGTGCTGTGGAGTGTGACTGCCGGGTAGTGGTGTATGCGAAAAAAAAATCACCCCTGCAACACCAACTACATATGGACATTCGTTGTAGACAAGACACTTTTGAATTACTGCATTGTTGAGTAAGTGGCGCAATGTGATTTTCGCTTCGCCCTCGCAATACTAATTTCTATTAATTCTGATTCAATCTTGCCTCGGCAAAATATAGAACTCTACCCTCCCCTTCCCCCAATCTGGTCCGATTGAAAGCTTCTTTAATGTTTCAATTCTCATAAAACGCCAGATTTAAATTGTGTTTAGTTAAATTTGTTTGAACATATGTCGTATGCCTCATGAGTTTATTTTGTTTCAAAAATTAATCGTTTTAGTAATTGAATTTGATCAAAATATTTGACGTTTTAAAAGTAGAAGTTATTTTTATATTTTGAATTAGTAGATTGTTAATTATTGAGATGCTTAAAGAGAGATAAATGGTAGTTTATGGTTATCCTATGATTAAAACTACTACTCTCTCCCTTTCATTTTATATAGTATTTCTAATTTCAGTATATCTCTTTAAAAAATTATTTACTTTTATAATATAAAATTTGTTTTTATTAACTCATTTTTAATCAAATGTCTAGAAAAATTTAAAATTAACTCTTCAATGATTTCTTGATTATGTAAAATTTTATTTATATAAATAAGAATAAAATTTAAAAAAAAAATTCAATATTTTCTTAATTATATGAAATACGTTCACTTATTTTAAATCAATATGAAAAAATAAAAACACTACTTATAATGAAAGAGAGAAAATAGTTCCTGCCTCCGTCCATCCATTCATCCAACGCATTTTTCAATGGTACTCAAATATTGCTACTCTACTAAACACCCATATCGAAGGCTCCAGCTGACAGGAAAACGGCTTTGGCATGGGAATTGGTTGTGTATTTATCTTCCTGCAGGAATTTAATTCTCTTCACATGTGCGTTTCTGCCCAAAATAGAACCTTAAATCAAGGTCTAAGAACATGTATTGTCTTACTTCATTTGTAATTTATAATTTCTTATCTGGCTCCATATCAAACCTTAAACCAAGAGCCAAGAACATGTAATGTCTTCCTTCATTTCTACTTCCTTAATTCATTTCGCTCAATTATCATATCATAAACTAGTTTTGTGATTGAGCTAAGATTATTTAAACAATTTTATTACATACATCATACATAAACGAAAAAAAAAGTTAAATTTATCTTTCTATTATTCGAAAAGGTTAAATTTTATTTCTTATTATTTTATCGGGATAAAAAAAATTCCAACGTTATCTAGACAGTAAAAAAATACCACTCTCTACTAACGGCCGTCCAAGGTAGAAAAAGATCAAGATCGGGAGCCTGCTCTTTGTGCCATTTTTTCCACTAATATTTCACGTTCATGTTTTACTTTGCAGTCAGAAGACAAAGTATGTACACAATTGTGTGGATTTAATTTAAAGAAATTACTCAAAAAATAAATTTTTTATCCTCTTATTTGCTATAAGATTAACGTATTCTTGACTATTCTTAAATACTCGCATCAAATCTGAAAAAAGAGGAAGTATTATTTAAAGGGAATAATATAAGGTACTAACTAATGAGGCCATTAACATTTCATTAAATAAAGCCATTGAGTATTCATTAATTTAACTAGTTTGGGTGTAATACAATCCTATGTATTGAGTATAAACCATCAATATATGCTTGACTCATGACTTGATAGGCTCGAGTTAAAAATTTTAGAGTTTATTTACGGATGAGATTTTTTAGTTCGGTCTAAATAAATTTATCGATTTGTGATATTTGAGTGAAGTTGAGTTTGATCTACCCGTAAGCCAGATAAAAATTATTTAATTTAAAATATATATAAATAAAAATGTAGTGAAATACTAAGGATCACAAAAAAAAGTCAAATTCAAAGTCTATATAATCCATCATATATTCACATTGCAAAGTTTAAAAATAAAAGTAATAAAATATAAATACAAAGTTATATTATATTCATAAAATATGTAAATAATTATTTTAAAGCTATAATCAAAACTACAATTAAATCTTTATTTGAAACCAAGCTCAAATTATAAATCATTATAGTTGTACTAAACAACAATACGATATAAGACACCATATGCAATAAAATTATATAGAAACCAACAATTATTACGAAAATTTCCTATATAATGGTTATTACTAGCAATTGAAAGTATTGTCAAATTCTTTTAATAATAATAAGTTTGATCTGTTTTATCGAGAAAGTCTATGGTCCGAGTCCATATAGTTTTATAAAATAAAAATAAAAATAATAAAAATTGTATAATTTTCATTTCTTACTTGTTACTAAGTGAAATCCAATTATTTTTATACGTTTACTGACTAATTTGTATTTAATTAATCAGTTTTATTAGAATAATCAAATTGTAGTTTGAGACTTTAGTTAGCAACATTATGTGACATTATTTTATAAATATTTATATTGACATATCTAAATTAAAATTTAGATTAAAAGAATATAAAAAATATGTTTTACAAAAGATGGGTCGGTTCAACCCAACCCACGACCCTTTAAATAATACTTCCTTTTATTTCTGAAATGAAATGCTAATTAAGACAGACTTTTATTAAAGAGATAAAAAGAGACAACTACTCTTATGACAATTAAGGTCATTAAATGTACATTTTAAGTGGTGAACAAAATTTTTGTAAGATATTTCTTCTATCTTGGAACGAAATTTAAGAATTTTTTTTTAAAAAAAATTATGATCTAAAATAAAATATAGTTGTGTGACTATAAATTTTTCTATTAAAGATAAAATAATTTTTTTTAAAAAAAAAATATGACCTTTTTTTAAAATAGATCAAAAATAAAATATATCATATAAATTAGAACATAATAATATTATGGAAGGATTTCAAAAAGATAAAAGAAAAATAACTCTAGCAAGACTTGAACCTGCAATAATGAGCTACACATGAAACCCTTTAATTACTGAACCATATTTCCGTCCTTTTAAGATAAGTGATGTTTTTAGTTTGCGACACCCTTAAGAAAATTACTCATTTCTATAAAGAAAAATATATTTTTACCCACTTATTCTTAATAAATACCTTTAAAAAGATGTAATTCTTTAGTATTTTCTTAACTATGTAAACTCTCTTCATTTAAGTAAGGATAATGTTTTCTTGATTATGTAAAACACCACTTATTTTAAAACAAAACTTAGAAGTTAAAACACCTCTGATTTTAAAACAGAAAAAATAATTTATATCATGCTAAAGAAATTCAAAACTCAATATTTATACATAAATAAATAAAGTAACATTATACATATAATATTATTTTTTGATAAAGAGATTTCACTTGAACCCCATAATAATAATGTAATCTGAGAAAAATATATAATTAAAAATATTCTAATCAATTTTTTTTTAATGTTTATGAGTAAATAAATTTCTTAATTCACATGTTCAAGACTAAAATACTAAATATTTTGAACTGAGTGCAATTAATAACAAGAGTTGTTAAACTAAATTTCTCTTATTTATGATTTGATTTTTCTATCATTTTTTACAGTCTTTCTAGAATTTATTAGAACAATCAAGGTAAAATTCTTCTCTGTTAAAGGGTAAAACATTTTGAAATAATAGTTTTAGTAAATGAGACGAAGCCCTCGTTTGCACGTTAAAAGAAGTCCTGACATCTTATTGGAAAGCTGACTGCGGAAGTTTCGGCCTTAATTGTTGATAAATTACTACTAAATTAAGAATTTCTTAACGGTAACTTAGAGTAATTTAACACTTTTTAATTTTAGTTTTTTAAAAATATACTTGATATGTCTAATGTCTGTAGTATGTATTTAGAAGTTTCCATCTGTTGTTTTTTCCATATATATTTTTCATCTCAGATCTTTTGAAATTATGTGCAAGATGGTAAATAGATGTCTTTGTAACACACCACATTTAGACATGTTTTATTTATATTATACTATCTCTGTTCCATTTTAATTGTTAAGATAAAATTTGTACACTCATTAAGAAAAAATTAATAGGGATAGTAATTTAACTAATATAACCTTATTAACTTTTTGAAACATGCCATAATATTTTTTTTGACATTTTATAATGACTTTAAGTACTAAGGGTAGAACTGAAAAAATATGTTCAATTATCTCTTGAATTTTGAAATTAGCAAATATTTTGAAACAATTATTTTTAGTATACCTAGCAATTAAAATGGAACGGAGGGAGTAAAGGGATTGTTAGATTAGATTAACTATGTCGAGATGGATGACTGGGCATACTAGGAGAGATATGATTAGGAACGAAGTATTCGAGATAAGGTGAGAGTGACTTATATGGAGGATAAGATGCGGGAAGCGAGACTGATATAGTTCAGACATATGAAGAGGAGATGTACCGATGATCCAGTGAGGAGGTGTGAGACACTAGCTATGTTGAGTCTGAGGAGGAATAAAAGACTGAAAAAGTATTAGGGGAGAAATGGTTAAAGAGGACATGTCACGCCTGTAGCTTACCGAGGGCATGCCTTAGATAGGAGGATATGAAATTTGAGGATTAGGTTAGAATGTTAGTAAATAGTCGAGCGTTGTCTAATTTCTTATCAGCATTATTATCACTCTCCTACTATCTTATTCTTGATTTTATTATTACATGTTGTTTTCTTTGCTTTAATTATCATATTAATTAATATTGCTACTATTTTTCTCTATTATTTTCAACATGGTTTTATTACTGTACTGTATTTTCTTTTCAATCCCAATTTGTTGTGTTTTTCTTAAGCAGATGATCTTTTGAAAATAATCGCTCCACCCTCACAAAATAAGAACAAAATCTGCATACATATCATCCTCTTCAAATCTCACTTGTTAAATTATATTGGGTATATTATTGTGCATTTGTTGATTAATTACTCCTCTTCAACTCATTTTAAGTGTTTTGCATTGACTGAGGACCGATACTTAGTGCATTTTGATTTAGAGAAATTTACATAAATGGCCTAGTTTAATCGAAAATAGACTTATATATCAACTTTATCATTATTTACAATTTACGACAATTATTTTAATGTACCCATCCGTTGTATTTTTGTTATTTAAAGTTATTAAATACAAATACAATATTTATTCTGTTAAGAGATTTTAGGAATTTTATTTTTTTTAAAATGCAATTACCACGAATCATGTTGTTCTTAAAAGGAAAAATGGTCATATTTGCTTTTTTACTGGCACAAAAAAGTTATATTTACCCCTCGTCATACTTTTTCAATAAAATTGCCCTTGACATCCAACTTTGGGCACATATTTGCCCTTGAACAGTTAAATCCACTCACCCACCCTTATTTATCCTACACGACGCCTACGTGAGATTTTTTTCTCTCAATTAAAGTTTAGACAAATATTAATAAGAAAAACCACCTACTTAGAAGACTCACCCGCCTAGAATATAGTTTGATTCGTTGTTGGTAAAAATGAATATAGCTACTGCCATGGTGTTGAAGTAGTATAGATAAGGTGTTGAAATTATACTGAAAGAGTGGTGAAAGTGATCTAAAATGGTGCTGAAATTGCTGCTGCATTGTGTGCTTAGTTTATGTTGAAATGCAGCCAAAAGCACCTGCACAGTGACCAATTTGCTGCTACATTTTGTCTACTTAATTTGTGTTGAAAGGATGCTGAAAGTGGACTAAAATGATGCTGAAAATGAACTAATTTATAGCTGCATTAGCTGCCGAAATGCAGCCAAAAAGTACTTACACAAACGATCAATTTGATGTTTCATTTTGTGTGATTAATGTATGCTAAAAATGATCTAAAATGAAGCTGAAACTAATTTGATTTATAGTTGCATTAGCTACTGAATTGCAGCCAAAAAGCACCTGCACATTATATCAACTTTTTTTTGTTGTTGTTTAAATACAAAAATGTGATATCCTCTTAACGACATTAATAAAGCAGAGGTCATTCAGGACTCAAAGCCTATTTTCATTTACCAAATTATGTGACCATTTTGCTACTATATTTTGTGCTGAAATACAATCAAAAATAAATTTTAAATTGCTGTTTAAATTTGTTGAAATACAGCTAAATAAATGACAGAAATGCAGTTGGATACCGTTCTTTAACATTCTTGAGTAAAGAAAATATAATTTTTTGGCCAAATTTTGAAGTTCTGACACCAAGTGAAGAAAAAAGGCAAAGAGATGAGTTCAATAAAGAAAAATCTAATTTTTTTGGACAGATTTTGAAGTTTTGAATCAGCAACTGAAAGGATCATGGATGAAGAAATAGGTGAAGAAGCCCTAACCCGTGCTCTATCTCTCTCCCTCGATGATACTTCTAATGAGGAAGTGAGGAAGGTTTGGGTATTAGAATTTGAATTTTGTGGATGGATTTTCTAGGCGGGTGGGTCTTCTAAGTGGGTGGTTTTTCTTATTAATATTTATTGAAATTTTAATTGAGAAAAAAAATTCATGTAGGATAAATAAGGATGGGGAGAGTGGATTTAACTATTCAAGGGCAAATATGTGCTCAAAGTTGGATGTTAAGGGCAATCTTATTGAAAAAGTATGATGATGGATAAATATAACTTTTTTGTGATAGTAGAAGGGCAAAGATGACCCTTCCCTTCTTAAAATACAAAGATTCCATATTGATATGGACTTTGAAAATAACTGGAATTAATATTTATATTTGTACTAATTTTTAAATTAAACTGTCATTAATTATCAATATTCCATATATAATTAGAGTTTGAAATAGATGGACTCTAAAAATAGCTGAAATTAATATTTATAATCGTATTTATCCTTAAATCAAGTCGTTATTAATTATTAATATTCCATATATAATTAAACTTTAAAAGATAATTCTGTTTTATATTTATATTTGTATTTTTCTACTAGTATGTATAATTTTTTCTTAAAAAAATTATTTTGTGAATATTTTTTTACCGAAATTAAAATTTGATACGTCTTATCCATTGAGTCAATATATACACTAATAGACAAATATGATATTTGTATTGATTACTTTATGACATGTTATTTTGATTGTATCAATGATATTTATATATACATATAAATGTATTTCGGTATGTATATACATGCATTTAAGTTGTATCTATTCCCTCTAATTTAGCATGTATTCATTCAATTCGCTCTTGTATCGATTGTATCATTCGTATTTGTGATACATAAAATATAAAAAAAATAACCAGAAAAATAGAGAGGAGAGAGAGAAAGAAAAAAAGATGGTGTCTGATCTACCATGAAAGAATGCATTGTATTTGTTATATCATTACATATGTAATTTAACTGCTGACTATGGGCAAAAGAAAACAGAGAGGTTACAGAGAAGACAAGGAGGATTGGCCATGACGGTTGCTATGGGGACAGAAGAAGAAGAGATGATAGAACTTGAGAATTTATCAAATGATCATGTGGTGGGATCAATTTTCTCTAGAATTCCCTTAAAATCTCTTGTGCGATTGAAGATTGTCTCCAAAACATGGCAAAATTCAATCTACTACATCTGTCATTGTTACCCTCCCACAACTTCTACTGGTCTCGTCCTCTTCCTCAAGTATACAATTTGTCAAGAATCGATTTTTATGAAGTTACACGACCAAATTCAAATTTGATTTGGTTTTTCGAACCTCCTGAATCGTGTAGTATGTGGGTTGAAGATGGTTTCCGCAAGATCTGGGTAATTTGAAAGAGATGAGATTAGAGGGAGATAATTGATTGATTGATGACGTATAATATGATGCATTTATGGTGGATAATATTATAAATGATCAAATACACGATTAATGTAGATAAATGTCAATAAATTAAAATATATCTAGATATGTAATTATTTAAAACTGTGATCATAATTTGTAGAAAATCACTTTTCATTGATGTGTTTGAAAGAAAAGGAAGTTCTTTTAAATTTATTTCTTCAACCATTATTATTAAGTGATAAATCGAATAAAAGTAAGCTGAAAATAATAGCATGAAATAAAAAAAGTAGATAAGAAATGTAAAAACTAAGAGTTTTCTATCATATATTTCAAGTGTCTTTATGTATATACAACATGATTCTCAATATCTATATTTATAAAGTTACATAAAGAAACATCAAAAAGTGTCATAGACATGACATTAACCTTTGAGAATATGATGAAAATTATGGAGTATGAAAATCAATGAGGAGATAATAAAGATATAAATTTTACTACACATAATTATAATAAATAATAAATAAATTATATTTAATGAATATTCACACAATATATTTCATAATATAAATTAAATTGTTTGTAATACAAATATCTAGGTCCATATTATTGTGAAGATTTAAATAGATTCAAAGGTAGCTCGATGGACAATCTCCAAAACTAGGATCAAAGATAATGGCGACGTACAACGCAAAAATTAAAAGGACTAGTTGGATGGATTTTCCAACCCCTTAGCCCGTTCAAGTTTGAGATGATCATTAACTCGTTTATTTATTAGCTCATGCTAGTTGATTTCAATCTATCAAAAATTTAAACTGAAATGTAATTTAAATTGACTCATGAGAAATCTTTACAAGTATTTTTGATATTTTTTATATGTTATATCTAGTAATAACAAAGAAAAATATTTTTTATTAGATACTTAGAAATTATAAAAGAATAAACAAGAAAATTGGAACTTATTAAGAATTGGATGGATGAGATTATGACCCGCTTTTAAATTCATTTAGTTCAATCAGTTTCAGCTTAAATAATTTTTAGACGAATTAATAATCCGCCCATTTAGTAATTCGATCCATTTTGAACCACCCATTCGACACCCCATATAATTACCAATGCTTATAGCACATCTTCAACAAAATAAGTGTACGTTTAATTCTCACTTCGGCCTTTGTCCAATCTTCCCCCAATTTCCCCGTGCAGTAGAATTGCTTTCTTCTTCTTCTTCTTCTTTATTTTTTTTAAAGACTTTTTTACATTATACAATAATGAAGATATTGAGATAAATGTGCATGTAAGCACATTAGGAGAGATAAGATTAGGAATGAAGATATTCGGAATAAAGTGAGAGTGACTTTTATGGTGGACAAGATGAGGAAACTAAGACTGGCATGATTTAGGCATATGAAGAGGAGAAACATAGATGTCCCAATAATGAGGCATGAGAAGATGGCAATTAGGAGTGCTAGGAGAGACAAAGGTAGGTTGAATAAGTATTGGGGGGAGATAATTAGACAAGACATGACGTATCTTGAATTTATTGAGGACATGACCTTAGATAAGAGAGTTTGGAGATTGCTGATTAAAATAGAAAATTATTTGATAGTTGTACGTTCTTTCGTTTTCCTACTGGAAGGCTTGATAATTATATCTATATTTGCTTTTTTACCAATAGTATTAGCACTATTCTCGTAGTTTCTTATTCTCCGTATTCTGTTATCCTCTATATTTCTTGTGCTTCTATTATCATAATATTTTTTTTTTGAATGTTATGTATTGCTTTCCATAGCGCATTTATTCCTTCTTGTAAATGATTTCATGATTTCCGTATTTCTTTTTCCAAATTGCTTTGAAATGCTTCATTGGAGCCGAGGGTATGTCAGAAACAGTGTCTTCATCTTTACTAAAATCTACACGCGCACTATTCTCACAAACTCCACATATGAAATTACACTAAATATATTGTTATTGTTATTGTTTACATTATACAACAGTCCAACAATGCTCACAATAAAAATAACTTTAAATGCATGCTATGTATGATTATTGTAAATTTGCTTAATCAGTGTGCAACATACTAAATTATATATTTATTATACATTTTTTACATACTTATCATGTATTAAGTATACATCGACGATAACTACAAACTAATATGATTAGGCGAATTAAAATATTTTTAGCCAGTATGTTAAAAATATTAAGAGCCCTTTTAAGGTGTGGTCCCAGACTCCCTGGTGGTCCGAGTTAAGCTTGAGTTGTAAGGATCAAAGTGAGACCAAATACGGACTTAAGCGTGACATTCCTTTCTTGACTAAAGGCATGCAGCATGTTTTTGGTCCAGCTTTTTATGGGCCTTATATGTCTGGGCCGCAGCTTTTGAATCGTACTATGTGTAGCCACAGTTTTTACCTCGTACACCTAATATACCTCGTCTTTTTCAAAAAAAAATAAAAAATAAAAAATAAAAAATAATAATTGTTTTTTATTATATCCGTAAGAAAAGGATAAATGAGAGAGCTGATTACAAGGTGAAGAATCCAATCTTTACTAATAAGGTAAAAATTCAAATAGCCAACTAACTGAGGCACTAAGATCTCTTGCCTTATCGGTAATTGTACAAATAGGATTTTTTAACGTTACCGTTTAAATTTTGATCCCATTGAGAAAATCTCATAAACGGAAAAGTCCTTTTGATTGTTGTAATGACTTATGGTGATTTTTCAAGATTTCTAAGTAAACTAGTCAGGATGATCCGAACGTTGTCCGGGCGCAATGTGAACGATATTATATTATTTATTATATATTGTGTATAATAGATAAAATTATTTGTTATTTCACTTTTAAATTATTGTTTTCAATAATAGATAAGTGCCATAAAATTCTTATGAGAGACAAAGAAAATTAAATGATATTCTTCCTGTTTCAATTTGTTCGTTTGATTTTGACTTGATAGGAAATTTTAAAAAGTAAAGAAGACTTGAAAATTTTGTGATCTTAAACTAATTAAAGATATATTAAGTGTACCAAAATGCTCTTTAGTCTAGTAGTCTTAAACATGTCATGTGAAAAGTCGAAATTAAATACCTTCAAATTTTCAAAAAAAAAATTATTATGTCTTAAAATTACTAAGTAATGCTCCATATTAATTTTTTTATATTTTTAAAATTTTTAAAGAACATATCAAAAATACACGAAATGATCAAAATATTATTACGCTGATAAGCAGGCACGTTGATAGAGATACCACAAATTTTAGAAATTAGTATATTTTAAAATGTGTGAAACTACTAAGTAATGCCCTACATTTTCTTTTAGATAGTAAAAAGAAAATAAATAATGCCCACAAATTTTGAAATTACTGTATTTTAAAATGTGTGAAATTACTAAGTAATACTACATATTTTTTAATATTATTTTACTTTTAAAGAACACACAAAAAAATATATGAAATAACCAAAATATTATTATTATGATAACGAAAAGGTGTCTGCTCATGCTAGCGAAATATTCAAAAAGTTCTTGATTGCCCAAGAAAGCATCTCATGCTTGCTTGGGCTATTGCTGAGCGATTAATAACAACAACAATAAAGGCTCTACTCAATACTTGAAAACTATCTTGTCATTTCTGAATTTGTTTGAATCTGTATGTTGTCACTATAGAGCTTGGAACAACTGAAGATATTAAGATTTAAGTAGCAAAGGCAAATGTAGCGGAGTTCAAAACGGTTGAAATGTAGCATAATATGCTACATAATTTGTTACGCACATTTTTTTTTATTATTTTAATATATTTTTATCCAGGGACGATTTATGTATTAATAATGGGACACGTGAATTTGTGGTCTTTTCATAAAATTAAATATTTTATGTATATATTTTTAAAAATTGGTATAACATTATATGCTGACACCCATACTATAAAAAGGTTAAATGGTGCATTTGGTTTAATGTTGAGTTGTTTATCTTGAGTACTTGGGATCACTTTCCACTAAATATATATTTTTTCCTTCTTTTTTTTAATGATGTATCCATATTCTAAAAATCCTAAATTCGCCTCTATTTCTATCACGCTCCTTCATGCGCGATACTGGTTATTTTAATGAGGTAAACATGTAAAAATTATTTTTGATTATCGGTAGTGATGAGACACATTAATCAGGTCCAGCTTAACCATAAAATCACTAAAGTAAAATAACTTTTTATCTGTTAATGTGATGTAGAGTGTGGAAATTAATGGTTAAACCAATAACCCGAACTGATAATTGAGTTATTGGATTAATGATTCGGGTTATTGATTTAACGGTTTGATTATTGCTTTATTATTTGAAGTTATTTGGTTATTGGTTCGGTTATCTGTTTGACCAATTTTTTTAATAGGTGAACCGATAACCAGATAATAATTTATTAAATTATAATTTTAGTCTTCAATATATAAAGTATCCAAACGAGAAGTTGAAATGGGTGTGATGAAAAGTGAAAGGGATGGTGTTTTAATCTAAATTAAAGTTGATTGCTTTAGTTGAGCTAGTCTATATATTTTTTCTAGCTAAACATACTTATGACTTAAGAGATTTTTCACGTGAGATCTTAACGGTTAACCCGATAACCGAACCGATAACAATCAATAACCAATTAATCAATATCTTAATCATTCTTTAACAGTTTAGCATGTCTACCAACCGATAACCGATAAGTAAAACCAATAACTTTCAAAACCGAATCGAACCGACCGATACGCAACCCTAATGTGATGAGCATTGTAATAACTAGAAAATGAAATAGTGTTTTAGTAATTGTAGTATCTTTTTTAAGTGGTATGTGTTTTGTTTCCTTATTTATAATTTTATATCCTAATAACAACTAACATGGGTTCACATTTTCTAGTAGATGACAATCGTTTTCATACTCCAACTTTGCTTTAAAAATAAAACTTTCCCATCAACTTTGAACAATAAACATCCCTCTCTCCCCCCCCCCCCCCTCCCCCCAGCCCTAATTGATTTTTTAAAATACTTATTTTATCCTTACATTATCAAGTTTGTCTTCTTCATTTTACTTCTTTAAAATCATAATATTTTTTTAAAAACCTATGCAATAATTTTCTTAATAAAAAATAAATATTAACTTTTAGGACAAAGTAAAATAAAAAATACTAGTTGAGTATATAAGTCAATGACGTTCTATAATGAAGTAAATTAATAGAATAAAAAAATAATTTTATTAGTAATAATCAAAACTCTAATATTTATTTATACAAGTGAAAACTAAAAGGTAATAATAATTTTATTAATATATTTTAATGCATGAAATACCAAAAAAATTAATAAAATAAAGACAAATTTAAAGATTATTTATTTATAGTATAACTTAATTTTAAATTATAATTTACAAAATATTCTATTAATAACAATCAAATTTTATTTATTTATATAGACAATAGAGGATAAGAAAGAGGAGAAACATAAATACAGACACACGCATTCACATAAATATATACACATTTAATATATATAATATTTTTTTAATAATAATAATAATAATAATAATAAATAGCATTAGATTTTGCGACAAATTTATAGAAGTATTGTTCTACTTATAATGTTAGTAATTTAAATAAGAAACTATAAATATCTAAATTAAAAAATAAATATTATATATAATATAAAAAGATATTACAGAAATATTAAAAATAACAAGGGTAAAATGGATTTTTTTGAAGAGTCAATTAGAATAAAGAGGTGAATATCTATTGTTCAAAGTTGAAGGGGGAGTTCGATTTTTAAAGCAAAAGTTAAGGGGTGAAAATGATTTTCACCCTATGCAAAACTATTGTTGTCTGCTTACCAAAAAAAAAATTTTTTGGTGTCTTTTCTAAAATTTCAAGCACATTGTAATAATCAATCATTATATTAAAGCAACCCAACAATATTTTGGTATCATTATATATATCAACTTATCAAATTCTTGAGCCATATTTTATTATTTTAATTTTATATTCTATTTTTTCACCAAAACTAATCATTATTAATATTTAATTACTTCATAAATATGTGTTTTTATTTATATATATTATAAATGAACGCATTAATAGTGTTAATCGTAATTTTGTATCAGTAAACAAGAAGATTGATGTTGGGTTTGGCAATATTATAGTTAAGAAATGCAACAGTCATTTTTCTACTATTACTTTTTCAAATAATTTTATTTCATTTGTAGATGCAACACAATCTGATTGAACAGTGTTTGGTAATTTCTTTAGATTTCATCAATTAATCTAATATTCAAAATATGCATAATATTTTACTCCTATTTACTTAATAAAATATTCTTTGTAGGTATAAGCATGAAAGTCCTTATAAATGTTAATTGAACTTTTTACCATTCATTAAAAGATTCTACAATAGATAAAATCATTATTTACTATTTTTTCAATTAATTATTATTTAATTATTATCGATCTTTACTAATTTGTAAAAGGCAAAACTTCTAATATTAAATATTTTAAAATTGACTAAAATTTTGCTTCTTTAATCTATTGCAATTTTATTAACTTATATATCAATCGATTATTTATTAAACTAACTAATTATCCATCACAATATTTCAGTATGAAAAAATAAATTAAAGAGTGTAATTTATTATGTATTAATACGTGATTTCCTCCTCCTCCTTCTTCTTCTTCAAAAAAATTGTATAATAAATTATTTTTATAGAAACATAACATACTTTAAGTTGTTTCACTTAATCGAGCACTCTTGTTATTCACTGTCTTTAGTTAAATCTACACAAATTTTTTCCTGTTTTAATTTATGTGAATTGTTTGACTAAATACATAAATTAAGAGAAAGAGAAAAAAATTGTATTGAAACCATCTCACAAAGGATAAAATGAAAGGTTTAAAATTAAGTTATTGTTAAATATTTAAAGTACAAATCCTTATAGCAGAATATAATTCACCTTTTTACTCTTTTAAAAATAGAGTTCACACTTGACAAATTAATTATTTAATTATTTTTTTTTAATATTTAAGATTTTAAAATTAACTAAATTTTATGTATTAAATTCCTTGAAGGAAAATCTTTTATTTATAAACTAACAAAACTTTGAATGCTCTCTACAATCTCAATAATTTCTC
The DNA here is from genome assembly GCA_035772735.1 of Datura wrightii. Lineage (NCBI taxonomy): Eukaryota > Viridiplantae > Streptophyta > Magnoliopsida > Solanales > Solanaceae > Datura > Datura wrightii. The sequence continues at coordinate 10,673,963 of JASDFA010000009.1, forward strand.
TCAATATCTCACACCACTTCACGCTATAAGAAAATATGTGACAGAGCATCCCTATTTATAATATTAGAAACCTAGTTTACCTTAAAATAGGAAAGCATATTCCTATATGACTTTGACAAATAAATTCTAACTAGACATGAATTAAATAAACTACTAAATAAAAAATTTTAAACGAGCTTGATTTCCTACAACTTTGAATTAATTTTTCAACATTCTCCCGTAATTTAAAGTTGTATACTTCTGCTTTTTGTTGTTGTTGTTGTATTGGAGCACTTTTCTTCAATCTTTCAGTTTCTTATTTGTATTGGAGCACTTCTCTCCAATCTTCAATTGTTGATGGACTTCTCATCAACCATCAATTGTTGAAACACTTCTCTTCAATATTCAATTGTTGAAACACTTCGCTCCAACTTTCAATTTTGTTACTCCATTTGTGTTGGAGCACTTCTCTCCAACCATCAATTATTGATGCACTTCTCATCAACAATTAATATTGAAGCAATTCTCTTCAACCTTTCTCAAATTCTTAATCTGTTGGAGCACTTCTCTCCAACTTTCAATAGTTGATGCACTTCTCATCAACATCCGTTTGTTGAAGCACTTCTCTTCAACCTTCAATTGTTGGAGCACTTCTCTCCAACTCTCGTTGATGTACTTTGTCACTAACATCTAATTTTGTTTATTCACTTGTAATCAACTTTTAATTATTTTACTTTTACACCAATTACTTATCTCCATCATTTAGAGAAAAACTTCTTCCTGTTCTGCCATGTTTTCTTGCACCTCTTTTAACCTGCAATCTTTTCGTCAATCCTTCTCAACACGATTGTTTTTTCATGCATGCATCATTGAACTAACTTTTGCTAACATAACCATTAGCTAAATAATTTTTCAGCATAATCATTGGCCAAACGGGTAGCACGTATAGGCTAGCAACGCCCGCCGATAGCGGAAGCTATTTGTTTCTCTATCAAGATCGTAGAAGTTCTGATACCAAATTGATAGGAAATTATTCTATTTACAAACTAACGAATCTTTGAATGCTCTCTACATTCTCCACAATTTCTTCCACCACTTCTTATTATAAGAAAATATGTGACAGAGTACCCCTAATTATAATACTAGAAATCTACTTTTAGCTCAAAACACGAAAACATATTCCTATATGACTTTGAAAAATTAATCCTAACTAGACATGAACGACATAAACTACCAAATATGAAATCCTAAACAAACTTGATTTCCTACAACTTTGAATTATTTTTCCAACATTCTTTTTTCTTTGAAATATAATAAAAATATTAATATTTACATATACTGCAGGCATTTATTGCTCATGTAAAAGCGAAACGTTTTTTTACCTTTCAAGCAAACACTATTTTTATGACCTTTTTGTTTATTGAAGTAAGTTTTAAAATAAACTGAAAAAAAACTACTAGATTGGATCAAACTCTTAAACATAATCATTTTATCAGTTTGAAGTTCATAATTTTCTTTCTAAATTCTTATGTTGTTACAAAAATACATCTTTTAAATATTATTTATGCTATTTCTTTATAAATTTATTCTTATTAATATGAAGAACACGCGCGAGGCGCGTATTCTTAGACTAATTTACATAAAATAACAATATTTTATGTGTCATGTGTTATATTTAACATAGGTAAAAAGTAACAAAATATAAATACAATCTGGAATGTGAGTGATTTTAGGAATTATGTTTCAAATAAAAATTCAGTTACCATAAATCACTGAAGTGATAATTATTCCGTTTCATTAATAATAGAATTCTAATAAATGACAGAATTCTTATTTACCATAACAACTTGTGAAATAAAAAAAGAAAAAAATAAAATTTACTAAGATGTATTTCTTTGAAATTTAATAATTTCCACTGATAAATACATAACCATCAAATACAACACAGTTATATGTATTTGAAATCTATCTGTATATGTAAAATACATACAGGATTATGTATCTGAATATATGAAAATAGAACTAATATATATTCCCGCTAAAATAAATATTTTGCAATGATAAATACATGACCATTCCAACAAATACATATCTGATATATTTAAATGTATATGTATAACATAATAACATGATTTCGTTTTATTCCATAAATACAACAAATACATTTATATGTTTTATGAATATATGTGGGACATGACTACATATTAAAATGACTTCTGTAAAATAAAAATTATTAATGAACAAACAAAAAAAAAGTTTGAATAAAGAAACATAACCTGGTTGTCTGTTTGTTGAACAGATTGTTTGCCATTTTTGCTTGTATTATTTGCCATTAAAATCAACAATTGAATATATACATAAATATAAAACCCTAAAATTAAAAAAAAACACGGTTGAAAAATTAAATATTTACATATAATACATAAATTATATAATATACAAATATGATTTTCAAAATCAAAAAATAAATATACATGAGATTTCAAAATATCATAAGGATTTGAATTCAATAAAAAATAAATATTTGCACGGTTTAAAGAAGATTTATTTTAAAATATAAAAAAATATATATCTAAATTAAAAAATAAATAGAAATCACGAATATACTTGATTTAATAAGATTCTGTAAACAATGACAGCGGAATTTGCGAGAATCGTGGACAGTAAACGGAGGAAAATAAGGTGTTGAAGATAAAGAACATGGAGAGAGAGAGAGGAGAAGAAAGGGGTTGGGTGCGCAGTTAAGCAGTAATTTCTGAAACACAGTAAAAAAGTAAAAATACAAAGTAAAAAAAATAAAAATGGCATATTAAATGAAATAAAACCATTATGTGTAATTTTTTAATATTAAATTTTAATTAATATTGTTTTAGCTTTCTAATTATTTTTTAATTATTCCTTCAAACCAATGAATTTAATGAAATTGACTAATTATTCTCTTCTGAACTAATTGTTCTTGTTGGTACAAAAACCTTTTTACCTTATTTCCTAACCTCTTATAAACCTAAATAATTCTAATTATGCATATGCTCTATAAAAAAAAAATATTCAATGTATTATACACATTTTTAAATTAGGAAATGATGCATAATTTAAGTTACTACATTGACATGGAGATATTGTAAGTTGTAACATGTCATAACGTGTTAATTACCATTTTTATCTTATTTGTCGTGTTCTCATTTACATATTCTTTAATTAAGAAAATATTAAATAGAAGGAATTTTAACTATTTTACCTTTATTAATGTCTTAATTAAGCTATAATCTCTTTTCATTGAATATTTACTCTATTTATTTTTTAGCACCCCATAATTGAGGCGTTTGTAGTCTTCAATACAAATTACTACTACAGATAAATGAAAAAGATAATAATTAATTTTATTTTAATTTTTTTAAAAAAAATAATTATTTTTTAAAAATTACAGTAAATAATTTGAGACGAGGTTAATATTAAAAATAACGTTTGGCATGATTTATACCAGATCATTCTTAGCATAATTTTGGTTAATCAATAAAGATATACCTTTTGATAAATGAAGTTGTGATACTAATTGTAGTAATAGGTCATTATTGTCATTTTCGTGAAAGCAATTAATATCTTTTAATAGTAATTAATATTTTAATAGTAATTAGGTTCAGATAAAATGTATCAATTCCTTTAAATATACAAAGGACAAAATGGAATATTGAAAAGAAAGCCTTTACCAATTTCAGTATAGTTTTATTGTGAAATTTTTAGATTCATAGTAACAAATGGATCATGAAGCAATAAAAATGGAAACAAATTGCTTAATAATTGCTCATGTTCCATTTTAATTGATAGGATAAGATTTAAATATTCATTAAGAAAAAATTAATAAGGATGATAATTTGACTAATATAACCCTATTAATTTTGTGGAGACACACAATAATAATTCTTTTCACGTTTTAGAATGACTTTAAGTATTAATGGTAGAATTGAAAAAGACATAATCAATTATCTCTTTAATTTTGAACTAGCAAATATTTTAAAATAACTACTTTTAATATACTTAGCAATTAAAATGAAACAGAGAAAATATGAATAAAACGTTTACCATCGTATACTTAAATTTATTATTGAAGATTGTAAATATTTACTGAATTGCCAATAAAATCATGATCAGATAATGTTTAGGGAAAGGCAAATAAGTGTGCCGATTTCCTAGCAAAAAGAACACAATCATGAAGAGACTTTCACACTCTGGAGTAATGCATTTAAGGAAAGCGGACTTAATATGTGGCTTATGAACACTTTTAAGGCTTTTATAAAGTTTTTTTTTTTTCACTACACTAAAAAAATAATAACGTTGAAATAAATTAATTCGGAAAAATGAAAAAATATATATAGGAATTAATGAGTACAATAGATAAATTATATAGCTAAATAATAAAATTTATTACTGATTTTATTTAGCTATAAATAAATTATAAATTATAAAAAATTTCAGCTAGTTGTACGCTATTTGACCATAGATTAACAAGAAAATTCTTAATTTCAGCCTTGTAGACAATTTTGATATGTTACGAAAGTGACTATTGGACTGCAATGTTTACAAAATCATAATTGAAAAAAAACATTTAGACACATATGCCCCATAAGCGATATATGTTGTCGATTAGCTTCAAAGATGGGAAAAGGGAAATGACTTGTGAGAAAGGTAGTTAAAGAAAGAAGAAGCATACCTTTAAAAAGAAGAATCTTTAGATTAGATCAAAATTAGACAGAGGATTATATTCTGGGAGGGGTAAAAGAGAAATGAACCCAAATAAGCCACAGGTAGACAGACGTGTAAAAAAGAGACAGTGTTAATACATGCAGCAAAACATGTGTAAGAAAATTAAAAAATCAGCAAACATAATATAGAGAATTGAAAAATGAATAACATAAAAATAAAATTAATTTACCGAAATGCCCTTGATTTTATCAATTAGATCCAACTAACATGGCTGACCTTTGACTTCATTCTCGAACCAATTGAGCTCCAACTTGGTTGGATCCGACCCGTGAAGAAGGTTAAAGAATTCGTCGGCGTTAAGGCTTGGCCTCATCACCGTCGTCCTCCGCCGTCAACTCTTCCCTTCCTTAAACGACGCCGACACTGTCAACGGCGTCGTCTCGCGCACATCGCCGCCACCTCTCCGGAACTGAACTCCGATAGCCCTGTCACACTCCCCTCGCCGGGAACCTCCGACATCTCCACTTTAACTTTTTTTCTTCTTCTTTCCCTCTTCTCTGACATCAAAATACGCCAAAAAAATTCTTCCTATTAATCAGTAAAGCAAGAAAGATTTATACCCACAGTTGTGTGTGCGTATATACATAATTGTAGAATTCTAGAGAGAGAAACTGTGGTGAAATGTTTAAGTTCTAGAGAGAGAAAGAGTGTATGTTTGTGAGTTGTGTTTTAGCTGTGTTTCTGTTGACATTGCTTTGTTGGAGCTGATACATAATATAGAAAATTACAAAAATATCCTTAATATAGAGAATTACAAAAATACCCAACTTTGTTTGCTTCTCCCACCGTATTGATACACGTGGCTATCATCACTTAATGGAAGGTGGATTGGAAATTACATAAATATTTTTTGATTTTCTAGAAAGTCCACTACTATTAATGCACAATGCATAGTTGCTCTAATCTAGAAATTTTATAATCTGACGCAAATGCCAAGTCCGCTACTATCAATGCACAATGCACAGTTGCTCTAACTTAGAAATTTTATAATCTGACGCAAATACCCTTAATCGTACCAAGGACTTTCACTTTCTCTAACGCAAATGCCCTTGATCGTACCAAGGGCTTTCACTTATTAATAGAGAGAAATAAAATAATTTCTGGCTGTGGCCACTCTGTCTTCAAAATTAATAGACTTACTTTGTCGTCTCCTTTTTCTTTAAAAAAAAAAAAAAAGAAATTCAAGTTCAACAAAACTTAATAATTGTACCTCTAATTTTCTCAGACCAAATCAATTTAGATTATTAAAGATGGACAACACAAGGTTAATATAATGAAACTTTACCGCTCAATTTCAGCCAAATATAATATTTCCGTCAAATGATATGTAAATATAATTTTAAATTGCTTTAAAGTTTAAATTTTTTCTGTAATTTTAAATTGCTTTAAAGTTTAAATTCTTCCTGTAATTTTAAATTACTTTAAAGTTTAAATTCTTCCTGTAAGCCTCTTTAGTAATTCTTCACACTATGTTATTCTTGCTGGTAGATAAATATTATGTCGTTGATGTTGAGCTTCAAAATACAAAAGGATTTTTAGCTCCATATAAAGGACTGTGTTATCATTTTGCAGGATTACAAATGGAGTGAAAGAGAGTCTTAGAACGCTAAAGAACTGTTTAACTTTAGGCACTCATTTCGGTAATGTGATTGAATGAACTTTTGAAACTTGGAAAATAGATACAAAATACTAAGACAAGGATGAACCATTATAGTATTGACACACGGATGACCATTTTCATAACCTGTGCAATGTTACATAATTTTTTGCGGGAATACCAAATGAGTGATGAAATATTTACGAAATATGAGCATGATGATATAATTGCTAATGATATTGACCAACAAATGACCCAAAGTAAGAATGTTGGTCCGTCTTCTCAGTAATCTGATCGGAAAATGCATGTTCAACCCAAAGTAATTCTACTTTTTTTAATCTAAAGATATTTTCTCTCTATTTTTTGAACGAATGTAGTTGGAATTCATTGAAAACATATGAAAGAGACTAGTATATACGAAATTTATGAAGATCAGAGGTGTTAGACTGGTTAAACTTAAAAAAATTTCATTTCTAGGGAGTTATATATTAGAAGACACTTACAAAATGTAGACTTGGTCTTACCTCCGATTACAACACAAGGATAAAATTATTATTCTTCGCAAAAAAGGAAAGGGAAAGCTAACAAAGACAACCAATCCTCACAAAAAAAGGACAATCTATACCACTAACTAACAAAAAAATTTTCTTTGTCATATCTGAGTCTTGTAGAAGACATTTGACACTTGTCCGATTGGAATGGACCCTTAGCACCCACGGGAAGTTGTTGATAGGTGTCATAGAGAGACTCATTCTAATTGCTCGAAGCTAATTTAGCAAGATTATCTGCAATCTTATTGACCTCCCTAAAACAATGTTCTACTTTAACATTAGCAAATCGAAAGGAAGAATCTACTCAAGCCATACTTTGCTGCCAAAGCCTCAACCTCTAAGTTAAACGTAGCACTTTATAGGAGAGAAGAATGCTATTACAAATTCTCCTTTTGTCATCTCACATTGTATATAGTACATATAATTGATCATAAGCAAATTTTATAATATACATAAGTATACATGATATATATACAATACACTAATATATAGGGAAGATATATAAAAATATTGATACAGAAAACGTCATAGCATATGTATCATGTATACCATCACAACTAATTAAGAGCCATTTTCACCGCTAGAGTTCTCCTTTTACCCAATAAAATCGAGTATTTTCCAAATCAGAAATGATAGAAAAGAAAAGGACAAAATTAGTTATTTTTCATTATATTGTTAAGGAAAATTTATCCGATGTAATTTTTATTAATAATGTATTTACTAAACATAGTTATAATTTCAAAAATTAGTTATTTTTTATTATATTGTTAAGAAAAATTTAGCCGATGTAATTATTATTAATAATGTATTTACTAAACGTAGTTATAATTTCACAAAAGTTATCAAATATAGCAAATACATTCTTTGAATTAAAATCAAACCAGACCCGGTTTCAACCTAAAAGAATCCAACAAATGAATATTCTATTAGAAAAAGACAAAATTAGTTACTTTTAGTATATATTGTTAAGGAAAATTTACCCAATCTAGTTAATATTAATATTGTATTTACTAAATATAGTTATAATTTCAAAAAGTTACCAAACATAGCAATACTTTGAATTTTATAGCAAATACACAAACAAAACCCACTTTCAACCTAAAAACATCCAACAAATTAATATTCTACTTCTTCTCCAGCGAAATCAAAAGTATATTTCTCCTTTATTTCTCTCTCTCTCTCTCAAGTGAAGAAAGTAGCAGAAACTCCATTCTTGGGTCTTAAGGTTCAATATTTGAAGAAGAAATTCTATTGGCAGCCATGAGAGAAAATTTCGAAGCTTAAATTTAAATTGCCATTCTTCAAAATTGATATTGATTTTAATGAGTGTTGTTTATAAAGATTGCATATCCCAAATTTGAGGAATTTTGGTATAGATTTGAGGTGGATTTTCGCGTATCCAATGCATGTGTTTATTTTGATATAATTTATTGAGCGCACATATACAATCCAGCGCGACTGTATGCATTGATATAACAAAATTTTTGACGATAAATTTTCAGAAATTATTAGGGTTTTTAAAGAAGAAGTAATTAGACTTTATATATTAATGACAGATTCCAACATTCAAGTACCCTTGCATTATTGGTTATGCTTATACAGTCAAATAAAAATGCAAAATTGATGACTTATACAACAAATACATCCATATATATATAAGAGTAAAACACTAATATATGTATCAAAAGTCTATTTTTAATATATACATGTGCATACATTGTTCACACATCAGAAATGGGCTTTTGATACATACTCTTATGTCAATAATCAATGATAATATATTCCTTCATTACAGTTAAAACAAAAAAATATATATAAGCATGCAACTAGGTTGAGCGAATAGATACCGTATATTTCAGTAAAATTAGTAAATATTGATACAATTAAGTTGCATGAATAAATATAATATATTCAACAAAACTATATAAATTAATACAATTAGGTTGAACGAACAAATATGTACAATTCTAAAACAATGGCTAGCAAACAAATATAACTTCAAAATAATATTTATGAATGATAATTAGATAAATTATATTAAGAGAATTATGCTTCAAACTAAAAATGCTTAGATATTTCCTATATTGTTAAATAAAAATATCTAATTGATTTATAATGGACGTTTCTATCCATTTATTTATCTCACAGTCACAAGGTTTTACTAACTAAAACTTATAATTCCCTTTTTCATTCTCAAATGCCACCCCAAGAAGTATTTTTACAACTGATTTGTCAGTTTTTCATGTGCGTTAGGTAGACTGTATACTTGCATAGTTGGTCAACATTGTTAAGAACTTATCCATTCATCATGATACTTTTCAATTGCCATATCAACTACTAACTTAGTACGGTTCTAGACTAGTGCTAGGTGGTTTTTTTCGGTGATGGGGTTAAAATTTTCATTAAGCGGTTTAAAATATAAAGAAGTAAACACACGAAAAAAGTCAAAGAGAGTTCAATATTTACTATATATACATAAAAGATAGTTTTAATCATGTATAAACAGTATAATTTTCCTCCGAAAAGGATTCAGATGAACCCCCTCAGCCCTACCAGCTGGCTCCCCCTCGGTCCTCTGGAGCTTTAAAAAAAAGGGGTCTTGTGTGTAAACACAATAGTATCGTGGCGAATCCTCAGATAACACATATAAAATTATGAGAGAATCCTCAATAGTGATGACCCTTTCACTTTTAAACGAATAAATACATGTACGAAATGCTCATACAGAAAAATTTACTTCCGAATTTGAAACCCAAATGGCTACAAGCCAAATCCAAAATAATACTTCATATATACTTTTATTAGACCATCTCCAATCTTGTTTCAAATGCCAAATTTGAACCAAAACTTAAAAGCAAGGCACTCTAACTTTGCATTTTTTTTACATCAAATTTGGAGTGTGGATAGTGTCGCACCAAATTTGGTGTGACACTGTTCATCAACTTCAAATTACTATTTAAATATTTTATTATTATTTTTATTATATAACATTTTTAATTTAATATATTATAAATTATAAGATCATTAATTAAGTCCTTAATATTCGTAACTATTTTTTATGTAATATCTTTATTATATTAATTTTAAATTTAATATAATAAATATAATTATTTAAAAAATATAACCATCACAAAGATGAAAAGTGCAAATATCATTTTATATTAAATGATTATATAAGAAAAAAATATGAATTACATAGGATGATTATGTAAAAATAAAAGAAAAAAAAGAAAAAGAAGAAAAGATTTATTTTATTAAACGAGAAAATAAATATAATAAAAATAATAATATAATATTAAAGAGAGAGAAGAATAAAAAAAAAATTCTTTTTTTTTTGGAGGGGGGGGGGGGTGTTAAAGTTTGGTACAGTAAATTGGAGTATTGGAGATGCCCTTAGGTTAACTTGAACTCGCTTGAGTAAAATGAAGAATAAAATTACGGACAATGTCCTTTAGAGTAGATTACTTCAAACATCCTTATAATATCAATATGTCGCAAATACGCTCTTACATTTTAAAATTATATACTTAAACCCCTATATAATGAAATTCATATATAAAACCCCCAAATATATATTATATTGTACAAAAAGAAGGAATAACCTAAAAAAATAGTTTTCTCTCTCTATGTCACGCTTCACATTGGGAGACATGACTGGCACCTGGTGCCATATTAGAATCTGAACTGATCTAACTGGGCTTATGCACTTCTGGTGCTTGCCTACTCTTCAAATCAAGAAAACAACGAGCTATATCTTGGCTGTAAACACAGCCTCGGGCCGACAACGCCGCATAGCCACCTGTAAAAGAAAACAGCTAGCCAACAACATACAGTAAAAAGGGATTCTATGCGGGCCGACGAGACAATCATGCTGTCTAGTTATATCATCATGGAACAGGCAATCAGAACTATGCTATAGCCGACAAGACTGCTAACTAATAGCTAAACTAGGCCCCACACGACCAACACGCAAAAGAAAACATATGTAGGCCCCACACGACCAATAACAAAAGCTAATAACTGAAAATCTGTTGCCTGCAAACCTCTAGGAGTAGAATAATGGTCGGATCCATAAACTGTACAACAAAGGAGCAAACCTTTTAACTAACAACTCCGGGGCAAAAAGAGCTGATTAGACTACTGACTCAACTGATGACTAGGGAGGTCCTAAATTGCGTCTAACGGTACCTGCAGGCAAGTAATGCAGCATCCCAGAGATGGGCGTCAGTACAATATGTACCGAATATGTAAGACAGTAAATGAAAATGACTGAATAATACTGACTGATAAAGAAACTATAAACAATTCAATAGGAGAGATAGAGATATAACCTGGATAATCTTACCTCCTGTTGTATAATTAGCAATAAATAATGCAAACAAGAACCTTACCTGGCCCCCATAAGCTCGAAAGGTACAACCAGCACAGAACAACCCGCCCGGAGCCCCCATAAGCCCTAGCGAGTTCACTTCAATCTATATACCTATATCTAGGTCAAAATGAGTCAACGGGTAACTAAAGCCAACCTGTCAGTCCCCCTGGGTCTGCAACTAAGCCCGCTCGGCTCCTGTAGCTGTGTCTGAGTCCGGTGGACTCCTGTAACTACACCCTGGGCACCATGCTCGATGAGGGTCAGTGATGCCGATACGATATAAAAATAATAGCCCAGCCATGGAATGGACTGTATATGGCTCTTGGGCCTCTATGTAGTCCCTTGGGAAATATCTAGCTCCTTGGAGCGATCTATCAAGCCCCGTAGGCAACGACACGGCTAGTAACCCTGGGGTTGGTCACGGAAGGCTATTTAGGGCAGGGTGAATCCCAGTCTAAACAGAAAACACTAATCTCAAACTAATAATAGCATCTAACCATAACAATCATGCTTCTGCATTCTTACAAGAGTACAGATCATATTACAACACGACAAGAATAACTTGCCAAAGGAATTTGCCTTAACACACCTCGAATGTTGATTTATGACATAACTGGCGAGGTTCAACTTGCAATCAGCAGTTCTTTCTAACTGTAATCTTTATGATGAGAGAATAGAACTAATTTCAATACTAAATTCGGCAAACTATGATAACTTTCGATAATAATAATAACTATAATTCAACTCCGTATAACTCGGTGGAAAACCTATAATTTCCTGAGTTCAGAAGGGAGAAATGCTTACCTAAGGTCTGTGTGGCTGTTTAGGATTCAATTTGGAGTAATTCTGACAACTTTTACTTGGCGGAGTTCCAGTATATCGAGCAAATTTTTGAGAAATAACTCTATAGTAATGCTTCCCGTAGGCCTAAAAATCGTTGCCCAAAGTTATTTTGTGTTTGGAGGGCGTTTGGTAGAATAATCGGATGAAAAATCATCAAAAACTTGTGTGCTCCTTAGTCTCTAGCTGTGGGTTCTTTTTGAATGTGATTCAAAATGAAGGAGGGGGCTTATATATAACTAAGGGCAGTGGCGGGGGGCGCCCCGTGCTGCCCAAAGCGCCAGCCTCCCGTCATGCCAGTGGGCCTGTGCGCCGCACTGGCCAGTGCATTGCCGGCTGGCGCGTCACGCTAGCCCCTCGCGGCCTAGCCTCACCCGACTCTACTTCCGAGGCTCTTCCCCCACGCATCAAGCTCTTCTTACTCATCACAATTCCATGCGTATGCCTACTAATCAATAATATTTTACGGGGTGTAACACTCTAGAGTTCTATAAGGCGATCAGAGTGCTACCGATCGCCCAGTCGGAATGCCAACTAGGGGGAGGCCAAGAAAGGATCAGAATAAGGATACTAACAAGAACGAAGGAGTCATGAAGCGAGGTATGACATCAATCGTTAGTGGTGGGGCGAAGGAGGTCGCAGAGATATTTGAAATAGGTGAGGAGGATGCCTAGCCAATCCTCACGAAATAGGGTAAGGTAGGTACTCCAAGGAGCATAAAGAAATCTTTATTAAAAACACCAAATAGATCACTAAATGGGAGTCGCAAAGTAATGCCAGTATCAGAGCAAGTAAAGGGGCATAGTCAAGGAGTGGCTGATAAGTGCAATACAAAACAAGCTACTTAGATGCGGGAGAAGGAATTGGATTCGAACATACCAGTAGAAAACCCCAAATGGAATATTCTGGTTAAGGGTAATACATTTGCAGCTCGAGGTATGTCATTAAAATTTATGGAGCCGATAATTAGGAATGGGGAGAAGGTGATTAAGTTAGATAAGAAGGAAATTGATAAAGAGAACCATAAATGGAAGCACTCATTGGTGGTATATGTTGTCATAGGAGCATTGGAGAGATTCATTGCAATGGCCTTGAATTTTGCTGCTAAATCAAAAGTGTACTATCATAATGATGGGGTACGTTTTGGTAAGGAAGAACTCACTGGAAGATAGGAATAAGGTTTTATGGTCGGGATCTTACACGCTTGGGAAGAGGCCAGTGGGATTGAGGGTATGGTCAGCTGAATTTGATTTCTAAATTGAGGTGTTAGAAACAATACCCCTGTGGGTGAAGCTGCCAAACCTTCCTTTAAGCTGTTGGGGGGATAGATTCATTGAGCAAAATTAGGAGTGCCTTGGGTATCCCTTTATGTGCAGATTAATGTACTCCCAATGTGGATAGAATATCGTATGCTCGTATCCTAGTGGAAATGGATGTGATTAGTCGTGAGTCAAGCCGGCGCCAGATATGAAAAATTCTCTGTTAGTATAGAAAAAAGTTTCTAATGTCTATATAAATACCTTTTATGTTTTATTTTAGTAGAATAAGCTAGAAAGAAGGTAGTAGAGACGTGTGAAAAGTAATATTTGTAAATTTTTATCAAGTTTTGAAGAGAAATTTTTAGGATTAATATTTCATTTCATCAATTGTTCTTGGGATTATATATTGATATTCAAAGTAGGTTTTTTTTCTAGTTATTGTTGTAAGTATTTAAGTATGTATTTGTCTATGAATGCAAAATATAATCTTACAATCATGGGAGGCTAAAACCTCCACAGCTAGGGTTGTGGGAACCATGATAGATTAACAAAATAGGATTACACAAAAATAATTCAAAATCAATATTAAACGCTTGTATTGTATTCTCTTCATCTTTAATCATTTCTTAACGATGTACAATAGTAGGGCTTTCTCGAATTCTTTACTTGCTTGAACCTAGAGAAGTAGAGATTAGGAAAAGAGAATTACAATGAAGCCTTGGTCTTTGTGATCATTCTATTAAGTTGAGTTGCGGTCACAGGATAGTTAAATTTGGAACATATTGATAATGGTTAGAAAGAAATCGCTCATGAGACCTGACCCGGGTGATTGAGTATAGTCATCCAATAAGAACGAATCAGTCATTTGGATGAACCCTAGTTATTAGTTCTACAAGTAAGCATTGGGATTGATCACGTGTGTATACCAAAAGTAGTTATGAACCCATGGGGAACACTTACCCTAGTTATTTACAAATCTTGATAACAATCACAATTACAATCTTGTTTTAATATTATTTTTTTTTGAAACCCCCCAATTTGGAGATAACTTACGAACAATTTTAAGTACCGACATTAGTCTAGATCTTATCTTATTCCCTGTGGGTTTGACCCCAGCCTCTTTGTTGGATTCTTTATTGACAATGTCCACTTCATACTTTGTCAAGAAGTGTGAGTTTGAGCATTATCAGCCAATAGATTTGGACTAAATTAAAGGTAGCTAAGAAAGGGCTGAAGTTAATTAACACAACAACCTACAGGCCAACAGGAAGGAAAATCCAGGAATTAAGGGCTAAGCTAGAAGATTTTCAGGCTCAAATGAGGAACAACATACAGTATCCTGCCATGTTTGAACAAGAACAAGTCATTATAAAGCAACTGGAGAAATAGAGTAACATTGAAGAAAGCGTACTCAAACAAAAATCCAGAGTGCAATGGTTAAGGCTAGGAGATTTGAATTCAGCTTCGTTTCATGCCAGCATTAAAAACAAGAACGCCCAGAATAATACTCATAGCCTGTTAGAAGAGCACGAAAGATGGATTCACTCTAAAGAAGGAATACATGATGAGGTACTTGGGTTTTATAAAAAGTTACTAGGCTGCTCAGCAGAGAAGTTGCCTACAGTAAGCCTGGTGGAAATGCAAGAAGGAAAATGTCTAAGTAGACAACAATAGCTTGATCTTATTGCACAGGTTACCTCAAAAGAAGCCTTGCAAGCTTTAAAAGGGATAGATGATTCAAAAGCCCCAGGACGTGATAGATATAATGCACTATTTTTCAAGAAGTCTTGGACAGTAATTAGAGATGACGTTACAACTTTTTGAAACAGGTTGCATGTTGCCTGCTATAAATTGCACTACTATCACTCTCATTCCAAAGATCCCAAATGCTTCTAGAATCACAGAGTTAGGCCTATATCATGCTGCACAATTTTGTATAAGTTAATATCCAAAGTTATTAAAGGCTAGCTATAGGGTGTTAGATCAGTTGGTGGATAAAAGTCAATCAGGATTTGTGCCAGGTAGAGTCATCACGGATAATATTATATTGAGTCATATACTAGTCAATGGGTATGACAAGAAAAGGGTGTAGACACGTCATTTTTGACCCTCCTGAGTTTTACACTATTATAGCCTATAAACATCTTTTTCACACTTAATCTTTGATAGTTTAAATTGATCTTATTTCTAGTAGATTTTTACTCATGAAAAATTTAAAATAACAGTACAAAATATTTATTTATTTTAGAATTGAAATTTTAATTTTATTTACAAAAGAAAAAAATGACAAAAATATTTTCTTATCTAGCTTTAGTTAATTATTTTTAACCTCCCTTTAATCATTTAACATTTTTATTATTATTGTTATTATTATTATTATTTTAAAAAATAAATAAATAAAACCAATAAATTTTCGACACGTGACAAAATTCTTTCTTATCTTTTTGTAACAAACTCTTTTAACACCTCGCCATATTTTTCTTCCATTCCAAGATTGCTCACACACACATCTCACTCATTATTTCTTTTCTTTTCTTTCTCACAAAATACTCACCCTCACACTACCCTCACACTACACTCACAGGTCACGGGTACACACAGACCTGCACACCATTTTTTTCTTCTTATTTCTTTGGCACCAAGACTATACTAACCTACACACACAATTGGGAGGGGAAGGGAGAAATATACACACTACACACACCGAAAAAAGACATGTAGACAGAGAGCTGAGAGTTGGGGGAGGGAGATTTGATTTATATATTTTCCAATTCTTCTTGCTTCTTCTCAAAGCACACCAGATAACACACACACAAGGGGAAAATAGAGAGAGCACGAGAGTACTCCATATTTTTTATTCTTTGCCAGAAAATCTCACAAGTCACAAAGAGATGACAATTTGAGAGTATAGACAGAGCATCATCTACGAATTTGGTGGATTTTGGATTTATTTCTTCTCCTCCAAGAAAAATCTATATACACCATGGATTGATAGAAAATTAGGCGGACGGAGCATGTAGATACACGGAAAAAAAAAATAATAGAAGCGTCCACCACGACGCATCTTTTCCTTCACCAAACTGCCATTGTCTCGTCTTTTGACTATTCACCCGAGAAATCAATAACTATGAAAACACAAAATTCATCTTAAGCTTTGAATATAATGTTTGTCTCTGTTTCAGATCTCCTTCTGTCTATTGGATAGCTTTGAGCTTTTGGTTGTTTTTGGAATTGGGGTCTCTTCTTCGTCTTTTTAGTGACGGGTATCTATACGAGGTGCTATTTCTGGTCGAGGTCTGTTCGAAACTCCGTCCGTGGAAGCTGTCCAGTTCAGAAATTACAACATTCATTGGCTTTAGCACTAAAAGATCCATTTCTCTCTTCAATATCTCTGTTGAGTAATGTTGATTTTGTCCTATGTTGATTGAGTTTCTTGAAGATTTGCCAGGAGTACATTGATAGTATTGGGTTGAATTACTTGTGATTACCATGATAATAATTTCCGTTCATATGGTGTTTTTATTGTTAGTGAAAGCAGTGTTATTAATTTGCAATCTTTGAAAGTTATTTGATGGGTAAATTAGAAATTTAGATAGAAGAGAAAATAGGCATTAAAGGAAAGGTCAACTCTTGGATGAATAAATTGCAGCAGAGTGAATTAAAGAATTTAGGCTCAGCGATGGAATTGGAACTGCATTTTTTTGGGGTCGGTAGGCAAACCTTTAGGCCGATTTGATTGTTTGCGTGAAATATTGATGTTAGCCTCTTAAGTTAAAACCGTGCACGACATAAATTGCTTTAAGGTCTAATTAATTAACGGGATAAGGAGCGAGATAGATAGGACTTGAATTTAGTTTAACTTTCATTGACGGAAGATGAGTTGAGTTTTCAAATCCAAAGAATAGTTAGTTATCTAATTAATTTAATTGATAATTAACAATGAGATCGGAAAGCACTGCTACCGATAAATTATTTTAATAAAATTCATCTACTATTTATAGCCGGATTAATGGAAGGATAGACTCTTAGATACGTTAGATGCAGATGCTTGTTTAGGCACGGGAAGGTGGGACTACTCATAAAAGCCTCAAAAGCGTGCAAATTAAATCATGGTAAGGCTAGAAAGTGCTGCTATCAGTATGCCACGCATTAATAATTTAAATTAATTTCAAAAATTTTTAAAACGAGTCAAGAAGGTGGATTGAACAACCTCTTAAGCTCATAGCATAATGTATCCAAAAATTAAGTTAAGCAGAATATAAGTCGATAAAACAACCGTGCTAGAACCACGGGACTCGAGGGATGCCTAACACCTTCACCTCGGTCAACAGAATTCTTTCTCTGGTCTTTTGTTTTCGTGGACCCAAAAATAAGAGTCATTTCCTTTTAATTAGGGATTCAAATAGGTGACTTGGAACACCGAAACTCAATTCCAAGTGGCGACTCTGAATAAATAATTTAATCTCTTTGCAATATGTCACTTCGATTAGAAAAACCCTTTAGATAATAAAATTTCGCCTTCATCACTTCGGATCAGGAGGTCGTTATTAAAAAAAGGGTGTGACAAACGGTGTCACCAAGGTGTATGATGAAAGTAGATATGAGGAAGGCATACAATTCAGTAGAATGGGTTTATTTAGAACAAATCCTAACTTGTTTGAAATTCCCAGAGATGTTTATTCGCTAGATTATGTTGTGCATCACAACAGTGACATATTCTGTATCCATAAACGGGCAGCTTACAGCTCCATTTCCAGCAAGGAAAGGATTAAGGCAAGGGGATCCTATGTCCCCATTTCTATTTGTATTAGCTATGGAGTATTTGGCCCAATTACTCAAGATGCTGATTAGAGAACCTGATTTAAATTTCCTTCCTAAATGCACCAAGCTTAACATCATACAACTAGGTTTTGCAGATGATTTGCTCTTATTATGTCGAGGGGATCCTATATCTGTCAAGTTGTTATTTGCCTGCTTTAATAAATTCTCACTGACTTCAGGGTTAGAGGTTAATCTTGAGAAAAGCTCCATTTATTTTGGAGGGGTTCCCGATGATGTGCAAACTGACATTCTAGAGTTTCTGAAGTTCACCAAAGGAGAGCTACCTTTCCGGTACCTGGGCATTCCTCTTAGTCCTAAAAAAATTCTATTGGTCAATATAAACCATTGCTGGACAAGATAATGGGGAAAATAACATCTTGGATTGCAAAATTCCTTACATATGGAGGGAGATTGCAGTTGATTCAGTTAGTCCTATTAGCTATACAAGTATATTGGTCTTAGATATTTGTTTTGCCTAAGGCAGTATTGACACTTATTGAATCACTGCGTAGGAAATTTTTATGGATTGAGGGAGTTGATTTGTCAAAGAAGGCTATAGTAGTTTGGGAAGTATTATGTTGGCCTAAAACAGCAGGAGGGTTTAATATATTAAATATCTTTCACTGGAATAGGGTTGCTATAGAAAAACTTTTGTGGAACCTACGTAAAAATAACGATACTTTGTGGATTAAATGGATGCATAGCTACTATATCAAGAGGAATCCAGTGTGGGAGATGTGGATTCCTCAAGTAGCTTGGGTGGTTCAGGAGATATTGAAAGCTAAGTCTACATTTATAGATGCAGGATATTCTGAAGAGGATGTGGACAAATGCAAAAATTTCTCTATTAAGAAGCTGTATGGCAAACTAAGGGGTGAGTTTCCAAAGGAGCAATGGCGGAAAGTTATATGTAATAATTTGGGAGCTCCATAATGGTGTTTCATTTTGTATTTAGTTGTAAAAGCAAGGCTGCAAACTCGTGATAGATTGGCTAGGTGGATGGAAACTGAGAAGCAATGGTGCCTATTGTGCGAGGTCGAGGAAGAAAGCCATGATCATCTCTTCTTTCTATGTCAATTTTCTAGTTTGCTTTGGCGGAAAATATTAAATTGGCAAGGAATTAATAGGAGGCCTCTTTACTGGGCAGAAAAAGTGAACTGGGCAGTACAACATGCGCAGGGTAAATCCGATAATGTAGAGGTATACATAATAGCATTGTCAAAATGCATATATACACTTTGGATTGAGAGGAACAAAAGGATTTTTCAGAAGCAGAGAATAGAAGCAGGTGTGCTGGTGCAATAAATCATCCAGGAGATCCATGGAAGAGGTTCTTTGTTTATAAGATTGCAGAGTAAATTAGATAGCCTTAATTTTTACCCTTAAATGTTGCAGTATAAACTAGGTATCTTGTAGAAGAGTTGATGAGAAGAGGATTAGTAGCAAGCAGATTTGGGATTGTCCAAATGCTGCCAGAATATGGTTTGTATTGCTCAATTTGATAAATTAAATATTTACTTATCAAAAAATATATATATATAAATATAATGATAATTTTATATTTTAAAATTAAACACTTAAATAAACACTATATAATGGGAAATCGCATACAAATTGTGGTTTAAGGATTTGTATTATACAAGGAAATGAAGTGATTAATTTAAAGTATAATTTGTATATTAGTAACTAATTAGTAAACTAAATTAAATTTAAGAGGAATAATTTTAAAAGGATTTATATGTGTGCGCATGGGTGGATGTAGTATTTTAGATGAGCATTCATGACCAATAATTTATCCGCATAAAATTTATTGAAACTGATAAAAATGTTCAAATATGAAAGTAGAACTCGAATAATGTGATGAGTTTGGCTGCTGTAACTAAATTAAGAGCTCATAGAATTAAAATCTTGATCATTCCATTTATATATGTTCACAATAATTTAGACTTGTTTGAAAATTGTAGGAAACCATAATTGTTTAGAATTTGATATTTTCTAATTTTTTTAATTCATGTCTAAATATGAGGTGTAGTCAAATTGATATAGATAGCAATAGATTTTCTAGTTTCTAAACAAAATAGATTTTAAATTATTATAAATAGACGTAAGTACAGGTTTGCCAAGGCGCGAGAGAGAAAAGCCCATAATTAACCTGGATCAAGTGAAGTGCATCAAAGACGAGGAAGATAAAGTGTTGGTGGAAGATCCCCACATTCGACGGATATGGAAATCATACTTTCATAAGCTCTTGAATAAAGTAGGAGACAAAGACATTGTGTTGAGTGATTTAGAGCACTCCAAGAGATATTGGGATTTCGTTTATTGTAGGTGTATTACGATTGAGAAGGTTAGGAGTGTAATTCGTAGGATGAGTAGGGAGAGAGTGACCAAATCAAATGACATTCCAGTAAATTTTTGAAAAAACAGAGGCAGAACAAGTTTAGAGTGGCTGACTAAGCTAGTTAAGATCATTTTTAAGATGACAAGAATTCTTGAAGAAGGGAGGTGGAGTACAATAATTTTGTTGTACAAGAACAATAGATATTCGAAACTGCAATAATTATAGAAGTATCAAGTTGCTCAGCCACACTATTAAAAGTTTGAGAGAGAGTGGTGGAGATGAGGTTGAGGAGGGGTGTGTCTTCCTGAAAACCAGCTTGGATTCATGTCGGAGAGATCTACTACAAAACCCATTCATCTTCTAAGGAGACTGGTGGAGAAGTATAGGAAAAGGAAGAGGAACTTACATATGATGCTTATTGACCTAGAAAAGGCCTAAGACAAAGTCCTAAGAGAGGCCCTGTGGAGATACCTGAGGGCCAGAGATATTCTGGTGATTTACATTAGAGCGATGAAGGATATGCCGATGGAGCTAAGAGCAGGCTAAGAATAGTGGGAGGAGAGTACTTTGAGCATTTTCCTATGGAGATGGGACTGCACCAGGGATCAAATCTTATTTCGTTTTAATTTGTCTTGGTGATGAAAAATTAATGTGACGTATTCAAGGTGAGGTGCCATAGTGTGTGTTATTTGTAGATGACATAGTATTGATTGATGAGACTTATTACAGAATTAACTCTAAGTTAGAGGTTTGAAGACAGACCTAGAGTCTAAAAGGTTCAGATTGAGCGCAAGATCAAAACAGAATATTTGGAGTGTAAGTTCAGTGACATAACACATGAAACAGGCATGGAAGTGAGGCTTGATGAACAGGTCATCCTCAAGAGAGAAAGTTTCAAGTATCTTGGTCTTTGATCCAAAGAAACAGAGAGATTGATGATGACACACATCGTATTGGTTCAGGATGGATGAAATGGAGGCTCAACTCTGGAGTCTTATGTGATAGAAAAGTATTACAAGGACTTAAAATTAATTTCTAGAGAGTGGTGGATAGACCAACTTTATTGTATAAGGCAGAATGCTGGTCAGTTAAGAACTCTCATGTTCAAAAGATTGTATAAATGAGGATGCAAAGATAATATTAGAAATAAAGATTAGATTCCGTAGTGGACAAGATGAGGGAGGCGAGATTGAGATGGTCTGGACATGTAAAGAGGAGATGCACAGATGCTCTTATAAGGAGGCATGAGAGGTTGGATATGGTGGGACTGAGGAGAGGTAGAGGTAGGTCAAAAAATGATTGAGGCTGGGTGATTAAATAAAACATAGAGCCACTGCAGCTGACTGAGGATATGACCCTAAATAAGGGGGTATGGAGGCCGCGGATTAGGGTAGAAGGTTAGTACGTTAGCAAGCGTTATCGCACTTTTAGGTGAGATTAGACTTGGTGGTAGTCTGCAAAACCGTGTATATTGTAATATTAGCCTTATTTGTGTAGTTTCTTGCTTTTTGATTTTTTTTAATCATATGTCGTTGTTATTGTTCCTTTTTTATATGCTTTGTATTGCTTTCCGTATTAATTGTCATGTTTTTTTCATTGCATTATTCACTCATTCACAACTATTTTGATTTGATATACTTAGGTCAATGATTTATCGAAAACAACCTCTTTATCTCCACGAAATAAAAATAAAGTCTACATAAATTTTATTCTATCAAAATTTTATTTATAAAATTATACTGAATATGTTATTATTGCGTAATAGACGTATGTCTTACCTATTTTTCTATCGTAAATAGTGAAGAATTAGAAAGATCATTAACATATTTATTGAGTATGGAGTGAATTATGATTTTGTTTCCTCCTTTATATTTCTTAAATCTCATGGGGTGTAGCAGTGATCAGCATGTGGTAGATGCAACTAGCCATTAATTAATTTGACTGGACAACACGACGAATTTTGTAGGTGAATTTATATATTGTTATTATTAATATTATGAAAAGGAAAATGTAAAAATAAAGACAAAATAATACTATTCAAAATAACTCTTTTATTCAAGTATCCGCGTAAAGACCAAGTCTTTTGTCTTTCTTTTTTATTTTAATGGATATTCAATTTAGATTTATTTTTTTTCCAATATAAGATCCATAGATCAGAGGCAATATTTTCCTTTTTAAATATATATGAACATATATTTCCTTTTGATCTCTTTCATATCATCATAGTACCTCTTTTAAGTAAAATATGAATAAAGCTCTTTGGGGGCAAATATTTAAGAAATCATTATCTAATAATGTTTTTCTTTCTAGTTTTATTGTCATGTTTTATTTTTTAAAAATTAATTTAATTGAAATTAAAATACTATAAATTATAATTATTCTTATATCAATAAAATAATTTTTTTTAAATTATTATGTACGTTTTAGTTTAATTTTCATATTTTATTTTTTAAAAATTAAGTTAATTAATTTTAAAATTAAATTGAGGACTTTCTTAAGGAGAAACCTCATGTAAATATATCATGGAATAAGATTTAATTCTATTCAATGAAGATTCCGTAATTATTTCAAAAAGACAAAAATGAAAAGTTCGACATACTTGAAATGTTTTTAAATATTTTAAAATTAAAATTAAAATATATTTAAAAACTATAAATTATAACTATTCTTATATCGATAAAATAATTTTTAAAAAAATTATTATTTAAAATTTACATAATTTAATGTTCGAGCAAAAAAATGTAACAATTAATTTCAGATGAGCATAATAAAAAATAATTCTTGATAAATAAATAAATTAATTAATGCTTTCAATCAAGTATATATGAGTCCATTGAGTCAGATACCGTGGAAATATAATATTTTTAGCACCATCATTTTTCTGTGAAGTATAGTCGAGCTTTTTCTAACATGGTAAATACTTAGCTAAATAATTATAAAATACAGTTATTACAATAATATGTATGTGCTATAATATAATTATAATGTTATTTTTAGTGTTACGTTTCATTGCACAAAGACAATTATATAATTGAATAGTTTCTTATTTCAAATAAAAGCAAACTATAAAAATTATATTTTTTCAGATTAATATATAAATAAATTTTAATGGGTGATAATATATATATATATATATATTTTGCAATTTGCACCATGTACTAGTACACCCCGATGTTTTGCCCTCTTCTTGGAGAAATGAGAGTGTTATGTCTTTCCTAAGTGATACGCAATTTCATGTTGATTAAATAATAAAAGTTTTCTCAGTCTATTTTTATTTATTTATTATATTAAAAATAAATTTTATTTTTATTTGTTTATTTTAATATTTTTTTAAAAAATATCTTTTTATTTTACTCTAAATATTAATTACTTGTTCTTCAAATTATTTTTTAAATCCATTAAAATTATACACCAACTAATGCGACTATTAAAGTAAATATGCATTTTATTTATTAATTTCATTTAAAAAAAAGTATCAAAATTTATTGTAAACAAAGTAAAAATAAAATTTAAAAATCTAGGCCAAACTAATTAATTACACCTAATTAGAGTACTCAAATTCAACTACAAAATGACCTTTCAAACAATCTTGAAATTTAAAAAATAATCGTTGAGTGAAGAGAGGAGTAAGATTTCCAAATGGTCAGTTAAAGTGAAATTGGAGTAGTGAAGTTTTTTATTTCATATATATATATATAATACACACACACACACATATATATATATATATATATTTTATTTTCTATAAAGTAATTTGGAAGGAATTATAAACCAAAACTTCATTTCATTTTCCTTACAAAATCACCCATTGCCCTCGTGAATATATACACAATCTTGAAATAATTTTCATGAACTTTAAATCTTTATTTAATTCATTCATCTCTAATTATCTATCATAATTTTTAAAATTAATTATTTTAAAATATTTTTTTATTTTAAAAATTCTAGATAAAGTTAATTCTTTTCTCTATATCAATACAAATACTTTAATTATGAGGTGATAACATATAAATAGAATAAATATTTAATAGATAAAAAATATATTTTAAAATATAACTAAAAAAATAGTTAAAATCCTTCCTAATTAATATCTTAAATATATATATATAAAAAAAAAAACATAATAAATAATTTGAGACGGCGTGAACAATGCTTTAACATACGTTGCCTTGAGCTGAGCATGCGGATAAGTTTTAGCAAATGGATTATTTATTGGAGCAAGGTTAAATTTGAAAATGATCAATTAGTGATTTGCTTATTGGAGCAAGGTTAAATTTGAAAATAATCAATTAATGCCATCTGGATTTTATAAATTCACACTTAACTTAATTTGTTTGGCTGTAATGTCATTTAATGAATGAAAGAGGGAATAATCTTAGTAATTCAGTTGGTAGGCTATTTAAATTTTCATTCTTACAATGTCCTCTCCTAATTCCCCTTTCCCACTCCCAATTTTTTATAAAAAGAAATGGATCAAAGGGAGTATTTTCACTAGTTCCTCAGATGCATATTATTTCGTGTTTTTATCTTTTATTTGACTTGAAATAAGTAATATTTTACGTAGTCGAGAAAATATTAATTTTGCATCAATTGGTGATATGATTCAATGTGTTTAAAAACAAGTAATGATTATCAAAGCTCAATCTTATTCTAAGGAAGTGTTTTAATTTGTACAATTATTACTTATTCTCAAACTCATTAAATCATGTCACAAATTGGTGGAGACTCTCATATGATATAATAAAGTATTATTATAGTGTTTAAATAATGTTAAGATTTTTATTTTGTTTTAATTAATTAATTGCTTATTTAGCAAAATAGCAGTCTAATTTACATATACCAAATTGTTGATTATTAACAAATGGTATAGTTGAGCAAAAATCATATCGATTGATAATTGACAGAGGTCAATTTATGATATACTTATGCATAATCTATTAGACCTGCTACAAATTCGAGTTTGGGGTTTAATTTTTGAGGTTTCAAGGCTGATTTTTAGTAGACGTCTTTATTTGCTTTGATTTACTATAGATTATTAGAGTTCATTTTGGTTCATAATTTCTCATATTTTTAGTTTATTAAATTATTTGAATTTATATTTTATAGAGTCATTTGTGTTTGCATTAAACTTTTAACAGAAAATAAAGACAAATAAAAATAATAACAACATAATCTCTTTTTCGTATATAACAAACATTAAAAAAAAAAAAAACTTTCATCCATGAAAACTCAAAAGCTTCCACGACTTTCATAACTAAAAGTTTTCCAAGAAATATATTAAAAAATTA
Organism: Datura wrightii; assembly: GCA_035772735.1. Lineage (NCBI taxonomy): Eukaryota > Viridiplantae > Streptophyta > Magnoliopsida > Solanales > Solanaceae > Datura > Datura wrightii. The sequence goes on from JASDFA010000009.1 coordinate 10,699,772, forward strand.
CTCTATTAAGGAGTAGAAAGAGGATGATCAGATCATCAGGTTCTCCCCCGAACCTTTCAACGATCACACATAGAAAATATATAATCCCACGAATGTATATTTTCATCAGCTGTATGTACATCCTCTACAAGCTAAGCAACCCCCCCTCCAAAAATAAATGTTCCATATTATTTCTCAGGAGAAATAAGTCGTGTGAAGGATATTGACAATAGTGATGGTGATAGTGTGGTAGTCGAGCTTGAATCCTTCTCGTCATTTTGTTCTGTAGAGTGACATAGTGGATCATTATCTTTAATCACTTTTCTCCTTTCATTTTTACATTTTTGTCTTACATACAAACAATAGTGTTATTCACCAAACACGATACAAAAATAATAATAATCGACGATAAGTCTAATAATAAACCATGTTGAATTTAAAAAAATAGAAACAGAAAAAAAATTAAACTACTACCGAAATAAGCAAAATAAGTAAAAATAACACATATCTCAATTAAAAAAAAGGCTAAAAATTTCAAATCTAGTAATAGATCGAGATGAATTCGTAAAACAAAAATAGAAAAAAGTACGATTGAAACAAGAAAAATGAGTAAAAATAAAACATATTTTGACAAAAAAAATATGAATAATAGGATTTATCAATAGACCTAAAAAATGAAATTTTGTTTGATAAAATAAATAAGATCAATATGGAGCTCAAAATATTTTAAATTAGAAGATAATGTACCTAATAATAAGGGTGTGCATAGTCCGGTTTGGTTCACCCTTTTTAAATATAAAACTAAATTAATAGCATCTAAATTTTAAATCTATAAACCAAATAAAATCAATAAAAGTTGAGTTTTTCAATCTCGATTTTTTTGTTTTTTTGATTTTTTCGAGTTTCTCGAATTTTTCAGATTTCTTTTCTGATACAGTCTTGATACAAAACATATAACTTATACTTGAAATATTTCTTTAATCCCAATAACATACAATTATCTAAGGTGTTTCATAATTAAGAAAATAACACAAAATATGAGATGAGTGATGACATTTGACTAAAATATTCAACAAAAAATAATAAAATCGCATAAAAATAAATATTATTAATTAATAAGTCATAATAAAAATGATCATACTCTAAAAGTACTAAGTCATTCCAAATAAAGTACGAACTAAAGTAACTAAACATTAAAAAAAATTAAGTCATGTGTTTTCAATGTGTAAACTAATTTATAAAATTAAAGAATAGATATCTAATATTATTGTTATTTCTAGTGTTGACTTTTGTTAGTATTAATATATATTGATTTTATTTTGGTTTGACTGTTATTTGAGTTAATAACATGCATCCATGAGTTATAATGCTTACTGAATCATTCAAAATTCTAAGTTCAAACTTGAAATAAATATATATTAAAAGACAAAAACTATGAAAAACTTTAAGAATTATAAATTACATAAAATATCGGGTTGGCTTGGCAGTATGATTTTTTTAGTTAAAACTTAAAATCTAAGTCAAATTAGTTATGATCAGTCTTTTTTTGCCAATACCAAATCACTAATTGAATTTTTTCTCAATTTTAATCGGATTATCGAATTAATGCGATTTGTTAAATTTCTTTATATAACCCTATTGATAACAACGACCGGAGAGGCTTTAAGCTTGGAGGAGAAGAGAAATCGAATGGACAAATTCAGAGCTCAAAGGGAAGAGAGTGGGAATGAGTTGGAGACAGAGACTTATGTATATTTTAGAAGAAGAGAAAGAGATCTAAGTATATTTTAATAGACTTAAAATTTTATTACAAACTTTTTAAAATTATAAAAAAAATACCTTGATCCCATCTTTTTTCACTTTTTAAACCCCTAAGATCAAAAAATAACAGTGAACATTTTGCAAATCAAATTTAAATGGCCCTTTAACCAGATCTTTTCATGTAACCTGATGCTATAATGTATTAATTAAAAATTACTTACCAATAAGTGTGAATAGCACACCATCAACATATGTGCTTCCTGATATTAGAGGGTATTTCTGTAATTTAAAGGATACTTTCTTGCTGCTTAAAGCTACATTTAGTTTTTCTTAACAAGTGGACTCCTTTGTATTTTCCGTTTTAGGCCTATTAGTCCCATCTGCAGCCTTTTGAAATATGAATTGTGTTTGAATTTTCAGTGATTAGTGTTCTTACAATTTAAAAGACATAAATTTGAAACAAAGAAAGGAAAAGAATAAACCTATTAAAAGTTAAACAAAGTGAGTATCTTTGTAACTTTCAATATTTCAATTGACAAAATTATATATCATTTCATGTCTACACAATGGATAAACAGTTCTCTTCATGTACTATCCTTCTAACATTGAGAGATTGTTTAATAGTTGGTTTAGATATGAGTTATGCAGGTATTACATAAATAATATTATGTTTGACAGACAGTTAGGAGGTTATTAAAAATTAAATTTTAAAAGTCAATGAACAAATAAGTTTTCCTGCTACATAAAATATATAATAAATAATATAACGTTGTTCATATTAGGCTAGGACGACGTCCGAAATATCCTGACTAATATAGGATTAATTACATATCATAGCACATTTAAAAAGATATTTACATATAATGACCATAATTTTAAAAAATTACACATAATAGCTTTATTTCATTTAATGTGCCATATTTTTTATTTTTTTACTTTGTGTTTTTATTTTTTTACTGTGTTCCATAAATTACTGTTGTAACTGCCCACCCAACCTCTTTCTTCTCCTCCCTATCCATCGTTCTTCATCTTCAACCCCTTATTTTCCTCCATTAACTGTCCATGATTCTCGCAAATTCCACTGCCATTATTTACAGAATCTTGTGAAATCAAGTAAGTTCCATTCGTGATTTCTATTTATTTTTTAATTTTAAAATATATTTTTTTTGTATTTTAAAATAAATCTTCTTTAAACTGTATAAATATTTATTTTTTATTAAATTCAAATCTTTATGATAGGTGTAAATAGTACTCCTGTAATTTCTGAAATTTTCTCACTAATATATTGATAGGTGTAAATAGTACTCCTGTAATGGTTGACTTGTGAATAAATAAATTTATGCAGTGAAACAAGTGAGTCTAAACAAATACACTCCTATATTTCCAGAAGCGTCGGTGAGATTACGTTGAATCAGTCAAATACTCCCCAAAACTATATTTGAGCTATTAACAACAAATAAAACAACAAAACCAGGCAGTCAGTACTTTAAAAAGAAACAACAATATTATTTCGAAGTCTGTAACGTAAACGTGTTTGTTTCCGACATTCAGTTCATTTCGTGAATTGATTGCTTATTGACTTTTAAGGGTGTGTTTCATATATTTGATCAAATTATTTTGAAAATAAATTGTTTTTATTTTTAAAAAAATTAAACAAAAAAAAAATATATTTTGTGTAATTTTATGAGTGAAATTTTTGAAAAAATGGTGTGTACATAGTTTTATCTCTACTAGCTTGTCAAGGTAGAGAGATTTCCCCTAGACCTTCAACTCAAGTACGGGATAATAAAATTAGATATGAAAAGGGAGTTATAGCTAAATAGTCATATTGAACATAATGGAGAAAAATAACAACAACAACACATAATACGATAATCGAAGCAAAGAAAAAAATAAGTAATAATAAAATTGAGAAAACAAGATAGAATGAGTAATAATAATAATAATAATCTTGATAACGAAAACTAGTTAGACAACACTCAAATACCTACTAATCTTCTATGATAATTCTCGACCTACCTCCATATGTTCCTATCTAGGGTCACATCATCGGTAAGCTGTAAGTGTATCATGTCTTGTCTAATCTTATCTCTCCTAAAATGCCTATGTATTCATTTTAACATCCCCATTTCACCCGATACAACATAGTTGATATGACAATCACTTTACAAAACTTTGTGTTAAGTCAGCTTGGTAGTACATTCTTATCGTATAAGGTTTCATATACGAGCCTCCATTTCATCTATTCCTGTCCAATACGGTGAGTAACATCATTGTCAATCTCCCCATTTTCTTGGATTATAAAACTTCTTCTCTTGGAGATGACTTTTGTCATTGAATTCGCACTTTAAGTATTTTGTCTTGGTCCTGCTCAACCTGGTATGTCTTCAAACCTCTTTCTTATTAATGTTAACTCTGCAGCAAGTCTCGTCAATCAATATTATGTCATCTGCAAATAACATACATCATGACACCTCCCTTTATATATATTGTATTTAGTTCATTCATCACTAGCTAAAACAAAAAGAAACAGGCTAAGGTTGACACCTGAGGCAATCTCAACACGACTGAAAAGTGTTTCGAGATTCATTTCACTATCCTCACTCAAACCTTGAATCTATCGTACATGCCCTTAATCGTCCTAATATAAATTACATGTACACCTCTAGTCTCCAAACATTTTCATTGAACTACCCAAAAACTTTGTCATATGCTTTTAATTAAAAAGCGATTCACATCAATTATCTCCTGCCTATTCTCAATATATCACTCCTGCTCTAACTCTTAACCCCAACCTATCAACCCTCACCTCCACACTGATAATGTTTGCCTGAATATTTATAAATATTTTTGAGATAATATTTTCTATTTATTTATCAAAACATTATAAAATAAATAAAAAATACATTTATATTTAAAAAAATAATTTCTAAAAAACTATTTTTCGTAAAAAATATTTTTTCTTGTATCAATTTCACCCTAAAAGTAAATCCAAATATTAAGATCTCTAATAGCTACTTGACTTCAAAATTCTCAATATAATAAATTAGCAACCAATTATCTTAAGCCAGAAATCTAGTAGTAGCTATGTGTCAAAAGTAAGTAGGTGTAATAGTTTGCCTTGAGCAAGAATAGACAAAAAGAATGGAAGATTGATTGTCAAAGGTTTGGTATAATTAATCATATCATGTGTACCTAATTAAGTAGTTTGGAATGGAATAAATATGTCTCTATCAACTGCTACTTAATTAGTATATTTATTATGCTATTTTTGTCAACAAAAGTTGGTGCATCACATATCCTAGTTGCGCCCTACACCTTCTTAAGTGTTTGTTTAGACTTCATGCTAGAGTTTGGTAAAATTAACTCATAAAATTATAATTTAATTAATTTATTTAAGTTTTAATTAATTATTAATTAGCTTAATATATTTTAATTTATTAAAGTTTAAGCCAATATCTTGTCAAAATTAATTTATAATTTTTTTATCAAAATGTCTTTTTTCTTAAATATTTTATTTTATTTAAGATGTTATATATAGTTATAATACCAACTAAAAAATATTATAAGATACAAAAAATATTACAAAAAAAAATAAAGCGATTAAAATTTAGCAAGAGTTGCGCGGGTTGGATTATAATCCGCATTTTAGCACATTTCAATTCAAATAACTTTTGAACAGATCAATAACCCACTCATTTATTAATTCAATCTATTTTATCCCTTTCAAATTCAGTCCGGTCCGCTTATTTGTTAAACATCTGGTCCTTTTTATATGTCACTTTAGCTATAAAAAAAAAAGTTTTGGTGTTGTGATTTTGGAAATTTAAGAATTGTATGAAATTTCGTTTAATTTACATTGTATTAATAAAATGATGAATACAATACAAAGAATATAACTACTATGCAATTACAGCAGGTTGCCAACATATTTTGTTCTAATTATTTCACTTTACTAAATATAATAATACATCGTTATTTTTAAATAATCCTATAGTCTTAAGTCAATAGAAAAATAGGATTGGACTCTTTCAACTTTTTAATTCATGAATTAAAAAAGGATACTCCAATCTCTTAGCTGTACGTGTTGACTACATAACGTGTCCAAACTCCAAACATGTGACCCTCTTCGGTTCCCTCTCCGGCTTTTTTTTTTTAATTACACACCATAAAATCTCACCAGTAAACTATAAAAAAGATATTATCAATGCAGTTATTTCTATCTTTATACTATAAAAAAGATATTATCAATGCAGTTATTTCTATCTTATAAAGATAGGGCGATTATTTTTAATAATTTTTTTTATTAAAGTAAAATATTTGAGTAAATAAAATAATTATTTTTAAAATTTTATCTTATTATTAAGTAATTATTAAAATATTATTAGTTAAATTTAGAGTTTTAAAATATATTATCTATTCACTTTTTCTTGTCTATTATATTAAAAATATTTTTTTTATTTTTACTTTTCATTTTTAGCATATCAAGAATATGTATATATTTCATATTTTACCCTCATCATGAATTATTTATTCTCTAAATCAATTTTTAAGATCTAAGATTAAACATCAAATTATCAAGATTATTGTTATAAAATATTAATATTAATTATTATTTTTTAATAAACGTGAAAAATACAAAATGAACAAGTAAAAATAAATGGCGGGAGTAATTAATATGAATCCACTTAGTAACACAAATATTTAATGAATAATTTTTAAAGAAGTGTAAAATTAATATTGAACTAGGAAAAGTGAACAAAAGTATTACTAATATATAATAAATAATTTTTTTAAAAAAAATACAAAATTAATATTGAATCAGTAAAAGTGAACGGAGTTATTTTATAGTGTTGTCCATATCATCTCAATCTGATGTAATCTCCTAATAAATTAGGTGAAGTTCGGAAGTACTCCTTCCGTTTCAAAATAAGTGGTGTTTTAACTTTTTTATTTTGTTTCAAAATAAGTGATGTTTTATATAATCAAAAAGATATTAATGATGTTCTTCCAGTTTTATCCTTATTTAAATAGAGAGAGTTTTATATAATCAAGAAAATACTAAAGAGTTACATCTTTTTCAATATATTTATTAAGGGTAAGTGAGTAAAAAAATATTAATTTTTAGAAATGAGTAATTTTCTTAAGGGGTGTGTCCAAATTAAAAATATCATTTATTTTAAAACGGAAGGAATATTTGAATTTGAAATACAGAGGCTTTTATTTAATGTTGTCGGAATGGCATCTTTATAGTTCACATTTCATTCTAAACTGAAGTCAGATTTTGGTTGCACTCACAAATCCAATTAGTTCTCAGAATTTATATAGCACTGCTGTTTCACATCTTTGTAACTGTTGTATGTAAAAATAAACAAATTAAAAGTGTCAATCTAATTACATAACTTTAATATTGAAGTATTTTCTTAATATTAACCAACGTGATTAAAGTTCGGATATTTAATCAATCAAGCTATTAAGAGATTTGTTTAGACTGAATAAGTGTATCCAAACATGAGACTCCCCTTGGTATAATGTGTGTGTAGGGGTATTTATGGGCTGATTTGGATTGATTTTCGGTTAAAATCATAATCAAACTAATTCAGTCGATTTTTTATTTATTAAAATCAAATCAAACCAAATATCATACATATCCATCGGTTTGGTTTGGTTTGATTCAAATTTTTCGATATTTAGGAAACCTAATGATATTTATAAAAAATAAAAAAAAAAAAAAGAAGAAGAAAATTTCTGTCACACCCCGCCTTGGGGGGTATGACTGGCACCTGGTGCCCTACTAGGACCTGAACTGCTGGACTGCTAAGCCTGGGCACATCTGGTGCCTGGCTGACTCTAACTCACATTTCTGGAAACAAAGGGCTATATAACGGCTGTAAACACAGCCCCCGGCCCATTGGCCTATAGCCTCCTGTACCTGTACTAACAGCTGACCAGAAACATGTCCATATAGGGAAACCTATGCGGGCCGACAAGGCCACCATGCTGTCTAGTAATCTATAACTTATCCATGAAGTACTGGATAGCTACGTGACCGGCAAGGTCACCACTACTGTCGAACTATGGCCCCACACGACCAACATAAAGGAAACACAAGTTCTAACAGCTACACAACTGCACGGCCTCACACGACCGGCTCATCTGACCACAGGGAAATATATACAGGCTGCAAGCCTCTAAGAATAACAATAGAAATGATCGGGACAGCGCTCCGATCTACCCGTACTATACAACAAAAGAAAATGAAATACACCTCTGGAATTCAGTCTCCGGATTACAGGAGCTGAATACTCGATCGCTGACAGAAATCACGTGGTATCGCCTGCTCGTCTATGAGTACCTGCAGGCAAGTAATACAGCGCCCCACCGGGCGTCAGTACCGCTGGTACTGAGTATGTAAAGCAATAACTGAAAGAAATATCTGAAAACAATAATATAACTGATGAAACTGAAGTAGAAAAAAATAGATTAACTGTCTGAGAATGTAAGTCATACCTTCTCTCAATTATACTGGAAGGAGTAGGAGTCATACCTGGAGACGTATCGTTCTACTGCTGATCTACTCGTGTCTAACGTAACATGGCATAACATATCATAACATACATAGCACACACAAACCTTACCCGACCCCCATAAGTCGGGAGGTACAACCAGCACAGAATCTATACCCCTACCCCGGTCATCCCATCTCCTATAAACCTTGTAAGCATCCTGCCGGTCCCCTGGGTATGCACTTGGGCTCGTTGAGCCCCTGACTATAACTGCATCTGAGTCCGGAGGACTCCTGAATCAACACCCGGGCGTATCCGCTCGACAGGGGTGTGTAAGGGCCGATCAAGGCACAAATATGGGCAAAACTGGCATCCCATCTTCGTCCCCTGTGGGACGGCATGCCACTCCGTAGAGCGACGTATCCTCGTCCTCTGGCGGACGAGTCGATACAGCTATCAACCCTGGGCGGTCATGGATGCTAGGTAGTCCAACCCCAAACAATACAACAGTCTCAACTAGTAATACTATCTGCATGTCCCACATACTGAAGCTAATAGTGGTAAAGTATTTGTATATACTATATGCTGAGCTAGCGATAGTAATATGTACGTACTTAATACATGTTGAGGCTGGTAATAGTATATATGTATAAATATAATCTTCTGCCAGACTGTACTGGGTCTAATGCTGAACAAGATATAATCTTTCTGCTGAAAACTATGTTGTATACTGAGTTTCTATAGTAATATGATTTACAATTCCTAATATGCTTTCTAACTTCATTTTAACTTATCATTCTATTTCTGAGATGTCTTACAGATATTGCATTGCTTTACTGGGTTTCAACTGAATACAATGATATCCTAACATTCTGTGTCACATCACATACTGAGCATGCTGAGCAGTTTCTAACACTTGTATTAGAATCTATATCGTGCTAGCAAGTTTCACGCTAAATACAACATGATGCTTCTAATATCGTACCAACATTCGTAATAAACATAACACGTGACTTCTGAACATTCTACTGGCCTTTAAATTACTGTACTGTACCGAGATTACCAACTTGCCGAGGAAACTGGCTTTACATACCTTATCCTCGAACTATCCGTCTGTCGGACGAGGCTCGGCCGGTACTTCAACTATTTTCTCCCAACTGCATCCATAAATATGTCAATTAATACTAAATACAGCTTTATTTTAAAGAGCAACGTCACTTTCGATATAGTTTATAGCCTAAACTTAGGCTTATCGAAAGACGGTCGAAAACTCGCTATTTTTCAGAGGTCCAAAAGGGAGAAATATTCACTTCACAGCTAGGAACACATAGACACTAGTTTAGAGCAATTCCACTTACCTTAGCTCGGTAGCTCGACGATTCGTCGGCCGTATTTCACGAAACTAAATCCGTAGGAATGCTCTCTGTTGCTAAATACCTCGGTATCTGAGGTTAATTTGAGTTTGGACAACGTTTAGCAGCGTAATCGGATGAAAATTATATTACCTCTTCGTTCCTTTTTCCTTCTCTGTTGTTTCCTCTCTGTTTTCTGAAGTTTTTATGATTTAATTCCAAAATAAACCGAAGTGGGGCTTTATATACTTGGGTCTGGACAAGGCCAACGTGTCACGGAGCCAACGCGGAGGCTTCACCTCCATGACACGCTGCCATCGCGGAGGGGTTCTGCCTCGGCTCCTTCCGCGATGGTTCGACAGGTTTCTCGTCCGATCTTTTCCCGGGCCTTTCTCTAGCACGTATGGCCTTCAAATATGCTTAACCAATGTGCGAATAGGTCATTTAGGTGCCGAAAATTCTACGGGGTGTAACAATTTCTATGATTTGAAAAGACTTTTTCACCCTTTTTCAACTTATAATCTGGTTTTACCCTTTTAATTAAAGGAGCTATAATTTTTTTGGATTATCTAAAAAATAACTTAAAATCCACACATTTTAATCAAGTGAATAAAGTTTACAAGAAATACAATTTTCAAAAGGTAAATCTAGTAGTTGTTTCTTTAAATAAATGAGTTTGAATTTATAAGAATTTCTTTACATAAGGTGTAAAGATTTAAATGAGTTTGGAGTTATAAGAATTTCTTCCTATAAGAGATAAAGAAAATTTTGATGAAAAAGTAATTAAAATATTTAAACTTATTTATAAAGATTTACACACACACACACACACATATATATATATAATTGTATATATAATTTATCGATTCGGTTAAATTTTTTATTCGGTTTTATTTCAGTAAAACAAAACCAAATTAAATATTATCAATTTTTTCAAATGTAAAATCAAACCAAATCAAACCCAAACATCTATTGATTTATTTAATTAATTTGATTTTTTAATTTTAAATTTGGATCGATTTTTAACCAAACTAACACTCGAAGTCTCGATAGAACATGTATTTCTATTACTATAAAATTTATAAATAAAATAGTTAATGGTAGGGTTACCATTATATATATATATGTGTGTGTATATATATATATATATATTCTTAGTCCTGTTTAGTCCTACCTTAAGTCATGAAGTTTGGAAGTATTTTTAAAGTGGAACATACAGGGGGTTCATTGAATTTTTTGTCCAATGGAATCTACATAATTCACAATTCATTGAAAACTGAATTGAGATTTGGTTTCTACCAACAAAAAAGAAATTCAGATTTGGTTGCTCAAATAATCAAAATGTTATCCCAAAATATAGCATTATTGTTTCACAACTGTTGTATACCTAAACTAAATAAAAAGTGTCTAGACAATTAATTCACATAATTCTAGCATCAACTAAAATATTTGTACGTGATTGAGCTAAGGAAAGAACAATCACTTCAAAATATTGTTTTATGAAATTTTACTAAAGATATTTTTAAAGTTAATAAATATTATATAAAATAATATTTAATTTATATTATAATATAATTTTTCATAAAAAAAATATACATGGGATTACCTACGTAGCTACGCCCTGACTAGCCATGTGAAGTTTAACTATCAATTTCCCTCAAGTTTTTCCCTGATGGAATTTAAATAGCAAACTAATCCAATCTTTTTCATCAGTGTCACATGGTACTAATAAACACCTAATGATTTGTGTGTAGAGATTGAAGTGAATAATAATACTTGGAGTAAAATAAAAAAAGTAAAAGTATTTCAGCAATTGCGGCTGTTAAGCTAAAATTTGAATTTACTGTTAATTATTGATAATCTTCATCACACAACCTTCTCGAATATATTTAGGCTTTTAAGAAAAATTATTTATTTATTTATTCGTTTTTATTTATTTATTTATTATGTTAAAAAAATAAATATTTTATTATTTTTAATATACTTTTTAGGTGAGTGACATAATCTATATAAAAAATAATAAATAAATTATTATTTTTTAAAAAAAAATACATAATCAAATAGTACTCATAGCTGCTTTTTTTTTTTTCTTAAAAAAATGTTTCTGTTCTTTGTTTCAATGAAGGACTCCTCCATTTACATTCCATTTTAGAATTTGAAAATGGGAAATCAAGAAACACGAACGAATCTCTACTGTTTATGTGTTTTGAGATAAATAAAAAATCATACGTGGAAAACTGCATTAATTAGTTTGAAATTAACCCATATTTATCTATAGTCAAACTTTCTTTATAATAATTATAACAGTCACAATTTCAGTAAAATTAATTTTTTATATTATATTATATTATATATTTTTTATAATAATATTTTACTTAATAACTAGAGTTTGCGCGTCCAGTTTCTTTCCTGTTAGGAAAACAAGAAGAAAAGTAAGTGCTTATTAGCGAAACTCCTTTTTCAGCTTAGGCGATTATTAATTAGGATGATGATTTAAGTATACATAATTAACAATGCAATTAAGTTTTATAATATGAAATATAATTTCATTGATCATAGCAGGTTATTATTCAATTTAAAAGTTTATTATGATAGAGTACTAGTACTCTTTTCGATTTAATTTATTTGTCTTAGTTACTAGTTGAACAATTTTTTAAAAAAAATTTAATCATAGTTTTTATAAATTTATTTTTTAAAAATTTTAAATTGTTAACCATTATATTTTAAAAAATTTATGTTGTGTTCTAGTTATGCCAATTTTATTTTAAAAATTAAAATATTTTATATTCAAATTTATATTAAATATTAATTAATTTGATTTTTGTACTCTGAATTAAGACAGACAAATTGTACTATAAAAAATATTAAACCTATTACAAATAGTTGGTCAATATTGTCTATGGTGTAAATTGTAAAACAAACTACATTGGTGTACGCAGTGGCAGAGTTACTATTAAAGTTACGAATTAAACAAAATTCAATATAAATTTAACTTAAATATTTTATTTGTGATAAAATATTCACTTAATATATATGAATAATTTATTTTCATAAATCAAGTAAAGGAACATTATAATTCCAAACCTCTAAATATACAAATAAATTTAATCTCAGCGCCTGCATGACATGTATAACCTAAACCAAGTTGGCATGTGCCAACTTCGTTGACAAACGATGCACAAACAAACGTAGCAGCTGCTGCACACACTTTATTATACTGACTATAATCCTAAATATAGATTAATAAAACCACTATGCTCCTCGTTGGATTTGGGATGTACTAATAATGCACCAAGATAAGAAATTAGGGGCGGAGGTAGAAGTCTAAATATAACGTTGGTCTAATCTAATAGTATATCTAGTTTAATAAATTCATTAAATATATATAAAATTTACAACTAAATTATTACTTCAAAGGATAAGGTTATACGTCTTTTAAGAAAAAAATTAATAGTGATTGTAATTGACTAATATAATTCTATTAATTGATATGTATTTTTTAGAAACATACAATAATAATTTTTTTTATATTTTAGCGTGACTTAAGTTCTAAGGGTAGAGTTGAAAAAAAAAGTCAATTTCTCCCTGTAAACATAAGAAAATCAAATTTCGTTATCCCTCAATAATGTTATAATTTTTCTGACTATTGTATCAACAACCCAAGGTGCAAACACCTCTTGTATCATGAACAGTCTAGCAATGATTGAATCAGTCTCAATTACCACATTTGTGAAGCCATTAGACACGCAGATTTTCAGTAGCATTACACCTCTTGGGACCACAATAAAAAAGGGAAAATCAACTATTATCTAAGTTTCTACATTAATAATTATTTTTAATATATTTATCAAGTAAAAAAAAAATAATGAACATTCTTAATGAAATTTATAACATTAACACTGCTCCATCGCTGCGAGAGATTTGCGTCTCTTTGTGTGAACCCCAATCAATGCATTTTCAAGAATTTCAAGATCGACGCGTTTTCAAGAAAATAGCCATGCAATTAACTGGTTGACTTCCATCCCATTGTTAGAGAAATATTTTATTACTACTGACTGTAAGTCTTCTGCCACCGTTCCTCTGCATGTAGCCAAAAAAGAATTACAACTATCCATTTCTTTTGTGCTATATATATGCTAATATCCATCAAACCATTCCACAAACTTTAAAAAAAAAACTCATACACTATAATCTCCCTTTCATGTGTATATCAAAAGCCATGGCAAAAAGTTGTAAGTTATTTTTTGTTCATTTCATTCTTTGTTGCACTACTCTTTTGCTACTTGTCCCAATTTTATTTTCTCAATCTTCTTTTGCTGCTGATGTTCCACCAAACACCCCTGTTCCTCCATCTGTTATTTGCAAATCCACTCCCTATCCTTCCTTCTGTAGATCCTCTGTTCTTCCACCTTCAGATACCCCCAATGAAAATGTCTATGGCTACGGTCGAAAATCGGTCCGAAAATCGCTCTCTTCAGCTCGTAAATTCCAGTCCCTAATCCAAAAATACCTTCGCCAGTCCAAACAATTAACAGTCACCGCTGTCCGTGCACTAGAAGATTGCCTATTTCTAGCAGGACTCAACATGGATTACCTCTCAAATTCTTTTAAAACCGTTAACGCAACGTCGAAAATTCTGCCCGTGTTACAAGCTGACGATGTGCAAACTATGCTCAGTGCAATTTTGACGAACACACAAACATGTTTGGATGGACTTGAAGCAACATCCTCTGCTTGGAGTGTGAGAAATGGGCTAGTTGCCCCACTTTCTAATGACACCAAACTTTATAGCGTCTCTTTAGCTCTGTTCACTAAAGGGTGGGTACCGAACAAGAAAAACGGGCGGAAAATTCGTCATGATAAAAAGAAGTTGTTCCAGAACGGGAAATTGCCGTTGAAAATGTCTGAACGAAACCAAGCGATTTTCGAGACGGTAAGCAGGAGGAAGCTGCTGCAGCAGGATGATGATGATCAGGTTCTTGTGAGTGACATTGTGATTGTAAGTCAGGATGGAAGTGGGAATTTCACTACGATTAATGATGCTGTTGCTGCTGCTCCAAATAATACAAAGGCTGAGTCAGGGTACTTTCTTATATACATCACACAAGGTGTGTATGAGGAGTATGTTGCAATTGCTAAGAACAAGAAGTATTTGATGATGATTGGTGATGGTATCAACCAAACGATTATCACAGGCAATCACAGCTTTGTTGATGGATGGACAACGTTTAATTCTTCTACATTTTGTAAGTATATCTGCATTTTGTTCTTACCTTTTCAAATTCTGTCCGCTATTCAAAATTTAAACTTAATGAGTTCAACTTTTTAAAAAATTAATGTTGTACTATTTAATTTTTGCAACATGGTTGTCTAATAACATTTCTGTGTCTACTTCTGCAGCCGTGGTTGGTCTAGGATTTGTTGCGGTTAACATAACGTTCCGAAACACAGCAGGAGCAATCAAGCATCAAGCAGTTGCAGTCCGAAATGGTGCTGATTTATCCACATTCTACAGCTGCAGCTTCGAGGCGTACCAAGACACGTTGTACGTACACTCCCTGAGGCAATTTTACAGAGAGTGTGACATATATGGCACAGTCGATTTCATATTTGGCAACGCTGCTGCAGTTTTCCAGAACTGCAACATGTACCCACGACTCCCTATGCCTAATCAGTTCAACGCGATAACAGCTCAGGGCAGAACGGATATAAACCAAAACACTGGAATTTCGATACACAATTGCACGATTAGACCTGCAGACGATTTGGCATCGAGCAATAGTACAACGAAAACGTATCTTGGTAGGCCTTGGAAAGAGTACTCTAGGACGATTTATATGCAATCTTATATGGATCAATTTATTGATCCATCGGGATGGCACGATTGGTCAGGAGATTTCGCGCTAAACACGTCGTATTATGCAGAGTTTAATAACACTGGTCCAGGATCAAACACTACAGGCAGAGTTACATGGCCTGCAATTCAAATTTTGAATTCTACTGATGCTGTTAATTTCACAGTATCTGGTTTTCTAGCAGGAGATGATTGGTTGCCTCAAACTGGTGTGCCATACTTCAATAGCTTACTGTAACTGTCTCAATTTTTTTTTTATTTCGTAATTATATTATATGAATTGATTAAGTGAATTACTAATAAGCAGGATTGTAAACAGGGCTCCTGGGAAAGAACTGTTGGAGTCTAAAAAGTTAAACGTGAATTCATTTATTTAATCTACTTATTTTTCAAGTAATATTGTTTGATCATTGCTATGATACTTAGCTAGAAACTAAATTGTCATCCAAATTACTCCCTTCGTCTCAAAAGTGTTTTTCCCTTAGAAGTTTTTTTTTTTTTTTAAATTACTATTTTATTATTATTTGTGTTTTAAAACATAGCTAGTATTAGTGCCGGTGTTCATTTGACGAATAGGTAAACCGACAAAGACGAATGAAATAAATGTCAACGTCTCCTTTGGCTTAAGTTTTCTTAAATAACCACTACAACAAGGCTATCACTAGATCCTTTCAAGTATGAAATAATTATTATTTTATTATTATTTGTGTTTTAAAACATAATCTTTCTTTATTGTAAATTTATTTTATTAAAGCATTTGTAGTCTTCAGAAGCAATTAAACTTCTAAAAATAATAAATGATTGACAGATAATTTAAAACGAGAATAATACTCCCTCTATTTCAAAATAAGTGATGTTTTGATCTTTCGATTTTGTTTCAAAATAACTTGTGTATTACATAATCAAGAAGACATTAATGATATTCTTCCAATTTTACCTTTATTTAAATGGAGAGAGTTTTACATAACCAAGAAAATACTAAAGAGTTACATCTTTTTCAAGATATTTATTAAGAATAAATTGGTAAAAGTATATTTTACTTTATAGAAATAAATAATTTTTTTAAGTGTTATGAAATAATAAAGCAAGAGGAAGAATATTATAGAGAAAGGGAGAAGAGAGAATAATTCGTATTTCTCTTGATGGGATGAAATATAATGAAGGAGAACCCCTCTATTTATAGAGATAATTCCTCTTAACTTTTCTCCAAAAGATAGACTTTCATTATAATATAAATACATGTACCCCCTATAATACAAATACCTTAGTAGACATTCACCATAATACAAATATGTTTATAACATTCCCCCTTGAATGTCTATTTGATAGATAATGTGTCTCGTCAAAACCTTACTAGAAAAAACCCAGTGAAAAAAAATCTAGTGAAGGAAAAAGAGTACACTTATCTAATAATACGCATTTTGGCTGCCTCATTAAAAACCTTACAAGGAAACCCAGTGAGACAAAACCTCGTAAGGGAAAAGAGTACAACGCGTATTAACTCCCCCTAATTAGAACATCCTTGAATCTTTACATCCCGATCTTGTGCACCATCTTCTTGAAAATTGCAATTGGTAGAGACTTGGTGAACAAATCAGCCACATTGCCACTTGGACGAATCTGTTGCACGTTAATATCACCATTCTTTTGGAGCTCATGTGTGTAGAAGAACTTTGGCGAGATGTTCTTCGTTCTATCTCCTTTTATGAATCCTCCTTTCAGTTTATTATACATGCTGCATTATCTTCATATAAAATTGTGGGTACTTTATCATATTTCAAATCACATTTTTCTCTAATAAGATGTATCATGGACCTCGACCACACACATTCTCGGCTTGCTTCATGAATAGCTATTATCTCAGCATGATTTGATAAAGTAGCTACGAGAGACTGCTTTGTAGATCTCTAAGATATGACAGCACCTCCACATATGAACACGTAGCCAGTTTGAGATCGAGCTTTGTGTGAGTCAAATAAATACCCAGCATCAGCATAACCAACAAGATCGGGACTACAATTTTTAGAATAATATAAGCTCATATGGGTAGTCCCTTTTAGATACCGCATATGTGTTTGATCCCATTTTAATGTCTCCTAATAGGAGCAGAATTATATATTGCTAACAAATTAACCGAAAAGGCTATATTAGGTCTTGTAGTGTTAGCAAGATACATTAGTGCACCAATTGCACTAAGATATGGTATTTCAGGACCAAGAATTTCCTCGTTTTTTAAAATCCTTCAAGGATTTTCATATATCCTTCAGTCTAACTAGACATAAAAATAATTTCATTATATGCATATCAAGTTTTTCATGTATTGTCAGACTTATGCGTAACCTCAAAATAATAACAGGAGGACCTCTCCATATAATAATGTCAAGATTTGTGAAAAATCTTTATGCCACAAGAATCCATTTATACCCACTGCCATTATACTTGCATTGTGTATTTTTATTTGGCCAATCATTTATCTGTCTATACTTTTTGACATATTTGAATTCAAGATCCTCGTCAATATATAATATTGGGCGCTACATTATATCAAAGGTATCGTCGACGATCATTTTGATATTATTTCCAATGCGACATAACTTATTGAGATCTCTTCATTTTTCATCATTTTCAGGTACCTGAACCTTTGCCAAGGTTTTATGAAGTGTTATGTCGTGGTGCTTTCTTAAAGCACTTGCCTCATCATTATGACCATCTTAATCATTTGCTTCTCTCCTTCTTCAAGGAGTTCTATATTTGAAACTGTTTGGTCTATCACGCTTCAGGCATCTCATAAACTCTGTCCTTTAAGGACCTTTCATTGGAGTATTTGCAACTGAATTATAAAATAGGGTTAGCAAATATATCTGGCAATTGATTTGCAATATTTTGCAAGTGAATTATCTATTGAACTTTAAGTTCACTTTTTCTTTTCCGAGTATCTAGATAATTCATCCCACACTAAATTTTCAACTACTAATCACTTCTCCCCCTAATGTTAGGAAAACTAACATTTACCCACCAAGCTCATTTGGGGACCCATCTTTGTGCGCTGTGGTGGAGCAATTGAATCATATATCGCACATTGAAATTTTTAGATGGAATTATTTGGTTCCTGACTCTGAACCAATCGTGATAGGGGAACCTTGTTTGCTTGATGCATTCAAGTGTCGCTATATGTTAAATAAACATATCTCATACAAAATTTTATTTGGGAGTTTTGTTCTCATAACTAATGATTTAACTATAATTGGAGGCATACAATTTTTTGCTAAACCAACATAGATATGAATCAGCATTATCAACATGATTTTATGATTTGGAACTGTGCTCTTAATTTAACAATTCGAGCAAACAACCTTGCAAGAACCAATTGCAAGTTGATATCAAAATACATGTGACCATACCATAGATGCATCTACTTAAATTATATAATCGCAAATGGTTCACATGGCGGGTGAACGGACCCATATTCACCCTTTTATAAGTTTCAAAATTTCAGGAAATATAATTCTAATCTTAGCTGATCAAGATCAATGTATCACGAAAACAAGCAACACATGAGAATTCTTGAAGAATCTTTTATTTCTTCAACATATAGCCACGTGAATTCTCAATAAACTTCTAGTTTACTTTCGTATGTGATTTTATCATCATACTCATATTTATGTACTACAAACAAAAGAAAATGGCGGGTAATCTTTTACATAAATATTTATAACCCGCTTCAATTGTAATAATATGAAGATACTATATCTTCCCATAATTTATAGTCTCAATCCTTTTTCAATGTCTTTGAAACTTATAAGTTTTCTTTTGAGACTTACTACAATAATTTAATTCCTTCGGGTAGTAACACATTAACACTCCTGGAACTCTCAATTAATTTTGTGTACTACCACATATTCAATCATATCAACATCATTAATTGCCTCTCCATATAGTTTCAACTGAAAAACAATTCTAAACATTGCAGAGTTGCACTCATGAACAGACTTATAGTCTTGATTGATCCAATCATATCGTGTCTTTGGGTGGATGACCATCTTCAGGTGGTCATACCTTTCTTTTAGGCTATTCGACAAAACAAGTGGATTCTTAATCGTAAGATATTCAATTTTCAGAATTTCGTCAATATGATGACGCAAGAATATCATAGCCTTAGCACGATTTTGGTTTGATGCTTTATTTTCACTTTTACTGGTGTCTCCAAGACCCATTACATCCATATGAATTTCAACATTCAACATCTATGAAATGTAGTTCTTACCCGAATTTTGAAGGGCAACGAAATCAAGTTTCGTAAGATTAGCCATATTAAAAGAAAGAGAAAAATAATACCTTGGCCTTTAAATTTTGAGACGGTAGAGTCATAGAGCAACGATATCACCAAAGGAATATCATTCCTGTGGTTAAGTAATTTTAATTTTTCTTACCTCAGATTTTTTAAAGTGAGTGCTCAAGGCAGAGACTCGTGCTGATAACGTGTTATGAAATAATAAAGCAAGAGGAAGAATATTGTAAAGAAAGGGAGAAAAAAAATTTCATATTTCTCTTGATGGGATGAAATACAATGAAGGAGAACCCCTCTATTTATAGAGATAATTTCTCCTAACTTTTCTCCAAAAAATAGACTTTCACTATAGACATTCATCATAATATAAATATATTTATAATATTAAAAATATACTCAAATTAAAAATATATTTATTTTAAAATGGAGAGAGTACTAATCATCGCGAGTACGGTATTAAGCTGACAAAGTCAAGTACGTGAAATTGATGTAGTGCTCTTAATTTAAACATTAATACAGCTGTCTATGGGAGAAAGCAATGAAACGTTGTTTTGGGTGCAAATATAGTGAAGTCTCAAACGACCCAAACCTCAAGGTTTAGATTTTTAAGTTCTAAGTAACCAATATGACCGACTTTTAATTAAGTATTTAGTCCGTTTATTTTTATTTATTATGTTTATTTTATAAAAATTAATTTATTTTATAAAATTAATTTAATATATTAAAATAAATTTTAAGTTTATATATTTAAAAATTATATCAACAAAATTATAAATTACAATTATTCTTATAGTAATATGATTTTAAAAATATATATTAAAATATTAATTAAAATTCGATCCTCAATAAACATGACAAGTAAAAATAAATAAAAAAAATAACTATATAAGTATTAATTAATAGTCAAGAGAATTCAACTAACCATTATATTTATAATATATTTCTTCTGTTCCATTTTAATTCGTAGGATAAGATTTGCACACTCGTTAAGAAAATATTAATAGGGATGGTAATTTGACTAATATAACTCTACTAATTTTTTGAAAACATATAATAATAATTCTTTTCACATTTTAGAATGACTTTAAGTATTAGGGATAGAATTGCAAAAAACCTAATTAATTATTTTTTGAATTTTGAAATTAACAAATATTTTGAAATAATTATCTTTAATATATCTAATAATTAAAATAAAACTAACAAATATTTTAAAATAATATTTTCAAGCGCGGAATATTTTTCTCAAAACAAATAACAAAAATGGGTAGACTAAAACTACTCAAATCCGTACTTAGGGAACAGCATTAATTAGCACAAAGCGAGCATCGAGGCTCCTGTTTACTTTACGTGATGCAGTAGCATCTAAATAACTGCCTATATTTGCTTCAATAATACTTCTCCCACTAAAAATGTTTGTCGTATTTTTTATTTATACGTTTGTCTCTTTCACTTCCAACCGTTGATATATATTCATGCAATATCTTCTCTAATTATTTAATTACTTTTCATTTTCTTCCATAAATGATCATATTCAAAGATCTGAATATTTATAAAAATATTTTAATATATTTTGACAATAAATTTAAATATAAAATTCAACTAATTAAGCACGAGGGATCATTTTGTGTATGAGGGGCAGACTGTATGTGCAATGCTATTTTAGAGAAGATGTTACAAAATATATCAAATAGTTTTTATTTTTTAAACGATAACAACAATAATATCAATATCAGCAGTTCAGTGTAATTCTACAAAATGGAATTCACGGAGAATAGAATGTAAGCATGTAAACCTTATACTTACCTTAAAAGTAAAGAGATTGTATCAAATAGACCTTTGACTTAAAAAAAAAACAGCAATATATAGGAATAGTGCAAAACTACATAAAAAATACACTAATCGAGATATGAAAAACAATGATAGTAACAAAAATCAAAGAACATGCAACTGTTGAAGCAATATAACGCCTCTTAATGAGAACGAAAAAGTAAGGCAATACACCTTGCTACCCTAATCCATCCACACCTTCAAAATATAGCAGTAAATAAATTATAAATCTAGGAAAGAGATTAAAAAGGAAAAGCACGGTAACTTTAAGTTAGCCTCAATCACGGTGTAACGTATATCTTTTTATATACTTTTCTTAATTTTATCTCTTCTAGTTGTAATATAATTAAAGATCTAAATTTTTCCATTATTGACTTCTGTCTATAGCGTACATCTCGATTAATTTGACGTTCACTTTTTATTATTTTTTTTTGAGAAGGATAGAATGCTAAACTAGATTTTTTTTTTTACCTGATCTACTGCTCATATGAAGAGGAGATTTGACAGTAGATTTGGAGGTCTTGATTATTAAAAATGACAATGAAAGTGGATAAAAAGATTTTGGGCAGAGGGAGATGATGGATGAAGAGATTAACCTAACAATGATCTTTCGTTGTTGAATGAAGAACAAATTGAAAGTAAGAAGGAAATTTGAGTATTAAGGAAGCTAGAGAAAAAAATATTTTTAATTAAAATTAAAGGAATAAAATATATTTTGATACCTTGAGATAAAGTAAAATTGAAGATTTTTTATTGAAAATAGTGCTAAAAAATAGCACACATAACCTACTTTTCGGATTTTCTGCTGACTTTTCAAAAAATAACCGTGTGTATTTTTAATATAAAGTTTACTTTTTTTGTAATTAAAATTTGATTTTGATAAATAATTAAAAGTATTGGTATATTTTGTAATTTAAAGTCTTTGATTATATTATGTAATTTTCACATAGTGTAATTAGTGAGGGAGCGAGATGGGACACGAACTTAATTCACATCCCATTGTCAAAAGAGTAAATAATTTCTTCAAAAAGACGAGTTTGAATTTTAACCCAAAAGAAGCTAGCTAATTAATTTAAGTGGTAATTAATGATGAGACTGAAAAGTGTTGTTATCGATAAATCATCTTGATAAAATTTACCTACCACATTCAAATCGGATTAATGGGATGAATAGACTTTAAGTACATGATACTTACCTAAGCGCAAGGAAATGAAACGATTCATAAAATCCTCAAAAAACGCTAGATATAAATCAATAATTGGTGGTAATGCTTAACTTGTGGATTCACTAGCTTCATATGTGTCATTTATTAGAATCTTCATGTCTAATCACCCTATTACTTTAGATTCGCATATCTAACACTAGTATTTTAGACTAGTTAATAAATAAGTTTGCATGTCTAATCATTTAGCTATTTAACTTAATCTAACTAATATTTTATTTGATCTTATCACTTTAATCCCCACGTACTAATGAATCCAGCAATGATCCATATTTGTGAACCTTAAAGGTGTCTAACATCTTCATTTCGAGATAACTTTAATCCTTATTCGATTTCTGGTAACACAGACTAATAAAATAGATTATCTATAATTAATTTAATATGGTGCCCTGACGCACCTTAACTCTAGGTTGGAACTCTTCATTCTCTTTTTATTCTAAAAGAGTTGACACATGTCAAAATCCGTCTTTCGCAAGAAAATTGAGGCGTGAAAATTAATCAAAAAGGAGAAAGAAAGACAATGAGGAGTTAATCAACCAAAGGTCTGTTACTTGTGAATATTACGGTGAAAATCACCTCTGTCATGAATGACAAGCAAGTAATCTTATCTTCTTTAACTCATTTTATGAACAACCTCATTGTGTTTCTTGTTCCTACCGATACGATGATTCATATGAGCATATTTTATATGGAATCAAAATAACATGAGTCAATCATCACAAGAGGAGAACAATAATTTGAAAAAATATGTGCATACTTTTACAGAAAAGAAATATGCACATAATCATTCAACCATTACAGACCTAACAAGTTAACACAATTAAATAAATTGATAAATTTTACAATATCCTTAAGCTGTAATGTGAGCACTTAAATGAAATAACATCATATGAAAATGGATTAATATTTATCTTAAAAATAGATATAATTGAATCTGTAATGGGGCTAATTAAAAGGAAACGTGAATTGAAGTGATAATGATAATAGTAAAATGTATTAAAAATGAATAATGTAGTGACAAGACAAATGCAATATATAAGTAAATATGGCTTGACTAGCCTAAGCTCAAACATATTCTTTGATGAAGGTGATTCTGGATCAATTTCGTGCTCTTTGAACAACAATAAAAAAGAAGAATAGTTATTTTTGTAATAATGTATGAATAAAGATGTAAGTAGAGAGCTGTGTATATTATCCGAGAATACGTTGTCCTCCTTTTATAGGGCTAAATCCTTATGGTTTAATGACTGAAAATTATTTTACTTTAGTTTACATTGAATGACGAATAAATTACATTAATTGGTAAAGGAGCAACAGATGACCCTATCTCCAGAATAAATCTGTAATGGTTGATCTCGTGGTTGTTTTATTTTCCTTCGGATGTCGCATATTTTATCCGGCCTCATTCCTTTGAATTGTTGTTTCGTAAATCTTCTTTAGAACTTAATTGAAGCTTATTCATCCGTCTACATGTTATTATCTGACTCGTCCATGTGTTATCTTCATTTTTTTCCAACAGATAGTACCCACGCTTTACAGACAAAACTTCCTTTTGTCCGGCAAGTATAAATAATTTTCTTTATCCCTTTAGTTAAAAAAATGAAATGTTTCTTCATTTTTGAGGAAGTGAAAAAGTTTCAACTTCTCAATGCTCTAGCACAAGCCATTCCATACTTATCATGTCGGTAATGTGTCAGCATGTAATTGGCTCCTAAGTATGATTAGGGTTTTGAAAAATTGTCATAATGATGACAGCAACTTTGAATTAAAAACTTGTGCTCCCTCTATCCTTCATGTTTTTTCTATTGCACGAACGTTTACAGCTTTTTTCTCCATATTGATCACGTTTGGTTAGCGTGTTTTGTCTTCGAGCAATAATCCGCAACTAATAAGATCCGCTCTTTTAATGGTTTCTCCGGATATAAATTTTCTTTTGAGACCAATTGGCATTGCCAATTACTTCCGGTCATTTATCTCTGTTCTAGACAAAGAAAAAATAGAGGACCCCTCGGAATACTATTTTTTCAACAAGGGTATGCATGCTAATGTTTGGATAAGTTTTTATTTGAGATTTCTGACCTAATTCTTCAATTATTTTTCTTTGAATTTTATTATTACTTTCTCTCTTGGCTCTTTCAGGCTGAAATTAATAGGTGAAAGTCTTTAGCTTAGCGTTCGAAAAAATAAGAACCTCAAGGCTCAATTGGACTCGTAGAAGCAGGAGATTCTTGCCTTGAAAGCTGAGCTTGCTGAGAGAGCTGAGCTTAGAAATATTCCGATGTTGAAAGCTAATCTTGAAAAAGCCAAACATGATTATGAGCAGGCTAACCGGGATCTTGAGCTAGCCAACTGAAAAAAGGAGGCGTACAGCCAGCAAGCCAACTCACCGAGCTAACCTCTTTGAAGGAATTCCGAAGGACTCAAGAGGTTGCTCTTAATTTGAGCATTAAGATGGAGTCTTTCCAAGTAAGCATTTGGACATGTAATTTTATCTCGTGATTTGAAATCATGACATGAAATTAATGATTGGACATGCGATTTCATCTCATGATTTCAAATCATAAGATGAAATCCCAAATTCTCAAAAAACCTTGATTTGGGATTTCAAATCATGAGATAGACTTTTTTAAATATAAAATTTGACCACAAGTTTATATTTTGTAAAAAAAAAATACCATTTTATATTTACCAGTCATTTATTTCAAATGTAAATAAAATTTATTGTTGGTATTATTGTTCTTACCAACCTTTGCTAATTATTTATATGGGATAAGTTTGCCAACTATGTTAGAGGATTATATTAAAAAGTAGTACACTACAACTCATGTTCAATTTTATGTCTTATTGAACTAAAGTCCGTCAATAAAATATTATATTTTTTTTAGAATAGTTTTCTGACATATTGTATTACTTTATCATGAACTTTTACTTATTTGGTAAGATTGTATAAGAATTGAGAAAATTTTGACAGTTTTCACAACTTATGGGGTATTTATGTTCATTAGAAAAATACAAATTAAGAATTCCAAATTGCATGTCCAAACAAAACTAAACTTCAACTTCATTTATAAATAAAGAGGGAGGGGGGGGGGGGAATGAATTTAAAAATCAATTTAAAGTTTGACCGGTCGATTAGTAGAATCAATCAATCGATTTAGTTCCTGCAGAAGATGTTAGTGAAATAACAAACAAGATATCTTAATAGGCAGGAATATTAATGACACAGTTTTTTTATACAGAGAGGAGTAGGAGTTCTGAACAGCAACTGCTAATTCATTGTCAGAGAGTTCAGCTGGGGCAACAACAGAGTCGACTTGCTTGAACACCACGTTGAAGGATTTCACTCCTTCTCGTTGAATGAGAGATAGTTGAGCTTGCAGACTGGTCACATTGGTAGATAGCTTTGCAAGAAATTTAGTGCACTTGTGCAGGTCACCAACCACTGCACCAAGTGATTGTTTGATGTCCTGGGGTTCAGACAGGAGAGAGTTAAGAACAACACCTTGAGCACCATCTAATCTGATACTGCTTGAACCTTCAGCTGAGGCAGGATTGCCTTGGTTTGTAACTTTCCTTCTTGACCCAAACTCCTTCATCCAGAACATAACCCATGCTGGCGAAAGCTCAATAATTGTAGGTGGAGGAGATTTCTTTAACAGGGAATCTTAACACATTGACACCCATGGCCTTTATAATTCATGTCACAATCATCCCATGGGGAAGACTGGTGAACACCACTAGGGTCTTGACAACTTTCAAGCATGAATTCCAAAATTCACTCCGGCCAATTTATCTTCAGTTTTCTGAGAAAATAGTAAACGATGAATATATCTCTTGTAGACAGAGTACTTAATGAGCCTTTCAGGGAAAGAAGTGTTGTGGCCATGATATGAGAAATAATGTGATTCTCAAAACAGATGGTGGTAGGACAGAAATCAGAGAATACCATCTTCGGCTATGAAAGACTTAACGTCGTCAAGGGAGACCTCAAAATTGTCAGGTCAAGAACCAGAAAAGAAGGGTATATAGCCAAAAAAGTGAGTATCAAACACTTTTGCAAATAAACTGTGACTTAAGATGATTCTGTTTCCCAACACAAGAGTTTCCAGGTCACCACTGTCATTACACATTCTGAGATTTGCATAAAATATTCTGATGGGTTCTTCAACTGCTTCGTTAGCACACAACAAAAATAGACCATATAATCCTTGAAAAGTGAAGAGGTGACTTACAAAGCAATGAGATTCCTCAATTTGTTCGAGACAGATGACTCTGCCATAAGTAAATAATTGATCTTTGATGGCAATGTATCTCTCTTCCTCAGAAATACTCCAGAACTTTTGCAAGTCTTTCAAATCAAATGAAATAGAAGACTTGATTTTTCCCTTTTGGGGAGCCATGGAATAGGGTTTCTTTAGGAGAGAAGAAGTGGATTTTGGGCATTCATCGGAGGACGAGTCAGAAATATCAACAAGAGAAAGGGAAGGAAAGGAATTCTTAAGTCTTTAGCTGGAACAGTGAGAGCTTTTAGCAGAGTTTTCCACCATTGAAAAGTTGAGAGGAGAGATATGAGGAGAGAAAGAATACAGAGAGGAGGGTTTTAAAAAGGGGAAAATGACGGTACAGAGAGATGTGAAGGGGCGTTGCAGAATGAAAAGACATATATGAAAAGACGGGTAATTAAGACCAAGGGGAAGGGAATGATGCAATTAATTAAGGCAAATAATAAATAGCACAGAAGAAAATAACAGAAGGAAAATAAACTTAATTTTGAGAAAAAGGGATCACACTACTTTTCCTTAAAAAAACAGAACCGATTATCTAAAAGAGGTTTTGTAAAAATATCGGCTAACTGATTTTCAGAGTCAACAAATTCTAACATAAAGCCTCCATTTTCAACATGATCACGAATGAAATGATGCTTTATATCAATGTGTTTAGCCATGGAATATGCACAGTATATTTAGAGAGACTGATAGCATTAGTACTGTCACATAAAATAGAAATACTTTCATAATTAAGATCATAATATAACAATTGATGTTTCATCCATAACAACTAAGTACCACAACTTTCATGGACTAGGTATTTGGCCTCTGTAGTTGAAAGAGCAATCGAATTTTGTTTCTTACTTTGCCAGGATGTAAGAGTTTCTCGAAGGATTTGACAAGATCCACTTGTGCTTTTTCTGTCGGATTTTTCACCTGTAAAATATGCATATGAATAACCAATTCGATCAAAATTTTTAGAGTGAGGATACCATAAACTGAATTCGTGAGTTCCAATAAGATAACGAATG
This sequence comes from Datura wrightii, assembly GCA_035772735.1. Classification (NCBI taxonomy): domain Eukaryota; kingdom Viridiplantae; phylum Streptophyta; class Magnoliopsida; order Solanales; family Solanaceae; genus Datura; species Datura wrightii. Next base: position 10,727,860 of record JASDFA010000009.1, read on the forward strand.
ATTCATTTTACAGTAGTCAGATGAGACTCCTTAGGAGTCAACTGATATCTGACACATTTGCATACGCTAAACATGATATCTGGTCGATTGGCTGTAAGGTAAAGTAATGAGCCAATCATTCCACGATAGAGTTTCTCGTCAACATTTTTCCCTGGTGAGTTAGAGTCGAGACACGTTGAAGGGCTCATAGGAGTTTCGGTAGCCTTTCTATTTTTCAGACCAAATTTTTTTGATCAACTCTTTAGTATATTTTGTTTGACTGATGAAATTTTCCTTAGTTGACTGAAAAATTTGAAGGCCTAGGAAAAACGTTAGTTCTACCATCATACTCATCTCAAATTCTCCGGTCATAAGGTCTGCGAAATTCTTACCAAGAGAAGCGTCAGAACTGCCAAAAATGATATCGTCTACATAGATCTACATAATTAAAGTATTTGAGGAATAATATTGGATAAAAAGAGTATTATCAATTTTTCCTCGACGAAAATCATTTTCTATAAGAAAAGAACTTAGTTGCTCATACCAAGCTTTTTGAGTTGTTGCCTTTAAACCATAAAGAGCTTTAGAAAGTTTGAAGATATGATCGGGCAGGATGAGTTTTCAAAACCAGGAGGTTGTTTAACAAACACTTCTTCTTTAATAAAACTGTTTAAGAAAGCATTTTTAATATCCATTTGAAAAAGTTTAAAATGTTTGGAGGTAGCATATGCTAATAAAATACGAATAGATTCCAACCTGGCTACAGGAGCAAAGGTTTCATCATAATCAATACCTTCCTATTGATAATATCCTTGAGCAAATAACCTTGCTTTGTTTCTGACCACTTTACCTTCTTCATTCAGTTTGTTTCTAAATATCCATTTAGTCCCAATTATAGACGCATATTTAGGCCTTGGTACGAGAGTCCTCACTTGATTTCTTTCAAACTGGTCTAGTTCATCTTGCATAGCCTTCAACCAAGATTCATCAATAATAGCCTCTTCAATTCTTTTTGGTTCAAGCTGAGACACTAATGCCAATGAAAATTGATTTTTAACAGAGGATCTTATTTTTCGTTGAGCATTGGGATGATCAATAATGAAGTCATTTGGATAATTTGCTTCATTTCTCTATTCTCGTGAAATATTTGAGAGCTTAGTCGGCCTGGAGCTTCTTTATTACTTTGATCCAGTATCATTGAACGAGTCAAATTAGATACTTCATCAGTATGACTTTCTTCAAGATTTGAGAAATTTTGCTCAACTGATGTCTCAAAAGGGCGAGAGCTAGTTTCATCATCTTCCCCTACATCATTCTCAATAATACATGGAGAAATGTTAGAATCATTAAAGCAACATGAACGGATTCTTCCACAAATAGAGTATGTTTGTTAAAAACTCTAAAAGATCTACTTAGAGGAGCATACTCAAGAAATATTCCTTCATCACTTCTAGGATCGAACTTATCGAGATTGTTCTTACCATTGTTGTGAATAAAATATTTACACCCGAATGGGTGAAAGTAACTGATATTTGGCTTTTTACTTTTTTCAGAGTTCATAAGGAGTCTTTTTTAACACAGGCCGAATGAGATATCTATTAAGAATGTGACATGCAGTACTTACAGCTTTAGCCCAAAAATGATTAGGAAGATTTTGTTCAACAAGAATGGTTCTAGCTATATCCTGAATTGAACGATTTTTCCTTTCAACAACTCCATTCTGTTGAGGAATACGAGGTAAAGAGAATGTTTGAGTATAGCCCTACTAGTATAGAAATTTTTGAATGATTGATTCTCAAATTCTCATCCATGATCACTATGAATGGAGATGATAAAGTATCCTTTTTTTCGTTGAACCTTTTTGCAGAAAATTTCAATGATTGAGAAGGCTTCATCTTTGTGAGCTAAAAATATGACCCAAATGAAACGTCAGATATCATCAACAATAACAAATTGATGTTTCTTACCACCAATGCTAGCAGTTCTTCTAGGACCAAATAAATTCATATGAAGAAGTTCAAGGGGTTTAGAAGTACTCACAATGTCTTTTGACTTAAAAGAAGATCTGGTATGTTTACCCAATTGACATATATCACACAGAGAATTATTAGAAAATTTTAATTTAGGAAAACCAAGAATAAAGTCAAGTTTTGAAAGCTTTTCAATAGCATGCATGCTTGCATGAACTAATTTCCTGTGCCAAATACATAGATCATTTGAAACTGCAGCAAGACAAGTCAGAGTCGATAAGTCAACATAATTTAAAAGATAGATATTCTCGACGCGTTCATCGATAAGAGTAATATTTTTAGAAATACTGCTGATGGTGCACTTGATAGCATTGAATAATACGTCAAAACTTCATCAGACAGTTGACTGATGCTCAGCAAGTTGTGTTTTAAACTATTCACCACGTATACTTCAATCAGGTCACATGAGGGGCTTATAGTAATAGATCCTACTCCAACTATTTCGCCTTTAGCATTGTCTCCAAATCTGACATATCCTCCATCAATTATTTTAATGGATCTAAAATTTTCTTTTGTTCCTGTCATGTGTCTGGAGCATCCACTATCAATTACCTACATTCTCTTTTTGTAGCTTCCTTTTGGTTTCTCCTGCAAAATAAAAAGATTAATTTCTTTTAGGTACCCAAGTTTTTTTGGGTCCTGATGAGTTAGTGGGAAGAGTTTGATGCGACAGATTCTTTTTTTTTTAAATTCATTTGTCATGAGTAGATCTATGAAACTTGCAGTTAAAAGATTTATGACAATTTTTCCACAAGAGTAACATACGTGAGAGAAGGAAGATTTTGCTGAGTAAAAGCTAGTTGAAAAGTTAGGAGAGTACTTAGAAATTCTTTTGTTGGAGTTGACTACGCTATGACTGGGTGATTTCTTGATGCTATTTAATTGCATCTTCATGTCACCTAGTTCTTCCTCAAGCAAATCTACTTCAATTTGAGTTGCTTCAAGAAGAATTTACCAGTCTTTCTTTTCTTTGGTGAGTTTGTTATATTCATCAATAATTTTTAGAAGTTCATCTATTACAAGATCCAGGGAGTCCTGAATATCTTGACATTTACCACAGGAATTAGATATTACCTCACTCAATCCTTCAAGGGTCATGAAACAGATGTTCGCGGCTTCTTCAGATTCTTTATCTGTAGCTTCTTCATCACTCCATGCTCCCATGGATTTTAAGTTGTTGTTTTTTCTGAAATTCCTTTTCTTTAACTCAAGACAATTTTGCTTTATATGTCTAAGTTTTTCCACAGTGAGAACAATGATCTTCGTTCTTTTCATTGTTTCGATATCTAGTTTGAGGCCTCTGTCGTCTTTGTTTGAAAATATATCTGACTCCTTGGTTGATTAGAATCAATCTGCATACTGCAACTGCACGAGTGGCTGAATTGAAAAGGGAGAATGCACAGCTCAAGGATGATCTACCCACTGCTAATGCTGAGATTTCTACTCTAAAAGACAGAATGCTTAGTAAACAGAGTGTCGACAACAATAGAATTGACAAGCTTCTCTCTTTGATAGATAAAACTACCTATTCCTCCTCCTGAAGTTCTTTTTTGAGTATTCCCTTCTCTATTGCTTCCTATCTGTGGTTGAACTTTGCTTACAAGTTGGATACTATGTGTTGGATTTGGTACATCACTAGCTTGTTTTGTTCTTTTCTTGTGCTCCTAATTTATCTGCGCATTAGATGGCTCATATCATCAGTTTGATCTAACAATTTTTGTTGTTCAGGCTTGTTCTGATAAGTATTGCCCAGGTGGTCATGGTTTAGTAATTTTTTGCACATGCGTGATACTTGCTAGGTTCTTTGTCTAAAAACTTTTCAATGATGTCAAAAGGGGGAAGGGAAAATTTTGAGCTGATTAGGGTGTTTGTCATCATCAAAAAGGGGAAATTTGTTGCACGCTCATACTAATGTTTTGATGATTGACAAAAGTGTTCCAGGATGATATGACACGATAAGATGGACCAGGTACAATTTTCTATTTCACACTGTTGTGGATGGCTAGGTATTAATCCCGATGTACAAGTGGCATATGTTGACTTTAGTCAAATATTGGATTCGTGTGAAGTACAGATGGAGTGTAGAGATTATTCTGACTTTAGTGAAATCCTTATGCAGTACTTAAAAGGACAACACAATTGGACTTCAACAAGGAAGTAAATATTGTGGATTCCTATTTGAGGAGAACAAAGAAAGGAGATATTGACTTTCTTTCCGCGAACAAAGAGAAAACCTAACAAGACCTGTGGTGGAAAAGAGAGAACCAGATACGTACAAGGAAATCAAATTCTTTTAGAATTCTTTTCAAAAGGCAAGTTGTATTTGACTCGTAAAGAACCAGGTATGGAAAATCTAACCTGAGGAAATTAAGTTCTTTAGGGATTTTTTTCCTTATTTGGGATAAGAAAATGTTTGAGAAAATAAAGTCGTTTTAGAATTCTTTTTCCTTATTTGAAACAAATCTGAGTTTGACAAAAACCACATCCTTTGGTGCTATATAATGATCATAAAAGGCCACAGAACCTTCAGCTATTGCATTGGCCGTCAAGGAGATTATTTTAAAGCAATAGTTGTTCATAGCAAGAAACATTCTCACTGGACCAGGTTTCTGTAAGCGAAGAATTGGAGCAGAAGAATTATCCTGTCTTGATTGAGTTTGTTATTTATATTTTTGAGTTGTAACTTTCTCTTCTAGAGTTAGTTGAGTTAAGTTATGTTGGTATGATTGTGTTGTACTTTAAAGATTAGAGTTTATAGTCTTTGAATAGGTGATTGCAGTTTGAGAAAACTATAGAGATTGAGGTACTAGAGTTAGTCTCTATGATTGCAAAGTTGTAGTCTAAAACCTGCTCGTGAGTTGAATAAAATCCTATTCAATAGGTTGTGTTTTTTTGGACTTCCTTGAGCAAGGAGGTTTTTCACATTACAACTGCATGTTTTTTTATTATTCTACACTTGTGATTGAATTTAATCAGGTTCAAAATCATAGATAGCTGGTGGTGATTTCAGTTGGTATTAGAGCAGGATTTTTCAATAAAGGCTTACACCTTGAAAAATTAAATTATGGTAGCACCACCAACAGCTCAAGAGGGACAATCAACCCTAAGACCACCGTTGTTCAATGGTCACTACTATGGGTGGTGGAAAAATCGTATGATAAACTTTCTTATAGGTGAAGATCACAACTTGTGAAATATCGTATTGGATAGACCTACCATTCCCATGAAGCTGGGAGGATGGAAAAACTAAAATTCCAAAAGTCAGATTGGAATATACAAAGAGAAACTAGTTGTCGGGATCAACGCAAAAGCGAAGAAGATTTTGGTATGTGGACTTGGCCCGAACAAATACAATCGAATTACATCATGTACAAGTGCAAAAGAGATTTGGGATGCCCTCTAGACTGCTCACGAAGGAACTAATCAGGTGAATAAGTCTAAGATTGATATGTTTAATCATCAGTATGAACTATTCAGGATAAAGGAGGGTGAATCTATTCATGAAATACATACCAGGTTCTCATCTATTGTGAATGAGATGTATTCTCTTGGTGAGACCATTCCCACTAGCAAGGATGTAAGGAAATTTCTGGGTGTACTACCTGAATCTCGGAAAAGCAAAGTGGAGGCTATTTCTGAAGCGAGAGATCTGGATACACTGCCCATGGATAACTTGATTGGGAATCTAAAGACATATGAACTCAAGAAATCTCAAGAAAAGGAGCTGACAAGTTCTCACAAGGAATAGAACCTGGTTCTCAGGTCTACTATTGAGGATGACAACATGGTCTTGCTCACTCGAAGATTTCAGCGAATCATTAAGAAAGGCTTTAACACTCAGAAGAAGAATTTATCAAAGTCCTTTGACAAAAATCTTAGAGATCTTATTTGCCACAAGTGTGGTGAACCTGGTCACTTCATGAAGGAATGTCTTCTATTGGAGTTAGAACACAAGAGTAACCTAACTGAGAAATCCAAGGAAGAAAAGAAGGACCAGGTTCAAATTCCCAACAGAAAACTCACCATGAAAGAAGCAGATAGTATGGTGAAGCGAGCTCTAGCCGCTATGGGAAATTCCTCCAGTGATGAATTTGAAGTTGCTACTAAAAAGGATGACTACTCCCTCTTAGCCTTGGATGACTCGAATGATGAAGATGTGTTGGTCCTAATGGATGAGGCAAATTCAAACAGTGAAGAGGACAACAACGAGGTAAGCTTCTTTAAACTTAAATCAAAGTTAAACTCATATTCTCAAAAGAAGTTATTGTCTCTTTATCTTGTCCTTATTGATGAATATAACATTTGTCTATGGAAAAAGGACAAATCATGAATGACTTTGCCTCTCTTAAGTTTGACAATAGTAAGCTTGAAGAGGACAAAGGAGACCTCATGATGAAAGTTGAAGAGTGTGAAAAAATTCATAAAGCAAATATTGAAAAAGACAAAATCATCAAAACCTCACTTTAGAGTCACAGGCACGATACACAGAGAATCTAAGTCTAAGTAAGAGTCTGGTTAAAATCAAAACTGAATTAGAAAAAACTCTGAAATGGACCAGGTCCTCAGAAATTCTAGTCTCCTTGCATAAAAATCACTCAAGTCAAAGACAAGGAATAGGATACAAAAATGGTATCTCAAAAACTGATTTGAGCACTAAAACAAGTCTCATCCTTTGCTCTCATTGTGGAAAAATGGATCATTATAAAGCACATTGCAACTCTAAACTAAAAGCAATCAAGAACAACATTGATTTTGCTAGTCACATATCAGGGACATCCTCTAAATGCTTTGTCAAGTACATAGTAGTTCACCCCAGATCTGTCCCCTAAATAAAATCATGAGAGGGAAGAAAATTGTTCCATTCCCCTTCTGGACTAAAAGAGATCTTATTCACCCCTTCAATAATGAAAAGGGACCCAAGATAGTCTGGGTACTCAAAACTAATCTCTGACTAGTTGTGTAGGTGAAAGTGAGAGAAAAGCAGGGAACCTGGTACATGGACAGTGCGTGTTTCAGGCATATGACAGGAATGGTTGAAAACTTTCTCTCACTCACCATTCATAAAGGCAGAAACATTGCTTTTAGAAATAGAAAGAAGGGTGAATTCGTTGGAATTGGCAAGGTTGAAAGATACATGTCTCAAGAAATTGACAATGCCTACTATGTTAAAGGGTTAAAACACAATTTGTTGAGCATCTCACAAATGTGTGACAAAGGGAATTCAGTCCTATTCACTTCAGTAGAATGCAAGGTTATAAGCTTGAAAACAGGGAACCTGGTTCTCAAAGGACAAAGATACAAAAATGTGCGCAAGGCATACAAAGTCCTGAGCAAGATAACAAATTGTGTGTACAAAAGAGTGTATGTAATCTTTGATGAACAAAAATCAGTGGACAGAGTGAGCACACAGGAAGAAATGGAAGAGATTGGCATGACACCGACTATCAACACTGAGGGGAAACCAGGTAAACAGGATAAAAATACTCAACATGAACATCTGAATACTTCCAGGATGTCTGATGAACAAGGTACTACACTAGATTTGTCACATCATAGAACTACTGAAGAACATGAGCAACCAGATCATGTATACAGATTGTACAAGGCATCGTATGGGCTCAAACAAGCACCAAGAGTATGGTATGACAGGCTATCAAGTTTTCTGCTGAATCATGGAGAATTGACAACACATTCTTTATCAGAAAAGGGGGGAAGAACATACTGATTGTTCTGATAAAGGATGTGGACCTGGTTCTTTGGTATCCTGTCAGTGATATGCAGATGCAGACTATGGAATTCATGGTAGACAGGAAAAAGTATCTGGAATGACATACTTTTCCATTGTGCCAATATCAGTGAAATGAGTTTGGCGAAGAACAAGGTTCATCACAAAAGAATAAAACATATTGATGTTCGCCATTACTTTTTGAGGGATAATGTGAAAAAGGAAAATATTTTGAAGTTTTGCAAGACTGAGGATCAGGTTGCTGACATTTTCACCAAAATATTGGGAAGAGAATCATACAAAAGAATTCGTGTGGAACCATGACTAATAAAACTTCAATGACTTTGTTTACCATTCTCTCTTCCTTTTGACTAGAATTTGTTTATTCTTATGCTTATCAAGTCTCATTGCATTTTAATTGTTAATCCAGTCTTGTACCTTTGATTAGGTACACACCTCAGGCAGGCTACAATGAAATGTTTAAAAATTGATGATGTGACCTTACTTTCTAATTGCTGAAAATATGAACAAGACTCAAGGAAAGAATCATAGGAGGATCCACGTTCCTCTACAGGCCATTGTGGTACGTACTTATCTCCTTACAGTTGTGTTCAACTTTGCTGCTAAATCTACAACCACTACTCTATGAACCTGGTTCATTCTCCAGTGTCTTGTCTTTGGTGCGCCACAAGTATTTTAAGCATTTTTAAAAGAAAAAAATGGGCTGCAAAACTTGACCCATCACAACAGGTCTCTAGCACCTAGGTGTAGTATCCCTATTTTTTGTTTCTCTCGCTTTGTCCAAATTCTTTCTTCTCAAGAGTCCATGAAAAATCTTTCTACCAGTCCTTCTCTATTAAATATTCTCATGGCAGAAAAAGTCCCTCCATCCACTTAGGGGGAACCCCCTCCATCCACTCAGGGGGAACTTCCATTAGCAGTGTATGAGACTGCACCAGGTTCTTCCCCAAAACTTGCCCCATTCACTATTTTCCTCTTCCCAGAGTTCGTAATTCTAAAATGGTGGATCTTTATATGAATCTTGAGGAAGTAAAGAATGAAAAAAATGAATTTAAAGGTGAATGGAGTAAGTATCACCTTGACAAAATGGTTAGTTTGTGACATCCTATAAGTGTATTGGGTGATCTATGCAGAGTATGACATGGAAAAAATATTGGAGGAGTTTGATCTTCTACAGCATGTAGCAGGTTCAAAGGAGAAGCAACTTGTAACTCAGATGATTTTCAATTTGCATACTGCAACTGCACGAGTGGCTGAATTGAAAAGGGGGAATGCACAACTCAAGGATGATCTACCCACTGCTAATGTTGAGATTTCTACTCTCAAAGACAGAATGCTTAGCAACAGAGTGTCCACAACAACAGAATTGACAAGCTTCTCTATTTGATAGATAAAACTACCTATTCCTCCTCCTGAAGTTCTTTATTGAGTATTCTCTTCTTTATTGCTTCCTATCTGTGGTTGTACTTTGCTTACAAGTTGGATACTATGTGTTGGATTTGGTACATCACTGGCTTGTTTTGTTCTTTCCTTGTGCTCCTAATCTATCAACGCATTAGATGGCTCATATCATCAGTTTGATCTAACAAGTTTTGTTGTTTCAGGATTGTTCTGATAAGTGTTGCCCTGGTGGTCATGGTTTAGTAATTTTTTGCACATGCGTGATACTTGCTAGGTTCTTTGTCTAAAAACTTTTCAATGATGTCAAAAGGGGGAAAGGAAAATTTTTGAGCTGATTAGGGTGTTTGTCATCATCAAGAAAGGGGAATTTGTTGCATACTCATACTAATGTTTTGATGATTGACAAAAATATTTTAGGATGATATGGCACGATAAGATGGACCAGGTACAACTTCCTGTTTCACACTGTTGTGGATGGCTAGGTATTAATCCTGATATACAGATGGCATATGTTGACTGTAGTCAAATATGGGATTTGTGTGAAGTACAGATGGTGTGTAGAGATTATTCTGACTTTAGTAGAATCCTTGTGCAGCACTTAAAAGGAAAACACAATCGGACTTCAACAAGGAAGTAAATATTGTGGATTCTATTTGAGGAGAACAAGGAAAAGAGATATTGATTTTCTTTCCGCGAACAAAGAGAAAACCTAACAAGACCTGCGGTGGCAAAGAGAGAACCAGATATGTACAAGGAAACCAAATCCTTTTAGGATTCTTTTCAAAAGGAAAGTTGTATTTGACTAGGAAAGAACCAGGTATAAAAAATCTGACTGGAGGAAATTAAGTCCTTTTGGAATTTTTTTTTCTTATTTGGGATAAGAAAAGATTTGAGAAAATAAAGTCCTTTTAGGATTCTTTTTTCTTGTTTGAAACAAATCTAGGTTTGACAAATCTAGGTTCCTATAAGCGAAGAATTGGAGCAGAAGAATTATCCTGTCTTGATTGAGTTTGTTATTTATATTTTTGAGCTGTAACTTTCTCTTTTAGAGTTAGTTGAATCAAGTTACGTTGGTGTGATTGTGTTGTACTTCAAAGACTAGAGTTTATAGTCTTTGAATAGATGATTGCAGTTTGAGAAAACTGTAGAGATTGAGGTATTAGAGTTAGTCCCTTTGATTGCAAAGTTTTAGTCTAAAACCTGCTCGTGAGTTGAATAAAATCCTATTCGATAGGTCGTGATTTTTGGGACTCCCTTGAGTAAGGAGGTTTTTCATGTTACATCTGCGTGTTCTTTATTATTCTGCACTTGGGATTTAATTGAATCAGGTTCAATATCGTAGATAGTTGGTGGTGATTTCAAATTTAATGTTTGACCAGTCGATTCGTAGAATCAATCAATCGACTGAGTTCCTGCAGAAGATGCTAGTGAAATAACAAACAAGATATCTTAATAGGTAGGAATGTAAATGACAAAGTTATTTTATACTGGTTTGAATCACCAGAGTGGTGCCTAGTCCAATCCCCTTGGGTTACAAGGATTTTCTTAAAGCTTGTAAGTGGTGGATTACCAAGGGTATTTCACCAACTACTTGGATAAGGATTGATACAGTCTCTACCTGCATATTTACCTAACTCTTTCTCTCTTTTAATATTATTGATATTTCTTTTCAAAATACAATGAATGAGTAAGACAAGAAGTTGTCAGGTTGATCAAGTGAAGTTGCATAGTCTTCAGAGAGTCTTCAATGTCTTTTTGTAGTGCGCACTTCGTCTAGAGATAGGCAGGAGATCAATTCCTTTAATCTCGATTAATTTGCTCTAAGGTAACCCAAGGGATTTGTTATCTCAATCACTCTAGATGGATACGTGATTGAGATCTTAATAATCACTGTTTCGATGAGATCTTCTGCTATCTTCTTCCACTGATGATGTTCTCTTCCTTTTGTGGAATCCGTGAATCTTACTTTCTTGATTGATGATTTTGGTCTTCCATATCTTCCCTCTATATGTGGCAATGCTGATTTCCTTCCTTAGATGGGGATTGATTTGTTCATGTTTCCTTCTTTCGAAGATTTGGTTTCTTTTTTAATATTAAGAAAGGATTTCTTAATTGTTTAGCAGTTGGAGTTCTTCCATAATTGCCTTCGAGTCCTTCTTCACAGCCAGTTGAGTTTGAGTCCTTTGATAGTTATTATCAGTTCCTTGAAGTCCCTTTTTGTCCTATATTCTACATTAAATAAAATTAATTAGTTATCATTAAAACAATATTAGAGGATTTAGTTCAACAATCTCACATGATTTCATATCATTATTTCAAATCATAATTTCATCTCGCATGACCAAACGGATCCTAAGAATCCAAAGTTCAATTGTTCAACATCAAACTTTTGGCTAAGGATGACGATCTAAGAACGTCGTGAAACAAGTGAAGGAGTGTTAATTTTTCTCATAACTTAAAGTATTGTATTGTGTTGTTAGTTTAAATACAATGTTTATTTTGATTGTTACTTAAATTTTATTATATCATATCGGTAAATTCATCATTAAATAACGACAAAAATTTCATTTTATATAATGTCCGATTTGATGTGATTGCGTTGTTACTTTATTTTCTCATTTTACTTTTACTAATTATTTAATAATCATATTTTATCCTTTATTCTACCTTTTTATAGTAACTCTAACCCATACCCTACTTTTGTATTACATGTTTATCCTAATGTGTGATATTACATAACAACAAAAATAATACGATTTATTCAAATATTAAAATCAATAAAACAATATAGTACCATATAGTACAACACATATAATACAATACATTATAAAATAATACGTAACAACCTTTCAAAAAGAGTGTAAAAGCAAAAGGCAATTGGCAATTTTACTAAGTTCAACAGTTAAAAGTAAAGAGCTGTTTGGGCCGATATCAGGAAAAAACAGAGTAAAGGCTATTGGGTTTTGAGATGAAAGATCAAATACATCAGTTGAGAATTTACAGAGCTCTAGCTATCATCATAGGCCATTGTTGGTGCTCAGATGGTCACACAATTAATAAACATTGTGCACCGAAGTCACATCGCATATTCAGGCAATATTTCCGGTGAAGGCGTAAGTTTCAATGGAATTGGGATACAGAAAGAACAACAAAAAAAGGAAGAAATTGGAGTGATTTTTTGTGACAAGATACAAAAAATGACTTTCATGCCCAATTTCCATTAATTGAGTGACAGTCTTGAGCGCAATCAACTTGTAAGGATAGCTATCATCCCCACAGATTTTTTGACGTCATCAGACTGCGACGATTCAGAATAAGAGAAATCACAGGGCTGGACTTCTTCGATTGCAGATTCAGCCACCATTATTACAACTTCAGCTTCTCCTCCTACTTCACTCGGATTCTCCGCCACTTCAATCGGTTTCACCAACGGTTGAATTGGGGCTCGGCAAATCGGGCAGCTGGAGTGAGACCGAAACCACATGTCAATACAATCACAGTGGAAACAATGATTACACTTGGGCAAAACCCGACCCGTTTCTCCATTTTCAAATTCGGCCAAGCACACGGGGCATTCGATTGGATGGTTGTAAAATTCCGCCCCGTAAACAAATGCAGGGAGTGATTTTAGCAGCGAAGGGTCGAGCCCTTCAGAGGAAACCGCAATGGGTGAAGAGGGATTCAGGTGGTGTTGGTGGCGGCGACGGCGGTGAAGGTGGTGGCGGGCACGGCGGAGGAGAAATTGATTAGCGTAGAGGTGGATGAAAGCAATAAGAAGGCAAACGAGGAAGAAAACGAGGACAGAGATAAGCATGAGTTTACCGCTGAAAGCATAGTGCGGGGGATCGCAACAAGATCCTAGTGTAGTTGTAGATGATGATGATGAGTACTCGTCGTCGTCCATGAAGAAGGAGCAGCAGTGCACACAGGTTTTGCTAAAAAACATAAAAGAGGAAGTTTCCTCACTGTTCTCGCGGTATAGTATATATATACTGTGTAACAGTAAGGTGAGCAAGTTTTAGAGCCTCGACCTATTACAAAATAATATAGATCGGTTACATTTATTTGTCGTAGACCTCACTTTATTTTTATTAAGATTAATACGTCTAAATCTAAATGCATATTTAAATAATTAAAATATTATTTTTAAATTTAAATATTAAATAAATAAAGATTAATACGTCTAAATCTAAATACATATTTAAATAATTAAAATATTATTTTTAAATTTAAATATTAAATAAATAAAATTAGTTATTTTTTAACATTTAAATATGCATAGTTTAATTATTTCTAAACAGATTAAATATAATTTAAATAAAGAATAATTTAATATTAAAAAATATTAAATTAATAACAAATTTATTATTTGACTAAAAATAAAATATTTATATTTGCTAGTGTGACGATAGAGATGGTTTATAGTGTAATGATAATAATTGGTATTAGTGACTAGTAATAGCGTTGGTGATGATATTAATTGATATTAATGGCTAGTAATGGCAGTGGTGATAATTGTTATGATGGAGGCGGTTGGTATAATTGTGGCCAGCGTGATGGTGGAGGTTGGTAGTGGTGGTTGTGACGGTGAAGTTGGTTAATGTTAGTAGTTAGCGGTATTGATGGTGGTGGCTGATGAATGTGGAAGTGGTTGATGATGTGTTGGTGGTATAGTTGGAGGCAGTGCTAGTTGTTATGGTGGAGATGGTTAATAGTAGGAATTGATCGCAGGTGGTGGTAGTGACGGATGGGTGTGGCAGAGGAGGCGACGGCGATAATAGCGCCAGTGGGTATAACTATAATGATGGAGGTGATATGTGTAGTAACGACTAACAATAGTGGTAGTTGATAATGATAATGTTGGTTGACAGTGGTAGCAGAGGTGGTTGGTGGTACAGTAATGGTGGTGATGGTGTTTGTAATGACATAGGCAGTTAGTGGTGATGACTGCTGATTCTAGACGTAATGGTGGTGAAAATTATCCATGCAAACATAGCTATTAATAATATTAAGACTCTGTTTTAGATTCTAATGATTAAGGCCTATTTAAACCAAATAAGTACTTAAATTTTAATGAAAATAAATGCACTTAATAGTTTAAGGTCTAAATCATTTATATTCGGACCTCCATTAAGTGCAAACAAACGAGGTCTTAATTTGAAAATTATTAATTAAAATATATAATATAATATTTTTTAATTTTATAGTCATAAACAAAATTGTTAAATTAATAAAGAGATATTACTTTTAACAGATTAAATAAGACAAATAATTTAGAACAATTTAGAATAAGAGAAACTAGTCAGGAAAAAAGAACGATAACTCCTAAACTAGAAAAAAGAATAAGAATTTTTTAAAATTGGGAAAAAATTACCATTAATATAAATCTTAAATTAGGAAAAGAAAAAGAAAAAGAAGGGAGTAACTATTGTAGAATTTTAAACGCGTTTCAACAAGATCTCGTTAAAAAAATGTTTGCAGCGAGCTAAACAAAGATACCATTTAATCAATCTATTACTTTCTTTGACCTAAATTATGTGGTATCATTTGAATTTCGAAAATCACAAAGAAGTTCCGTACTATTTTATGCATAATATATAAAAATAAAATAATTAATATTCTAATTAAATAATAAAAGTATTACTAATATTTGAATATCTCCAGCCAGCAGTGAAACGACCCCTTAAAATCTCTTTCAAATTTTCTAGGAAAATACAATATATGTTATACATTTCCAATCAAATAGAGTAAAGGGCGGAAGGAATATGTTATTTAAAACGTCTTATCTAATATGGATGCATGCATGTTATATTAGATATCCAAAAGGAAAAAAAGTGGTCTCGTATATTTGGATATGGGCGTTGGATTAGAATTATCTACTCCCACGATTTTAATTTATTTATCTCTTTTTTGTTAGTCTATACCCAAAAAAAAATAATAATTAAACAATTTCTTACTCCCTTAGTTCCATTTTAATTGTTAGCATAAAATTTATACATTCATTAAGAAAAAAATTAATAGGTGACTAAAATAACCGTATTAATTTTTTAAAAACATGCAATAATAATTCTTTTCACATTTTAAAATGACTTTAAGTACTAAGGATAGATTTGAAAAAACATGGTCAATTATCTCTTGAATTTTGAAACTAACAAGTATTTTGAAATAGCTATTTTTAATATACCTATCAATTAAAATAGAACGGAGGGAGTAGTTATAACTTTCCATATAATACGTTTAAAACCATAGTCCACAAGATAATATTTTAATGCATTCTATGTATTCTTAATTTAAGACCATAAAATTCGAATATCTTATATATTTTCTTAAACTTCATACCAAACTAAATAATGTACTTCAAGCAAACTCCAGATTGCAGTGTGAATGGACAAGTGCACTTTGGCACTTGTCAAGTTGCTCATATTCGCCATAATCTTCAATATCTCCTTCCATATTATTATATCAGCATTCAAAACTAACGATAGAAAAAATGGAAAGTCACAATTTGTCACTCCCCCACATGCATGAAAGATGCCAGACTTTAAGATATTTCCAAGATCCTTCGTAAAACATTTAAAAATCTAGAAGATTCCCAAAACAGAGAGTAATAAAAGACTAAAGAAGAAAAAAAAACATCCACTTTGGATAATAGTGATTTTGCTTGCCCCCTTGTGCAAATATGTTCTGTAGCATCAGGACAAGAATATCATACACTTCACTTGTTTTAGTGAAGAAACTTTTTTAGTGCCTTATTGGTCCATTTCCTACTTCTCCTTGGTATCAATAAAGGGATTGGTAAGAGCTTCACGAATAGATTCCTTTCTCTTTCCCGAACACCAAAGAATAAGGGTATATAATAAAATAGAGTGCAAAGGTCTACCCGACACCAAGGGGATGCTAACTAACAAATAACAACTGAAATGAGTCTGCCTTTTGTGAAGTACAATGTCCGGGGGGAACTGTTGGAGGAACATAACCAAACTCTGCCCAAAACCCGCCGGGCAAAATCATCGGGGGACTGAGAGGGCAAAGAAGACATCAAGTTTTGACCATGACTCCCCTAGTTTAGTCTTGTTGAGAAATCATTCATGTTGTAAGTGGACATACATTCAAGTAGTTGCAATACAATAGTGAGTGCCAAATTATCACAGATTATAGTTCACTCCAAGTGATGGAAAATACATTCAAGTAGTTGCAATACAATAGTGAGTGCCAAATTATCACAGATTATAGTTCACTCCAAGTGATGGAAAACAAACTGAGCGAGGTAGCAAGGACTCAAGGTAACCAAGCAAGTATTGAGATCGGTCATATGAATTCTCATTGTCCATAATGCTTCATTAGAGCCCGTCTCGGTACAACTCTTATTCAATAATAATGAATTTCAGTAATACTTGAGGTTCTTTCTTTACATTTTCTACTGGAATCGGCACGTTAAAATCCTCTTAAAGAGCCTCCTGCAATTTATGTATATCTTTTCGCAAACCACCATAGCGTGACTCTGTTGCGCCATAAGATGACTAAGATCCCAGTTTCCACATTTTTGAAAAGATGAGAAAGTTATGACTATCAATTGATCTTGTCACTCAATATTTTCACTTTGTATCCAACAACACGTCAAATGTGATCCCACAAGTAAAGTCTGAGGATGGGGTGTGAGCAGATCTCAACCCTACCTTGTGTGAGGTAGATACGCTGTTTCCGACAGAATTTTCACTTTATATAAACTTTTGCTTTCACATTTTTGAATTACTTGAAAATAAGTGTCATGTATAGTGTGGTTGTAGCCACATAAAAAAGGGGGAAAATCCTTGAAATGGTTTCAGATGGTTGGTTGGTAAGCTGAGAAAGGGAAATACATGGATTTCTTATAGGTAGACATACACACATTTGATACGTGAGTCAGTTATATACACCAATGGATTATATGACACCTCATCTGAAAGCTTAAACTTGTAGAGAGGGTACACCTTTATTTACCTAATTATACTTCCAACAGAGCCCTCAACATGCAGACTGGTCCTCTTTTTATGGGTCAAACACGTGTAATTTTTTAAATAAAGGGTGACAAGGAGAATTTGAACGCAGAACATCAGTTGCTCTTATATCAGGTAAATTGTGCTACCACCTCATATAAAACCTTAGTAAACAACTGTGCCTAAAGCAGAGACAATGATTCAATGGATCAATTAAATTGAGAGAGAAGCTGAAAGCTGCCTAGGCTAAGTTGATATAGGAAGCCGAAAGCAATTAGTAGAAAGAAGACGGTCATGAAAACGGACTCTACTAAAATTTAACTATGATACCACAATGATAAAAAGTGTGTGCCCAAGAGCTCCCTTAGACATCTGTAGACCTTCATAACCCAGTACCTTCCTACATGTTAATCAATGGAGGTTCACAAGTGAACTTTAATGCAGACTATGCACCAACTTTAGAATGGACAAACAAAAAGATGGTCTGCTACCATGCTTAACTATGTGTACCATCTCATCTAAATGCATAAAAGTTAAGAGAATGCACACTCCTATTTACTTAGTTGAATCTTCAATATAGACTTCCGCTCTTTCTACCATTTTTATCTCAACGGGTACAACAAAGAGAGAAGCAAGTTACAATGCCTTAAAGAACTAAATGAACATCACAAAGAGTTTGAACATGATTTAGGTTCATTTTTCATATTTGAAATAAACGATGAAGTTACGTAACATCAAATAGTAGATCTGTCATTTAATGAAATGTCCTATTTTCTTTTTCAATTACCAAACTATTTCGGAGGCAAGAATAATAAAGGAAGAACAAAACAACAAAAGTTGAAAAAGTGAATGAAGTACCTGATCTGCACCCATAATACTCGTTGCCAAATATCTCTGACACGATGTCCACGGGTTGGGCTTATTAGAGGGAAGATGATGCTGAGGTTGGCCAAGAACTACTGCTCCAGTTCCTGCATGTCGATATGTTAAAGAGCTAGCAGGTCCCAGTTGTGTGGGAGATCCTGTAGGTGGCACCTGATAACAGTTTGGTGGATCCATGGTTTGTGGAGTCCTGATTAAATGGCTTAGACCCCGTTGTCGGAAAGGTACAGCATTAAGCAATGCGAGAACTAAAGGAACCAATGTAGAAATAGAGCCACAGAGCCTTCATGGTTTGTGGAGTCCTGATTAAATGGCTTAGACCCCGTTGTCGGAAAGGTACAGCATTAAGCAATGCGAGAACTAAAGGAACCAATGTAGAAATAGAGCCACAGAGCCTTCACCAATTTCTAATGGTTGAACTAACATCTTAGCAGCCAGAGGAAAAGAAAGTAACAATATGGCAAACAATAAGCCAAGCATACATAAGTATTGGTTAATCTACCTTCATGCATATGCAGCTCCATTCCTCTTCAGAAACTAAAACTTAGTATAAAAGGTGGCCTTCGCCACATGAAAGCAGGATATTCCCTAAATACATTTTGGTCAACAACATGTTTCCTGTTGTGCATTTGTCTCCAACTGAGAGAATAATGACCTCCAAGCATGAGCACAGTTATAAGAGATTCATCGCCTTCACTTACATCAAAATATAGATCCTGAACTGCAATCTTGTGTGCCCCTATTCAATTTGTCATCAATGTCATTTACAAGGAGTAACATGGACAGTGAAAATTCAATACCCAACCCCAACATGTTTGGGACAGAAGCATAGTAGTTGTCCTTTTTTTACCTGTTGCTAAAACCAAAACATTCTCTATCACGCAAAAATTCTCATTGTTAAAAGAAAATACTCATCATATTACTTGAATTTTTACATGATATTTTATCATTCCTCCTGATCTATTTGTGTATATCAAAATCCAAAACAGCGGGCAACAACCTCTGGCGGCTTCATTTTAGTTCCAAGCTGGTCTAGATAACAACATACAAGTGGGGTCTAGGGAGGGTAGAGTATACACAAACTTTATCCCTACCTCGTGGAGGTAGAAATGTTGTTTCCGAAGAACCTAGCTCAAGTGCAGCAAATCAAAGTAGTTATATGCTTCCATCCAGGTAAACTTGAGCATTCTCATCAGTCGTGACTTTCCTATTCAGACAAGTATACAGCACATTCTAAGGAAGGTCTAAACATTTCAAGGCTAAGATAAAGGACGGCAGTGTCTGTACACTTCGCGGATTACCATTAAGAGTTAACACCAATCAACGTCATATTCTGCCAGGATGCAGGTACAGATCACGGCCACCTAGGCCAAGGCGTCACACAGAGGACAAACTAGCAGTCTTACATATTGAAGAAGGCTATGATAATTCAAGAGGGAAAAGAATGAGAACAGAGATCTGCAAAAGTTTACACTCTGTAGATATCAGTGGGGATCATAAAATTTCCACTACTCCAAAGTCATATACTAGATGAGTTTTCATCCATCCTGATGACAGATGCAAAAGTAAAAAAAGGAATATCATGGTATTGGGAAGGAATGCATGTGAGTATTGGATAAAAAGTGTATGTATTAACCAGTCAAGAACGATGTTGCAGCATATCAATGCCATTGGCACTTCTTTGCCGAAATCTGTTGGAGCTAACTTATATTATTGATAAGGAATTCTGTGCATTTCTTCTGCTGGTGAGTGGGAAATTGAAGTAGTGCAGAGATCATCCTAAATAAAGAAAGAATTATGAGAAGAGAAACCCCTCATATTTCCATTTATATTCCTTATAGTGAAAAAAATGCATGTCAGAGCTGAAGGACTTGTAAATACAGTGGCATATCCCAATCTTTCCATCAATCAAATTTTCAAATTTGAGGCACACAAGTCTGATTGGGTATCTTATTTTGTCACAAACTTCAACAAGTACACCTCAAATTATGCAAGAAACTCCAGTAATTTATAGAAAGGTAAGATACAGTATCAAGTGGTAGCATTACAGTGTACACTGCTTATTCCAAGTGGTGACGCGGCAGAAACCTGGAAGACAAAGAGGGTCTCGGTTGATTAAAACCTTTGAATAAAATCATAAATGTGGGCACTTATTTCATCAGGCTTTTCTTGGTTGATGAAGTGAGCTACTCCCTCCATTACAACAACCTCCTGCAAATTAGGAACTTCTTTCTTGAAACCACCATTGTGTATATACTCCTTGGTTCCAGGAACGTGATACGTCAGGTCCAGGTCACCCACCACAAACTTAGTTGGAACTTGAATTTTGCATCCACTAAATGGTGCTGTGAGCTCCCAGTTTCTGCATTTAACGTATAATCAAAATCTTGAACATGCTAATATTTCAATTCGATATACTGCTTGTGGAATAATTTCATAACAGTTAAAATAAAGAAATTCAGTAAACACAAGAAGCAGAATAAGTAATCATGAGCACCAAAAACTC
This sequence comes from Datura wrightii, assembly GCA_035772735.1. Lineage (NCBI taxonomy): Eukaryota > Viridiplantae > Streptophyta > Magnoliopsida > Solanales > Solanaceae > Datura > Datura wrightii. The sequence continues at coordinate 10,748,380 of JASDFA010000009.1, forward strand.
CTGGATTCTCTAGTTGATCCTAGACAGTAAAACAATATACATACTTGTCCAGATTTCGGTAGTAGTTCAATCCTCCAGTGAAGCCGGTTTTTTTAAATGTCTCAGCATAATAATGCACATCTTCCTCTGTTAGCCATGGGGGTAATGTCGCTGGTGACTGAGCGAAGGCCTGATGAAAGCCTATCTCTTTAGGAATGCAAGGTGGGCGCGTATCACGTGAAGAAAGAAATCCCTTAACAACTTTTTCAGTATCAACAGAAGCAAACTCCTCTTCCACTTCCCCAGGTTTCTAAATATAATAGCAGCATTATTAAATCCAAAAATATTTACTATTTCAAATTCAAGCAAAATTCCACATTGATTCAGTCACGTTGGATTATTTTCACTTTAACATATTACAGTAGTGGCATTACTGCAGATATAAGTTTAAGTTCTGCAGAGGAAGGGGGAAATATTAACTCTCTTCAACAGGTTTTACTAGCCAAGCAAGGAAACGAAATTTGGTTAAAATATAAGCAGGCGTCCAAATCATTTAACAGTGCATCTGTAGGATTTCCTTTCTTTACTCACTCTATGGAAGGAAAGGCAGTCAAATGAATGGTAATAGCAAGTTATGAATGATCCAATAAGCATAAAAGAAAAATGTGGAATGCTGTATAATATTTCATCAAAAAGACCAAGCACCAGCATAAACTTATGAACAAAACTGTATTTGTTTCACGGTACTTGTAACTTTAGTAAACAATAGAAGACCCTCTAATTCACGGAAAGACCATTACAAGGCAAACATGGAAACCAAAATTAACAATGTTATCAAAAAATAATTGTCACATCAAGCAACAGATATCTACCATTATGTCTATTAATGGAATACTTTTCTAGTCCCCAAGACTAGACAACTCTAATAAATACCACAAATAGTTAACTGTGACTCTTAAAAATAAGTTGAGCTCTAGAATGTCATTAAATTGTTTTCTCTCTTCACTTCAAGAAGATAAAGTGGGCACAAACTTGAAAGTGAGAACTGATAAAAATGACCAAACAAGAATTTACAAAAATCACTTGAAGGTAAGAGGACAGATAAAATCATGTTAAGGAGCCCTAGTATCATTATCAAAATTAAAATCCACAATGAGTTTAGGCAGCTGGAGTCATCTATCTTCCCTAGTTGAAATAACTGACAAAGCAACCACAGATATCGTGCACAAGTATTCCTATTTCTGGATCGAAGTACTTGATGCAAATAATTTACCAGGAAACCACATCGCTAATTCCAGTTTGACTTGTATAAGGGATTCAACTTTAGCTACTAAATGAAAAGATCTCATGCGACCAATAGCATCCATCACATTAGCTTCTCTCCAGATTATGAAAGTTGAACAAAAATAAAAGTTCCACTCTTATTCTATAAAGACCGATAAACAAGAAAAGGTAATCAAAAAAGAAGTAGACTTTAATAAATACTTTTGAAGTTGCTCTAAGATATTTCCACGGGCTCAATCAATCAAACAATTTAATCAACTACGGCTCAATCCGAAACTAGTTAGGCTCAATCCAAAACTAGTTTGGGTCGGCTAAAGAATACTGGAAAGATCTATAATCAATCTATTACAACAACAATTCTACTTTATCCCAACTTGAGACCAGCTATCCATATTTCACATAGGCAGAATCTACTGTATTTCATCCACAGACCCAAAAAGCAGAATGAAAAGAGAACTATTCCCTTCATGTTAGAGGAGTTCTAAAGATAAAGAAAATGGATATTGGATCTAAAAGAGAACTATTCCCTTCATGTTAGAGGAGTTCTAAAGATAAAGAAAATGGATATTGGATCTAAAAGAGAACTATTCCCTTCATGTAAGCACTGTCCAAGAGGTTCTGGAGATTTTTCTGGTTCAGTAACAAGAAAAAGAAGGCAATATACCTGAAATCTACACATATAATAGTCATCCCCAAGAAACTCTCGCAATATATCCACTGGTTTCCGTAAAGGGTGTCTGGGACGGAACACAACACTCAGATTAACCAAAGCCTTGATACGATCAGGACGAAACAAGCAGAAATACCAACCTATTAGGGCACCCCAATCATGTCCTACTAAGAACACTTGCTCTAGACCCAGAACATCTAAAAGAGCAACTAAGTCCCCAACAATATGGAAAGCAGTGTAACTAGTGATTTCTGGCGGACAATCTGTGTCGCCATAGCCACGAAGGTCAGGAGCAATAGCTCTGTAGCCTTTGCTAGAAAAGTACAACATCTGGTGGCGCCATGAGTACCATAGCTCAGGGAAGCCATGAACAAACAGAACTGCAGGGCCTTCACCAATTTCTGCTACATGCATTTTAATCCCATTAACAGAAACATTTTTGTGCTGTACTTTCTCCATTTTCCTCTGTTTTTTTTTTGTCCTCTTACCCCTGCTTGCTACCTTAATCAATATGTTAATTTTCAGTGTTGTGAGAAGTCATTTGATTAATACTTCGAAGGATGTTAACTAAGCAAAAAGAAAATGACAAAATTCAGGATTGATAAATAAAAGAGAATTAAAACATTGTAATTGATAGAGGCGGCTCAAACATATTTGTGATTTTTAATTTTATTTTAAAATAAATAATATTTTATTTAATTAAAAAATATTAAAGAGTTATTTTTTAAAAATATTTATTAAAACTAAATAAATAAAAATTATATTTTTTTATTTAGAAATGAGTTATTTTTTTAAGATGTGCTTAAGCTGAAAGCACCACTTATTTTGAAACGGAGGGAGTATAAGCAGAGGTTTTAAATTTTTTAAAAATGGCTAATTAATGGAGTATTTGAAATCTACTTACCTAAAATTTTTGAGATGCAATTTATTTTAATCTTTTACAATCGATTTCTTCAAAGTTTTATTTATGGGGATTGCATTATATTTTTTAATTGATATATTGAAACTATAATAAAATAATTTTAAAAATAATGTATAATTATGAAGTGACAATGATAAAAGTAATACTTGAAATTAGAATAATAAAATTATCTAAAAAAATTGATGACTTGATTGCTAAATATCTTTTTGATGCTTCAATAATTTTTCATAATGCTTCTGAAACGCGAGGAATAAAATAGAAAAAAAGTATTTTATCAATATAGTAATTTTGAGTTATGACTTTTCAGAAAATAATACTATATAATTTATTATATTTGAACTCAGAAGCGACAAGAAAGCGAATATAATAGTGCATAAATATTATGGGACAGATACTCTTGATTAACAAAAAGAAATTGAATAATGTAAAAATATGACTTACTCCTCTGCATGTTTTATGATGAAAAAATAATAATAATAACATACTCATTGTAATTTTATAAGCGAAGTTCTAAAAAAATAGAGTGCACATAGATTTTACTTCTAATTCAAAAAAGAAATAATGAAAGTGAAAAAATCATGATAAGATACTGTAGAAAGTAAAATATAAATAATAATAATAATAATAACAAAAATTAAAATTAAAATACTACAGAAGAAATAATATAATTATTTATTAATTAGTTTTCTTAATACCACCTATTTAATTAAAATGACAATTTACCTAGGATAAAAATTTATTTTCGAAAATAAACTTTATAGAACATTTGTAATACTTAATTAGCATCAAAACAGTGGAGTCCTTTGAAATTGGATTTTAAGACTCTCACGTGACTTAGCTCAAGTGTCCATAAAGCGAATCCAATTTGAAATTGGTACCCACAAAATGGACTATGAAAAGCTTTAGGGTGTGTTCAGTTGGAAGTACAAAGAAAATACTTTTTAGAAAAATAAATAATTTTTTTATGTATATATATAAATAAATAATATTATCTTTAAAATATTAATATATATTTAAAAGAAAATTATAAAAATAAAATAAGGGTGAAAATTGTTTTCACCTCCATTTTTTTTTTAAAATCAAGATCCCCCTCAATTTTGAATAATAGACATTCCTCCCTCACCCAAATAATTCTAATTAACTTTTTAAAATATCTGTTTTACCCTTGTTATTTTTAATCCTTCATTTATGTAATATCTTTTTATATTATATATAATATTTACTTTTTAACCTAAATATTTATAGTTTCTTATTTTAACTCACTAATATTATAAGTAGGATAATACTTCTATGAATTTGTCATAAAATATAATGCTATTTAGTATTTTTTATTATTTTTATTGAAATATTATATGCATTAAAACGTGTATATATGTATGTGCATGCATGTGTGTATTTATGTTTCCCCTCTTTATTATCCTCTATTATCTATATAAAAAAATAAAATTTGATTGTTATAAATAGAATATTTTGTTTAATGCATTGTTATATATTTATAAAATTATTTTTTTTTATCTTTACTTGTATAAATAAATATTAGAGTTTTGATTATTACTATTATTATTTATTCTATTAATGCTATTTTATTATTGAAGGTCATTAACTTATATACTCAATTAGTATTTTTTATTTTATTTTATCGCAAAAATTAATATTTATTTTTTTTGTTAAATATATTGTTACATAGATTTAAAAAAAATATTATGATTCTAAAGAAGTAAAAAGCAGAAGATAAAGTTGAAATAATATTATAATAAAACAAATATTTTAAAAAATTAATTAAAATAAAAAGAGATATTATTATTTAAAAAATAATAATTTTTATAAAATAAAATTAAAAATGAAAATAATTTTCACCCTTTAAATAATGAATTCTTATGAAACATGTTCTAAAGAGTCAAAGTTGTTTAACCGTTTCTTTACGATAACTATTTTCAGCTATTTCTATGTTTAGCTATGAAGAAATATGATTTATATTGCTTATCTTTAGTTTTTAAATAATACAATTTATATTTTGAAAATGAAAAAATTGACATCCATAATATAAATAGAAATTTTAATTAATGAAAATATGTTTGGTCTTTTTAGCAGGCCACATCTAGGAGAAGCTCATGTGGATATTCTTTTGGGACCATTGATTTCATCAACTGTTGTCCCTTCGACGACGACGATGATAATAATTACAAAAACTATATATGTGAAATTCCGTAAAAAGAATTTGGCTAAAAGATCAGTTGTAAACTATATATTAAGCTACAGATCAATTTTAGTAAATGAAAAGATTTTTTTTCATTTTTCTATATTACAATTTATTATTAATTTTTTATTATTTTTATTTCATTTTATTAATCATTAAACTACGCTCTTAGATGCCAGCTATATTTTCGAATCATTTCGAGCTAGTATTGTGTTGTTTAGTTTTTGGAAGACAGTTAAGATACACAAACCAATTCATTCCTCATAATTAAGAATTATATGAGTAATTTTCATTGTAATCAAGGTGTTGATGGCGCATGCTTATGACGTTAGAGTTTGGTGATGTCATTCTTTTTGGGGAATAATCTATTAATTTTATTCATCTGTTTCGGTGCCTAATAAGAGAGAGATTAAGATATTACCAAATCAAATTCTTTTTGATATATAAGTTCTTCGATTTTTATAAAAGAATTTATAATTATATAATTTTATTTATTGAAGTCTTCTACATCAACAATTTTGTTACAAAGTCTTTTTTATCAGGTATCTTAACTTTGATTCAATCTTCAATTTTGTGTTTCATCGTCTTAAAATATCTTTCTTTTTTCTGTATTGTGAATTTGAAGAAGACAATAATCTATCTTTTTTGTTTCTATGTTGTGAATTTGAAAAAAGATAATAGTAATTGCTACGCCAATTCCGGTTGCTTATCTTCAAAATAATTTTACTTGAATTGTCTCATTTAGTTGATTCTAATATTGATATTATCTTTAGTTTAGTCTAATTTCATATTATGTGATCTAAAATTTGTGTTCTGCATCTACTCATATATTTACAAGTTTCATCTATTCAGGTAAAATAATCTCTTTATAAAATAGTTTTGTTTTATAAAAATATACTAGCAAGTAGTTTGAAACAACTATTTTTAGTATATATAGCAATTAAAATGAAACGGATGGAGTATACTATTATATTTATAACTCTTGTGCATAATTTATTTTAGATAATTTTACAATGAAACCTAAAAAGAACTTCCCGAACAAAATTGTGTCAATGAACAACTTAAGCCGATACAATTCTTATTGGATAATAAAAGTCTTAGTAATTGAAACTGCATCAGTGAAAGAGTATAAAAGGGAACAAGCGAAGGCACTTGAAAGACCGTGACATTAGTTGATGAAAAAATAATAATTTTTTATTCGGATTATATTTTATAATTTTACACACACGATAAAATTTGTTACATTATAAACGGACGCACTTAATGATGCTAATCCTAATTTCCTATCTGTAAACAAAAAAAAATTGAAGTTATCATTGTTCAGGGTCAATCTTTAGGTTTGTCAATTGAGATTTTAAACCGTGTATATTAAGAGAAGATTAAAAAGAAAGAAAAAATACTTTTTATCTCATAAACACATACAGATAAACGTGATTATTCGAATTAACGAAATTTAAAATCAAGAGATACATTAATTGGTTTAAATTGCTACACAAAATGAAAAGTATTGTTACGTTGGATAATTCGTCTCAAGGTGAACACTTACTGATTTAGCCAAAACGATTCGATTTAGAACAAGAGGATGGATCATCATAAATAACCAACATAAACAACATCATTCACAATGTAACATAGAGATAACAATTTTTTTTCTAAAAATCATGATAAAGCAGTTAAAATGATAAAAAGAATATAAATTAATAATATCTTTAAAAAGTTGTCAGGTGAGACATAACAATAACATATTGAGATATAATATCTATTTATATTATTTAAATAAATACCATATTTATTTTAATGTTGATTATTATATTTCAATATTTTTACTTTTTTTATATATATTAAATTTAATATATTGAGTGAAGCACACGTGCAACTATAGGTGTTAAGATGTCGGGCCGGATCGGTCCGGTTCTTAAAGATTCGAACCCGGTCGGTCCGGGTAGGGGTTGGAATCCAGTTTGGATACCGGTTTCAACGGATTCGATTCCAACCGGGTTATTTTCAACCCGTGCAGTTAGAGATTCAACCGGATCGAGTCGGGTCGGGTTAATTAAAAAAATTAATTAAATTTATTTTAAAAAATTATTTAAAAAATTATAAATTTAAACGGCTACATATATATTTTTTGAAATTCAATACTTAAAAAATAAGTTGAGAATTTTCAAAAAAAATTTTAAGCAAAAGAAAAGTCTTCTGGTTAATATATTTTATTAAATTGAATATTTTATCCATCTAGCAACTAACTATAAATTTTTAATTATTATGAGAAAAAGTATAAAATTACAAACTATGAACTATTTAAAAAAAAATTATACCGTTAAACCGGCCCAATCCAATCCGATTAACCGATATCCTAAATATACTTGAATGGGTTCAGATTTCACACCAAACCAAATCAATCCAACAACACATGTACACTAAACTACTAAGTAAATAATCTACAATATGCTGGTTAGGAGGATATTCGTATTCAATTTTTAACTAAAACATAACAAAGCAACCCAACTGTGGACAAGTGTAATTACTCGATTGAGGCCCCAATACTAATTATCTCAAATTCAGAGTTTTGGTACTCCTTTGGGGCCTATGTCAAGGCTAGTGGATTTGGCATCCAATACCAGTTCTCAAACCAAAAAAATAAATAAAAAAATTAAAATTTTCCGAAGAAATCCGTTCGCGCCGGAATCTACACACCCCAGCTTGATAGGTCTTTACATATAAATATTTGGGGTCTATTGATGAGCCTTTACATGGCTAAAAAATTTAAATACAAATTTTTATTTTCTTATCTCTCATCCTTAATAACTCATACGTTAAAATTTACTCGTATCATATCAAATATTTACACCATGTGTCAATATATATATATATATATATGTTTGAAAACAAAAAAGATAAAGAACTTTTAGGAGAAATTTAAATAAATAAATAAATAAAAACTTCAATCATTTGAAGGGTAGCCCTCCAAATCCCTAACTACTCAACCACATTTTCTAAAGTAATTAGACAAAAAAATTCCTTTTCCTCATCATATTCAAATAATAAATAGATTGTATACCGATGATATTAAAAAAAGTTTTTACTAGTTAAAAGTTCAGATATTTCATTCATTTCACCGATTGATGATACAAGTCACCACTACCTAACAACAAACAAGAGAAGTCCTTCGATCAAATAGGAATTGACACGGATTCTGCCTTCCAATCAATTTATTACTAGCGTTGTGTTGTTAAGTTTGGAAAAATAGTCACCGTACCAAAACCATTTCACTTTTGAAAGTGCGCTACTGATGGTTAAAAAGAAAATCGATGTGAATTCAAATTAATTAAATCATGATGTAACTAATTACATCAAGAAGCAGCAGATAATCCCACAAATTGGAGTAACTACAACAATTAAGAAATTTAGTTTTTCTCGATATACTCAAAACAAGAACTAAATTGTGCAACAAAGATAGTAAAAAATGATAGTCTTTTCCAATGGCGTCCCATTCTAAATATAGCCTCAATATCATAAGTCTATAGAAGAAAACCAAATGTCCATATTAAGAAAATAAGCTTCAACCATACTGGCGTCCTATGCTAGTATAACATACTACTACAAATGTTGCAAACTCTTTCCGTGGAACAATCTTTTGATTCTTTAAATTTTACGAGGCGAGTATGAAAATCCATACGTATCGACACTCCAATTTCAGTCATAGCATAAAAGAGCTTGTATGGAACAAAAGAAAAAAAACGGGATCTTAACACATAAATCATTATCCAGCATAGGCTTTTTGTTTAAATGTTGAAGATATCTCTCCCTCCAAAGAGGGCTGAATTTCGCAAAACAGATAAGAAAACGCATTCAAAAATCAGCAATGTGATGCTGGAGTTCAAGAGAAACAAGGTTGAAATAAGAAAATCCAACAAGAAACTATTATGGTAAAAAAAGGTTGGGAAAAATCTTCTAAAAGAAATTCTATCATTGTGCATGCAAACATCTGCACTTCCTCAAACCTTGTAACCTCTGCTATTCCTTTTCCCTCTTGCTCGCTCAAACTTCCTTCCCTTGGAGCGAACATAAGGCTTTGTGTGGCTGTCAGGGACACCAGGAGCTTTACCAAAGTGCTTAACAGCTTCCCTCGAGTTTTTTGGACCCCTAAGCAACACCTGAGAGAATGCAGCCAACAATATGAAGAAAGCAACGAAGCAGTGAAAGGGTTTTCATTGGCAGTCAAAATTACAGAATGAATGATTGGCAATATGTTTTCCATTCAGACCACTACTCTATATTTCTCTACCATGAATGAAACATTTCCCATGCAAGACCAAATAACAGAGATCCAAATCACAATTCTAAAGACACCTCAATTTATTATGCTAAAGACCACTATAGCATTTGCTCTAATTATTGACCTGATAATAAAAGGAAAAGCATAAAAACACAAACTGATGGAGGACAATGTTCCATACCGTGTTCTGCCCAAGAGGGGCTCTGAGAGCGAGCTGATCGAAGGTCAAACATTCTCCTCCAGCCTTCTCAATCCTAGCTCTAGCTGTTTCAGTGAATCTCAATGCAGTAACCCTGAGTGAAGGGATGTCATAAGCCCGAATATCATCGGTAACAGTCCCTACAACTACAGCAACCTTGCCCTCCTATCATAATACACAAGTAAATTCAGACAAAACTATTTTAGTACATCAGTAACACTAAGGAGTCATTTGCTTTGCCGTATAAGAACTAATCCTGGCACATAATTCTGCATTACTAATCCAACATTCGAATTTTGGCTTCTGACATAAAACTCTGCATGGTTGAGTTAGGAGAAGTTAGCATTGCATACCTAGAGATTGTTTGGCCATTAATTTTTTTTTTCAAAACTTGTTTGATTGTACATTGTATCAATTTTTCACTCCAAACTTGAGAAATGGCTTGAACCAATTTCTCAAGTAAAAAAAAATCACACACAATACATAACACAATACATAAGCATCTAACTTTTCTCGAGGGAAATGCATGTCCAAACATAACTTCAACTTCCAAATATCATTTCTCAAATTAACTTCAAAAAACACCTTTTTCCAATAAAACCCAATTCATGTCCAAAGCCTACTTAATATCTGAATAATGTAATACACAAATATACACATGATTATGTACATTATAGAATAAGGAGCAAGAATGTGTATTATTAGCAATATAAGGATTAAGCTATATTCTTGACTTTGATATGTCAATTAATTACTACAACTAATCGCGTATTATTTTTTTAGCAATTCCTTTATTATAAATGCTACATAACTAGTCCTTGAACCAAAGGACCATGGATGCACATCAAGTATACAAGGCGTGAAGCGAGACTAGGAACCACATAACGCATACCAGAACAATCACATTAAAATCAATAAGCAAGAACTATTCAACAAATACACCCAATAAATGTGTCTAATCCCAGACCACAAACACGCTGTTTGGATTGTTGTTACATATGTTTCATGATGTATCGTATTATATTATATTATATTATATTATTATATTGTATTGTACTTCATTATTTTGGTAGGAATATATGGTACATTTTAAGTAATTACAAAATAATAAGTAAAGACAGAATGATAAGAAAAACAAAGGTAAGGATGTGACTAAACTAGATTGGTCATTACACAAAATGGGACTTTTTGTTGTTATGGCGTAATAAGTAACAATCAAAACAAACATTATATTTAATCTAACAACACAACACAATAAAATATAATAGGTAACAAACATCCAAACAAGCTGTAAGGTGAAACAGAGCAAGAAGGGTTGAATAACCTTTCCCTTCATGTAAGTAACCAAGCGTGACAGAGACAAGGGAGCTTTATTGATCTTGCTCATGAAGAGCCTCTTCAATATCACCGCATTGAACTTGCTACCAGTCCTCCGTACGAGAAACCGGTACAACTGTTATTTACAAAATTAGCCATACAATTCTCAGTACACTCACCAAAATGCAGTAAATCTATAAAGAAAGGAGCTTTGAAAAGTGAAAAAAAAAAAGGAAAAGAAAACCTTGACGAGAAGCTTGAGATAAACATCGTCGGATTTTGGGGCAGTGCGCTTAGTCTTTTTGGACTTACCTCCGGCAACTAGATCGATACCCTGAAGAGAAAAGAAAATAACAAAATCAAACAATGTCGTCCGTGAAAAATAAGTGTAGAAGCTACAGGAAGATTCTAAAAAAAAGTACTCGCCATGGATGCTCCGCCTGCTGCTTCTGCTTCCCCCCGCGGCTGCTGCTGATATGTTTATGTCCTCGACAGATAGAGAAAGAAAAGACGAAGCTTTTGTATCCCCTTTAAATCAAACCCTAGTCCATGAACTTTAATGGGTTGGTTCGTGTCTGACTTCAGTTTCAGTCGAAGCCCAATAGGCCCAAATAATTTATATCCGAGGGAAAATTAAAGATTTTTCAGTATCGTTATTTAAATTTTGTCCAGTTAAAAAAAAGTTTAACAAGAATAAAATTATGATGATTTTAAGATAGATAAAGTCTTGAAATTTATCTTGTCATATTTTTAGTATCATTATTTAAATTTTGTCCTGTTAAAAAAAAGTTTAACAAGAATAAAATGATGATGTAAGATTTTAAGATGGATAAAGTCTCAAAATTTTTCTTGTCATATTTTTAGTATCGTTATTTAAATTCTGTCCCGTTAAAAGAAAGTTTAATAAGAATAAAATTATGATGATTTTAAAATTTTAAGATGGATAAAAGTATCGAAACTCATCTTGTCACACTAATGTGTTAGGAATACAATTGATATGTCTTTATATTCAATTTATGATTTGATCATATTTATGTGAATTTTATTTGTTATAATATATGATATTTAATATTGTTTTATTATAATTATTATCAAATTATTTGAGGGCGAACATTGTTTTCATCTTAATTTTACTTTTAAAAATCAAACTCTTCTCTCAACTTTGAACAATAGACATTTTCTCTCATTTATTCTAAATGTCTTTTTAAAATATTCGTTTTACCCTTATTATTTTCAATTCTACATTTATGTTTTACTTTTTCATATTATATATAATATTTATTTTGTAACCTAGATATTTATAGTTTCTTGTTTAAATTCACTAACATTATAAGTAGAATAATACTTCTATGAATTTGTCATAAAATCTAATGTTATTGATTATTTTTTTTATTATTGTTAGTAAAATTTTATATGTATTAAATGTGTATATATGTATGTGCATGTATATGTGTGTATTTATGTTTTTCTTGTTTTATCCTATAATCTATATAAATAAATAAAATTTGATTGTTATTAATATAATATTTCATAAATTATAATATAAAATTAATTTACATTATAAATAAATAATCTTTAAATTTATTTTTATTTTATTAATTTTTTTGTATTTCATGCATTGAAATATATTTATAAAATTATTGTTACCTTTTATTTTTACTTGTATAAATAAATATTAGAGTTTTAATTAAAATAAAATTATTTTTTATTCTACTAATTTATTTCATTATAAAATAATTAACTTATACACTGAATTAGTATTTTTTACTTTATTTTATTTTTTCCTGAAAGTTAACATTTATTTATTTTGGCAAAAAAGAGTTACACGGATAAATATATATATATATATATATGATTTTAAAGAAGTAAAATAAAAAAGACAAAGTTGATAATGTAAGGGTAAAACAGAAATTTTGAAAAGTCAATTAGGATAAAGAGGGAACATGTCTAATGATTAGAGTTGAGGGGAGTTTGATTTTTAAAGCAAACTTGGGAGGTGAAAATGATTTTCACCCAATTATTTGATTAATACGATAAGGTCCTTGATTAAGTTTTAAGATTTGATATCATGATGGAGATCATGATAATGAAAGAATCATTTTTCTTATAACTTGATCTAAAATTGTTCTCGATCATAGGATTACTGATTAGGACATTAGTAATTCGATTAGATCGATATGTATGTAGTGGTCTTTATAAGATAAAAGATTAGTTGATTTCATTAACTAAATTATATACATAGATTATGGACATAGAGATATAAACATTAAACAGACTTATTGGATAATTCCTAATGGTTAGAATTATCATAAACTATTACTGGAATATTATCTTGAAGAATGTGATGTAAGAATTTTCTTTGACCAGAGATCATCATAGTAATTAACAAGTTATTTATTATATTTTGATATCGGACACCAATGGCCGTATGAAAATGACTGAAATAATATTGGTATGATTAAATACTTGTAGAATATGATTGATCGAGATGAAATCTGTCAATTTTTTGTAATCATCTATTGAGATTTGATAGTTAGATCATATCTTAAGGTGATTCAGAGCTATAAGAACAAAAGAAAATACTACATTATTCTTCTACATATTCTTGAGAGTAAATTGCATACTTCATGTTATCTAGTCGTTAAGGAGTATTGCTAAACGTCACCCTTGAACAGTATATTGATATGATCAATTTACTACCAGCTTACTAATGAACCTATAGGGTTGCACATTAACGAGTATTTTTATATTTGTATTAATTATTTTATTATTTGATAATTAAATTAGAAAATTTAATCAGTGAAATAAATAAATAATTAATCAAAATAAAATATTATTATGTTTTCTGCCAGCATAAAAAATATGATTAATATTATGAATAAATTAATTTTTTTTCAGAATAAAAAATTAAGTTATACCTCATAATTAAAATATATACATTTGATTGTTATAATAAAATATATTTTATATTTATTTAAATATGATATATATAAATAAACATTAAAATAAGGAAACATGCTAGCTGAATCCAATTTTGAATTGGATCAGCAAGGAAAGTCACGCATGTGCGATCTCTTTTCAGCACGAGATTTCCTTCTTTCAAATTGAATATTTTCCTAGTTTAGTATTGGAATTAAACTTTTATCTCAATGAATTATTATTTTAATTAAAGATTTTTTTTTAGATAATGCTATATAGAAAGTTATGAAAAATTTTCTTAGTAAGTTCTCAATTTTGAGAAAAGTTTTGGTGGGAAATTAATTCGTTGAAAGCGTGTGAATACAGTATCAAATTAAGAGAGAAAAATCATTGATAAAAAAGAGAAAATGATCAAAAGTATCTCTCTACTTTCATTTATTAGCTAACTTTGCCACTCGTTATACTATCGGGTCAAATATACCCCTGCCGTTAGCAAAGTATGCAAAAATAACTTTCAATTGGACGAAGTTTCCCAAATTCACTTAAAATATCCAATTTCTACAAAATAACTCGTTCCCCACATTTAACCCGACCTGATCCACCTAATTAATTTAACAAATATCAAATAACATCCAAATCCCATTTCCCTCAAAAAGAAATGTAAACTTCCCACCTCTTTGCTGTTTGTTCAAGCACACCGAGAAACAATGAAGTATTTTTTAGTTTTGAGGAAACACATGTCTACAAGCATATTATGCCTCCAGAAGAAATATTTTTACGTAAAAACGTTGCATTCTGATGTGATAACAATGAATGATAGTTTGTCATCAGATTCAACATGTCCAAATAGAAAAGCCACGCCTGGATATCCTCCCCTCTTTTCCATCTCTCATGTCCCAACCCCGCCTTTTTTTTCTAGAGATGCCTAATTATAGGCTGTTGAACACAAGGTAGATCGATACATAGCTCTGAAGGTACTGAAACAAACTGTAATTTATTGCAGTGTGCACCCTTTATGAGAAACAAAATCTGGGTGCCTTTTTTTTCTCCTTTGCTAATTTCTTTTAATTCTGAATAAAGTCTGCTATGTTTCTGAGTTTCCACTTCCACCCCCTTCCTTGTTTCAACTTATATATACATATGGAAATAATAGAGAGGGTTATTCTATTTTCTTTTTTTTAAATATGAATGAAGTCTGTTGCATTTCTGAGTTTCCATTCCCACCATTCTTCCTTCTTCCAGTAAATATATACACATATATCGAGAAACAAAGAGGATGGCTTAGAGAGAAAACAGATGGAGTAAGAACAATTCAGTGGAAAGGATGTTCTTGATTTCTAGCTTAATAATGGAGAAAGTTGTTGTAAACAGTTTACATTTGTTTTTGGGGAAATGAGATTTGGTGTTATTTTGTATTTGTTAAATTAATTAGGTGAGTCGTGTCGGGATAAATGTGGGGAACGGGTTATTTTATAGAAATCGAGTATTTTAAGTGAATTTGGGAAATCCGTCCAATTGGAGGGTATTTTTGCATATTTTGCTAATGGACAGGGTTATATTTGGCTCGATAGTATAACGAGAGACAAAGTTAGTTAATAAACGAAAGTAGAGGGGTATTTTTGACTCTTTTTCCATAAAAGATTATTTTTTTGTTACGTTTATTGTGAGTTGAGATTTTTGAGAAAAATCATAATACAATATTCATAATTCAATTTTTCCGGGAGATTTTTTAATCAAGGAGTTGGTAGCAAAAATCAATCTCACCAGGATACGCATAGAGTCTTGTTACCATCCAAGAGATTTTGAACTGTGACTTTTTTCATCAGATTTATTTTGAAACCTAATCTTTAAACGTAAATAAATTTTAAACACAAGTAAATTTATTTAAAATTACATATTATTTTCCACGATATGTTATAAATACCCTGTAATTTTATACAGTGATTACAGATCGCTAATTTAAACACAAACTCTGATAATTCTAGATTAATGGTTAAAACTTGTTTTGTTAGAAATGTTAATAGATCATCAGTATTTATGGTCTGACAAATCGCTAGTATTTTGGACCTCAAATCCTCCAAAATTGTTAGAATTGGGCAGAAAAGTTTTACGACCCGCCATGACCTGTTTTAAAGAAAATCACTAATAAGATTTTACTTTAAAATTGATGTAATTCCACTTCAAATTTGATATACCTTTTCATATCAATCACAATAACTTTTTTTTTAAGAGTTCATAACAATATTAAAAGAACACTCCCATTCAACAGAAAGATTACACTTTTTTTTTTTTACGGTGAATTAGTTAAAAATATAAAATATTATTTTTGTATCAACTTTCTTTTTATCACAGTAATGACTAATCTTAATATCACAAGCGGAGCCAAGATAGTGGAAGGGCGAACCCCCTTCTTCAGCAAAAAAGTACACCATATTTATATATATTACATATTGAATCCCTCCACACAACGTGAGAATCCATTTTAAACTTTTTTGATAAAAATTTTGTCATCCGCTACTACTTAATATATAAATAGTTTTCATCCACTTCTCATTTATTTTTCTCCTACTTACATTCCTCAACTCAAGGAAGAAACATCCTTATATAGATATAAGATTTCTTCCGTAAGTAAATGTCAAGAATGTAAAAAGTTATTTGAGGTGTAGTGGAATAATCAGTAGAATATAATATGAAGAACATGACATAATGGTGAGTTACCAAGAACAATGACACCACTTTATTTTTTTTTATCCACTAATATAATATATAAATTAATATTTTAATTGTAAAATTAAAAATACACATTAATACTAACAATATTTAATAAAATAATTAATTCGAAGACAGTTCAAATTGCAGTGCCTTGGCCATGGACTAATCATTTTGGGACTTTCTTTGTAGTGTATTTATTTTATGGAACTACCGTAGCTAAAATTAGAATGTAAAATGATGTCATTTGCACTAATAATTACTTCATAAATCACCAAATACTTGCCTCTAATTATTACAAAAGGATTGACCCTACTTACTATTATGCCCCTATCTCAACCAGATATTTGGATTTTATCTGAGGGGTAAAATAGTCAAATAAAGGCCATTTATCATTACTTTCTCATTTCAATGTCCCCCAAACTATATCTTCCTGTCAATAATTTTCTCCGTCTTCATTTCCTCTTTCCTATATTCCCTCCGTCTGTAACGGCTCCGTCATTCTAGCGGTTACTCTTATTAACGGTGACCGGATTAGATAACGGAGAAACAGAGCTGGCGATGAACACGTCGAAGATGCGCCGGAAAGTTGTTCCGGCGGTAGAAAACGCGGACTCCGCTGACAAACTTGACCAGCTCCTCCTCTCCGCCGCCATCTGCAACGGTGAAGACGTCGGGCCTTTCGTACGCAAGGGATTTGCTTCTGGTAAGCCGGAGACAGTCCTTCATCACCTCCGCCACTTCGCTCGATCCAAGGAATCTGAAATCGAGGATGTCTGTAGAGCACACTACGAGGACTTCATCACCGCCGTCGACGATCTCCGATCTCTGCTCTCCGACGTTGATTCTCTCAAATCGTCTCTTTCCAACTCAAACAGTCAACTTCAGTCCGTCGCTGTGCCTTTGCTAACCACTCTTGATTCCTTCGTCGAAGCTCGAAACAAATGCAAAAACATTACTCTTGCTATCCAATCCCTTCGCACTTGCGTTCAGCTTGTCGAGCTTTGTTCCCGAGCCAATCGTCATCTTTCAGAGAACAATTTCTACATGGCGTTGAAGTGTGTGGACTCGATTGAGAGAGAGTTTATGAACAAAACACCGTCTACTACTCTCCGGCGAATGCTTGAGAAGCAGATCCCTGCAATTCGTTCACATATTGAACGGAAAATCAACAAAGAGTTCGGCGATTGGCTTGTCGAGATCCGTGTAGTTAGCCGGAATTTAGGGCAACTAGCTATTGGACAAGCATCAGCATCGAGACAGAGAGAAGAAGAGCTCAGAATCAAGCAACGACAAGCTGAGGAGCAGAGTAGACTCAGTCTTAGGGATTGTGTTTATGCTCTCGAAGAAGAAGACGATGACGGATTCAATGGGATCAGTGATGACGGAAAGGATGGTTACAGCAATGGCGGTAATGGAATGTTAGGGTTTGATTTGACGCCGTTGTATAGGGCTTATCACATAAACCAAACTCTAGGACTTGAAGATCGATTCAAGCAGTACTATTTTGAGAATCGCAAGCTTCAATTGACTTCAGATTTTCAGGTATCTTCAATGACGCCCTTTCTTGAATCTCATCAGACATTTTTTGCGCAAATTGCTGGTTTTTTCATTGTGGAAGATCGAGTGTTGAGGACTGGTGGTGGGTTGGTTTCCAAAATGGAGGTGGAGAATTTATGGGATACTGCGATGAGTAAAATGTGTTCTGTTCTGGAAGATCAATTTTCTAGAATGCAAACTGCAAATCATTTGTTATTAATTAAGGACTATGTGAGTTTGCTGGGTGTCACATTGCGTAGATACGGATACCCTGTGGAGGCTTTGCTAGATGTCTTGAGCAAGCACAGGGATAAATATCATGAGCTCCTGTTGTCTGATTGTCGAAAGCAGATAACTGAGGCTCTTGCTGCAGATAAATTTGAGCAAATGTATATGAAAAAGGAATATGAGTATTCCATGAATGTGTTGTCATTTCAGCTACAGACATCCAATATTATGCCTGCATTTCCTTATGTTGCACCATTTTCATGTACGGTGCCCGATTGCTGTAGAATTGTGCGGTCGTTTATCGAGGACTCTGTTAGTTTCATGTCACATGGTGGTCAGCTTGATTTCTATGATGTGGTGAAGAAGTACTTGGATCGGCTTTTAACTGAAGTCCTGGATGGAGCCCTGTTGAAGCTCATTAATACATCTATAGGCGGTGTTACCCAAGCAATGCAGATGGCGGCTAATATGGCTGTGTTTGAACGCGCTTGTGATTTTTTCTTTCGTCATGCTGCACAGCTTTCAGGGATTCCATTGAGGATGGCAGAGAGGGGGAGGAGACTGTTTCCTTTGACTAAAGCCCGTGATGCTGCTGAAGAGATGCTTTCTGGTCTGCTTAAGCAAAAGGTTGATGGCTTCCTTTTGTTGATTGAGAATGTGAATTGGATGGCGGATGATCCCCCGCAAGGTGGAAATGAATATGTGCATGAGGTGATTATTTTTCTTGAAACGCTAGTTTCTACTGCCCAGCAGATATTGCCTGTTCAAGTTCTCAAGAGAGTTTTGCAAGATGTTCTGTTTCATATATCAGAGATGATTGTTGGAGCTTTACTAGGGGAATCAGTTAAAAGGTTCAATGTGAATGCTGTTATGGGTCTTGATGTCGATATCCGGATGTTGGAATCTTTTGCTGAAAACCAAGCTCCTCTCTTATCTGAGGCAGATGCTAGTCAGTTGAAAGCAGCATTGGCAGAGTCCAGGCAGTTGGTTAATCTACTCTTGAGCAATCATCCAGAAAATTTCCTGAATCCAGTTATTAGAGAGAGAAGTTATAATGCTTTGGACTACCGCAAAGTTGTTACTATCTCGGAAAAGATGAGGGATCAATCTGACAGGCTTTTTGGGTCATTTGGCACAAGGGGATCTAAGCAGAACACTAAGAAGAAATCTCTTGATGCATTGATAAAAAGATTGAAGGATGTTAACTGAGTCAGCAAATCTCTGTATGTTATGTTCCTGGGGAGATCTCCATACTGTAGTTGTGTTGATTACTTGGTGGTTTCATATCTAGCTTTCTTTACTGCAAATTGCCTACCGTTTGCGTATTTTTTACTCCCATAGTTCCACATTGATTGCTGTATTATTCTTCAGAGCACATTCTTTCCTTTTTGTGGTCATATTTTTTGCAACTCAGATAGTCTTTTTTCTCATGAACTAGTAATTTCTTGCATTTATTAGTCTCTAGTGTTGTTTCACATTGTCTTTTGTTTAACTTATACGCAGTGTTTTATCTGTGTACTTTCAATCATATGCTTGCTGCTGTAATCCTTAGTACTTGTTCATATGAACCCTACATCAACAGGATGATATTGATTACTTCAACAGTAAATCTAATAGATCCATCTCACTTTTCTCATCAACCTGGAACATTAGTACGTATTCCTCGTATTTTGTGATCGTTTCTCTTTAGCTTAGGGAGGGAGTGGCTGACATTTTGATGGATGTAATATAGCTGCTGTAATCCTTAATTCTCGCACAAAAACAGATGCCATGTATGTGCTTCCTAAACCATTGCCTTTATACTAGGCAGCAATTTCTGTTTGCCCTTGGCGTTTATTGTGATCCTATTGGAATAGTTTCATTAAAAGACTTGTAATTACTCCCAACGTTTCATTTTAATTGTTAGGTATACTAAAAATAGTTGTTTCAAAACACTTGCAAGTTTCAAAATTTAAGAGATAATTGATCACGTTTTTTCAATTCTACTCTTAGTACTTAAAGCCATTCTAAAATATGAAAAAAATTATTATTGTACGTTTTCAAAAAATTAATAGGGTTATATCAGTCAAATTACCATCCCTATTAATTTTTTCTTACTGAATTTGCAAATTTTATCCTAGCAATTAAAATGGAACAGAGGAAGTACTAGTTACTAGTCTAGAATAAGATATGATAGCTAGTCCAGCTCAATTTGCAAATGATGAGGGACTTAGATGTTGTCCAAGCGCATGCAAGCGCTCGTGTTCATCAAGTAATATAGGACAGTGAAGTCCCGATATCGATCCCTCATAGACTTGTCAGATTAATTGCCTAAGGTTAACACTTTATTTCACTATTATAATAGACACAAATGAAAATGGAGAATGGTTTGGAGATTATACTACTAAAACTTGAAAAGTGAATTAACTAATGAATTAAACGCGTTTTCACAAATATTGTAATTCAAATGATGATGAGAATCTAGGGTGTTATACCCCGTAAGATTTCAGACACCTAGATGGCCTATTCGCACGGTGATTAAGCTTATTTGAAAGCCATACGTGCTAGAGAAAGGCCTGGGAAAGGATCGGACGGATAGCCTGTCGAACCATCGCGGAAGGAGCCGAGGCAGAGCCCCTCCGCGATGGCAACGTGTCACGGAGGTGGAGCCTCCGTGTTGGCTCCGTGACACGTTGGGCCTGTCCAGGCCCAAGTATATAAAGCCCCACTCCGGTTTATTTTCATTAAACTCATTATAATTTCCAGAGAATTCGTAGAAAACAGTGGGAGAGACGAAGAGGGTTATATATTATCGTCCGATTACGCCGCCAAACGTAGTCCAAATCTAAATTAACTCCAGATACCGAGGTATATAGCAGCAGGGAGCATTCCTACGGATTTTGTTTCGCGAAATACGGCCGACGAATCGTCGAGCTACCGGACTAAGGTAAGTAGAATTGCTTCAAACTAGTGTCTATGTGTTCCTAGCTGTGAAGTGGATACTTCTCCCTTCTGGACTTCTGGAAAATAGCAAGTTTTCGACCGTCTTTCGATAGGCCTAAGTTTAGGCTATAATTATATCGAAAGTGACGTCGTCTTTCATAATAGTGCTATATTTAGTGCTAATTGACATATATACGAATGCAGTTGGGAGAAATAGCTGGAATACTGACCGAGCTACGCCGGTTAGTCGGAAAATCAGAAGCGAAGGTATGTAAAGCTAGTTTCCTCGGCAAGTTAGTAGTCTCGGTATAGTAAAATAGTTTAAAGGCCAATAGAATGTTCAGAAGTCGTGTGTTATGTTTATTATGAATGTTGGTACGATATTAGAAGTATCATGTTATGTATAGCGTGAAACTTGCTAGCACGATATAAATTCTAATACAAAGTGTTAGGAACTGTACAACATGCCCAGTATGTGATTTAGTAAAGAATGTTAGGATATTATCGCATTCAGTTGAAACTTTGTAAAGCAATATAAGTATCTGTAAGGTATCTCAGAAGTAGAATGATAGATTAAAATGAACTTTAGAAAGCATGTTAGAAATAATAAATCATGCTACTATAGAAACTCAGTTATACAACATGATTTCCAGCAGAAAAAAAAACTATATCTTGTTCAACATTAGACTCAGTACAGTATGGCAGAAGATTTTATATATATATATCATTATCAGTCTCAGCATATATTAAATACATACATATCACTATCGCTAGTCAGCATATAGTATGTACAGATACGACAGCATCACCAGCTTTAGCATGCGATATACGTAGTTAGTATTACTAGTTGAGACCACTGTATTGTCTTGGGATGGATTACCTAGCATTCATGACCGCCCCAGGGTTAGTAGCTATGTCGACTCGTCCGCCAGAGGACGAGGATACGTTGCTCTACGGAGTGGCATGCCGTCCCACAGGGGACGAAGATGGGATGCCAGTTTCCCCATATTGTGCCTTGGTCGGCCCTTATACACCCCTGTCGAGCGGGTACGCCCGGGGTGTTGATTCAGGAGTCCTTCGGACTCAGGTACAGTTATAGTCAGGGGCTCAGCGAGCCCAAGTGCATACCCAGGGGATCGGCAGGATGCTTATAGTTATTATAGGAGATGGGACGACCGGGGTAGGGGTATAGATTGCGTGTTGATTGTACCTTCCGGCTTATGGGGGCCGGGTAAGGTTTGTGTGTGCTATGCTATGTTATGTTGTGTTATGCCATGTTACACTAGATATGAGTAGATCGACAGTAGAGCGATACACCTCCAGGTATGACTCCTACTCCTTCCAACATGGTTAAGAGTACGTTTAGCTTTACATTCTCAGTCCGTTTAGTCTATTCCTTCCTATTTCAGTTCCATCAGTTGTATTCTTGTTTTCAGATATTTTTCAGTTGTTTTTTTACATACTCAGTACCAGCGGTATTGACGCCCCTTGCTGGCGCTGCATTACTTGCCTGCAGGTATTCATAGACGAGGGGCCGATACCTCGTGATTCCAGCCAGCTCACAGGGTCATCAGCTCCAGTCATCCGGAGCTAGATAGCTAGAGGTTTATCCCTTTTCTTTTGTTGTACAGCATGGGTAGGCCGGTGTCGCGCCCCATTTTTCCCTCGCGGAAAAGTGGGATTCGACATGCGACAACTCTTAAGGGTGGAAGAAAGAATTTGAAGAGTCGCCACCTAACGAATTTAAGGTGCGCTAGGGCACCGTTCTAAGCTAGTTTGTTACCTAAGTTACCAGAGTTCGGGTAAGGCCTTTAATTACCTCGAAAGGAAGGTGTTAGGCACCTTTCGAGATCCACAAAGGTGGTTCCCGGCCGTACTCATTAAATGGGGGTATTTACTAAATGACCAAATAAAGTCGGTGAGTTATTAAGCATAAATAAAATACTAACATAAATACTAAATTAGCAAATTAAGAAGTAAACCTAAAAGTGGGATCAGGTTTTGACAAGGCCGAAAACGGGCCCAATCCGATATTACTCCCATCGATTCTATTTTAAGATCAAGATAGTATGAAGAGAATAATATATATATATATATATATATATATATATATATATATATATATATAATTTGAGAAAAATGCATTTTAAGAAAATCAGGAATATATATATACATATATGTATTTTTAAACATTTTTATTTTTTAATAAAAGTATATCAATATTTCATAATAAGAGAAATTTTAAAGACTTTGAAAGCTTCTTTAAAAACGCTGTCGCGCCCCATTTTTCCCTCGCGGAAAAGCGGGATTCGACATGTGACAACTCTTAAGGTTGGAAAAGAAGAGTCGCCACCTAACGAATTTAAGGTGCGTTAGGGCACCGTTCTAAGCTTTTATTTCCTAAGGTTACCAGAGTCGGGTAAGGGCTTTAGTTACCTCGAAAAGAAGGTGTTAGGCACCTTTCGAGGTCCACAAATGTGGTTCCTGGCCGTACTCATTAAATGGGATATTAACTAAGTGGCCAATTAAAACTGATTTTAACTTATGTATTTTGACAAAAGGATAATTAAATAAATGATTAATTTTAGACAAGTACGTAAAAATCTGGGCAAACTAAAATTTGAAAGTAATTTGTCTAAACAATAAATATCAAAATTTGGGCAAATAAAGCAAGTAAACAAAAATAATAATAATAATAGTAATGATAATAATGACAAAACAGAACAATTAAAATTCAAATAACAAACATATAAATATTTATTTTAATTATGGGGCCGAACCTCGGTAGGCGCCTACGTATCCCTTATGGGAATCAGGCCAACGTAGTTCTTACAAATAGAAATGTTTGACCTAATGGGATCACTTGTGCAACTTGAATAATAATTCGCAATCTTTTGAATTGCTCATATTATTCAGCGAGCACAAATATCATTTCCCGACTACCCACCTAGCTGATTAATTAACCTAAAACGCATTAGGTGATGAAACTAACGTCCTACTATTTGCCTACCCGCACCCAACTTAAAATCCAAGAGGCTTTGGACAATTATTGGATTCTGAGTTCTAAAATTCTTAGGCTTTAAGGCGATTAAAACATCAAAACAAATTAAACAAACAAGTACAGGTTTCAAATAAGCCTCTAGTAGAACGAGTGAGAAGATGCAATTATAAAAGAGTGTAGACCGACCCTATAGCATGAATTCTGTTGTAAAGCATTAGATTCAGACATGCAATAACAATAAATTTTAACCTTATCAGCATATAATTCTACGAGCATGGATTCTACGGACAAATGATACAACACTTGCAATCAAATTCTTATAGACATGTTTCAACTTCTGCACACATTCCATTTAGCAAGTAAAAATTTGTAAATCTGTTGGATCTTAGGTTATTTAAACCATAATTTAATTATTTCCTACAAATAAGATATTAGTTGGTTTCTATATAGGCATGTTTTTTAATACAAATAAGCAGTCTAATTAAATATTGTCTAGACACATGATTCTTAGGTTTTAAAATTGCAAAAATCAGGAAAACAGTTAAATCCTATAGGTATGATGTCTAGCAATACATTTTCACAATTATAATTATATGGGCGATTATACGGAGCTAGAATAAACTATGTTTTTATGAAACAAATACTGACAGGCAGGTTCTCAACAGATTCAATATGTTAGAATTTGACAAAAATGTTTTTACATAACATCAAATAGCCCTACCAACACGACCTCTAACCAAAATAATGAAGTTAGTGGTATTCCTATAAGCCGGGTTTCTAAGATTCAAACACAAGGACATTTCAGATTAAATTGTTAAAAAGACTCCTATAGGCATGATTTCTAACGTTACGCATGTGATTGATTAAATTAAGTCCTACGGGCATGATTTCTAACGCAGTAGCAAAATTAAATAACATATTTATATCAGTCAAGGATGAATCCTTCATTAGATAAATTAAGAACTTTTAACTATTTTTTTCATTAAATTAATGGCCGGATATGAAAAGAGGAAATTCAATCCTATATTTAATTAATAGCAAGCATGTCTATAATATACAAACCACAATTTTAATTTATACTTCTCAAATTAATCTGCTTATGACAAAACATTGTAACAACTAACTAATGGCAAACTGTTTTAGAACTCATAATTTATAATAATCTCGTTGTCTGCAAAAATCACGTAGACATGTTTTCGAAGTATTTATACCTTATAGACATGATATCTAAGTGTTTGTCTTATTGACATAATTTATATGCGTGTTGATCTTATAGGCATGTTTTCTACGGATGAGGTTAACAGTTAAACAAACAGCAAATAAACACCTCGCCCCCCATGAAGACCCCCTTTTATTTATCACTTGTGTATTTACAACAGTTACAAATTAAACAAAAATAAATAAATTAATTAATTAATACAAACATTAAATAAACAAATGATCAATCCGAAGCCTTTTATGTCCTGGGCGACTCTTCAAACTTTTGCCCTTGATTAAACCTGTTAAATATTGAAACAACGAACATACACAGATACATACACTCTAGACCTAAAGCAAGTCATATTTTGGAGTTCAAAACATATCACATAAGGGGTAGTACCTCAGCAATAGCATACATATAACATATTTCAAACATGTCACTATAAAAGTAGGATGTGGAAGATATACTAACCGGTTGAAGGAAAAGTCGAAGAGAAATCTTGAAAGTAGGTACTTGTTTTAAATTAATTGCTAAAAGAGAAGGTTTTTTTTTTTTTTTGGAGGGAAGCACTATTAGAACACAGTATGCTATAAGAATTCAACGTTCCAATGACCTCAAAAGAAAAGAGAAGGATGAATTTATAGTAGAAAAAGTCCACCCATTTAGAGAATAAAAGGAGTAGAACGTTCATCACATCAATTAGGAGGATATTTTCCTTTATTGACAAAATCAAATAAAACTTTTTATTTAGAGAATAAAAGGAGTAGAACGTTCATCACATCAATTAGGAGGATATTTTCCTTTATTGACAAAATCAAATAAAACTTTTTAAAGGTAATCCCTTGTTGCCATAATTAAAAGATATCACGTAAGAGAGAAGATTCAGTCAAGACTATTGATTTAGGCGAAAGACAATCCAGAAAAGTTTAATAGAAATCAACAAACCAACTATCATGGATATGCTTAAGGAAATGAATAAATGAATATTAAATTACCATAAATCTGCACATAGCACAGTAGTATTTACTTGATGAAAAGGCAAGAAACAATCACGGTAATCATGAGAAAAAATCAAAACCCCAAAATAATTTTATTAGACTAATTTAAAGGCAGAAATTAGATTAGTTAAAAAGGGAATTTTTCTAAATCAACAAGTATTAGATTACCCCATATTCCCTTAATAAGAATTCACAATTATCACATTTATCATTCTCTACTTAATATAGGAAAAGTTAATCAACTATTATTTATTCGAATTTGTTAAAGAAATTACATGCCCAGAATATGGATTTTCAAATCAACAGAGGGCTTTATATTGTCATATAGAAATATCATTCTAAAGGAGAGGGGACATATTGTTCGTATATCGTAATAGGTTGTAGGGAGCAACATTAGGGAAGGGTTTGCAAACCAAAATATACACATACGTCATACTTAATTACAAGGCAAGAGATATCAGCAGAGATGTAATAATCTGTATATATTACATGATCACACAACGTATAAAAAAATCGAGATCAAATACCACACGGATTTTACTGAAGTGTTGCCGTGTGATATCCCTAGCAATCAAGTGAGTTCTATAAAATGGTTATTGATACGAGCAATGTTATCTATAAATGAATGTTATACTTCCAAGGTCCCAACATATCAACAAAGTCCAGCACAATGCAAATGTTAAGATGTATGTGTAGTTGTATGTAATTGTACAATAGTAAAAGAAATCATAATATCGTGTCGGTACCACACATAGGTGCTTTTAAAGAAATCATAACAAGCTATTATCATGCACTGAACCTTAATGTTATTCCCACCGCAACTAGGCATTTATCTTAAACATGTTATTCTCATATGAAAACCTTAAGGAGTATTAACAAACCAAGGAAAAACACCTATCTCTTTACTCATTCCTACCCACATTATGACATGATTTTATGTTATTCTGGAACAAACACAATTAGCAATTGAATTTTTTTTTTTTTTTTTAAGCAAACGCATTTTAAGAAAACACCAGTACTTTTTTTTTTTAGATCTAGTTTCGCACTGCAAAAAAAAACGGAAAGAGATGTAACCCTTTGGGGAAATGAAATAGCGGACAGATCTAATGAGGATCTGTCCAGAAACCGAACTTGCTTGATATCAAACGAATGAAAACTGCCGTTGTTGTTGTTCACCGGCCACAATGGTCGAAAACGGTGGTATTGCCGCTGGTGATTTTTGTTACGGGCAGTGTTGGTTTCCGGCGACGTAGTCGCCGGAAAAAATGGGGTTGGTTTCTTTCCAGCGAACGACGAGATGAAGAGAAGAAGAAGACCGGCAGGAAGGTCTGCTGGTGTGGTGTTTTTCCGGACGGACAGCGGAGAAGGTGCGAGGGCTGTGCGGTGGCTGTTGGTGTGATGGTCCGGCTTTTGCAGGAGAAATGGTGGCGTGCGGCGCCGGTGAGGGAGAGAAGTGGAGAAGGGGAAGGAGAAAGAGGAGGAATGTGGTAGAGAGGAGGTGAGGCTGCTAGGGTTAGGGAGTGGGAGAAAAAATGAAAAATGTTTTGGGGGTTGGGGGGTAAATTGATTAAATAAGGAAATAAAAATAGTTTTTAATTAGGACCGTTGGATTAAACTAGATGAACGGCTAGGATTGATTATAGAATAAACGGGTCGGTTTATGGGTAGAAACGGGTTGTCCGGATGGGCAAACGGGTTGGGAATTAATTTAGGCTAGAATTGAATTTAAATAATAGCCACAATGAATTAAAAGTGGCTGAAATTGACATAAATTGAATAGGAAGTGGCCAGATTTGAAATAAATTGAATGAATTGAATAGAAATGGCTATAATTTAAATAAATTGAAGAAAAATGAATTTTGCTGCTATTAAATTAATAACTATGCTACACTTTTAAATAAAATAGATAATAAAGTAGTTTAAATTATAAAAAAAAACATATAAATATTATTATTAATAAATAAATTCTAAATTTAAATATACTTGTAAATATTATATAATTAAACTATTATATTTTACGAATAAATTAATGACTAAAATATAAAGTCAAGTCATCAAATGTTATAAAAATCATATTATTAACGTAAATAATTTATGAATTCAAGTAAATTTTATTATTCAGATAAATTTATAAAATTAGTAAAACTAGGTAAATAATTTATTAAGTAAAGGAAATATTTTAAAATAAGGGCACATATTAATACAAAATATATTATATCCGATGTAATTATTTAGTATCAAAATTTAAAATTAATATAAATCATATATATATTTAACTTGAAATGATTTTCGCAATATTATGATAATAAATTATTTTATAAATACAAAAATAAGCCGAATTTTTGCGTTAAATAAATAAATAAATATATACATATATAAGCAGCATATCAAATCGCAGGTAGGTCAAAATTGGGTGTCAACAAACGCGAAATTAGAAAAGATGGGAGTAACAAATTGCTTTGTATTTACAAAGCTGATATATGCTTCATATGAAAAGTCAGCTATAGCCTGTCCGTTTCATCATCTCCCATCTACCCACCTAATTAATTTAATTATCGTTAATCCTAAATGTTCTAAATGGAGAAGACTAGCGCCTTAATATGTGCCTACCCGTCCCAATCCTAATGTCCAAGAGGCAATTGGACTACTATTTTTGGAGCTTGGATTCTAAAATATTTCTAAGGCTTTATCCAAAAAGCGATTAAACAAAATACAAACAAGTAGATAAATAAAACACTTAGTATAAAAGGTTCCAAATATGCCTCTTCTAAACCTAAGAGTGTGACTTTTAAAAGATGAAGTGAATCCTATAAACATAATCTCTAATGCAAATATGATGACTTCATTTTAATATCAACCTATGAGTAACTTCTGACACAGTGGATGCAACAGTACTTAATTATTTATTCTAACAGTCAAGTTACCTAAATATTTTTTTTTCTCAATAATATTTCTATGATTGATCAAATTTCAGCATTTTGGCTAGTTCCTAAAGGGCTGGCAGTTACAAGTAGCATATTAGTCATTCACACAAAACTTACAAATGAATTAATTCAAAATAAAACACAGAAAAATTATTTCTTTCAAAATATTTCTTAAGAGATGTATTACTTAGGCAATCATCCTTTTAACTATATAATTCTCACAAGCGTTAGCCATTTATTTTACTCAATCCTAAATGCATGAATTCTAGTGTCACAGAGGTTACATATTAAAACGATTTCCAAGAGTAAGTATTTCGAGGATTCAATTGTAAGACGTTTTCAAGATGCATTTGTTTGGAAACCTATAGGCATGATTTCTATTGCCGCTTTTATTAAAATCCTATGAACATGCTTTCTAGGTGAAGCTAATACTTAAGAAAAAATAAATAAATAAAGCATACAAACCCCCACCCCCATAATCCCCTTCCACTATTATGAGAGTTTATTACAAATATTACAAAAATTAAAATAGAATGAATAACTATGACACATTAAAATAAGTAACATTAGAATAATTTTGGTGGCCTCCTTTCGTCCCGGCGACTCTCTAATAAATACCGGAATAAGATGATACCTGCATGAAGGTTAGTACAATAATAGATGCAATAATAAAGAATTGTTTATGACTCAATACCACAACTTGATTTTGTAAAGTGAAGAGGACTTTATTTCATCTCGTACAAAAAGAGAAGGAGGTAATGTTTTATTACTAGAGAAGGAGAGCAAGAATGTGTAAAGAAGAAGTAGAGAAGTAATCCTCCCTCCTCTGACCGTGTTCTTCTTTGAAAGGAGAAGACATACTTATAGTCAATGAGTAAAAGAAATTAAAGGAAAGGAAGATATTTGAAAATAAATCACAGTAATTATTTTACATAATTAGGAGGGTTGAATCAATTAGGTAAAGAATCAATCAAAGTTTTCTAGAATCAATCAAAGTTTTTCCAAAATCATTTAAGGCTACTACATAATGCACAAGGTAGAAATATCTATTTTCCATATTCAACTGATAAAGCTGTCACGATTTAACTCAAGAAGGAAAGAAAATAATTTTTATCCCATATCACCATAAATAGCAAACAACTTATCAAAAATGATCCAACAAATCAATTAAGAAAATAGAAGTATGATTATGAAGATTTTTACCAGATACAAAATCATTTAGCATAAACCAACCACAGTTTACTATATGTGGATATTATTTTCCTTAAAATGTAACGAATACACTAAGATGGTGTAAAATCAGTCAAGGTTATACCAAGAGTGGCAAAATATTATGGTTGCCAAGCAGTTTGCATGATAGATATAGGCCTATAAGGATATTGCATTGTCATATTTAACATATAGTTTTCCAAAGGATCAAATAGCAAAGATGTACATAATCATTTACGGAGAATAAAGATTATCTCTAAACAGGATATGCAAAGCTTTTCAATAAAATGAGACAATTTGGTTACAAACGTCAGAATCAAAGACTGTCACAAATTAATACTTAGTCTACGAATGGGATGAATCGAATCAAGATCCATTGCAACACAGAAACATCGAGCCAGTCTTTTTAAAAAAATTAAACCTTCAAATTGGCCATAAGAACTAAGTGAGCATGTAAGATTTCTATTTCATAATCCAGATGACAGAATCGAATCAAAACACAAGAATAGTAATGCACCAATATCAAATCTTAGAATATGTATAGAAGAAAACATGAGCCACAACAACTGTATCATGAAAATTCATCATAAATCGAAACAAGCTTAATCACGCTGCAGGCGTGGACAGACCAGTGATGCCTGTGTTTACTCCAGTTATCACAAAATTGGCGTGGATATCTGTGGGGTTTGGAAGTTTGATGGTGGCTGTTGGCGTCGCCGGAAAAATGGGGTTGTTGGGCGGGTTGTTCGGACGGTGGTGGTGTAGTGGCGCAGTGAGGGAGAGGGGAGTATCGGTCGGCGACTGTTTGGGCGACGGGAAGAGGGTGGTGGCTGCCGGAGGGTGTTTCAACCCGAAAAAAAATGGGGGAGAGGTAGACGATGGTGGTCGGTGGTTCTGGCCGGAGGTTGTTTTTCCGGTGTTCATGCCGTGGTTGGAGGAAGACTGGTTGGGTTTTGGCGGGTCTAGCGACGATTTTTCTTTGCCGGAATTAATGGTGACAGCGTGGTGTTGGAGGTTCGCCGGAAAAAATGGAGGTTTGGCGATGGTTTCGGTCTGGTCGGCGACGGGAAGGGAGAAGAGGGGAGAAAGCCGTGGTGTTGTTGGCCGGAAAAAATGGAGGCGGCTTGGAGGAGGAAGGGCTGGTGGCAGAGAGGGGAAGAGAGGGAAAGAAAGTAAGGAAGTGTTTTAGGGTTTGGGGTATATGATATTAAATAAGGAAAAAGAATTAGAATTAATTAGGGCCGTTGGATCAAAATGGATGGATGAATGAGATTAAATCAGGTTTTGGGTCGGGTTATGGGTAGTATCCATGGGTCGAAAATGGATTGAGAATTAATTCGGGCTGAAATTGAATTTAAATAGTAGCCAAAATTGATTAAAAGTGGCTAAAATTGACATAAATTGAATAGGAAGTGGCCAGATTTGAAATAGATTGAATGGAATTGAATAGAAAATGGCTATAATTTAAATAAATTGAATGAAATTGAATTTGGCTGCTATTAAATTAATAAATATACTACATTTGTAGATAAATAAATAGTAAATAATAAAATAGTTTAAATTATAGAAAATCATTTAAATATTATTATTAATAAATAAAATCATAGCTTTTAGTATACTTATGTAAATATCATATAATTAAATTATTATATTTACGAATAATTTAATGACTAAAATATAAAATCAAGTCATCAAATATTATAAAAATCATATTATTAACAAATAATTTATAAATTAGAGTAATATTATTAGTCAAATAAATTTGTAAAACTTAGTAAAATTAGTTAAATAATTTATTAAGTAAAGAATATATTTCAAAATAAAGGCGCATATTAAAATGAAATATATTATGTACGGTGTAATTATTTAATATCAAAACTTAAGGTTAATATAAGTCATATATATGTAACTTAAAATAATTTTCACAATATTATAATAATAAATTACTTTATAAATACAAAAGTAAGTCAAATTTTTGCGTAAAATAAATAAACAAATATATACATATATAAGCAGCATATTTAGCGCAGGTCGGTCAAAATTGGGTGTCAACACCGGGGCCCTGTCCCGACCATCTTATCCGTATTCCTAGAGGCTTGCAATCTGTATATATTTCCCTGTGGTCAGTTGAGCCGGTCGTGTGAGGCCGTGCAGTTTGTTATAGTTGTTTAGCATTTCAGTTATGTTGGTCGTGTGAGGCCTTATCCAGTCAGTAGTGGTGACCTTGCCGGTCACGTAGTTATTCAGTATTCAATTGTTGAGTTACAGATAACTAGATAGCATGGTGGCCTTGTCGGCCCGCATAGGCTCCTCTATATTGATATATTTCTGGTTAGCTGTTAGTACAGGTACAGCTGACTATAGGCCCAGTTGGTCGGAGGCTGTGTTTACAGCCGTTATATAGCCCTTTGTTCCCAGAAATCTGAGTTAGAGCCAGCCAGGCACCAGATGTGCTCAGGCTCAGTAGTCTAGTAGTTCAGGTCCTAGTAGGGCACCAGGTGCTAGTCATACCCCCCAAGGCGGGGCGTAACATAGGGTTTTGACACATTCGCTTTCAGGTTGAGTTTTAGGGTTTGAATACGCTAGACTAACTCTTCCTAAGGTTGCTAGTTGCAAGTTACTATCCCATTTCTTTCCATTCTCGCCAACATCCAAGAACTATGATCGTATGAACCCTAACGCCTATATCCCTATGGTCGCAGGAAACATGAGACGACGATTGTGGCTAACTTGTATTCAACTTAACAAGATTGAAGGTTATATTTCTATCCTCAACAATGAAATCTATCTTGAATTCATTGGACAAGAGTCGGTGAAACATGTTCTATACTTTCTTTTAACCCTTTTGGTTCTATCTCCCGAGTTCAACCAAAAACAACAGATATATTCGTGAGGTGATCAATCTACGAATAGGCAATGAAAACAAGAAAGCATAGACAACCTATAATGAAGAATTAAGAACTAGCATAAACAACATTCAAACTTCAACCATTAGCTATGGCCAAAACCCTAGAACAAGAGATTAGTCACTTATGTTCAAGCGAAAAACTAAAGCATTTGTCATTCAATTAACAAACATAAGTTAAAGAAGAAAACCTAGAAAATGAACTATGTCTCTTCCTCCAAGAACTGCGTACGACTTGAGTACGTCCAATGACTCTTTTGCCCTTGAGAAGTACAACCTTTAAACTTAAAAATCCGTCCCGGAATGGCTCTGGCGCGCCGCCCCTGCCATCGTGCCAGAGTTTGGCTTGAGTTTCCTCTAAGTTTGATCTCTGGCGTGCCACTCTAGCCAACGCACCAAGGTGTTAGTCAAATTTTCTGAAGTTTTGAACCTGGCGCGCCACTCCACTCGATGTACCAAAGTATTGAAAAAAATTTCCAAGTCTGGAATGCTTCTGGCGCGCTACTCCATTCATCTTGCCAAGGTGTTTATCAAATTTTTTTTGGAGTTGAGAACTTGGCGCGCCACGCCACCCAACGCACCAACTTGAGCACAATTTTCTTTGAAGTTGGGGGTCTTGCGCACAACGCCGGCTATCTCACCAGGCCAATTTTTGCAAACTCTTTTTCTTTCATATCTTGGGTCATTTTTGAGTCTTTTTTTCTTGATTTCCTGCTCAAAACATCTAAAAACACCTGTTAGCTCACAAACCACACATAAACATGAATTCATACATTTCATAGGATAATGAACTTAAAACAATGCAAAACATGGATAAAAGTATGACAAATGAGTATAAAAATATGTCCAACATAAGACTTAAATACAAGTTCGAATCATATGCCAAGACCCAAGTGAAGTAAGTTCAATGTTTGAATGGAGGAGAGTAAAGAAGCGAGATCTCATTTCTCCGAGTTTTGGATACTGCAATTGGGCCAAAGAGTTGTCTCTCGACGGAATATTTGATCATTAAAAAAGATAAATGACAGTTTTTTTTTTTTTTTTATAATCATATGTTTGAAACAATTTGCGCATATTTTAACTATATTTAATCAATTTTAATTACAAATACATTTACTATTCGATTACATCCTAACAACCACCGATCTGAATTTCATCGTAACTGGCATCAATTTGAATTCCAAACTGCACATCTTTTTTTAACTTTTAATGAAATTTTATAAGTATTTATTACCTTCCGTCAGTATAATTATAGTTACTCTGTTTACCATTGCTCGAATATTAAAAAAAACAGCTAATTATATTTACTT
Organism: Datura wrightii; assembly: GCA_035772735.1. Taxonomy (NCBI): domain Eukaryota; kingdom Viridiplantae; phylum Streptophyta; class Magnoliopsida; order Solanales; family Solanaceae; genus Datura; species Datura wrightii. Next base: position 10,783,092 of record JASDFA010000009.1, read on the forward strand.
TCACAAAAAATATTATTCAAAATAATTAGAAAAAGCACCTGTAAAACCTCTTTCACGAGGATTATATTATTCACTTTTCCTTTGTCCATTCAATCATGTCCTAATTATTAACCCGTTCATAGTGTCCAACCCCCGCTTCCTACTGCCAATCCAATTTACTATATTATTCTGTACAAAAAGAAATTGCTATATAGAGTAAGGGCATCAATGTGCACGTGGACACCTAATCAGAGCAACAAACTAATTTGTCATACCTATGAAGCAAACATCTGTCAACCTCAAATCTCACTGTATTATGTCATCCCCTTTATAAGACGGTGAACTTTGGACCAACCTAAAAACTTCATTGTTTTTTTTTTCCCTATGTTCAGAGCAGAAATGCCGATGTCTTTAACAAGTAGTCTTTACCTCTTTCTCTTCTTTTTTGCCACTGCAGCTTCAAGAAATGAAAAGCCATCAGCTTATGAAGAGTTGCAGCGTTATGATTTCCCAGTGGGGATTCTTCCAAAAGGGGTAAAAGACTATGAATTAAACACAAAAACAGGTGAATTCTCAGCTTATCTTAATTCAACTTGCAGCTTCAGATTGGAGAACTCGTATCAGCTAAATTACAAGCCTGTTATAAAAGGGGTTATATCCAAAGGCCGTCTTAGAAAATTGAGTGGCGTAAGTGTTAAGGTGTTGTTGCTATGGTTCAACATTGTTGAAGTCAAGCGTAAAGGTAACAATCTTGAGTTCTCAGTTGGGCTCGCTTCGGCGAATTTTCCGATTGAAAACTTTGAGGAATGTCCACAGTGTGGGTGTGGATTGGATTGTGTTGATGAAGAGGACAACAAGATTAGACAGAAGCTTCTTGTGACTTCTTCCTAGAGTAGGTACTCTGTTTTTACTTTATTTTATTGTTCTATCACACTAATATATTTTTAGCAAAAATGTATATTTTCGGTAACAATTTAATGACGTCCCACATATTATTTGAAGGTAAAAGAATAATATAAAAAATATATAAAACCAATATAGGAGTATCGAACGTGTTTTAGGTGAGTATCGATGAACTCGTATACTCATGTAGAACACTTTTTTGATGGATTGGGAGCGCTTGAAGTCTTAAAGGAAGGAAAAGTTGTTATTGAGACTGATGAAGTTTTGGATTGAGACAAGTTAAGGCTTTCAAGATCCGTTTATGAGATGTTTTCATTATTAACGATAATAATGGGCAAGGGTAAAGTGGGTGATGGGTGCTTATGCAGGCATCAGGTGACATGTCTGAGTATGAAATCAGTTACTAATTTGCTTCTTTGGTTTCTAAGTGGTTTGAATATGTCATTAGATGCATATATGTTGAGATTGTTTGTGCGGTTATATGAATTACATGATCTATTTGCCTTATTCTTTTGAATTAATTGATACATTGATATGTTGAAAAGGCATCCATATGTTACCGGTTATGGCATGATTAATATAGCTATGTGAGCTTGATTAATGTTGAAAACATAAAAGATGACATGATTTAGATGACATCCTCCTTTATTGAATTGATATGTCATGCATTGATTTGAAATTGCATATGCATTGAGTATGAGCGTCTGTGATGAGATTGAGATATTAGTATTTGAGTTGGGCACGTGGAGATCGTCTGTATTGGGAACGTATAGAGATTGCCCACACTTGCATGTGGAGATCGTCTGTGCTACACATGGACAACGCATTTACCTCCATAGATCACACTCCTGGTCACCCTCAAGGAGTTGGTGTGTGTATGTGTGTGATGTTATGTGTGGATATGGAGTTTGCATTGCATCCCAAATCATCATGTTGATTCTGATACTTTGTGTTTTGTGGTGAATTTGGGCACGTCTGCTCTTATATGTTGTTTATGTTATTTTATTTGAACATTACTTTGTGTTCATAATTGTCGAAATTTGTCGAAATTGTAGACTGCAGGTGATTCTTTTCAAACCAACCCTTGTCACTATTTTGATACTCACTGGATATCGTTGTTTGTGCACTCATACTACACCATTGCTTTCTTTTTTGGTGTAAATTTAGATCCGATTTTTAGTGGAGCTTGCGTTATTGTTTGAGTCTGTGGTATGCTAGAGGAGAGTTAGTGGTGAACTGTTCGGATGATTCGCAACACCAGGCTTCTTTATCCATTTATGTTTTTGTCTTGTGTATTTGGTATTTTCAGTCTTTTATAAAATCTTAGAGGTTCTTGTACTTACGATTTCCAGGTTTTAGGGAATATTTTGTTATTTTTCATACTTGTGTTTATGAGGTAAGATTATGATTTGATTTATTTTTTTACACTTATTTATTTTTGCTAAACTGCTATGATCGATCTAAAACCGGTTAGGGTTCCCCTACCGGGCTTAGGTGTAGGTTCCCTCATGGCTTTTAAATTTTGAATCGTGACACCTTGTTGCCTCGCTGCCTCTCTCCCCATTCAACTTGGACCAAATGATTTATCTTTTGAAATTAGGATTGTTGCACATACTGTGTCGAGCAAACTCCTTCTATACTCCTAGTGTGGTAATTTTCTTGTGTATTATCTAGTGACTAGACCTAAGGTCCAGCTTTCATGGCTCGTCACTAATTACACGTTGGAGAATTCTTTTGATCTTTCAAGTCTCCCACTCGCATAATGTAAACAAACAACAATTGTTTGGATGAATTTTCACTCAGGTATGTCAAACATGTTATACTCTACACCCTTTGTTAGTATGGGGTGTACTTATCTTGGACGACTCTTAGGTTTACAAACAATGTTATACTCTAGACCCTTTGTTAGTATGGGGTGTACTCATCTTGACGACTCTTAGGTTCACAAATCTCTGGATGAATAGCCCTTTTAGAATCTAAGCCCTCAACCTCTCATTGATATTGATATGTCATGCATTAATTGTGGGTGTACTCATCTTGAAGACTCTTAGGTTCACAAATTTGACTCGGATGAATATCCCCCTCAGAGTCTAACTCTCAACCTCTCTTTGATATTGATAATGTCATGCATTAATTTGTGATTGCATACTCATTGAGCATGAGTTAAGCATGTGGAGACGTCAGTGTTGAGGCTGAGATATTGATATTTGAGTTGGGCACGTTGAGATCGTTCTTATTGGGGATTGAGTTTGATGGCATATAGAGGTTGAGATCGTTCTTATTGGGGATTGAGTTTGATAGCACATAGAGACTGTCCGCACTCGCATGTGGAGATCATATCATTCGTGCCACACGTGGACAACACGTTTTCCTCCATGGATCACACTCCCTGACACCCTCAAGGAATTAGTGTGCGCACAATGTTGTGTGTGACTATGGAATTTGCATTGCATCCCAAATCATCATGTTGATTCTGATTAGAGCATTACTTTGAGATTTGTTGTGAATCTGGACACGTCTTTTCTTATATGTCGTTTATGTTATATCTTATTTTAGCATTATTTTGTGTTTATAATTATCGAAATTGTAGATTACAGGTGATTTTTTTCAAATTCAATTCCTCGTCACTATCTATATACCTTGATGAGGTCGGTCGATGATACTTACGGGACATACATTGTTTGTGTATTCATATTATATTGTTGCTTTCTTTTTGGGTGTAGGTTCAAATCCTAACTTCTAGTGGAGATCACGGTCTCATTTGAGTCTAGAGGAGAGTTAGTGGTGAGTTGTTCGGATGATCCGCAATATCAGACTTTTTAAATTTTTTTATGTTTCTATTTTGTGTATTTGGTATTTTCAAACTTGTATAAAATTTAAAGCTTTTGTACTTAAGATTTTTTTAAATTTTGGAGGTGTATTTTGTTATTTTCCATACTTGTGTTTATGAGATATTCTTATGACTTGATTTATGCCTTTACACTCATTTATTTATGCTAAACTGCTAAAATCGAGCTAAAGCTGGTTAGGGTTTCCTATCGGGTGCAAGTGGAGGTGTCGTCGTGGTTTTACGAGTTTGGATTGTGACATTTTTTTTGCTGTCCCCACTCAACTTGGATCAAATGATTTGTCTTTTGAAACTAGGATTGTTACTCATATTCTGTGTACTACCATTCCGCGTTGAGCAGGCTCCTTTTATACTCTTAGTGTGGTACTTTTCTTACTTACTATCTGGTAACTAATCGCAAGGTCCAGGTCTCGTGGCTCATCATTAATTACATACCGGAGAATACTTCAGATCCTTCAATTTTTCCTTATGACATATTAAGTATTCGCATAATAGAAGCAAATAATAATTTTTTGGATGAATTTTCACTCGTGCATGTCAAATAGTGTTATAACTCTAAAGCCTTTGTTAGTGTGGGGTATACTCATCTTGACGACTTTTAGGTTCACAATTCTAACTTGGACGGATAGCCCCCTTAAGAGTCTAAGCCTTTAAACTCTCATCTTCCTCCTTAGACTGA